>CM056051.1:134683681-136044918 GCA_029574335.1 Rana kukunoris
CTCCAACAACCGGGCACCCAACTCCATGTTTACTGGAGCTGTCCACTTCCTCCAACCCTATTGGCACTCGGTCCAGGGGCTGCTTCACCAGCTATTCGAGGTAGATATCCCTCTCTCCCCTAAGTTCTTTTTACTGGGCCTCCCCCCGCCTAAACTATCCACGCCAGCTAAAAAGTTGGCCACACAAATTAACAGCGGGCAGATGTCTAGTAGCCCTTAACTGGAAACAACAAAATCCCCCATCTCTATCCGATCTTTACTCCAGAATTAAAGATGTGGAGGTCATGGAGTCCATGACAGCTAGGCTGGCGGACCGACATTCAGCAACGTGGGAACCGTGGCACCGGCAAATAGACCCCCCGTTGACCTCACGAGGCCTCACCCCGCCCCCCTCGTTCTGTACAACACAATCACTTGAAGCCCGGGAGGGACGTGCCCCCCTGCTTGGGTCTATCTTATGCCCTCCCCTTGCCTTATCCTCTCCCCCCTTCTTTCCTCTCTTTCTTTCTTTCTCCCTCTTATTACTTTACTTTTGCTCTTCTCTCCCCCTTCTTTTTTTTTTTATTATTTTTCCTTCTCTTCCTTCCCTTTTGGAATAGCAGGACACGCAAACGTAAATCGCGGACCTCACTAATGGTCTGTTTTATGGGAAAAGCCTGCGCTATAATTACTTTAGCGCTATTTCAGTCTGATAAGCATTGCTTCCCCTTGTTGACTCCTGTCTGTGGTCTGTATGTTAATTTTATACTATGTAGACCTCCGTGTCCTTTCCAGAGCTGATGACGACTGCCGATTTCCTTTTACTTTTGTACTGTTTTGTTCTTTTGTTTGTTTTAAACCCAATAAAAATTGTCAATTATATTAAAAAAAAAAAAAAAAACCTAATAGGTCTTCAAATTTCTCGCCACACTGTAAAGTTTTGCCTTTGGTTATAATTTAGGTTATTAAACATGCAAACAGACTGCTAAATATAACTGTAGCCCACAATAAATCTGATTTCATTACAGAAAAATCTGGCTAATGGGACTAGTAGCTATGCTGTCTACGGCTGGATTCACACCTATGCATTTTTAGTGCTTTTTGCATTTTGCACTACAGAACGTGTTGCATAGGAAACCACGGTAAATGGACTTTAGTGAAAATCTGCAAAATGTACTAAAACTTTATAGGTGTGAATCCAGCCTACTTTAGCCAACAGGAGATCATCATTTTTATAGCATGTTAGAAAATGGCTGCTTTGAGCTATACCTTTACTTTTCATCCAGTTCCAACACCTTATTTAGGTATGCCGATTTGCTTTGTACACCGTTTTCAGATATTTTGGTAAGCTTAGTGCAAAATAAATACCATGCTATTATGCAGTGCGGAAAACTGTTACCAACCTGGTTTTTCCTTCATGGTCCACATATGTGGTTTCCTCAAGCTGTAGCCATTTTCCTTTTACAAGTGTCTAAAACAAAATACACAGATGTAATGAACAAGAGCAAACATCTTTTTTAGTTTTATTTAAACTAGGGCTGTTACTGATCAAAATTTTTGTGTTCGATTAATCTTTTTTTTTTAAATCACTTAATTATAAACGCACATACAGATCCAACTACTTTTAGCTGATCTCCTTGCAGGCTGTTTGCCAGTGCAGCTACCAACCACTGGAAAAATGGATAGCAGGATACTAAAAAAAACACACAAAGGCAGCGCTCAATGGGAATAGCATTAAAACTTTTATAGTCTTCAGATAGGTAACCAAATAAATATTGCACTGGAGAAAAAAAATCATACAGTGAGGGGGAAAAAGTATTTGATCCCCTGCTGATTTTGTATGTTTGCCCAAAGAATAGATCAGTCTACGATTTTAATGGTAGGTTTATTTTATCAGTAAGAGATAAAAACTAAAATATCCAGAAAAACGCATTTTAAAAAAGTTTTAAATTGATTTGCATTTTAATGCGTGAAATAAGTATTTGATTATGTATGAATCAGCAAGATTTCTGGCTGCCAGGTGTTTTCTTAAAAGGAGTGCTCCTAATCTCAGCTTGTTACCTGTATAAAAGACACCTGTCCACAGTAATCAGATTCCAATCGCTCCACCATAACCAAAGAGGATGTCAGGGACATGATTTTACAATTACACAAGGCTGGAATGGACTACAAGACCATCGCTAAGCAGCTGTAACGATGTAACAACTGTCGGTGCGATTTTTCACAAATGGAAGAAACACAAAATAACTGTCACTCTCCCTCGGTCTGGGGCTCCATGCAACATCTCACCTTGTGGAGTTATAATGATCATGAGAACTAGGGTTGTCCCGATACCACTTTTTTAGGACTGAGTACAAGTACCGATACTTTTTTTTAAATGTGTCCCCAAATGCAGCCATGTCCCCCACATATTGCAGCCATGTATGGTCCCCCACATATTGCAGCCATGTATGGTCCCCATATCTGTATATATGATGCTGCTGCCGCCGTTAATCCCCTGCATTACAGCGTAGCGTAGCGTAGCGCCGCGCACGCATTACAAGCTTCCGTTGTGAATACTTGTAAAGCGCGCGCCGCCATGTATAGACACTCCCCTTCTCGGGATTGGAGGGATCCGTCCAATCACGAGAAGGGGAGCGTCTATGCATGGCGGCGCGCGCTTTACAAGTATTCACAACGGAAGCTTGTAATGCGTGCGCGGCGCTACGATACGCTGTAATGCAGGGGATTAACGGCGGTGGCGGCGGCATCATATATACAGATATGGGGGACATACATGGCTGCAATATGGGGGGCAGGGGAAGTATTCTATTTTAGTACCGCAAATACTCGGCATCGGTCCCGATACCGATACTAGTATCGGTATCGGGACAACCCTAATGAGAACGGTGCGGAATCAGCCCAGAACTACACAGGAGAATCTTGTCAATGATTTCAAGGCAGCTGGGACCATAGTCACCAAGAAAACAATTGGTAACACACTATGCTGGGAAGGACTGAAGTCCTGCAGTGCCTGCAAGGTCCCCCTGTTTAAGAAAGCACATGTAGAGGTCCGTATGAAGTTTGCTAATGAACATCTGAATAATTCACAGGATAACCAGGAGTAAGTGTTTTGGTCAGACGGGACCAAAATCGAGCTCTATGGTAGTGGTTCTCAACCTTTCTAGTGCCGTGACCCCTTGATGAAATTTCCCAAGTTGTGGGGACCCCCAACAGTAAAATTATTTACAAAGTGTATAGCACCCAAGCATGTATCTAGCACTGACAAGGAATAACCAACTGGGACGTTCATATATAAATGATATGTCTTGTTCCATATTAATTATTTTCTTGCATAGCCATGTCATGTTGGACTTAAAAAAAAAAAAAAAAAAAAAAAAATAAATGGCGGAACTCCGCTTTAAGTCCAACATGACGTGGCTATGGAAGAAAAAAAAGTTAATTATGGAACAAGACGTATCATTTATATATGAACGTCCCAGTTGGTTCCTCAAAAGTGGTCATTCCGTGTCAGTGATAGATATTCAAAGTGTATAGCACCCAAACATGTTTCTAGCACTGACACGGAATAACCACTTTTAAAGAAACCAACTGGGACATTTATATATGTAAATGATGATATGTATTGTACCACAATTATATTTTTCACAGTCATGTCAGACTTATTTAATCAAAATCGATGTATTAATTACACTGCTGTGACAAACAGTACAAAAATGCCTTAATTACCGGTATTTAGTGCCTGGCTTGCCAAAGTACCTCAGGTGTTCCGTCAGCATCAGCAACCCGTCTATTATATTAACCGGAAGTGACACCGCCGCCATCTTGGTACCCTCGTATGCAGTAAGGCTACAGTTAGAAGTCGGCAAGCGGACATCATTTTACACCCACCAAAGTCTTGTATTTTAACCAGTAAACTGAGCTTATACACTATATAAAGCTTATATAGTATATAAGCTCAGTTTACTGGTAAAAATACGTGTAAACGGCAAGAATTCGGTGAGTGTAAAAAGATGTCTGCTTGCTGACTTCTAACTGTAGCCTTGCTGTGGACGAGGGTACCAAGATGGCAGCGGTGTCACTTCCGGTTAACTCCGCTTGCTGACTTCTAACTGCAGCCTTACGGCGGACGAGTGTACCATGATGACGGCGACGGAACGTCACTTCCGCACGGTTCTCCTCTCCTGAAAGTGACGTCTTCCTGGCCGAGACGGACAGACTTAGGCGTAAACAGTAATTTCGGGTCTGTCTCGGCCAACGTTACAGTTTGGACTAGCATTCGCAACCCCCGGCAAATTGCCAAACGACCCCCGGGTTGAGAACCGCTGCTCTATGGCATCAACTCACTGTGTTTGGAGGAGGAGGAGGAATGCTGCCTATGACCCCAAGAACACCATCAAACATGGGAAGGTGGAAGCATTATGCTTTAGGGGGAGAAAGTGGAACTACACTGCACCTTTGAGCCAAAAACAAATAGGACACCAAGCAAAACTGCCCAATGCATATAGAGTAGTGTGAATAGGTCCTTGTAAAAATCATGTCCTAATTCTTGTTCTGCTCCCCATCCTTTTTGCCTTGTTAACTTTTTTTTAACTTGCCCCTACCTTCTATAACCCTATATTAACTATGTGTTCTTGTTTTATGTTGACCTATCAAAAACATGTAATAACTGCAAATTTACCTTTTCTTCTATGATGGTGTCTTTTGCAGGATTTGATGCATCTTCTGAATTCATGCTTTAAATTTTTCTGGAAAACAACAAAATATTTTTTATTCTTTCTTACTAGCCGTGGTAAGAGAGGCAGTAGCTCAATATTGCATTTATTAAAAAAACACTCTTTGCCAACATAAAACCACCTAGTAATACATACATACATACATACATACACGATCGGAACATTAGGAGGGGAAAAAAAAAAAAAACAACAACATACTTCCATTACACCCCGGTTTCCACCCATGGTGAGAGTGATTTCAGAGACTTTCCTACGATATCCTTGGAAAGTTGAGAATTCCCATCCTGATTTGACATCACAGTGCAGGAGGTGGGGGTTTAAAAAGATAAGAACATTGCATGACAAATCTTTTTCCATTCGTTTTGGAATTTTGGGCAGAGTAAGGCAGTTTACCTTCACTTTCTGTGCCAAAAGAAGGGGTGACATAAAATCCTCCAAACTGAGGGAATTCCTGGTTGTTACCAGAGTCACCAGAACTGGTGTACCCATTGGAAGCATTTCTCGCTATTCCTGCTCTGCAGACAACCTAAAACGTGGGACTTTCTTACATGACAACTATTGTAATAATCATGACAAATACGTATAGAGCAGAGATCCCCAAACATTCTAAACAAAGGGCAGTTTATTGACTCTTGGAGGGCCGGACTTTGGACAGCAGGAGTGAAAATTTTCCTGGCATCAGTGGTAGTAAACATCTGGTATTAGAGAGAGGAATAGTGCCCCATTGCTGGTATCATAAGGGAAATTAGTGCCCCATTAGTGATGTCTGTGGGAGAAATGGTGTCCCATTAGTGGTGTCAGATGGCAGAATAGGGTCTCATATTTGTGGGAGGGAAAGTGCCCCAACGACCAGATAAAGGCAAGTAAAGTGCCACATCTGGCCCTGGGGCCACAGTTTGGAGATCCCTGGTATAGAGGGATAATCTTCCTAATGGGGACAGATAGCAATGAAAACCTGACAGGTGTTCTAATCTCTCTCCACTCATTGAGAATTAAAAAGGAGCTATGCCTTTAGTTATACGTTTTCGCGGTAAAATTAGCGCTATTAAAACGCTCCCCATGCCCCTCTCCATTGAAATTAATTAAAAAACGCGGTAAAAACGCTGTGTTTTGCCGCGATTTTAATCGTGGAAAAAACACCATGATTTTGCCGCGATTTTAATACATTTCAATGGAGGGGGGCACGGGGGGCGGTTTAATAGCGCTAATTTTACCGCGAAAACGCAGGAAGAACGCACCAGTGTGAAAGGGCCCTAAAGGAAAAAAATGTTTTGCTGAAATGACTGTTTACAGGGTATAGAGACATAAAAGTTAACCGATTCCTTGTCAAAATGATTAAAAATAGATAAAAATCAATCATATAATGTGCCTGCAGGTTAGTTTCACTTTTGAACTGGCTTCATGTTTCTGTAAAGTAGAAATAGACACACAGAACAAAAACAAACAAATCCAGGGCAGTGTTTTGTTTTTAAAATGAATCTGATTGGTTCTGGGAAGTTTTAGACACACAGTAATGACAGCTTAGAACACTGTGAGAAAGCTCCCAGTATGGTGGTTATAAGGAAACAGACAAGCAGGAAGTGTGGAGATCAGAGCAGGATTACAGCAACTTCAAAGCAAAAACGAACAATAAGGACATGCAACCAGTACTGCAGTAAGGTAAAGGAAGCTATTTAGTTAAAAAAAAAAAAAAAATTCCTTTAGTGATCCTTT
This sequence comes from Rana kukunoris, assembly GCA_029574335.1. Classification (NCBI taxonomy): domain Eukaryota; kingdom Metazoa; phylum Chordata; class Amphibia; order Anura; family Ranidae; genus Rana; species Rana kukunoris. Next base: position 134,690,110 of record CM056051.1, read on the forward strand.
ACGGTACTTTACTCTCTAAAAAAAGGGACTTCCTACCGTATGACAGTTGACTGTCAATCTTCATGTGTGGCCCATTGTCAAAGACCACAAACCTGCATTAATTTAGGGACATTTCTGACCATACAATCATGTTTCAATGTTAATACTAGACAATATAATGCTGGATTAAAAGTAATATGACAGGAAAAAAATGCTTTGCAACTTTGATCCTGACAGCTGTGGCCACTAAATGTCTACAGCTCAGCTTTAATGGGTTGTAAAGGTACCAGATTTTTCACCTTAATGCATTCTATGCATTAAGTTGAAAAAACATCCGAGGATTAGGATCCTGTATCCACCTACACACAGACACTGCTGCCAACAGCTCCATGTTGGACGTGGCGGGCTGCAGAAAAAGTATGTGTAGCGATGTTTGCTTTAGTTCGTTTTTGGCTTCTACTTTAAAGAGGAAGTAAACCACGCAAAAGATTCATAAAAAAAAAAAAAAAAAAAAAGAGTAAAAGGCATAATGTGCTAGTATGCATCACATACTAGCACATTATGAAATACGCTGTGAGCTCTGACAGACGCTACTGTCGTCACCCAGTCTTCCTTCGGGTTTGCATTCTTCAGCTGTCTGATTGGATGCACTGTTATTATGTCACTACCGTGCATGAGCACAGGAGTCACATAAGGGACACAAAGTGCAGCCACCCGAAAGCATCCACCTGACAGGCAGGAGTCTTGCCGGTCAGTTTTGCACAGAATCCCAGTGGCTGCAGCCCCCGGATTGTGAGAACCCCCCCCCTACTGTCGGCTCCATACTTCTTACTTTTATTTTATTAGTGCTGGATAGAGAGAAGATGAATTGTAACACCAGATGATGGAGATTTCCAGCAGACCAGATGGTCCACAGAGTCTCCATGATCATTCGGAGGAGGCCGGGCGTGACGTTATGATGTCACACCTGGCCCCTGCATTTGATAAAGTGCCACCGCCTCGGCTGGGATCTTCTTTTTTTTTCACCCATTGACCTAAATTGATAAAGAAATGTTATCTTTTACATTTTGTTATTGAATGTTTTACAGCAGAAAAAAAAAAAAAAAGAGAAATTATATATATATATATATATATATATATATATATATATATATATATATATATATATATATATATATATATATATATATATATATATTAGGGCTGTTACTGATCAAAATTTTTGTGTTCGATTAATCGTTTTATTTTTTTAATCGATTAATCGACTAATTTCAATTAATTATAACGCACATACAGATCCAACTACTTTTAGTTGATCTCCTTGCAGGCTGATTCCCAGTGCAGCTCCCAACCACTGGAAAAATGGATAACAGGATACAAAAATCACACAAAGGCAGCGCTCGATGGGAATAGCATTAAAACTTTAATCGTTTTCAAGTAGGTAACCAAATAAATATTGCACTGGAGATAAAATCGATGTAGCTACATAAACTGTAAAAATGGTGCGAGTAATACCAAACGGTACCAAAAGCAGTCATAAAAAAAGTAGCTAAGTATGATACTGGTATAAAAATGTGTACAACGATACCACTGCTGAATCCAGATGAGGAGGGGTTAACATCAGTCCGTTGGCATGTAGATGTCCCATGAAGGGAACTATCACAACTCCCAGTGGATAGCTGTAGAATCCCAGGTTGATAGAGGGAAGTGATAGAGGGAAGTGTAACAGCCCTTGTGTGTGGCAGATAGTAAGGTCCCGCCAGCATGCAGATATGAAGGCACAGCAAAGGAGCCCTTCAGATGGACACGGCACGCCCCGCCGGTGTCCGTGACGTTACTGGATCTCCAACGGAACTCTCTGAAGGCCCAGAAGCCAGCGAAGAGGTGAGTATCAATTAAAAGAATTTTAATCAATCAAAAAAATTAAAGATTAATCGATTAATTAAAAGTTAATTTGCACAGCCCTAATATATATTAATATATATATATATATATATATATATATATATATATATATATATTAATATATTTTTTTACCGCCGGTCAAAATAAAAACCACAGGTGATCAAATACCACCAAAGGAAAGATCTATTTGTGGGGAAAAAATACATTACATTTTATTTGGGTACAGCGCCACATGACTGCACAATTGTCAGTTAAAGTAACGCAGTGCCGTATCACAAAATATGGTCATTAAAGCGGAGCTCCACCCTGATATATATATTTTTTTTAAATCTGAAAAAAAAAAAAATGAAATGGAAAAAAAAATAAAAATACTCACCCTAAATAGGCTGTTGCTATGCGGAAGTCCCGAATCTGCCCTCATGATCCGCGGTGCCGTTTTCTTCCTCCTCCTCTTCTGGGTGTCTTCTTGTGAATGGGCCGCGCTGCATTCTGGGAACTGCGTGTATCCCAGAAAGCAGCCGGACCATTCACAAAGCGCCGCGTCGCTCGCACATGCGCAGTAGGAAACGGGCAGTGAAGCCGCACGGCTTCACTGCCTGTTTCCCTGACTGTGGATGGCGGTGCCGGGATCGAGGATCGGCATCGGCGGGGGCCGTCAGCGCGGGTGCCTAGGACAGGTAAGTGTCCTTATTCAAAGTCAGCAGCTACACTGTTAGTAGCTGCCGACTTTGAAAAAATAAAAAAATGCGGGTGGAGCTCCGCTTTAAGGGGGTAAAACCTTCCGGGGCTGAAGCTGTTAAACTGAAGAGTGCAACATCTGGTGCAGCTGCACATGGTAGCCAATCAGCTTCTAACTTCAGCTTGTTCAATTAAGCTTTGACAATAAAACCTGGAAGCTGATTGGTTCCCATTCTCCGCTTTTAGTATATCTCCCTATTCTCATTCTGTACTAAACGAAAGTGAATTCCTTTCCAGGCACGTCCCATTCTACCTAAATCCGTACGTCCAACACTGCACGTTGGGCGCAGAGAGCGGACAGCTCAGAGGAACCCGAGCCTTCCACACACAGGCCGGTGAAATCTGGCACCTCTCCCAGGCACTGCCCGCCCCCATCCTGGCCTACCTGTACAGCGAGAACAACACAACGATACACTAGTCAGGAGATCAGCGGACACATGCAAGCGCTACAACACGCCTACCTACAGGCCACACCCCGCCACCATCGTGCCCGCCCCTTCACCAATCAGCGCGGAACCTCAGAGAGAGCCAAGCCTCCTTTCGAAGAGAACTCAGCCAATAGTCTTCTGTACAGGACTGTGAAATGACATGTAAACGAGGCGTGAATCGCAAATGCCTCATGTTTTAACCCTGTCATGGCTGGAAAGGTTTAGAACAAGCGGAATGTGTGAGAATGACTAAAAGTCTGTGTGTGCCATTCATGTAAATGTAGGGACGTGATGTTCAAAAATTAGCATCTCTGTGTGGGCTAAGTAAAACGACTTGTGCACGTTCTGTTAGCCTCGGTTTGTTTTACTACATAGGGGACCTTTAATTTCAAGTGACGTTCTGTAGGGAAGGTATTAGGGAGGGCACACTTCCGGTCCCGGTGTTTCCAGCATGAAGAAGGAGCAAGTGGTGAACTGCCAGTTTTCTGTGTGGTATCCGAGGTTTAAGCGGCTCAGTATCAGGAGGTGAGGAGATGGTTTGTAGTTCAGCCTGGAGGAGAAGGCGCATTGCTTTTATTTAGGAGGTGGCGTGCAATAACCCACTGCTCACTTTCACTACCCTCCTCCTCCTTCAGTCATATCTAGACCAGTATTATCTTATGGAAATAAGTGAGGGGGAATGTTCTTTAGTAAAGCATAGCTGACAACACTACATGGCATTTTAGTGCAGTAAAAGAAGAGGTGTCATCTCTCATCACAGGAAGTTGGGAGGTTGGACTTAAAGCGGAACTCCACCAAAAAGGGGAAGCTCTGATTGTTCGCACCCTCCACTGCCACATTTGGCAATTTTTTGGGGGGAGTGATATACCTGTCAAAACGCACAGTGATCTATGAAAAATCCCCCTGTCTTTTGGGAGACACACATGTCCCAGAAGACAGTGGGACCATTCAGAAAGTGCAGTGCAAAAACGCTCCCATCTTGATTCTGAGCATGCACGTTTTTTTTTCCCCCTCAGGAAAGCATACACACGACCGGTTTTCCAGATGGGAAAAAGTCAGCTGGGAAGCCCGGCGGGAAAAAATAAGTTCTTTTTTTTTTGCCGCAGTTTTCCACTCGGGAAAACTGCGATGGAGCATACACACGGCCGGAATTCCGGCTCTTCTTTTCTTTTTTTTTTCTCTGCAGTTTTCCTGTCAGGAAAACTGTGATGGAACATACACACTTCCGGGATTCCCGGCCAAAAGCTCTCATGACAGTTTTTTGGCCGATGAATTAGGTTTCCCTTAGTGAAGATGCCGACGCCTGCACCCAAATCCGATTGACGAATCAGCTCGGGGTGCCGACATCGCGTGATACCTGGACAGATAAGTGTCCTTATAGTAAGTCAGCAGCTACAGTATTTGTAGCTGCTGACTTTTATTTTTTTTAGAACTGTTTTAATAGGAATGTCCCATGTGCAGAGCTGGGTTTCTGTGTCTTGTCGTGCAGCCTGGATGTCTTTAGTAAAGCTGATCTCTTTGGATAAAGAAGCAAATGGTTAGATCTGTTATTGCTGTCTGTGCCCAAATCAAGGAGATTTCCTATTACTTCCTGTGAGGACAGACAATGCCGCACTGGCATCCAATCACTGTATTTCTTGTCCTGGGTTCAAATCTCCCCAGTCGCAGACCAAGATAAAAATGTGACAGCAATGCCATCACATAAAGATGTGCTGGCGTGCTTCTTCCGTGATGTGCTGGCGAATATATGTGTATTTGATCAGTAACTCTTCTCCACTCTGTTAACATAGGGCAGGGGTCCTCAAACTATGGCCCTCCAGTTGTTCAGGAACTACATTTCTCATCATGCTCAGTCATGTCTGTGAATGTCAGAGTTTCACAATGCCTCATGGGATTTGTAGTTCTGCAACAGCTGGAGGGCCGTAGTTTGAGGATGCCTGACATAGGGCATGGGTTATGCTTTATAAACACATTTGATTAGTGTCTGTGTAAGGAACGTTTAAAGAGTTCACTTTTTCTTTTTTCTAAAATGGTAAACGAACACCCCTGACTACATTGTACTCTTACAGTATGTGGGTGATGAACTGTCAGTGCCAGTGTACGAGTCCAGGGATTTGAAGTTCCAGGTAATCTAAATTGGCCCTTGCATGTGTATGTGTGAGTTAGGCCCCTTACATGCTGTCCATTTTCGTCAGATCGCTCCATAGGCTACAGCGGGGCTCGACAAGCTCCTCCCCGCTCGGTGAGCAGAGAGGAGCCTTTTTATCCGTCGGCTCAACGGAGATCTGCGGAGAGATCTCCGGCTGAGCTGGCGGACGCAGGCGGACTCCGTTGCGATGTAGTCCGCCTGTGTGAATGAGGCCTTAAAGTCCAAATCTTTTTCTGACACTTGTTTTTCTGACACTTGTTCCACCCTAAATTTTTACTTTTTTTTTAATCCACTCCCCTCCCCCTTACATGCCACATTTGGCATGTAATTTTTTTGGGGGGGGGGAGTGGGGGCTTCAGTAGGAGTGGGACTTCTTATCCTGCTTCCGCCGAGGGGCTGGTTAGGCGATTAAGCCTTAATCACCTACACCAGCCCTTCCCTGTAGGCGATCACATGGGACACTGACAGGTCCCATGCGATCGCCTCTCCAATCAGCGGCGAGCCGCACGCGCATGCGCAGTGGGTGCCTGGCCGTGAAGCCGAAGGCTGTCACGGCTGGGTGCCCACAGTCGGGATGGAGACGCCGGCTGGGGAGGGGGGGAGAGGAGCGGAGCTGGAACGCAGGAGCAGGTAAGTGAGTGTTTATTAAAAGCCAGCAGCTACACTTTTTGTAGCTGCTGACTTTTAATAAACACAATTTTGGGCTGGAACACCCCTTTAAGTTAAAATCAATATTTGTTGCTAGAAAATTACTTGGAACCCCCAAACATTATATATTTTTTAGAAGAAACCCTCGAGAATAAAATGGCAATTGCTGCAATATTTTATGTCGCACTGTATTTGCGTAGCGTTCTTTCAAATGCAATTTTTTGCGGGAAAAATACACTTCAATGAATAAAAAAAATAAAAAACTAAACAGTAGTTAGCCCAATTTTTTTTTTTGGTTTTAAAGTGGATGTAAACCCAAAAATGTATTTTTTTATTTTTGATGTCACAATGTAGAGTATAAGATTTCCTATCATCTGTACCCAGTCTTGCCACACAGAGTTAATCCAGCGCTGAGTAATCCTCTTTTAAAGTCCAGTGCAAATTAACCGGACTTCAGATAAAAACTTGCCAAATTAGGTTAAAGAGGAGTTCCACCCATTTTTTTCACTTGATCTATATTAAATCTCCTAAACGAATCCTTTTCACATTGGCATGTATTTATTTATTTTTCTGTCAAGAAATACCTTTTTTTATTTATTTCTTCTCGACTTCCGCCCTTAATAGCCTAGGCGATTACAAGGGTTTCTGGGATATCGCCTACGAGATCTCGCGATATTTGCCGATGACGCGAATGGCCAATGACAGGCGAAAGGGAGGAGGGTGCGAGCGAGCGGTAGGAAACATTCTGACAGCCCGCAGCTCGCCTCCTCCCACACGGTCGTTGTTTGGGGGAGGGGGGGGGAATGAGGTGACGGCTTGACAGCACCCGCTACTATACCTCCCAGCGGTGGAAGAGGAGGTCCGAGGTGGCGGCGTACAAAGTGCTTGTGCAGCGGCATCAGCAACAGTAACCCCCCGCCTAACAACTCTTTTTCTCGTTCGGCGGCAGTACCCAACCCCCCCACCCCCACCCGCTTCTCTAACGGCTCTAGTCCCATGGATCCAGCTCCCTCCATATTTTACATATATTGACATTGCTATGGCAACCACTCAGGCATCACAAAAGTTCAGGAAATGAACGCAGAACGGCTTCCCACAGCCCACAGCCAAAATGGAACCTGCCTGCACACGAGATCTGTGACTAAAAGATTTTTTTTCAAGAAAGTAAAGGAACAATAAAATATGCCATGTTAGTAATGTTATTTTTCAGGTTTTAAAAATTACAGAGCAGTCATTAAAACATTTTTTTGGGGGGACTGGAATTCCGCTTTAAGTCCGTTTCTCTGTTTTTGCTTTCAGTAACAGGTTATTTATAAATATAGCGTGGACATGTTTATCATAACAAGAGGTGATCCAAAGTTCATTGTATATTACTAGGATGTGTTATGATGTTATATCACCTCATGTTATGATAAACAAAACATAACATATGATAAACATGTCCTAGCTAGATATGTAAATAACCTCTCACTCAAAGCAAGAAGAGAGATTCCGGACTTTTTGCTTTAGGCAGGGTTTTATCTGGAAGGCTGTTCGTTTTCACTGAACATAAAAGAGGATTACTCAGCGCTGGATTAACTCTGTGTGGCAAGACTGGGCACAAATGATATGAAATATTATACTCTACATTGTGACATCAAAAAAATAAAATAATTTTTTTGGGGTTTACATCCACTTTAATGTGAAAGATTTTACGCCGCGAGAATCGTGATCTATCTTCTGAGCAAAAAAAATTGTGATTGTCATTTTAGCTAGAATCGTGCAGCTCTAGTATAATATCACAGTCAGTATGAAGTACACACATACAGTATATCACAAAAGTAAGTACACCCCTCACATTTTTTTATAATATTTTATTACATCTTTTCGTGTGACAACACTGAAGAAATTATACTTTTCTACAATGTAAAATAGTAAGTTTACAGCTTGTATAACAGTGTCAATTTGCTGCCCACTCAAAACACAGCCATCAATGTATAAACCGCTGGCAACAAAAGTGAGTACACCCCTAAGTGAAAATGTCCGAATTGGGCCCAATTAGCCATTTTCCCTCCTGTTACAAGATTTAAGGTGTGAATGGGGAGCAAGTGTGTTAAGTTTGGTGTTATCGCTCTTACTCTCTCATACTGGTCACTGAAAGTTTAACATGGCACCTCATGGCAAAGTACTCTCTGAGTATCTAAAAAAGTTGTTTCTCTACATAAAGGTGGCCTAGGCTATACGTACTAGATTGACAAGACCCTGAAACTGAGCTGCAGGATGGTGGTCAAGACCATACAGCGGTTTAACGGGACAGGTTCCACTCAGAACATGCCTCGCCATGGTCGACCAAAGAAGTGGAGTTTCAAATGCAGAGGTTGTCTTTGGGAAATAGAGTATGAGTGCTGCCAGTATTTCTGCAGAGGTTGAAGGGGGGGTCAGCCTGTCAGTGCTCAGACCATATGCCGCACACTGCATCAAATTTGGTCTGCATGGCTTTCATTCCAGAAGAAAGCCTCTTCTAAAGATCATGCACAAGAAAGCCCGCAAAAAGTTTGCTGAAGACAAGCGGACTAAGGACATGGATTACTGGAATCATGTTCTGTGGTCTAATGAGACCAAGATAAACTTATTAGGTTCAGATAGTGTCAAGCGTGTGTGGCTGCAACCAGATGAGGAGTACAAAGACGAGCGTGTCTTGCCTACAGTCAAGCATGGTGGTGGGAGTGTCATGGTCTGGGGCTACATGAGTGCTGCTGGCACTGGAGAAATACAGTTCATTGAGGGAACCAGGAATACTGTGACATACTGAAGCAGAGCATAATCCCCCTTCCTTCGGAGACTGGGCCGCAGGGCAGTATTCCAAGATAACGACCCGGAACACACCTTCACCCCACACTAACGGGGTCTGATGCATGCTGGGAGCCCTGTAGACAGTCAGTAGGCACATTGGTCTAACAGGCGGACGTGTGCCTAAGAGCTCCTCTCACCTGACCTCCAGTGACTCCATCCTCCTCGCAGCAGACAGCTAGGCAGGCAGGTGTCTTTTCTCCTCCAGTGATCCAGAACCAGGACAGGACAGCTGCTCTCTCCTCCGCCTTGGGCCCCACTCCTTCCCCCTGCTACTTCCCCAAGGTAAGGCGCTCCCCGGCAGCTCTCTCTCAAGGCTTCCTTGCCTGGTCTGTCCCCCTTGGGTTTGAGTGCGGCCGTCCTTTTCAGGATAAGCCGCGGTCTCCAGCCCTGGGAATCGGACGACCGACACCCCCCGCCGCATCCCAAACACTATACCTTCCCCCCCCCTGCCAGTTGCACCTTTTCGGGTGTTTTTCACCCCTCCGTGCCGGCCTGGAAGCAATCTCGGCAGTCGCGACTAGGAAAGGCCGCGGCTTCAACCGCGGCCTAGCGGCGCGCCGCTCCTCGCCATCCCAAGCTCTCCCAATCTCCTGAAATGGCCCAGATACCCCCCCATAGCCCTAGAAAGTAGCTCCTACCCTCACTCGATCCCTCCTGGCCCTTACAGCAGCACCGATCCACCCAATTCTGGGAGTTCACCAGCCTGGATCTTGCTGCTGGTTCAGTGGCCATCTCTACTACACCCAGCCCCAAGCCCCCCCTTGGTGAACACCGTAATACTTGAGCCAGGGTTCGTCCGATCGCCTCTTGAGGGGTCAGGAAGGAATTTTTTCCCCTGCCACTGCAAATTGGCATAGCATGATCAGGGTTTTTTTTTGCCTTCCTCTGGACCAAGTCAGGATAGAGGATTCGGCTAATCCTTGACTATCCTTCCATCCCCCCACCCCCCCCCCCCGGTGTTTGGCGACCATGATTAATCTGCAATACTCAGCAGAGACCATCTGGGGTTTGAGGCGATTTGCCGCAATATTACCAGCCATCACCAAAAAAGCCCTGCAAGCTGAGCGACTCTTTAGAACCGATCGACGATCGGCTATCAAGAGTCGCAGCCGTTTGCCACAACCGAAGCACATATCATGTGCTTTGATTAACACTAGATCGGCAGTAAAACACCGACTGGAAATCCATGACTTCATCCTGCAATACGACTTAGACTGCCTCTTTATAACAGAGAGCTGGCTCACAGCCGACTGCAACACCATTCTAGGAGAATTGGTGCCAGAAAATTATCGTATTATTACGGAAAACAGAATAGGGCAAAGAGGAGGAGGACTGGCGGTGATCCATAAGATTCATCTGGTGATCACAAAACCAGTCTTTCAAAACCCTCTTCCATTCATGGAAACCCTTACTCTACAACTGCAAGCAAACTCCCAGGAGACCGTCCGGATTCTACTCTGCTATAGGCCACCTGGCCCAAAATCGCAGCTTCTTCCATTATTGACGGACTTTATCTCCACCTATACCCTTAACAGCAAACACCTTTTGCTGCTCGGGACTTCCACCTCTGGGCCAACTCTTCACAAGACCCCGTGGCCGATGCCTGCATTGACCACCTGGAAGGTCTAGGGCTACAACAACTAGTATGTGGGCCCACACATGCTTCAGGTCATACACTTGATCTAATTTTCAGACAAAATCTGGAAATAAAAATCTTGGAAAGTGAACAGTTGCCATGGTCAGATCACCATGCCATCAAATTCATTCTTTCCAACTTCCCCCCCCCCCCCCTTAACAAAAACATCAAATCCAGTGACTACACACTGGACTAGATGTCAGAAGAAGCTCCACTCGGAATTCTTCAAAGCCGCGTTAAGAAAAAAAATAAAAACAATTCAGCCGCATCAATCGGCTGAAGAAACACTGGATTCCATTAACACAGCCCTATTACAGTCAGCCGACTTAATAGCGCCGAAACGTAAAACCAACATCCGGAAAAAAAACTCCAGCTGGTTCAACAACCAACTGGCGTTACTGAAGCAAGAGCGCAGAAGGGCGGAAGCCGCCTGGAAGAGAAGCCCATTAGATGAGAACCTCTCTATCTACAAGGCAATAACTAAGAAATATCACAAAGAAACCTTCAAGGCAAGAAAAATTATTTTTCTGAGGCCATCAACAGCGCCCTGAATCGCCCCCGCGAACTCTTCAAGCTGGTCACTGCGACCATGAATCCAGGATGTCTTGAAGCCCCCAATTCGGACTCACAAGAATTTTGCAATGAATTATCGGATTACTTCATTAATAAAATCGAGGGAATCCGGCAAAGCATTCAGCAGAACAATTCCCCCTGTAGCCCCCCCTGTAATAATTTACACAACACCTGTAGTAATTCAACCCAACCAGGTAAGTTAACGCTGGAACCTATCACTATCCAAGCCACAAAACATATCATCGGTACTCTGCGTAACAGCACTGCGCCAAATAATATCATCCCCACCAAACTGTTGAAGGAGTGCGCCGACATCCTGGCACCTCCTATCACACAGCTTATTAACCAATCTTTCATGGAGGGCATAGTGCCCTCCCAGTTGAAGGAGGGTATAATTAGACCCATCTTGAAGAAATCTACCCTGGACCCCAAGGATCCACTCCACCGCCGCCCTATAACAAGCTTAAACACTTTTTCCAAGATTATGGAGAAAGCAGTGGTGCAACAGCTGCAACAGCATCTAGACACCCACAACCTACTCGACCCATTTCAATCAGGTTTCCGCCCTGGACACGGGACGGAAACAGCATTGCTCAAGATATGGGACGACGCTCTCGAGGCCGCAGACGAAGGAGAATCTTGTCTTCTGGTTCTGTTAGACCTGAGTGCAGCTTTCGACACAGTAGACCATAAGCTTTTATTGACCCAGCTAGCTGAAGTAGCCAGAGTCGCAGAAGGCGATTTATCTTGGTTCTCCTCTTTTTTTGGAAAAGGGATCGCAAATAGTGAAGTTAGGACCTTTCTTTTCGGAAAAACGCACAGTATCATACGGAGTCCCTCAGGGATCCCCGCTGTCGCCGGTGTTATTCAACATTTATCTCCGTTCGCTTTTTGAAATCATCAGCAGTCAAAAACTGCTCTATCCCTCATACTCATACGCAGATGACACGCAACTGTATTTCCGCATTTGCAATAACAAGGATCACCACATAACTCTTTGTCATCCAGTCCTCTATCAAAGAGAGATCTAAAACTCAACGGAGCGAAAACAGGACTCCTTCTGTTTCACGCCAAACGTAAGAATCTACCTGCAACAACTTGGACACCCCCGCCCATTCTGGGCAAAATCATCACCCCTAGCGCCAAAGTCAAAAGCCTTGGGGTCATTTTCGACTCCTACATGACTATGGACGCACAAATAGGGTCAGTAGTCAGCGGATCTCACCATCTGCTGCGCCTACTACGCAGGCTTATCCCTTTTATCCCCAAAGAAGACATAGCGGTCGTGGTGGGAGCAATTGTTAACTCCAGATTGGACTATGCAAATGCCCTTTACCTCGGACTCCCAAAGTACCAAATCGCTCGTCTACAAGTCGTTCAAAATACGGCCGCTAGACTTGTCACTGGGAAAAAACCCTGGGAATCAATCTCACCCTCACTGAGATCCCTTCACTGGTTACCGGTAAAAGACAGAATCACTTTTAAAGCACTCTGTCTAACGCATAGATGTATCCATGGGAATGCTCCCCATTATCTACGAAAAAATAAAAGCCCATTACCCCAATCGCGTGCTGCGATCCACTGATCAAAATCTCCTGCAGATACCGAAAGCCGGATACAAATCCAAAGGAGATAGAAGATTCGCGGTCCAAGGTCCCAGACTATGGAACGCTTTGCCAACCAGTATTCGGTTGGAGGAGAACTACTTAGCATTCAGGAGAAAGATCAAGACTCATCTATTTTGATACCAAAGGAGACAGGAACAACAAGCGCCCAGAGGCGATTCAGTTTGCATGTGCCGCGCTATACAAGTTTTCATTCATTCATTCATTCATTCATTCATTCATTCAAGACAAGCACTGACTGCCTTGATAAAGAAGCTGAGGGTAAAGGTGATGTACTGGCCAAGCATGTCCCCAGACCTAAACCCTATTGAGCATCTGTGGGGCATCCTCAAATGTAAGGTGGAGGAGCGCAAGGTCTCTAATGTTCACCAGCCCTGTGATGTCATCATAGAGCAGTGGAATAGGACTCCAATGGCAACCTGCAAACTGCCTGACTCTAATGCCCCGTACACACGATCGGAAATTCCGACAGCAAAAATCCGATGTGAGCTTTTGAATGGAAATTCAGACCATGTGTAGGCTCCATTGGACTTTTGTTGTCAGAATCTCCGCCAACAAAAGATTGAGAGCTGGTTCTCAAATTTTCAGACGGAAAAAACTCCTATTGAAAAATCCGATTGTCTGTAGCAATTCCGACACGTAAAATTCTGACGCATGCTCAGAAGCATTGAACTTAATTTCTCGGCTCGTCGTAGTGTTGTAAGTCATTGCATTCTTGACAGACGAAAGTTCAGAGAACTTTTGTGTGACCGTGTGTATGCAAGCCAAGCTTGAGCGGAATTCCGTCTGAAATACCATTCAAGGTTTTTCTGACGGAAAATCAGATCGTGTGTATGCGGCAAAAGTCCCAATTCTTTTTATATTCATTTGCTCTGGAATATTCTCAGAAACACGGTTTCCGGTAATACTAACTGTCCCTCCAAAAATCATCTTCCACTTTCTGGGCTTGTCACATTCTGTCACTGGGACAGAAAGTGAGTTTACCTCTCCCCAACATTGCAATATAAGCCTCGCAACTCGGAGGGCTCAGAGGATGGGTCAAACTGAAAGGTCTAGGGTACATATTTATAAAGCAGTGAATGTGACCTGTACCAAATATTCACTGCAGGTGAATCTTCTTGGTGCACACGTTTTCACTTAGAGTGATTTATCCACCTGCAGTGATTGTTTTGTAAATGTCACATTCACTGCTTTATAAATGTGTCACTTATTCTTCTACTGAAGGCTGCAACTGCTTAGCAGTATAAAAATGTATGGCTCTTCAGAACTTAAAGGAGAAGTACAGCTAATGCTTACTTGGTTGTACTTCTCCTGTGGATCACAAGGTCACAAGTGTGTAAATTATACTCGGAAAGTCTGCTGATGTCACAGAGCCGGTCCAGGCTATGATCGGGATCCGCCCAGATCGCTGGACCAGCATCCATCTCAGCTTCTCAGGAAGCCACTAAGAGCTTGAGCCGGCCGCTCCCATCCCCTCCACCGCCCACAGGGGGGGGGGGAGGGGAGGGGCAGAGCAGGGAGCTGGTGACTGACAGTCCTTAGCTCTCTGCTCACTAAGCTATGAGAACTAAGCTACCTGTGGTGTTCGATCGCTCGGTTCTGTGTTAAAGCCAGATGCCGCATCGGACCGATGCTGCATCCACCTAGGTAAGTATGATTCTCTCTCAAAAAAAATCCAATGCTTCTCTTTTAACATTTAGGCTGCATTCACACCTAGGCGTTTTGTCGCCCGACGCTGTAGCAGCCTGAGATGCGCTGGAGGGGCGAATTAACATTGTCGGCTATGGAGATGGTTCACATCTCTACACCGAACGCCGAAACGCTGTACGCCTGAAGCTTGAAACAAGTCCCAGACCCTTTTTTTCAGGCGTATTAGGCGTTCGGGAATAGCCGACAATGTTAAAATCACCCCTCCAGCGAAAAACAAGGAGCGACTTGTCGCCGCAAAATGCCGATTTCATGTCTCCGCAATACGCCGGCTCCCGCCTACGCTCAGGTGTGAATGCAGCCTTATAGTAAAATATCTATTTACAATAATAAATCCCAGAGGATTTCCTGTTTTTTTTTTACCGCTTTATTGTCCACTTATAAGGTAGGCTAATTTTTTATTTTTACAGTGACATTTGTTTCATTATATTTTTGTAAGTTTTCTTTATCACAGCTTTTATTAAGGCCTTGCTAGTTAAGGGCCCTTTCACATGGGACGGATCCGTGATGATCCGCCCAGTGAACCTCTGCTTGCTCAGAGGGGATCTCTCCGCTGAGCTGGCGGATAACAGGGCTCTCCCCTATGAGGGGATCAGATGAACACGGACCGTCTGTCCGTATTCACCCGATCCATTCTGCAGACAGATGGAAAAATAGGATTTTCCTCCGTCTGCAGAATCGGAGGATTGCGGACACTGATGAGATCATGTGTCAGCGGATGTTCATCTGCTGACACCTGCTATCTCATAGGTATCAACGTATGTCCCTTTTTCATCCGTAAACAGATGGATGAAAAAGCGGACATACGGTCCGCATGTGTGAAAGGGGCCTAAGGTGGCAGACCTGGATCATGTTACACATTACATTCTAAATATGGGTGTAACGTGTTGCATGCTCAAAAGGTGAACTTTTCCTTTAATGTGCCCAAACATGTTTTTCTTCTTTTCATGGTTGTTAGTAGCATATTATTTTACTTGTTGTACATGAGTTTTTTTTTTTTTATTAGATTTCTTATTGCATCCTCATATTTCACATTTATCTCTCTCTTGTTTAGTGTTATAATCCCACTGCCAGAAAATGTGAAAGACTATTTACTAGACGATGGAACCCTTGTTGTTTCTGGAAGGTACCACATATTTTATTATTCCCACAGTTACCGTATTTGCAATTATGTGTGTTTCTTCTTGTCATTGCGTTTGTTATTCTTGTGTATGTTTTAAAGGGTATCTGTAAATTATATTTGTATTTTTGATAGAGCAGGAAAGAGGATAAATCCCTTGCTATTTTTTTTTATTTTTTTTTACTGCCTCTACCTTGTTGGGTAGATATTTGAGCTGCATGATTAATCGTTAAAATTGTGTTCTCGATTTAACCCCCCTCAGGATCTTAATTCAGCATTTACATAATT
The DNA here is from genome assembly GCA_029574335.1 of Rana kukunoris. Taxonomy (NCBI): domain Eukaryota; kingdom Metazoa; phylum Chordata; class Amphibia; order Anura; family Ranidae; genus Rana; species Rana kukunoris. The sequence continues at coordinate 134,705,738 of CM056051.1, forward strand.
CATGCAGAGTGTAGAGCCATTCTCTGCTCAGAACTGTCAAAAAAATAAATAAAGAAAAGGGCAGCCAGCCAATCACAACATTGCTCAATGCTTAGATAAAAAGAAACATTGGGGGTTATTTACAAAAGGCAAATCCACTTTGCACTGCAAGTACAACAGCACTGAAATGAAATGAGGGGAACCTCTGCTGATTTTTATCATCCAATCATGGTCAAGCTTTATTTTTCTTGCATGTCCCCCTCAGGATCTACAGCGACTGCACTTCCAAGTGCAATTTCAAATGCACTTGTAGTGCAAAGTGGATTTGCCTTTCGTAAATAACCCCTATTGTATCATTTAGTTATTTTAGATGAAATAGATGAACGTTGGTCTGCAAATGAGGTCAGTTTAACTTGGCGAGCAAGCCGCTTCCTGTGTCCTGAAAATCTGCAGCAATCACTGCCTACCACAGTGATTTTTCACCTTGCACTGAGATAGGCCAGGCATGCCTCATGTACAGTATACTTGCATTGCTTCAAGCTGAACCAATGTAACATTTGAGTAATTTCCCTCTATTTAAAGAGAAAAATAAAATAATGATCTGACTTTATATACTGGAATATATGGCATTTGGATAACTGGTTCTGTATGTTGGACTTTATATTTGCTATAACCCAGACACTTTTGATTAATAGTTGACCATCAGGGCATTAAAACAATTTGCATTGCTCCACCCTGTATTCTTATTTGTTTGTTACTGCTACTCAGCGATGTCATAAAGGTCTATTGTTTTTCTGTTTCTAGAGAGGATTCTGCTGGGTGTTACCACCCAGGTTCTAACAGTAACGATGAGGAAGAAGAGGTACAGGTAGTGTTTTGTTTTTACGCTGATAATAGTCAATGCTACAGTCACTGCATTATGTAAATCATTAGATGTTGGAAATATAATATAGCATAGTGCTATCTCAGAGGACGTGGGTGTTGATAACAGCCAAAAACATCACTGGCTTGCAAAAATGATGGTTGTAGAATACAGATCACTGTAGTAAAAGATTACAGATCAAGCATTAACATACCTGTGATTTTATTATCCCAAATTTAGTTTGGTAGTTTTAATATTGGGCTTTAGCGTGTATGTAAATCTAAACATAAACATGTAATATATTGCAGCTTACCAGCCCTGGGATATGATGGCTGCATTAGTTCACTTTTTTTTTCTTTTTTCCTTCTGTCACCTGTTGATCCTTTGATTATTAAATTTTGTGTCCTAGGGTGGAGATGCTCACTGACCATACTGTATCTCTAAAGAAGTAATACGGTCTCCTGTAGTCCCGACACACGTTTTGTCCCAGGAATACCTCCTTCTTTCCTCCTCTTCATAACATAGGGGGCAAGGATTCTGTAGTTTATAGGGAGAAATAGGAACATTACTGACAAAAATGCAGCACAGGAAATGGTCGGATCACTAGATTTCTGGCAGGATCAGCAGGTATTTCTGCGCATGTCTGAATGATGAAACAAAGTATTTTCAATAGTGCAGTGCATCTGGAAATTATTTACAGCGCTTCACTTTTTCCACATTTTTGTTGTTCCAAAATGGATTAAATTAATTATTTTTCTATAAATTCTACAACCAATACCCCATAATGACAATGTGAAAGAAGTTTGTTTGAAATCTTTGCAAATTTATTAAAAATAAAAAAATCACAAGTACATAAGTATTCACAGCCTTTGCCATGACACTCAAAATTGAGCTCAGGTGCATCCGGTTTCCACTGATGATCCTTGAGATGTTTCTACAACTTGGAGTCCACCTGAGGTAAATTCAGCTGATCGGAAATGATTTGGAAAGGCACACACCCGTCTATATAATATCTCACTGTTAAGAGTCGGTTCACACTGGGGCGACTTGAAGTCGCCTCAAGTCGTCCCAAGTCGCGCTGTCCAGAAAATCAATGTAAGTGAATGGGAGCCGTCTTAATACACACTACTGAAGTCGCTCCGACTTCAGAAGAGGTTCCTGTACTACTTCAATCCGACTTCTAGGCGATTTGTACCCATTGATTTCAATGGAAGTCGTCTCCAAGTCTGATCACTGTCCTAACTGAAGCAACTTTCCAGGAAGATAACATACATTTCTCAGGCAAACCCCTCCCTCCCCTAGAGCTGATTGTTGTTTGGCCACTGGAAAGTCTCCTGTCCTGGAGACGACTTCAAGTCGTGTTGTAAATCACCCCAGATCGCCCTGTGGTTCATGCTCAAGTCATGTTGGAGTTGCCTCTGGAAGTCGCGCTGGAAGTTGTGTCGCCCTAGTGTGAACCGACTCTAACAGTGCATGTCAGAGCACAAATCAAGCCATGAAGTCCAAGGAATTGTCTGTAGACCTCCGAGACATGATTGTATCTAGGCACAGATCTGGGGAAGGGTACAAAAAACATTTCTGCAGCATTAAAGGTCCCAAAGAGTACAGTGGTTTCCATCACCTGAAACTGGAAGAAGTTTGGAACCACCAGGACTCTTCCTAGAGCAGGCCACCCTGCCCAACTGAGCGATTGGGAAGAAGGACATTAGTCAGGGAGGTGACCAAGAACCAGATGGTCACTCTGACAGAGCTCCAGCATTTCTCTGTGGCAAGAGAACCTTCTAGAAGAACAACCATCTCTGCAGTACTCCACCAATCAAGCCTGTATGGTAGACAAAAGCCACTCCTCAGTAAAAGGCACATGACAGCCCATCTGGAGTTTGCTAAAAGGCACCTGAAGGACCCCCAGACCATGAGAAACAAAATTCTCTGGTCTGATTAAACAAAGATGGCTTAAATGGCAAGCGTCATGTCCGGAGGAAACCAGGCACCGATATAACCTGGCCAATACCATCACTACAGTGAAGCAATGTGGTGGCAGCAGCATCATGCTGTGTTTTTTTTTTCAGCGACAGGAACAAGGACCCTAAGCACAAACCAAGATTACAAAGGAGTGGCTATGGGACAACTCTGTAAATGTCCTTGAGTGGCCCAGCCAGAGCTCAGACTTGAACCCGATTGAACATCTCTGGAGAGATCTGCATATGTACACCAAAGCTCCCCATCAAACTTGATGGAGGTAGAGAGGTCACGCAAAGAAGAATGGGAGAATGTGCCAAGCTTGTAGCATCATACTCAAAAAGACTTGAGACTGTAATTGGTGCCAAAGGTGCTTCAACAAAGTATTAGGCACTTCAGCCCCGGACCATATTGCTGGTCAATGATTGGGCCACTTTTTGTGATTCGGCACTGCGTCGCTTTAACTGATAATTGCGCAGTCCTGCTAAGTGGCTCCCAAACAAAATTGGCGCCTTTTTTTCCCACAAATAGAGCTTTCTTTTGATCACCTCTGCGGTTTTTATTTTTTGCGCTACAAAAATAGAGCGACAATTTTGAAAAAAAAAAGTTTTTTTTTTTTCTTTTTGCTATAATAAATACCCCCAAAAATATATATAAAAAAAGATTTTTTTCCTTAGTTTAGGCCGATATGTATTCTTCTACATATTTTTCGTAAAAAAAAATCGCAATAAGTGATTGGTTTGCGCAAAAGTTATAGCGTCTACAAAATAGGGCATAGTTTTATGGGATTTTTATAAAAAATATTTTTTTTACTAGTAATGGCGGCGATCAGCGATTTTTATCGGTACTGCGACCTTATGGCGGCCACTTCGGACAGTTTTGACACATTTTTGGGACCATTGGCATTTTTATAGCGATCAGTGCTATAAAAATGCATTGATTACTATAAAAATGCCACTGGCAGGGAAGGGGTTAACACTAGGGGGCGAGGAAGGGGTTAAGTATGTTCCCTAGGTGTGTTCTAACTGAAGGGGGGGTGGGACTGACTTGGGGAAATAACAGATTGCTGTTCATACATTGTATAAACAGCGAACAGTCATTTCTCCCCCTGTTTACACACACAGCTCCCGGTTCTCGCTCAGTAACGAGCGATAGTGGGTGCCCGGCAGTGATCGCGCCTGCCGGGCACGCGCGTCGGGACCAGGGGCGAGCGGGGGGCGCGCGCGCCCCCTATTAGCTGCATAGCGAGATGACGTATAGGTACATGATCTCGCACAGCCGAGCCGGCCTGCCGCTGTATAACTGCGGCGGCTGGTTGGCAAGTAGTTAAGCAAAGGCTGTAAATGCTTATACTTGGTACATGTGATTTTTTTTCTTTTTTTTTTTTTTTTTGTAAGTTTGCAAAGATTTCAAACAAACTTCTTTCACATTGTCATTATGGGATTGCAAAGTCGAAAATAGAGAGAGAAAATACCGCTCAATAGCAATCAGAAAACTCCTTCACTGGATCCAAACCTTGGGTGTCGGCAATGCAATGGAAATACAAAAGGAACTTGGACAGCCGCACTCCAAAAAAACGTTTGTTTAATTAAAATGAATCGCAAAAATAGACATGCCCCAGCAAAACTGGAACAAAAAGCTAACGTTTCGCACTGTAGCTTCAGTGCTTAGTCATAGCTAGTACTAGCTATAACTAAGCACTGAAGCTACAGTGCGAAACGTTAGCCTTGCATTACGGTGTTGAGTTACAGACAGAAGAACAGGTAAAAGAAGCTATTTAGGAAAAAAATTAACCTTTACAACCCCTTTAACTGTACATGTAGCTAGAAACGTTATTTTCCATAAAACTTTAATGTCCATAGTCAGGTGCACGTTAAGCAAATATAGTTTTGAAATGAAGCACAAAATAAACCACTAAGTGTAAGTACATAAATTCCCCACAGAAACTGTTTATGCCCACTACCTCTTCTTTTCTTTTTCTTTTTTTTTTTTTTTTTTATTCATTTTGGCTTGCATACAGTAATACAAATTAATTGAATTGCCTATTGTATCATGGTAGCAAACCTGTTGAGCTATGATATGCTAGAGAGTGCAAGTGGCCATCCACATGTCTTCATTTTATTTATTTAAGCTTGCCCAGCTGTTAGAGGCATGACAACCATGTTTTTTCATTTATTAAATTGAATCGGGTTGTGTTATGCGGTCAGTTTAGATGCAGGCAGTATTTAGCTAACTACTTCCTTAAATATGGAACGTAATGTGAACTAAATAATGTATAATGCAATTATAACAGATTAAATGTCTGTGTAGTGTAACTGTATCTGGCCGTCTGGTGTTACTTGTAACAATTGTTGATGATGCCGTTAATGCAAGATCCACAGACAATGCACAACATATAATAAGAGGGTAGTTGGATTCTCACATGTTTATATAGTTTTACTGTTGTCTGCAATATTCATACTGAAGTAAACCACTTTTTTTTTCTCCCTAGTGGTCAGATGATGAAAATACAACAACACTGACGGTAAGATGTCTTTGTGGAAACCATCCCACCAACTGTAAATTGCATGCAAGTGTGTTGGTGCTATTGGCCAGTACTACGGGAGTAATGTATCTTTGTGTTCACACAGGCCCCAGAATTTCCAGAGTTTTCCATAAAAGTGCAAGAAGGCATTAATTCTCTGGGAGGCAGTGTTTTTCCTAAACTGAACTGGAGCTCCCCAAGGGTAATTATTTTCTCTTTTCACAGTCACATAAACATTTGTAATCCCTCTTTACACCTACAGCGAATCAGCCACTTTATACTTATGCTGTCTGGGCACTAGAAATTATCATACCACCAATCTTTCCATCAGGTAGACAGAAAAGATTTCCTAGAAAATAGTAGGTATTGTTGTCATGCCTCCTAAAAGGGACACTTTGAACTTGCACATGAAGGGAAGGTGACATTGTCTGTGCAAAGGGACTCCCTCATAATCGTTGCTGGTTCACCTTCCCAATGCCTTGCTGCTCAGTAGTTGATCCCCGCACTTCCAAGTATGAGGGAGGATGTAACTTGCTCCTCTTTAACAGTGCTCAGGCCTAGCAGGTATTTGCAAGGCCCAGGCACCGTTTCCTGATCAGGGTAGTGATGTCGCTACATATCTGGGTCTTTACTGACTGCATAGTACCAAGGAGCTGCAAGGGAGCACAGGTAAGTTGAACATAATGTTGGGTAGACGGCAACTTTATAGAGCAGTGTTTCTCAACCTTTTTTTTAGTCAAGGCACCCTATAGAATTATAGACTATCTCAGGGCACCATTTACAAATATGTAGAGTCTTAAGGCACCCCATTTTAAAATGCAAAAAACTATGCTAATAGCTTTACACAATGCAGAAACATCCACACGTAGGACACCCAACGTTAGAGGTGATTTTTTCTTCCAAAGGAATACACTTTTCCACACTGGTATTGACTAGTATTCCAATGTTTCTCTTCTTCTCAATTTCTCTCCATCAATCAGCTACTGTCATCCTAGTTCTGAGGGAGAAGGGCACAGGAGGGTCAAACAAGGATACTGTGGAGGCAACAGTCATCCTCCGTATTGACTGATGACGTCATTGGTTGTTAGAATGCCAGTGTCTATAAAGTCATAATGGTGCACAATGAAAACCCATGACTTTGTGTAACTAATAGGTAGGCTTGATCCATCTGCTGGCTTGTATACAGTTTTTGATACATTTTTGGGGCTTTTTGCCAAGACACCCCTGAAGAAACCTCAAAGCACCCCAGGTTGGTGCCTGGACACCCTGGTTGAAAGAGACTGTTCCATAGCATGGACAAGGTAGCCATGTTTCTTTAATAATAAGTTAAGTCTAATTAAAAAGTTTTACTTTTTAACCAGATGTATAGGTCATGTTCCAAGTAGTCATGTTTCTGAGGAACAGAACAAAAAATATATAAATGCAACCACATTTAATAAAATCTCAAAACTCTGCCTTTAATAAATTTGTGCATTGGAGTCATTGCGATCAGCGAATTGTAGGTGCAATTCACAGGCTCGTGTCTGTTCTCCCCCCAGTCCTGGGTCTGTACAGACGTATGGGGCTGGAGGAAGTAAACAGTCTACTACAAGTGTGGAAATGTCACCACACTAGTGCTCCATGAAGATCCACAAATCTTTTTGCTGTGGTAATAGATGAGACTTGTAGTCTTTTCGTTCACAGACCCATGTTAATGGATGATCTGGATGTACACGCAGAGCCATGTACAGCCATGCTAAACTCAAAACAGGTGTGTGCAAGGAGAATAATCCTGCAATTCAGGTAAGTAACATGAAGCATGGCCAGAAGGATAGACTATGCTTTTTTTTTTTTATATAATCTTTATTTTGAAAATTTTCAAAGAAACATACATACAGTCAGCCAACATGGCTCATATAGGGGAGACAAAGACATTACAAAACACCGTACAAAACGCACCGGGTACATGCATGCGGCACTGGGGTAAAAACTGTCCAGAGGAGCACCTGTTATGGGGGAGAAGTCCGGGGTAGTGAACAACAACATAAGAAAACTCTATTATAAACTCACACAGTCATGGGTCACCCCTAGGATCCCTCTCTGGTGCTCCTCTGCGGCAAGCCAACCCCACCATATACTCATAGGGTACAAAATATACCTCTGGATGACAGACCCTCACAAATAAAATAAAATCGGACAATACAAACAAAACAATACAAGACAAAAGGGAGTAGACATCTGCTAGATAGACTATGCTTTTAAAGCCAAAGTTTATTCTGCCTAGATTTCAGCCTTCCCTGGTTCCCACTTTTCAGCGCTGTGGAGTGTATGCTGTTGCATCTTTTAGTGACGTAAATAGATTTTTTTTGGACCAGCGTGGTCCAAGCAAACTAAAGTTTTACTAAAACCTGGAGATCAGTTTTAAGCAAATGTTCTGTTGAGAATGGACATTTTTGCCTGTCTGTCTGGTTCAGGCTGCATTCAAAGGGGACTGATTAATGTGTTTCTAAAGCCCCGTACACACGGTCGGACTTTTGCCCAACCAACATCAAAATCCGACACTTTTCGCATTTGTCCGACCGTGTGTACGTTCCATCGGACCAACTTTTTTGGCTTTCATCGGACAAAAAGTTGGGTCTGCGAACGGACCAACTTTCAGGCACCAAAAGTCCGATGGTGCAAAGTCCGATCGTGTGTACAGCAAACCATCGGACTTTTGGACAAATTACAAATGCGCATGCTCAGAACCAATGTTAAAATCAACCAACAATAGCAGAAGTTAACCAAAGGGTGGCAGTAAAGAGCAGAAAAGAGCAGAACAACCACGTGATGATGGGAAAGTTTTAGAAAAGTTTGCAGAAAAGTCTGAGCATGTGTATGCTATGGGTGTGATCGGACAAATCAATTAGGACAAAAATCCAAGGGAAGTTTTGTTGGATGTCCGACCGTGTGTACGGGGCTTAAGTGCAGCCTGAAAAATCTGACAACCCCCACCTGTCGTGTACACTAGCAATTCACATAGGGGATACACATAAGTAAATAGAAGACCTCTGATTTAGTAAGTCGCCATACTACTGTTTACACGGAAGATGCACTGTTGTAGTTGCAGAGATTTCTGCAATGCTCTGCTGACTTGACTTAAATCATAGATGGCTTCAAGCTTATATTTACATGGGTCTTTATGCTTGACTGGAGCATCAATTCCAGAGAGTTTCTCAGGTTACTACTGTAGAGTCCTGGCTGTTGTTTTAAGATGATGTTGAAGATCTCCTTTCCATGGTCATTGACAGCAGTTAAGATCTGGCACGGTTTCCAACTGTGTTCTACCTAAAGCTGCAGTGAAACCTTCAGAAACAAAACTCTTACCCAAATGTGTAAGGAAAAAAAAAACACATTGTGCCCTTTTGTTTTTATTACATTTTTTAGCTGCATATGCGATTCTCACTTTATATACACCAAAGCACCAAATAAACAACATAGTGCTCATATGTTGGAGAGGATTTGCGACATTCTCTAGAAACTGGAAAATTGTGTTGCAATCGGTTTCTTCAATATTTAAAAATCTGTGCTACAATACGGCACAGATTTTAGCTGCAGGTCACTGCCTGGTCTGACTAGGTGGTGATCTGCAATTCAGGCTAACTCCTGATAAGCGTCTGTATAGACTCTTTCCAGAGGGAGATGAGCTGGAAGAAGCTGTCCTCCTCCTCCAGAGGGCTTGATTTGCTATCATTAGCGGGACCGGGACACTGATGCAGATTTTGCATTTGGCCACATATGCACTTAATCACTCCCCGCTTGGACTTTAGCAGAATAACGGCCGGAGAGTGGTTCAGTTATCCTGACTGGGCGTCATATGATGTCCAGCAGGATAAGCCACGATCGTGCGTTTGTGGACAGATGCTAGTAGAGGAGAGCCGATCGCCTGCTCTCCTGACAGGGGGGGTCTGTGCTGATTGTTTATCAGCGCAGCCCCCCACGGATGCCTTCCCCCCCGGCCACCAGGGATGCCCACAAAGAACCCCAACAGGTATACCACTCTAGACCACCAGGCACTGTCACTCAGTGCCCATTAATAATGCCTGCCAGTGCAATCAGTGATGGTTACCAGTGCAATCTATCAGTGCCAATCAGTTCCCCCCTATAAGTACCCGTCAATGCAGCCATTCAGTGCCCATCATCAGTGTCGCTTCATTGGTGCCGCCTTATCAGTGCCCGTCAGTGCAGCTTGTCAGTGAAGGAGAAAACTTTTATAAAGGAAACCAAGAAAAAAACTTTTTTTTATTTGTTTAGCAAAAAATAAAAACCGCAGGTGATCAAATACCACCAAAAGAAAGCTCTATTTGTGGAAACAAAATTATAAAAATGTTGTTTTGGGTACAGTGTAGCATGATCACGCAATTGTCATTTAAAAAGTGACAGCGCTGAAAATTGGCTTGGGCAGGAAAGAGTGTAAGTGCCTGGTATTGAAGTGGTTAAAGTAATACTAAAATAATTTTTTATTAATTTTTTTGTTTCAAAATAACAAACGTGTTATGCTTACCTGCTCTGTGTAATGGTTTTGCGCAGGGCAGCCCTGATCCTATTCTTCCCTGGTCCCCTTTCTGTGCTCCTGGCCCCTCCCTCCTGTTGAGTGCCCTCCACAGCAAGCGGCTTGCTATGGGGGCACCCGAGCCAAGCCACAGCTCTGTGTGTCCAGTGGGACAAGGAGCCAAAGCCTGGCCCCGCTCCCTCTCTCTCCTCATTGATTCACTGACTTTGACAGCAGCGGGAGCCAATAGCACTTCGCTGCTGTCTCAGGCAATGAGGAGGGAGAGTCTCAGACAGCCAAGTCTCTTGTGCAACATTGCTGGATCGAGATGGGGCTCAGGGGTGCTAAGGAGGGCTGCTGCACACACAAGGCATTTTTATCTTAATGCATTAAGATATAAAAAAAAAAAACTTCTGCCTTTACAACCAATTTAATGCGAGTTCTAACATTGTTAATAAACTGCCCACTAGATGGCGCTTTTCCTTTTACACACAGTGGAGGAAATTGCAAGCGATTTGGGCAGAAATCGCATTCATTTTGGGCAGTGCGATTTGCACCCATTTATTTTGTGTTGACACAAATTGCACCACAAAGTATCGATATCGGGAGCATTTTGACGAGTGCGTGTACCCATGAAGATATTGGTGCATCCCTAAATGGTACTAAAGTCCTTGGATTGGGCAGTGAAAGAGATTCATCTTGGAATCCTTGTGAATGAACAGGTGAATCCATATGACTTTTTACAATATCAGCCCTAAGTAGCCATATATTCAGGCTGTGTGTACACTTCTGCTTGGAGATATTGGCAGCCACATTTATTCTCCCTTCCTTACCCTTGAAACTCATCCATTAGCTGGGGATCACACAGACATTTCTTCTTTCATAAACTGAAAACCTTCTGTAATAGTGTTGGCCATTTGTTTGTTTAATTGTGGTCTTCAAATAATTAGTATTTTCTGTCTAGAGTTGCTGCTACACAAATGTTCTAAACACGCTTAATAAATTATGTAAGCCTCAGGAATGGGTCATGAGTATTTTTTTACTGTTATCACAAATGCTGAGATTTTTACTGATCTGAAATGAGATGCATTGTTGTCTATAGGACATTATACACAGCTGAGGAAAGATCAGTAAAACAGCGTCGCATGCAGAGCAGTAAAACTGGGATAGAACATTTTACATCTGAGTGCAGTAATTTACTTGTGTGTTTAATGTTTACGGGAGAATAAGTGAGTATATTACAATAGTGGCAATGAAGATTAATTTTATTCATCTATACTCGTGTACAAGCTTGCACACCTTTACTCGCCTATACTTAACATTACACAGGTCTTTACACACAGTTCTTGACCCCTTGCACACCGGCGTCACAAGTTACTGAGTAGACGTCCAGTATATTCTGTAAATGTTTACTGCACAAAATAAGGTCTGTTGGCATGGACCATAGGGTGAGAACATGAATTGAAAACTGGCTACAAGTGCAATTTTCAGAGGGTGTTGATAAATGAGGAATACTCTGAATGGGTAGTGGGGTCCCCCAAGGTTTTGTGCTGGGATCAATCCAATTTAATTTGTTCATAAACGACCTGGAGGATGGGATAAACAGTTGAATCTACTGTATGTCTTTGTGGATACTAAGCTAAGCAGGGCAATAACTTCTCTGCAGGATGTGGAAACCTTGCAACAAAATCTGAACAAACTAATGGGTTGGGCAACTACATGGCAAATGAGGTTTAATGTAGAAAAATGAAAAAAAAAAAAAAAGGCATTTGGGTGGCAAGAATATGAATGCAATCTATACACTGGGGGGGGGGGACGGGACCTCTGGAGGAATATAGGATGGAAAAGGACCTGAGGATCCTAGTAGATGATAGGCTCGCAATGGCATGCAAGCTGCTGCTAACAAAGCAAACAGAATATTAGCATGCATTAAGAAGAGGATTAACTCCAGAGATAAAACTATAATTCTCCTGCTCTACAAGACTCTGGTCCGGCCGCATCTAGAGTATGCTGTCCAGTTCTGGGCACCAGTCCTCAGGAAGGATGTACTGGAAATGGAGCGAGTACAAAGAAGGGCAACAAAGCTAATAAAGGGTCTGGAGGATATTGGTTATGAGAAAAGGTTGCGAACACTGAATGTATTCTCTCTGGAAAAGACGCTTGAGAGGGGATATGATTTGAATTTACAAATATCAGACTGGTGACCCCACAATAGGGATAAAACTTTTTTGCTGAAGGGAGTTTAACAAGACACATGGCCACTCATTAAAATTAGAAGAAAAGAGGTTTAACCTTAAACTGTGTAGAGGGTTCTTTACTGTAAGAGTGGAAAGGATGTGGAATTCCCTTCTTCTGGTGGTGGTCTCGGCGGCGGGGCATCGATAGGTTTTTGAAACTATTAGATAGGCACCTGAATGACTGCAATACATACAGGGATATAGAAGGAAATACTGACATATAATAACACACCTAGGTTGGGCTTGATGGACTTATGTCTTTTTTCAACCTCACCTACTATGTAACTGTGTATGCAAGGGGCCTTAATCCTTTAAAGCAGTGGTCATCAACCCTGTCCTCAGGGCCCACTAACAGGCCAGGTTTGCAAGATAACTGAAATACATCACAGGTGATATAATTTGCTGCTCAGTGATTGAAGTATTTTAGTCTGCATCTCCCAAGGTAATAAAATCTGGCATGTTAGTGGGCCCTGAGGACAGGGTTGATGACCACTGCTTTAACCACCTGCGGAGTGCCCACTGTATATATAAGTCGGCACTTTAACCACTTCAATACCCAGCCATAGACAATTGACGGCCTGGGATGGGATTTACCATCCTAAGTGGCCGTCAATTGACGGCCTGGGTATTGCAGGCGAATATCTGGACGATGCCTGCAGCCAGAGGCATCATCCAGATATCCATCTCTTCAGCCGGCGATTCTGCACAAAGTAAGAACGATCATAGCGGCGGTTCCGCCGCTTGATCATTCTTACAGGCCGCGGGAGGGGACATCCCCCCCTCCCGCCGCCATCCGGTGCTTCTCCGGGCTTACCTGTACCTTCGGGGGCCCGGAGAACGAATCGTCGGCGGCGGCAGGAAGCATAGAGATGACTGGTGACCAGATGGTCACCAGTCATCTCTATGACCGTCGGAGGATCCGGGCGCGATCTGATGACGTCACGCCCGGGTCCCCGTATGTAAACAAAGCCGCGATTGCGGCTGTAAATCACCATTCATGAGATCGGTGAATTTTTTTTCACCGATCTCATGGTTTCCAGCCTGGAGGTGAGATGTGAGGTCTTATTGACCCCACATCTCTCCATAAAGAGGACCTGTCACACACATTTCCTATTACAAGGGATGTTTACATTCCTTGTAATAGGAATAAAAGTGGAAAAAAAAAAAAAAAAATGAAAAAAAGTGTAAAAATAAATAAAATATAAGTAAAAAAAAATAATAAAAGATAAAAAAAAAATGAAAACGCCCCTGTCCCCGATAGCTCGCGTGCAGAAGCGAACGCACACGCAAGTCCCGCCGACATATGTAAACGCCGTTTAAACCACACATGTGAGGTATCGCCGCGTGCGTTAGAGTGCCAGCAACTAATCTAGCACTAGATCTCCTCTGTAAATCTAAACTGTAACCTGTAAAAAATAAATAAAGCGTTGCCTATGGAGATTTTTAAGTACCGAAGTTTGGCGCCATTCCATGAGTGTGCGCATAATTAAAGCGTGACATGTTGGGTCTCTATTTACTCGGTGTAACATAATCTTTCACATAATACAAAAAAATTGGGCTAACTTTAGTGTTTTGTTATTTTTTTAATTCATAAAACAATTTTTTTTACAAAAAAAAGCGTTTGAAAAATAATTGCGTAAATACCGTGCAAGATAAAACTTTGGAATGACCGTCATTTTATTCCCTAGGGTGTCTGCTAAAAAAAACATATATAATGTTTGGGGGTACTGTGTAATTTTCTAGCAAAAGAATGATGATTATTACATGTAGGAGAGAAGTGTCAGAATAGGCCCGGTATGGAGGTGGTATAAAAGCCTAGTATTGAAGCGGTTAAAGAGGGATATCTCTGTTATGGCAGCAGCTAGCTAGCTGCCATAACCCAGGTATCCATCTCTTCAGCGGGCGGTCCAGTTTCCGATAATGGTGGTCTCTGCGGGAGATTCGCCGCAAGATCACCATTATTGTCGGTAGGAGAGGGGCACCGCCCCGGCGAGCTCGCGCGCAGAAGTGAACACATATATAATTTTTTTTTAAGCGTCGCCTATGGAGATTTTTAAGGGTAAAAGTTTGTCGCCATTCCATGAGCGGGTGCAATTTTGAAGCGTGACATGTTGGGTATCAATTTACTCGGCATAACATTATCTTTCACAATATAAAAAAAATTGGGCTAACTTTACTGTCGTCTTATTTTTTTAATTCAAAAAGTGTGTTTTTTCCAAAATAAAGTGTGCTTGTAAGACCGCTGCGCAAATACGTTGTGACGAAAAGTATTGCAATGACCGCCATTTTATTCTCCAAGGCATTTGAAAAAAAAATGATAATGTTCTAAGTAATTTTCTAGCAAAAAAAATTGTTCTTAACTTGTAAACAACAAATTTCAGAAAGAGGCTCGGTCCTTAGGACATCTATGGTAAATTGAGCACTTTCATTGTACTATGTCATGGTACTTATTTTTTTTATCTGTCTGCACAGGATGCCTATTGGATCGCACTGAACAGCTCACTGAAATGTAAAACCCTGAGTGACATCTTTCTGATTTTCAAGAGCTCTGATTTTGTGACACATGACTTCACACAACCGTGAGTAGTGAAGATTTTAATTGAACATTTTCTGCTCAGCGGAGTGTATGGCCTTTTGCTAATAACTTCATTGCATTGGTATTGTTTGTGGAGCTGAACGTTCCTGTCACAGATGATTTCTCATCGTATGCTTTCAGATGCAGCTGCTGATGTGCTGTGGAAAATCTAGCATATTTAATGCCTTGTTGTAACATGTACCTGCTGCGGTCTTTTAATAGATGTGCTAAGTGGGAGTGCCGCCAATGTTTTTAAAAATAAACCATCACGGCAGTTGCTAAAGTTCTCCAGTAGAGGGATCCTTGCTGCATTTGTGATGTTTGTTCTCTTTTTCTGTAGAACTCTGACAGATGTATAACCATTGAAACCTTGAATGTGGCTTCATGAATCCTTACTACAGATTAGGTATATAAGGAGTTTTCCAGCTCTGCGTCTTACATATTCAGAATCCACGTATACATTGGGATTTACAGTTTGGTTACTATACAGTGTCAAAAGCAGTGCGCTTTGAAAAACCCATGTGTTTCTTTAAAAGAATAGTAGTAGGCTTTTACTATGACTTCCAACAGTAAACCTGGATTAACTCTCAGAGGAGGGTAAATTCTCATTGCTGGTGTAACAGCAAGGTGGAGGTGCTGAAGGTACTGCTGACTGCACAGCAATAAGTTGTTTAGCTGTAGTCGGTTTCTGCTTAACGGGGTTGTAAGCCTTCGTGTTTTTTCACCTTAATGCATCCTATGCGTTACAGTGGTTGTAAAGGTTTTTTTTTTTTTTCTAAATAGGTGCCTTTAAGCTAGTGCATTGTTGGTTCACTTACCTTTTCCTTCGATTTCCCTTCTAAATGTTTTTTTTCTTTGTCTAAATTTCTCACTTCCTGTTTCTCCTCAGTAAGCTTGCCCCCATCATCTGGCTGGGGGTTAGTCAGCCAGAACAGTTTACTAAGAAGGAACAGGAAGTGAGAAATTCAGACAAAGAAAAAAAATATTTAGAAGGGAAATGGAAGGAAAGGGTAAGTGAACCAACAATGCACTAGCTTAAAGGAACCTATTTAGAAAATAAAAAATTAACCTTTACAACCCCTTTAATGTGAAAAAACACCTTGCAGTGTCCGCCCCCCCCCCCCTTTTACCTGAGCCCCAAATTTCCTTGGGCGTTATCATGCGTCGCTCTCTCCACGGCTTCTCGGCTCCTCATTAGATAGATTGATAGCAGCGCAACCATTGGCTCCCGCTGCTGTCAATCAAATCCAATGACGTGGGTGCCAGGGGAGGGGGCCAAGTCATACATTCGGCAGCTATGGACACTGAGTGTATGATATGGGAGTGCGCCCACAAGATAACCCCCTCTGGAAAGCTCTCTCCCAAGGGGAGTTATCTATTGCGGGAAGGAGCCGAGAGAGCCGCCGCGTGACCCCAGTACAGAAGGATCGGGGCCACTTTGTGCAAAGCGAACTATAGTATGACGTGTTTGTTATTTAAAAAAAAACAGAACCTTTAGGCCGGGTTCACACCTATTCAAATTGGTTGCGGCTTAAGTTGTATCCAATTTGCATAACATTATAAAATACATTGATTTCAGTGAGGCTGGTTCACATATGTTCGATGCATTCGCATTGCGCACATGTGCGTTTTCTAGGCATTGCGGTGCGACTCGGGTGCGAATTCAGGCCCATTATGTTCTATGGGTACGCAACTGATTCGCGGATGTGTTAATTTCTCTTCAGGATTTCTCTCATTCAGCTCAATACACTTCCCCCTCCCCCTCCCCTCTCCCAGGTCTCCAAATTTGCATTTAAAACGGAGCTGATCTGCTGAACAGTTTTCTTATCTCTCTGCAGAGATAACAGAGCTGAAATTCGCACCACAAAAGTGTGAATCCGGCCTTAGTGTCGCTTTAAGAAAAAACAGATCACAATCAATTGAATATGAGGACGTCATTTGTGAGCTGCTTTAGTCTTCTATTTAGAGATACATTTAAATTTTATGGTGTAGTAGGAAGACAGAGGTGCAGTTTTTAGGCTGACCATTATGGTAGGCAGGCTTATTTGAATTGAAAAAAATAAAAACGCACAGCAAAGTGAACTTATTTGTTGCAGCCATTCTGTATACCTATTTTACCAATCATTTACCAATTATTATTACCAATAATTTACACAGCTCACTTGAGCAGCGCTCCTCTGTGATTTAAAATCTATTCTAACTCAATTTGTATAGACTCAAAGATGAATGACAAATGTCCATTGCTGCTATATCAGAATAAACACTAAACTTCTAAATATAAATAATATGCCAGATCATCCAAACGGATATAACTGACACAAATACTGGGCCAGATTCACAGAGCGATTACGCCGGTGTAACAGGAGATGCCCGGAGTAAGTCTAAATGCGCGCATGCGTTTCGATGCTCTGCATCCCCGAAACGAAGTACGCAAGAAATCTACTTTTTTTTGTCCAGCGTAATTTCGATAGACAGGCGCATCCGTCCGCGCAAAACTGCGCTAGACACACCATTGATTTGCTATTCAAATATGCTAATGAGGGAGTTACGGGGATCCACAAAAGAACGGTGGTGCATCGCAGGCTACGCGCTGTGCGCAACTGCTGCACGGCCTGTCTAATTTTATACCACCTTTTATATGGTCTAATTTTAGACAATTCGTCTACATATCAGAGAAAGCAACACTGTTAGTGAGGAGCTGAGCAGTCACACGTGTTGCACAACAATCTGTATGCCAACATGCCAGTGGCATCCATGCTCAAAGCTATACTACTGACTTTAGATGAGCAAAAAAGGAGGAGGGCACGGGAGAGGACTTTTTTTTTTTTTTTATCCCAAAAAATTTTCTTTGCTTTTATAAACATTTTGAGCAGAAATATACATACATATATACATCAGTACATAACATACATACAAATTACAAACACGGTCTCACTATCTTTCAATAGCCCTTTTAAACCTTGATGGATATAATAATCTAATCTGATACAAGCCCCTCACTCTTCACTTGATATATCGCACACGCATAGACATCTTTGGCATGAGTGATTCTGAGGTGTCTCGCATCTTCAGATTCACCCCTCATGCCATCCTGGAATTAATCACAACCCTGCAGGAGCCCAACACCAGCCTGCAGGAAAGGGTCTGCAGATTGACATAAGTGATGACCTGACCCCTGAACCAGACAACCCCCCCCCCCCCCCCTAACCAAGGCTACCCCGTCTTCTGAGGGAAGAGCAGCCAGGAGCCAGCTCACATTAGGCATCTTTGCACGTTAAACACACACATTAATCATGGCACAATGAGAATGCATGCATGCACACCACTGTGGTCCCTAGCACACACACACCACATTGTCATCACATTGGATTGGCACAAGCCCACCATGCAGGACTTGTGAGCTGCAACGCCATGCCATTTATGTCACTGTACATTCATACACCATTCACACGGACCTGGGGATCACTTCTCTACCACAAATGAGGGTGACACCCCTTTTCCGGCAGGAATGTCACCCCCACATTCCAAAATCATTCACAAACAGAACCCCCCAAAAAAAAAAATTGAACAGCAAAAAGAAAAAATGCCCAGCAAAAATCTAATTTAAAAAAAATAACAACAAAGAAAACACATAAAAGACAAAAATCACTCTGCAAAACAGTCCCCAAATATCTCAAAGACACGTCACAAACAAACAAACGCTAATACACAACAGAACAAAAGCACCTTGCTGTATAGGAAGGGATACAAAGGGATGTACTTTTGCAAAGAAAGTGCGTTTGTGTCTGTCTATTTATGCTGTCTGCGTAGTTCACTAAGTTGCCCGGGTCCACTTCCAATTTCACTGATTGCGCCGTTCCCGAGTTGTGAGCATGCGCACAGAGGTGCTGACCATGGTCTGCTTCATGTGCGCATGCGCGATCCGGCTGGCCCTTCATTTGCATGGGGTCACGGCTCATTTCAATGTAACACGCCCACGTCCTTCCCAATTTGAATTACTCCGCCTTACGCCTCTGAAATTACGTTGCACAGGCGCTAATTTCTGCGCAAATCAATCGAGAATACGGTGATTGCGCCGCTACATTGCGTCAGTCTAACGTAAAGGAGGTGCGCTACACTGGTCAAAAAATGCGCCGATGTACGTGAATCTGGCCCACAATCTCTAGTGCAAAATATCAAACAGATGTGATTTACCACAAATAGCTATATATAATAAGTGATCCCCCTCCGAATCATATAATCATAAATCTTGTGTAATAAACAAAACCAGCAAATATGAATGTTTCAAAAGTCCACGATATGTAAAACCAAAACGCATAAAAGTTCTCTTTTTAATCACTTCTGCTCTGGAAGATTTTACAACCAGAGCATTGTTTGCTATTCGGCACTGCGCTACTTTAACCAGAAATTGCACGGTCATGCAACACTGTACTCAAATAACGTTTTCACACAAATAGAGCTTTCTTTTGATGACATTTGATCACCTTTGTTTGTTTTATTTTTTTTGTTTCATTCTCTTAATGAAAAAGGACAGAAAAAAATGAATATATATATATATATATATATATATATATATATATATATATATATATATATATATTCGCCTAAACTGATGAAGATTTTTTTTTTATAGCAAAAACTAAAAAACTTTTTTTTTTTTTTTCAGTCTTTTCGTTTTTTTAGCGCAAAAAATAAAAAACGCAGAGGTGATCAAATACCACCAAAAGAAAGCTCTATTTGTGGGGAGAAAAGGACATCAATTTTGTTTGGGTACAGTGTCGCAAAAAATGACCTGGTCATTAAGGGGAACATTTTTTTTTTTGGTCCTTAACCGCTTGCCGACCGCCCACCGTAGTTTTACAGCGGCAGGTCGGCTTGGCTGCGCAAAATCACGTAATATAATGTGATTTTGCATTGCAGCCACTAGGGGAGCGTGCTTGCCCCTGGTGCCGATGCGAGTGCCCGGCAGGCGCGATCTCCGCCGGGCACCCGAGATCGCTCGTTACAGAGCGAGAACCGGGAGCTGTGTGTGTAAACAGGGAGAGAAATGACTGATCGCATGTTCATTCAATGTATTAACCGCGATCTGTCATTTCCCCTAGTTAGTCCCACCCCCGCCTTCAGTTAGAACTCAATGCGGGAACATTTTTAACCCCTTGATCGCCCCCTAGTGTTAACCACTTCCCTGCCAGTGACATTTTTACAGTGATCAATGCATTTTTATAGCACTGATCGCTAAAAAAATGCCAATGGTCCCAAAAATGTGTCAAGTGTCCAAAGTGTCCGGCATAAGGTCGCAGTACCGATAAAAATCGCAGATCGCCGCCTTTACTAGTAAAAAAAAATATTAATAAAAATTCCATAAATCTATCCCCTATTTTGTAGACGCTATAACTTTTGCGCAAATCAATCAATAAACGCTTATTTCGATTTTATTTTTTACGAAAAATATGTAGAAGAATACGTATCGGCCTAAACTGAAGAAAAAAAAAAGTTTTTTTATATATATTTTCGGGGGATGTTTATTACAGCAAAAAGTAAAAAATATAATATTTTTTTTATTTTTTTCAAAATTGTCTATTTTTGTTTATAGCGCAAAAAAATTAAAACGCAGAGGTGATCAAATACCACCAAAAGAAAGCTCTATTTGTGGGGAAAAAAAGGACGCCAATTTTGTTTGGAAGCGACATCGCACGACCGCGCAATTGTCGGTTAAAGGGACACAGTGCCGAATCGCAAAAAGTAGCCCGGTCATTGACCAGCAAAATGGTCCGGGGCTGAAGTGGTTGAGCTATGCGTTCATACTGCCCAGCAGAATTGGTTGGATCTAAATCGTAGATGCATTACTTTAGAAATATCCTGGAAGATTAACCACTTAACGCCCGCCCACTGTATATATACGTCCTATTTTTAAAGATGGATATCTCGGTAACGGCAGCAGCTGCTGCCACAACCGAGAAATCCATCTTTACAGTGGGCGGGCCTGCACACGATAACGGCGGTCTCCGCAGCAGATTTGCCGCGAGATCGCTCTTATCGGTGGCGGGAGAGAGGCCCCCCCTCCCGCCGCTCTCCCGCGCCCTCCGCCGCTTACCGTAGCCATCGGCTGTCTTTTTGACCCCAGATCTCATATTTAAGAGGACCTGTCATGCTTTTTTCTATTACAAGGGATGTTTACATTCCTTGTAATAGGAATAAAAGTGATAATTATTTAAAAAATTTTTATTTCAGTGTTAAAAATGATAAAATAAATATAAATCCGAAACCCCAATTATTATTTTTTTAAAGTGCCCCGTCCCAAAAATCTTGCGCGCAGAAGCGAACGCATACGCGAGTAGCACCTGCATATGAAAACGGCGTTCAAACCACACAAAAGAGGTATCGCCGCGATCGTTAGAGCGAGAGCAATAATTCTAGCCCTAGACCTCCTCTGTATCTCAATAAATGCAACCTATAGAATTTTTTAAACGTCGCCTATTGAGATTTTCAAGGGTAAAAGTTTGACGCCATGCCACGAGCGGGCGCAATTTTTAAGCGTGACATGTTGGGTATCATTTTACTCGTCGTAACATTATCTTTCACAATATGTAAAAAAATTGGGCCATTTATTTGTTGTCTTATTTTTTAATTTAAAAAAAAGGATTTTTTTTCCAAAAAAAGTGCGCTTGTAAGACCGCTGCGCAAATACGGTGTGACAAAAAGTATTGCAATGACTGCCATTTTATTCTCTAGGGTGTTAGAAAAAAATATATATAATTTTTGGGGGTTTTAAGTAATTTTCTAGCAAAAAATAATGTTTTAGTCTCGTAAACACGAAATCTGAAAAACACCCTCGGTCCTTAAGTGGTTAAACCATTCTAAATGTGTTTCAAATAACTATTTACCTGTTTTGGTTAGTGTGGCTCTCAATTTTTTTAACCCAAGCAAATTTTTATTTTTTGATGTCCTCCCCCTGCAATTTCAGCTTTCAGTGTTGTACAACTTGTTGATTAATTTCTCGGTTGATGTTCTGGGTTGCAGGCATTACAGTAAAATAAAATGTCTGCTGAGTTAGTGAAATCATCAATTATAATATTGATTTTACCCTGGAAAACATATTTCATACTATTGGATTATATGGTAAACTGCTGGCACTGTTTGGAAAAATGTAAACGTTTTTTTTTTTTTTTTTTTTTGAACATAGGATATCTGTTTCAAGTATAGGTAGAAACAAGCTGGTGGCAAAGGAATAATGTATATCATGGATTTGTAGTGAATTATAAATGAACTGCGCAGAGAGCAGACGGCATTCCTGTGAGCACTAGCTGAAAGATTACTAGACTGTGCATAACCTGACAGGAAAACGGCCCCTCATCTGCAAAATCAGTGTGCTTCAAAGCAGAAAACACACTGTGTTAGGTTATTTGGCCAGACAATACGTCTGACAGTTAACTCAAGCACATATCAATAATCTGATGTTGCTTCATGGTAAATGGAAGGACACTGATTAATGGCCCATTACTGTCATGTTCTGTAGGTAAATATTAAACATGCTTCTGTAAGCAGCGGCTGTTGGAATTATTTATGGAAACATACTAAATGTACTAGTAAAATACTGTTTACCAACTCTGCTCTTACCAGTTTACTGTTGGGCTGCATGATTACTTTATTGTAGAAAAAGCCTAAATTTCCCATTTGTCTATTCTTACCATGACTGATATTGTGCAATAACTCTAGGCCACCCCCCTCTCCTGGATTCTAGATAGCTTAAACAGGTAGACGGGGCAGAGTCCTGCTGTCTTTGTCAATGGATGCAACAGCGCCAGGGAATTCTGGTCTCTGTGGGGGACCCCAGAAGAGGAGGATCATGGCCTCTCTGTGCAAAACTCTTGCATAGAACAGGTAAGTAGGACATTTTTGTTATTTAAAAAAAACAAAAACCTTTACAACCCCTTTAAGTGGATGAACTGCCCTCATTTACAGACCAAGTTAATCCCTTTGGTCTAAAGAACCAAATGATACAATATTTCATTTATCTCAGGACTGAGCAATGTGATGAACTTGGCAGGTTGCCTTTTTTTGACAGCTGTCAGCAGAGAGCTGCTCTGCACTGAATCATGGAAATGCTGGATTAAGATCGTGAGAAGGGTTGAATCAAGATCACAATTTTTTAACGTTTAAGCGTTCATCTCTAAGAGGGAGGGGAGTGATTCACATGATTCCTAAATATCGGGTATTTTTTTTTTTTGCTTCCATTGGATGACCCAAGGTAGGAATGTAAAAAGCAAAGAGGAGTATGTGCTGCTAGGGAGAGGGCATTAAAATGAATTGTTGGTTTTTGCTGCATAAGAAAAGCACAAGTTTGCTTTAAAGGCGAGCTCCAAGCTAATTTTTTTTTTTTTTTTTGTTACTCTTTACTCTGGCTATAATATTGGCCTTCAATCTAGTGCTGTCTCCTGCAGTACTCTGTTTGCCAGAAGATGTCATAATTCTTCCAGGTTGAATGATGTCAGTGTTATTCAGCCTTTTTTGTTGCTGCACTTTCCCTGTGGATCACAGGAGTGCATTTCGTTTTGCACTCCCATGACCCCTTTTTAACCGACAGCGGGCTGAAGCCTGCTGTTGACTGACATCACAGAGCCTGTCCAGGCTGAGAAAATATCGCGGCCATATGGTTGGGATCCACCTAAATGCCTGGACCTGCACCCGGTTCGGCTTCTCCGCAAACCTGAGCCAGCTGCTGAGCCCCCTCCACAGAGCAACGGTGTTTTCGTCATGCTGCTGAAAGAATGGTGCCGATAATGGTGCTGAAAAGGGGGTGTTGTTCGCCCTCTGCCGGGTGCCGCCCATTGCGGAGTGTCATCCTGGCGGCTCAAGGTTATTTTCTCTACTCCTCGCAGAGTGGCTATCTCCCTGTGTCATGGAGCTGAATTGTCTCAGCGGCCGTAGTAACAGTGTCCTGCCTCTTGTGATAGACGGCACACTGATCCAATGCTGGGACATTAAATCAGTTTTACATGATCATAGGAGGTGGGAAATTTGTTACTGCGTCCAGGAAAATTCAAATCCAGGTCTGTGACACAGCAGGAGATCGTAGCTTTGGTCCGGAAACTGGTGAGGCTGCATCTGACAGGCACTGCATTTATCTCTTATGTCATGTCTGCTATATTTGACCATATTCTGTATCATGTCTGCTAGAGGTGCACCACATGGAAATTTTGCTAATACTGTTAGCAGTGTGTGTTTAAGTAAGAGACTGTGGGCATGATACAAGGATGGTTAAAGTGGATGTAAACCCCCCAAAAAATTGATGTCACAATGTAGACTATAAGATTTCCTATCATCTGTGCCCAGTCTTGCCACACAGAGTTAATCCAGCGCTGAGTAATCCTCTTTTAATGTTCAGTGCAAATTAACAGAATTCCAGATAAAAACTTGCCAAATTATAAAGTCCGTTTCTGTTTTTAGTGACAGGTTATTTACAAATCTAGCTTGGACATGTTTATCATAACATGAGGTGATCCAGAGTTCATTGTATATTACCAGGATGTGTTATGTGGGGGAGGGGTGGATTTCTCACTTTTTATACCTCATGTTTTGATAAACATAACATAACATATGATAAACATGTCCAAGCTAGATAAGTAAATAACCTGTCACTCAAAGCAAGGAGAGAGAAAACTGACCTTTTATTTAGGCAGGTTTTTATCAGGAAGGCTGCCATTTTCAGTGAACATTAAAAGAGGTTTACTCAGATCTGGATTAACTCTGTGTGGCAAGACTGGGCACAGATGATGGGAAATCTTATACTCTACATTGTGACATCCACTTTAAAGCCTGCATTTTTCTTGAGCTTTTCTTGCACTAAAGGTGGCAATAATGGCCAACAATAAATTCATATTAAATTGATGATATTTAAAATTCAAATATAATACAATTGTATATATAAAAATATAAATATTTTTTGAAAACTATCGGTTTTGGTTTTCGGCAAAGTGCATGCTGTAGTTTTGGTTTTGGCACCTACATTTCCATTCAGTGCACCCCTATGATTGGTTTGTGCCAAACTTTCAGCGTCTATAAACTATGGGATTTTTTTATTTTTTTTAACTAGTAATGGCAGATGGCAGCGGCCTATAGTGGAACTGCGATATTGTGGCGTACGCTCTGACACTTTTTGGGAACCAGCGACACTAATGCACTTATAAGTGCTAATAATATGCACAGTCACTGTACTAATGACACTGGCTGGGAAGGGGTTTACATCAGAGGCGATCAAAGGGTTAGCTGTGTGCCTAGTCAGTGTTTTACTACACTGTGCGAGGTGTTTTTACTAGGGGAAAGAGATGGAATTGATATCCTGCTTTGCAGAGACACAAACTATATCCATTACCTCCTGTCAGAACTGTCATCTACCTTGTTTAAGCCCAGGTTCAAACTGGGTACGATTTAGTTCGATTTGAGATGCAATTTCACATGTGAAATCGCATCTTAAATCGGCGGCATTTGCCGGCAATGACACCGTCTTGATCTGTGCGACCCGCATCTGCGGCGCTGCACTGATTTCAAAAAGTAGTTCCTGTACTACTTTTTGCGATTTCAGGACACGAATTACATTGACATCTGATGTCTCTTAAATCGCAGCCGAAATCTGGACTGCCAGCGGGAGTGAAATCGTGCGAGTTCAGCTGAACTCGCACAATTTCACTCCCGCAGCCCAGTGTGAACCAGGGCTTAATCTGGCTCTCTGCCTAACGATTAGCAGGTGCCGTAGGACATGGTAATCTTTAGGTGCCGTTAAACCCGCTGATTAACTTCTGCTGTGTGTAATCATAGTGGAAGCGAGCCACCGCATGCGTGGTGGATCATGATCTGGCGCACAGGTGCTGCCCTGTAGCAGTAAAACTGCTATAGAGCGGTCCAGAAGAGGTTAAATTATTATCTTTTTAACACTTTGACCAACAGTCCGCCTGGATTTGTTTGTAATTTCTGCCCATAATGTGCCCATGTAATCCTCAGCTGCAGATGGGGAATAAAAAAGGGGAGTGTTTTTTTTTTTTTTTAGCAGTTTATTGATGAGACATCTGAGCAGATTTCCTTACATTGGTTTGGGAGGTGCTCTTGGAGGTGCGCCCACAGGCCTGAACCTTGGTGGTGGTGTGCGATCCTTGCGTGCCTCACAAGAGCGGTTTCTGACCACCTTGCTGTGAATGGCGCAGCTAACACAGTAGTGCAGCTTCACATAAAGCTTAGGCAGTGCATACGAATCGAAGACACTAGCATCAGAGATATCCCTGACAGCTGCAGCCTCAACGATGTTTCTGATCACAAACTTCTTGATGGCCTTGTCTTTTGGGACACAGCGGGCACAGTTGGTGCACCGGATAGGCTGGACATGCCCACGTCCCTTCTTGGCACGTCCGTTGTTCCTTCCTTCTTTTCTTGGACTCGAAGGCTGCAAAGAGCTTCTTTTTTTTTTTCTTGCAGTCATTTATTAGAATTTTTATAGAACTGATCACTGTATAATTGTCACTGGACCCAAAAATGTGTCAAAAGTGTCTGATCTGTCTGTTTACTTTCTTGTGAAAAAAACCCAAAACAGCCGGTGTACAATAAGCCTAAAAGGGGTTGTAAAGGTTTATGACATATACTTACAGTACCTCCCCTGTGCAGTTTGTTTTGTAGAGTAATTCCGATTCTCCTGTTCTGGGACCCACGGCAGCTCTCGCGGCTAAACCCCCTCTGGGAATCTCTCTCACATTGCGGATGAGCTCTTGTGTCGTACACTCGGCGTCTATAGATGCCGACTATATGACTCGGTCCTGCCCCCAGGCGGCCACGTCATTGGATTTGATTGACCGCAGCAGTCGCCAATGGCTGCGCTGCTATCAATCTATCCAATCCACGCAGAGACTCCATGGGAAGGATCACACAGAGCAGGTGAACTGGCTCAGGTAAGTAAAACGGGGGGGGGGGGGCTGGGGGGCCCGTGACAGCCAGGTGTTTTTTCACCTTAATGCTTAGGATGCAAAAAAATGAAATAATTAACAATAGTTTGAAATATAAGCAAAAACTTCTGGCTAGGAACTACAAAAGCGTAAGAGGTATGGCTTATGGGATACTTGGTAGGAGTCTAAGCAGTCTGTTGTTTCAGAGGGATTCGGTGAACCTGCACATTTTGTGTTCATTCTTGAATAATTTGGAAGCAGCTAGCTTGTATGATATGCTTTGTGGATCTCAGTCAATCCCCTTTATCTAGTGCCTGAGAGACCTGTAATTTCTCACACTGTCCGTCCTTATCAGCGAAAGAGCAGACCAGGATTTAATCTTGTATAATTACTGACTGCCTAATGACATAATGTACTACATCCATATAATTAGACCACGAACTGTGCAATCACATCTATCCTAACAGACCCTTCATTAAACTCTAAACTGTTTAAGGATGCTACTTTCCTAAATTAGTATACATATTAAAGTGAGAGGAATTATACGTTGCCACCCCAATAAAGTTATTTTTATATATCTGATGCTTGGTTATTCTGGGCAATGCATTGATTAATTGATTACCTGTGAATCCCTATATATGGATATGGATATGGATATTGATAGATATGACTAGATATGACGAATCTCTTTAAGTGACCCCAGAAATTTTCTTTTGCAAAATTCCATATAAACATAATGAATGTCATGCCTGCCAGGCATGACTTGCTAGTCTCTATCCTAAAGCATACTGTAGTTACTTCTGCTTATAATAGAAACAATTAAAATAAGTCTCTGAAAGTGTAGCATCTATAATCATTTTTCACTGTGACATTAAACAGTATAAATAATCACTGGCTAACAATACACACATGTTGGTTGTGCCATGCTAGATTAATCTAAGATATTAGACATATACAGTATATGTATAGTTTTTTTGCTGAAAGTTGCAGTTGGTAAATGTTTGTCGGATTGCTGTATTTGGCAGTGAAGTAGTAGATGATTTATAGAGGAAAGCGAAAGAGGAGATGGCCCATACATCAAGCCTGCCTCTTCAACCATTCAATTACATGTGCTTTCTGTGACCTGAGCATTATGATAGTTAATCTCATTGCATTTCATTCCTTTTACTTTAAAGGGTTTAAAGGGTAACTCCACTTCCGTAGAAAAA
Source organism: Rana kukunoris (assembly GCA_029574335.1). NCBI lineage: Eukaryota > Metazoa > Chordata > Amphibia > Anura > Ranidae > Rana > Rana kukunoris. Next base: position 134,733,519 of record CM056051.1, read on the forward strand.
AAAAAGAAGTGCAAACCAAAAAAAATAATATAGTGTATACAATTGCCACACAGGTCTTATTGTATATAATGTGTTATATGTTATAATTGAATATTATTAAACATTACATTTTCTTTATCGTACATCACGGGACACAGAGCAGCATAGTAATTACTATGTGGGTTATAGAGCCTACCTTCAGGTGATGGACACTGGCAATCTTCAGACAGGAAGTCCCTCCCTATATAACCCCCTCCCCTAACAGGAGTACCTCAGTTTTTTCGCCAGTGTCTAGGTGTTGGTCACGGTTAAGGCCTGGTCCATTGTGGCTAGGCCAGCTACATACCGGATCCGTTCAAAGTGCCGCAGTGCCAAAGTGGACGGTACCCGGGCCCCGTTTAGAAGACCGGGGTCTTGCCTATAATGCTTCTCTTTTGAGAGCTGGATCCTGGGTTCCAGAGCATTGATCAATTACAGGGTCAAATGTTTGTCTGCTTGCCAGGGTGCTTATATAGGTCCAGGGGAGAGGTGACCTGCTATGGACCCCAGTCTCTGAAAGTCAATGACTATGCCCACGGTGAGGGGTGAAGGCTGGGCCTCTTGCTTTTAGCAAAACCCTGCAGCGTGGACAGGTAAGTGGAGGGCTGCAGGACGTGGTCTGTTGGCAGTCTCTCCTAAGAAAGGGGATGGTGGGCTAGCCTCGATGTGCTGCTATGCACAGGCAATATTTTCCACTATGTCTGCTCTTGACAGGATGGTTATTTTCCCACACTGTTCCCCTGGCTGGCTAGGTGTTTGTTTGTTGAGGGGGTGCACGTCTATGGAGCATGAGAAGGGTGCTTACAGGTCTAGAGGCCATCATGTGGCGGACTGGAGTAGGCCTGGGTCCCCCGGCAGCGCGTGGTGTCCTCCTGCTTGGCAGCATGGCTTCCCCTGGGGGCCGCCATTGATCGCCGTGGCGTCTTCCTGCTGTGCGCGCGCGCGCGGCTGGGCGGAGATGTGTGCGCGGTGGCGTGCGCCTGCGCGCGGCGGGGCGCGGCGGCCTGAGGGGGGGGGGAGGCGGAGCGGCATGCGGACGCCGGATAAAGCCTCATCGGTGGAGGACACACAGAGTGCAGGGCTGTGCCTTCAGGAGGGATCCAGGACACTCAGACGTGCACCAGTTCAGGGGCTGTGAGCCCAAATCTGGACACACTGCTCAGCCAGAAAAAGAGGCGCTGCAGGAATATTCCCTAATACCTCCTTCCCCCCAGAGGAGACAGACTCTACACTTGGTCAGCAGAGCGGTTGCTGCTTTAGACAGCTACCTAAATCCCTGAGTCTCCTACCAGTGGCCTGATCACCCCAGAGTGGCTGTGCTATAGGAGTACCTCGGGGTTGTACAGATGGCTCCCAAGGGATCAGGCTCTGCCAAGGGGTCTAAGACGGCAAAGAAGGCTAAAGGATCCCCATCAGGCTCAGAGGATTTGGGTCAGGCCGCGGTCACCCTGCCCTCCCCAGAGAGATCAGTGTTGGGGCTCCAGACCGAGTCATTGGAACCGGCGGGTGCTGTAGCTGGCCCTAATCATCCACCCCCGGTCTATGTAACTGAGGAGGTTTTGGCTACCACCTTGGGGGGGGGTTGGAAAGCAGCCTTGCAGCCTTGATTGCTGCCTCCCTACCAGGGAAGAAACGCAATAGATCTCCTTCTCCTGCAGTGCAGGCTCCAGGCTTAGATCTCTCCTCAGACGAGTCCGAGTTTTCAGGATTCCAGGGAGAGGACCTGGAAGAAGGGGAATCTGAGGAATCCACCATTGAGGAACCCTTCTCGGCTTCTCAGGCAGAAAAGCTGTGGGTCCATTCTCTAACAGAGATGGTTCGGTCTGCCTTCAAATTACCTACACCGGTGCCTCCGGTTGGTACGGTAGGTTCCTTGGGGTCCTTGAAGGCTCCTCAGGTTTCTATGTGTTTTCCGGTCCATCCCCTCCTTGCAGATGTAATGTATAAGGAGTGGGGTAAGCCGGATAGAATATTTGTACCCCCTAGGAGGTTCGCGGTACTTTATCCCATGGAGGAAAAATTTGAGAAGAAGTGGGCAGTCCCGGTGGTGGATGCAGCTATTTCATGTGTTAATAAGACACTGACCTGCCCTGTCGACAATGTCCAAATGTTCAAGGACCCGATCGATAAGCGGTTGGAAACCTTGTTGAAGGCCTCCTTTGCCACCGCTGGGGCAGTGGTCCAGCCGGCTGTGGCTGCCATTGGGGTATGCCAGGCTCTTAAGGACCAAACTAAGCAGGTCCTAAGGGACCTCCCAGCCCAACAGGCACAAGATTTGGCAGATTTGCCAAGGGCACTCTGTTTTGCGATCAACGCAATTAAAGATTCGATCCAGCAGGCCTCCCGCCTCTCTATGTCCCTTGTTCATATGCGAAGACTTCTCTGGCTAAAGAATTGGGCAGCCGAGACTCCGTGTAAAAGACTTCTCACAGGGTTTCCCTTCCATGGGGAGAGGCTGTTCGGGGAAGACCTGGATGCATATATCCAGAAGATATCCAGCGGAAAGAGCACGTTGTTGCCAATAAAAAGGAGATTCAGAGGGCCCTCATTTAAGCGCCCTGCCTCTCCCGCGCCAGTATCTTCCAGCTCTAGGCAGTATCGACGGCCGGCAGGTCGGCCTGCCGGGGAGAGCAAGTCCCAGGGTCAGTTTACAACAAACAAGACCCTGGACCCGCAAAGCGGGGAAACCCGCCCCTAAAGCGTCTCTCTGAAGGGGCGCCCCCATCCTCACGGGTGGGGGGAAGGCTCCAGCACTTCGCAAGGGTCTGGGAAGCAAGGATCTCCGACAGATGGGTCCGCTCCACAGTCACTTCAGGATATCGGCTGGAGTTCCAACAATTCCCCCCCCCCCCCCGGTTCCGCAGGTCTTGCGTACCAAGCGACCCAAGGAAGGCGGCGGCGGCGCTCTTGGCATCCTTAGACCGCCTCCTGGATCAGGGTGTGATTGTCAAGGTACCAAGTCAGGAGAGAGGGATGGGATTTTATTCCAATCTCTTTATTATCCCAAAGCCAAACGGCGATGTAAGACCTATCCTGGATTTGAAGGGCCTAAACAAGTACCTGTCGGTCCAGTCATTTCGAATGGAGTCCATCCGTTCAGTTGCCGCTGTCCTCCATGGAGGAGAGTTTCTAGCATCCATAGACATAAAGGACGCGTATTTGCATGTCCCTATATTTTCTGGCCACCACAAATTCCTGCGGTTCATCGTAGGTCGACGCCATTTTCAGTTCGTGGCCCTCCCTTTTGGGTTGGCCACGGCTCCCAGGGTATTTACAAAAATCCTGGCCCCACTACTCGCAGATCTAAGAACCCGGGGGATTCTGGTTCTGGCCTATTTGGACAATCTCCTCTTGATAGACCAGTCTGCCCCCAGCCTAAGGCGGTCGGTTCAGACTACAGTTCGATATCTAGAGACCTTCGGTTGGGTCATAAACAGGGACAAATCTGCCCTGCAGCCAACCAGGATCCTAGAGTACCTAGGTATGCGTCTCGATACGAATCGACAAGATATTTTTGCCACAGTCAAAGATTCTCGCCTTGAGGACATTAATTCTGTTGATTCTAAGAAAGAGGAAGCCATCCCTGCGACTCTGCATGCAGCTGTTGGGGAAGATGGTGTCAACTTTCGAAGCGGTACCCTTCGCCCAGATTCACTCCAGGAAATTGCAGTGGATCATCCTATCAAGGTGGAACAAATAGGTTCAAGCCTTGGATCTACCCATTTTTCTCTCCCCGGTAGTCCGGGAGAGTTTCAGTTGGTGGTTGACTCCCAGGAACCTTCAGAAGGGGAAACCTTTCAACCCAGGGCCGTGGCAGATAGACACGACAGACGCCAGCCGGACAGGTTGGGGTGCAGTCCTGGAGAACCTATCCCAGCAGGGGAGGTGGTCAGCCACAGAACAACACCTGCCCATCAACATCTTGGAGATGCGGGCAGTCCGGTTTGCCCTGAAGGCTTGGACATCCAAGCAAGTGGGGACGGCTGTCAGAATACAATCGGACAATGCTACGACGGTAGCATACATAAACCACCAAGGAGGTACAAGGAGTCGAGCAGCTCAGAGGGAGACAGATCAGATTTTTGCGTGGGCAGAGACCCACATACAGTGTCTCTCAGCGGTATTCATTCCGGGAATACAAAATTGGCGAGCAGACTATCTCAGCAGGAGACAGTTGTTGCCAGGAGAATGGGCTCTCCATCCCCAGGTTTTTCGAAACATCTGTCAGAGATGGGGGACACCAGAAGTGGACTTAATGGCGTCAAGGTTAAATACAAAACTACCCAGATTCGTATCCAGAACGAGGGACCCACGGGCCTGTGGCACGGACGCCCTGGTTTGTCCATGGCACCAGTATTCACTGATGTATGCCTTCCTGCCACTTCAGCTGCTTCCCCGACTCCTCCGTCGGATCAGGGCAGAGGGCAAGACCGTAATCCTAGTGGCTCCAGCGTGGCCCCGGAGGTCCTGGTACTCCCTAATTGTGAGAATGTCAATCGGAGACCCCTGGCCGCTGCCACTCCGGCCAGACCTGCTATCGCAGGGACCAATATACCACCCTGCCTCACAGTCGCTGGGTTTAACGGCTTGGCGGCTGAGGCCTACGTCCTAAGGAAGAGGGGGCTCTCGAGGTCTGTGCTTTCCACTATAATCAATGCGAGGAAACCAGTTTCAAGGCGTATATACTACAGGGTGTGGAGAAACTATGTGTCGTGGCGTGAGACCAAGAGGTGGCACCCCTGTAGGTTTGTAGTCGGTAGGATCTTGGAATTCCTGCAACACGGAGTTGAGAAGGGACTGGCTGTCGGCACTATTAAGGGACAGGTGTCGGCCTTGTCCGTTCTATTTCAGAGGCCATTAGCCACGCACTCATTGGTCAAGACCTTTTTACAGGGGGTTCTGCGAATTAACCCCCCAGTCAAGCTCCCGGCTTGTCCCTGGGACTTAAATTTGGTTCTCTCGGCCCTACAGAGGCGCCCCTTCGAGCCCCTAGGTCATATCCCGTTGGTGTTGCTGTCAAGGAAGTTGGTATTCTTGGTGGCCATAACCTCAGCCAGAAGGGTCTCGGAGCTGGCGGCCCTTTCTTGCAAGGAGCAGTACCTGATAGTTCATGAGGACAGAGTCATCTTGCGACCCTTGCCCACCTTTTTGCCTAAGAGGGTCTCCGCATTCCATTTAAACCAGAACTTGGTCCTCCCGTCATTTTTTCCCAATCCAGGGTCTAGAGAGGAAAGGTTGTTACATTCCTTAGATGTGGTAAGGGCTATTAAGGCCTATTTACAGGCCACAGCCCATATCAGGAAAACGGATGCGCTGTTTGTTCTGCCGGAGGGGCCCAGAGTAGGTCAGGCGGCGTCAAAAGCCACACTAGGCAGGTGGATCCGCCAGATAATCTCACAGGCCTATGGCCTGAAGGGTAGGGACCCCCCGGCCTCTGTCAAGGCTCACTCAACCAGGGCCTTAGGGACTTCTTGGGCAGTCCAGCATCAGGTTTCCATGGACCAGGTCTGCAGAGCAGCAACCTGGTCGTTGATTCACACGTTCACAAGGTTTTATCAGGTGGACGTGAGGAGGCGCGAGGACCTGGCCTTTTGGCCAAGCGGTCTTAAGAGCCGCCCTCTAGTTTCCTTGCGCCCGGTGGCATCTTTTGGTCCTTCCTGTTAGGTCTCCCTCCCCTCAGTTGGCATTGCTTCTGGACATCCCACATAGTAATTACTATGCTGCTCTGTGTCCCGTGATGTACGATAAAGAAAAGAGGATTTTTATAAACAGCTTACCTGTAAAATCCTCTTCTTGGAGTACATCACGGGACACAGAGCTCCCACCCCTCTTATTGGGGGAATTTATGGGACAAATTATTGCTTGCTACAAAACTGAGGTACTCCTGTTAGGGGAGGGGGTTATATAGGGAGGGACTTCCTGTCTGAAGATTGCCAGTGTCCATCACCTGAAGGTAGGCTCTATAACCCACATAGTAATTACTATGCTGCTCTGTGTCCCGTGATGTACTCCAAGAAAAGGATTTTACAGGTAAGCTGTTTATAAAAATCCTCTTTTTTACATCACTGTAAAATACAATGCAATATGGCAACTTGGAGGTGTTCTGTACACAGATGTAATTTTTTGCTTTTGTGTTCGTCTTGCTGATTTTCCCACTAACATACACGTCGGATTTTGGGCATCCCCCTGCAACATACTTATTTTTTGGTGATATACTGCCAAACGGAAATTACATATAAAGGAATGCAGACACTGTCACTTTCTTCATTAGAGCCCCGCAGGTGCAGCTGCTGACTGATCATTGTAAAACCACTCCTATTCAGATTTACTTGGCACAGGCAAAGAACAACAAACAGCTATTCCTTCTAGGGCTGTCCTGATACCACTTTTTTAGGACTGAGTACAAGTGCCTATACTTTTTTCAAGTACTCGCCGATAACCGATTACCAATACTTTTTTAAAATGTCATGTGACAGTTTCTCAAAGCACAATACAGATTAGGTGGCACTGATCTGAAGCACTGATAGGATTAGGAGGCACTGATATGCAGCACTGATGGCTGGCTGGCACTGGCAGGTGGCACTGACGGCTGGGGGGGGGGGCACTGGCAGGTGGCACTGACGGCTGGGGGGGGGGGCACTGGCAGGTGGCACTGACGGCTGGGGGGGCACTGGCAGGTGGCACTGACGGCTGGGGGGGCACTGGCAGGTGGCACTGACGGCTGGGGGGGGCACTGGCAGGTGGCACTGACGGCTGGGGGGGCACTGGCAGGTGGCACTGACGGCTGGGGGGGGCACTGGCAGGTGGCACTAACGGCTGATGGGCAGGCACGAAAATGCCATTAGGGAAGGCTGCCTGCAACGCCCATCCTGGTACTCCTTGCACTCTGTTGCATAAAAGCAGCAGCGGCCATCTTGTTACACCCAGCCCAAACTATATGGGCTGGGTGTAACAAGATGTCCACTGGTGGCATACTGTGGCCGAGTGCAGGAGGGTGTACCAAGATGGGCGTCTCTGACGTCAACACGGAGCGTCATTTCTGTGACGGCATTGTGTCGTACTGCACTCCCTGCCAGCTTGCTGCTCCGCCCACTGATTCCGCCCACTGATCTGCCTTCTGACTCCGTTCCCAGGTATCGGCTAAGGCATCGGGAGCATTTGTGCGAGTACAAGTACTCGCACAAATGTTCAGTATCGGTCCCGGTACCGATACTAGTATCGGGACAACCCTAATTCCTTCAGCATAAAAAAAGGTAAGACTGCAACAAAGTTTGTTAAAATCCCTGCAATGTACATAGATAGCTCAGAGGGGAATGCTTTTTTTTTTTTTTCTTTTCTGAACAAGAGTACTCTAACCAATTGACCTCTAGAAGATTTGCCCCCCTTCACGACCAGGCCATTTTAAGCTATCCAGCACTGCCTTACTTTGACAATTGCACAGTCATGCAGCGCTGTACATAAATGTCATTTGTTATTTTTTTTTTCCCCTCAAATAGAGCTTTCTTTTGGTGGTATTTGATCACCACTGGGTTTTGTGTTTGAGGCGATCAGCCAATGGCTGAGAGCACTGAACGGAGTGTTCTGGTGGGGGTCAGTCCCCCCTTTCAGAACACCATAGCACAACAGGGGAGGTCGCTGTACTAACATCACGTAGCACATAACATTTCTTGTAAACACACCTTCCCTGATCGTCTGTTCCCTGATATAGGGAAAGACAATCCATGACGTCACACGTCCAGCCCTGCCCCCCTACAGTTAGAACCACATATGAGGTCACACTTAACCCTACAGCGCCTTCTAGTAGTTAACTCCTAAACTGCAGTTGTCATTTTCACAGTAAACAATGCATTTTTATAGCACTTTTTGCTGTGAAAATGTGAATGGTCCCAAAAATGTGTCAAAGTTGTCCGATGTGTCCGCCATAATGTCGCAGTCACGAAAAAAAACCCCGCCATTAGTAGTAAAAAAAAAAAAAACAATAAAACTACCCCCTATTTTGTAAATGTTAAAAATTTTGCGCAAACCAATCGATAAACACTTATTGCGTTTTTTTCATTTTTTTTTACCAAAAATAGGTAGAATATGTATCGGCCTAAACTGAGGGAAAAAAATAAAATTTATATATATTTTTGGGGGATATTTATTATAGCAAAAAGTAAAAGATATTGAATTTTTCCCCAAAATTGTCAAAACCGCCAAAAGAAAGCTATATTTGTGGGGAAAAAAGGACACCAATTTTGTTTGGGAGCCAAGTTGCACGACTGCGCAATTGTCAGTTAAAGCGATGCAGTGCCGAATAGCAAAAAGGGGCAAGGACCTTAACCTGCATAATGGTCCGCTTCTTAAGTGGTTAAAGGACGGCTACACCACCAAATATATTCATGAGCTCTCCCTTCTAATAACTGAAAAATCTGCTGGAGATACTGTATGCACTGGAGTCATTGCTTGTGGTTATCAGGCAGTTTGAGATACAGGAATCTTTTTGGCATAAGGCCTGATCCTATGTTATGTGCCAAATGAAAGGGTAAAATTCTGCAGATGCACTACCGGCAGATGAATGTATTGGCAGGTGTTGCTGGAAGGACATCTACTTGTGTATCATTTTTAGGAAAATACTTTCTCTTTTATAGCCAGCATACCAGTATGTTGCCTTTGAGCATTGAACCCATGTTGCATACCATGGGAACTCCTTCACTTTCCCACTGTTCTTTGTTCCTGGTACAAAGATAAGCTGGTTCTTCATGGGACCATTCACAAAACACTGGATGAGTATTTCAGATGAAAAATGGACCTTCTGCCAGCCGATCATTCCTGCAAAAAGACACTCATTTAAATTCAATTTTTTGGGTTATTATTTTAGATAAAGTTGCTGTGCTCAAAAGTTTGAATACCCTGGCAGAAATCCCAAAATTTTGGCATTGATATTAAAAATATGACTGATCATATCTGTGGCTTTTTTTAAATGGCAATTCGATGGGTGTGTAAATGTTCAATAAGTTTGTTAGTTTCCACGTGGGTGCACAGAGCAGGCTAGCTACTGAGCCGTCGGAAACAGTAAAGAAATATCAAAAGACTTGTATAACAAAGTAATGAAATGTTAAACATGGCAAAGCATTTACAAAAATATCCAAAGCCTTAAACATGCCAGTCAGTACTGTTCAATCACTTATTAAGAAATGGAAAATGTGGGCATCGCTTGATACCAAGCAGAGGTCAGACCAAGAAAGACTGCAGCCGCAACTGCCAGAAGACTTGTTGGGGATACAAAGAAAACCCCACAGGTAACCTCGAAGAAAAATAGAAAAAATAAATATTACGCCAACACCGGAAAATAGCTGCTAAACACAACAATCAGACAAAATTGTAATAGTGCAAATAAAATATAAATTATAGTATAAAGTGTAGCACTACACTTTATATTTTATGAACCTCAGGAGAAATACAGGTACCTCTGGAAAAAGATGGCGTGGATGTTTTAGGGGCATGATATGACGATACTGCAAAAATGAGCTGCATGGTCGTGTTGACAGAAGCCTTACTCCACCAATGCCACAAAAAAGCTTGGTTACGATATGAATGACAACACCTTGACATGCCTTACAGCTTCTTGCACACTGTAATCTGGAGTGACGAGACCATAATAGAACTTTATTGTCACAACTATAAGTGCTATATTTGAAGAGGTGTCAACAAGGCCTATAGCGACAAGAGAACCATCCCCACTGTGAAGCATGGTGGTGGCTCATTGATATTTTGGGCTCTAAAAGCATGGCGAATGCTGTGAAAATTGAGGACAAGATGAATGCAGCATGTTATCATAAAATACTGACAGACAATTTACATTCTTCTGCACGAAACCTGCACATGGGACACTAAGGTTTTTGCAGCACGACAATGACCCTAAGTCCAAGTTGACCCTCCAGTGGTTATAGCATAAAATGTTAATGGTTCTGGAGTGGCCATCACGGTTTCCTGACCGTAATATAATCAAGTCACTCTGGGAAGGTCTTAAATGTGCAGTTCATGCAAGATGACCCAACACTTTGCATGACTTGGAAGCATTTTGCCAAGCAAATGGTCAGCTATACCATATTGCAGCTTGCCAGTCTTTAGATGTGGTGGCTGCATTTTCTTTCACTTTTTAGGCTAAGAAATTTTTCAGCAAGTAAAGAAAATACCTAGAAAACATGCAGCAATTTCGCTAGGGGGGGGGAGGGGGTATGGGGTGCGGGCCGCCAGAGGGGTGACACCTGTGGGCACTGGCTGCAGCAGAGACGCTGGCTCAGGCCATCTTCCTGTCTCAGACACACAGCGGACCAAAGCCGCCCCCCCCCCCTGGCTGTTTACATATACACAGGTGGAGGGACACAGCTGTGCATGTCCTGCATTGATCTGAGGTATGTACATTGTCAGAGGACAGAGGAGGGGGACAGTGAACAGTTAAAAAAAGATGGAGAAGTGATCGGGGAGGGGGATTAAGAGAACATGTGTTGGGGGGGCTCTATGGGAGGGGAGAGGAAGGTCCTATGCTAGACGTGGAGGTTGGATTCCAAATCCAACCCCCCCACAAGAGCACAAGCCTTCCCCCCTCCCATAGCTCCCCCCCTGCACATATCCAACCCTACCGCCATACTAGCACAAGTCGAGAGGAGGGTCTATACTGATGAAGGGGGGTCTGCACTGAGGGGGGTCTGCACTGAGGAGGGGTCTATACTGATGGAGGGGGTCTATACTCATGGAAGAGGGGTCTGCACAGGGGGTGTCCCCCGAGGGGATTGGGGGGTCTGTACTGAGGTGGGGGTCTCTGTACTTTGTGGGGGTCTATACTGAGGGTGAGCAGTCTATTACTGTGGGAGGAGAGGTCTTTAATTGGTGAAGGGGGGTCTGTACTTTTCCGCACCGGGTGACACTAACCTTAGGGATGCCACTGAAAACATGAGAACAAATCTTCTCACTAATGACGTTGTACAGGCCACTTTTTTTTTCAGCCAAATTGGCTTACTGTATAGCCCTGCCTGTGACCACACCCCTCTGGCTAATTTCAGCCTGATTTGGCTTAATCGTAGAGGTACTACTACAATTGTCTGATTGGGGCGAAATGCATCAGAGGGGCGTGGGCATTAGCAGGGACAATCCGGGAAGCTAGTTTGGCTGAATAAAAATAAAACATTGGTGCAACATCATCATGGTGCGGCTTTGTTTTCATTAACGGAGGGTTACTCTAAGGGCCGATCCTAGGGTCACAGACCCCTGGGTGCAGAAATATTTCTGGCGCCCCCACATGGTCAGAGACTGCAGACATACTACAGGAGATGCTCAGAGACTGCAGACATACTACAGGAGCTTCGCTCTCCTGACAGGTAAGGCCCCTTTCACACAGGCTTTCCAATTGGGTCCGCCTGTCAGTTTTTCAGGTTGATCAGATGCTCCATGTACCTCTCTGGGGTGGCGACATGTCCGCTGACATCTGCTGATATCCAATCTTGTCTGTGAACTTCAAATGGATGGAGACCCTATTTTCCCTCCGTCTAGCAGGTTGGATGGGATTGGATGAAAATGGACAGGCAGTCTGTTTTCATCCGATCTCCCCATAGAGAACGGGACGCTGACAGGTCTGTCTCGGCACAGTGAGCAGAGATGGACCTGTAATCTGCCTGCTCAGCAGAGATCAAGGGATCGATTCCCCATTGAGCAAATCGTAAAGCCCGTATGAAAGAGCCCCTTAATAAGTCTCTTCTGTAGGGCAGGTATGTTAACAGTTAATGTGCTAACAATGGGAAAGCAAGGTGAGAAAAGAGGTGGCCTTCATTGTCCGTTTAGTGTGCTGGGGGTCTTTATGTCCAATATTCTTGACCAAGTGGCCCTGCTTTAAAAGTTCTGGTTTTGCTTTCAGGGATGCCAGGATCACAAAACCGACTGCTTGGGTTTACTATGTATTTGGCATGTACAATTTTTCTCACATATGCGGATGTATTTAGCGGTCTGGTTGGGGTTCAGCTTTAGACAGCTGCATGGTAAATTCTTGAAAGTATCCCAGACAGTCTTTTGTATTGCAGCAGAAAACTATTTTGATTTGTGTGTTAGATCACAGCAGAGAACACTTTGGATATGTGTTTCGGATTTTCTCTGTTTCACATATCACCAGTTATTCTGTTGGCTGACCCTCTGTTTGTAGGGGATGATCCTGAAATGTGCACTGTTTGTGTCCAGTACACTGAACAGTATACCCAATGTTATTGAAGGAGTCTGTTATATTAAAGCCATTTTTCATCCTACTTGTAATTATGTACATCTATCTTCAGTGTTTCATTTACCAGTTTGTGTAGCTGTTTGGTAAAATATGTATATTCTTTTTTTTTTTTTTTAAGGCTGTAAGGGACTAAAATTATAGAAAACAGTTTTAACTACTTGCCTACTGGGCACTTTTACCTCCTTCCTGCCCAGGCCAATTTTCAGCTTTTAGCATTTAATTTTGTTCGCACAACTAGAGCTTTCTTTTGGTGGTATTTAATCACCACTGGGGCCTAAATGAAAGGACTGAATATGTTGAAAGAAATAACGTACTTCTCTTCCTTTCTGTTATAAAATATTGCAAATGGATAATAGTTTTTCATGAAATTTAGGTAAAAATGTATTCTGCTACATCTCTTTGAAAACAACCTAAATCAGCGTATATTATATAGATATGAAATTTAATAAATCCCAATGTAGGGACGACCTATCTAATTTCTTAAGGCCTGAAAATGTCAGGTCAGTACAAAAATCCCCCAAATTTGTCCATTTTTGTAAAGTAGACAGTCCAGGGTTTTTAGTAAGAGGCATGGCAAGTTGGAAAATTATAAAATTAAACCAAAACTATTTTCACTGTTTTATTTTATTTTTTAATTACATACTGTCGCTAGGGGAGTACAGTGTCGTCATATAGCTAGTGTGGTGGTGATCAGGGACACTGACTGGCAGCGGTACAAAAAAAAAAGTCATATGACAGCCACCTGGATTGGCTAAACTGGTTAAAGAGGTTGTAAAGTACCCAAAACAAATAATAAACCCTCAGGGATTTGAGTGCCCTCCAGGCAAAGCGATTCTCTGTCGGGCACTCAGGAAGAGGAGGAACCAGGAGCATCACGGAGGGACCCAGCAGAGGAGGAATCGGAATAAACAACCACTTTTAAAGTGATAACTTGCACATATAAAGCAGAGTATATGATTAACAATAGTGTTTAAAACAAAATAAAATAATTTCTTCGAGGAGAACTATAGGCAAAACTTTTTCATTGTGGATAGAGCCACCTGTGTCCCATTGTGCAGATTTCTATTCACTTCCTTTCCCATAAGTTGCAGGGATTTCCTCTTGCTTTCTGTTTGGCTAAGGGAATCCATTGGAGACCCTATTGGAAGATTTCCCCTCTATTACTCTTTTGGGGACAACCCAATATTTGGAATTTTTCTTTTACTTTCATTTTCAATGACAATGGTAAACAGGATAAATAGAGAGGGTTAATCTCCTAATCGGGGCACAGACAGCAACACAAACCCAATAGGTGTTCTAATCCATCTCCACTCTGTCCAAAAAAAAAAACTTTTTCCCTTAGTTATACTTTAATCCAGAGGTGGGCAAACTTGAAGAGGTGGAGAACTACCTGAACAACATGGGAGAAGTCAAAGATCACCGGACACAGAGTAACCTCCCCACACCTGCTTTAAAACATACTACTGTGGCGCAATCGCATGCATTGCACGGCAATCATGGGTTTAAATCGGGTGGTGATGTGACCTTTCAAACACACTTGGGTCACTTTTCAGAGGAGCAGCAGTGCCTGCTGCATTTGTGAACCTTGTGGTTAGGTCACAGTTTTATCGCCCCCAATTCCTGACCCCAGCTTCTGAGACATGCCGGAAAATTACTGCAGCAGGAATTAGGAGCCCTGTTGCTACTGCCTGCCAATCACAACCCAAGTTAATGGGGCCACTCTGCAACTGCCCTACAAATGCATGCTTCTGCGGGGTCCAAGGGGTTAGAGCAGGTAGTGAGATAGTAAAACAATGCTGCCTGCTTTAACCTCTTGTTTGCTGTAATGCACAAGGTTACAGGGCACTTGCAGAGTGGCCTTATTCACTTGAATGGGTCATGCTTGACAGGTGCTACACCCACCAAACATGACAGGGCATATAACTTCTGCTGCGGCACGTGAACACCCCTGGCCACTGCAGCTTAAGAGGGTCCAGTTGGGTGATAAAAACACATCTTAAATATGGGGTTTACCACCCCCCCCCCCAAACTGCAAATGTAAATTAATCCTCACTATTCTGAGCCCTTTATAAGGCTGCTTTAACACTGATGTGTTTCTTAGTGCATCTGCAACTTTTCTGTGATCTCTGCACTTTCCCATAGACTTCTATTATATACTGCAGGTGTGGTGCACTGTCTGAAAGCACACCAAAACTCCAAATCCACAGGGTGTAATTGAAGTCTATGGCTAAGCGCAGCAAACCTGCAGGAAAGCTGCATGTACAGTGCACCAGCAGGGTGGGTAAACCGTATCACTTCTCAAGGGACAGGAGCCAGCACTACAGAGAAGGCATCGGCATATGCAGCTCTTGTTCCCAACTTTACAAGTACTCCTCTGTATTGCACTCTGATGCTTTGGGATGGTGGGTCAGCCAGACCACAATCTACTGGTCACCTGGCCACGATCAAAGTTTCTAGCTTGTGAACTAGGAAAATGAATGTCTTCTTTACAAACAAAATCAATAAATATATTTCCTTTTTTATTAAGATTTTTTTTTTAAAATCACGATTCTTCTATAACGCCTATAAGGAAAGTAAAAATCCTCCATTGCAGTGGGGCTGCCTCTCGATCTGCAAGGGTTAAAGTATAATGTGAATCCTTACCATGTAAAACAACCCATTTAGTTTAAAATAGAAATTAAAGGCAAAACATTTGTGTGTGTGTGTGTGTGTGTATATATATATATATATATATATTGTAAGCTGGGGATAGGTAGCGGGTACAAAAGCTCCCTGGGATGAGCCAGCACAGATACCAAAGTCCATAGGATCAGTGAACAACAGTGGGATGTTTATTGGTGCTATACAAAGTCTATTTACAGGTGCTGTACAGTGTGCAGAAAACAAAACAAAAATAGCCAAATAAACACCTAGCCGTGTCTCGGCTCTCACTACACGATATGCAGGTCCTAACTACTAAGCTAAACAAGCCTACCGCTTGTCAGCTCAAACACAAACTTCTCACCAGTTTTTTCAGCAGCCTCCTTGCTCTCACAGATTCACACTGTTTCCCAGGACAGAGCAATGGCTGTTAGCTCAGGTGAGCTTAAATTGGCCTGGGGGAGAGGGCCAACACCTGACCTGGATCAGGGATCAGAGATCCCTGAACGTGTAAGAGAGGAGCCTGGGAGAGGTATAAACCCCGAACTGGACTTTCCCAGGCTCTCTCTGGGACGCTCGGCTACAATATATATATATATATAAAATACCTTATTTTTTAATAAGTGAACACGTATTCCCTGATCTCAGCTGCATAAGGGGATTAGAGATCCAGGGTATATAGACAGTACAGTGATGTTCCTAGTGAATGACCGTGCAGGGGGGGTATGTCAGCACAAATCATGGCCATTGTGGAACAGGCAGGCTGTTATCCCAGCACAGCCAGAAAACCGGCCACGCTTATATGAATGTGCTTCTATGCCTAGTGTGGTCAATTTGAAATGGGAAAGCCGGGGGACTGGCAGGATCGCTAGGTATTTCAACCAAAGGGAGCAATACAAAGAGAACAGATGGATTTTAAGTATGTGGTAGAACAGTTACATAACAGGAATGTGTCCACATGCATGCAATTCTTCTGTGTCTCCTGCATGTGGCCAGAGAGGAATCCTGTCTGGCTCCTTGTTGGGGTCCCAAGGTCAGCCCTTGCTCATTCCTACGTTGACTTAATCCTAGAAAGTTACATAACCTTTCCTGCGTCTGCAGCTAAGTCATGTGTATTCTTTGGAGTATCTTTTTCTATTTCCATAAAATTGCAGATCATTAGTGCAAGGGCAGTGGTCCTGCAAGCATTTCCAGCTCACGATTCACTTACAGCTCTCGATGGACTTGCACCGTTCCACCTCTTGGACCTGATGCTGACAGTCTGGATCTTTGCCCAATGCTTGAATCCACCCAATCTTCAAAGTCTTCCCTAGCTTGACTGCAACCAGCTTAAGCTGCGGACCTTTTCAATTCATGAACCACAAACAACTTCATGGGGGCTTGCAGTATTCCTCCTCTTGGGCCTCAAGCTTGACAGCCTGAATCCTTATCTCCTGCTTGATGCCAGCCACTTCTTAGTCTTCCCTAGCTTGTCTGTAAGTGGTCCTGCAGGCCTTTACCAGCCCATGATCCACTTACTGCTTTGGGGTTTGGTGAGGAGGGGGCATCCACCCACTCCTGAGTCTTCCTTGGCTATTTGGTGTGGCTCCCTTCTGCATTATTCAAGAAGGACTTTTTTTCAGTCTCCTCTTAAACTCACCAATTACACACACCTGCCTGGGAACCCCACAGAGGACTCAAGATCAGGATCCCCATGGCATCGTCAATAACCACTTTCATCCTGCATGGAGACAGGTTTTTTCCCTAAGGGCACTTGAAAGGTTTCCTTCTCTCCCCCCCCCCCCCCCCTTATGGGTGCCCACAAATGCAACAGTTGATTGCTGCTGAACCACGCTGAACCAACTTACTACACTAGAAGGGCTCCCCTGTCTTCCTCTTCTTTTATGGTGAACAATCTACACAGACCGCTAGCTAGCTCTTCAGGACTGAAACCCTACGACCTAGGTAAAGTCTTGTGACTTGGTTCCCTCAAAAATCTTGGAATACAACAGGAAGTTTTATTTAGCATAAAATCCTTTTGTGTTATCACTCCTTCTTCTGCCTTTGTGTGTAACTGAAACGTGATGGCAATGGGTGGGTCATACTGAATGGCTAACAATTTTCTCTAGGTGGCAGTACGAGTCATACATTTCAGTTTTCCTTCTGACCCTGTGACCCTTAATAAACTCCTAGAAATGGTTTATGTTTGATCAAAAATCCTGTTTTAGTATTTTCCATATATACTGTGTTGGAGGTTCACAAAGTTCTGTCTCCGACTTGGCAAACAACTATGTCATCATTGTCATTCTTTCACTCTGGTCACCATCAAATGCTACAACACATTTTAATAAGCCCTTTGTATATATCGCACTTAATTCTCAAAAAACTGTGGTTTCCAATCTCAGTCCTTAAGTACACCCAACAGGTCATGTTTTGGGACTTTTTCTTAAGATAAAAAAGCTGTTATAAATACCAAGATATTGGCATTGGTTTAAAGCACCTCTACATGGTGAAAGAAATCCAGAAAACATGACCCGTTGGGGAGGTTATTAACCACCATAAATGTTTCTTGCAAAGAGCAATGTCCGAGTAGGTATTTTATTGACAGACTTTAATTTTTCTGATCTACAGGTTTATTCATTGCACAGATGATTCCCCTGACCCCAATGTAAAGTATGAGGTAAGCAAAACTTTTATTTGGATACTCTTTTAATCAGAAAGAATTTGTGTATGTGCATCTTTCTTTAAGCTTGTGCTCCTTTGTGTATTTATTTTCTGTTTGTCTTTGAACCACAATTACAATGATGAGAATTCATCATTGAGGTGCTATAAATATAGTAGTTAAAGTAGACTTCTAAACCTTAAATTGTCAAAACCATAAAACCATTCCTTATAAACAATAAATTAGGTCTTTCATTATTAGCATTGAAAAATTATTGGCAGATTGTATATCAACTTGGCTGTAATTCAAGTTTGAACTACCCTGTCTGATCTGCATGAAATTGACCACCAGTATCACCATATCCAAGCTGAAATTGATAGATGTTGCAGGAATGATTGTTAGTGATATCAGAATGGACTGGAATGCATGCTTTAAAAAAGGAATGAAAGGTGATACACCTGGGCATCACAGAACTGCAGATAGAAATTGGGTATTAAAATGCTTTGCTTGTTTTTGTGTAACCAGCAACCTCTTCAATGCTATTTTTGATGTTTTGGGGTTGTTATTTTTCCTTTTTAAAACACTGTATATATCTGGTTGCTAAAGAGGGGGCCAGGATGCTGGCCACCACATCCTTAACAGCTGATTAGTCATCAGCTGTCGGCAAAAAAAATTGCCAGATCTTTTTTTATATAATGTTGTGTTGTCGCCCCCCCCCCAATCCAAACCAGACCCTTATCCAAGCATGCAGGTCAGGAAAAGGAGGGGACATGCATGCATCCCAGCATGCCCTCAACGTGGAGGGGTGGTGGGAGCTCTGCGCCTTCACCCAAAGCAACTTACCCCACGTTGATGGGGACAAGGGCCTCTTCCCGACAACCCTGGTCGGTGTTTGTTGGGGTCTGCGAGCAGGGGAATTATCTGAATCTTGGGGGGGCCCCCCATGTAAATTTGTATGGGGTACATCGAACCCTACCCATCCACCCCAAAAAGCAGTGAAATGTAAAAAAAAAAAAAAAGAGATGGTTTTTGATAAGTCCTTTTATTAAAAAAGAAGCCCGGAGCTCTTACTTGTTCCTTGCCGCCGATGTCTTCTTCCTTGCCATTGATGTCGCTGATGTCTTGCCACCGCTGTCTTCTTCCTCCCCACCCGCTTTTGTTGTGTGTGTTTTTATTTCCCTGCTTTTTGGAGTGAATGGACCCACGCCGTTAAATTTGCTAATTTATTTATTTTTTATTTTTTTTATTTTTGCCTGCAATTTTTTTTCATTTTACATTAATTTGTCTGCGGGGAAGCCCGCTGACAGCTATAAGAATAAGGATGTGGCAGATGGCTCCCTGGCCCCCTCCTTAGCAACCAGCAATATACACTGATATCTATAGAGAAGAAAAAAAAACATACAATGCATGAAAACTGCACGCAAAAAATTGCATAACAAATAATGTTTCAAAAACACAAAACGCAACTGCAAAATGTGCCTTAAAAACACATTAAGTGCAGCCGCATAGATGTGAACCTAGACTTCAGCCATACAGGTGCATCTCATAAAATTAGAATTTCCTCAAAAAGTTTTGATTCAGTAATTACAGTAGACCAAATCGTCTAGAGCACTTCATGCTTCCCTCTGCTGACCAGCTAGAGATGCTGATTTAGTTTTCCAGCAGGACTTTGCACGTGCCCACACAGCCAAAAGTACCAAAACCTGGTTCAATGATCATGGTATCACTGTGTTTGATTGGCCAGCAAACTCGCCTGACCTAAACCTCATAGAGAATCTGTGGGGTACTGTCAAGAAGAACATGAGACACCAGACCCAACAATGCAGACGAGCCGAAGGCCGCTATCACCTCAGCAGTGCCACAAGCTGATCGCCTCCATGGCATGCTGCATTGATGCAGTAATTCATGCAAAAGGAGCCTCGACCAAGTATTGAGTGCATATTATACTGTACATAGACATACTTTTCAGTAAGCCAACATTTCTGTATTAAAAATCTTTATTTTTATTGGTCTATAATGTAATATTCAAATTTTCGAAAATACTGAATTTGGGGTTTTCACTAGCTGTAAGCCATAATCATTACAATAAAGAAATGCTTGAAATATATCACCCTGTGTGTAACACATCTATATAAAATATATAGATGTCTTCTTTTTAATTGAATTGCTGAAATAAATTTAACTTTTTGATGATATTGTTCGATCACTTTGCCTTTTGGAATAAAGTTGTTTTGAAATTCTAATGATGGAGAAACAGAAGAACCGCAAAACCAATGAGATCATTTTACTGAGTGAGTAAAAATAAAAGTAAAGAAATGGGCGAAAGGTGTGTGTAAAAAAAATAAACACAGACCTTATGACAACTTAACCACTTGCTTACTGGGCACATATACCCCCTTCCTGCCCAACCAAAATTTCAGCTTTTAGCACTGTCACGCTTTGAATGACAATTGCGTGAGACATGGCTCCCAAACAAAATTTATGTCCTTTTTTTCCCCCCACAAATGGAGCTTTCTTTTGGTGGTATTTGATCACCCCTGTGTTTTTATTTTTTGCGCTTTAAACAAAAAAACCTTCAATTTTGAAAAAAACACAATGGGCCAGATCCACATACAAATAGATGGGCGCAGCGTATGTGCGATACGCTACGCCGCTGTAACTTACTTTTTAAATCTTTCAATCCTCAAAGAATTTGCGCCGTAAGTTACGGCGACGTAGTGTATCTCTCGGCACGTAATTCAAATCGGCGAGTAGGGGGCGTATTTCATTTAAATGAAGCGCGTCCCCGCGCCGATCGAACTGCGCATGCTCCGTTCCGAAATTTCCCGCCGTGTATTGCGCTAAATGACGTTGCAACGTCGTCATTTTTTTTAACTTGGACGTGAATTACGTCCATCCCTATTCACGGACGACTTACGCAAAAAAAAAAAAAATGTCAAATTTCGACGCGGGAACGACGGCCATACTTAACATGGCAAGTCTAACTATACGCCGCAAAATACCAGCTTTAACTATACGCCGGAAAAAGCTGACTACAGACGATGTAAGAGAATGCGACGGCCGCACGTATGTTCGTGGATCGTCGGAAATAGCTAATTTGCATACTCGACGTGGAAAACGACGAGAACTCCACCCAGCTGACGCCAAAGTATTGCATCTACGATCCGAAGCCGTACGCCTGTCGGATCGAACCCAGATGCCGTTGTATCTTGGTTTGAGGATTCAAACTAAAGATACGACGCGGGTAATTTGAAAGTACGCCGGCGTATCGGTAGATACGCCGGCGTACTCTCTCTGTGGATCTGGCCCAATATTTTTTACTTTTTGCTATAATAAATATCCCATTTAAAAAAAAAAAAAAAAAAATATATATATATATATATATATATATATATATATATATATATATATATATATATATATATATATATATATATATATATATATTTTTACCTCCGTTTATGTCGATACATATTCTTCTACATATTTTTAGTAAAATAGCAATAAGCGTATAGTAATTGTTTTGCGCAAAAGTTTGCGCCTACAAAATAGGGGATAGAATTATGAATTTTCTTTTACTAGTAATGGCGACAATCTGCAATTTTAGTCAGGACTGCGATATTGCGGCGGACACATTGGACAGTTTTGAAACATTTTTGGGACCAGTCACATTTATACAGCGAACAGTGCTATAAATATGCACTGATTACTGTATAAATGTGACTGGCAGGGAGGGGGCAATTAAGGGGTTAAATGTGTTCCCTGGGAGTGCTTCTTACTCTGGGGAGGGGAACTGACTGGGGGAGGAGACCGATCTGTGTCCCTATGTACAAGGGACACACCATCGGTCTCCTATCCCTGACGGGACGTGGATCTCTGTGTTTACACACAGAGATCCACGTCCCTGGCTCTGTGACTGCCGATCGCAGGTACCTGGCAGAAATCGCTGCCACCAGGCACGCACATTGGCATCCGCGTAACACGGCGGGCACAGCTTTTCCCCAATGCGCCCACGGAAGTAACCGGGAGGACGTCCGCAGGAAGGCGCCGCACTTTAGAAGTTTTTTGTCTATAGCGCGGGCGCCAAGAGGTTAATTAAGAAACCAAGAGGACAGGCAGAAAAGACAAAGATCAATACTGCTGCAGAACCTGAACAGTAGATAAGCACCCAGTATAACTGTCTAGCAAGAATGCTACTGCAATTGATTGAACTGAAATTGAACCTTATACGTACAGAAGCAATTGGTTATGAGGCTGAAGTGGAATTTAATGTCAATTCTGGAAAAAGACATACAACTTAGAGGAGTAGTGATAACAGTTCTTCCTATAGCAATCGTATTAGCATGCTCGATATGTTTCGCTGACAGTACTCCGCTTCTTCAGGAGCTTTGTTTGCATGTATATGATATTTATAGGACAGAGATCATGTATAATACTACAAAATAGAAGAAGAAAAACATATTTAAGCATAATAACAAGAAAAAACACATTTAAGGCCATTGAAATGGCCAAATAGCCATAAGATATATTTAGTATGCACGGCGTCGCTCCCCCCAAATAATGCTGCCCTTACCCTAAGCAAAAACATGCACCACAGTCCAAACTTTTTTTAATATTTGGCACTTCGTTTAATGATGAATCTTATAAGTATTGAAACCAGTTAAGGTACTCGCTGAATATTTCTAACAAGTTATGCCCTGTACACACGATCGGTTTGTCTAATGACAACAGACCGATGAACCGTTTTCATCGGATGAACCGATCGTGTGGGGGCCCCATCAGTTTTTTTCCCATCGGTGAAAAAAAATAGAACCTGTTTTACATTTTTCGTATGGTTAAAAAACCGAATGGCAAAAAAAAACAATAGTCTGTGTGGAAATCCATCTGTCAAATTTCCACGCATGCTCAGAATCAAGTCGACGCATGCTCGGAAGCATTGAACTTCATTTTTCTCAGCACGTCGTTGTGTTTTACGTCACTGCATTGGACACGATTGGATTTTTACCAATGGTGTGTAGGCAAGACTGATGAAAGTCAGCTTCATCGGATATCTGATGAAAAAAAATCCATCGGTTTGTTTTCATCAGACAAAGCGATTTGTG
Organism: Rana kukunoris; assembly: GCA_029574335.1. Classification (NCBI taxonomy): domain Eukaryota; kingdom Metazoa; phylum Chordata; class Amphibia; order Anura; family Ranidae; genus Rana; species Rana kukunoris. The sequence goes on from CM056051.1 coordinate 134,756,170, forward strand.
TGTACAGGGCTTTAGACAAACAGGGATATTGCCAAATGACAGGAATTGAGTTTACATACAGTGCTTATACCTAAGGAATGGGTTCCGACAATGTAAGGAAATATTGTACAATTTCGTGCATGTCAGTGAGGTCATATAAGTTATTGTACAAGAAAATTAAAACTATATAGGGAATTGCCCAGTGTATATTCAGGTTATTGAAAGGCCTAGGAACTAGAGACCTTTGTAATATGCTCCTGTCTATTGAAAAAGCAGATTGCTACCAGGAATTCCCATGTGCTTTATTGACTTCAAGGAAGTCTTTGCGTTTCATATCAAAATCTGTTCATCAGGGCAGGGAATCCCCCCAGAATGTCCTGTTATCATCTAAATGGTATCTCAGTTTGAAGCTACAGTGATGAGAGCATGGTGAAACAGGCCTGGTTTTTCTATTGTAAAATGAGTCAGACAGGATTGTACCTGTTCTCTGCATTAGCATGTATGCTACATACAGATTGAAAGAAGCTTGATGGCAAGATAAACAAACTTAAAGTGGAGTTCCACCCAAAAATGGAACTTCCGCTTATCCCACTTCTCACCCCCTTACATGCCACATTTGGCATGTAATTTTTTTTTGGGGGGGGGGGGCTTCAGGAGGAGTGGGACTTCCTGTCCCACTTCCTCCTTCCGCCGAGGGGCTGGTTAGGCGATTAAGCTTAATCGCCTACAGCAGCCCCTCCCTGTAGGCGATCGCCTGGGACACATGACAGGTCCCATGCGATCGCCTGTCCAATCAGCGGCGAGCTGCTCGCGCATGCGCAGTGGGTGCCCGGCCATGAAGCCGAAGGCTGTCACGGCCGGGTGCCCACAGTTATGATGAGGACGCCGGCCGGGGAGGGGGGAGAGGAGCAGGGCCCCGGCCGGCGCGTCGCTGGAACGCTGGAGCAGGTAAGTGATTGTTTATTAAAAGCCAGCAGCTACACTTTTTGTAGCTGCTGACTTTTAATAAACATAAAACAAGGCTGGAACACCCCTTTAAGGAAGAAACATACTCAACCTTAGATCTGCTCCTTTCTAAACTCCTCTACTCACATACTGGACTTTTACATCTTTAATTTTTGTTGAATAAACCAATATACTTTATTATAGCTGCATTTCGTACTGCATTGCATCAGCAGGTCATAGAGGGATTTTTCTAGGAGCTGCCTTTATATATTAGATTTCTTTACAGCGTCCCTGCTTTTGTTCAATAAAACAAATTAATATGGCAATTGATTAATACAGTTGTTGAGATGTATCCAAACTATTGCTATTGCAGTGTGCTAAACTAAATAATACATGTTTCGATTATAAACCTAGTGTCACTAAACCCAGGACCCTGCATTCGCTATAACTGGTTTCCCAAAATACACAGAACATGGAAATTAAATTTTGTTAAACATAAACTTCTATATACCTATATTCTCATCAACAATTAGAGAAGTCTTGGTACCTCTATCCGTGTCTGGTTAAAGCTTTTAGGAGGAGTTTTCAGTATCCCCTGTTTGTCCTATGATGCAGCAGGACCCCTGACCCTGTGTCTGAACAGTGCTGATTGGCACTGTGCTGTTCAAATGCACTCCCCCCCAATAAATATAAACTCTAGCAATACACACCAAGCTTAGCATGTGCAACTTCCCCCCAAGCCTCTGTTCTATCAGCAGAGGAATTGCGGACTGTAGAAGAAGTGGAGGATTAGGGAAGAGCAGATAAAACACAATGCAGAGGATTACGCTTTTAGGTTCCACAGTGAGTTTAACAAGCATGCATTTCTGCACATACAGACTGATTTTACTGTTGTGAGTTTAGTAACACTTTTTAAATTCATTCGTGGAGGTGGAATTCAATGCTACAGTAGATCTAACTAACTAAGCCTAAAACTGTTTCCACTTTTCTTCTAGCTCTTATTCCAACAACCCTTTAAAGAGGAAGTAAAACCTGATGGGTTTTTCTTCCTCTTTGTTTCCCTGCAAAGGTAAAGCATAATGGTCTACTATGCAACACTTAGTAGCCCATTATGTGACACTTACCTGAAACCGAAGCCTGCGATGTCCCCGATTTCCTCACTGGCTGGAAGCATCCATCTTCAGCCCTCTTTCTTCCGGGCCGTGGACTCCGGCTCTGCGACTGGCCGAAGTTGCGTGATGTCACACTCGGGCATGCGCACAGGAGCCGCCAGTCATGGTATGACCCCATCTACAAATGGCACAGCTTGCCCTTTCAAAAGTCTGCATGCGCCGAATACATCGACGCATACGCAGTAGAAATTATAGTGGGGGAAATAGTAAATATCTCCTAATCCGTGTAGGTTTGGGAGATATGTCCAGCACCTACAGGTAAGCCTTAATCTAGGTGTGTACAACCACTTTAAGAGGAAGATGCATATTCTTACCTATTCTGAGTGCGCTCCTGTCTGGTCATGTGATCTCCCCACTGGCCAGCGTGCTAATAACAGATGGCATGCCATGATGGTCACACCACCTATAGGCTTACTACGGGACATCAGTTGTTGGCTGTCCCTCTCATCTTTGAAGCAGCCACTGGGAGCCAATCATGTGACCAGAATGAAGTGCCCTGAGAACAGGCAAGTACAAGCATCTTCCCTCTAAAGAGTAGTGTAAAGTGTAGGAGTTAGGAGTTTGGAGCACTTTTAAGCTTAGTTAGTTGTAACCTGGACTTCCACTTTAAATAATACACATTTTAGTGCTTTATCGTATGCATCTAAATTAATATGTATTTATAAATTGCATTGCCAAAAGGAATTTTAGGCATCACTTCAGTGATCAATTTTTGTAAATAAAATTGCTTTCTGGGAAGTTGCAGTGATTTGCTCTAGCTTTTCATATTACAATTATGCATATATTTACTTCCTGTAGACAGGCAATCACTGATAGTGTGTTTTCAGGCCAATTCCATTTCTAGCTCTTATTAAAGTCTCACAAACTGTGACTCTCTGAAGTTGTATGACAAGTACAGCATGAGCTTAAGTGACAATTATGGTGAGTGGATATACTGTAGATGTGAGGTTTTGGGAATAGATAAGTATGAGCAACCCTTTTTAACCTTTTAAAGGCACATTGCTATTCAGAAATTTCTAGCATCCTAGAATTAGAATTTTTTTCCCCTGTTTTAAACATTGAATGCTTTTAATTAAAATATATATATATTATATATTTTTTACTTACCTGCTGTGTAAAATGGTAATGCCCAGAGCGGTGCCTTACCTCCTTTTCTAGAGTCCCATGTCAGCGCTTTCCACTCCTTCTTCCCTCCGGCTGCCCCCTCAGCAAGCAGTGTGCTGAAGGGGCACCCATGCTCCCAAGCTGGGCTGATTGCGTCTATAGACACACACAGCGCAGCTCCCCTGCTGCTCTCAGTCTCCTAGGAGAAAAGGAAGAGAGTGCAGCTGTGCTACAAATGGGACAGCACTGGATCAAGAGAAGACTCCGGTAAGGTTTTTTTTTTTTTAAAAAGAAGGGTGTACTGCGCTGATTCGATAAATGATAAAGCGGCAACAAAAAATGTTCTACAACACTAATAATAATGGTCAAAAGAAGGGCTGCGCAGCTCTTCCTTTTGGCAAAGGTTTTTTTAAGCCTTCGTTAATTGCCAATTTCCTGTAAAACATCTTTTTGTTTCTTTGCCAGACATGAGGGCGATACTTTTCATCACAACCACAACTTTGACATATTTTTACAGAAAACTTTACAGGCTAAGGGAATCGTATAGTAACCAAGCAGACATCGGCTTTTACTGTTGTGACATCAATACTTTACTGAATTCTAATTGGTTGGCATATGCAGGTGTGCATCATTGCTCTGTGCACTAATCTGTTAATTGTGCGTTATTTGCTCAATGATTCTGATTAACATTTTGTAGAAGTTAATCTTCTGTGAGTAACAATGTCAATTCCACATAGATATACTTCATAATGGATTCAAATAATGACAGTGGTTTGGATTTTCTGTTTTTTTGTTTCCCTCTAGCTTGTTCTAAGGAAATGGTGTGAATTGATTCCAGGTGGAGAGTTTAGATGCTTTGTTAAAGAAAACAAACTAATAGGTAAGCTTTTCCAAAACCATAAATATAAACTATACAACTGATGAGTAACTTTTAGGCCCCTTCACACTTGTGCGACTTGGGACTGAAAAGTCACATGACAAGTCGTACCTCATGCGACTTTAAGTAGTCCTTGTACTACTTTGGTCCAACTTTGATGCGAGTTGAGGTCCATAGACCTCAAGTTTACACAGGCAGTCCCTGAAATCATGGATAAATTGCACGACTTTGTAGTTGATGTAGTGTGAAAGGGGCCTTAAAGATAATCACTACATGATGTTGGGATTTAAACATTTAATTATCTGGAAGGGGATAGTGGATATTGTAGAATTTTTTTTTCTCTTTTTATTAATATGTAAGATTTGGTTCTGTTCATGTTTCCCATAGAATTAATCTTCCATTTTCTTAGTGTGTACCACTGCATTTCATGCCTTCTTAAAGTGGAGGTTCACCCTCAAAAAAAATTCTGACATCACATTCTGTCGAGTCATCCTACCGACAGAATGCCAGTGTTTTTTTTTCCTCAGCACATACCTCGTAGTCCAGGTTTTCACCCCCCCCCCCCCGTCTCTCCCGCGAGACTGGGCGTTCCCAATCGCTGCCTGTGATTGACAGGCTTCCCTCCGGCGCATACTGCGCGTCACAGGTTGCCGGCAGAACCCAAACGTCGATGCGCAGGCGCCGTATAGAGCCGCACCGACGTTAATAAAAAGAGAATTTCTTTATCGTACATCACGGGACACAGAGCGCATAGCCATTACACTTGGGTTATATGGGTACCTTCAGGTGTGGACACTGGTGTAATCAATTTCACAGGAAGTTTCCTCCCTATATAACCCCCTCCCACTGGGAGTGCTTCAGTTTTTTTGCCAGTGTCTTAGGTGTTGGTCACGTCTAGCTGTCCCTCGGAGGTCTCGGGACCCAGGATAGCTAGCCGGATCCGTCCGAAGTGCTTCAAAGCCAAGGTGTACGGTACCCGGGCCCTGCTGGAGTGGGGTTTTGCCTATAATGCCTCTCCTAGGAGGGCTGGATTCTGGGCTCCAGTGCCTTAGTCTCTCCTAAGAACTAAACGCTACTGATGCCAGGATGCTATATAGGTCTAGGGGTGTGGGTTCCTTAACACATGACCCCGGTCCCTGAAGGTCCAAGACAATACTCACGGAGATGGGGGAAGGCTGGGCCTCTTGCATTTTGCAATACCCTGCGGCGTGGAGCAGGTAAGAGGGAACCTGCGGGACTTGGTTCGACAGTAGGTATCCCCCTGGGGGTTCTGGGTCGGCTAATGGTATGCTTATGCATCAGCCACTATCTCCACTATGTCTTTTGAGGCAGGATGGGATGTACTAATGTTTACCCAGATAACATGTAGATATATATATGCTTTTAAAGATATGTATTTTGCTACTCCCCCCAGAGTTGCCTGTTAGCATGATACTGCAGCCCCACGTGTTATAGGGAGGAAATGCTGACAAAACTCCTGTTTCCTAGGAAGTCTATGGGGACAGCTTCCTCTATGTGTGCGCTACAATAAAGATTAGTGACTTGCCTGGTGTCTGTTGGGTTGCTAGCGCTGGTCCAGGCTTCTCCTCTGCTCTCTGCTTCCTCCATGTTGGTTTCAGCGTGGGGGGGGCGCGCGCGTGCGCGCCGCCTTTTACAGTGTCGGCGTGCGTGGGGGGGGGCGGGCCAGCAGCGTCAGGTCTCAAATAAAGCAACAAAGCATTTCCTGGCTGGTCATTCCCTCCTGAGAGCAGTGGAGGCTGAGGACATAGAGCGCGCAGCTGAGACATTTCTGGCTAACAGTGACACCCAGTGGTGGTTTGTGGATCTTCAGGTCTGGACTTAGTCCACACTGACCAGAAAAAAAAAAGGTTTTTTCTTAAAGGGACTCAGCCTTAGATCTGGCAGTATCTGAGTCGGTGCAACCTTGGGCTCCAGCTAACGGGCATTGGTGTGGCAATACTCACAGGACTTTCCTCGGTATTGCCGCCTTCTCAGGCGTATGAAAATTTAGATTTTTTTTTACCATAGCCTGTTCTTATTAATGGTTCACTTCTAGCTACAACAGTTGGGTGTTGGCTGTAGGGGTGTCTCAAGGTTGTGCAATGGCTCCCAAGGGATCAGGACCAGCTAAGGCTGCAAAAGGTACCAAAAAATTAAAGGGGTCTCCATCGGGGTCAGAGGATTTGGGCCAGGCTCCAGTGGTCCCACCCTCACCAGATAGACAACCCAACAGCATGTTGCAGGAGCCATTGAGGGCGCTAGGGGCAGAGGCGGCCCCCAATCAACCCATTCCCGTTTATGTTACGGAAGAAATGCTAGCGACCACCCTGGGTGGGCTAGAGAAAAGGTTAACTGCTTTAATTGCCCGCCCTTTGCCGGGTGGCAAACGGGCTAGATTCCCATCACCTAGAGCGGTGTGTTCGGATGCAGAGGTCCTCTCTTCGGAGGAATTGGACCCACAGGGGGATCAAGCGGACCTGAGTCCCGACGGTTCAGACATTGAAGATTCCACTATAGATGAATTTTTTTCGGCTTCTCAAGCAGAGAGTCTGTGGATCCAGTCTCTGACGGATATGGTTCGCACTGCTTTTAAACTTCCAGTGTCAGAACAATTAGCCCCCGCGGTATCCTCTTTAGGTTCCTTGAAGGCACCGTTGAGTGGTGCGTCTTTCCCGGTTCACCCCCTTCTGGAGAGCGTGATTTTTCAGGATTGGGCTCGACCTGATAGGATTTTTATCCCTCCTAAAAGGTTCACCATTCTCTATCCTATGGAAGAAGAATTTGCAAAGAAATGGGCACTCCCTACCGTGGACGCAGCCATTTCCTGCGTAAATAAATCCCTGACCTGTCCGGTGGAAAATGTCCAGATGTTTAAGGATCCAGTCGACAAAAAATTGGAGACCCTACTGAAGGCTTCTTTTACCACAGTAGGTGCCGTGGTTCAGCCAGCGGTGGCAGCCATTGGCGTTTGTCAGGCTTTAAAGGATCAGACTAAACAGATATTAAGGGACATACCGGCTCAGCAAGCTCGTGAATTGGCTGACCTCCCAAGGGCTCTCTGCTTTGCAGTAGATGCTATTAAGGACTCCGTTCAACAGGCGTCCCGTTTATCTCTGCTGTTGGTTCATATGCGTCGCCTTTTGTGGCTGAAAAACTGGTCAGCAGAGGCACCCTGCAAAAGGCTTTTAGCAGGATTTCCCTTTCATGGGGGGTGACTATTCGGTGAAGACCTAGATAAATATATCCAGACCATATCAAGTGGTAAAAGTTCTTTCTTGCCTGTCAAGAAAAGATCGCGTGGGCCCGCGTTTAAGCGACAGGCCTTCGCAGGCTCGGCCCCTTCAACTTCCCGTCAGTATCGACAGCCTCCCGGGCGTTCAGCATTTAATAGCCGCCCACAAGGACAAGCCACGGCAGGCAAGAGGCCATGGTCTCGCAAGCCGGTTAAACCAGTCCTCAAGTCAGATTCATGAAGGGGCGCCCCCACTCTCTTGGGTGGGGGGAAGGCTTCGGTTTTTCTCCGAAGTGTGGAAGGCCAGAATTCCCGACTCTTGGGTAATGTCCGTGGTAGCCACGGGCTACAAGCTAGAGTTTCGGGAAGTCCCCCCTCCTCATTTTCAGGGGTCAAGTCTTCCAAGCGACCCATTAAAGAGGGCCTCTCTTGTAAAAGCATTGGATCGTCTCTTGCTCCAAGGAGTAATTGTAGAAGTACCAACCCAGGAATGGGGTCTGGGATTCTACTCCAACCTTTTCATAATACCAAAGCCCAATGGCGACGTCAGGCCTATCTTAGACCTCAAACGCCTAAATCGCTTTCTAAACATTCAGACCTTTCGTATGGAGTCCATACGTTCGGTGGCAGCCAGCCTACATCAAGACGACTTTCTAGCATCTATAGACATAAAAGATGCATATCTGCACGTGCCGATCTACCCGGCACATCACAAGTTTCTTTGTTTTATGATAGATCACCGCCATTACCAGTTCGTAGCCCTCCCTTTCGGGTTGGCAACAGCTCCGCGGGTATTCACAAAGGTGTTAGCCCCCGGTGCTAGCCGTCCTAAGGACAGAAGGCATTTTGGTCTTTGCATACCTGGACGATCTTCTGGTTATCGACAGCTCAGCTTCCAGCCTCAATCAGGCAGTAGGTCGCACAGTTCAGCATCTAGAGGAATTCGGGTGGATTGTGAACCTAGAAAAATCGATATTGAAACCCACAAAGCAGTTGGAATATCTAGGCCTTCGGCTAGATACAGACTGCCAGAGGATAATTTTACCTCAAGCAAAGGTCAGATCAATAGCTCAAGCAGTTCAAGTGATCTTAGGCAAGAAGAGGCCGACTATTCGCCTATGTATGCGACTGCTGGGGAAGATGGTGGCCGCCTTCGAGGCAGTACCCTACGCCCAGATCCATACCAGATATCTTCAGGCAGCCATTCTCTCTGCTTGGAACAAGTCCATTCAGGCGTTAGATCGTCCGTTAGTGCTCTCCCCGAAGGTCCGGCGCAGCCTGTTTTGGTGGCTGGTCCCTCAAAATTTGTCAAAGGGGAAATCCTTTTGCCCCATCACGTGGAAGATAGTATCCACGGATGCCAGCCTGTCAGGTTGGGGGGCAGTTCTAGAAGGACAGACCCAGCAAGGGCAGTGGTCGGAGGCAGAAAAACTGCTTCCCATCAATATCCTGGAGATCAGAGCTGCTCGGCTGGCCCTGATCGCCTGGACTCTCCCCCTTCAGGGTCTGCCAGTAAGGATACAGTCCGACAACGCCACGGCGGTGGCATACATAAACCACCAGGGGGGCACGAGGAGCCCAGCAGCCCAAAGAGAAGTAAACCTGATTTTCTCATGGGCCGAAGCCCATGTACCCTGCATCTCGGCGGTGTTGATCCCAGGGATAGACAATTCTCAAGCAGATTTTTTGAGTCGTCAACAGTTGCTCCCGGGGGAGTGGTCTCTTCACCCCCAGGTATTCCAAGAGATTTGCCAAAGATTCGGAGTCCCAGATGTGGACATTATGGCAACGAGATCCAACAAAAAGTTGGACAAATTCATATCCCGAGCCAGGGATCCCTCGGCCTACGGGACCGATGCGTTGGTTTGCCCTTGGCACCAGTTTTCTCTCCTGTATGCGTTCCCTCCACTGCAGATGATTCCCCGCCTTCTACGGAGGATCAGGGTGGAGCGCAGGCCTGTGATCCTGGTGGCCCCAGCCTGGCCCAGGAGGGCTTGGTACGCACTCATCGTGAAGATGTCGGTCGGGGCGCCGTGGCCGCTCCCCCTGCGCCCAGATCTGCTGTCTCAGGGCCCAATCTGCCACCCTGCTTCACAGCAGCTAAATTTGGCGGCTGAATCCCTAATTCTTAAGGGCAGAGGCCTCTCAGATCAGGTCATATCTACGTTGATTCAGGCTAGGAAACCGGTCTCCAGAAATATTTATTACAGAGTCTGGAGAACCTATGTGGAGTGGTGCGAGTCTCAAAAATGGCATCCTCGAAAGTTTTTTATTGACAGGATCTTGCGATTCCTCCAGGTTGGCGTTGACAAAGGGTTGGCTCTTAGTACTCTAAAGGGGCAGGTGTCGGCTTTATCGATATGGTTTCAAAGACCCTTGGCCACCCTTTCACTTATGAAAACCTTCATGCAGGGGGTCTTGCATGTGAATCCCCCTATTAGAGCTCCCCTCTGCCCCTGGAATTTAAATCTGGTCTTGTCAGCTTTACAAAGGCAGCCGTTTGAACCTCTGACAGAAATCCCTCTTGTGCTACTAACCCGAAAGTTGGTTTTCTTGGTGGCTATGGCTTCGGCCAGAAGGGTTTCCGAGCTGGCAGCCTTGTCATGCAGGGAGCCATACCTTATTCTGCATAAGGACAGAGTGGTTCTGCGGCCTCAACCTTCTTTCCTTCCTAAGGTCATATCCAGTTTTCACTTGAATCAGGACCTAGTCCTACCATCCTTCTTTCCTACTCCCCAGTCCAGAGAGGAAAGACTGCTTCATACTTTGGACGTGGTTCGAGCCATGAGGGTCTATCTCAAGGCTACAGAGAAGATTCGGAAAACAGATGTGCTTTTTGTTCTTCCGGATGGCCCCAAGAAGGGTCAGCCGGCTGCCAAGTCTTCCTTGGCTAGGTGGATTAAGCAGCTGATTTTTCAGGCCTATGGTCTAAAGCGTTCCACCTCCCTTATCAGTTAAAGCCCATTCTACGAGGGCCATGAGTGCCTCCTGGGCGGCACACCATCAGATCTCTATGGCACAGGTTTGCAAGGCGGCAACCTGGTCTTCCGTACATACGTTTACTAAATTTTATAAGTTGGACGTTGCAAAGGGTACGGACACAGCATTTGGGCAGGCGGTCCTACGGGCAGCAGTATAGAATCCTCTGATCCGGGTCACGCCCCCTTTTCTCTGTTGGTGGAGTTACTTTACTTCCTGATAATTTTTTTGTTTGGCTATTCTTGGCCTTACGGTCTCCCTCCCTTCATAGAGCATTGCTTTAGGACATCCCAAGTGTAATGGTTATGCGCTCTGTGTCCCGTGATGTACGATAAAGAAAAAAGGATTTTTAATAAACAGCTTACCTGTAAAATCCTTTTCTTGAAGTACATCACGGGACACAGAGCTCCCACCCCTCTTTTAGGGAACATTGTGTAACCTCGGAGGAATTGCTTGCTACATAACTGAAGCACTCCCAGTTGGAGGGGGTTATATAGGGAGGAAACTTCCTGTGAAATTGATTACACCAGTGTCCACACCTGAAGGTACCCATATAACCCAAGTGTAATGGCTATGCGCTCTGTGTCCCGTGATGTACTTCAAGAAAAGGATTTTACAGGTAAGCTGTTTATTAAAAATCCTTTTTTTTTTTTTTGAACCTCCACTTTAATTTGCATACAAAGAATATTTGATTCCCAATACTTGTTTTACAGTGTGTAACAAACCACAGATGCAGAAGGTACATTCTGAAAAAAATAAAAATAAACTTTTTATGACTATATTTTATAAATAGAAATGAATGCTTACATTTCATGTTAAACCCTGTGCGTGCATGCATGCAAGCAATATTACCATGTTCTGTATTTTCTTCTATTTTTTTCAATGGTGTTTTTGGTAGCTCTTCAGCCAGTGTTCATGTGGTGATTTCCAACTGTGTATCAGTTTGAACATGTGTGTAAAATCAATCTATTTCTGTAAATTATGTCAGTTATTTTGCTGAATTTGGGGATTGTTCCTTTTTATATTTATAATAATAAAAATACAAAAGTGCAAGCTTGAAAATTGTCATAGTCTTTAAAACTGCTAAACTTAATATTTCTAAGTAGAAACTGTTGACTATAAGGCCTCATGCACACTGGACATTATAAACTACTTGTGTGGCCAGAAATCTGGAGTACTGGGTTTACCAGCTAAAGGCGCATTTTGTGGCAGATAAATTTAAACAAGACATTTTAGATTCCTTTTCTACTCTTTCATCAGCTATAGCCTACATTGTGGATGCATCAGCTGAGTCTATTAGATTAGATTGACCGCAATGTCAGCATCTCTATCTAATTTGGCCAAAAGAGCATTTTAGTTGAAAACCTAGACAGGGGACTCGGCATCCAAAAGTATGCTTTGCGATATTCATTTTACTGGGGATCTTTTGTTTGGGCCAGAGTTAGATTCTATTCTGGATAGGACAGCTGACAGGAAAAAATAATTTCCGCTTAAGAAGAAAAAGCAGCCTCCTAAGCGTCTTTTTTGACCTCAAAGGTCTCAAGACCAAGACAACAGGCCCCAGTTCAAGAGAAGGAACTGTTCCTAGCAGAAATCAAAGAGCAGGAGTGGACTACTTTTTCCATCCTCCTGCACAGGCCAACAAAACACAATGACTTATCACTTCCTGTGAAGGCTTCAGGGGTTCCTCCCTCAGTGGACCAACATACAGTAACATCAAATCCGTACATCTTAATGATGTTTTCCCAGGGATACAGGATTTAATTCTTGAGTATTCAAAAGACGCACCCTTCTAGAGGTTCTGATGCAACAGAGAGTGGTGGTTCGAGTAGCGCCAGAAGAATATGAACAGGGTTTCTACTCTCATGTCTTTCTAGTGAAGAAAGGAAGATGGACATTTTTGTCTAATTCTTAACTTAAAACTGCTCAACAAATCTGTACTTGACAGAAAATGGACTAAATCTTTACAGTCAGGAATCTATTAACTTTCATGGCGTCAATAGATCTAAAAGATGCATTTCTGAGACTAGCAGTGAATATGGGGAAACAGATTCCTAATTTGCAGTTGAGAGTGCTTCCTTTTGACCTTTCATCCACTCCACAAATATTCACAAAGATGACGGAAGCTCTTGAACCACTTCGTCTTCAGGCGATTGCAGTGATCTCTTATCTAGATGACCTTTTTTTTTTTGCCCCTTCTAGAGTAAAGCTAAAGGAAGATCTGGTCAGGGCTTGCAGCCACCTGGAGACGTTGGGGTGCATCATAAACCTCAAACTTGGAGCCCACTCAAGATGTACAATTTTTGGGTTACCGAATCGGTTCTGTGGAACAACGGATCTTCTTACTGGAGAAGATAATCCAAGTCAAAAGTATAGTTTCTTTGTTACAAACCAATCAACATCAATCAATCTAAGAATCATGTCGGCTTTGGAAACCCTGACCTTGACAAATTCCAACCATCCAATGGGCAAGAATTCATTTCAGGCTTCTTCAAAATTTTCTCCTAAAAGCGTGGGATAACAGTGCAGAATTCCTGGACAAAGTAGTTCAAATTTCCGACCAGAGTGAAAAGAACTCTTTGGTGGTAGAAAAATCTGACTGTCCTTTCAATGGGCCTTCTTAGATCTTTTCCAGTAGAAAGAGTAGTTACGACAGATGCCAGTGGTTGTGGTTGGGTTGCCAATTGGTAGAAGAATCTGGTTCAGGAAGTCTGGTCACGGAGGGAGGCAGCAAGGTCTTACAATTGGAGGGAACTAAAGGCAGTCATGTTAGCGATTGGATACATTCTCGCAAGATCTCCAGGGTTACAATGTCCAGATTTTGTCGGACAATGCAACAACTGTGGCCTACTTGAACAAACATGGTGGTAATAGAAGAAAAAAATGCCTATTTGCTAAATTTTATAACGAAAACTAAGAATTTTATTTTTTACATTTTCAATCTTTTTTCCGTTTTATTTACTAAAAAATATAAAACCCAGCGGTAATTAAATTCCACTTAAAGGAGATAAAAATATTTGGGGTACAGTGTTGCATGGCCGTGCAATTGTCATTCAAAATGTAACGGCACTGAAAGTTGTCCTGGGCAGGAAGGGTGTGAAAGTGCCCAGTATTGAAGAGGTTAAAACAAAAATAAAATTCTACTTGTGTATAACCAGCTTTAATGCTAGCCATTTAGTTTTTTTTTTTGTGGAGCCAGTGAGGTAGATGTATGAATCCCCTTTCTGGGAAACAGTTTAGAATACACTGATTACTGGCTGCAGTGATCTGCAGCTGCCTATTTTGCAGCTGTTAATCATTCAAATTTTTTTTTTTATCATGTCCAACTAAAGGCCCGTACACACGATATGAGATTCGGATGGGAAAAATTTGTACGACAAGCTGTCTGACGATTTTTTCTTTTTCTTTTCAGACCTTTTAGTACGGTGCATTTCGACAGCCGATTTTTGCTTTTTTGTCAGACAAAAGCTGGATGTGCAGGCTGTAAAATTTTGGCGGATATGAACACATTATATCACTTCTGACGTTTGTATTCTGTCATACAAAATTTTTCGTATTGTTAGTAACCTCTTCACTTTTGACATGAGACTAACATGACACAAAAAAACGGATGTTCGGTTGTCCGAAAATCTAAGCGTGTGTATGAGGCTTTAGTTCCAAACAGTGTATGGCCAACATTGAAAAGTTCCTAGGCTTTCTCTTATGCTGACCATAGATTGATTAAATCTCGGCCGGTGCAGCAGGGGCCATCCGAGATTTGATCCATGTGTATGGGCAGACTGATTGTGTGTCAATAGGGGAATCAAAATTTTTTTTCTTTCCTGCAACCACAGCCCCCTTTTTTCTTTCACCTGTTGTACACCGATCATCGTTAAGCTCGGGCCCTGAAACTATATATGGGTTGTCTGGTTGGTCAGCTGTAAATTGTCTTTTAGTATTTTGTCTACATCTGCTACCTTTTATCCTGTATCTAGTTCAGGACTGTAGTGTGCTACCTTGTGAAAACAATAAAAATCATTGAACAGAGAAAGTTCATAAGCTTTTTTTGGCATTTATGCAACAAAACAATTGTGCATCTTTTTCTGTTTTGTCTGCCTTTATGCTATCCTCACTGATACTGTGCATTTTTAAAAAGAGTTTATGTTGACACAGCTGCATTATTCAGCATGCTGGTGTGAACTCATTTCTCAGTGACACTCTGACAAGTATTTCAAAAATTCAGTGGCATCAATGCAAAAATATGATGACAGTGCTATGAATAACTTTATAACCAGACTGATGTTAAGTGACAAGCAGTATATGTACCTTACTCCAGCATTGTCATGTCAACTCTTAAGTACATCCTCACAGTGCTAGCTGCTTGATGACTCAGATGTGAACTTTTCTTGTGGAAACTTTTACAATTTATGGTTTACATTAGGTAATAGTATTCCATTATAACTAATTTAGCTGGGGCCTTTTTAATACCATAGTTATTTCTTGTGTTTGTAATATATACACATTAACATTAATCCAGCAGACTGATGCGACCCTTAATGTGACGTCTGTAACTATAGAACTGTAATGAGTATGTATTAACTGGTTTGGCTGAAGCTGTTCTATTCTAACCTTAACTCTACTCGCTGGATTTTTATATATATATATATATATATATATATATATATATATATATATATATATATATAGATATATATATAAATATATAAAAAAAAAAATTAATAGGTCTAATTTTAGGATTTTGCTTTTCCCTGTATTACACTGCTTCAGCTGTAACTGATGAGGGCATTGCTACGTAGAGTAGCTAACACAACTGTCACCTAGTTATTGAATCAGAGCACACTGATCATGCATGTTATGCTATAATAAGTATATTCATAGCAGTGCGGAGCACTGGACAACTTATTCTGAGTATTGATTAAAGCAAAACTCCATGTAAAAATAAAATTCTCCCATGTGGTAGGGCTGCACAGCATGGGTTAACTGCTCATTTTGTCTCTGGAAAACCTCCCACCTCCAGCAGTGGACCATTGCTGCTGTCCTCACCAGAGCCAGTCTATGGAGGAAAGCCAAGCTCAAGGTCTGTGCAGATCCAGAATAAATTGGCGATGGCGTTTGAATGAAAGTTTGCTACAGATCCCCGAAATTCTGGCACACGTAGCAAAAGAAATTGAGGCATATTTTCGAATGAACAACACTCCAGGAAGTGATCCGGCCATGATTTGGGAAGCACATTAAGTAGTAATGAGAGGGATTTTGATCAAACACGGCTCTAGACTAAAAAGAATATGAGAAGGACAGATAGCAAATCTGTTAAGAGAAATTCAGGCATTAGAGGTACAACACAAAGTACAGACGCCGCTAGTGGGGATAGAACTTGCACATCTGAGGAGACAACTGACAGATCTACATAGATATAAAGCAAAAGTGGCAATACAAGCAGTGAGAAAAGTCACTTATGAATTAGGGGAAAAGTGTAGTAAAATCCTGGCAGGGAAACTTAGAGAGAAAGGGAAGACAGTATATATCCCCCATATAAAGGGGGAAAACTGACAGTTAATTTCACTCCCTAAAGATATGGCTCAGAGATTCAGAGAATATTACTCGTCCCTTTATAATTTAACCCCAACTCAGGTGACCCAGGTTACAATGGAAGAATACCTCCCCTCAGCACATCTGCCTAGGTTTTCTTTCCTGGATTGTAACAAACTAGAAATACCTATATCAGTGGAGGAATTGAAGACAGTTAAATATGGGAAAGCACTGGGTCCAGATGTATTTACTATCCAGTATTATAAATGTTTCTTCTCAATGCTAGGGGCATATATGACAAAGGCCTTCAATGGGATCGGTCGGGCTCCCGCATTCCCGCCAGATGCACTTATGGCACATATATCGGTTATCTAGGGATAATACCGTAAAGGTTCTTAACCTGGTACATTATGCCAACACAACAAAAACACCCTGTATTTTTTTGAGCACTGACACGGAAAAAGCATTTGACAGGGTTAGTTGGCGTTTTATGTTCGAAGTACTGAGACAAGTGGGAATGGGAGAAAACATGCAGAGTTCGATAGCGGGGTCTATGCATCACCCCAGGCCGCGGTAAAAGGTATTTACTCGGAAACGTTTAAAATCTTAAACGGAACGCGCCAAGGGTGACCACTTTCCCCGATGTTGTTTGCACTCTCTCTAGAACCCCTTTTGAATAGGATCCGGCAAAACTCAGATATCCAGGGACTTAAAATAGGGGATCGGAATTACAAAATCTCTGCTTATGCAGATGATCTGCTGTTCTCTCTATCTTGCCCCCATGTTTCATTGTCAAACTGTCAGGTCACCTGTGGCCAGATGACAAGTGCACCCCGTTAGGGTCAGGAATGCACCACAGGTAGTGAACCCTATAGCCAACTGCTGCAAACAGAGAGGAAGCGTGAGCCCAAGATTCCCCAGGGCGCAGAGTCTAAGACCCAGCTTGGTGTTTACCAGAGCCCCTGATGGTGAGAATGGCCTTCGCTGCAGATGGATCCAGGTTGCGACCCCTGGGGTCCCCTAGGTCACACTCCGCAGGGAGAGAGGGGAAGCAGCAACAAGGACAAACGATAGTAAGCCAAGGTCAGGGCAACAGACAGACAAGGGTAACCGAGGGACAGGCAAAATGTCATGGAAACCGGCAAGCAAGAGTGGTTAGATACGAGCCAAAATCGGTACACAGGAAGGTAAACTTAGCAGACAGGAACTCAAGCTACAAATAAAGGTTGAACAGCAAAGAAGACTAGCAATGCAGTGGTTAATATAGGCTTCCTGGGATGGCCTGGGGTGGAGCCATATAGGGAGGAAGGTGATAAAAGACAGCCAGGAAGAGAGTCAGGCCTCTAATGAACACATGGAGACAGGTAAGCTGCCAGACTTTATTGCATATCCATGACAGTACCCTCCCTCTTATGGCCCTTCCCCTTCCCCAGCCTGGACCCAGGCCTAAAGGGACACTCCAGATGAAACCTCCTCAACAGATGAGGTGACAAGACCTCCGATGCAGCGATCCAAGATGCCTCCTCAGGACCAAACCCTCTTCAATGCACAATCTTTTACTCGATACCTCCTGCTCAGTGGACAGTCACATTTTATGTCCTTTGTTTGCCCCTGATAGTCCACCCAACTGTCTAGACAAAGCAGTCCTTTGAGGCATTTCAAATTTAACATGGTTGTTCTCTCCAATTATTTTTTTTTTTTTTTTTTGTTTTTTTTACTTTTCTCAGTTTTTCCCATATTTTGCTTATTTTTGTACTCCATACTATACTCCGTTTGGGGGGAGGGGGGAGGGCCTTCCCGACACAGCCAAGATCCTGTGAGGGGTGTTGAGGACGGAGAGTTCCTTCTTCCTTCAGGAGTTTGGAGCATATGTATTAACTCACTGAGGGTACAATGGACCATTAAATATGCACTGCCTTTTGAAAAAATACTTCAGTTGCCGTTAAGATATGTTTTACCTGTATCTCTGTTAATGTACTCTTGCTGATTTATGAGTAGAAGACTATTGAAAGATAAATACTTCCTGTCAAGTCCTTTCGGTGTATCTGTTCCTTTTTTGAAAATGTGTGCTGGAAAAGAGATTCCTTCTCCTGAAGCTGTTTGATTTGAATGTGCCTTTTTTTTTATTCTGGTAAAATCTAAGACTGGATATGGATGGGCAGACCTCTTGCCAGGAAAAATGGGTATTGTAAGTACTGCCTGGAACAGTGACAAATAGAACCTATATGAGCGGTGGCAGGTTTGTTCCCTTTTTACCCTGGGAATAATTGGCGTCAGTCACCAAGCTATTTTCAGAAGCAATGAACCTTTCGGTGCTCATTACTTCTTTTTGAGAGAATGAGAAATTTGGATCTTTCTCCATATGTATGCAGCATCTATACCTTGGTGGTCTGAGTAGATCTATTGCTGCCCTCTCTTGTTCTTGAAGAGATATCTGCTTACTCTTGTCAACTCAAGGTTTAACACCATGGGGAGATTTTCTAAAGCTAGTGCACCCAGAATATTGTGCAGCTATGCATGGTAGCCAATCAGCTTCTAATTTCAGCTTGATCAAATAAGCAATAAAACCTGGAAGCTGATTGATTTCTATGGAGAGTTGCACTAGATTTTGCACACTCCAGCTTTACCAAATCGACCCCCATGTAAGGTAAGCATTGACAAAACTGTTCACTAAGGCCGCGTACACACAATCAGTCCGTCCGACGAGAGCGGTCCGAAGGACCGTTTTCATCGATTAACTGACGGTCTGATGTGCCCACACACCATCGGTTAAAAAAACGATCGTGTCAGAACGCGGTGACGTAAAACACATGACGTGCTGAAAAACGAAGTTCAATGTTTCCAAGCATGCGTTGACTTGATTCTGAGCATGCGCGGCCTTTTGACCGATGCCTTTGCATACTAACAATCGGTTTTGACCCATCGGTCAGGTGTCCATCGGTTCAATTTTAAAGCAAGTTCTCTTTTTTTGGACCGAAGGAGGACAACTGACCGATGGGGCCTACACACGATCGGTTTGGACTGATGAAACTGAACTTCAGTCCGTTTTCATCGGTTTTGACTGATCGTGTGTACGCGGCCTAAGGCTGTCGGGCTTATTCACTACCCAACTGTTGCATCAATTTCTAGTGAACATGTTAGCAAACACTGCATTTTAAAACAAACTTATGGAATCATTTCAACTTTGCAGGTATATCACAAAGAGATTATACACAATATTATGATCACATCTGTAAACAAAAAGAAGACATCCAAAGATCAATACAGAAATGTTTTCAAAAAGACATCCAGTACAATTTCTTTGATGAGGACTGTAAGTATGAAATGTTTTTTTTTTTTTTTTAGTATTTCTGATCATGTGTCTATCCAAACTCTTGTTGTTTGGTGTAGTGCAAATGTTAGCTCTGTGGAAATGTTTTAAATGGCAATGTCAGTAGTTGCTAAAGCTGGACAGTTTTGGAGATAAATAATATATGTAATAATCCAACAACACTGCTCAAAGTACTGTTTTCTTTTAAAGCAAGGTTGCACACCTATTTCTTTAGGTTTTCAGTCATAGTATAACAAACATTGTCGGTTTACAGAAGAAATGGTAAATGTTGTAATAAAACTACATTGACCTGTTTTACAGTAAGCTGCCCCCACTACATGCATGCAAATTCAGTTCCCATTGAGTACATTTTAGACTGGGATGTTTTGAGATTTTTTATACTTTTAAAGGGTGCCATAGCTCAAAAAAGGTTAAGCGCTAGTCCAGCACTCCACTATCACTTCAAAATGTGTTCAAGAATAAGTTAATCTTTTCACAAAAAAAAGTGTACTGCGCAACTCCAAATTTCCTGCCCAACTCCCAGATCCTGCTGCACTTGGGAGCCATGATGCCCTGTGCTGCCTTAACCACTTAAGGATCGCCTACTGCACATTTACGTCGACAGAATGGCACGGCTGGGCACATCAACGTATATATACGTTGATTTTAGTACCCAGCCGTGGGTCACGGGGCACGGGATTCGCGGACCCGATCACCGCTGCAGTGTGGCGATCCGTCCCTGGAGCGGAAGAACGGGGAGAGCCGTGTGTAAACACAGCTTCCCCGTGCTTCTCTGTGGCCGTAGCATTGATCGCGTCATCCCTGTAATAGGGGGACGCGATCGATGACGTCACACCTACAGCCACACCCCCCTACAGTTGTAAACAAACACATAGGTCACACATCCCCTACAGCGCCACCTGTGGTTAACTCCCAAACTGCAACTGTCATTTCCACAAGTAAACAATGCAATTTAAATGCATTTTTTGCTGTGAAAATGACAATTGTCCCAAAAATGTGTCAAAATTGTCCGAAGTGTCCGCCATATTGTCGCAGTCACGAAAAAAATCGCTGATCGCTGCTATTAGTAGTAAAAAAAAAAAAATTAATAAAAATGCAATAAAACTATCCCTTATTTTGTAAACGCTATAAATTTTGCGAAAACCAACCGATAAACGCTTATTGCGATTTTTTTTTTTACCAAAAATACGTAGAAGAATACGTTTTTTTTATATATTTTGGGGGGATATTTATTATAGCAAAAAGTAAAAAAATATTGTTTTGTTTTTAAAATTGTCGCTCTATTTTTGTTTATAGCGCAAAAAATATAAACCTCAGAGGTGATCAAATACCACCAAAAGAAAGCTCTATTTGTGGGGAAAAAAGGACGCCAATTTTGTTTGGGAGCCACGTCGCACGACCGCGCAATTGTCAGTTAAAACGATGCAGTGCCGAATCCCAAAAAGGGGCAAGGTCCTTTACCTGCATTTTGGTCCGGGTCTTAAGTGGTTAATGTCTCAGATACTTTTTGCATTGGTCAGCAGATTCATGTGGCTGTGCTAGCCAGTGCATGCATGTCATTGCAAGCATTATGACGGATACTTACTCTGGGGCTGTGTATTAGTGTACAAACCACTAGCAGAACGAGGATAGTTAGAGTCTTAAAGTGGATGTAAACCCACTCTCATCCTTTCTAAACTACTGCCATAGTGCTGATCTATAAGGATATACATGCCTCCTGCATGTATCCTTACCTGTCATGTCAAATGTGTCCCCTCTGTCTGTTATAAGAACTGATAAACTGCAGATTCTGTGGGTGGGTCTGTTGTCTGGAGCTCGGTAGGTGGAGTCATGATGTCAGTAGACTCCCTGCCGACCTCTACACTCCCCTTATCAACATGCATTTTCTCCTATGTATTCCTTACACTAAATTATGCTATGATCACTAACATCCAGTCAAAATCTAGAAAAGTAACCACATGGCATGTCCTTTTCTTTCCCACAAATAGAGCTTTATTTTGGTGGTATTTGATCAACTCTGCGGTTTTTATTTTATGCGCTATAAACAAAAATAGAGCGACAATTTTGAAAAAAAAACAATATTTTTTACTTTTTGCTATAATAATTACCCCCCAAAAAAGATATACGTTTAGGCCGATATGTATTCTTGTACATATTTTTGGTAAAAAAAAATCGCAATAAGCGTTAATCGATTGGTTTGCGCAAAATTTATAGCGTTTACAAAATAGGGGATAGTTTTATTGCATTTTTATTAGTATTTTTTTTTTTTTTACTACTAAGCGCAGCGATCAGCGTTTTTTTTTTTCGTGACTGCGGTATTATGGCGGACACGTCGGAAAATGTTGACACATTTTTGGGACCATTGTCATTTTCACAGCAAAAAATGCTATAAAAATGCATTGTTTACTGTGAAAATGACAATTGCAGTTTGAGAGTTAACCCCTTTAGCATCCCCTAGTGGTTTAGTGTGACCTTATATGTGTTTCTAACTGTAGGGGGGTGGGGCTGGACGTGTGACGTCATTGATCGCCTTTCCCTATATCGGGGAACAGACAATCAATGACGGCGCAACTGTGAAGAACAGGGAAGGTGTGTTTACACACATCTCTCCCCGATCATCAGCTCCTGTGACCGTTCTCAGCACTCCGGCGGCGATCGGGGCAGCGGTCACGGCTAGGCACTTAAAGAGGATGTACAGGTACGTGCTTGTGCCCAGCCGTGCCATTCTGCCCACTTATATGTGCCAGAGGCGGTCCTTAAGTGGTTAAGCCAGCCCTGCCTGGATTAAAATTCAGCCAGGTTCGTCAGGGACCAGCAAATTTCAATCAATGTATGGGCAGAAGTTGATCTACCAATAGACTTTTGTACAACCACTCTGTCAGATTTTCCCTGCTAGATCTGTGTCTCCCTACTATAGCTGGTAGCACTGATCAGTATATTCTCGCGGGGGGAAGGGTCTCCTCACCGTCAGAATAATTTGGTCAGCAGAAAGGATTCATCAATCCCTTCCCCTGTTTTTAAAAGCGAAAACATTGGCTTTGTTAGGAGTATGAGTTCCTTGTACAATAACTGTAAGCTACCAAGCTTCCTTTAGAGCAGTGGTTCTCAACCTCTGCCGTGACCCCTTGATAAAATTTCCCAAGTTGTGGGGACCCCTAACAGTAAAATTATTTTTGTAGCGTGGGTTGTCAGCACTCAAGGCAAGACAAGACATTTAACGCTCCTCGAGTCCCTTCTGGTACATTTTAGGATGTACCAATCTTTCTCTGTTGTTCTCCTTTCTTTAAGTTTTATCTCTCTCTATCCTAATTTCTTGTTTTTTCCCCCCCCAAATCTCTGTCTCTTGCTGTCTTTCTTGTTCTCTCTCTTATTCTTTCTCTCCTTTTTTTCTTTGTTCCTCCCCCTCTTTTCCTCTCCCTTCCCTGTATTCTCTATTTTTATTCCTGGGGGTTGGGGGTAATGGGATGAGTGGCAGTGCTGGCGGGGAATTGGGATGAGTGGCAGTGCTGGGGGAAGTTCTGATCAGCCAACTTGATCAAGGTCATCCTGATCTGAGAACTGTAGTGGGGACTTTTAATGGCAACTATAATCATAGGTAGTGTTATTCACTGTGTCACTGACTTTGTGGTGTCTCATAGCAGTGACACCTATGCCAAAATAAGAAGATAGGGTCTCCTCCAGCCCCTCCCACTTCACATTCCTCACCAGTCTGCTGACCTCTAGTCTCTGCCACCCCATCCATGCTGTGAACTGAATAGGTTAAGTGGTCGGCTGTGGGCTCCAGGAACAACCCAGCTGGGTGGCCACGGGCTCCAGGTACAGCTCAGCTGGGCGGCCACAAAAAGGCTGGGAGAGTGGTGCAGGCTTCAGGAACAGCCCAGGATTCGGTGACCCCTGGCAAATCATCATTCGACACACTGCTTTAGAGTGTTGAGAACCACTGCTTTAGAGTGTTGTCTGTGTAACATAATGGTAAGGTAGCGGTACTTAGTCAACATAAGTGTAACATATGGGATCTTGCAGTACAAATGACAGAAATCGTATCAACACACCTCGCTTTACCCCATATATTGCAGAACAAATTATTTGAGTCTAGAAATTCTAGTCTATTATTTTTCAAACCTTAAACGGTTTGTAAATCCTTACATATGCCCAGTGAAGTGACTAGCCTCTGGTGATGCACAGAGATGAAATTAGTCCTCTTACATAGGTGGTACCTGTTTATCTGCAGCCCTCTCTTCTTTACAGTCTTCCAAAAACGCACATCTTACAACACATCTCTCAGCAGCAAAAAGCAGCGGTCAGGGATCTAACATCACACACACTTTTTAGAGCTAGAAGACACAGCTCCATGAAATCTGATAGCTGATTGTAGGGAAGTGATATGCCCTCTTAACAGGCTCAGAGAAGCAGAGCTAAGGGTATAAGTCATCTGCTATGTGCTGGGGGAAGGGGGGCGTGGCTTCTGGTAGGCGGAGGTGTCGGCTTAATTTATTAGGCTTTGGGTTGTGCAGATAGCCGAGAGAACAGAGATCAGAAAGGAACCAGACTCTGTGCTTTAGATTCAGGTTAGTACACACTATAGTGAGACATGCTTTGTTAATTTTTGATGTCTAATGCCCTGTATACACGATCGGTTCGTCTGATGAAAATGGACCGCTTTCATCGGACGAACCGATCGTGTGTGGGCCCCATCAATTTTTTTTCCCCATCTGTGAAAAAAAATAGAACCGGTTTTAAAATTTTCTTATGGTTAAAAAACCGATAGAAAAAAAAAACATCGTCTGTGGGGAAATCCATCGGTCAAAAATCCACGCATTGAACTTCATTTTTCTCAGCACGTCGTTGTGTTTTACGTCACCACGTTGGACACGATCGGATTTTTAACTGATGGTATGTAGGCACGACTGATGAAAGTCAGCTTCATCGGATATCTGATAAAAAAATCCATCGGTCTGTTTTTATCAGATGAACCGATTGTGTGTACAGGGCATTAGGTTTACAAAGTATAAAAGTCAGAAAGAAAAGAAAATTGCAGGGGCAAAATAAAAATAATAAAGGTTTAACATTACCCTGCGCAAGTGTTAAGTACTATAATAGATAAAATGCAACACTTCAAGGGGAATTTATTAAACTGGAGCAGCCAGAATCTGGAGCAGATGTGCAAAGCAACCAGTAGTCAACTTTTATCTTTCATTTTCAAAACTTGACTAAACAACTTTGAGTTGGAAGATGATTGGTTACCATGCACAGTTTTGATAAACGTTCCCCATTGTATGGCAAAAGCTACAGGTACCACATGTGCAAGAATATTAATACATCATTGTTCAGGACTTGGTTTAGAATATTAAAGCAGTTCAGTAATCTATGTTGTTGGCTTTCTGATTTATATCTCTGGATTAACCAATACAGATCAAGAATGAATACTGAAGCTTAAAAGGCAATAATATAATGAATGCAAAAATTGTTTTATGTCCGATGTTTACTGCATCCAAATGGATTCCTACGTTGTAGGGAACAAATAAGTGAATAGCCAAGTGTGCACAAGAATTTATGGGTTTTAAAATTGTTTCTATTTTGGATTATAGATACTACATGATCTAATTCTAAATTTGACCTTTTCTTATCTGATCTAAACCATTTAGCCCCCTTTCACACTTGTACGACTTCAAAGGCGCACAATTTTACCGCAATTTCAATGAAGGCCTGTGTAAGTGGCATCAAAATCGGACCAAAGTAGTGCAAGGACTACTTTGAAGTAGGCACAACTTAAAGTCTTGCCAGTATGAATGGTAGTCATTGAAAATAATGGAGAATGACTTGTCATACGATTTTGCAATACAAAATCGTGGGACAAGTCGTATAAGTGTGAAAGGGGACTTATTCTTCCAAGTAAGAGATTTAGATTAGAACTTTTTTTTTTTTTTTTTCATTTTGGACAGGGCAAAGGAAGGTTATAAGCCCCCCCCCCCCCTTTTTTTCCATCTTTGTTCCATTGTTTAGCTTTACCTTCACTTCCTGTCCCATAACCAAAACAGGAAGTGAGAGGAAATGCTTGTAATTTAAGGGCATCCCTTGAGACCACCAGTACTAGTGTTCCCCTTTAATGATTTAATCTCTATTACTTTTCAGCGGGGGCAATCCAAAATTTTGTATTTTCTTTCACTTTCAATTATAATGGTAAACAGGACAAATTGAGAGGGTGGATCTCCTTAATGGGGACACAGACCGCAATAATAACCTTACCGATTATTCTTATCAATGTCAACTTTATTCAAACAAAGAAAAAAGTTTTGCCTTTAGTTCTACTTTAAGTATGCTTCCAGCAAATTCAAAATGTTTTAAATAACTTCTATGTGTATCACTGAAACTGTACATTTTTTGTCTTCTTATAGTTGTTTTTGACATATACAGAGACAGTGAGGTAAGTGAAATATTTGTCTCTTGAACCTGATGTATGAGAAAACTCAGAAGCTAGATAAATGTGTTTGTATACTGAGAAACTTTATTAATTACTATTGTTAGTGTTTTTGTACTTGTATATTTAAAATGTGGCATAGCACTGATGAATAAAAAAAAAGTTCTTTACCATTTACTTGTAAGTGGAGTATAGCCATTCTGATTCAAACAAAAACTCATTAACAATGGCCTTAACAATTAGCACTTTAGAATATTTAATGGGTAAGGTTGATAGGGCCTCATCAAGCCATAACAGCACTTTAAAGCTGGTCACAAATTTAATTAAAAAAAATACCGGTAGTCTAAATGAGGGATCCCTAAACTCTTAAGCTGCTCAACGCCATAAAGACGTTTTGGATTGTTCCTCAATGTCCACACATTTATTATATAAAATAATTGAATAAATACTACTTTAAAAATAATACTACAAATAATAATGTTCTTGTGAATAATTTTGACCATTCCTCTTGTTATCAGCAATTGCCAATATGGTAGTTACAATGTTGAATTTTAAGTAAATCCGTTCTTTGGCAACACTCTTATTGCTATGGGTCTTCTCACTGGTTCTCCAACAGAACTTGAGATGGGGGAGTATGCTCAGTAGGGGAAGTAAACATATATGTGTTTCCTTTTTTAAAGTTGAGGGTGGCAGGTCACAAACGCACAATGCAAAGCATGCTGGAAATAGGGGCTATTAACAAACCAGAGCTGATAGACATTTCAAAATTCTTCTTATGTGTGGCTGACCATGCAATCATGGATAACAGTCTCTTTGCTAGCCTCCTCGTCTTTAGGACTAAGGGGTGTCAAAGGACTTCACAGAAACCTCAAAAGATTACTTGGCCCCAATCAAACCCCCATCATTACATGAAACCTATTTACCTCAGAGGTTTCCTGCCTCCACCCCCTTTTTCTTATCTTTATTTTGAAGAATCGGCATGGCCATTTAGGATTCAACATACATGTTGAGGGAGGGGGGTGGTAAATATTGAATCCCTAGTGAAAGGAATAAGGAAAAAGGGGGGGGGGGTGAAGGGAAAGATGAGGAAGGGGGTAAGGAAATGGAAGGTATGGTGCCTCTCCCCATCCCCAAGCCCACATTCCCATACCATGGTATTTGCCAGAACCAAAGTAACCCACCTATATCTGTTTAGAAGCCAAAGGTGTTTGGTCTTTATAGAAAAGGTATGGTGGCCAGATTTTGCACCATTTCTCTTCCTGTCATTTCAGTGTTATAGTTAGATTCTCCATTTCTGAAATTCGGGTGAGCCATTGCACCTCTTTAGGTTTATCTGACTTCCTTGTGACTCTCAGACTTTTTATCAACCCCCTTGGATCGTCTTATGAAAACTTAGGGGTCAGTATTGACCAATTGGGGAACCCTACCCTAAATGTCGCTAATGCCAAGTACAGACATTTTTAAATCATTCAGGATAAATATTTAAAAATGCAGAATTTTAGGAGGGCGCAGACTTCATGTAATCAATGTTTTGTAAGTAGATCTTTATATAACCTAGAGACAAATAAATAAACATACAATCTCTGGTCAGAACAAAATTAGGCCTAAAGTGGCTTATTTGTAGATGTGTATCACTTCTCTAAAGCCTCTGCCAAAGCTGCTAGCTCCAGTCACAAGAACTGGCCTGAGTTTGGGCATTGTCACTACCCCTCTTATATAGACATTAAATGTAAGGCTTCACACAAGTTAACAAGTGGCAGAGTCACTCAAACCCTAATACTGTGACATATTTCACCCCTATTGGCATAAAATTATGTTTTAATCGGCACTCAGGAAAAACTCACTTAACCATATTGTAATGTCGCAAACCGCTGTAAATACCTTTTATCCCCCTGAATAAATAGAATAAATTAAGCCAAAAAACTGTTCTCTAATCCTAAATAACAAAAACTGTAGTTTACACATGTCCTGTAATGTTATCAAATAAACTTAGTGTCCATGTTCTTGTGAACTAAAAAATCAATCTACACTATATTCTCAAAAAAAACCCGTAAAAAATAATTAGATTGTTTTATTATTATTAGTTATCAAGAACATTAAAGAGGGTGTAAAGGTAAAAAAAAAAAATCCCTAAAATAGCTTCCTTTACCTTAGTGCAGTCCTCCTTCACTTACCTCATCCTTCGATTTTGCTCGCCCTCTTGAGGGGGGAAGGGGCAAGCAGGAGAATCGGGAAGCCCACTAACACACAGCTCCTTTCTCTATCTGCAACGTAGAGAGTGTCCTGACTCTCCTGCTCGCCCCTCTCCCCTCAAGGGAGGGGGCGAGCACGACACTCCACACCAGGGAGAAAGCATTGCATTACTGTGTGGAGTTAGACAGAAGAACAGGAAGTGAGGATTTCTCAGAAGAAATAAGGACATTTAAAAGCAAAATCAAAGGATGAGCGAAGTGAAGGAGGACTGCACTAAGGTAAATGAAGCTATTTAGGGAAAACATTTTTTTACCTTTATAACCCTTTTAACACAAAGTTTTATTTGCTGGCATTATGGCACATGTGTAAACTGTAGAGTTTGCCAGTTAGGATTAGAGCGCTGTTTTTTTGGTTGAATTTACCCCTATTTGGGATACTTAAATTTCTGTGCCTACAATGGCTTGCCATTTACTGAATGTGAGCACACAAAAAAAAACTTCTAAAAACTGGGGGGTGGGGGGGGGGGGTGTTTTAGTTGCAGTGACAATTTTCAGCAAGGAAAAACTTTTACATTTATTATCACACAAAGAAGTAATGATCACTTATTCAACCTTAATCATTTTAACATGACTTTAACTGCAAACTTTTCTTTATCGTACATCACGGGACACAGAGCGCATAGCCATTACACTTGGGTTATATGGGTACCTTCAGGTGTGGACACTGGTGTAATCAATTTCACAGGAAGTTTCCTCCCTATATAACCCCCTCCCACTGGGAGTGCTTCAGTTTTTTCGCCAGTGTCTTAGGTGTTGGTCACGTCTAGCTGTCCCTCGGAGGTCTCGGGACCCAGGGTAGCTAGCCGGATCCGTCCGAAGTGCTTCAATGCCAAGGTGTACGGTACCCGGGCCCTGCTGGAGTGGGGTTTTGCCTATAATGCTTCTCCTTGGAGGGCTGGATTCTGGGCTCCAGTGCCTTAGTCTCTTCCAAGAACTAAACGCTACTGATGCCAGGATGCTATATAGGTCCAGGGGTGTGGGTTCCTTAACACAGGACCCCGGTCCCTGAAGGTCCAGGACAATACCCACGGAGATGGGGGAAGGCTGGGCCTCTTGCATTTTGCAATACCCTGCGGCGTGGAGCAGGTAAGAGGGAACCTGCGGGACTTGGTTCGACAGTAGGTATCCCCCTGGGGGTTCTGGGTTGGCTAATGGTATGCTTGTGCATCAGCCACTATATCCACTATGTCTTTGAGGCAGGATGGGATGTACTAATGTTTACCCAGATAACATGTAGATATATGTATGCTTTTAAAGATATGTATTTTGCTACTCCCCCCAGACTTGCCTGTTAGCATGATACTGCAGCCCCACGTGTTATAGGGAGGAAATGCTGACAAAACTCCTGTTTCCTAGGAAGCCTATGGGGACAGCTTCCTCTATGTGTGCACTACAAAGATTAGTGGCTTACCTGGTGTCTGTTGGGTTGCTAGCGCTGGTCCAGGCTTCTCCTCTGCTCTCTGCTTCCTCCATGTTGGTTTCAGCGTGGGGGGGGCGCGGGCGCGCGCGCGCCGCCTTTTACAGCGTCGGCGTGCGTGGGGGGGGCGGGCCAGCAGCGTCAGGTCTCAGATAAAGCAAAAAAGCATTTCCTGGCTGGTCATTCCCTCCTGAGAGCAGTGGAGGCTGAGGACATAGAGTGCGCAGCTGAGCCAGTTCTGGCTAACAGTGACACCCAGTGGTGGTTTGTGGATCTTCAGGTCTGGACTTGACCAGAGAAAAAAAAAAAAGTTTTTTTCTTAAAGGGACTCAGCCTTAGATCTGGCAGTATCTGAGTCGGTGCAACCTTGGACTCCAGCTAACGGGCATTGGTGTGGCAATACTCACAGGACTTTCCTCGGTATTGCCGCCTTCTCAGGCGTATGAAAATTTAGATTTTTTTTTACCATAGCCTGTCCTTATTAATGTTTCACTTCTAGCTACAACAGTTGGGTGTTGGCTGTAGGGGTGTCTCAAGGTTGTGCAATGGCTCCCAAGGGATCAGGACCAGCTAAGGCTGCAAAAGGTGCCAAAAAAGTAAAGGGGTCTCCATCGGGGTCAGAGGATTTGGGCCAGGCTCCAGTGGTCCCACCCTCACCAGATAGACCACCGAACAGCATCGTGCAGGAGCCATTGAGGGTGCTAGGGGCAGAGGCGGCCCCCAATCAACCCATTCCCGTTTATGTTACGGAAGAAATGCTAGAAGCCACCCTGGGTGGGCTAGAGAAAAGGTTAACTGCTTTAATTGCCCGCTCTTTGCCGGGTGGCAAACGGGCTAGATCCCCATCACCTAGAGCGGTGTGTTCGGATGCAGAGGTCCTCTCTTCGGAGGAATTGGACCCACAGGGGGATCAAGCGGACCTGAGTCCCGACGGGTCAGACGTTGAAGATTCCACTATAGATGACATTTTTTCGGCTTCTCAAGCAGAGAGTCTGTGGATCCAGTCTCTGACGGATATGGTTCGCACTGCTTTTAAACTTCCAGTGTCAGAACAATTAGCCCCCGCGGTATCCTCTTTAGGTTCCTTGAAGGCACCGTTGAGTGGTGCGTCTTTCCCGGTTCACCTCCTTCTGGAGAGCGTGATTTTTCAGGATTGGGCTCGACCTGATAGGATTTTTATCCCTCCTAAAAGGTTCACCATTCTCTATCCTATGGAAGAAGAATTTGCAAAGAAATGGGCACTCCCTACCGTGGACGCAGCCATTTCCTGCGTAAATAAATCCCTGACCTGTCCGGTGGAAGATGTCCAGATGTTTAAAGATCCAGTCGACAAAAAGTTGGAGACCCTACTGAAGGCTTCTTTTACCACAGTAGGTGCCCGTGGTTCAGCCAGCAGTGGCAGCCATTGGCGTTTGTCAGGCTTTAAAGGATCAGACTAAACCGATATTAAGGGACATACCGGCTCAGCAAGCTCATGAATTGGCTGACCTCCCAAGAGCTCTCTGCTTTGCAGTAGATGCTATTAAGGACTCCGTTCAACAGGCGTCCTGTTTATCTCTGCTGTTGGTTCATATGCGTCGCCTTTTGTGGCTGAAAAACTGGTCAGCAGAGGCACCCTGCAAAAAGCTTTTAGCAGGATTTCCCTTTCATGGTGGGAGACTATTCGGTGAAGACCTAGATAAATATATCCAGACCATATCAAGTGGTAAAAGTTCTTTCTTGCCTGTCAAGAAAAGATCGCGTGGGCCCGCGTTTAAGCGACAGGCCTTCGCAGGCTCGGCCCCTTCAACTTCCCGTCAGTATCGACGGCCTCCCGGGCGTTCAGCATTCAATAGCCGCCCACAAGGACAAGCCACGACAGGCAAGAGGCCATGGTCTCGCAAGCCGGTTAAACCAGTCCTCAAGTCAGATTCATGAAGGGGAGCCCCCACTCTCTTGGGTGGGGGGAAGGCTTCGGGTTTTCTCCGAAGTGTGGAAGACCAGAATTCCCGACTCTTGGGCAACCCAGGAATGGGGTCTGGGATTCTACTCCAACCTTTTCATAATACCAAAGCCCAATGGCGACGTCAGGCCTATCTTAGACCTCAAACGCCTAAATCGTTTTCTAAACATTCAGACCTTTCGTATGGAGTCCATACGTTCGGTGGCAGCCAGCCTACATCAAGACGACTTTCTAGCGTCTATAGACATAAAAGATGCGTATCTGCACGTGCCGATCTACCCGGCACATCACAGGTTTCTTCTTTTTATGATGGATCACCGCCATTACCAGTTCGTAGCCCTCCCTTTCGGGTTGGCAACAGCTCCGCGGGTATTCACAAAGGTGTTAGCCCCGGTGCTAGCCGTCCTAAGGACAGAAGGCATTTTGGTCTTGGCATACTTGGACGATCTTCTGGTTATCGACAGCTCAGCTTCCAGCCTCAATCAGGCAGTAGGTCGCACAGTTCAGCATCTAGAGGAATTCGGGTGGATTGTAAACCTAGAAAAATCGGTATTGAAACCCACAAAGCAGTTGGAATATCTAGGCCTTCGGCTAGATACAGACTGCCAGAGGATAATTTTACCTCAAGCAAAGGTCAGATCAATAGCTCAAGCAGTTCAAGTGATCTTAGGCAAGAAGAGGCCGACTATTCGCCTATGTATGCGACTGCTGGGGAAGATGGTGGCCGCCTTCAAGGCAGTACCCTACGCCCAGATCCATACCAGATATCTTCAGGGAGCCATTCTCTCTGCTTGGAACAAGTCCATTCAGGCGTTAGATCGTCCGTTTAGTGCTCTCCCCGAAGGTCCGGCGCAGCCTGTCTTGGTGGCTGGTCCCTCAAAATTTGTCAAAAGGGAAATCCTTTTGCCCCATCACGTGGAAGATAGTATCCACGGATGCCAGCCTGTCAGGTTGGGGGGCAGTTCTAGAAGAACAGACCCAGCAAGGGCAGTGGTCGGAGGCAGAAAAACTGCTTCCCATCAATATCTTGGAGATCAGAGCTGCTCGGCTGGCCCTGATCGCCTGGACTCTCCCCCTTCAGGGTCTGCCAGTAAGGATACAGTCCGACAACGCCACGGCGGTGGCATACATAAACCACCAGGGGGGCACGAGGAGCCCAGCAGCCCAAAGAGAAGTAAACCTGATTTTCTCATGGGCCGAAGCCCATGTACCCTGCATCTCGGCGGTGTTCATCCCAGGGATAGACAATTCTCAAGCAGATTTTTTGAGTCGTCAACAGTTGCTCCCGGGGGAGTGGTCTCTTCACCCCCAGGTATTCCAAGAGATTTGCCAAAGATTCGGAGTCCCAGATGTGGACATTATGGCAACGAGATCCAACAAAAAGTTGGACAAATTCATATCCCGAGCCAGGGATCCCTCGGCCTACGGGACCGATGCGTTGGTTTGCCCTTGGCACCAGTTTTCTCTTCTGTATGCGTTCCCTCCACTGCAAATGATTCCCCGCCTTCTACGGAGGATCCGGGTGGAGCGCAGGCCTGTGATCCTGGTGGCCCCAGCCTGGCCCAGGAGGGCTTGGTACGCTTTCCTTCTTAAGGTCATATCCAGTTTTCACTTGAATCAGGACCTAGTCCTACCATCCTTCTTTCCTACTCCCCAGTCCAGAGAGGAAAGACGGCTTCATACTTTGGACGTGGTTCGAGCCATGAGGGTCTATCTCAAGGCTACAGAGAAGATTCGGAAAACAGATGTGTTTTTTGTTCTTCCGGATGGCCCCAAGAAGGGTCAGCCGGCTGCCAAGTCTTCCTTGGCTAGGTGGATTAAGCAGCTGATTTTTCAGGCCTATGGTCTGAAGCGCGTTCCACCTCCCTTATCAGTTAAAGCCCATTCTACGAGGGCCATAAGTGCCTCCTGGTCGGCACACCATCAGATCTCTATGGCACAGGTTTGCAAGGCGGCAACCTGGTCTTCCGTACATACGTTTACTAAGTTTTATAAGTTGGACGTTGCAAAGGGTACGGACGCAGCATTTGGGCAGGCGGTCCTACGGGCAGCAGTATAGAATCCTCTGGTCCGGGTCACGCCCCTTTTTTTCTGTTGGTGGAGCTATTTTTTCTCCTGACAATGTTTTTATTTGGCTATTCTTGGCCTTACGGTCTCCCTCCCTTCATAGAGCATTGCTTTAGGACATCCCAAGTGTAATGGCTATGCGCTCTGTGTCCCGTGATGTACGATAAAGAAAAAAGGATTTTTAATAAACAGCTTACCTGTAAAATCCTTTTCTTGAAGTACATCACGGGACACAGAGCTCCCACCCCTCTTTTGGGGAACATTGTGTAACCTCGGGAGAATTGCTTGCTACAAAACTGAAGCACTCCCAGTGGGAGGGGGTTATATAGGGAGGAAACTTCCTGTGAAATTGATTACACCAGTGTCCACACCTGAAGGTACCCATATAACCCAAGTGTAATGGCTATGCGCTCTGTGTCCCGTGATGTACTTCAAGAAAAGGATTTTACAGGTAAGCTGTTTATTAAAAATCCTTTTTTTCCTCAGCCTGCACCTGTATCTAACATTAACCCTGAATTTCAGGCAAAATGCATGGTATCTGTAAATATGCTCATAGCAATATTTGTGGTAAAATGACTACCATGGTTTACCTTTCTGTCTATTTACAGTTATCAGTTTCTTAAAACATTTTCTACAATCTTCAATATTTGGGCAAGGTTCTTTACCTAGTGGTGATAACTGTACCTCTATCTGCAATGGGGAGCATTGGTTACATCTCTGCACCACATTATGTGGCACAACTAACTATTTTATTAAGTTGGCTAAAACTGCTTTTGAGATTACAGCTTTTGATTTGTCCTCTGTAGTATTACTTCACTTACTGTTAGAGGTTGTATATTGTTTAAATTCATACACCTCTGAATTTATAACATTAAATATCAAAATTTATTTATCTTCAGTTCAGTATTTGATACTTTTATGTATTTTTTCCTCCTTATTTTAGTGCACTCTTACATTTCATTCGTGCAATTTCAATACTCTCAACCTTTACAGAGTTAAAGGTTATATAATACAATTTGTTGGATAGAATGATAAAAATCACATTAGGAGACTGACATTAGACATGATATGACTCTCTTGTTTAAAAGTGCCTATTTTAAATTCAGTCTACCCATGTCATTTTTTTTTTCTTTAACATAGAAGAGGACTCTTGACGAATCAGCTATGGTCTTATTTTCTCTATGGTTCATTGTAATGCTAGATTTACTTTTTTAAAGTTCCTTGTTCGGTGTTTGCTCACTATAAAGTCTTTCTTATTCTACTGCAGCAGTAGTAGTTGCACTTCTGTTGCTGCTTTCTGTGTATGCACTGTTTAACAAACTATTTTCATAATCTAAAGGGGTCCATGTTTTCAGGGGAAGGTTTGGATAATTGACTTTAACCCATTTGGAGAAGTAACAGACTCATTGCTGTTCAGTTGGGAGGAACTGACTAAAGGAGCAAATCCAGGAGATGAAGAAAATGTTGATCAAGTAAGCAAATAGGCTGGTTTATGGACACCAAAGAATAGATTGTGTCCGAAATGTTTATCTTTATTACTAAATATGCCATATTTCAGCTTTCTAAAAAAAAAAAAAAAACTCCTCCAGCCATTACTTACCTTAGATTTGGGTAAAGGCGCTGTCCGGGTTTAATGCTGTTTTCATACATGTGAGGGAGATTATCTACAACTTTCTGTCAAGGAAAAAGATGTTGGACAGAATAGATTGAAAAATGAAATCACATCTGTGGCCAGGGTGCACAACCCATAGGTTGCAACCCCGGTTGGAAGCTTAAGAATATTCAGAGTAGTCACGGTAGTGGGAAAGGCTCTTCCACCACATGCCATTTAAACATTGGCATACTCCCTTCCTTTTTTTTTTTTTTCTTTTTTTTTTTTATCAAATTATTTTTTATTTTGTTTTTGTTATTGCTCATTACATACAAAAATGTAAAAACATGTGTTAATGAATATAAGAATAGTAAATATTTCATTTAATTTCTTAAGTGGACATAGAAAAGAGGAGGATTAATTCAAACAATAGCTATAATGGATATCTTTTTTACAAAGAACATCTAAATACAACAATAAACATAAACCTCTATATAGGATTCCATTTTAATTCTGTTTCTGCTTCTTGATTTATTATAAGCCAATCTCCTCGCCCCCACCTAGCCTTCCTCCCCCTCCCTCCCCTCCCCATCCTCCTCACATAAACCGTCATAAAGCAAATTACTAGAATTAAGCCAGTAGGACCATATTTTGTTAAATTTGTGGAGAGCTCCTCTATTTTTGTAGGCTAGTCTTTCTCTTTTCAATACATAGTTTACCTTATTGCACCATTGTTTGTGAGTTGGTGGCATTGTAGCAATCCACTTTTGTAAGATAAGCTTAAGAGCTAGGTAGAGGGCTCTAGTCCACATCATATACATCTCTACAGGTAGAACTCCATCTAGAATTATTCCCAATATTGCTATTTTGGGTGCACTTGTTATTTCTGTCTGACATAATGTATTCAGGGTCTAAAACACTTTTTCCCAATATTTATGAAACTTAGAGCAGCGCCAAAGCATATGTATTAGGCCTCGTACACACGAGTAAATCTGTCTGCTGGAAACGGTCTGCTAGACCGTTTCAGCAGACAGATTCGATCGTGTGTACGGGCAAACAGACGGATTTGGCCACCTGACAGATTTCAAAGCATGCTTTGAAATCTGTCGGCTGGGAACCCGTCCGCCTGACATGTCTGCTGGTTAGTATGCTAACCAGCAGACATGTCTTCTCGCACACACGCCGAATGATTTTGACGCATGCGCGGAAGTGTTTTACTTCCTGGTGCGGTGACGTGGCGGCGTCAACGTCACCACCACGTCACCGCGCTGTCTGCTGGCGGGGATTTTGGTTTGCTCGTGTGTACACGCGAGCAAACCAAAATCCAAGCAGACAGATCTGTTCAAATCGGTCGGTCCGACCGATTTGAACAGATAGATTGCCTCGTGTGTACGAGGCCTAAGAGATCCGTTGGATACGGAGCATCGCGGACATAGGGGCGATGTATATTTTCCCCAGGCATATAATTTTTGTGGAGTGTAATGAGTTCTATGTATTATAAAAAGCTGGGTCAGTTGCTGGGATGGTGAGATAGATCCCTCATGTCGAATCTCCATAGCTCCTTTCCATTCCTCTTCACTGAGATCTATCAGCTCTTTTTGTCAATGGGTAAAACTATTCACCTGTCCATCTACTTTCTCTGCATTTAGCATGATCAGGTAGAGGTCCCCTATTAATCCTTGTTTCATAGGTCGTACTGAGGTTGCCTTCAACAGAATCTCTGATGGATTATATTGTAGTTGGAATGTTAGTCTGGCTTTGTAAAGCGTGTTGTATTTGAAGATACTGATAGAAATTACTGTTTAATAATTGGAAACTGGCTTTCAATATATCGAAGGGTAAAAAGCACATCTTCGCATAATTGATATAGACGAGAGATTATTTTTCATTCCAATAATTCTGGTAGTTTATTTAACTCTGATAAACAATAGTTATCCCATATTGGCATGTATCTAGTGTATCCCTTATGATGCGTAATGATGCGTATTGTTTCCCATGTATTAAATGGAAAGTTGGAATATTTCTCATGGGCATACTCAGTAGACAAGCGGAGCCATGCATTCCTGTGATATAATAATAATTTAGTGCAGCTTTGGAGCTGACACTGCCTTTATAAATACTGTAGTATCCTTATATTCATGTGTTGGCTTTGTGAATTGAGCCTCTGGGGTCCTGTAAAATTTATAGCTGAATTTTGGGTCTTGTCCTTAAAAAGGATGAGTACCACTGCTCTGGGGGAATATTAACTATATTCAAAATTACCTTCGTGGGGACACATACAAGGTTTAAAATGGTTTGGTTGGTTGGAGTTGAGTTCTAACATCTTGAATGTTAGTTATTAGGTGGTTTCCCATTAAAACGGGACAAAACTACTGTTTTTTTTTTTTATTTATTTATGGAACCTGCAAGGTAAAGCCATTATGTGCTAGTATGCATTGCATATTAACACATTTTGTTAAAATTACCTTAGAACGAAGCCCTTTCAGCAGCGAGCTGTCAACGCAGACAAGGCTTCCATCTTCACCCAACTTCCTTCCGGATGTCTGACTGGCCCGAGTCGTGAGGATGTCACTCCCGCACAAGTGTGCAGGAGCTGCCGTTGAAAGCACAGAGCTCTGAAGCAACGGCCTGGGTGGCTGTTGCTTCGCTTGGTGCATGCTCCGGTGAAGCAAGTGGTAGCATGTACAGTAAGTATCCCCTAAACTGTGCACATTTAGGAGATATTTACAGGTGACATTTAGGAGATATTTACAGGTGCAAATTATGCATGGGAGTTTACTCCCACTTTACCACTAGTAACAGTCAGTTAACTGTCAAAGCATACAATTTAGATTTTCTATCAGATATGTTTTATGTAATTCCTAAACCAAATATTTTTTTTAGTATAAAGACTGTTACAGAAACAGGAAGATTCCTGAAGTTCCCAAACAAAAAAAACAGGGGTTATTAAAGGTTTTAACCCCACTTTAGTTGGAAAAATAGCAAATAAAAAATAGCATATACAATGTTGTAATTAAACATGCTATTAAAATCATCTTTCCTTTTTAATCTGCAGCGCTGTAATTTTCTGTAAAATTCAGTGCAATATGGAAACCTGGAGGCCTACTGTGCACAGTTGATGTACAGAACTTCCCCAGAAATGTGAATTCCTGCTTGTGTGATTTGCTCATTGATTTTCCCAGAAGTCTGCACTATAATACAAGTCCGATTTTAGGCATCCTCTACAACGGAGGATTCATTTTTGGTTAGATACTCCCAAAAGGTTCATTCTAAAGGGATGCATTTTCCTCTTTAGAATATTGCAAGTGCCTCAGCTGATTAACAATGAAAAGGTCACTCCTATTTAGATTCACTATGCTTTTTGACCTAATCAAAGAGCATTTTCTTCAGACCAGAAAAAGGTAGGAATCTGCAACAAAGTTTGTTAAAATCCTTGCAATGTACATTGATTACACAGAGGGGATGGTATTTGTTTGTGAACAAAATTAGAGCTACTCTTTTATTGGCACCAAAGCTCTAGCCATCTCAAAGAAAATTTATATAAAGTTCATTTGGGAAATTAATGCCTTCCTGAGTAATTGTCAGTCACACTATCTCAGCCCTGAAAACAGAATGGCTTGATAATAAAGGGGTATATACAGGCTAGTACTCAAGTGGTTAAGGACTAGCTCATCCTTAATTAGACCACAAACTATTATTGACACGGCTAACTGAAGTAGCCAGAGTTGCAGAAGGCGATTTATCTTTGTTCTCCTCTTTTTTGGAAAACCGATCACAAACCAGTGAAGTTAGGACCCTTCACTTCTGAAAAACGCACAGTATCATGCGGAGTCCCTCAAGGATCCCCTCTGTCGCCGGTGCTATTCAACATCTATCTTCGTCCTCTTTTTGAAATCATCAACAGCCAAAAACTGCTTTATCACTCATATGCAGATGACACGCAACTATATTTCCGCATCTGCAATAGTAAGGATCACCACCTCAATCTAGAGACATGCCTTTCTTTGATAGAGGACTGGATGACAAAGAGTTATCTTAAACTCAACGGAGCAAAAACAGAACTTCTCCTGTTTCATGCCAAGCGTATGGATCAACCCGCAACAACGTGGACACCCCCGCCCATTCTAGGCAAAATCATCACCCCTAGCGCCAAAGTCAAAAGTATCGGGGTCCTCTTCGACTCCTACATGACAATGGACGCACAAATAGGGTCAGTAGTCAGCGGATTTTACCATCTGCTGCGCCTACTATGCAGACTTACTCCTCTTCTTCCAAAAGAAGATATTGCGGTTGTGGTGGGAGCAGTTGTGAACTCCAGACTGGACTACGCAAATGCCCTTTACCTCGGACTCCCTAAGTACCAAATCGCTCATCTGCAAGTCGTTCAAAATACGGCCGCCAGACTTGTGACTGGAAAAAAGCCCTGGGAATCAATCTCGCCTTCATTGAGAACCCTTCACTGGCTACCAGTAAAAGACAGAATTGCTTTTAAAGCACTCTAACGCATAGATGTATCCATGGGAATGCTCCCCATTATCTATGTGAAAAAATAAAAGCCCATAACCCCAATCGATCCACCAATCAAAATCTCCTCCAGATACCGAAAGCCAGATACAAGTCCAAAGGAGATAGAAGATTTGCGGTCCAAGGTCCTAGACTATGGAACGCTTTACCAACCACCATTCGGTTGGAGGAGAACCACTTGGCCTTCAGGAGAAAGATCAAGACTCATCTCTTTTGATATTAAAGGAGACAGGAACAACAAGCGCCCAGAGGCGATTAAATTTGCATGTGCTGCGCTATATACGTTTTTCATTCATTCATCCTTCAGCCTACATTGTATAGCTGTTGGTATTTAAACAGGACACTGTCACCTTGCCCATTTAGGCAAAACAGTGTCTCCACAAGGAACATCCCACAACCTGATATGCTCACTGTGCCTGCACATTTTCTAACCATTTCTTGCTTCTCCACAGCCAGTGAGATAACCTGGCACTTTCGGCATGTAGCCTGTAGCATGTAAGATGCTTCTCAGTGACAGTGCTTAGGCAAGCGATCAATTGCTAGATCCGGCTACTTTCACATCACTAGAAGAGTGATGTTATCCAACATAGGTGATTTTCAGCTGCAAATAAGCAAGGAGCTGTGAGAGAGCACACATAAGGTATTTGGGAGTCGGGGGAATGCCCTTCGCACAGCATGAGCAAGGTGATGGCGTCATGTTTAATAACCACTTAAATATTAGCCTGTATATATACCCCTTGTTCTCAATATTTAATGATAATGTTTAGATATTTATTATACAAAACATCCAATAGCTTTTAGCAGTGTCTGCCCAGCTAAAACTATAAGCCATTGTGGCCTTTTTACTTACCCAGGCCTGAGGTGAGGATAAAGACTGTAGAAGATATTGTAAGCTACTCAATGTGTATACGAGCCTAACAAAAAGGCAATCGTGACAAAAGACAAAAAATGACAGAAAATAAACAGGCATTGTGTTAAAGAGGAAGTAAACCATGCAAAAAAAAGTTCCCCCTTCCCTGCAAAGTAAAGGCATACTGTGCTAGTATGTATCACATACTAGTACATTATGTGACACTTGCCTGCAAACAAAGCCTGGATCATCCCTGCTGCAGGCCGCATTTATCTTCACCTGTGGTCCTTCTGGGGCCATGAACTGGCTCTGTTACTGGTCACAGCCGTGTGACATCAATCCCATGCAGGAGCCGCCGGCCACAGCACTCGGGTAGCCGTTTCTGCAGAGCACATGCACCGATGACCTCATCGGCGCAGTATACAGTAAATATCTCCTAATCGGTGCACGTTTAGGAGAGATTTACAGTACCTAAAGGTAAGCCTTATTCTAAGCTTACCTATAGGTATAAATGTCTCAAGGAGTTTTACATAACAGTATGGTTACAAATATTTAAGTTGGTAAAAGACATACAGCTCTCACTATAATGATAATATCTGATTAGGAAGCTATTTTATTGTAAGTCACATATTACAATTCGGTTTCCAGACTTGCAAGCAAAATTTTAATGTTACAGGGAATTTTTAGACCTTTTAATACAACCAATAATGGAGGAAAGCCAAAAAATGTTTAGACTGTCAGATTAATGTATGATTGTTAAAATTGTTGATCGTCACAAAGATGGAGAATTACATTTCTTGCTAACCATAGCATTTCCACTGCTCTGTATATGCTTGTGGCTTCTTTGGGTTTTATGATGAATATTCCTCAGATGCCTTTTTACCATACACACACACACCAGTAAGGAGAGTGCCTTTTATAAAAAGAACTATATATTTTATAAAACATGCATATTTGTAATTTGCGCTAAAACTGTAACTGGCTTGTGCATCCCATACTGAGGTGTGTATAGCATAATGTAATGCTGTACATACTCAGGAACTGAAGCCATTTTCTGTCAAAATGTGTTAAACACATTTTAGGAAATCGCCAACACTGCACCCATATAGCAGGTGTGCGCAAGCGCTATTGTTTATATTTAAATGGGTCACTTGTGATTCTAGCAGGCTCTATATGAGTAACATAACAGAATGACATTAAATTATGGCATATTTTCCAGGATCATCCTATATTCCGCTATACTACAAGTGAAGTCACAGTGCAGCCTAGTCCTTACTTGAGTTATCGCTTGCCAAAGGATTTTGTTGATCTTTCTACGGGAGAGGATGCTCACAAACTCATTGATTTTCTTAAACTGGTGAGTAATAATGTATTTGGATTCCTGTTCCTTCTATAGTGGGATGGTACTATGCCTCATGTTTCTTTAATGTTTTAACTGCTGTCGGTTTTTATGGATTTTCTTTTCCAACATTGTGTTTTCGTATTAAAATTTTATGGTACATATGGAAAAAAGAACTGTAATGGTCTACAAAAGCTTCTGCTATATCGCTGGCTCACATAGTGAATATCTGTGTATGGGCTGGGGTTGATGGCTGTGGTTAAAAACATCAGCACTATGTGAGTCGCAAGAGGTTAAAAGCTGCTGTTTATAAACAGAGCTGTTCGACAAGTGGTTAAGTCCCTTTTCACACAGGCTGAAAACTGACCAGAAGACTTAAGAAACTCCATGCAGCACTATGGACAGACGGATGTAAGCAGACTTGCGTCCGTTTACACCCACCTACTTTCGGGTCTGTCCAGGTCTGGAAAGAAAAACAGATAGGACTGTGTCATTTTCCATTTTTTTTTTTTACTTAACCACTTCCCGCCCGGCCAATAGCAAACTTACGGCCGGGAAGTGGTTATTAAATCGTGACTGGCCGTTCTCAAACGTCCAGCACGATTTCATGCCGCGCGTGCCCGTGGGGGCGCGCAGCGATCACTGATGCGGGGTGTCAGTCTGACACCCTCCATCACCGATCTCGGTAACGAGTCTCGGGCGGAGGCTCGCTACCACGTGATCAGCCGTTTCCAATCACGGCTGATCACGATGTAAACAGGAAGAGCCGCCGACGGCTCTTCCTCACTCGCGTCTGACAGACGCGAGTACAGGAGAGCCGATCGGCGGCTCTCCTGACGGGGGGTTCGCGCTGATTGTTTATCAGCGCAGCCCCCCCTCGTATGCCCACACTAGACCACCAGGGATGCCCACACTGGCAGGGCAAAGAAAAAAAAAAGGATAAAAAAAAACAGGATAAAAAAAAAAATTCAGGTTAAAAAAAAAAAAGAAAGATGCCAGTCAGTGCCCACACATGGGCACTGACTGGCAACATATACATCAGTGCCACCCCTCAAAGTACATCAGTGCCACCCCACAGTGTCCTTCAGTGCCACCCCTCCGTGCCAATCCATGCCCAGTGCCCACCTATCAGTGCCCATAAGTACCCATCAGTGCCACCCATAAGTGCCACCCATGAGTGCCATTCTGTGCCACCCATGAGTTCCCATCAGTGCCGCCTATGAGTTCCCATCAGTGCCGCCTATGAGTGCCCATCAGTGCCGCCTATGAGTGCCCATCAGTGCCGCCTATGAGTGCCCATCAGTGCCACCTATGAGTGCCCATCAGTGCCGCATACCAGCGCCGCCTATCAGTGCCCATCAGTGCCACCTCATCAGTGCCCATCAGTACTACCTCATTAGTGCCGCCATATAAGTGCCCGTAATTGAAAGAGAAAACATACTTATTTACAAAAAAGTTAACAGAAAAAAATAAAAATGTATTTTTTTTCTAAATTTTCAGTCTTTTATTAGTTGTTGCGCAAAAAATAAAAACCGCAGAGGTGATCAAATACCACCAAA
The DNA here is from genome assembly GCA_029574335.1 of Rana kukunoris. Classification (NCBI taxonomy): domain Eukaryota; kingdom Metazoa; phylum Chordata; class Amphibia; order Anura; family Ranidae; genus Rana; species Rana kukunoris. The sequence continues at coordinate 134,799,277 of CM056051.1, forward strand.
AGAAAGCTTTTTGTGGGGAAAAAAGGACGCCAATTTTGTTTGGGTACAGTGTAGCATGACCGCGCAATTGTCATTCAAAGTGCGACAGTGCTGAAAGCTGAAAATTGGCTTGGGCGGGAAGGTGCGTAAGTGCCTGGTATGGAAGTGGTTAAACATGCTGGATCAGAGGTAGCCTGTTCTGGCTCCCCATAGAGCTATCATCGGTCTGCCAGAGAAAAACTGACAGCTATTCTGTTCGGATCTGATTTAGCAGGGGATCTGTTTACAGATTGGAGCAGACACTACTCTGTGTGAAAGAGCCCTAAAGCCACAAGTATTAAAAAATAGGTGTTGATGTGTCAGAAATGAACTTTATTTCTAATTTTTGTTGTGGGTCGGACAGCCCCCACAGCATTTTATAGACTAGTTGGCTTTTTCTTCTCAAACCCCCAACTGATCTGGTCTCTTTTCAAAAAACATAAACAACATAAAATGCACTTTAGTCCCAAGATAAGAATAGGAGTGCTAATTGGGCTCCTTGAGACAGGTGACACATGTACACAGGGCAGCTCTGAATTTTTTTCACAATTAAAAGCTATATTTCTCTTTCGTTAATGGATGGACACAGCCTTAATCTTGACATAGTGGGATTAACCTATCTATCTTTAGGAGTGACTAGGCAGAAGTGTTTACTTCAAAGCAGAACTGACCCTGACTATATCCCCTCAGCCTGCACCAAGCAATTAGTTTTTCCTGCCTAGTCTAAGGAGGAGACATGGCTCCCTTCAGGCCCAAGCGTTTAGTTTGGATTCATTTTTTGGATTTTTTATTCATTTATTTATTTAAGTTTTTCCTGCGATCTTCAATCAACTGCTGACTAAGCGACAGGTTGGATCCCAGATCCTTGTATTTTTCCCAGTTTCGGCCATCGAGCGTGTGTCGACCCATAGCTGCACGCTGGGTCGTCCACGACATACCCATCGCTCTACGGGTGGCCGGTGAGCTATACGCTCCAGAGCTTGCATAAGTACCAGTCTACAGGGCCGAGTCGCAGTAGCCTGGCCGACAGTCATCTCCGTTACCATGCAGAAGATGCACTGTCCAGGATGCTTCCAGCATAAACCCACAGGAAGGGTAAGTAGCTACTACCTTGCTTTAGCAAGAAGACAGAGCTGGGCATCCTTGGAAAGGTGAGTAAAGGGCCTTATCCCCCTTCTCCCCTCCCCCATCCTCCTCCTCCTAGGCTCTCTGAGCTAGCTGCTGGGCAGGGGTTCCTCTGGGGAGCTTCACTTGGGGAACCATAAGTCACTAAATCAGTGTTGAGCTGCATAAGAGATTCTGTTTACCTGTGTGTCCTGCTCCATGCTGTCGGCGGCCATGTTTGGTGTATCCATGTTGTATTTCATTACTTGCACGATGTATAAAGATGCATAAGAGATTCTGTTTTTCTGTGTGTCTTGCTCCATGCTGTCGGCGCCCATGTTTGGCGTGTCCATGCTGTATTTCTTTACTTGCACAATGTAAAAAGCCACCTAAGCGATTCTGCTTTCCTGTGTGTCTTGCTCAATGCTGTCGGCGCCCAGGTTGGTGTCCATGCTGTATTTCTTTTCTCACTAGCGGCCATCTTCTGTAAGCCGCATTTTTCTGGTGATTTCTGCTGAGGTGTACTGACTGCTGCATTACTCTGCTGCACTGTGGTTTTCTGCCCTGTTGGCCACTAGTGTCAGATCAGCGGCCTTTGTACCATGGATCAGACCATTTAAAAAAAAAAACGGCAGATGAACAAATACACGCTGCGACTGAGCAGTCTGAAAGACTGACAAAAATCGCAGCCCCACAAACAGCCTTCGATTCCAGCTTTGGAGAGTACAGATCGACAGACACACTCTGCAGGCATCAGCTCTGGTAGCTAAACTATCTATTACGGTTTCTGAGTGGTGAGTCCTCTGGGGGGGGACCCCTCATCTCTGCTGCAGCCAGGAGTGGTGAATTACTTGTTTGGGGGTCCCTGTGTCAGGTGTGTGGACAGCACAGCTTTAGAAGCAGATACTTTCTCCCCTGAGACACCTGAGCTGGCAATCCTAGATGCCTTCGTAGCCAAGGTGGAAGCAGCTTGTGGGAGAATAGGGGCTAGACCCTGGCCCTGAGGTATCTGAAGATGTGGACCAAGAACAGAGAGTTTCTTAAAAAGAGGGAGCTCGCCCCAGATAGTGGACCCTCCTGTGTCCAGATTAAACAAGCTGCACCATACCAGTGGAGGGGGCTCCCACCTTTAAAGACCCTGTGGATGAGAAGGCTGAGTCGATCACCCGCAACCTGTACACGGTAGTGTGTTGACGGTATGCCCAACCATAGTTGGGGCCCTGGTGTGTCAGACACGCACGGAAGGGGCAAAGATGCTGCTTAACGGGTTACAAGCGTCAGGCTTCCTCGAACGAGGTAGCCCTAGCTGACCTATTAGTACAAGGCCAAAAATTAATTTCTGAATCGGCCTTGGTCACTATTCCTCTGCTTGCCTGGAGCTCAGGTCAGGCGGTGGCGTTACGCCGTCTACTTTGGTTAAGATTTGATACGCCAACCAATCTTCCAAGAAAGCCCTGATGGACTTGCCTTTAAGGGGCGACAGACTTTTTGGAACTCCCCTGGATGACATAATTAAAGCTGCTACAGGAGGTAGAACACACTGCTCCCACAGTCCAAAAAGGGGAAGGAGCCACGCCGTAGGCAAGGGCCCTTCTTTACCGCACACAAGCGTTTTTTTTCCGTCCGCCCAGTATGGCGGGTAAAAGACCACAGGCCGTTAAAGCGAATGCTCAGGGACTGAGACGTCCCTGGTTTCGCAAACTCAACAAACCTGCAGAAAAAAGCTACGTCTGCATTAAGGTTTGCCCCCACCCATCTCTCAGGTGGGGGGACGTCTTCGCAAAATCGCGACCGGTGGACATCTCGGGTCCCCGACCGGTGGGTTTGCAAAGTACTGTCTTCAGGGTACAAGATAGAGCTTCTATCCTGCCCACCAAACAGATTGTTTTTTCCCTCCAACCGCCAGCTACAATCGACTCGTCAGGAAGCCCTATTTGGGGCAGTTCAAGACCTGCTGAAACGGGGGGGTGGTTATTCCTGTCCCAGTACAGGATCGGTTTCAGGGGTTTTACACCAATCTGTGCATAGTACCAAAGAAGGAGGGTGTTCGCCCAATTCTGGACCTCAGGGCCCTCAATTGCTTCATGTAGGTATAAGATTCCGGATGGAATCGGTTCGCTCTGTCGTCACTGCCCTCCAGCCGGGGGACTTTCTGGCATCCTTGGAGGGATGCCTATTTACATGTCCCCATATGCACAAAGCATCAGAGACTCTGCGCTTTGTGGTCGGGGAAGACCACTTTCAAGTTGTGGCTCTCCCCTTTGGCCTAGCATCGGCACCAAGGGTGTTCACCAAGGTGATTGCCCTAATTCTCGCCCTACTAAGACAACATGGCATCGCTGCAATGACCTGCTTCTGAGGGCCGCTTCAGCCTCAGAATTAGAGGTGAGCGTGTCTATAACATCAGACCCTGACACTTGGGTGGCTACTGAACATTCAGAAGTCAGTAGTGGTAACGACTCAATGCCTTGTATATCTGGGAATAATTCTGGACGCCTCAGAGGCAAAGGTTTGCTTCCCTGTGGAAAATTTGCACACCTTTCAGGCTGCGGTGCGATAGTTGACATCCCAGAAGGGTCGTCACTCCGCTTTGCATGCGAGTCCCGGGCCTCATGGTGGCCTCCTTCGAGAGGGTACCATAGGCGCAATCTCACACGCGAGTGCTACAGAAGGAAATTCTGTCCGGGTGGGACAAGCGCCCATCATCCCTGGATTATCTAATCGGGGTGAGCCACTTGGTCACGGTCTCCCTTGTTGGTGGCTGACCTCATCGGCACTTCTGTCCGGGAAGTCGTTCCATCCTTTCACTGGATAGTTATCATGACGGACGCCAGCCTTACCGGTGGGGGGATTCTGGGGGGGGGTTCAGTCGACTCAGGGTCGCTGGTCTCCAGAGGATTCCCATTTGCCAATCAAGGTCCTGGAACTCCGGGCGTTCAGTCCGTGCCTCTCCACATGGTCTCGGAGGCTACGAGGGCGTCCAGTCAGGATCCAGTCAGACAATGCCACGGTGGTAGCATATGTCAACCATCAAGGAGGAACAAGTAGCTTGGCTGCAGCATCAGAAGTCGCTCACATCCTAAGGTGGGCAGAAAGGAGCATAATGGCACTGTCGGCCATATACATTCCGGGTGTGGACCAAGGAGAATTGTCTCTGCACCCGGAGGAGTTTCAGCTCCTTTTGCCCAAGATGGGACACGCCAGATGTAGATCTCCTGGCGTCTCGATTCAATAGGAAGGTATTGAGGTTTGTGGTCAGGTCAAGAGACCCATGGGCGGACGCGACAGATGCGTTAGTGGCGCCGTGGAGTCAGTACCGCCTAATCTATGCCTTCCCTCCTCTAAAGCTCCTGCCTCTTCTGCTTCGAAGAGGGGATTCCTATGATCCTAATTGCTTCCGGATTGGCCTCGGTGTCCTTGGTACGCCGATCTAGTGCAGCTAGTAGCAGACGTCCCTTGGCGTCTACCGCTGAGAGAGGACCTGCTGTCACAAGGTCCCATACTGCATCCTGCTTTACAGTCGCTGGCTTAACGGCATGGCTATTGAAAGCCAGGTACTAAGAGACCGGGGAAAAAAGAGATGTTGTGCTTTGGGACTAAGAGACCCGGGGCCTGTCGGATTCTGTGATTCCTACCTTGAGGAAGGCTAGGAAGTTATCCTCTAGGAGGATTTATTATCGCACTTGGGTGGACCAAAGAGCTTGCTTAAGCACGATTTAAAGCGGAGTTCCACCCAAAAATGGAACTTCCGCTAATCCCACTCCTCACCCCCTTACATGCCACATTTGGCATGTAATTTTTTTGGGGGGGGGAGTGGGGGCTTCAGGAGGAGTGGGACTTCCTGTCCCACTTCCTGCTTCCGCCGAGGGACTGGTTAGACGATTAAGCTTAATCGCCTACAGCAGCCCCTCCCTGTAGGCGATCGCATGGGACACATTACAGGTCCCATGCGATCGCCTGTCCAATCAGCGGCGTTCCGTGCCGCTCGCACTGTCGGAATGAAGACGCCTGCCGGGGAGGGGGGGAGAGGAGCGGAGCCCCGGGCGGCGCGTCGCTGGAACGTGGAGAAGGTAAGTGAATGTTTATTAAAAGCCAGCAGCTACACTTTTTGTAGCTGCGGACTTTTAATAAACATTACATTTGGCTGGAACACCCCTTTAAGGGGCAGATATCTGCCCTGGCTGTTTTTTTTTTTCAGCAACCCCTGGCGACTCACTTTCTAGTGAGAACATTTGTACAGGGGGTTCTACATGTGGCCCGTCCGGTCTGTCCTCCACTACCTCTGTGGGGATTTTTAATAGCAGACGCATCTTGGCGTCTACCACTACGAGAGGACTTGCTGTCGCAAGGTCCCATAGGTCATCCTGCTTTACAGTCAATGGCTTTAACACCATGAGCTCTAGGTGCCTCAGAACCACTGTTTGAGAACATTGGTGAAGTTCCCTTGTTGACACTTTCTCAGAAAGTGATCTTCCACAGGGATAAGGTGGTGCTGCATCCACAGCCTTTTTTCTTGCTAAGGTCATTTCGACCTTCCATCTCAAGGAAGACATTGTACTGCCATACTTGTGTCCTTAACCGTCGAATCCTAAGGAGACAACGTGACATTCCTCCAACACTGTCCGAGCTCCGAGAAGATACTAGTCTGTTACTGCTCCGTTCCGGAGTTTAGACTCGCTGTTTGTTTCAGTGGCTGGTCCCAAGAAAGGGCCCAGCGGTCTCATTGGCCACCATTTCGAGGTGGCCTCGACAGATCCTGATCAGGCTTATGCCATAAAGCAGGGGTGGGGAACATGCGGCCCGCGAAATCATTCCATCCAGCCCCCGCGGAGCTGTCAAAAGGAGCCGATGTTTACCTTGTAGTTCCGGCTCCTTCTGACAGTGTGAGTCACAGGCGGAGTCAGGACCCATCCTGGCCAGGGTGCAGCGGGTGCAGGTTTACTTCTGTCCCAGACCAGGACACATCATTCGCACAGACTGCACTGAGAGTGACATGTCTCCCCTCTCCCTGACAGCAGCTTGGTACAGCAGAGAAGAGCAGAGTGTCAGTGTATCATAGCACCTCCCCTCCTTCTCCGTTCTGTACACGAGGAGGAGGAGGAGGGGAACAGGCATAGTGCTGATATCAGGTCTGTAGTAAGTTTTTTTTTTTTAATGCTCTGTAGATGGAGAAGGGAGGGGGAGAGATCGGTAGAAAAGGAGGGCAAGGTAGAAAATATTTGGCGTGATCAAGGGATTAGGAGGGGGAAGGCAATGCTAGAAGTTTGGATTAGATTTGAAATCTAACAGCTCCCCCCGCGCATATCCTACCCCACCTAGTCCTCTCCCTTGCACTGGCCCTCTTCTCTTACAAAGGACCCCCCAGCACATATGACCCCCCCAAGCGCCTCCAGCACACATGGGCACAGGCTGCTTGTGATGTGCACAGAGGCTGTACGATTGGCACAGAGGCTGTACGATTGGCACAGAGGCTGTACGATTGGCACAGAGGCTGTACGATTGGCACAGAGGCTGTACGATTGGCACAGAGGCTGTACGATTGGCACAGAGGCTGTATGATGGGCACAGAGGCTGTATGATGGGCACAGTGGCTGTATGATGGGCACAGAGGCTTCATATGATGGGCACATCCTCCCTATCACGATGCATTTGACCAGGGCAATAAAGTGCCTGACATAAAGTGCCTGTTTCCCAGGTGTGTAAGGTGGCGACCTGGTCGCCCGGTCACACTTTCACTAAACTTCACAAGTTGATGTGAGTTCATCTTCGGATGCTTCTTTGGCTGCAAAGTTTTGCAGGCGGCTGTTTAGAGTTACAACTCCTCAGTTGAGGAGCTCTGTTTTGGGGTGAAGTTTATTTATTTCATGCTTCCCACCCCTCATTTTGACACTGCTTTGGGACGTCTCACTATGTCAAGATTAATGTAAAATTGGATAATTAAAGATACGGCCCCCCAACTTAATTATCACCCACTGTGCTAATGAGAGAAACCTGACATACTAGCTGCTGCTATAAAGTGCATAAATTGAAAAAAATTATATATGTGTACAAAAACATCAGAGTGAATCAGTGTCCAGTAAATATAAAAGCAGCACTTAATCAGTGAAGTGTGAATTCCACTGATCTAAATAATATAAATATATATATATATAATACAATGATTAGTGACCTCGCCCCAACATGTTTCGTCATTCAGACTTAGTCATGGGGCGTGGTCACTAATCATTGTCTGATCCTGTGTGAGTTATACAGACATGTGACACACACCTAGTTGTATCGGGCTATCGATAACACCATCTCTTCACCTAGCTGTCTCCAAGGGCTGTGAGTACACTGAGAGCGATCGAGGGTCCGCCGTGACCACTGGCTTATTTGGATGGAAGCTTGGAACTAGTGCTGTTTTTTGGTATTCAAAGTTTCGTGAAAGATCACGTTTGTGAGTGCAATTTATGAAGAATTTATAGTGTTGTGATTAAACTGGTTTTACAATATTACACTATGGTACACTTATTTTCTTTATTTATGTGAACACATTGGAACTTATCACTGAAATGGAACTTGATACCAACACTTTTGAATGATTTGGATTTCTTGCATTTATGCCTTAACACGAGAGTGCAGGGCATTGAATTGTGGCAAGTGCGCATTCTCTAAGGGTGGAGGATTCACTGTACACAAGCGGTGTGGTGGAAGATTGAGGTTAAGCCTCTATTTATGAACTCCTATCTACTATTTTTTTCACCTGCTATCACAGGACTTCAATATTTTTCTGCTCTTTTGTTAATATTTTGTTTGCGTTTATATTTCCACTTTAAAAGGTTATCTATGCTATATGATATATGTCATATATATATTATATTATATATTTATATTATTTAGATAAGTGGAATTCCCACTTCACTGATTAAGCGCTGCTTTTATATTTACTGGACACTGATTCACTCTGATGTTTTTGTACACATATATAATTTATGTCAAGATTAAGGCTGTGTCCATCCATGAACGACAGAGAAAATAGGATTTTATGCTCACCGTAAAATCTCTTTCTCTGAGTTCATGGATGGACACAGCACCCACCCCTCTTTGTCTGTACTGCTTGCTACGAACTGAATTGCTTGGTGCAGGCTGAGGGGATATAGTCAGTGGGACCGCACCCTGGGCGGGGCGGTTCTGCTTTGAAGTTAACACTTCTGCCTAGTCACTCCTAAAGATAGATCGGTTAATCCCACTATGTCAAGATTAAGGCTGTGTCCATCCATGAACTCGGAGGAAGAGATTCAGCATAAAATCCTATTTCCTATGGAGCGAGAAAAGAGGTCTGGCAACTCAGGATGACTTCAATATAAAATCCACGACTTTATTTCGATTCACTCAAGACACAAAGGGAATCCATAGCACAGCAAAATAGATGTGTTTCCAGCCACACATGGCCTTATTTTGCACTTAAAATATAACTAAAGGCAAAACGGTTTTAGTTTTGGATAAGAGTGAAGAGGGATTGGAACACCTGAAAGTTTTTTATTGCTACCTTTGCCCCCATTAGGGAGATTCATCCTCTTTGTCCTGTTGTTAAATTAACCAAGGACCGCCTCCTGCACATTTACGTTGGCAGAATGGCACGGCTGGGCACATGCACGTACAGGTACGTCCTGTGCTAGTGCCCAGCCGTGGGTCGCGGAAGCTCCGGGACCGCGGGACCCGCAGACCCGATCGTCGCTGGAGTCCCGTGATCGGTCCCTGGAGCTGAAGAACGGGGAGAGACGTGTGTAAACACGGCTTCCCCGTTCTTCACTGTGGCGGCGTCATCGATCGCGTGATCCCTTCTATAGGGATACACAATCGATGGCGTCACACCTACAGCCACACCCTTCTACAGTTGTAAACGCACATTAGGTCACACATAACCCCTTTAGCGCCCCCTTGTGTTTAACTCCCAAACTGCAATTGTCATTTTCACAATAAACAATGCATTTTAAATGCATTTTTGCTGTGAAAATGACAATGGTCCCAAAAATGTGTCAAAATTGTCCAAAGTGTCCGCCATAATGTCGCAGTCACGAAAAAAATCGATGATCGCCGCCATTAGTAGTAAAAAAAAAAAAGAATAATAAAAAGGCAATAAAACTATCCCCTATTTTGTAAACGCTATAAATTTTGCGCAAACCAACCAATTAAACGCTTATTGCGATTTTTTTTTTTTTTCTTTACCAAAAATAAGTAGAAGAATACGTATCGGCCTAAACTGAGGAAAATAAATATTTTTTTATATATTTTTGGGGTATATTCATTATAGCAAAAAGTATAAAAAATAAAAACCGCAGAGGTGATCAAATATCACCAAAAGAAAGCTCTATTTGTGGGAAAAAAGGACGCCAATTTTGTTTGGGAGCCACGTCGCACGACCGCGCAATTGTCTGTTAAAGCGACGCAGTGCCGAATCGCAAAACCTGGCCGGGTCCTTTAGCTGCCTAAAGGTCTGGGTCTTAAGTGGTAAAGTAAAAGAAAATCTTACATTTTGGGTAGTCCTCAGAAATGTAATAATGGGGACATTTTCAAATAGGGACATTTTCGAATAGGGACATTTGTTCTGGTGACCTTGGGGTCCCTAAGGGATTCCCTTTATTGGGAAAATTGGTACATGGATTATACCCTTACCTTAATCCAAAATACAAATATTGTTTTGCCTATAGTTATTTTTTGACCAGATATAAGAAAAAAAATTCACTGGCATATTTTAAGGACTAAAGGAGAGCTAATAAGATCATTGTTATGGTTTACGTACATGTTACGTTTTTCTTTCTATATAATAGTTTCTAACATCTTTATTGATTTTCTTATAAACGTATATTTTACCAGTTTGATTTATATTAGGGCAGCTTATGCAAATAGAAATGCATATAGTGGATTGAAACGGCTAATATAGAAGATTAAATGAACTGGCCACATAAAGTGGAATAAGAAAGTTTAATTTGCATAAAAGTGGAGGTAAAGTGAACCCGTTTTTAATACCGTGAGGGATTGTTGTACAATGAGTAAGTACCTACAGTACATATGGATAATGAGTTCTATAACAGATATTGTAACTATATAAAGAAAAGTAAAAAAAGTAGGCTCAGTGAATAATACTGATTTTGCAGGCACTAAATATAAAGCTGGCATATCTACAAGATTTATACCTTATGCAAAGCTAGCCATTCAATAAAAGCAAAGTCATGTGTGTAATATATATATAATGTGTGTGTGTGTGTATGTGTGTATATATATATATATATATATATATATATATATATATATATATATATATATATATTATAATATGACTTCATCTGCACTTTTAGACCTTGGGTATTACTCCATATGAGTGGAGGCCATTTATACTGCTAGCCCTGTTTATGTTTATGAGACAATTGTAAAAATAAATGGCTCTCATGTCAGTGATTTACGAATGGCTAAGTCCCTGAAAGGTAGAAGTGTTTTAATGTGGATTTTTATGTTTCCCTTTTCAAAATGCTAGTGACTTATTTATGTTGCAGCCTTAAGAACAAGATAACTTCTCTTAAAGTGCCTTTGTGCCTAACTATTTGACTATAAAATAGGAATGGCTGTGTACAGTGGAATAAAAAAACTTGCCAGCACACCCGTTTTTTTCTAAGTAGTACCGCTGTCTGTAGTATTCATGCAGTGTATTTTCACCTAGTAGTCAACTGGAAGCCTTTACTACCAGTTGTTGTGCTAGCACCAGCGCTCCTAGACACTTGCTGTAAATAAGTTGCTATTCCTTCTCTTATATATCAGCGCTACTCTAACAAAATAAGTAGGAGACGACCTTGTAGAAGCATGTCATTCAGGCAGAATCCACAGTTCTGTTGGCTGGTCCTTCATGCCAGTGATCCTCTAGCACAGGGGTCTCCAAACTGTGGCCCTCCAGTTGTTCAAGAACTACAATTCCCATCATGCCTAGTCATGTCTGTGAATGTCAGAGTTTTACAATGCCTCATGGAATGTGTAGTTCTGTAACAACTGGAGGGCCATAGTTTGGAGATCCCTGCTCTAGCAGACAAAGTGAACAATTTAGTGCATTTCTCCAAACTTTCTGTTCTGCAAACATGGCACTGTTTAGCACAAATTAATAGACTAAACCCATAAGTGGTGTATTAAAGTGGTTGTAAAGCCTTAATGCATTCTATGCATTAAGGTGAAAAACCTTCTGTGCTGCAGACCCCTCCACCCTTTTTGTTACCTGAGTCCAATCCAGCAATGTGCACGAGCGCAGTACTCCAGCTGCTGGTCTTTTTCCTCATTGAACAGATCGATATCAGCAGGAGCCAGTTTATGCCTTTTTATCACTGCTCTGCCTTAAACTGAAGGGAGTGGTCATACATGGATGGGTATATTGTAAGGAGAAGTTCAGCTTGTTCAGTGTCATACCTCCTGTAGAGAGGGCATATTACCTTCAGGCATCCGCTAGTTATTTGTATAGATGTTTATTGAAAACAAAACATTATATATTAAAAAAAAAATACAGAAGGAAAAGCACAGCAGAACAAATAGGAAATCTTCACAGCTCACATGTAAGGTACAAAGTTGGTCATACAGTTCTATTATCATTGCAAGAGGTATATTCAGACAGTACACATTGCATCCCCTCCCACCATATATTATACAATCCAGGCAAAACCTCTAAAGGGACTGTTCGTTTAGAAGCCCGCCCCATCATCTGACAAGCAAATGTCAAATGAGTTATGTTCTCCACCCTCTGTGTCGTACTCGCTCACCCAACTCCTACCTCAACAGCTTATCCATCACCAGATCAACCCCCTCCCACCATATATTATACAATCCAGGCAAAACCTCTAAAGGGACTGTTCGTTTAGAAGCCCGCCCCATCATCTGACAAGCAAATGTCAAATGAGTTATGTTCTCCACCCTCTGTGTCGTACTCGCTCACCCAACTCCTACCTCAACAGCTTATCCATCACCAGATCAACCGGAGAGAGGCCAGGGGTATCCAGCCAAGGTTGTTTTCAACGTCGTTTTGCCCACACACGATCACTTTTTATGACACAAAAAATGACATTTTGAAAAACGACACGAAAAATTCAAGCATGTTCGAATTTTTTTTTGGTTGTTTTTTTGAAGACATAAAACGACGTTTTGCCCACACACGATCATTTTAAATGACGTTTTTGAAAACGTTGTAGTTTTTATTTTTCATCACAAAAAGTGATTGTGTGTACGCGGCATTAGGATCAGCTTGCGGCCTGAAACGGTGCCCTCATTATAGCTTGTTTAGAATTGTCTTCCATGGGAATGTTGTCTAAGATGCCAAGTATGCACAGCTTTGGGTCAGCGGGTATGGTAGTCTGATACACTCTGTTGACGGTGGCCAAACCCCAGTCCAGAATAAATGAGGCTTGGGACACCTCCATAACAAATGGATTAGGTCCCCATGATCTCTTGCACATCTGGGGCAGTTGGAATCCAGTCTCACTCCCATTCTAAACAATCTGTCAGGTGTATAATGCATGTATAATTGGGATAATCATTGGGCCGCATTTAAGGAGCAAAGTTGCACTGCCTGGAGTACCTCCTCCCATTGTTCATCCTCAAATGCTCCCACCCACCAGTTAATTTTAAGGTGAGTACAAAGATTAAAGGTTCTGTCCCACTCAATAGACACTGAAACCTTCAAACTCTACGTCCCAATCCATGACTAGAAACCCAGGGAAAACTTAAAACACAGCATTCTCTGCTCATAATATACTGAAACTGTGAGAATCTTTTGTCATCTTCTATCTCTTTCCTAATCTCACACAGTGACAGGGTCCTGCACTGTCACAATAGGGAATAAAGCCAAGTGTTTGTGAGTTTACAGGGCCATGCATCCAATGCTCTCAGTATGTTCTTCCATCTGCAGGACAGTGTAGTGGTCAATAGAAAAAGCTGATTAAAAAGGAAGCATTCTTTTACAAAACGGAGAACTGTATTTTACTGTGCTGAGGATAGTTGTAATGCATAGGGATGTTCTTGGCAAAAGTCCTTAAAATTGAGCTAACCCTTTAAATATGTTGTTTACTACAGCTGTAATTTATGCAAAATGTATTTATTTTTTATCTTAAAATAATTTTAATGTGTTCTAATCCAAATAGAAAAAGAATCAGCAAGAAGAGGACTCTGATGATTAGGTCAATCCTATCTGACGTCCGTGAGTGACATCTTCCTCTGGTGTTATTATGTAATCAGGTTCAAGTGAAAGCAAGAATGGATTGGAATGGTGGTTCCCACTAGATCCTGAATACAATCACTAGATCAAGAATCGCATGAACTTTTAATCTTCAATTTGTTATTTTTGCTTTTTCCAGCTGCTCTGTATCTGACTGAAGTGAGTGGGAACAAGCTGGCTGTGTTTGTACTCAGTTCAGTGTAAAATCACTTCTTCACGTTATCAAGCTTCAGTCTTGACAGCCTCACACATTCTACATACTGGGGTGTTGTAAATGCTTATTGGCAGCTGATTTTCTTCACTTTAACTCACTGTATATCAATAGTTTGTACATGCCGGAGTTATTATTGAGTGATTATGTCATTATGTAAATTTTACAGTTTTTCCCTAACTGTGCATAATAAATATATATTTTATGCTAATTATTTTCATTGTTTTATTTTTCATTAAATGTACCTGCTATTTTTATGATTTCTAGAAAGTTTGGTTGATGCTTGATTGGAATTGAATATTACCAATTAGTGATTACACCCTGGTGTACAGTTCTCAGCTTCTGAAATTGCATAGATGGTGTGTGAGGTCTAGAATAGTCATATCACTGACCATGCACCACCCTGCAGCACCCTTAGCTATGTTAACCACAAGCTGTGTAACAGCTAGTTGCATGAACATTGCTAGCATTTTTGTTTTCTGCTGAAATACCTTTTTAAAGAAACATGGATGTTTAGTTGACACTAAAATAATGGTTTTCGGTGGGTTTTGAATTTTCTTCTTTAAATGCATATTTTTTATATCGTCGTTTTCTTTTCAGTATGAACACCAAACTATGAAACACGAGATTTCACTTGCATTACCTCTTCTCATCTGTGGTATATAATGTGTGTTAGGGAAGCTAAATAAAGCCACTTCCTATTAGGTGTGAACCACACTTCTTCAGCCAGTGTCTAAAGTACAGAAAAATCAGTGCTGCTTTGAGATGGATACCTAGAAAGCTGTGTGTGCGCAGTGGTTTGATTTTTTTTTTTTTTTTTTAACAAATAACTGCTGTACAGGTAAATAAAATACAGTGCTATAACATTCAGATGACTGAAATTATTTATTTTTCTGTTTGTGCTGAACTAGCAAGAAACAGTATTTTCTATCAGAAAAATGCTTAATCACTATGAAATTATAATATTTAATGTTTTCAGCTTTTTATCATTTTGGTTTTGATGGTACCGGTTGTGGGAGATGATAAAAGGTGCTCATAAAATAGACCCAAACTTTCCAAATCTGAATGATCTGGGTGTTTGAAGCAGAAGTTCCAGATTATGAAGGGGGGAGATATTACAAGGGCCACATACAATAAAAAATGTATTTATTAAAGGAAAACATAACATAGCACAACCTGAAATTTAAGTGAGGTAAAGCTCCTTCTATTGAGACTTTAGTAATATGTCCATCCAATACTTAAGATTACAGAATGCCTGTGATGTTGCTGACATCCCCATAAGAGGGTTGTACCCCATTTAAATTGGTTGTCCATCATATTTTTTCACATGAATCCTCTGTAGGTCAGTTCTTTTTCTTCAGACATTTTCCTATGAGTTTAACCTTATTTTGGATTTGCTGTGTGCACATCTGTATTTACAGCATCATATTTTCACCATTTGACTATCTCTAGTCAAACACTGCTAGTTGTTTCAGAAAAACTCAAGCACTAGATCAAGCTCTGTACTCCCAACCTCTCTTCCCCCCCATTCTCTTGGATGGATTTGATAATGTCAGTGCCGCTCTCTGCATCATTACATAGTATATGCTAGGGCAGGGGTGGGCAAACTTTTTGACTCGAGGGCCGCAATGGGTTCATATATTGGACCCGGGGGCCGGACCAAGAGTAGATGGACGGTGTGTATGTGTGAATTAATATAAATTAAATTTAAATTTGTAACATTAAATGTTTCGATTAATTTAAGGTAGAAAAGCATAAACAGAGTTATTTTAAAAAACTACAATTGATGGCACAGTGGCTGTGTTTGATGGCATGGCACAGTGGTGACAATTGATGGCACAGTGATTGCTTTTGATGGCATGGCACAGTGGTGACAATTGATGGCACAGTGGCTGCGTTTGATGGCATGGCACAGTGGTGACAATTAATGGCACAGTGGCTGCATTTGATGGCATGGCACAGTGGTGACAATTGATGGCACAGTGATTGCTTTTGATGGCATGGCACAGTGGTGACAATTGATGGCACAGTGGCTGCATTTGGCATGACACAGTGGTGACAATTGATGGCACAGTGATTGCTTTTGATGGCATGGCACAGTGGTGACAATTGATGGCACAGTGGCTGCATTTGATGGCATGGCACAGTGGCTGCATTTGGCATAGAACAGTGGTGACAATTGATGGCACAGTGATTGCTTTTGATGACATTGCACAGTGGTGACAATTGATGGTACAGTGATTGCCTTTGATGGCACGGCACAGTGGTGACAATTGATGGCACAGTGGCTGCCTTTGATGGCATGGCACAGTGGTGACAATTGATGGCACAGTGGCTGCCTTTGATGGCATGGCACAGTGGTGATAATTGATGGCACAGTGGCTGTCTTTGATGGCATGGCACAGTGGTGACAATTGATGGCACAGTGGCTGCGTTTGATGGCATGGCACAGTGGTGACAATTGATGGCACAGTGGCTGCGTTTGCATGGCACAGTGGTGACAATTGATGGCACAGTGGGTGCGTTTGATGGCATGGCACAGTGGCTGCATTTGGCATGGCACAGTGGTGACAATTGATGGCACAGTGATTGCTTTTGATGGCAGGGCACAGTGGTGACAATTGATGGCAGAGTGGCTGCGTTTGAGGGCATAGCACAGTGGCTGCATTTGGCATGGCACAGTTGTGACAATTAATGGCACAATGGCTGCGTTTGATGGCATGGCCCCACAGCTCTGGACCCCCTGCATGTTACACAGACACCCTTTAGTTTACACCCCCTTCAGTGCAGACCCCCCCTTAGTGAAACCCCCCTCATTGCTAACCCCCAGTGCAAACACCCCCCCCAGTGAACCCCCCCCCCCCCCCTGGGTGCAAACACCCCCTCCCCATTCAGTACCTCAGATCAGCGCAGCGACTATCACGGCACATGGACAGAAGGTCCCCTCCGTACACACAGAGAGGAGGGGGAGGTGGCAGCAGCTTCACTCGGCTGTGCCTGTGTGCCGAGCACCGCTAACAGGCCGTGGCTGTGAGAGGAGGGATGGATGGTTTCCCACGTTGTCACCCCCGCAACCCCCCCTCCTCTTGTACCGTGGCGCTGGGCAGGCATGCGCTGTCACTCTGACCCCCCAGTGTATGGCGTCCCGCCCCCTCACTTAGTATGCCTCTGGGTGGCACCGCCCTCTCAGAGGAATTCTCCAATCCCACAGGGCGAGAGGTGGCCAGAGGCGGAGCGCCCACAGCCTATCTGCACTCGCTTCGCTCCAGCCTCCTTTGAAGTATAGGCCGCAAAGCCGCGGCCTCAATTAGCGGCGATCGCGGCAAGAGGAGATCGCCGGTGGGGGCCGGATTAAAAGGTCTGCCGGGCCGTATACGGCCCGCGGGCGGTAGTTTGCCCATCGCTGTGCTAGGGGGGGTATCTAGGGGGGTAGACCCATGAACACCCTGTACTCACAGTATGTTCTCAGTTTTCGACACTTAATGATGCTCAAACCTGAGAATGTCTTCTTGTGTAAAGAAAGTACAGCTGTTAAAAGCTCCAAACTGAAGGTAATTTTTTTTTTTTTTTTTTGCAGGGGGACACTTAAATTAAAATTTGCCTAAAGTTGGCCTTCAGTTTTAAACAAATAAAGACATGTAAATATTGCAGCGTTTTGCAAATAGAATTTTGTTCTCTGAAGTTGATAACTCAGCTAATACAGAACCGTTTAGAATATCGTTCTCAAAACTAATCTGTTCCCTCATACCAGTTCAAAATGAGGAGTGCTTTGCATATTTGCAGCAGACACTTTAGAATTCAAATGAAAAAAAAGCAAAAATTACAAAAAAAAAGTTTAAGAGGAATGTTTATTGCTTGATTAAGGCTTTTACAATTTTACAGAGGGCATGATTATGAAATTCTAAAATACATATTTAGTGCACATGCCCTGACTATTAAAACAAAACAACTGGATTGCTGTGTAATTGCTCATTCAAAACCCATTAAAGTGTAAAATTGCAGAAATGTGTTTGGGTAGTAATTTTTTCCCTTTTATTATTATAAGCATTGTTCCATTATGACTAAATATCTAATCTAAATCTTGTTCTGTCTGTAGCAACACTTGAACTTGGTTTTCTGTAAATTGTCCAAAGCATATAAATTCATATATTATGCACATATACATTACATATAAAATTAAAAACCACCATACATTAGAATTGTTATTAAAACTTGAACAACCAAGAATGACTGTGAGATGGGGATGATGCTAGAGCCTGACTTAAATAATGGCTTTTAAGATATAAAAAGGTATATGTGTGATGTTAGGCCTAGGTATTGGAATAATGCAAGTGATAGAAGACAGTGCAATTAATACAGTTTTAAACTGCTGTCACAAGGTAAAGCCTGCCATAGACCATGCAATTTTCTTTCCTGCAACCATGGGGGAACTGGGGAAGCAGGAGAACACAGTGATTATTGCTAGTGGCTATAGGCACTGGCAATAATGAAATAGAAAATCATACAGGCTGGTTGTTCCCAAGTTGATTAATTGATCAATTTGGGTACAAGCAGCCTGCTAATACATGGTCGTCTGTGGCCGACTTAAAAAAGCCAGACAGCTCCTATTAATTACTTTTCATCTTTTATGAATTCTGTTCAAGACCCCCTGCATAGAGACCAGAATCCTGTCGTTGATAACCCTGCTCTCTGAGAGCAATTACAGCTGATGCCCCAGCATGATTATTTTGTGTTGATGAGCGTATTTAATTGATGTCTAGCATGTGTTGTTTCCTTGTACATATGTGCAGAATTTTGTGGTTAAAATCTGGGTTTGTTAAACGGCTTGTAAAAATTGTCTTCTACACATGTCTTTTTGATGGTGAATGGCAAAGGAAAGCACATTTTTTGATTGCATGTTTTCAAGGTTTCTATACAATTCTATTCACAATCCAAAACCCTCTGTTATTATTTTGGAACCGTGAGATATCTGCTAATCTCTACAACTATGGACCTCCCTTATGGAAGGTTATCCAGTCAGGGTATAGTCGGACAATGCCACAGCAGTGGCTCACATAAACCATCGATGGGGGCACCAGAAGTCAAGCTGCCCTAAGGCTATGTTCAGACCTGTCTGTTTTTATATGTAGTTTAGGTGTGGTGCGTTTAAAAAAAAAATCTTACTTGCTGCAATTTTATGAAAATGCATGTTATATACAATATATACTATAATTTAATGGTAACACAACAAAAACGTATGTATAATGTACCTAAAAAAGAAACTCGCCTAACATACACTGCACATATGTGAACTAACTTTTAGAGAAGCAAGTCTGATATTCTCCTGGGGGAGATTTACTCTCCAGCTGTCTCGTTGTCCACATCCCTGGAGTGGATAATTGCCAGGTAGACTTCCTAAACCGTCAATGCCTAGACCTTGGATAGTGGTCTATGCTCCTAAAGATCTTCCAAAATCCCTATCAAAGATGAGAAAAAACTGATATCAACATCCTGGCCTCCAGGTTCAAAACAAGCTCAACAAATTCAACATTAAGACCAGAGATCCTCTTACCTTCATGCCCTTGGACTCAATCCAAGCTGGTTCCCTCCAATGAAAATACTGCCTCAACTGCTGCACAAGGTAGAGGAAAAAAAAGTGCCAGTGATTCTTCTTGCACTAAATTTGCCCAGAAGGACGAAGTATACAGACATACTAAGATTTCTTGTGGAGAAGTCTTGGCCTCTCAGACAGGCCAGACTTACTGGCCTGAGTATATAATATACTGTAAACCCCCAATTCAACCTCGTGTGTCACCTCCCTTTAAACTAACTATAGGTATTTTGTTGGCAGACCTCACTTGTAGTGGGGCCTTCTTATGAGCCATTAGATCGGTTAGGCAGGTTTCTGAGTTGGCAGCCATTTCCTGTACAGAGGCGCTTTGTTGTTTGCACAAGAGCGAAAGGCATCCTTTCTACTAAAGATGGGCTACCTGGCAGCCACAGCTTCTAATCATAGGACCGAGACTTTGTCCTGCCTGTGGGCCCTTATAGAAGACATTCTGCTTCCCACTCCACCATTTTTGGCTAGATCAGGCAGCTAATCTCCAGGACCTACACCCTAGGAACAGCTTACTACTTTTCCCATTAGATACAAGTATTGGGGTTTAAATAAAGCTATAGTTACTAATATCCCTGTTTCACATTTTCTACCAATTGTAACTTCCCATGGGACTTTATATGGCAAACAACAAAATATAAAAAAGTATGTGTTTTTTTATTATATGCAATAATAAAATAAATATATAGTTGTGTAAAAAAAAAGGTATCTGCCCCCTTTCTGATTTTTACATTTATTTTGCATATTTGACACTTAAATGACTCAGATCATCAAAAAAAATATTATTACACAAAGATAACCCGAGTAAAATGCAGTTTTTAAATGATAGTTTAATCTATTGAGGCAAGAAATCTGTCCAAACCTGCCTGGCTTTATGTGAAAAAGTAATTGCCCCCTAAACCTAATAATTGGTTGTGCCACCCTTGACGGCAACAACTGCAATCAATCAGTTGGGATAACTGGCAATGCGTCTTTCACATTGCTGTGAAGCAATTTTGGCCCACTCTTCTTTGCAGAATTGTTTTAATTCAGCCACATTGGAGGGTTTTCCAAAATGAGCAGCCTGTGTAAGATCATGATACAGCATCTCAATTGGATTTAAGTCTGAGCTTTTGACTAGGCCACTCCAAAACCTAAATTTTGCTTTGTTTCAGCCTTTTGGAGGTGGACTTTCTGTTGTGTTTCGGATCATTGTCCTGCTGCATAACTCAAGTGCACTTGAGCTTGAGGTTCACGAACTGATGGCTGGACATTCTCCTTTAGAATTTTCTGGTAGAGCTCAGAATCTGTGGTTCAATTATGGTAAGTCGTCCAGGTCCTGAAGCTACAAAGCAGCCCCAGACCATCACGCTACCAGCACCATGTCTAACTGTTGGTATGATGTTCTTGTTATGTTGTATTCTTGAAATGTTGTATTCATTTTATGCCAGGTGTAACGGGACGCACACGTTCCAAGAAGTAAAAAGAATATTTTCCCAAATATCTTGAGGATAACTCAGATGTTTTTTGGTAAATGTGAGATGAGCCTTTGTGTTCTTTTTGGTCAGCAGTGGCTTTTCCCATGGATGCCATTTTTTCCCAGTCTCTCTCTTACTGTTAAATCACGAACACTGATCTTACCTGAGGCAAGTGAGTCTTGCGGTTCTTAAGATGTTCTGGGTTATTTTATCACCTACTTGATGAGTCGTCATGCTCTTGTAGTAATTTTTGTAGGCTGGCCACTCTGGGGAAGGTTCACCAATGTTCCAAGTTATCTCCATTTGTTGATATTGGCCCCCCCCCCTGGCTCACTGGAGTTCCAAAGCCTTAGAAATTACTTTGAAACCCTTCCTAGACCGATACATATACATTAATCTGTTTCTAATCTGTTCTTGATTTTTTTTTAGATTGTGGCATGATGTGTGTTTTTTTGTGATCTGTTAGTGTGCTTCACTTTGTCAGACAGCTTTCACTTTGTCAGACAGCTTTGATTTATTTGATTTCTTGATTCAACAGGTCTGGCAGTAATCGGGCCTTGGTGTGGCAAGTAAAATTTAAATCCGATTTCCAGAAAATTGTGGTTAATCACAGGTCATTCATGATTCAGCATAGGAGGGAGCAATTCCTTTTTCACATTTGGCCAGGCAGGTTTGAACACCTTTGTTTCTCTTAAAAAATTAAATAATAATTTAACCCCTTCAGCAGGCCATTTTTTGCAATGCGGCACTGTTTCTGAATTGTGCGGTCGTGCAACACTATATCCAAACAAAATTGATGTCCTTTTTCCCCACAAATAGGGCTTTTCTTTGGTGGTATTTGGTCACCTCCTGCGGCTTTTATTTTTTGCACGGTAAACAAAAAATGAGCGACAATTTTGAAAAAAAATGAAAAGATTTTTTTCTTTTTTTTATCGGCACTGCGACTGCGGCGGACAGATCGGACACCCAGATGAATGTTCAGGCCTCGGCTGATTTGAGAAACACAGTGCATCATATATGCATTTTGTAAATTTTATGTCATATACTACCTGCCACAGACATTAGCAACACGTACAACTACTTAAAATCCAAACCACATGGAAGAGCAAGCTCCGTGGACAGGAGGACTCAGGAGCAGATGCTTCAATGAACAGAGAAAGAAGAGGGAATCCCAAAGCATTGACAATAGGCCAATGGATAGCTAGTGGTGCACTGTAATAGAATATACTGTAAATAAATTGAATTTTGGTACATTATGGACCTATGCCTATACAGATAAATCATTAATTATGGGCTATCGGTAGTATTATCATAGCTGCCTATTTTTATAAGACCACAGGGATAGTAGCCTTTAGTAAAATTTGGGTCGGTTAGTGCGTGACACGTCACTTCCGCCTTTTGTCTGGAGCGCAGATTGAACGCAAACAGCGTACCCGCTCATGTATTCCTGTTTGGGCTGATTTTAATTCATCCAACTGTAAGTAATACTTGTTTTATAGCAAATAAATATTTTTTTATATACTACAACATGAGGAGTTTCTTTTCTCCTTTGGGTTTATGATCACATCATTATTGGCGGATTTACAATTACTGTACCGTAACACCATTGAGGACACATCTTTATTGCTACATCATGTATGTAAGATGTCTGCTTGATTATCAGTGGAAGACGGCACATATTTTTTTACAGCAATTCATACCTATTTTTCATTGATATTTAATTTTTTTTCACTTGGATAGAAGATTTGGTGGTGGTTTATGGACTTATTGTATAACTTACACATGATTTATGAGCACGGTATAGAATATTACGTTTTTTTTGTCACATATTATTATACTTTGGTCTCACTACAAGCTGCTCTATTTATTATTATTATATTTTTTATTATCCCTATTAGTTTTAAGCTATATTTTTTTTTCATTTTGTCAAATTGTGACTACACGCAATTATTTAAGGGGAAACCAATATAAAGATATAATGTTAAAAAATATATATGGCAGCCCATTGCTTTATGATAATAAAACAATCTTGCCGATATATTGTTTATTATGTGCCATTACCTATCCTCACTAGTTCGAGATCATGCTAGGTCAAATATATCAGTATAATTAACATAATTATGGAGCCCATGCAGCTGTCCCAGCTACTCCCCAGTAGGTGATGTGTCCTGTACTGTATTCCAAGACAAGGAATTCACATGCAAGTCGAAATTCCCATTAGTCTTTTTGGGCTAGTTTTTCTAGCTACCAATAGATTAAACCCCTCCGCTAAATTTACATGCCTGAGAATTAACTTAAGGGTCTATCTTTCAACGTTTTCACCCATGAGTCACACATTTCCTAATGTAAATTGTGTGATTCTTGAGTGAAAAAATTATAAATAGATCCCTTAACATCTGTGCTTTTTTCTCTGTGAGAGCCATTCATAAATAAGCAGTGTTCTAAAATGTGTTTGCATATATTCTCCCACATTTGGCATGTTCGCCAAACAGTGCTGTCATAACCATAAAGTGATCAGCTAACTGATAAGTTAGAAAAATGGTGATTACCTTCAAAAGTTAAAGTGGTTCTAAACTCCTCATTTTGATTTTTACTAAGAGGTACTGTAGGCTTATAATAAAGCTTAAAAACAAAGGAAGAGGCGCCTCTGGGTGTAATAGTTTAAAACAATTTAATGACAAAACATAGGTAATGGTCACTCACATTTTTGAGGTGACTGGTAAGCATGTAACAAAAATTCTCAAGGATGGAGGGATGTCATCCAGCCGTCACTTTCATCCATGTTCTGCTGGAGCGCTGTATGTGGAGGTTACACTTCCACCGCTGATGGAGGGTATTCGGATGTGATGGAGTATCCTCAAACCGAGATGTGGAGCGCAGATGAACAGCAGGCGAGGGATGATGTCACCGGGTATGCGATGTGTTTCCGAGTGGACAGGCAGCGAATGATAAGGCTGCCGCACTTCTTTCTGAAGCATGGATGCCGCGGCAGCCTTTTCATTCGCTGCCTGTCCACTCGGAAACGCGTCGCATACCCGGTAATGCCATCATCCCTCGCCTGCTGTTCATCTGCGCTCCACATCTCGGTTTAAGTATACTTCATCACACCTGGCTACCCTCCATCAGCGGTGGAAGTGTAACCTCCCCATACAGCGCTCCAGCAGCACACGGATGAAAGTGACGGCCGGATGA
This sequence comes from Rana kukunoris, assembly GCA_029574335.1. Classification (NCBI taxonomy): domain Eukaryota; kingdom Metazoa; phylum Chordata; class Amphibia; order Anura; family Ranidae; genus Rana; species Rana kukunoris. Next base: position 134,823,078 of record CM056051.1, read on the forward strand.
CATCCCTCCATCCTTGAGAATTTTTGTTACACGCTTACCAGTCACCTCAAAAATGTGAGTGACCATTACCTATGTTCTGTCATTAAATTGTTTTAAACTATTACACCCAGAGGCGCCTCTTCCTTTGTTGTTTGTCTATAGAATTGGAACATGGTTTCTGTTCCCCTCTGATGGCAGCTCTGAAAGTGTATACCCTCATCAAAAAACTTAGACTACTACCTTTCTTGTCAGTTTTTGTAGACCATCACATGCTGACTCTGCCCTCTTTTTTTCTACATATTTATGGTGCTGATTTGATACCTGAGGCATTGTTTTATTGCACATTTTTTACTTGTGTTATAATAAAGCTTACCTGAAGGTAAATTAATATCTCCTTAACGTGTACCGTCTAGGAGATATTCGCTTGTTTGGCAGCTGATGGCCAGCGCATGTGCTTTTAACTCTGTGCTGTGGTCGTGACTCCCATACGCATGACACTATTGTGGCTCAGTCATTCAAATGGTTGAAGCCCAGAAGGTAGACTGGGCAAAGATGGAAGCCTGTGCAGCGCTGACATCGCCACTGAAGGGCTTTGATTTAAGGTACGTCTCTCATAATGAGCTAGTATGCAATGCATTAGCACATACATTATACCTTTACCTTGCAGGAAGAACATTTTTTTTTTAGTTTAAACTTTACTAATGCTTTAAATGCTTAAGTGCTGTATTTAATTTCCAGAGGCACTGACAATCACAGGATTGTGTTCACCACTGTTAAAGCACCAGCTTAGTTTTATTTTTGTCCAGATTCATGATTCTTTAAGTTTGAAAAATCTAAATGCATTCCAAAGTTTTACACAGAGTCAGGCTTGTTGACCATCATTAGTGCAGTAATTTAAACTCGTTTGAGGTTCTGAGGCTCATTACATGCAGGGGTCAGTCTGGCCTGTAACATCGCAGAGTTGTGTGTGTATTAGGGATGAGTTTCAAGTTTGAGTCGAACTCATGTTCGATTCGAACATTGCCTGTTCGCCGAACAGTGAACAATTTGGGGTGTTTGCGGCAAATTCGAAAAGCCGCAGAACACCCTTGAAAAGTCTATGGGAGAAATCTAAAGTTTGGGGACCTGGGTCCTGCCCCAGGGGACATGTATCAATGTAAAAAAAGTTTCGGGAGCAGTGACTTTATAATGTTAAAAGTGAAACAATAAAAGTGAAATATTCCTTTAAATTTCGTACCTAGGGGGTGTGTAAAGTATGCCTGTAAAGCAGCGCTGGTTTCCCATGCTTAGAACTTTTCTGCATAAAGTGTCATTTCTAAAGGATAAAAAATCATTTAAAATCACTGCTCCCGAAAAAACTGCAGTTTTTAAAACTTTTTTTTGCATTGATACATGTCCCCAGAGGCAGGACACAGGTCCCCAAACACTATTTAGGACAATAACTTGCATATTAGCCTTTAAAATTAGCACTTTAGATTTCAATTGTTCGAGCCCCATAGACTTTAACCACTTTCCCACCGCGCCATAAGCATTTTACTGCTACGGCGCGGCGGGGTTATCTCGGGACGACGTCCCTGGGACGTCGTCCTTCACTTTCGCGATTGCGCGTCCCCTGGGACGCGCTCACGAAAGTGTCCGTGCTCGCCGGGTCTAGAAGACCCGGCGCATCACGGATCACGGTAAATTGCCGCTGATCGCGGCCGTTTACCACGTGATCGCGCCGTCAAATGACGGCGCGATCACTTGTAAACAAACCGGCGTCATTTGATGACGCCGGTTCCTCCCTCTCCTCCCTCTCCGCTCTGTACAGTGTGCGAGGAGAGGGGGGGGGAGCGGGGTGTCAGCAGCTGAGCTGTGGCTGGACCTGTGACAAATGCAGTCACAGATCCAGCCATCCCTCAAAACATCCCAGCTCTGCCATCCCCCCAGTACCCTGCAATCCCCAGTACCCTGCAATCCCCAGTACCCTGCAATCCCCAGTACCCTGCAATCCCCAGTACCCAACAATACTCAGCAATCCCCCAGTACCCAACAATACCCCAGTACTCAACAATACCCCAGTACTCAACAATACCCCAGTACTCAACAATACCCCAGTACTCAACAATACCCCAGTACTCAACGATACCCCAGTACTCAACGATACCCCAATACTCGGCAATACCCCAATACTCGGCAATACCCCAATACTCGGCAATACCCCAGTACTCGGCAATACCCCAGTACTCGGCAATACCCCAGTACTCGGCAATACCCCAATACTCGGCAATACCCCAATACTCGGCAATACCCCAATACTCGGCAGTACTCAACGATACCCCAGTACTCAACAATACCCCAGTACTCAACAATACCCCAGTACTCAACAATACCCCAATACTCCAGTACTCAACGATACCCCAATACTCGGCGATACCCCAATACTCAACGATACCCCAATACTCGGCGATACCCCAATACTCGGCGATACCCCAATACTCGGCGATACCCCAATACTCGGCAATACCCCAATACTCGGCAATACCCCAATACTCAGCAATACCCCAATACTCGGCAATACCCCAGTACTCGGCAATACCCCAGTACTCGGCAATACCCCAATACCCTGCATGATACTTTGCAATACCCCAATACTCTGCAATACCGCCTATGGGGATTTTTAGGTAGCAAAGTTTGGCGCCATTCCATGAGCGTGCGCAATTTTGAAGGGTGACATGTTGGGTATCTATTTACTCGGCGTAACTTCATCTTTCACATTATGAAAAAAAATTGGGCTAACTTTACTGTTTTAAGCACAAAACAGTTTTTAAAAAAACACGCGTTCAATACATTTCTGCGAAAATACCGTGCGAGATAAAAAGTTGTAACGGCCGCCATTGTATTCTCTAGGGTCTTTGCTAAAAAAGCATATATAATGTTTTGGGGTTCTATGTAATTTTCTAGCAAATAAATGATGATTTTTCCATGTAGGAGAGAAATGTCAGAATTGGCCTGGGTGTTCCAGAACGCCTGATGGCATTCCCTGCATATTGGGCCTCTGTATGTGGCCACGCTGTGTAAAAGTCCCACACATGGGGTATCGCCATACTCGGGAGGAATAGCAGAATGTGTTTTGGGGTGTAATTTGTGGTATGCATATGCTGTGTGTGAGAAATAACCCGCTAATATGACAGAAACAAGATTTTTTTTTTTTTTTTTTACAGAATTTTCAGTCGTTTTTCTTTTATAGCGCAAAAAATAAAAAACCCAGAGGTGATCAAATACCACCAAAAGAAAGCTCTATTTGTGTGAAAAAAAGGACAAAAATTTCAAATGGGTAGAATGTTGTATGACTGAGTAATTGTCATTCAAACTGTGAGAGCACCGAAAGCTGAAAATTGGTCTGGTTAGGAAGGGTGTTTAAGTGCCCAGTGGTCAAGTGGTTAATGGGGTTCTAAAGTTCACACAAACTTTTGGTCTGTTCGCAGGTTCTCATGTGAATGAACGGGGGGGGGGGGGTGTTCGGCTCATCCCTAGTGCGTATGTTCTTTAAGTGATTGGACACTGGCAAACCAGATAGGAAATCCCCTCCTATATAACCCTTTCCATATAAGAGGGTACTCTTTTTTTTTTTTGCCAGTGTCTGAAGACGATGGTTACTGCTGTGCCATTCTCTGCACAATACTATTAGTTTCTCAACATTTCGTACCAGGATCAATTCCTGAGTAGAATGCTAAAGCTTCAATAGAGGTTTTCTTAAGTGGCCCCTTAATAGATTGTATCACATTGCTAAGGGAAAGAACAGGATGGGCTTGCTATTTAAAAAATAAAAAGATTAATGAAATGGGCCCCTCTTTAGTCTTGTGCTACAGTCTAGGATTTGGACAAATTCAGACCATTGTTAATAAACATCTACCTATTTGATATAATGATTGTACTTGTGCAGAAACATATGTTATTATTCCTCCAGTCAGATCCCCCTGGGATCTGTGTTTTTTTTTTGTTTGTTCTACAGAGACCTCTACAGTATTTGAGCCTATTCCAGATCTGGCCCTAGTTCTTTTGACATGGAAGTTTGTGTTCCTGGTTGTCATTACTTCGTTGTGGAGGGTATCAGAGTTGGCAGCTCTTTCTTGCAGGGAGCTATTTCTGGTACTTCACCGTGGTGGTTCTTTCTCCTCAGCCATCTTTTTTGCATAAGGTGGTTTTAGCCTCCCATTTCAACCGGGACATTGCTATGCCTTCTTTTTGTCCTAGGCTAGGAGAGGCTCTCCACACTTTATATGTGGCTCAGGTGATCAGGGGGTATCTGAAATTAATGGCCACAGTCAGGCAATGTGACTCTCTATTGGTTCTTCCCAAAGGACTCAATAAGGGGTCACACGGCTACCAAATCTACTGTTTCATGCTGGATTTCTCAGTTTATCTCAAGCTTATAGTTTGAAAGCAAAGGCTTCGCCTTTTCATGTAGTGACTCATTCTATCAGGAGTATAGGTTCCTCTTGGGCTATTTGTCATCAAGCTTCAGTTGTTCAGGTCTGCAAGACCACAACCTGGTTCACACTTTTACAAGTGTAGCGCTTCCTTACTTTCAGTATGGGCACAATACAAAAAAATAATGAGAATGGGAGAGTTACTTTGCTCCCGTTCACAATTTGTCTAAATTGTGACCCTGTGATTCCAGAAATGTCCACTGGGCCGGTCTGTATTCTAAGGGATGTAATATCATCTCTGGACGGCAGCTGGCACCAGAGGGGTTCTGGCAGAGTAAGTTGTTCCCCAGCAGCCAATTGGAGGAGTTTTTCCCCTCGCGGGGCATGCTGGGGAGGGATATATCTGTGACAGGGTGTCATGTGTTCACAGGTCTTCACGGGGTCTAGGTGCGGCATCCACCTTCAGGGTGCGCGCATCCATGGACCCCGCCAGCATGGCCCACCTGGCCAGAACTGCAGGCTATGCCAAACTTCAACCGGAGGTAAAAGGGGACCCCAGTGTCTTACTGGGTCTCCGGTTCTATTGAGAGGATCCCAGGCTGGGTGCTGTGCGATTGGGGGATCGGCTTGAGGGAAATCCGGAGGCAGGTTGTCCAACAGGGCTTGAACGAACCAATCGGGGATCTGGTGACCGAAATGCTGACAGGTATACTTTGCTGTCACCCGGTGACCTATGCTAAAGAACTCTACTGGGAGGATTCGCTCCGTTCATCTATCTAGTCCATTTAAAGTACTTGGCATGTGGCAGAGGCCCTAGAGGCAGATCTAAGCAAGAGATCTGTTCCTCCCAGAGATCCGAAGTAATGCCTCGGCTGCCAGGCAGGAGTGGTGACGAGTCTCAACAACTGATACTACTGAGGGCGAAACTGCCCTGTTCATATCCAGGCCTGATACCGAAAGGGTTTTTTTTTTTCCGCCAGCTTTTTCTCTTCCCTAACCGATGTTGATGTTGGCATTGTTTGGCTGGGAATAAAGCATTGAAGAAAACCTTTGACTGTCTGGACCTTCACTCACTACTTTGATCATGTCACCACACCTCTAGACAACATCAGGGTAACTTAATAGGCCGATCTCAACAACAACCAGCGGCTACTTCGGGGGTGAGCGCTACACAAGATTTTATCCGGTGGATATTACAGCAGCTGAAGCTGCAGCTTGTGGTCGCAGTCTTTGCAGGCTAGTTCAATGGTTTATGGTTGAATCCTAGCAAATGTATTCAATTGGGTACTCTGTTTATTATGGAATATACAACTTCACCGCAGAACTCAGTGCTGTCCCATTCTCAGAATCACCTTATTTAAAAAATAAACAAAACTTTGTAATCAATTATTAATTTGTATTTGCGGCATGGCAGTTAAATATTTATGTGAATATGAACGTATATTTTAAATAGGACCACTTTAAAGGTCAGCGCCACCCAAAACTGATATTTTTATTATTTTACTGGGTAGGCAATTGCATCCTAGATGGGATTCCTGTAACAAACAAGTAGAATAAACGAACAGTTGCGTAGACCAGAAGCTTTCATTATATTCCTTTAGTATGTGGTAGAGACAAATTTAAAGGCGGGGAGGCAAACTTTCAGTGCCCTCTCAAAACTGAAATATCACCTTTATCTAGATTCCAAACCTACTGTTTAATATCTTCAAAGTATTTGTGCTATTGGAAAAATCACCCTACGCTTCATGCTCCAGCATTTTAATTTTGGATTAGTTGATGACAAATTTTGTGGTTGCCAATGATATTCAAAATATAAAAAGATTAACAAAAGACATACAATATACTGGTGCTTAAAGGACAAGTTCACGTTTTATATAATTTTACAGATTACACCCATATTTATGTAACATGGTGTTAAGCCATCACACCCCCTTTTACAGGACTATTGGGTTCCACCCCCTGGCAGGTCCTGTCACTTTTTGAATTTAATGTGGTTGTGCATGCATCCATTAACACAGCCGTGTCATTTGTTCACAAAGATCTGTGAATGAATAAACTACAAGTCCTGTCTGTCATCATGGCAAAAAGACTTTCAGTTCTCAATGAAACACATGTGTGATGATTACCACACCAGTAATGCATTGACTTCAGCTTCCTTCAGCTCAGTAACAGAAAGCCTGTACCTTGGTACTGACTTGGACCTGGAGGAAATGTTTGCATGGCCTGTGTGTTGCTTCCTTCGTCCACTGATCATGATTGCAATGCTTTTCATGCTTATATGAAGAAAAAACAAACATGTTTTTGTTTCTGGATGCATTGATCTTTTTTTTGCAAAAAGTTGGACATATCTTTTAAAATAAAAGCATATTTTTGTAAGCATGTATCGGTGCATGAATAATCAATTATGACAAACACATGCTAATGATCAATGGCATGTGTAAATTAAACCAAAGTGATTAACTGAAGAATAAACCGCTTTGTAAACAAAATGTAAGTAGGCAAAGGTTATCCATTTAAAAAACAGCTTGTAAAAGATGTGATAAATTCTGCACCATTGCAAGTGACCAGATACAAGGTAACCAACCTAAAATATCCAAGTCTCTCCTAAGCGAAAAAAGGACAACAGTTTCCTAATATGCTGTCTCTTCTCATTTGCATACATACAAACCGGATACGATGGAAGGTTGGAAAAACAGTGGTCATAAACAAAGTGAAACAGAATAGAAAAACATTAAAGTGGATGTAAACCCACCACTGATGAATATTAACTCTTGCCATGATAATAAAGTATATACAGTGGCAAGAAAAAGAATGTGAACCCTTTTGGAATGATATGGATTTCTTCACAAATTGGTCATAAAATGTGATCTGATTTTCATCTAAGTCACACTCACAACAATAGACAATCACAGTCTGCTTAAACTAATAACACACAAATATTTTTTTATTGCACACACCATGTAAACATTCACAGTGCAGGTGGAAAAAGTATCTGAACCCCTAGACTAATGACATCTCCAAGAGCTAAGTGGAGTGAGGTGTCAGCCAACTGGAGTCCAATCAATGAGATGAGATTGGAGGTGTTGGTTACAGCTGCCCTGCTCTATAAAAAAAACACACACCAGTTCTGGTTTTGCTTTCCACAAGAAGCATTGCCTGATGTGAATGATGCCTCGCTCAAAAGAGCTCTCAGAAGACCTACGATTAAGAATTGTTGACTTGCATAAAGCTGGAAAGGGTTATAAAAGTATCTCCAAAAGCCTTGCTGTTCATCAGTCCATGGTAAGACAAATTGTCTATAAATGGAGGAAGTTCAGCACTGCTGCTACTCTCCTTAGGAGTGGCCATCCAGTAAAGATGACTGTAAGAGCACAGCGCAGACTGCTTAATGAGGTGAAGAAGAATCCTAGAGTGTCAGCTAAAGACTTACAAAAATCTCTGGCATATGCTAACATCCCTGTTAGCGAATCTACGATACATAAAACACTAAACAAGAATGGATTCAGATAACATTGACATTTACCTTTTATACTCCCAAACAATCCATACTATCCTTCCATCCAATACAACACAACACATTCTACTTTCATATAATGTATATGTATGATCTTAATTTTTTGTATGGAAAAAAATGAGAAAATTTAAATAGACATTTATAAAAAAAAAAAAAAAAAAAAAAAAACAAGAATGGATTTGATGGGAGGATACCACAGAGGAAGCCACTGCTGTCCAAAAAAAACATTGCTGCACGTTTACAGTTTGCATAATAGCACCTGGATGTTCCACAGCAGTACTGACAAGATATTCTGTGGACAGATGAAACCAAAGTTGAGTTGTTTGGAAGAAACACACAACACTATGTGGAGAAAAAGAGGCACAGCACACCAACATCAAAACCTCATCTCAACTGTGACGTATGGCATCATGCTTTGAGGCTGCTTTGCTGCATCAGGGCCTCGATGAATTGCTATCATCGAAGGAAAAATGTATTCCTAAGTTTATCAAGACATTTTGCAGGAGAACTTAAGGCCATCTGTCCACTAGCTGAAGCTCAACAGAAGATGGGTGTTGCAACAGGACAACGACCCAAAGCATAGAAGTAAATCAACAACAGAATGGCTTAAACAGAAGAAAATATGCCTTCTGGAGTGGCCCAGTCAGAGTCCTGACCTCAACCCGATTGAGATGCTGTGGCATGACCTCAAGAAAGTGATTCACACCAGACATCCCAAGAATATTGCTGAACTGAAAGGCCCCGTACACACGGCCGAGGTTCTCGCTGAAAATCAGCGAGAACCTCGCTGGAATGCACATTCCAGCGAGGACCTCGGCCGTGTGTACGGTCTCAGCGAGCTTCCCGTCGGGAAGCCCGTCGAGCCGAAATAGAGAGCACGCTCTCTATTTCCTCGACGGCCCGCCCGGAAGAATGGCTGGTTGCCATTCCCGACGGGCGGGTCGCCGATTTCGACGGCCGGCAGGGAACCTCGACGGGCGGAACGATGTGTTCTGCCCATCGAGATTCCCTGCCGTGTGTACGCGGCCAAACAGTTCTGTTAAGAGGAATGGTCAAGAATTACTCCTGACCGTTGTGCACGTCTGATCTGCAACTACAGGAAACGTTTGGTTGAAGTTATTGCTGCCAAAGGAAGTTCAACCGGTTATTAAATCCATGGGTTCACATACTTTTTCCAACTGCACTGTAAATGTTTACATGGTGTGCTAAAAAAAAGGAGAGGGAAAAAAAAGGGGGAGAATTGGGCATAGCTGTGCTAGCTCTGAGATGCTAGTGCATGAGGTAAAGAACTGACCTGTCACTCACAGCACGGGGAAGAAACTGGCACATATTTATCTGTGTGTCATTTTCTTCTAGAGGTTTGCACAGAGCCAGATTAACTCTTCGTGGCAAGACTGGGGACAGATGACATGACATCCTCTACTGTACAAGGTAGAAGTCTTAATAATAAAAAAAACATTGGTTTACATCCACTTTAAACTTTTCTTCAAACTTGGAAGATGCTCAGCACTATTCTCGACTTATGCCGCGTACACACGATCATTTTTTGTGATGAAAAAAACCGATGTTTTCTGTGAAGTAAAAAACGACATTTTTGAAACGTCACTTTTCAAAGACGATGTTGCATACACACCATCGTTTTTTTTCACAAAAAGCGAGGTTACGTTCACCACTCTTTTTTCCATTGAAGCTCGTTTCATAACTAGCTTCTGGGCATGCGCGGGTTGAAAAACGTCGTTTTAAACTACGTTTTTGCTACACACGGTGACTTTTTGTTAAACAAAAAACGACGTTTTGAAAAACGACACAAAAAATTCAAGCATGTTGGAATTTTTTTTTGGTCGTTTTTTTTAAGACAAAAAACAACGTTTTGCCCACACACGATCAATTTAAATGACGTTTTAAAAAACGTCGTTTTTTTTCATCGCAAAAAAAAACGACCGTGTGTACCCGGCATTAGATTTGTCAGAAACCACTGGGACCCGTTACACCCATCTACAGTACAGCAAAGTCTTATTACCAGTAGTCTTTGAGATAAATGTTAAAAAAAAATTAGACTCATTCACATACAAAATCATGACTAATGCTGCGTACACACGATCATTTTTTGGCATGAAAAAAAAAGAAGTTTTTCGGCATGTAGAAAAAACAAAGTTTTTCCAACTTCATCATTAAAACGACGTTGCCCACACACCATCGTTTTTTAAAAATGCTCTAGCAAAGCGCGGTAACGTACAACACGTACGACGGCACTATAAATGGAAAGTTCCATGCGGATGACACCACCCTTGGGGCTGCTTTAGCTGATTCCTTGTTAGTAAATGACGATTCGCGCTTTTCTGTCTGTTACAGCGTGATGAATGTGCTTACTCCATTACGAACGGTAGTTTTACCAGAACGAGTGCTCCCATCTCATAACTTGCTTCTGAGCATGCGTGGGTTTTTAATGTCGTTTTAGCCCACACACGATCATTTTTTACAACCGGAAAAACAACATACCGTATTTATCGGGGTATAGCGCGCTCCCGCGTATAGCGCGCACCCCTAAAGTTGCCGCCATTCCTGTGGAAAAATTTTTTTTTGTACTTACAGTTTTGGTGTCTTGCGCGGCGTCCATCGGCGGCTTCGGGTGTCCTCTTCGTCGGGTCCGGTGTCCTGTTCGGCGTGGTCCGTTGTCCTTTTCGGCGGGTCCGGTGTCCTTTTCGGCGGGTCCGGCGTCCTCGCGGCATCCTCCTCGCTTTCCCGTGCCGAGTTTCAAATACTCCGCCGGCATATACCGAGCGCAGTACACTCGGGTATAGTCGGGCAGACTCGGCTCCTCTCGCGCTGACGTCCTGGACGTACAGGACGTGAGCGCGAAAGGAGCCGAGCCTGCCCGACTATACGCGAGTGTACTGCACTCGGTATATGCAGGCGCAGTACACTCGTGAATAGTCGGGCAGGCTCGGCTACTCTCGCGCTCACGTCCTGTACGTCCAGGACGTCAGCGCGAGAGGAGCCGAGTCTGCCCGACTATACCCGAGTGTACTGCGCTCGGTATATGCCGCCGCAGTATTTGAAACTCGGCGCGGGAAAGCGGCTATCGGCGTATACCGCGCACCCACGATTTTGCCCTGATTTTCAGGGCAAAAAAGTGCGCGGTATACGCCGATAAATACGGTAGTTTAAAACGTCATTAAAAAATGCAGCATGCTCGAAAAACTTTTTTGTCGTTTTTCAGAACCCGAAAAATGATGTGAAGAGCCCACACACGATCATTTTAAATGAGATTTTTTTAAAACAAAGTTTTTTTCATGCCGAAAAATGATTCTGTGTACGCGGCATAAGATGCAGAAAAATTACAGCAGGTGCCTTGCGTGTCAAATTTTAAATGTTTTGGCCACATAAAGTTGTTTTTCCAGTAAGGGGCTCGGAGAACGGTACATGGACGAAGGTCTGCAGGCAGCAGCAATACACAGAGGAGGTTTTTAGGTGGTTTGGGGATCCATTACCCCAGAGTATGTTGGTGATTTAATTAAAATTGAAGGCACCCACACTGAAGAGAAAAAAGGCAGATTTTTATTTATCATGTACTATCATCGGGGGAGGTCTAATAACTTACAATTAGATTTTACAGCATGACGGTGACCCAACACATGACCTAAAACAACTGCAGTTATTACTGGTTATTTTTTAGAACTAAAATAAACAATAAAAAAAGACCCCGGTATTAACATATGCTTACCTGTATTTTGCATTCCTGTGATGGTCTTCCTGCCTGCCATCACTGTCTCTGCCTGTCTTTTCCTTAACCTGCTATAATTAAGAAAAAATAGTTAGAAATTACCTAAGCACATTTTACATGTACAACAGTTGTAACAATTTCCAATCTTGTTTCCTGTTTACTATTAGCTCATCCATAACTCATAAAAAAAACGTGACAACCAAGAAGCCTTAAATACTTTTAAAACAATTATAATGAAAGATACAAACTTTAGTGCATTTATAATTTGTCAGACAGATCTGGTAATTATGCCCCTGGCATCTCCCAAATGGTTTGATGGCCTGGTTCCAGAACAGCAGCATATCGTGTTCAAGCTTGCTGATATATCTCGTTCACAGCTACTGTATTAGACAAACACAATGAGCTGGGCTTGACATTCAGGTTTAGGATACATCATAGCATGTTGTATAAGCACACAGCAATGCTATTCATGTCTGTGGATAAAACAAAACTCTTAAACATTTTTTTTTAAGGTTTTAATTAATCTAAAATAACTTTATTTTAAGTGAATAATATGCATTAAATAAGCTGTAGGGTATTTAACTAATAGACATGTGCTGATGCTTCAAAAGAGTGATGCGTGAACACTACACAAATACATAAATAAATAAACAAAAATCAGTGCAATAATAGCTGCTGGCTATAGGTACATGAAACAAATTGATACAATGTGTCAATAGGTAGAATCCCATATAGCAAGAGGGTCTAGGTGACAATCGGGTCCTGTTGAACCAGTGACAGGTATACTGGGTGAGGATATATGCACAAAACCGTCATATACTGGTGGTGTGATGATGGGCTGGATGATTGGATGGTGGGGGTCTTCACTCTGGATGCTTAACTGTGTCTATGAATCCACATAGGTGTTGCAGTTCCCTTACCTTGAGGGCGCTATATATGGGCATATAGTGTTGGTCATCCGGAATTGGAGATCTCGCTTTCCCAAATCGGTTTCCTTTCATACATTCAAGTGGCTACGGTGATCCAAGCTCAGCAATCCACCGGGTAGATGTAGTGGGTATGGGGAAAAATAAAGAAGATACTCCAATGGTGAAGTAAGTTGGAACCAGCGGGTTCGGTTTATTATTAAAAATCGTATCCAAGAAAAAATAAATATATCATAAAAAACAAATCAATGTAGCTAAGGAGACGGAGCGATCGTACTACCGCCTCAATTCTATTGGCCTCCGGCTTGTGTGGGTGTCACGTGATCTCGACTTCCCTACGGCGTTACGTCATGTGCCTCGTGACTTCATCCCCCAATAAATGCTCTCCACCCTGCACCAACATGTCTTCCAACCTTGGGCACCCAACTCAGGAGTAAAGCATGACTTATGGAATATGGTCCAGGTGGCCCAGGTCATGGTATGCCTCCCCAACCTATCGTGTGGAAACCTAATTTTTTTTGAACCTCTGAAAGTTTGCTGTTTATCTTTGTCCTAACTTAGGTTCACTGAACTTGAACTACTTACATTTCACTAAAAACCGGGGAAATGGTGGTGTTCTAAAATTATTATCCACTAGTGCGTGTCATGGCGCTAGAGTAGCTATTGAATATCTGCCCTTTTTTGTAAATGTAAGTATGCTCACACTCATATGATGGAATTCATATGCAGGTGCAAAAATTTACATTTGGATGTGCCCCCATTATGTACAATGTACAATTCTTATGACCCCATGACAAGGCTGTTACTATCAACCACTGTCACATTAAAGGGGCTAATAGCCAAACATATCAGCTACTAGTTGGTGTTCAATATTTTTTGGGTCACAGCCCTAGAACATACATAGTAGATCTCTGACTTTGACCCTACATATTTACATAATACACACCTGATTCAGGGCTTCTTAGAAAACATTCTAAAATAGAATCAGTTCAGCTTTAAGATCTCCAGTCCACTGCCTGTTTAGCAAAAATGTTATTCTTTCATAGTGATTTAATTTTATTTAATCTGTCATTGTCATTGTATTATATACATACAGATAGCTAATCGGTATGAACGCGGAAAAAATTATATCAATAAATAAAATGATGAACAATATGTTACAAAGATTTTAGCATATTTCAATCTTTCATAAAACAAAAAAAAGATTTTATATGTAGTGCTTACAACCAGGTTACTAGAGTCATAAATGGCATCACGCAATCAAGAGAAATAAAGAGGGTCCCAGTGTACACCTTGTGCATACAACCCCAATAGAGGAAAGGTGTATGTGTTCCTAGTGTGGGTGTACCCCTGGAGGTGGTAGAACGTACTTGGTGCCTAGTAATTAACATTAGCTGGTGGGGCCCATCTTTAGGTGGTGTACTGTTCCTTTAAGCATGTGGATAGGTGATGGGAGATAGGCTGCTAAGAAGTAGCAGTCTCTACTTGGGCTAAAAGTGTGTGGCGGGTGTTTATAACGTTTAGTTCAGCTCACCACGTCCAGGCAGGTGGCTAGTCTGGTCCCAATCGGAATGTTCCAGAAGCCGGGTCCTGGCTGTCACCCCCTCAGCAGAATATACACCATTAACTGCAGCATTGGATAGAAGAAGGTGAGCTTACTCATCAGCTATGAGTAAGCATTACATGATGTGAAACATATCAGCCACCTTTTTCTTGTTGTTCCCCACATTTTGACTGCATTGCTTTGGTTGTTTTTTGGATTTTATTTGTACAAATAAAGACATTGTTTTAAGGAGTGCGGTAGTCCACGACCTTCTTCTATCCAATGTACCCGTGCATAGCCAGCACGCTTTTGGTTTAGTGTGACGGAAGCAAAGCCAAGGGATCAGCAGTTTTTAGAGCGGTATTATTTCTCACTTCAATTAACTGCAGCATGTACAGCCCTCTCACCCAGTGTTGCCAACTGACAGTCCGTAATTTGAGCCTGTTTTCGGGCTGTCCGTTAAAGTCCGTTGTATGGGCAGCAGTGCCCATAAAAATTATGGCCGCGGGCAGCTCTTGCAACTGCGCATGCACCGATCCCGAAGCCTGCCAAGCTCGGGAAAGTTCGACCGGGCGGCGCATGCGCAGTAATGTAATCGCGCTGCGTGGCGCCATTTTTAAACCTGACTAGTACAGCAGCTGAGCTGAGCGGACGGTATTCGTTCTCGGCGCGGTGCTATTGCCTCGCAGCCGAGGAGGACTGGTCTGGGACAGGAGAGGAGAGGATGATGAATGAGAGGACTGGGGGGGATGAAGCCATGAAGGGGGCAGAGGAGGTCACATGCCTGATGTCGGTACCATGCCCTGTGGAGAAATAGGGCACAGGAGGAGGACAGTCACTGCCTGTGGACTGGAGAGGCACAGAAGGATACTGAAGGGGAGCAGAGATGGAACCTACAACATCTGCAGTCTCTGTCCTCCCCCTCCTATACCATGTCCGCAGTCTCTGTCCCCCACCTCCTGTACCATGTACGCAGCCTCTGTCCCCCACCTCCTGAACAATGTCCCCCACCCCCTGTACCATGTCCGCAGTCTCTGTCCCCCACCTCCTGTACCATGTCCGCAGTCTCTGTCCTCCCCCTCCTGTACCATGTCCGCAGTCTCTGTCCTCCCCTTCCTGTACCATGTCCGCAGTCTCTGTCCTCCCCCTCCTGTACCATGTCCACAGTCTCTGCCCTCCCCCTCCTATACCATGTCCGCAGTCTCTGTCCTCCCCCTCCTGTACCATGTCCACAGTCTCTGCCCTCCCCCTCCTATACCATGTCTGCAGTCCCTGTCCCCCACCTCCTGTACCATGTCCGCAGTCCCTGTCCCCCACCTCCTGTACCATGTCCGCAGTCTCTGTCCCCCACCTCCTGTACCATGTCCGCAGCCTCTGTCCCCCACCTCCTGTACCATGTTCGCAGCCTCTGTCCCCCACCTCCTGTACCATGTCTGCAGCCTCTGTCCCCCACCTCCTGTACCATGCCCGCAGCCTCTGTCCCCCACCTCCGTTACCATGTCCGCAGTCTCTGTCCTCCCCCTCCTCTACCATGTCCCCAGTCTCTGTCCTCCCCCTCCTGTACCATGTCCCTAGTCTCTGTCCTCCCCCTCCTGTACCATGTCCGCAGTCTCTGTCCCCCACCTCCTGTACCATGTCCACAGTCTCTGTCCCCCACCTCATGTACCATGTCTGCAGTCTCTGTCCTCCCCCCTCCTGTACCATGTCCGCAGTCTCTGTCCCCCACCTCCTGTACCATGTCCGCAGCCTCTGTCCTCCACGTCTTGTATTATGTCTGCAGTCTCTGAGGGGGAGTCTGGAGAGGAGTCAAGAGTGGGAATGCTGCCGTTATGGGGGTCTCAAGAGGAGTCGGACGTGTGTGGACTGTGAAAAGAAGACTATAGGATAAAACCAGAGCCACCAAGCTGGAGCCATCTGACTGAGCCCTGCACGGCGCACCTAAGAGGTCAGTGACAGTGCTGCCAGGCCAGTCTGGGGGGGGGGTGCTGGTGTAAGGGGGAGTGAATACAATAATGTTAGGGGGCACTGATACAAAGGTTCCCCATTTATATTAGTACCCCCCCTTACATTAGTTTATTCACGCTGCGGAAGGTGGTCTGTAAGGTGGAATCCTGCAGACTATGATGTAAGGGGGAACGCTTGCTCTTGTGCTAGCTGGCTTACAGTAACCTGACCTTCATGTCAATGGAGGCAGTTGTTTTTTTTACTTTTTGTTAAACTTAAACACACTGCTGATAGCACTAGCTACATGTTTATGGTTTAAATATTGATATTTGCACTGTTTAGCCATGAAAACTGTGGGCCAGATTCAGAGAGCCCTTACTCCTGTCTAACTAGTGTTTGACTGGAGTAATTTCAAATTACGCACGTTTTTTAGCTAGTCGAAAACTTCAAACCATGAATAGACGGCTGCGGGCTTCAATTCGACTGGATTACGTGTTCGTAGGCCTTCGGATCTACGCTGCAATAAAATTGCGGCCACTGGGTGGACTTCCCGTCGTTTTCCGCGTCGGGGTATGCAAATGAGCTTTTGCCGTTGATCCCCGAAATTACGATCTTCAATCGCAATCTCTTACGGCACCTTTAGTCATCTTTTTTTTGCGTAACACTATACCAGCTTTTTGCTGGTCTAATATTAGACAGCCCATGTTAAGTATGGCCGTTGTTCCCGCGTCGAATTTCTACGTTTTCCGAAGTCCTTTATTATTTTTTACGTAAGTCGTCCGGGAATAGGAATGTTCCTAAACGATGCTACTTAAACAACGAATGACGTAAAGACGTGATTTCGCGCAATGCACGTCGGGAAATTTCTGAACGGAGCATGCGCAGTTCGATCGCCGCCGGGACGCGCTTAATTTAAATGCTTCACGCCCCCTAATCGCGTATTTCGATTACGCGGCGAGAAATAGACTACGCCGCCGTAGCCTACGGGCAAAAATCTACCAGAATTCGGTGTAGAGCCTGGTAAAATACGGCAGCGTAGAGTATTTCGATTACGCAGCGCAATATTAAGTGTATGTGAATCTGGCCCTGTAATTTTAGGTACTTTTTTGCAGTGTCAGTAAAAAATTGGTGCCGTTCGTAAATTTTTGGCATCCTGCCAGTAAATTTAATTTCAGTGGGTTGGCAACACTGCTCTCACCAAAAGTAGCATGTACCTACCCTAGCACATATTCATTACCCTAACAGCTATTTCCAGTGTTGCATGGTCCCTTTCTCAGACTGATTGGTTTCCCTTTCAAAAGAAGGTAAGGTGACGTCCACTAGTGGACCAGGACTAGAGCACTGTGGAGTAGTGGTTGTTCATGAGGATGCACCGAAGGATATGGCAGTCACACTCTGGGCTTGACACTGAAAGAGAACAGATAGTACAGGCCGGAAAGAGCAGACTTTGTGGCCTCTGACTTCCAGTGGTAGTGGGCTCAGGGCTGGTATACATATTTCCTTATGAAGTGGCTTTGGAGGTCACCAACCTACCTATGCTGTCCATCACGGGTTGCTGGATCACAAGACTGTCTGTAAAAGATTTACAGATCTTTTGGCCATGATTGTAAATATCAACATTTTAGCTGTGAGTTTAACTATTTCGTGTGAGTTCAGTCACAAGATTTATGATGTAAATATGTATGTTCCAATGAAAAAATACAGTTTATATATAGAATGTATGTTTATGGAAGGAGACACTGTCAGTATGAGTATCTGATTGTGTGTCTCTGTCTTGTTGTGTCATGCTGTGAAATAATGCATGTTTATTAGGCAAGGCATGTCTTGTCTTTCATAAAAATACTTGTCACATTGCTCCTTTTTCAGTCATTTTATCTGTGAGCTGGTTATACTAATGACCAGAAATGAGGAGCGCTCCACCCTAGGTGTGTGCACATGAAAAGCTGAGCTCTTTTATTGACATTTCTTGACAATTTAATGATATAATTTATATGAGGTAACAAAGCATACTGTTCACTTCACCAGAAAAGAATTTAAAACCGACCTATTGTCTGAGGTATGTACCTTCTGAGAAATAAGTCAGAAGTGACCTAATAAAGTACCAGACTTTTTCACATAAGATTGTTTCTACATAAAATCTTTACTTTGAAAATGTCAACAGTGTGGGGATAAGAAAACAAAATATGGCGCCATTTCATTACAGAGCATAAGTAATGACTAATGAGAAAAAAGGACAGACTTGTGGGTGGAGAGATGTAGCTGCACACCCCGATGAATAGAAAAAGAAATTGTCCCAATGGGGCTTTAAAACAGCAAGGGTAGAAGAAATATGGAAATGCAACGTGTAAAGTACAACGTTTTATTGAAAAAAGGTTATGACATAAAAATAAGGAATGAGTTGCGACATAATGCACAATATAAAAATATCCATACACAGATCATAATGTAACAATAAAATACATAGCCTGTGATAGTAACAAGCATTTGTAGTTCCTAACGCGTTTCGACCAAAAGGTCTTCTTCAGAGGATTTTTACTGGTTGCCGCTGAAAGAGAGTAATTTCATAAGTCATACTGTATATAATTTATCTCTTCTATCCACTCCCTCAAAGCGCACCCCGCCCAGTCAAGGGACATGGATAGTCCCAGACTGTGAGGAAGGGGAAAGCATATGAGGGACGGAGAAGAAAGGAATTTAAACTTAATAACGTTTTGTTTGGATATATTCCAAAAACATTATGCCTTTTATTTATACTGTTTTTCCTCTTTACAGACTCTCGTTGTGCGATCTTGGGGAATGTCTCCCACTGCCTCCGTCTCCCCCATGTCCCCTTCCTGCCTGCACCCCAGCATACAGCCGTCTGTCCTTCCTGGGTTAGCTGTTTGTCACTGCCCAGCAGGGTGAGACGGCACTAGCGTCTTCACGCTGTAATATTGGCATTCGCCGGGCGGTGTCGCTGCCCTGGCGATTGCCAGTCTTCCCCTGCTGGCGGCATATACGGCCACTTCCGCCATCCCATGACGCACCGGCGTGCGCGTCATTCACTGACGCGGGCCACGGCGCCAACGTCACTCACGTGATGCGGAAGTGGCGGCTGTGTCCGCTTCCTATTGGACTCCGTATACGCCGGGAGACGCACCCGGGTTATTGGTCCACACCATCCTTCGGACAGAGGAGGGCAATATATCCCTCCTCCTCCCACTTGAGGCGGGGTCACGGTACCCCTGACCTATCCTAGGCCATGTAGCGCTATATATTTCCGCTTCCTTGATGCGAGTACCCATGGAGCCGGTCAGCGTCTCCACGCGTTACAGCATCCTGACTGGTAAGTCCTGCTTTATATACACCATCTATCCTTTTTTATTTATCCCTCCAGGGGAACCTAGGCAGTTCGTGGCACTAAGGGGGTCATCTGTTCTTCTTTTTAGTCCTAGATGGCCATACTCTAGCTCGACACTGCCACAATCGAGTTGATCTGTTAGTTAACCTCCTCCAAATTCTCAACCCCTACCCACCAAAGAACCAAGGTAAATTACCTCCCCATGCTCACCTCACTCCTCCCTCTCATCCCCCCTTCCCCCCCCTTTTTTCTGCACCAGCTATCCACACCACCTGCACCCACCTCATCACTTTCGATCACCCATTCACTTCTGGCTGCTGTCGTATATTGTATCAGCGCCCCTAATCACCTTATTTTTTACTTTTCATTTGCAACTGTTTTTTCAGTCCCTTGCCCCCCCCCCCCCCTTTTCCTTTTTTCTTTTTTCTTTACTCTCTTCTAACTTTCACTTCACATCTCACTTTTTCCACCCCACTTTCTCTCACCTTTCTCACTCATTCTCCTTGTCACATTCTATTTCACCTCTCAATCCCTCAATTTTTTTTTTTCCCTCCCTGGCCTGGGCCCTCCCCGGTTCTCTCCCCCCCCCCTCTTTTTCCCCCTTCTGCGCTTTTCTCTGTTTTGCCTGCACATGTCCCTTCACTTCCTTTCCTTCTTCTCCCTTCCCCTCTCTCTCTCTTCCCTCACTTATCCCCTTTATACACTTTTTCTTCCCCTTTTTTCCTTCTTTTTTCCCCTCTTCTTTCACTTCCATCTTTTCACTTTTTCGGGTGTCCCATAAAACCTTTTTTCCTCACCTTACCTCGGGCCTCTTGTTCTGGGTCTCCAATTTTTGTTTTTTGAATATAAATTACAGTGTACTCCCAATGTGAGCCCACATTAGTACACAGATCTCTCTATACCCCCATATGTTCATAGGTTCCCTTTAAGTTAATACATTCTATTCATTACAGGACACACCACTCTATTTACTCCCCTCTCCTCATTTGGTGTGGTAACCCTTTCCGGGTGCTCCTCCGTCTGGTTACAACACAGCCACCCTTAGATGGCGCCCTGCTTCGTTTTGCAGCAGTAATTGAGGATTTGCATCTGGGAGATTCGCAGGTTGGGACATCCTTCCCCCTTACCACCACACGAGAGTGCTGTTTTTCGGAAACTTTCCTATACCTTTTTATTCTGGTAAATGCGCTGTTTTTTAACTCAAATATTTCAATTAATTCCTTTCCTCTCTGTCCCTCATATGCTTTCCCCTTCCCCACAGTCTGGGACTATCCATGTCCCTTGACTGGGTGGGGTGCGCTTTGAGGGAGTGGATAGAAGAGATAAATTATATACAGTATGACTTATGAAATTACTCTCTTTCAGCGGCAACCAGTAAAAATCCTCTGAAGAAGACCTTTTGGTCGAAACGCGTTAAGAACTACAAATGCTTGTTACTATCACAGGCTATGTATTTTATTGTTACATTATGATCTGTGTATGGATATTTTTATATTGTGCATTATGTCGCAACTCATTCCTTATTTTTATGTCATAACCTTTTTTCAATAAAACGTTGTACTTTACACGTTGCATTTCCATATTTCTTCTACCCTTGCTGTTTTGAAGCCCCATTGGGACAATTTCTTTTTCAAGTAATGACTAATGATACCTATATACACAAGGATACATTCAAACAGCCGCATGGGTGTGTCCGCTAGTGGTAATTGGTAGATTCTTGCTGGCGGTTCTAAATGCGGCCTGCACACACTGTGAGCGAACAGCAGCAGCTATACACTTGTACAACATTTAAATTAATGGCCAGAACCACTGCTGTTCCCAGGTAACCACTAATCTGATGGAAATAGAGCCTCCGACCGACCCTAAACGCAAACAGTATGTGTCTAGGATTGGTGCAGAATTCTGGTCACAGCAAATCTGCTGTGTTCTGAGGCAGAGTTTACCCGCCTCTAAACACAACAAACTATCCACACCTATGCAAATGTGTCCCAAGATGTTCATGATCATTACAGACTTTGCTTTTTGATGCAATAGTTATTTATTTATTACAGGCAGTGCAGCACTTAGCATATTTATTGTACATTCACATAAGTTTGTGCCATTCAGCTTACAATCTAAGATCCCTGCCTCATATGCATAGAAACACCTACTAGGGCTAGTTCAGCCAGGAGCCATTTAACCTTTGTGGGAGGAGAACATGGAAACTCTATGCAGGTACTGTTTTGGCTGGAATTCAAATGAGAACCCCATTGCTGCAAGGCGGAAGGACTAACCCAGTCTTTCTCAACCTTTTTACCCCAGAGGAACCCTTAAAATAACTTTCAGGTTTCAGGCAACTCCTGCTAAATTAAATGAATTAGGGGTTATTACCAGTGTTAAAGTATAACTAAAGACAAACCTTTTTTTTTTGTTTTGGAAAGAGTGGAGAGGGATTAGAGCCCCTGACAATATTTATTGCGACCTGTGCCCCCGTTAAGGAGATTCACCCTCTCTATTTGTCCTGTTTACCATTCTCATTGAAAGTGAAAGTAAAAAGAAAACACCAAAATGGGGACACTAATTCTGGTGAGCTAGGGGTCCCCAAAAAAATCCTTTAATTTGCAAAGATGTCCTCTCACTTCCTGTTTGGCTATGGCACATTAAGTGAAGCAAAATATCCGCAATGGTGAAAAAAAACCTGACAGAAGTTATAACCCTCCCTTACTCTATCCAAAATGCTCATAGTTCTACTTTAATCGTCTGTAAAATTATAGACAGTTTGTAAAAAACAGTTTTTTTTTGTATAATTGTCCCAGGACAGAAGGAAAGCCCCCGTAAAAAGGATCTGCTTGTTGCCAGCTCCGAACTGTACATGGGCAGTTCTGGAGATAGACAATTTGTGAACTGCTGGGTTCAACCTCAGATCGGGCTATGGGTCAGATCTGGGTGACATCATGGTGCACATCAGACGTGGCTTTTATTCACACACCCCACCACACAAGCTGAAGCTGTTCAGAGCCAGTGACACATGGATCTTTTTTTACAGCCGTTTTTGTTCGAAGCACCAGGTTTGAGGTGGCACTCTGGGAAAACTGATCTAAAGTGCCACTCTGGGGACACTGATGTAGGGCCACAATCTGGGGTTTCTGATATAAGATGACACTCTTAGGCTCTGATGTAAGGTGCCACTCTTGGGGTCCTGATGTAAGGTAGGCCTTTGGGGGCTCTGATGTAAGGTGGGACTCTAGGGACACTAATGTAAAGTGGGAGTCTGAGGACACTTATGTAAGGTGGTACTCTGAGGACACTAATGTAAGGTTACACAGTGGGAGCTCTGATGTAAGATGAGATTCTGGAGGCACTGATGTAAGGCGGGACTTTTGAAACACAGATGTAAAGGGGGTCTCTGGGGGCTCTGATGTAAAGTCAGACTAGGGTTGCCACCTGTATGGGATTGACCCGTACAGTACGGGTTTAGAATCATCTGTCCGGTTTTCAGAATGCCTCAAACCCAGACAAAACCATTCTGGCAGAGGGGAGCTTCATTAGCATACTTCTTACTGTGGAGACAGTCACAGCAGCAATATCATTTCGCACACACACTGTGGTGATGTGTGTGTGTTATGTATGTGAAGCTTGGCTCCTTTCTGCCCCCCACCCATGCTCCTGCAGTCTCTCTTATCTCTGACCCCCCCCTTTCCAATCACTAGTGGTGTGTTCCTGAGAGAAGGGGGAGGCAAAGCTGAGGAGATCACTGTAGCTGCTGTGTCGGGCTGCCCTGCTCACTAGGAGGTAGGAGATTACTTTTTTTTACTAAGGAAAGTTTTCTAGATTGCAAAGTTCCAGGAAGATTTATTTTGCATTGAAGCATTAAGATAAGCAGAATCAGCAAGCCACTGTGTGTGTGTGTGGGGGGGGGGGGGGGTCTGCGGCGGCCCGATGATCACAGCCCAGCCAAATCACAGTATCTCCCAAGCAGCACTTATCTATGTCTACAAACTTCCCCCATCCTGTGTCCAGATTATGTGAAGTCATTTATAACCATTTACTTAACCCTGTGTGTATGTGATGAGTTCACACCTCTGATTGTACAGACTCAGACCCTGGATAACACAGGTTACATCATACCCTCCGCACCCCTCTCCTGAACATACTGCCTCCATCATACCCTCCGCACCCCTCTCCTGAACATACTGCCCCCATCATACCCTCCGCAGCCCTCTCCTGTACATATTGCCCCCATCATACCCTCCAGAAATTGTATTTAATCACAAAGCTATATGCATAATGTATACGACATTAAAAATTGCTGTTCATTGCATTGTACAGAGGTAATGAATTTGACGTACTACAAAATAATTTTTTTTGCCATGCGCTGCTAAAGTGTTTGGGTTTGGCTTGAAGAAAAGGTGGCAACCCTAAGTCAGACTCTGTGGACTCCTATGTATAGGAGAATTGCTGAGGACTTTGATGTAAGGGAGGACTCTGACGTGTACTGTACATGGTGCTCATCCTGACTACTGCACTCCATATGTTATTTTGTTTGTTAATTGTTATAAAAATGTGCAGCACTAAACATAAAGTGCAAGCAAAATACAATAATATTCAAAAAAACACATATCCTGTGTGAACATTGAATTCGTAAACATTACATGAATGCTGAAAAATTTCTCAAATAAAGTGCAAGTGCATAAAGTGTAGCAGTGATATAAAAGATCATACAAAGTAATAACAACGTATAAGTTCATGTGTGGGAACATCTGTGGTCTCATCATTGATATGGAAGGTAGTCCCAGCTTCAGATATATCCTTGGTCCAACCTCCCACTCACAGTTACCAGGTTGCATTCAGTATATGTAAAATGGGAGACGGACCAGTTTAAAACTATTTATTGACTCTTAAAAGATTGAATTTACATGCCAATGCCATCAGCAACAAATGACCATTTCCAAAGCAGTAGCGGAAAAAAAAACAGCTCCACTCACCAGTACCCAGATTGGCCGTGATCGGCTGTGCATTCATGGTAAGTTCCACATCGTACGTCCTAGCTCTGCCCTAAGCGTTTTATCATAAATTACGTCATCAGAGGCATTGGACGCACGACACTACCATGCAGTTATAATAGGCAGACACCCAATCACAATTCAACAAACTGTGATGGAAGGAATTGACTCCTTATAGCTCATAAAATCTCTGGAATATTAATACTATCCATTGGTAATTGCAACCTAGTGGTGAAAAAGGAGAAATCGAAAAAAAGAAAATATATATATATATGCATAAAGATAGCAGTAAGTATAAAATTTGCAATTAAACCATGATGGAAATACCAGTCTCCACTTCCTAGTACGTCACTTCCGGTCAGGTCTGCTCCACCCTACGCATTATGTCACGATCACATGACTTCCTCAGGGGATAAACACAATATTCCCCATGCACACATTTAAGAAAATGGCTGTTCAGTAATGCTCGATGCTGTAATGACCATAGGCTGGAAACCGCGAACAATCAAAGTGAAATGTCATCAGCACACCAAGGATTCCTCAAAAGGGTCCAAAGCTTTATTTTTTGTGGTTACAAGGTAAACATACGGCAATGTTTCGGAACCACGCAGGGCCCACGTCAGGCAGGTTCTTCACTTTCCTCAGGGGCTAGTCCCATTTAGAGCTGTGGCAGGCTCCACCCACTACAGATTCCCTGCAGAAAACTATAGAATGAGTGGAGACAAAACCAGTTACCCTGCACAAGGAGAAAGAGCAGCAGTGACTGGTCTTTATTACAGGAAACTGCTACACAAAGGCAAAGTTTCACACTGGATTTACTGCACAGATCTGGAAGAAATACAGAAAGCACATCTAGATTCCTTGAAGAAAAGACATGACAAATGCATTTAGACAATATTCACTTATCCTGGAGTTCAGATTTAATGTTTTATTTTTTTTTTATCGTTTGCTGGTATGGAACTGAGAGCAATACCATAACACAATGATTCAAGCATGTCTATGACGGCAGAAAGGAGGGTTGATTAATTTTGAAGCTGGCAACATCATTATACTTTATTTCCTGACTTAACTTTCTGCTCATCATCTTCCATTCTTCTCCTTGCGGTCCTGTTGATTTAATTATTCAATGCAATTCTCATTCCACCTATTTACATAATTTTATCACAGTCACATTATTCTTTTTTATAGTTTTCTCCAGAAGACGCAGGAAATGAATGTTCGTGTGGAATAAGAAATGTCTTCCTGAGATTGCTGTGATAATTCTTCTTCCACTGTCATTATCTTAGCATATTCTCTTGTTACTGTGATTGTGAATTATACACAACTGTTTATATATTGGGGCACAAGTGAACATAGCACAAACAACAATAATAACACTAATTATAATGATACCAATAGTTGTAAATTCAGTCTAATAGCAAGACTTTTACATGAGAGTAGAGGCCTTGAAGGAAAAATTGGCCATACAGGGTGCAATATAAAAGGACGGTGGTGGAATATGCCTTCTCATGGTTTAGACTTTTTTCCCATGAGTGTTTTATCATTTAAAACTAGTAAACAAATAAAGCTATGATGTCACGGTCTCTGCCGTGCCAGGCAGACGGCGAGGCATGGTCACGCTCCAAGTGGCTCTGGGTGGGATTGAACCCAGGACCTCGCCGTTGCTGCTTCAACACCTTGCCTCTGAGCCACTCCTCAGTATGGGTTTCTGCTTCCTTTCCAGCTAAGGTGGTGCTGAATGTGCTGATCACCTTTAGTTGGATCTCATTGCAATCTGCACCTGACTATCCTGGTCCAGCTGAGGCAGGTTACCCAATTAACTAGGGTATAAAGCCCTGCCTCACTCTGAGAGCCTTGTCAGTTCATTGTTACCTGATCGTCCTGTCCGTGCCAACGGTTCCTGTAGTGATCTTCAGCTGCAAGACTGACCCCGGCTTCTGACCTTTGGCTTACGTTCCTTGGATTGCTGCTGTCTCCTGTCCTTTGACCCTGGCCTGTACCTTCGGACTTCCTCTGCAGCCCTTGACCCACGGCTTGTGCCCCGGACTTGTCTTTGGTTCCTGTTTGTGAACCCTGAACTTTCTGTCGGTATCTACCTGACTCTCTGCTGTCATCAGTGTACCACGTCGGCTCAGCTACAAGACTAGCCCCCGTGCACGGACTCACAGTCAAGGTAGTGTCCTTACCTCATTACCGTGGGCTGTGGGTACCTGTAAGGGTGAGCTTACAACCTGCAGAATGGACTCCGCTCAAGGTAAGCCCTTACATATGAGCAGCAGATTATATGGTTAAAAGAAGATGGAAAAGCTCTAAAACTGTCATCAAAATGCAAATAGTGATGGTAACCCAAGTCCACTCATACTCAGAGATATATATATATATATATACATACATACATACATACATACATACATATATAGTCCCAAAAACACATGGAGTGTGTGCAAATAAACGGTCCTGAAGACAACACCACCGTGATCTCTTAGCAGTTTCCACACTGAAGTGAAGACCCACCACCGAGCTTAAAAGCCACTTACCAGAGGGCAAGCTTGATATGCAGTCGGCTATAGCCCAGCCGCGGCCTTCACTTTAGTGAATTCACAGAGTTACAGGTTCCAGGGAAGAGACATCAGGAGCGATCACAGGCTCATCCAGATGACATAGGTAGAGAAAGGGCGCACCATAGTGTAATTCTGTAAAACTCTTTTTATTTTAAGAGATAAAAGGTACTTACAAAAAAGCAGGTAAAACCATGCAGTATAAAACAGATGCCGGCCGGCAACAAGCGGAGCCCTTCCTCCTTAGCATAGTGATGTCACTGTACGTCCCCCCAGACGCGTTTCGTCATTACTATCCCATTGAAAACGTCTGAGTAATGACAAAACGCGTCTGGAAGGACGTGCAGTGACGTCACCACGCTAAAGAGGAAGGGCTGCGCTTGTTGCTGGCCGGCATCTGTTTTATACTGCATGGTTTTACCTGCTTTTTTGTAAGTACCTTTTATCTTTTAAAATAAAAACAAGTTTTACGGAATTACACTATGGTGCGCCCTTTCTCTACCTATGTCATCTGGATGAGTCTGTGATCGCGCCTGAGGTCTCTTCCCTGGAACCTGTAACTCTGTAAATTCACTAAAGTAAAGGCCACGGCTGGGCTATAGCCCACTGCATATCAAGCTCGCCCTCTGGTAAGCGGCTTTTAAACTTGTGGTGGGTCTTCGCTTCAGTGTGGAAACTGCTAAGGCCGCGTACACACGATCAAATCTGTCTGCTGGAAACGGTCTGCTGATTCGATTGTGTGTATGGGCAAACAGACGGATTTGGCCAGCCAACAGATTTGAAAGCATGCTTTAAAATCTGTCGGCTGGGAACCCGTCCGCCCGACATGTCTGCTGGTTAGTATGCTAACCAGCAGACATATCTGCTAGCACACGCGTCGAATGGTTTCGACGCATGCGCGGAAGTGTTTTACTTCCTGGTGCGGTGACGTGGCGGTGTCAACGTCACCGCCACGTCGGCGCGCTGTCTGCCGGCGGGGATTTTGGTTTGATCGTGTGTACAGGATCAAACCAATATGTCCCAGCAGACAGATCTGTTCAAATCGGTCTGTCCGACCGATTTGAACAGATAGATTTACTCGTGTGTACGGGGCCTAAGAGATCACGGTGGTGTTGTCTTCAGGACCGTTTATTTGCACACACTCCAAGTGTTTTTGGGACTCTCTCTCTCTCTCTCTCTCTCTCTCTCTCTCTCTCTCTCTCTCTCTCTCTCTCTCTCTCTCTCTCTCTCTCTCTCTATATATATATATATATATATATATATATATATATGCCTGAGTGGACTTGGGTTACCATCATGATTTGTGTTTTATTGTTTTGTTGGCGCAGCTTTATTTTTTTTTGTATATTTGGCTCTGTGTATCGCACGCAAGCTGCTGCCTTTCATTTTCTATTTTTATTTTATTTTCTTTATTTTATCTGTAATTAGCGCAGTTTTTTTGCTTCTTCCTGTCATCAAAATGGCCAGATGAAAGGCTAAAAGCCATAAATTAAAAGGGCAATTTTCATTGAGTGGGGTTGTGGAACTGAAAATTGATAGCAGATTACTATGATTAATGATGTCAATTTACTTCATGATCAATAAAACATAATTTTGGCTATTTTCAATTACAATTGTGGCCTTTTGGCTGCTGCTCCTTCTTCAACTAGAATTTACCAGGGTGTGGAAATGGTAGCTACTGAATTCCAATAGTCAAAAAATAATATTCTAGTTAGGTGTAAAAAGTTAGAATTTAAAGTGACTAATGCCGCGTACACACGGTCGTTTTTTGCGATGAAAAAAAAACGACGTTTTTTAAAACGTCATTTAAATTGATCGTGTGTGGGCAAAACGTCGTTTTATGTCTTCAAAAAAACGACCAAAAAAAAATTCCAACATGTTTGAATTTTTTGTGTAGTTTTTCAAAACGTCGTTTTTTGTTTCACAAAAAGTCACCGTGTGTAGCAAAAACGTCGTTTAAAACGACGTTTTTCAACCCGCGCATGCCCAGAAGCTAGTTATGAAGCGAGCTTCAATGGAAAAGAGTGGTGAACGTAACCTTGCTTTTTGTGAAAAAACGATGGTGTGTATGCAAAATTGTCTTTGAAAAGTGACGTTTCAAAAACGACGTTTTTTACTTCACAGAAAACGTCGGTTTTTTTTCATCGCAAAAAACGACCGTGTGTACGCGGCATTAGAGTTGCAAAGCCTTAATGCTAATTGATATCCAAAATGATATCCGGCTAGTCTCTACCACACGGAATTCTGCTAGCAAAATGCTTGCTTGGTGGCATCTTTCTCTTCTTAATTACTGAACCCAAGCCTGTGAAAATGTTGGCCAACATTTTACCATTGCTTTAGCAGCACCTATTTATTTTTTTGTAAAATTATTTTTATTAAATTTTTAAGACATATATACAACAACAGGCCACAACACGTGACCAACAATTACCGGCCATAACACAAAGACCGGTGTACAAAAATAAAAAATAAATAGGATAAAAAATGGCGGGGGAACAAATGCATCAGACACCAACAAAGCAAACTAAAACAGAGTGGAATGGACTGAAATGGAATCAAATGAGAAATCAAATCAAGTCCCCCCAACATAACATAATTAAAACCTCTTGCCTACTCCCAATTCTAATGCTGACCCCCCAAACTGGGGGTAAGTGCCAGATGACATAGCATTCGTGCCTCCCAACTCCCCAGCACCTATTTTAAGGCAGAAGAGAATTATGGGACTAAAGTCTGTAGTTCCAACCAAAAGTTGGAAAGAGGTTTATGGGTTGATTTTGTTCTCAAAAATCATAAAGGTTTTTATTATTGTATATAGAGAAATACAAATAGATTGCATACAAAAGGCAGTAATTGTATGAAATTACACAAATAACAAGTAATACCGTCACAAAACAAGGTACTGTTTAGTAGCAAAGGCATAAACAACCACAATGAGAAGTAGCGAGGTGGCCAAGATAGGGGCATGAAGAGTCCAAGTGATTTGCTAAATAGGGGAGATTTTGCTCAAAAGCAACTAAAAGGAAAGCAGATATGCTATTAAAGGCAAGAGGGGAAATTTAAAGGGGGGGGGGGGGGGCCTAGGAACAAAAACACTTGCCTGGGACAAAAAAGTAAGAAAGAAGAGTGAAGGGTATTTTGAAAAAAAATCAATGTGTGTGTGTGTGTGTCTGTGCCCATATGGAAAAGTGAGTCTAATGGGAGTGGCTTCATAACTATCAATCAGCTGTGCACCTGCGGGGCTCTAATGAGAAAAGCTGCTGGGCTTTAGACGTGATTTCCTATTGGGAGTATCTCACCAAAAATGAAATTTTTATTGCAGGAGATGCCTGAAATCTGATTTATATCTAGACTTCTGGGAAAATTGGTGAGCCAATCATACAAGCAGGAAATTATGTTTCTAGGTAGCCATATTGCATTGCATTTTCAGAAACAAATGGCTTTTTTAACCACTTGCTGATCACCGCACGCACTTTTACGTTGACAGAATGGCATGGGCAGGCAGATTGCAAACAGGTATGTTCCTTTAAATCTGCAACCCAGCGGGCGCGCGCCGCTTGCCTCGTGAGCATGTTCGCGGGTCCCGGGAAACTCGATGTTCCCGGGTGGCCCGCGATTGCGGTTGGCAAAGGCAGAACAGGGGGATGACTTTGTAAACAAGGCAGTCCCCTATTCTGCCTAGTGACACTATCACTGTTCCCTGTGATCGGGAACGGTCATCAGTGATGTGTCACGTGTAGCCACGCCCCCCTAACAGTAAGAATTACTCCCTAGGGACCACTTAACCCCTACAGTGCCACATAGTGGTTAACCCCTTCACTTTTAGTGTCATTTTCACAGTAATCAGTGCATTTTTATAGCACTGATCACTGTAAAAATTACAATGGTAATAAAAATGCCATAAAACTATCCCCTATTTTGTAGACACTATGGCCCAGATTCATAAAGCAATTACGCCTGTCTAACTGGTGTTAGACAGGAGTAATTTCAAATTTCGCTCGCCGTATCACTAGTTTGAATCCTCAAACCATGATACGGCGGCTTCGGGCTTCGATCCGAGAGGCTTACGTCTTCGTAAGCCTTCGGATCTACGCTGCAATATTTTTGCGGCCGCTGGGAGGAGTTTGCGTCGTTGTGATGCGTCGGGATATGCAAATGTGTTTTTACGGCGATCCACGAAGATACGAGCGGTCTTCGCAATCGCTTACGTCTGTTTTTTTTTACGTACTGTTAGACCAGCTTTTTGCTGGTCTAACGGTGCGTAGCCCATGTTAAGTATGGCCGTCGTTCCCGCGTCAAATTTAATTTTTTATTTTTTTTGCGTAACTCGTTCGGGAATAGAAATGTCCATAAACGACGCTACTCAAACAACGAATGACGTAACGACGTGATTTCGCGCAATGCACGGCGGGAAATTTGCGAACGGAGCATGCGCAGTTCGATGGCCGCGGGAACGCGCCTATTTTAAATCCTTCACGCCCCCTACTCGTGTAGATGGATTGCGACGGGAGAAATACACTACGCCGCCGTCGTTTACTGGACAAAATCTACCTGGATTCCACGTAGAGCCAGGTAAAAAACGGCGGCGTAGTGTATTTCTGATACGCTACGAGAATCCAATTCTCTCTGAATCTGGGCCTATAACTTTTGCGCAAACCAATTAATAAACGCTTATTGAGATTTTTTACCAAAAATATGTAGAAGAATACATATCGTCCTAAACAGAGGAAATTTTTTTTTTATATATTTTTTTGTGGATATTTAATATAGCAAAAAGTAAAAAATATTGATTTTTTTTCAAAATTGTCGCTCTATTTTTGTTTATAGCGCAAAAAATAAAAACCACAGAGGTGATCAAATACTACCAAAAGAAAGCTCTATTTGTAGGAAAAAAAGGACGTCAATTTGTTTGGGAGCCACGTTGCACAACTGCGCAGTTATCAGTTAAAGCGACGCAGCGCCGAATCGCAAAAAGTGGCCTGGTCTTTGACCAGCGTAATGGTTCGGGGCTTAAGTGGTTAAGAGAGCAAGGAGAACAGTGGGAAGGAAATGGGGAAAATATTTTCTCTGATACATTAAGCCGTATGTGTAATTTGAGCTTCAGCTGAGATCGTTGCAGCAAAAAGTTGCTTGATAAATTGATGAAAATAATCCAGGACACTACTTGCTGGCTACAAATCAATATGAACTATTCATATTCTGTATTTTTTCTACATCTGACACTATTTTAGTCCTATAAATAAATATGAAAAATGTATACAAAAAGCACTATACATTCCCTCTATGTTTACAGAAGGTTAGAAGTATGTCATGTTAAAAAATTAGGACTTTAACCACTTAAAGTGGAGTTCCACTTTTTTTCCATTTTTTAATGTTTGTCTGTGCTGCATGCCCTAATCTCATAGTGTTCAGAATGGACAATTTTTTTTATTTTGTTGCTTGTAAATACCTTTATTTTGTAGTCCTTCATTACTTCCTCCTCCTTATTAGCCTAGGCCAGGGTCTCCTTTATCAGGCCCTTGGGGCACTATTTCTCCCTCTGATATGAGGCACTATTCCTCCCACTGACACCAACAATGGGGCACTATTTCTTCCACCGATAACAATCACGGGATACTATTCCTCCTCCTAATAGGGGCAATACTGCTCTTTAACCACCAACCCTGGGTCCATATTTATTCTCACTGATTCCAGGCCGATGGGGCCCACACACAATCGGTTTGTCCGATGAAAACTGTCCATCGGTTTGTTTTCATCAGACAAGCCGATCATGTGTACACGGCTTAAGAGTAGAGAAAAGAATGATTACAAGGATTCTTTATTTATTTTGCCAAATTCTGCAATGAGAAGAAAGGTTTTCTAATGAGTTCCACTATTGTTTTTTTATGATAGAGTTGGGCTCAGTCTTCAGATACCATTCTTTCAAGCCAAAATGCTTCTTTGACTTCCATTAGGGGAAATTGCTGCTTACGCTGTATTTATGTGAAACAGATGTATTGTTCGAATTAAGTAGAGTTAGATGAGGGAAGGGGGAGTTTCTTTTTTAAATTAATATTACTAATAATTGTGTTCCAAATAAAGTTGTTTCTGAAGCAATATAACTGCATCTAATTGCATTCCTATATCAAGTGTCTTCATCTCCAGCACATAGGATTAGGATTGCATGTAAATATAGAATCATCGGGGACCATATGCCATCTAGATGAATTCGTATAACAGCCATTGATTTTTAACTTTTGACTAAGGTAATTGGGTAATGTTATTCCTTTAGATTTACCATTCGTTTCTATTTAATGATTGGACTAGGTTATGTTATTATATTTTTTCAGTATATTCATTTTTTTGTCATTTAATTTATGTTCCACAATATAAACATCTCCAAAATTTAAATATTTAATGTCATTCTACTTGTTATTTAGTATGTAATCTATACTGCATGGTTCTGAATAAAATGAGAATCATGATTTTTTTTTGCTCAGAATAAGGATCATGATTCTTGGGGTAACATCATGAATGAATGAAAACTTGTATAGCGCGGCACATGCGAACTAAATCGCCTCTATTTAACATTATACCAAAAACTGGGCTAACTTTACAGTTTCATGTTTTTTTTTTATTCATTGAAGTGTATTTTTTACCCAAAAATTGCGTTTGAAAGACCACTGCGCAAATACAGTGTGACATAAAATATTGCAACGACCACCATTTTATTCTCTAGGGTCTCTGCTAAAAAAATATACATATATATCACAGGTGTCAAACACAAGGCCGGTGGGCCGAATCCGGCCCACCAGGCAATTTTTATGCACCTCTCCTGCAGCTTTGGCATCCCCCTCATCTCCGTCCCCAACCTGTTTCAGCAGTCAGCAGCAGAGAGGAGGACAAAATTCCTCAGCTGCCAGATTTTGCACTTCTCTATGCAGCCGCTCATCCCAATTCCCCCCCACTGTCTCAGCAGTCGGTAGGAGAGAGGAGGACAGAACTCCTCTGCCAGATCTTGCGCTTCTTATTGCAGCCGCTCATCCCAACCCCCCCACCCACTGTCTCAGCAGTCGTTAGGAGAGAGGAAGACTGAACTGCTCCTAGAGATCCTGCGCCTCTGTGGCACCCCGGGTCTCTGCCTCCCCTGGTTTTAGCATTTAGCTGACTCTGGCAGCTGACTCCAGCCTTCCTCTGGTCCTCCTCCAGACCTTGCACTTTCTGCTTCCCAGCTTTTCTGGCAGCAGCACCTGGTAAGGGGGGTACATTGTGATTTAGTAAGGGAGTGTGAGAAACTCATGACTTCTGATGTTGGGGGGAAGCTCTTGACATATGATGTAAGGGGGTGGGGTGATCTAGTCTTACAGATACAACAGGTCCTTTTAGGGCAACCATAATGTTGATGTGGCCCTTTGTATAATGTTTAGGGGTTCTAAATAATTTTCTAACAAAAAATACAGATTTTTAACTTGTAACTTGCAACAAATGACCACTTAGCCTTTAAGTGGTTAAGCTGCCCTCATTTACAGACTGAAGTTCATTCCTTTGATCCAAAAGAAGCAAAAGATACAATGTTTCTTTTTAACTTAGCCCTGTACTATACTGTAATAAACTTTGCGGCTACTTTTTTTTTTTTTTTGACAGCTGTCAGCTATGAGCAGAGAACGGCTCTGCACTAAATCATGGATTAAAGGGGTTGTAAATGTACATTTTTCCCTAAATAGCTTCCTTTACCTTAGTGCAGTCCTCCTTCACTTACCTCATCCTTTCATTTTGCTTTTGTAGCACTTACCCCCGAAGGAGCTGCTGATAATTGATTGGGCCTGTACTCTGCTTTAACAACCCCCCAATGATTTGGTCTCGCTCCCCTTGACACAGCTGTGGTGCAGTGCTGATATGAAACTTTCACTAAACGGAACAATCCCACCATAACAATGTGTATATAGTGTACCTTTACCGTTATCTGGGCATCCGTTGTTCCACCTGTTAGAATAATGAACAAGCTTCACACCAATTGTGATCAACCAGGATGTAAGTTTACTGGAACTAGTATAAAGACAGTAGTTTTATATTAACTGTATCAACATACAAACTTACTATAATAGTGCAATGAGTGCATACAAACTAATAACACTTAAAGGTCCCTTGAGCCTCTACTGCGGCGCGTCTCCAAGTGGGACTAGTGCTCAGAGTAACAATGCCTTGACACTGACCACCTTCCCACTTCCAGTACGGCCGCACCAAACATACCAATGCAAAGATATCAACACAGCACAATACAATTTCTCAGGAGCTTCCCCTGAGGTATAAGGCAGCCTTTTGTCTTACTGCATCCAAAGCACAAACCATCCCTGTGAAGAAGTGTAGTCTCTGGTCTTCTTTCTTCAGCTAGCTATTATACTGCAGTGTTTGTAATCCAATGGTTTAACAAGTAATGAAGCAACACAACTGAAGAGTTATAACAGTTCCTGCTGTAAAACACACTTGTAGATGCCTTCGGTGTAGGTATACCTTAACTGTCAGTCAGCCCTCAATGAAGCATAGGCTTTTAGGCCTGATTGAACTCAGTCTATTTGAATGAGACCTCCCTGTAGGACTACAGGTCCCAGCAACTTTGTGAAATGAGTCTAAGTGTGTTAAGGGTGTTAAAGAACTTCTGGGCGACAGCCCTCTCACCACACCAGGCCTGGGAAGTTGTGAACCTCCGCTCCAGTTGTGTCAATCCTGCTGCCAGTCAGCACTGCCACGCTGCCCCGCTCCTCAAGCAAACTGGACATCCACTTGGCTCCGTCAAGGGTCCTGGATCCTCAGACCCGATCACACTGTTTCTCCAGCACACTGTGGTAAGGCAGAGTCAATGGATGTTCTGCTCTGAACACTCCTTCACAGATCCTTGCAGGCAGGCCATGCGTCCAGAAAGAGGCAGAAAATGGCTCCACTCTGCCTTTTATATCCACCCAGCATGCAGTTCAGCCACCTAGTGTTCATGGATAAGTGAGTCTTTTCACAAGATAAACATTTTTCTGCTCTGCATATGTAAGTTAAAACATATCTCGCTCACATTGGTATTTGGCTCCCTCTAGTGGTATGCCATCTTTAGCATTATATGGCAAAAATACCAGTGCTACACTTTTAAATGTCCTTATTTCTTCTGAGAAATCATCACTTCCTGTTCTTCTGTCTGTAACTCCACACAGTAATGCAAGGCTTTCTCCCTGGTGTGGAGTGTCATCCTCGCCCCCTCCCTTAGACTACAGGAGAGTCAGGACGCTCTCTATGTTGCAGATAGAGAAAGGAGCTGTGTGTTAGTGGGCGTCCTGACTTCAATGCACTTCAATGCAATCAGTTCAGCTGTGTTTAGAAACTCAAGGTGGCTAAATGTGTGTAACTGTATATAAACACGCATAAATGCAGCTAAGACCCCTTTGGCACTGAGGACTTTTACATGCGGTACAGCGCTAAAAATAGCCTGAAAAACTCCTGCCCAGCATTCTCAATGTGAAAGCCCGAGGGCTTTCACACTGAGGCGAAGCGCTGGCAGGAGAAAAAAAAATCTCCTGTCATCAGCATCTTTGGAGCGGTGAGAGGAGTGGTATGCATACAGCTCCTTCACTACTCCTTCCCATTTAAAACAATGGGAAACCACGGTCATACCGCCTCCAATGCGCCTCTGCAGAGGCGCATCGCGGGCGGTATTAACTCTTTATCGTCCGCTAGCGGGGGTTAATACCGCACCGATAGCGGCCAAATCCCGCGGCAATTCTGACGGTATAGGGCCGCTATTTTTACCGGCGTTATATCTCCACCGCGCCCCCCCGCCCCAGTGTGAAAGGGCCTTAAGGAGACAGGGGACATCTAAATGCAGCATACATTTATATTTGTGAAGCATA
The DNA here is from genome assembly GCA_029574335.1 of Rana kukunoris. Classification (NCBI taxonomy): domain Eukaryota; kingdom Metazoa; phylum Chordata; class Amphibia; order Anura; family Ranidae; genus Rana; species Rana kukunoris. The sequence goes on from CM056051.1 coordinate 134,859,866, forward strand.
AAGTTGTGTAATTTATAGTAATGTTTTAACAAACACATTCTTTGATTAAAATCATTTTTTTCTTTATTTGCCTGGAGTACAAATTTAAATAATACTTAATAGGCTGGTGTAATAAAGCCATAATCAGTGGAAATTATTCTTGGGCATGTTTGGAAGTGAGAAAGGATTGAGAATGGTTGTGAGAGTTGAATTAATAGTGTTATACCGTAATGCTAAAGATGGAATTAGTTCAGAGATTCAGAGACTGTGACTCATGTGGGTTACTCAGAACTAAATAAAGCTCTCTCACACTTCTGAGCTGAGGCTACATCGATAGAAGTGGCAGAGTAGAAACTAACTCCTTCATTGCTCCTATCAGTACTTCAGGTACACTGAGAAAAGCAAGCTGTGATTAGCAGACATATAAAAAAAAGGACCCTTTTATTACAGTACCTAATGTGTGATCTGATACCTGCTTCTCCCAGTAAATATTGTGCATTGCACTTCACTCCCCTATTAAATACCAGAAAGGCTTTTCTAAAATCGTCATTCACTTATGCTTTTCCTTATTTTGACCATAGCTAATGTGGCAACTTAGCTATTCAGTGGCCCAATAAATGTATAATGTGTAAGCGTCTTGTTAAAGTGGTTGTTAAGGCAGTGCACACAGCCAATTCCAGCCCCTCTACTAGAATTATATGATGTATATAGTATATGCCATTTTCTAAGATTCTTCTTATAAATACACTTTTTCTTATCCCTGATCATCGCTCACGTGACCGCCCGGTGCAATCTTTCTTCGCTGTATGTATTCCAGAGAGAGGGGCTGAGCTTTCCCTCTGATGTCTGCCAGGCGGTCACGTGACCTCCCTCTCTAATACAAACATTGGAGGAAGACAGCGTTGGGCGGTCGCGTGACCACCCGGCTTAGCCCCTCCCTCTGGAATACATACAGCGGAGAAAGACAGCACTGAGTGGTCACATGACCGATGATCGGGGATAAGAAAAGCTGTATTTATAAGAAGAATTTTTGAAAATGGCATATAGTATTTACATCATATAATCCTAGCAGAAGGGCTGACAGTGATTGGGAGCAGTAATGTGCAATATATATATATATATATATATATATATATATATATACATACAGTGCCTCGAAAAAGTATTCATACCCCTTGCAATTTTCCACATTTCCAAAAATGTAAATGTATTTTATTGGGGCTTTATGTGATAGACCAACGCAAAGTGGCACATTATTGTGAAGTGAAAGGAAAATTATAAATGGTTTTCATTTTTTACAAATAAATATCTGAAAAGTGTGGCATTCATTTGTATTCAGCACCTTTTAGTCTGATACCCCTAACTAAAGTCAAGTGGAACCAATTGCCTTTAGAAGTCACCGAATTAGTAAATAGAGTGTATAATTTAAATACAGCTGTTCTGTGAAGCCCTCAGAGGTTTGTTAGAGAACCTTGGCGAACAAAACGCATCATGAAGGCCAAGGCACACACTAGACAGGTTAGGGATAAAGTTGTGGAGAAGTTTAAAGCAGGGTTAGGTTCTTAGAAAATATCCTAAGCTTTGAACATCTCACGGAGCACTGTTTAATCCATCATGCAAAAGTGGAAAGAGTATGGCACCAACTGCAAACCTACCAAGACATAACTGTCCAGATAAACTGACAGGCCTGGCAAGAAGAGCAATAATTAGAGAAGTAGCCAAGAGGCCCAAGGTAACTGTGAAGGAGCTATAGAGATCCACAGCTCAGGTGGGAGAATCTCTCCACAGGACAAGTATTAGTCGTACACAGGGCTGGTGCAAGGATTTTTGACACCCTAGACGAAACCTAATTTTGCCGCCCCCTTGGCTCCACCCCTGACCCCACCCCCTTTGCCCTGCCCATGTATACCCCACCTTTCTAACGAAGCGCCCATCAAATGCAGCCTCACCAGCGCCCATCAAATACAGCCTCACCAGCGCCCATCAAACACAGTGTTGCCAGCGCCCATCAAATACAGTGTCGCCAGCGCCCATCAAATGCAACCTCACCAGCACCCATCAAATGCAACCTCACCAGCGCCCATCAAATGCAGTCTCACCAGCGCCCATCAAATGCAGCCTCACCAGCGCCCATCAAATACAGTGTCGCCAGCGCCCATCAAATGCAGCATCACCAGCACCCATCAAATACAGTGTCGCCAGCGCCCATCAAATGCAGCCTCACCAGCGCCCATCAAATACAGTGTCGCCAGCGCCCATCAAATGCAGCCTCACCAGCGCCCATCAAATACAGTGTCGCCAGCGCTCCCATCAAATACAGTGTCGCTAGCACTCCCATCAAATACAGTGTCGTCAGTGCTCCCATCAAATACAGTGTCCATCAAATGCGTCCATCAAATGCAGCCTCACCAGCGTCCATTAAATGCAGCCTCACCAGCACCCAAATACAGCGTCGCCAGCGCCCATCAAATACAGCGTCGCCAGCGCCCATCAAATACAGTGTCGCCAGCGCCCATCAAATACAGTGTCGCCAGCGCCCATCAAATGCAGCCTCACCAGCGCCCATCAAATGCAGCCTCACCAGCACCCATCAAATGCAGCCTCACCAGCGCCCATCAAATGCAGCCTTACCAGCGCCCATCAAATACAGCTTCACTAGCGCCCATCAAATACAGTGTCGCCAGCGCCCATCAAATACAGCTTCACTAGCGCCCATCAAATACAGTGTCGCCAGCGTCCATCAAATGCAGCCTCGCCAGCGTCCATCAAATGCAGCCTCACCAGCACCCATCAAATACAGTGTCGCCAGCGCCCATCAAATACAATGTCGCCAGCGTCCATCAATGTTGCTACATCAGTGCCAATAAAAGCAAATCAAGCTCTGGGTGGGGGGGGGGGCAGATATTTTAATATACACATACATTTTAAAAATTGTTATTGTCATCAAATACAAAATGTACAAAAGTTTTACTAACTCACCACACCAACTTCAACAGTGAACCCTGTGGTGGCTGCCTGTTCCCCGCTCACATCACCTCTGTTGTGTACCTGCCTCTGCCTCTGTGTCGGTGCCTCTTCAATGCTCTACCTGTCACCGAAGCCCAGGAGCCACGGCCAGGCGCCACACTAATCCCATGATGCATCGCGCAGCATCCTCCATGTCTTCTCCACACTGACACAGTCAGGAGAGGGGGGGGGGGTGGCGCTGTGCCGCTGTAACCTGTAACACACAGTCAGTGTGGACAGAGAGAGGAGAAGGGAGGGGCTGCTGCTGCCTCGGCTCTCATTGATTCTGAAAAGTTCAGAGCGGAGCAGTACAGTGGAGAGCGCCCGGGGGGGGGGGGAATCTATCCATGACATGTGACACTGATGCAATGTCAGCCTCAGAGCGGAGAACTCGAGCCGCGCTGGGGGGGGGTCCGTCTGCCTAGCGGCGCTGGTGGATTGTGTATGGAGCCTGAAGCTCTGTGGAGCCTGTAAGACAGTGTGTGAGTGATATAACTAGCGGCCAGGCGCTCTAGGCGGCAGTGCGCTCTAGGCGATCGCCTAGTCCACCTAGTGGTAGCGCCGGCCCTGGTCGTACACTCCACAAATCTGGCCTTTATGGAATAGTGGCAAGAATAAAGACATTGTTGAAAGAAAGCCATAAGAAGTCCTGTTTGCAGTTTGTGAGAAGCCATGTGGGGGACACAGCAAATATGTGGAAGATGGTGTTCTGGTCAGATGAGACCAAAATTTTACTTTTTGGCCTAAAAGCAAAATGCTATGTGTGGCAGAAAACTAACACTGCACATCACTCTGAACACACCATCCCCACTGTGAAACATGGTGGTGGCAATACTTTACTTTATAAAAGCCTGAGTTGTACTTTACAGTAATGGTAAAACTCAGGCTTTTATACAGTTAGCAACCAAATATGAACAATGACTCAACTCCACCCACAACATGACACACAGGACTCAATACACATTTTTAGTCAGACTTTCTGGCACCGATATAATCTACATGAGTCAATTACTAATCTTTTTACCCAGACAAGGTGACTCTGAGATAAACTCTCTTCACCTCAATACAATACACAAGTCAGACATCTGACCTTTTAGATTGTGCTAATTCACATTCCACAGCTATCATCAATAGAACTTTCACACAATACAGTGTTAATTAACAACACACAATGAAAGGTCTTTAGAAGCCAGACTGTCTACCAAGCTCCAATCCACATCACCACAGTAGCAGACTTAATTAGTACAATAGACAATAGAATGCGTGCGGCACAGGCTTGACTCCCCCCGGGACATATCAACAGCGATCTATATCAAGACTCCTGATTCATTGGACTGTCCTATATTGGACACTACAACCCGGTCTAGCCTATTTGATTGGATCCTACTCCTCTCTGGCTATGGTCCATGTTTACTGCTGTGATCAGTCCCGGGTCCTTCTTTGATTTCTGGCTCTATTTCAGAAATACATTTGTTCATCTTTATATGATGATTCGCTGCTAACCATAGGATACATTCTCTCGTATATTTGGTGCACTTTGTCTGCCGCATTGAGCTCTCACAAGCCATACGGATATTTACTTAATCCTTGATATAATCGGATGGACAGCAACTGTTTTGATATATGAAATTAGCAATTATATACTACCAGCCCTCTCTCAAACTCGCCCTGAAGAAGCCGTTAGGCGAAACGCGTAGGCGAGATGCAAGCTACCATTGCTGATATATACTCTGTATACCCTGTTTTTGTATATTTTAGTTTTTGTTTTTGGATTTTATGATATATAATTAAATATTTTTTCTTAAATTTTATGTCCTTGTGATTGCCTGAAAAAGTCCGCCTTTCTACTACTCTATGTAGTATTTCCTATTTTTGACAATAGAATGCAATCACAGCAAGCTGTATCGTACACTACAGCCAGGTAGCTGGAGGTGATGACATCTTTCAATTAACATCTTTCAATTAACCTGTTGAGTTCAGAATCAACAACCAGTAATAGTTCAAGATATTCTGAATATATTGAGGATTATCATTACTGTCCCATCTCATGTAATTCAAGATATCAGTTCTCAGTCATCCTATGCCCCTAGTAGACATAGGATGACCCTAGACACAAGAGTCATTGGTGAAGCTGAAACAGGTGTACCCCACACCCTGCAAGAGCCTCTGGGTCCCACGGGCCATTCCGTTACACACACCACTTCCACTTCCACTTCACAATTACCTGTATGTGCCACTTTGTGTTGGTCTATCACATAAAATCCCAATAAAATACATTTACGTTTTTGGTTGTAACATGACAAAATGTGGAAAATTTCAAGGTGTATGAATACTTTTTCAAGGGACTGTATATATATATATATATTAGTGCTGTTACTGATTAAAATTTTTGTGTTCGATTAATCGTTTTTTTTTATCGATTAATCAACTAACTTTGATTATTTATAACGCATATACAGATCCAACTACTTTTAGCTGATCTCCTTGCAGGCTGATTACCAGTGCAGCTACCAACCACTGGAAAAATGGATAGCAGGATACAAAAAACACAAAGGCAGCACTCGATGGGAATAGCATTAAAACTTTTATAGTCTTCAAGTAGGTAACAAAATAAATATTGCACTGGAGATAAAAATCGATGTAGCTAGATGAACTGTAAAAATGGTGCGAGTAATGCCAAACGGTAGCAAAAGCAGTCATAAAAACATGTAGCTAAGTATGATACTGGTATAAATGGGTACAATGATGCCACTGCTGAATCCAGATGAGGAGAGGTTAACATCAGTCCATCGGCATGTAGATGTCCTGTGAAGGGAACTATCACAACTCCCAGTGGATTGTTGTAGAATCACAGGTTGATAGAGGGAAGTGTAATAGCCCTTGCGTGTGGCAGGTAGTAAGGCCCTGCCGGCATGCATATATGAAGGCACAGCAAATGAGCCCTTCAGATAGACACAGCAAGCCCCGCCAGTGTCCGTGACGTCAACGGATCTCCAACGGAACTCCCTGAAGGCCCGGAACCCGGCGGAGAGGTGAGTACCAATCAAAAGAATTTTGATCGATCAAAAAAATTGTGATCGATCAAAAAAATGAATTAATAGTTAATTTCCACAGCCCTAATATATATATATATATATATATATATATATATATATATATATATATATATATATTTATATTTATATATGTATGTATGTATACACTATATTACCAAAAGTATTGGGGCACCTACCTTTACACACACACTTTAATGGCATCCCAGTATTAGATTCAATATTGAGTTGGCCCACCCTCTGCAGCTATAACAGCTTCAACTCTTCTGGGATGGCTGTCAACAAGGTTTAGGAGTGTGTCTATGAGAAAGTTGGACCATTCTTCCAGAAACGCATTTGTGAGGTCAGGTACTGATGTTGGACAAAGGGCCTGGCCCGGACTCTCCGCTATAATTCTCCGCTATGTAAACACAGAGCTCCATGTCCCTGTCAGGGAGAGAGGAGACCGATCTGTGTCCCTTGTACATAGGGACACAATCGGTCACCTCCCCCAGTCATCCCCCTCCCCCCACACAGTTAGAACACAAACTAGGCTACACATTTAACCCCTTCCCTGCCCCCTAGTGGTTAACCCCTTCCCTGCCAGTTACATTTATACAGTTATCAATGCATATTTATAGCATTGTTCACTGTATAAATGTGAATGGTCCCAAAAATGTGTCAAAAGTGTCCGATGTGTCCGCTATAATGTCGAAGTCCCGAAAAAAAATCGCAGATCGCCGCCATTCCTAGTAAAAATAAAATAAAAATCATAATTATGTCCCCTATTTTGTAGGCAATATAGCTTTTGCGCAAACCAGTCACTATACGGTTATTGCGATTTTTTTTTTTTACCAAAAATATGTCGAAAAATACGTATCGGCCTAAACTGAGATACATTTTTTTTTTTAAATGGGATATTTATTATAGCAAAAAGCAAAAAATATTGTGTCTTTTTTCAAAATTGTCGCTGTTTTTTGTTTATAGCGCAAAAAATAAAAACCGCACGGGCGATCAAATACCACTAAAAGAAAGCTCTATTTGTGGGGAAAAAAAGGACGTCAATTTTGTTTGGGAGCCATGTCGCACGACCGCGCAATTGTCAGTTAAAGCGATGCAGTGCCGGAAGCTAAAATTGTGTCTGGGTAGGAAGGGGGTGCAGGTGCACAGTAGGCAAGTGGTTAAAGTAAAAAACTGCATAGAACTTGTTTGCCCTGTGTTATAAGAGGTAAGAAATGGTTGCTTGCTTAGGATTTAAAGTGTATATATACTGTAACTAATCTAAAAAGCATATGAAAATGTTAATAAAATATTTTCCTGCAATATGTTATAAGCTATGACCTATTTGCTTCTTTGCTCCTTCTAGATCTCCTAAAAACTGATTAAAATAAAAGGAATAATAATAATATAAAGAGCAATGAACTCACTTTGCACAAAGTAGCTCTGGGCTCTCTGCCCAACCCTTCATGCCAGAGATGAGGCAATTGTCCTGCGAATGTAAAGAATGCCCTCTAGATATGCTAAAGAGCTCAAGATTTAATACCATACACTTAGAGACTATGTGATGAATGCCTTGAACACATCTTAATTAATTGTACCTTTGCTTATAATGCTATATAACTGGAGGAAAAAATTAAAAGAACTGAAATTATTCTTACATCAACTACGTGAAATGTTTTTTTTTCGGCAAACAAAGATTTATGCCATGCACACTACCGGAAGGCAATTTTCATATTAGACAATATATAAAATTATTATTTTCACAGCTTGCTTCTATAAACTTGGGTCAGGCACAACATAATCATTTAATATGTACCATGTGTAGTTGTATTCACAGGAGGAAATGCAACATCACAAATTAATAACCTGCTGAAGGATGAATCTATTTATAAAGTAATTGTTCTCATGACCATTTATATGCTCTGGTACCAAATCCAATGGAGATAACCCTACTTGTGCCAAAGATGTAGACTGGCTTCACATTCACTGGTTTCAAAAAATATTATTCTATTTTAAAACATGCTGATCAAACCTGTCATGTGCTTATATAATCTAAAGAAGTGGTTCTCAATCCTGTCCTCAAGTACCCCCAACAGGCCATGTTTTGGGAATTTCGCTTAGATAAAGCTGTCCAAAATACAAAGCCATTGACTCTGATTTAAAGCAAGATAAAGGAAAACCTGCAAACATGGCCTGTTGGGGGTACTTGAGAACCACTGGTTTAAAGTAAGATTATATATTAATAGTGGACACCATCATACCTCTGCTCCACATCATACCTCTGCTGTGCCAGCAAAAAGATCATCTCCCTGAAAAGCAATGTTGGAACTCCCTATAGCACGCTGTCTTCCTTCAAGGACAGCTACAACTTAAAGTGATTCTAAAGGTACAGGCATGCAGCCCCTCCCTAAATACTTGCCTGATCTCGATCCATTGATGTGCACGAGAGAAGCAGCTATTTTATCTCTCTCTCTCTCCTTATTGGACAGAGGGGCAGCAGCAGAGGCCATTGTTTATCCCAGCCAGTGAGGAGAGAGAGAGGGACACATAAAGTTGGCTCAGGAGAGGCTTGCTATAGGGGCACACGGCAGGGGGGAGTAGCCAAGATTGCCGGGGGGGACCCCAGAAAAGAAGGATCAGGGCTTAGTAGATAAGTGTAACATGTTTGTTATTTCAACAAAATGCTTTTAGAATAATTTTAAAGTATATGTGAACTCCAACCTTGTCAAACAACCCATACGGTTTAAAATAGAAATGCAAGGCATTTGTGTTTATATACAAAAACATTCTAAATTCTGTACAGGACGCCAGGGATGGGTCCTGGATGGGTCCCTTTAAGGTAAATATGTGTGTGTACTCACAGTCTCACCCGTGACGGGTCAGGAATTCTGGGGTCAAATAAAGGAGGGGACTGACTGGCACCCCCCACATTATTAGTGAATAAACCCCACATCACCATTTAGTGCATAAACCCCACATCAACATTTAGTGAATAAACCCCACATCACAATTTAGTGAATTAACCCCACATTATTTAGTGAATAAACTCCCACATCAACATTTAGTGAATAATCTCCCAAATTATTTAATGAAATAAACCCACATATTATTTAGTGAATAACCCCCCACATCACCATTTAGTGAATAAACCCCACATCAACATTTAGTGAATAATCCCCCACATTATTTAGTGAATAATTCCCCACATTATTTAGTGAATGTAACGGAATGAACCGTGACAGCCTGAGATATTCCTATGTCTAGGGTCACCTTATGTCCACTAGGGCCATAGGGTGACAAAGAATCATAAGTCATATATTACATGAGATGGGACATTAATAATAATTCATATTGCAGGACTGGAATATTACAAAATGGATGTCTTGAGATATCACAAGCTGTTGCCTATTTAATGTGGGGCACACATGCTTTTGAAAGGTGTTAATTCAGGTCAACCAGACAGTGACTCATACCTTTGTATAATAGGCTATTGAAATATCTTAAGGTGTTGGCTATTCACTGTAAAGACATTCCGTTGAAAAGGTGTTGATTGCACCCACTCTCACAAGACTCTGCCATTGTGGGATAAAGCTGTCTAGATAACTTATTCAACTAGATGTCTGTGTTACTATTCAAGGTTAATTGAACTCTATTGATGATGTGGTGCCGTCATGTCTAGCTACCAATTAAAGAATTATGCTCAGTGAGTGAATAGGGGGGTGGGGATTACATTGTCCTGTGATTAACTGCATTATGCTTGAAACTGTATAAGAAGCTGAGAAAATATCAATAAATGGGTCATATCTTTGGAAGAACGGAGCGCAGTCTCGTTTATTCTGGGAAATGGAATGGATCATGTCTGCCTGGTTGTTGGTGTGTCGGATAAGCTTGTCGTGGTTGGATGGAAGGTCGTAAGCGGTGGTGACCGTTACAGTGAATAAACCCCTACATCACCATTTAGTGAATAAACCCCTACAGCGTAGCCAACCGCTGTGAAATGAACAATTTCATCTTCAGCCAATTGGCTTATGCTTAAAAACTCGCACATCAGGATGCAGGCAGTCAATCAGATTCCCGAGACAAATAAGCGTCTGATGAAAGGAATCTATTGGACAACAGATTTTTATTTTTTATTTCTATATTATGTAACAGCCCTGCAAATGCTGAGATTTCACTGGTCAAGTACAGGGCTGTTATAAAATCTGACAACGATCCGATGGGTCGTACACACGATCAATTTGGTCCAATGAAACTGGTCTTCAGACCAGTTTTATTGGACCGTTCTGATCGTGTGTACATGGCCTTAGAGTTGGCCTGCGTGGCAAATTACCATAAGAAAGTAATATACAAATAATTATTATATATGTTTTTTAAGGTAATTTACAATATTTTCAAAAACTGTACTCAAGCAGGTGGCTTAACGGACAAATTACTAAAGTTTGAAGTTATAACTTAAAACCAGTAATTTCACAGTAAATAGATAAATAATAAATTATTATGTTATAAGATAATAATATATTATTTAGCTGGAGTAAAAAAAAGTACATTTTCAGCAGCAGCAGCAGCAGATTCTCCCTCTTAAAGCAGAGCTCCACCCTAAAGTGGAACTTCCGCTCATCGGAACCCTCCCCCCTCCGGTGTCATATTTGACACCTTTCAGGTGGAGGGGGTGCAGATACCTGTCTAAAGATACCTGTTTCCGGCCACACAGTCTGCGGGCAGGACGTCAGAAACCTGATGTCCCATAAACCCATGTTTTTTCTTGTAGTTAAGAGGACTGGTCTGGAAGGGAGCATTTTTCTTTAAGACACATGCCCACTTCTATGAAACTGCAGCGAGAGGAAAGCCTCCACTGCAGCATTTTAATTGGACAGCTTGGACCAATGGTGGTTTTCTTCTTAACACTCGCAGTACCCTATTCCACAATTCATTTTTTTCAGGCTTTTGGATAGCTGTTTAAAGATAGACAAAAGGGTTTTATATTATGTGTTCCCTCCAACACTGATGCCCTAGGCACTGAACCACAAGTATCTTATGATTAATAAAGCCCTACTTACACATTATGCTAAAAAAATATTTTAAAAATACATTTATTGTAAATGACAAAGATATGTTTCTGGTAAAGTTTCAACAGCATCACCTTATGATTTATGCATTTCAATGTTTATCAGTGTCCTGCAAAGAAAAAAAAATATTTTCCGTTGTCAGACAATTACACCATTAAACGTGTTACACCCAGCTATAATCTTTGGGGACATGTCACAGGTCCGTTCGGGAAGCACAGGGCAGCTCGTGCATGTGCAGTGAGTAGCCGGCTATGTAGCTGCAAGCAGTCACAGCTGGCTGCCCACAGTTAGTATCCTGGCACCAAGGACCAAAGCCCAATGAAGAAAATGGCCCGGATGAGGACAGCACTGGATCCTGGGAAAGATGATTGCCTGTTTATTAAAAGTCAGCAACTATAGTTTTTGTATAATCCATAAGCCATAAAGTTCATTCTGAAAAAAGTCCTTAAGGCAAAGTGGTGCTTCGAAATAATGTTAGATGACAAAAGTACAAAACACCCAGTCACTCAAATTCGGTCAAGATGCTTGGGCGACAGTTCATAGAAAATCATCAGGTGTATGGAGAATCCCCCTTCACCGCACTCTGATTCCACTCCCCCAGAAATCGCCCTTACCAGAAATATGTAAAATCTCGCTTTGGATATGTTATGCCCAAACAATATCAAGGGATCATCTTCCAGGATATCTCAAATAAATCTCCAGAACAACGGATTGGTACAACACATTTCGTCATTACGTCTTTCTCAAAAGCTATTGAGAAAGACGTAATGACGAAACGTGTCTAGGTGTGACCACGCGGCTTGCTGCACTGGTCTACTGTATTTGATCTCCTGGGAATCACTGCAGACTAATTGATCTTCACAAGCAGTGAGAGAGTATCGAATAATGGCACACAGTGCCATATTTTACTAAATGCTTTCTTTTAAACGTTGTTTGTAAGTGCATAGGTTTAAGGGGATTCGATATATAATAACATTTTAACAGAGTTACATTATGAGGATTGTTTTTCCTTTATGTTTGAGCCCATGGATTTGACATATTTCTGGTAAATGCAATTCTTGGGGGAGTGGAATCACGTGGTGCAGTGATGGTGGATTCTCCATAAACCTGATGGTTTTCCATGAACTGTCGCCCAAGCATCTTGACCGAATTTCTGTCACCGGGTGTTATCATCTACCGATGTACAACATTATTTCGAAGCACCACTTTGCCTTAAGGACTTTTTACTGAATTAACTTTATGGCTTATGGATTATATTGTATTGTATTAATATAGTGGCTGCTAGTTCCACCAACTTTCATTAAGAGTAATTAAAGGGGTAGTTCCCCCAAAAACCTTTTTTTTAACATTTATTCAGGCTCGTTATGTCAAGGGGAATCAGGTTTTTTTTTTTTAGAAATGAAGCAGTACTTACCGTTTTAGAGATGCATCGTCTCCGACGCTTCCGGGTATGGGCTCCGACTATAGGCGTGCCTATTTGATTGACAGGCTTCCGAGGTCGCATACATCGCGTCACGATTTTCCAAAAGTAGCCGAACGACGGTGCGCAGGCGCAGTATAGAGCCGCACCATCGCTCGGCTTCTTTCGGCTACTCGTGACGCGATGTATGCGACCGTCGGAAGCCTGTCAATCAAATAGGCACGCCCAGACCAGACGATCATACCCGGAAGCGACGGAGACGATGCATCTGTAAAACGGTAAGTATTGCTTCGTTTCTAATAAAAAAACACCCGATTCCCCTTGACATAACGAGCCTCAGTCAATGTTAAAAAAAACCCTTTAACCCTAATATAGATTGAAGCGCTGGAAAAGGGACCCTGTTTACTTTACTTTATAGTTTTTGTAGCTGCTAACTTTTAATCCTTCAAAAGATGACTGAAGAACCACTTTAAAGCAGAGTTCCACCCAAAAAATGGAACTTCCGCTTTTCGGAATCCCCCCCTCCCTGTTGTCACATCTGGCACCTTTCAGAGGGGGGGGAGCAGATACCTGTCTAATCCAGGTATTTGCTCCCACTTCTGGGCATAGATATCCACGCCATGTCCGGCGCATCATCCGCCTCCCGCTGTCTTCTGGGAGACCCAGAGGACCCAGAGGATAGCTAGGACCATTCAGATCGCGCAGCGTGACTCGCGCATTTGTGCAGTAGGGAACCAGGAAGTGAAACTTCAAGGCTTCACTTCCTGATTCCCTCATCGAAGATGGCGGCAGCAGCACCCGAGAGCCGAGGAACAGATCAGCTTCGGGTGCCGACATCGCAGGCGCCCTGGACAGGTAAGTGTCCATATTTTAAAAGTCAGCAGCTGCAGTATTTGTAGCTGCTGACTTTAAAAATAAAAATACATTTGGCAGAACTCCGCTTTAAGTCTGGATATCATGTCTATGCAGCATGTATCTGCCAGACCCTTTAATAGAGATTAGTGAATTAGTGCATGAATTTCCTACTTCCTGAATATGTGCAGGCATGTAAGACCTGCAAAGATTTATATAATTCATGCCTGCCTGGATTCGTTAATTACTGTATTTATTGGCGTATAACACTCACTTTTTTACCCTGAAAATAGAGGGTAAACTGTGCCTGCGTGTTATACGCAGGGGGCTGTGGAAAGTTTTTTCCTGAAACTTCCCTCTTAAAGTTAGGGTGCATGTTATACACCTGTGCGTGTTATATGTCGATAAATACGGTAGATGAATCCACCGTTGGACAAACCTGCATGTAGAAAACCAGCTAATCACCAAACAAGATGGTCTTTTAAAAATTCACCGGATTTGTCAAAATTGATAACCCTTTTCACTAATTTCTCCTTTTCTTCTCATTCACTTCGCCCTAGCGGGGCTAGGGTCATCAGTTTAAATACTGACCATGGCACTACCTGCACAGATTTAGCATGTTCTCCCTGTGCCTGCATGGGTTTCCTCTAGGCACTTTGGTTTGCTCCCACATTCCAAAGACATGTTGGTAGGTTAATTGTCTCCTATCTAAATTGGTCCTAGTGTGTGTATGAATGTGGCATAGTGATTGTAGATAGTGGGATAGTGACTATAAGCTTCTTGAGGGCAGGGACTGATATAAATGTATAATATACTGTCTATGTGAAGCACTGCATAGATTGATGGTGCTATATAAATACCTGTAATAAATTAATAATAAATAAATTACATAATTACCTTGTCCAAGGTGCCTACTAAACTTTACAGTTAGCTGACTACTCCTACTATAGGTTAAAGTGGATGTAAACCCACTCTCATCCTTTCTAAACTATTGCCATAGTGCTGATCTATAAGGATATACATGCCTCCTGCATGTATCCTTACCTGTCACATGTCTCCCCTCTGTCTGTCATAAGAACTGAAAAACTGCAGATTCTGTGGGTGAATCTGTTGTCTGGATCTCGGTGGGTGGAGTCGTGATGTCAGTAGACTCCCCGCCCACCTCTACAATCCCCTTGTCAACATGCATTTTCTCCTGGGTATTCTTTACACTAAATTCTGCTATGATGACTAACATCCAGTCAAAATCCAGAAAAGTAACCACATGACTTCAGAAAAGGATTGGGGGTGGGAATAAATAATAATGCCTGTCTCAAGCTAGTGCATGAGATATGTAAATAATCTGTCATTCACAGCAAGGGGGAAAAACTGACAAAAGTTTTCTCCTGTTTGTCCATTTATCTCACAAAAAAAGAAAAGAAAAGAGGATTGCTCAGAGCTGGATTAACTCTTTGTGGCAAGACTGGGCACAGATGATAGGAAATCTTATACTTTACATTTTGACAGCAAAAAATATATAATTTCGGGTTTACATCCACTTTAAGGGACATTTATATAGGAAATAAACTATTACTGATGTCGGCTTACTGGCTGTTGTTTCTACAAAAGTGGTTGGTCATAATGTTCTGTTGCAAAGTCCTGGGTTGGCACCTACTCTTGGCTTTTCTGTTGGCCAAAGCTTCATGAACACTCCTGGGCAGACCAAATTTAATGGCATTAAGGAACCAGGGTTGATGGGAACTCTAAAGCCGCGCACACACGGCAAAGAACCTCGACGAGCAGAACACATTGTTCCGCCCATCGAGGTTCTCTGCCGGCCGTCAGATTCGGCGTCCCGCCCGTCGGGAATGGCAACCAGCCATTCATCCAGGCGGGCCGTCGAGCAAATAGAGAACATGCTCTCTATTTCTGCTCGACGGCATTCCCGACGGGATGCTCGCCGAGAGCGTACACACGGCCGAGGTTCTCGCTGGTTTCTAGCGAGAACCTCGGTCGTGTGTACGCCGCCTTACACTGCACTTACAAGCCAAGCAGAAATGATGTTATCTGTATACAGGGTGTATGATGCTATCAAATCTTTGTCTCCTAACAGCTGACACTAATTTGATTAGCTAACTAATTTTACTATTCTGTTGAAAAATTGTAGCACATCATTTGTTTGTATTGTATTTTGATTGAAAATGTTTTATTTATTTTTTAATTGCTATAATAACATTATTGCCAGAAATTCACCATACTTGCATTTGTGTGTAACATTAATAAATGCCATTTTATAAATTAGGTGCAATAATAACTCAATTACCAGAGTCACCACACCTGTACTTGTGTATTGGATTAATAAAGCAAATGTTGCCATGTGCAAGGGAAATAATTGTGGGATCCCTAAGAGGTAAATTGCAATTAAACTTCTTGGCATTTAGCTGTCTTCTCGCGCGTATATTGACTTTTTCCATCTTATGAAAAAGCTCTTGTCTTCTGATTTTGCTGAAGTAATTGAACATCACTCACAAAGTAGTTGACATAAAAGGCCAATGGTCATAAAACAAATATCAGCAAATGTTCCAGGAGATTAGATAGCCAAGACATTCTGTTGAGCTATTTTGCTTGCTGAAGCTGCAGTGAAAATATGTTCTGCCAAAAACAAAGGTAAGAGACCAAAATATTAGCTGCTAAAATTGCAACAAAAAAATTATAAAAAATTAGTGAGATTCAGCACTTCTTTTTGAATTATTGAAGTACTGTGCGGATAGAATTTTATGTTGACAATTTTACCTTTCAGAACCAACAACTTTGGTAATTCTGTCAAATGTAAACCCAATGCAAACCGAGAAAATTCAAACTGGGCCAATGATTAAAATGAGACTAAGCAAAGATTACCATTATCGATAACCATAAATCGCATTGATATACCAGCAGAGGTATAAACAGTTGGAGTCATATGCAAGTCTTGAATTTTCTGTAAAATACCTCATTAATCCTCCCTATTGGTCCTTAAGTGAGAGAAGGTCAAGTATAAAAACTTTTTTAGAGAATTCCTAAAGTACTTTAAGTATAGGCTGATGGCAGAACATGACATGCATTTATATATACTCAAAAAGAAAATGAACCCAGGAAAATGATTGCTCATAAAGTGGATTTAAACCCCATTCATGAAATGATACCTGGCCACATATATCTGTAGTGTTTACTTTTCTCTCTCCAAAGCTCTCAGTGATGTGTCTTTCTGCTGCTCTGTTCTTCTGTTATCAACATGATAACTTCTGACAAGCTCCCCGACACAGGATATAAAAGCAGCTGGAAATTTGTGTCGGGGAGGGAGCTTAGAGATGGACAAATAGAGAGCTTGTCTATTCACAGCACAGCTCTGCAAGTTTCTTTGTTCCTCTACCTAAGTGACACCTGCCTTTCCTCCAATCAGCTCACACACAGTGTATGTCCAGACTCCCCTCCCACTTCTGAAACAGGAAGAAACATTTCTAACACAATGTGCACTTTCTAAAGAATATAGAAAGGGAAGGACTGCAGATATACATGTAAAACTTATGTAGGGAGATGTATTTCATCTCTGTCTATCATCTGAGGCTGTTCACTTCACTGAGTATATGTGAAGGTTTAAATCCACTTAAAGGAATGCACATATATGTGAGTAGAAAGCAACATTTTTAAATGAACCTAGCATTAGATATATTTCTTCATGTTAGGTGCATGAATTCTAAGTAATGTGTAAATCCTTCCAAATATTTAGTATCATCCAGGGTCATTATTTACTTCCTGGGCTCAGAAGTTGGGCTAAAAATGACATGGTCGTGTGGGCAGGTGCAGTCTGCTGTTTCCACTGTAGTTGGCGCTCAACCACAGGGGCACTGCAGAGGGAAAGGAAGTCACGAGGAACAGGGTTCATCTATGGTTTCCTCAGTCACTGGATCAGCGATATGGCGGCTACCCATGTGACTCTGGTGGCCATCATAGGTATGGCAGAAACTATTTAAGAGTCCCTGGCTCCTGGGTTTGCGAGTGTGTGGTGTAGGGAAGAGTTCCCCATCTGTTAGGTACAGTACTCGTGCTAAGTAAGGTTCCTGATGAGGAGGGAAGACGTAAGGTCACATCTCCCCTGGATACCTTCCTGATTGGGCATAAGACGACCAGGCTGAATTTTGTCCCCGCTCAACAGATGCTGTAGGTTTGGCTGGCTTCTACTTTTTCACATTATTGGAAATTGTGAGTATGCTTGTCTTGGTAGCTGTCCCGCCTGTGTTGTTGTGAACTGTTGCTGCCTTACTCCAATATTTTTTTAAGTTTTCTATTGCAACTGACTGTGTGAATTATTGCCACCACGCTGCACCCCCACCCACACTCATGTAATCTTTGCAGCCTGTGCAGTCTTTAGCTTTGTTCCTAAATGTCTTGAACAGATCAGCCCCTGCTGCAGACACTCAGATTGTGACTTGCTTAAAAGTTATGATGTTGCAGCCTGACCACTGGAAAAAAAAGAGACTGAAAAGTTACTGAGAGGTCTATTTACATGGGTCATCTGTTTTTTTTATACTCTTCATTTAAGTAGAGTTCACACAGACAAATGTGGTCACAGGTGACCGAAAGATGAAACTCATAGTACACACACAGCCTAAAAAGTCAGAATGTCTTTAAACGTTGCATATGGCAGTGTTTCTCAACTCCAGTCCTCAAGGTGCCCCAACAGGTCATGTTTTCAGGATTTCCCTCAGATGAAACGGCTGTGGTAATTACTAAGGCAGTACCAAT
Source organism: Rana kukunoris (assembly GCA_029574335.1). Lineage (NCBI taxonomy): Eukaryota > Metazoa > Chordata > Amphibia > Anura > Ranidae > Rana > Rana kukunoris. The sequence continues at coordinate 134,877,982 of CM056051.1, forward strand.
TAATGGAAAGGCTGAAAACATGACCTGTTGGGATGCCTTGAGGACTGGAGTTGAGAAACCCTGGCATATGGATAATTATTATGTCCATACCATTCTGCCTGCAGCCAAACAATAGAAGACCCCCCCCCCCCCAAAAAAAAAGAAAAAATAATCATTTTTTTTTAAATAGCTTTATTGGAATGGTAATACAATATAAAAACAACTATTGGAAGATAGAGTTTCCAAGGTGCTACTGTGCAATACCGATATCTAGCATGTAGTTTGATTGTCTCATTGTCACACTTTGAGCAGTATAACAGGTAAAAAAAAAATTAGGATGCTCCCAATATTGCTATGGAGCAGTAACTATGGTATACATACTGGGCCAGATTCAGGTAGATGAGAGCATCTTTGCTCCAGAGTAACGCTTCTCATTTACGTTACTCTGACGACCCTTTCAGCGCAAGTACTGTTGTTCACATAGCAGTTGCGCGTAAACTTGCGCCAGAGTAACGATAATGCGCTGGCGTAACCCGACGCAAGGGGAAGTGGGTGTGATCATATGTAAATGATGGGCGGAGCCCAGCGCAGAGGCTTACGTTCAGCGCATCAACCACGGAGCATGCGCAGTGAGTGAGGCTCCACTCGCCCCCTTTGTGCGCATGCTCACAACTTCCGTCGGCACCACTTCACGGGAAACGTCAGCGCAATGCCTTCCGTTGGGCGTTTAAATGCGCCCGTAGAAGCGCCATTCCGGCACTAAAGTATATCCTGCTCCCCCTCCCCGCAGTGATGTTACTTTTGTTCTGAGATGGCTGCTCCCGTTCCCCGCAAACACACAGGAGAAAGCTGAACTTTAATGGCCAGGAGCTGTCAGCCGTCATCTCGGCTATGGGGACCTATGATGTCTTCCTCCATGGCTGTAAAATTTGACAGACAAGCATGGACAGAGGTGTTGTCCTGCAAGTGGGGGTGCTCAGCTAGCTCTTATCGTCGGTAACGCTGCTGTAGCTGCTCTCCTGCTGACCTGTGGCCATCTGGAGTAAAGATAAAGCAGCCTTTTGTAGAAATAACTTTGCGCCGGACGGACGAGATACGCGCGGCGCATGTAGCCAGCGTATGGTGCTAATCCGTTCGTGAATTGGGAAAAATCCCTCATTTGCATATTTGCAGGGGAAATCAATAGGCGCGACTGATGCGCCAAGCGAAATTAAGCGCTGACGATACTCTGGCGTCGGAACGTTCCGCCGGTCGCAAATGGCCCGTTATTGGGCGCATCTAGTTTGGTGGGTACGGGCACATAGAAACGACGGCGCATCATCACAGTTACGCGGCGCATATCGAAATACTCCAGCGCAAGTGTTGCTGAATCTGGCCCACTGTATTTATCATCTTTACTAAACCTCACAAAAGTCTCTACAAAACGTAACGCACTGCATTGTTTGTCTACATAAGGGGTATATTATCACAGTATCAGTAGCATGAAAATAAAACCTCAGGCCACCCATCCATTAAAATCCAGTTTTGATTGCATTGGTGGTTTCACAGAGATCCCATCTATAATTGCTGACATATGCAAATCTCTAATGGGTCAATTTCAGCAATATGTCAAGATTTCCTCAATATTGCTTTTCAGACAGTCTGGACGAGCGACATTCAAATGGGATTGATTTTTGCCCAACTAGTGAAAGTTTGCCCATTTGCTGAATAGGATGAGTAAGTATAGAAAATAATGATGAATGTGTTCATGCAATAGTGAATGTGGTAGAGAAGATTTAGATAAATGTGTTTGAATACATTATGCTAATACATCGCTAACTGAACTATAAAAGCACACAAGTAACAAGTCCTGATTAGTGATCTGTGATGTAACAATTGATTGCTGGTAAGGAATGGCTGTACCTATGAAATATGGGCCCAACTATACTCATCTTAATTTACAAGATTCGTGTTGCACTCTATCTCTTTCTAATCATCATAGGGGGTTTCAGAGCTCTCCAAATTGTTCCAGATTAATTGATTATTAATTTGCAATTACTATTAGAAAGACTTTGTAATTAATGGCTCCAGATAGGACAGGTTAGGATGAAGTAATTTACTAATTATTGGATTAATGGTTTCTGATAATCCAGCAAGTACTAGAAAGGTACAGCAGCAGCCTTGGTGATGGAATGGGTGAACATTCCCTCAGCAGGCTTATCAATAATGGTGAGAACAATAATATAAAGTGCTTCATACTAATGAGTTCCCATCACTGATGCTATGGGCACGCTAATCTAATTGAATCAATAAATCATGCCTGTTTTCATCGCTGTACACAAGAAAAAGAAAAATATTAAATATCAATCGGCTTCTAAAACTGTGCTACCAGCCTAATTGCAACCACAATGAAAATTAGTATAATGGCAACACATTCTGTACCAACAATATCCATATGAGTAATTATAATAACAACACCACAATACTGCGTTTGCGAATGCTACCATGCAATAAAATATACCTTTGTTAGGTTTTTAACTTGTTTCCATAGTTAAAATGTGTGTTTAAAGTGAAACTACAGACAAAGGCCCAGATTCATAAAGCAATTACGCCTGTCTAACTGGTGTTAGACAGGAGTAATTTCAAATTTCGCGCGCCGTATCACTAGTTTGAATCCTCAAACCATGATACGGCGGCTTCGGGCTTCGATCCGAGAGGCTTACGTCTTCGTAAGCCTTCGGATCTACGCTGCGATATTTTTGCGGCCGCTGGGAGGAGTTTGCGTCGTTTTCATGCGTCGGGATATGCAAATGTGTTTTTACGGCGATCCACGAACATACGAGCGGTCTTTGCAATCGCTTACGTCTGTTTTTTTTTTTACGTACTGTTAGACCAGCTTTTTGCTGGTCTAACGGTGCGTAGCCCATGTTAAGTATGGCCGTCGTTCCCGCGTCGAATTTAAATTTATTTTTTTGCGTAACTCGTTCGGGAATAGAAATGTCCGTAAACGACGCTACTCAAACAACGAATGACATAACGACGTGATTTCGCGCAATGCACGGCGGGAAATTTGCGAACGGAGCATGCGCAGTCCGATCGCCGCGGGAACGCGCCTATTTTAAATCCTTCATGCCCCCTACTCGTCTAGATGGATTGCGACGGGAGAAATACACTACGCCGCCGTCGTTTACTGGACAAAATCTACCTGGATTCCACGTAGAGCCAGGTAAAAAACGGCGGCGTAGTGTATTTCTGATACGCTACGAGAATCCAATTCTCTCTGAATCTGGGCCAAAGTCTTTCAATTTTGGATGCAGTGGGGAAGGATTTGGTCTGCTAAACCTTTTGGTAACTGGTCGTGGGCCACAATTAAATGAAATAGTTGTAATTTTGCATTTTTTATGTTGAACGTCGTAATGAACATTTTCTTCCTGCACCTGCTGAATGCCGGTGAGAGGGAGAAGAGGAGAAGCCAGCTTTCAGCGGTTGCAGGAGGAAAATGTAGAGGATCCGTTCCTGTATATGCCGCCCAACTCCCCACCTGTCCAAGGGTAAAACAGAATGTGATGGAGAGGACACTGATGCCGCGTACACACGATCATTTTTCGGCATGAAAACAAATACGTTTGAAAAATATGTCATTTAAAATGATCGTGTGTGGGCTTCACATCATTTTTCGGGTTCTGAAAAACGACAATTTTTTTTCAAGCATGCTGCATTTTTTAACGACGTTTTAAACAATGTCGTTTTTCGGGTTGTAAAAAATGATCGTGTGTAGGCTAAAACGACGTTAAAAACCCGCGCATGTTTAGAAGCAAGTTATGAGACGGGAGCGCTCGTTCTGGTAAAACTACCATTCGTAATGGAGTAAGCACATTCATCACGCTGTAACAGACAGAAAAGCGCGAATCGTCTTTTACTAACAGGAAATCAGCTAAAGCAGCCCCAAGAGTGGCGTCATCCGCATGGAACTTCCCCTTTATAGTGCCGTCGTTCGTGTTGTACGTCACTGCGCTTTGCTAGAGCATTTTCTTAAAACAATCGTGTGTGGGCAACATCGTTTTAATGATGAAGTTGGAAAAAACTACGGTTTTTCTACATGCCAAAAAACTCATTTTTTTTCATGACGAAAAATGATCGTGTGTACGCGGCATGAGGCTCCATGGAGCATGGGTTGAGGTCACCATTGCGACCACTTACACTTCACAAGTGGTATAGCTCATAACTGTCTCTGATTTGGAGCAATGTCCCTCTGTCCCTCTTTCCCACACATTTGTCCCTCATTTTGGTCTGATCTATACAGTTGTATATAAAACGCACTTTTTATTTTTCAAAATGTGTTTCCCAGTGCTAAACTCTAAATTGCTGCATTTGTACATTTTAAAAGCCAATATAAAAGAATAGTAGTGGTAAAAAAAAATCCTTGTGGATTTAATTAACCGTTTTTTCCTCGTTAATTCTCCTTTTAGGGGGTGTGACGGGGGCGTGTCCTATGCCTACATATGTTTGTTAGTAAATGTCCCTCATTCCCATCTCAAAATGTTGGGAGGTATGGAATACTATAACAAGTCCTTACTGCTTGAACATATCCACCTTGATTGATGTGTTTTCATGCACAAGTGATCAATTTGTTAACAGTTGTAGTGGTTGACAAGATTGATACTTTGCTTCTCTGCAGAGGTTCTCTCTTCTAACAGTGAACACTTGTTGTTTCTTAATGCTATGAGCTTTTGTGGCTCTGGGGGAGAACATCGAGGTCCGAGGAACTAGATCATGCTGACATTTTGTTTGCCTTTAACATCTGAGGCCTCGTACACACGGGCAAGAATCTCATCAGGAAAAAAACATTTTTCCTGACGAGATTCTTGGCAAGAATCTCTTGTCATCCAAATGTACACACACTCATTTCAAAAGAACCACGGTTCTCTTGAAAGGCAAGAACGCAGCGACGTCATCGCGTATGACGAGCATGCGCTCGCCACATTCGATGCCGTCGCCGCCATCTTGCTTCACCTACCTATGCCGTGGAAGCTACGGCGCATGTTATTTCAAGCATGCACGGGTTTCCACGGCGACAGGTAAGTATACACACTCTCAGGCCCCGTACACACGACCGAGCTTCTCGGCAGAATCCAGCGAGAAGCTCGCTGGAAGACATATTCTGCCGAGGTTCTCGGTCGTGTGTACACTTCCGACGAGCGTCCCGTCGGGAAGCTCGTTGAGCCAAAAAAGAGAGCACGCTCTCTTTTTCCTCGTTGTTCAATGAGGACTTTGGCTCGACAAGCTTTTCCGACCGCTCATCGGGAACCTCGTCGGGCGGAACGATGTGTTTAGCCCGACGAGGTTCTCGTACGTGTGTACGCGGCCTCAGGATTCTCATCGGGAAACGGGCCGTCAAGAATCTCAACGAGAAAATAGAGAGCAGTATCTCTATTTTTCTCATCGAGATTCTGGCCAGATTTCCAGACGAGAAACCTGAAAGCCTTGTACACACGCTCGGTTTATGCCGAGAAAACCAAGCGTGTGTAAGAGGCTTTAGTCCGGACTCTGGTTCTTTTAATGTATGACAACGTTGTGATTTTTATATACTGTGTGTTGGGTGGTGGTAACAACTATTCAGTTTTTGATAATTTTTTGACGTTCGGAATAATCTGCTGGGATCCTTCCCATGATGTTCATTACTGGCTTTATTAAAAAACTTTGGAGAGCTTTATTTTTCTTCAAAACAGCACTAGATGAATAATAAGGTTCCATGTTTATAACTGATGTTGCATTTAGTTCTAAGTCTTCCTTAAAGCTGAACTCCAGACAACTGTAAAAAATGCCATTAGTACCCCCCACTGGTCTGAGATCCAGCAACTGCTGAGCCGCCTCCTAGACACTCAGGTCCCCATGTCTCCCAAATTCTTTCTTTTGGGCTTATCCCCCTTGAGGATCTCCACACCCTGCAAGAAGTTGTTACGCCACATCCTCACAGCTGCTCGATGTCTGGTTGCCCTGAACTGGAAAAGCCGTTATCTCCCCCTACCCCTGAGGCCCTGCATGCCAGGATCAAGGATGTGGAGCTGATGGAGAGAATGACCGCCAGGATACAGGACAGACTGGAGGTCCACGACACTGTCTGGGAACCTTGGCGCCTTCGGGAAGATTCCCCTTGACCAGGTAGCTGAGCTACTCCGACGATCTTCTCCCCCTTTCCCTCTCCCTACCCCCTCCTTATCTTTTTTCTGTTTTTTTTTCTTTTCTTTTCCTCCTCTTACTCTCTTTACCCATTTTTTCTTTTTCTCTCCCCTCTATTGGGGGTAACTTCTCGACCCTTTTGTGTTTAAAGTTTTGCAACATGATAACATACAGTAGGTGACTGGGATATTGTGTCAATCTCGCTCCCTTTCTCGGCGAGATTGACCACCTACGAGCCCCATGGCGGGAGCCAGCGCCGAGCTGGCTTGCCGCGATGGAGACAAAGCCGTCATAGAAGCGACGGGAATCCGACGCGGATTCCCGCCAATTCTACACATGGGCGGAGTTTGTTATGAATCCTGAACGAGAAATCCCCGCCGGATTTTTAAAGAAAAATCCGGCATGGGTTCCCCCCTCAGGAGCATAACGGGCCCTTAGGTCGGTTATGGGTTGTAAGGAGACCCCCTACGCCGAAAAAACGGCGTGGGGGTCCCCCCACAATCCATAACAGACCCGTATCCAAAGCACGCCGGCCGGCCGGTCAGGAAGGGAGTGTGGGCGAGCGAGCGCCCCCCCCTCCTGAGCCGTACCGGGCAGCATGCCCTCAACATGGGGGGGTCAGGTGCTCTGGGGCAGGGGGCGCACTGCGGCCCCCCACCCCAGAGCACCCTGTCCCCATGTTGATGAGGACAGGGCCCCTTCCCGACAACCCTGGCCGTTGGTTGTCGGGGTATGCGGGCGGGAGGCTTATCGGAATCTGGAAGCCCCCTTTAATAAGGGGGCCCCCAGATACCGGCCCCCCACCCTAAGTGAATGAGTATGGGGTACATTGTACCCCTACCCATTCACCTGCAAATACAAAGTGTAAACACAAATAAAACACACATGGTATTGAAATATTTTATTAGTTGGCCGCCGGGGGGGGGGTGTGTATGATCGCTTTTATAAAAGCGCCCCCCTCCGGCGGGCTTCTGTGGGGGGTGGGTGCCGCCGTCTGGTTCTCTTCCGCCGCCGGGGGGCGCTTTGATAAAAGCGCCCACCACCCGGCGGGCTTCTTTCGACGTCTTCGGCGGCGGGGGGGGGTCTTCTCCCACTCTCCGGGGTCTTCTCCCGCTCTCCGGGGGTCTTCTCCCACTCTTCGGGGTCTTCTCCCGCTCTCCGGGGGTCTTCTCCGCTCTCCGGGGGTCTTCTTCTTCTTCAGGACTCGCCGCCGCTATCTTCGTGTGTTAGCTCAATTACTAGCGGCGGCGGCCCCCTCTTCTGCGACGTCGGCGTCTTCTTCTTCTTCTGCTGCTGTCCAGATGTTGACGCGACGCATCCTTCCGCTGTTATGCCGGGCGCGCGGCTCGCAGCGAAATATATAGGCCTGTCTTGTGACGTCGCAGTCCCATCATGCTCCGGTAGGTACCACGTGCTACCTACCCACGTGGTACCTACCGGAGCATGATGGGACTGCGACGTCACAAGACAGGCCTATATATTTCGCTGCGAGCCGCGCGCCCGGCATAACAGCGGAAGGATGCGTCGCGTCAACATCTGGACAGCAGCAGAAGAAGAAGAAGAAGAAGAAGACGCCGACGTCGCAGAAGAGGGGGCCGCCGCCGCTAGTAATTGAGCTAACACACGAAGATAGCGGCGGCGAGTCCTGAAGAAGAAGAAGACCCCCGGAGAGCGGAGAAGACCCCCGGAGAGCGGGAGAAGACCCCCGGAGAGTGGGAGAAGACCCCCGGAGAGCGGGAGAAGACCCCGGAGAGTGGGAGAAGACCCCCCCCGCCGCCGAAGACGTAGAAAGAAGCCCGCCGGGTGGTGGGCGCTTTTATCAAAGCGCCCCCCGGCGGCGGAAGAGAACCAGACGGCGGCACCCACCCCCCACAGAAGCCCGCCGGAGGGGGGCGCTTTTATAAAAGCGATCATACACACCCCCCCCCCGGCGGCCAACTAATAAAATATTTCAATACCCTGTGTGTTTTATTTGTGTTTACACTTTGTATTTGCAGGTGAATGGGTAGGGGTACAATGTACCCCATACTCATTCACTTAGGGTGGGGGGCCGGTATCTGGGGGCCCCCTTATTAAAGGGGGCTTCCAGATTCCGATAAGCCTCCCGCCCACATACCCCGACAACCAAAGGCCAGGGTTGTCGGGAAGGGGCCCTGTCCTCATCAACATGGGGACAGGGTGCTCTGGGGTGGGGGGCCGCAGTGCGCCCCCTGCCCCAGAGCACCTGACCCCCCCATGTTGAGGGCATGCTGCCCGGTACGGCTCAGGAGGGGGGGGCGCTCGCTCGCCCACACTCCCTTCCTGACCGGCCGGCCGGCGTGCTTTGGATACGGGTCTGTTATGGATTGTGGGGGGACCCCCACGCCGTTTTTTCGGCGTAGGGGGTCTCCTTACAACCCATAACCGACCTAAGGGCCCGTTATGCTCCTGAGGGGGGAACCCATGCCGGATTTTTCTTTAAAAATCCGGCGGGGATTTCTCGTTCAGGATTCATAACAAACTCCGCCCACGTGTAGAATTGGCGGGAATCCGCGTCGGATCCCCGTCGCTTCTATGACGCGCTCGCTGGAATGTGCTTTTACTATTCCAGCGAGTGCGAGATATCGGCAGCCTGTCGCCGAGATTCAGCGCGATGCTGGCGTGCTGAAAACACATTCTCGGCGGCAGGCACTGTATGTCGCTGTGCTACAACATCCTCAACCTAAGTTGTGAGCCTGTTATTGTATAGAATCGTGCAAACAGTCCATACTTGTTACTCTCTGCACTAATTTAGTAGGAAACCAAAAGGAAAGCAGGCCTGTGCCTTGTCTCTTTATATCTCCTCATGCTGTATCATGTGGCTTTGTATCCCGTAAGAATTGTACTCCTTCCTTTTCTTATCTTCAATAAAAAGTTATTTGATAAAAAAAAAATGCCATTAGGGTGCCCCCCCGTATATTCCCCCCTCACCCCCCGACCTGATCCCATATAGACAACCATTTCCAGGCCTTAACTGACATCACGTACAGTCACGTCATCCTACCACTGTTGGTCCTGCATTGTATGTGATGATATTGAAGCCCTGCACATATTCCAGGGCTGGAGCAGGAGCCAGGAAAATCGTTGCTGCTATGAGACTAAAGAATAGGGGAGGTATTTCTCTACATTACAGCCCCCTAATGAGCATTAACCCATAAATATCCAGGTGGGGGTGAAGGGGGGCAGACTGATGGCCGTATTTTATGATATGACCCAAATTGTTGTTTAGGAGCCTCGGGTCAAAGCTATAGTGGGGGAGATTAACTAAAACTGGAGTGTGCAGCTCTGCAGAGAAACAATCAGCTTCCAGGTTTTATTGTCTAAGCTTAATTGAACAAGCTGATGTTAGAAGCTGATTGGTCTTCCCTGAACCCCACTTGGCCTCGCCTCCCCTAGAAAGATTATTGATAGACATCCTTTTTTTTTTTTGAGATTTGTTTATTGGTAACATATCAGAATGGCACAAAATACATCATTGTATCTTACTTTCAAACACAAAGTAATCACCAGTATGGAAGCCAATATCTCCTTGATTTGGGGGGGGGGGGGGGTGGGGTGTCACATCCTCAGCTCTAATACATCCTGGGACTTATATTCGTTATCTTTTGGGGATTTGATCCCCCCAAATGTGACGGACTACAAGCCCCAGCATGAACTTATGAGATCTAAGGATGTAACACTCCAAAAGTGAAGAACAAAAAGTCCCTATGTGAACCTCAGATCTAATAATGTGACCCCTTAGATCTCAGGGGTTCATGCTGCATTCACTAGTTCACTAGTTAGGGGTGCCATGTGCTCAGTTCTGAGGAGTTCATGTTGGGACTTGTAGTCCTTCACTTTTGGGGGGTCATGTCCCCCCAAAATTAAGGACTATAAGTCCCAGCATGAACCCCTGAGATCTAAGGATGTGGCCTCCTCCTCCCCTTTCTATCCCTTCATGGCTGTCCTCTCTCATCCAGCACCAGCTCACCTGCCATGCTCTCTATCCCTGCATCTCTGTCCTCCTTCCTCATGACAGCCCATCAGGTTCCATACTCTGTTCCATACCCGGCCTCACCTTAGATTCTCAAATCCATTTCCCTTCCCTTTCTGAGCAGGGGGCAACCACCGCAGAGGCTGGAGGGGGTGGGAGGAGCTGAGCACCAGGAGGAGGACAAAAAAGTAATATCTTTCTCGGCTCTAAATGCTGGCACTCTCTCTGCATTATGTGGGTCACTGGTTGTTAGACACCAGGTGGTCCTATCAATCAGACAGTGAGCAGTGATAGCTAGTGGTGGAACCAAAGGAACTGGGACTAGTGCTGTGAGTGAAGCAGTGGCCCTTTTTATGAAGGTTAAGATTGGCCCAGGGGGCAATTGCCCCTCTGCCCCTTAGCCCAGTCTGCCCCTGAAAAGTGGCCTCTGCCCAGTGGGCAAATGCCCAGTGTGCCCTATGGCCAGTCCGGGCCTTGTGCTGCAGTTATAAGTTTAACTATGAATTTTAAAGTCTCCTAAAAAGGAGCACAGGCGTGCTAATCAATAGATAAGGGGCAGGTGATCTCCTAAACCCAATAAAAAATAAAAGAATCCTGGAATCCACTCTCCCTTTAGAGATAACCTAAATTATTAATTAGTGTACCAGCCGATTCGCCATGGGTGGACGGGATACCTGCCAACAAGCAAAAAAGCCACATAGAGAAGGGTTTTGGAGGGGACAAGAGAGCCCCCAGAAAGCAAAAAAAGGCAGGTCAACAACGGCTTAAGGTACAAAAATATGAAAAAGGCTTTATTAGGGGTGGGGGTATCATATACATTAAATATCAAGCATATGTGAGGAACAATGTATCCATTATAACACAATATATCTCACAATACCTAACCATTTAATAATAAAAAACATGCTGCAGCAAATATAAATTTAAAAATGCAGAGCGCTCTGACAAGCTTCAAAAATTAGTAAACTCCGTTTGTCCAGAAAAGAAAGACACTGCAAAGAACAGTCAATAGTGTGCTGTTGGATAAGTGTGGAATTTTAGTGATCTTGGTGTTTTTGAGAAAACGCACATATACACATCCAGAGTATTTGATGCACTATAATGATAAAGAAATGACTCAACATTAGGCTCAATGGCTCCTGTGAATGGTAAATCAAAACCAAACCAAAGTTCAAACACACAGATCCACAGAGATCTCTAGATCATCAGCAGCTTTCAGAGCACTTGTGCTAATTTAACCACCTATGTGCTGAAAGTAGACAGATTTCTCACCGCTCCAGGTGAGCCCCGTGTGCAATCAAGGGTTGTTGAACCACCAAGGTGCTGGCAATGCTAATGATAGCAAATGGAAGGACGAAGACTGGACAGCCGCACTCCAAAATTACTTAAAATAAGTTGTCTTTTATTTTCAACTGTACACACAGTCACTGCAACCAACAAAATACAGTATGGCCGACGCGTTTTCGCACTTACAGTCAGTGCTTAGTCATGGCACTTGTCAGAGCACTTGTGCTAATTTAACCACCTATGTGCTGAAAGTGCAAAGTTCCAGATACTGAAAGAATCCGAATCAAGGAGCATATATAGCAAGTTCAATCTCTGTCCCCCCTCTCTACTCGGCCGTAGATGGTTGTATGCCGGCTTTGGACTATCATCCAGACTGCAGCATGTAGCTGGATTCTCCAATGGATTCCCAGTAGTGTGAAATCACATGACCGGTCTGGTGTGCAGAAGGAAAGTCTGGATCAGCATAGGCGGAAATAGGCTGTAGATAGCGGTGCCTTAAAGGTAGTCAGTTACAGCAGGTAAGTCCTTTGCATTGCTGGACTGGGTAGCAGATTTGAAGCCAGCTTACTAGCTCTGCATAGGCTAGGTTAACGTTTCGTGCATCTCCATGCACTTCTTCAGTTCTGAAGAAGTGCATGGAGATGCACGAAACGTTAACCTAGCTATATATGCTCCTTGATTTGGATTCTTTCAGTATCTGGAACTTTGCACTTTCAGCACATAGGTGGTTAAATCAGCACAAGTGCTCTGAAAGCTGCTGATGATCTAGAGATCTCTGTGGATCTGTGTGTTTGAACTTTGGTTTGGTATTGATTCACCATTCACAGGAGCCATTGAGCCTAATGTTGAGTCATTTCTTCATCATTATAGTGCATCAAATACTCTGTATGTGTAAATGTGCTTTTCTCAAAAACACCAACGGCACACTATTGACTGTTCTTTGCGGTGTCTTTCTTTTCTGGACAAACAGAGTTTGCTAATTTTTGAAGCTTGTCAGAGCGCTCTGCATTTTTTAATTTATATTTGCTGCAGCACGTTTTTTATTATTAAATGGTTAGGTATTGTGAGATATATTGTGTTATAATGGATACATTGTTCCTCACATATGCTTTATTTTTAATGTATATGATACCCCCACCCCTAATAAAGCCTTTTTCATATTTTTGTACCTTAAGCCGTTGTTGACCTGCCTTTTTTTGCTTTCTGGGGGCTCTCTTGTCCCCTCCAAACTCATTCTTGATCTCCTAAACCTGCCCCTACCTATAGTTGGTCTGGCAAAAAGAGCACTAGAAAAACAAAAGAAATGCAGGAGTGGAACCAAACATGCCTACCAAACCAAAATATCACCAAACTAAAGGCGGACCACATCAAACTGGGTCAGCTAGTAAAAAAATGAAAATGCATAATTAACTGATTGGTGGTAGATCTGTGGAGGCACTTTATTCCACTCCTGAAACACATCTCTCTTTAGAAGATCACTTGCCCCCTATCTATTGATTGGCACGCCTGTGCTCCTTTTTAGGAGACTTTAAAATTCATAGTTATAACTGCAGCACACGGAGTGCCTTGACGTTGGCCTGCAGCTTACTACAGGTATTTGCAAATACATGCAACTAAACCTCTGCTTTTAATTCATACATCTAGGACAGATTAATTTGGTTTAGTGCTTTTTTGGTTGGTAACTATAAGCCTGGCTATTATGGAAACATTTTTTATATTCCATATATATATATTTAATCGCATACTGCTAAAAACGCATCTCATTTAAATCCCCCCCCCCCTCTACCCGTTTTATCTTTTTTTTCCACATAGGTAAGTTTACTTGTTTAAGTATAATGTTTTACATATTTACATAGTATTGCCATTTTCTTGTTGGGGGAGAGGTCCTCTTTAAAGCTGTACTTCAGGAATTCAACCACTTTATCAATTAGAAAGCAAAGTATGATGCTATGCTTCGCAAGCCATGGCAGAAACTATAACCTCATACCCATTCAATTGAATGTTGCTGATCTGCAAATGCCCAGCAACCACATGCAAAGCATGCAGTTGTGATGTGCTAGTAACCTGCACCCAAACACAGCGTTTGGCTAAAACCTCCTGATCGGCTGTGTCCAACCACACACAGTTCTGTGTTACAAACATACAGAATTCTGTGTACAAAGAACAGTGATCTGGTTGTTTCTACAGCCAGATTAGTAAGTAAAAGCATTACATTACACATTGTTAGGTACACGGTTAATCCCTTGATAGCCCCTAGAGCACAGGTGTCAAACACAAGGCCCGCGGGCCGAATCCGGCCCTCCAGGCCATTTCATGTGGCCCTCGCACATCTCCTGCAGCTACAGGAGAGCGCCAGCCCTCCTCCAGGCCCCATACTTTCTGCTTTAAAGCAATGCATCCAGCTTTTTCCCAGCAGTAGCATAAGAAAAGGGGGTGCACTGTGATGTTAGGGAAAGTAGGGGACTCAACTTCTGATGGTGGGGTGGCTCTTGACATCTAATGTAAGTAAAGGGGATGCGCTGGACATCTAATCTTACATATACAACCGGCCATTTTGAAGACAAGCAAAATGCTGATGCGGCCCACGATAAAATTGAGTTTGACAGCCCTGCCCTAGAGGTTAACCCCTTCCCAGCCAGTGTCATCAGTACAGTGTATAGTATTATCACTAATCATTGTATTAGTGTTACTAGCAGTATCAGTGTAAATTAGTGACCCTCCCAGACAGTGGGGTTAATTTACTAAAGGAAAACTGTCTGTGCACAGCAAGTACAGTCGCTGTAGATCTGGTGGGGACATGCAAGAAAAAGAAAAATACCTAATTATTTCTTGCACATGATTGGATGATAGAAATCAGCAGAGCGTCCCCTCATTTTAGAGCTTCACCTCACATCTACCACAACTGCACTTGCAATACACTTGCAACCTAAGTGTCTGCTAGGGTCAGATTGCCCACCACACTATCACAGTCACACTATAAGCCGCTGATCACCTCCATTACAGTGTAGCGTTCCAGTATGTATACCATAGTGTATAGATGCTTTCACACACACCAATTAATATAGACTTATTGGGATATTTGTATTTTTTTTACCATAGACATGTAGCAGAATACATTTGGCCTAAATCTATGAAGAAATCAGATTTGTTTTATTTATTTTTTATTGGATATGTTTTATTACAGAAAGTAGAAAATATTGTTTTTTCAAAAAAAAAAATGTGTTTGTGAATAAAAAAATGAAAAACCCAATATTGATCAAATACCATGAAAATAAAGTTTTGTTTATGTAAAAAAATTATATATAAATTTTGTTTACGTACAGTGTTGCATGACTGCACAATTGCCAGTTAAAGTAGCACAGTGCTGAATAGCAAAACAATTGTCTGGTCATGAATGGGGTAAAAACATCCGGTGGTCATGTGTTTAAAGTCGCAGGACAAGTCACACAAGTGTAAAAGGGGCCTAAAGGCAGACAGGATTAACGCCTTAAAGTCTGCCTGGGTGTAGAGGTGGTTGCCGGAGGAATATCATTAAATGTGTTTTGGCCTGCTTTCCTGAGGAGTTGATCTTTGGTAAGTAAGTTGTGTGCTTACTTGGGTGGTGGAGGTTCAAGTAGCAGCCGAGAGTCAGTGGGAGATCCGCTTCAGATTGAAATATCCATGATGAACCTTTCCAATACAAACTTTTGGCTATTTATTGCACAAGTCACTTTATTGTAATTTTTTACTATCATTGAACACTTTTTACACATATTGTTTTGTTTATATTCATTGATGCCGTTTAGCACATTTATTTATTTATTTATTTATTTATTTATTTATTTATTTATTATTCCTGAACTTTGCAGATGATTTGCTTTTTATATTTATTTCTTACACAATAGATACAGACAGCGAGAAGCCACTTCCTATGGGGGCACCCGATGGGGGGAGGAGCCAGGAGCACCGGTGGGGGACCCCAAAAAGAGGAGAATCATGCTTACCTGCTCTGTGCAATGATTTTTCACAGAGGAGCCATAATATGTTTGTTATTTTAATGAGAAAATGTAACGTTTTACAAGTGGTCTCCAAACTTTCGAAAAAAAAGGGCCAGTTTACGGTCCTTTAGACATTAGGGGGGCCGGACTGTGGCCATTGGGCATAACAAAGGTCCTGATGTCAGTGGCAAAAAACATTGCCCCCTCTTTGGTGTCAGTGAATTGAATTGTGTCCCATCATAGGTGTCACTGGGCCTCATTGTTGGATACATTGGGAGACATTGAGCCCCATCATTGGTGCCATGGGGAGAAATTAGACCCCATCGTTGGTGTGGTTGAGAGGAATCGTGCCCCTTCATTTGTATCAGTGGGGAGAATTATGCTCCACTGTATCAGTGGATGAAAAGGTGCCCCAAGGGTCAGATAAAAGCAAGCAAGGTCCACAGTTCGGAGACCACTGGATATAGATTGGAGAGGGCAGAAAAAAATTGTATCTTTTGAATAGAGGAGATTCTCTAGCCTTGGATAAAAGGAAAACATTCCCTAAATACTTTGTGAGAGGGATGTGTAGGGATATAAAATTATTTGAAAACATTATGGGCCAGATTCTCATAGAATTCCAGCGGCGTAGCGTTAGCCATTTACACTACGCCGCCGCATCGTACTAGAGCAAGTTCTTTATTCCCAAAGCACTTGCTCCGTAGTTTGCGGCGGCGTAGCGTAAATGGCCCGGCGTATCCCTGCGTAAATCGAAGGGGGCGGCTTGTATTTAAAATAAGCGCCCCCCTGTGCCGATTGAACTGCGCATGCACCGGCCGTGACGAAATCCCAGTGCGCATGCTCCAAAGGACGTCACAATTTCTCAATGTAAACAACGTAATCGTAGCGTACACCAGCCCTATTGAGAATCGACGTACGCAAACGACGTAAACGACGCACAACACGATGCGGTCCCGAGGCCATACTTAACATGGCATCCGACGGCACTATGTAAGGTTACCCCACATATTAGCAGGGGTAACCTTACGCGTACGAAAACGACGTAAACTACGACGGGGCGGCATAAAAGCGTTCAGGAATCGGCGTATTAGCCTCATTTGCATAGGCAAATGAGAAAACAACGTACAGGCCACCTAGCGGCCGGCGATGTCATTACATCTACGATCCGCCAGTGTAATTGTTTTACACTTGTCGGATCTTCACCTGTATCTATGCGTAAGTGATTCTAGGAATCACACGCATAGGTACACGGGGAAAAAAACTGCGATACGAGGGGGTATCTGAGATACCCCATCCTAGCGCTGCTGAGAATCTGGCCCTATATTTTTACCTGGTTAAGCCTTGGTTTACACTAAGAACTGCATGTGATTTGTAGTGCATGCAGCAAATTTTAAAGCATACTGCAACCGAATTGCATGGTACTTTTGTACTATGCGATTCGGAGCGGGCAAATTCACGGCATTGCAACCTGCGTTTGCAATGTCATTAAGATGGGCACTATTACCTCTGCAGATCAAAGGGCAGTGCGATTTGAATGCGGTTTGGGAAAATTTGCAAGGGTCACTGGGTTTCCTTTACCACAGGATTATAGGTAATGTAATTATAGGGTATATCCTGTCCTTGTGGTGAACCTAAAAGACCTCTGAAATTAGTGACAAGGTCAGTACACACACACACACATGGTTAAAATACATGTAGATACATCAATAACGTCAGAGACCGCAGCATGGAGCGAAGGGACCATCAGAGTGCATGCGCCGGTGATGTTACCGGCTGTATGCAGCGTGAATATCTTCTAAACTGTGCAAGTTTTGGAGATATTTACTGTAGCCTACAGTATAATAAGGCTTACCTGTAGGTACAAATGCCAAGTTTACTTCAACTTAAAGTACTGGTCATGAAAGAGGAAGCAATTGAAAGGAAAATATACCAATTTTTAATTGCGTGTTTATTAAAGTATGATTATGGCTCTATGGACATCGGTTCCTTTTTTTTAAACTATTTTTTTTTATGCACTCTGATTAAACCAAGAGCCCTTTAGTGAAATCAATTGGCCAAAAGTGAAGATCTAGCGATCCTCTCTTCCATTCACTGACTCACTGACACACTTTTGACCAAGAGATTCCAAGCCTGCCCACCACAGGATGCTAGTCATCGTGTTTCTAATGTTGGATGTATGTTTGTAGTAGGCCTCATCCTATAATCTGTGTGTGTTCTACTCTCTCCTAATTTGGTTGTTTGACTGTGTGCATCTCTCTAATGTATGTACCAGTCTGTTTACATACATCTGGATGTCCTCTGTTAGTTTGGGTCAGTGTACGCCAGTCAATGTATGTTGAACAGTGTGTGTCAGTAAATCAATGTAAATCCTGTTTTTCTACCTTGGAACGTAGCCACGTTCCTCTGCAATTTGGAGCTTATCGTGTTTTCGGTCAAAAATCCTCGCTCTTCCCGATCTGACAATGAAGGAATCACAGATTCTGTCCATCTGTGCGCGCATCCTCAGCCTGAAGATCTCGTCCCTCATCTCAAGTGGAAATGGCTTTGAAATCTCATTGTTGGTTGATTTTTTGCCTTTTACGTGAAGGAGGCTTGAAATAAAAAATCCCATTTTAGTATTGGTGCACACAATATAATACCGAACATGTTAAACATTGGGATTCTAAAACAAAAACAAGCTTCAGCACCCCCAATTTTCCATGGATGGCATGGATGGCATTAGTTCATTAACCACTGAAGGACCTTGTATCAATCTATAGTACTACTAAGTGGCCCTCTAATGTAGTCCAACTCTGCGCTTAGGATAATAACTCAAAAATCTCTGTACAGATGCCTCTGATAAACAATAATACCATATATAGAAAAGCAGCTGCTAAAAGAAAATAACAATCATATAAAGCAGAAAAAACTTTCAGACTAGTATATAGTCCAATCTCAATTCTGCAGCAGCGCTGCAAACCTTAAGTTTGTAAAAGACACAGTAAGTTGACCGTCCGGGATTGCTTGAAAATTGTGCTTCCAATCACCAACAATGTTCACCACGTGGGGGGAGAAAGAGAAAGAAAGTCCCCTTTGGGGAAACACTTACCAGATGGTAATGATCAGAGAGCCCATCAATACATTTCCTTTAGTCACCGTCTCGATCTTATTACTCTCCAGGTATATTGGATCAAAAATTCGCAAGTGTGTAGGGAAAGAAAAAAATATCTACATAGAGCAGTATCGTTTGATAACTTTTAATAGCCCAAAATAGATCCCCCTTACAAGTGCATGCGTACCATAGTTAAATAAGTTTCAGGCAAATTACTGATACTCAAAATCAGTCTGTGTGTGTGTGAACTCTTCACTGGATACCTGAGGACCGCTTGGAAGGACTTCCTGCAGTTTCCTGGTTTCCTCCGTGTGGAGCGCACGCGTCACTTCCGGGTTAGGTGCTGAACAAACACGCTCTGACGTTTCGTCGTTTAGGACTTCTTCTGAGAGCGTGACTTGTTCAGTGCACCCCCCGGGATTAAATAGGCTACAGACCGTCCCTATTGGGTACACGTCATTTGCGTCACTTCTCTTCCCTGGCCGTGATTCGCTCAAACTTCGGCAACTCAGGGCGGA
This sequence comes from Rana kukunoris, assembly GCA_029574335.1. Taxonomy (NCBI): domain Eukaryota; kingdom Metazoa; phylum Chordata; class Amphibia; order Anura; family Ranidae; genus Rana; species Rana kukunoris. Next base: position 134,896,984 of record CM056051.1, read on the forward strand.
AGTGTTGCCGTCTGTGTTGTACAACGCCACTGTTGCCAGTCACTGTTCCCACCATACTGCTGCGCATAAGATTTATGTTAGATCCGCAGCTAGTACGAGGGACAGCGCATCAGTAGCCTTCTCATATATTGCACCCCAGACCCTCCGCGACAAATTTCAAAATAGGCATTTAATGCCAATAGTCTGCTACACAGGGGAATTTGATCTGCAGTGCAATAAACACTGAACAAGTCACGCTCTCAGAAGAAGTCCTAAACGACGAAACGTCAGAGCGTGTTTGTTCAGCACCTAACCCGGAAGTGACGCGTGCGCTCCACACGGAGGAAACCAGGAAACTGCAGGAAGTCCTTCCAAGCGGTCCTCAGGTATCCAGTGAAGAGTTCACACACACACAGACTGATTTTGAGTATCAGTAATTTGCCTGAAACTTATTTAACTATGGTACGCATGCACTTGTAAGGGGGATCTATTTTGGGCTATTAAAAGTTATCAAACGATACTGCTCTATGTAGATATTTTTTTCTTTCCCTACACACTTGCGAATTTTTGATCCAATATACCTGGAGAGTAATAAGATCGAGACGGTGACTAAAGGAAATGTATTGATGGGCTCTCTGATCATTACCATCTGGTAAGTGTTTCCCCAAAGGGGACTTTCTTTCTCCCCCCACGTGGTGAACATTGTTGGTGATTGGAAGCACAATTTTCAAGCAATCCCGGACGGTCAACTTACTGTGTCTTTTACAAACTTAAGGTTTGCAGCGCTGCTGCAGAATTGAGATTGGACTATATACTAGTCTGAAAGTTTTTTCTGCTTTATATGACTGAAGGACCTTGCCTGTTTTTCAGACTCGGTGTTTACAAGTTTAACCCCTTCAATACAGGGCTTTTATACCCACCTCCATACCGGGCCTATTCTGGCACTTCTCTCCTACATGTACAAATGCTTTAAAATTGCGCACACTCATTGGATATCGCCAAACTTCGTTACTTAAAAATCTCCACAGGCGACTCTTTGAAAATGTTTACAGGTTACCAGTTTAGAGTTACAGAGGAGGTCTAGTGCTAGAATTGTTGCACACGCTCTAACGCACGCGGCGATACCTCACATATGTGGTTTGAACGACGTTCACATACAAGGACGAGACGTAGTGTGCGTTCGCTTCTGAGCGCGAGCTACCGGGGACAGGGGCGTTTTAATTTTTTTTTTTACTATTTTTTTTTTTTTAATAAGACCCCACATCTCTCCTCCAGGCTGGAAAGCTTGAGATTGTGAAAAAACAATTTACCAATCTCATGCTTACTAGCCGCAATTGCGGCTTTGTTTACTTCCGGGTACCCGGGCGTGATGTCATCACATCGTGCCCGGGCCTCCGACGGTCCGAATTTTTTTTGGGAAAAAATCAATTTTTTTTATTAAAAAATAAGACAACAGTAAAGTTAGCCCATTTTTTTTAAATTGTAAAAGATAGTGTTACACCAAGTAAAATGATACCCAACATGTCACGCTTCAAAATTGTGCCCACTCGTGGAATGGCGTCAAATCTTTACCCTTAAAAATCTCCATAGCCAACGTTTTAAAAATTCTATAGGTTGAGTTACAGAGGAGGTCTAGGGCTGGGTAACCAGCATGCACCTCTCGATCTTGGACATGCGCAGTACAGCGGCGTTTGTGCCATTGTCACGACAACACATATAACAAAATCCACACTATATGTGCTCTTCGACACAGAAGAGCACACAGTCTCCTAGAAAATGATGACACTTATTTCCCAGAAGTCTGTGCGCCTTAGGTAGGAAAGGAGAAGCACCGCGGTCCAGGAAGAAGGCATATTAGAAATTCTGCCTAGCAACAGGGTATTCCAGGCAAGTAAAAAAAAAATTCACACATACAGTGCGAAAAATAAGTATTTGAACACCCTGCTATTTTGCAAGTTCTCCCACTTGGAAATCATGGAGGGGTCTGAAATTGTTATCGTAGGTGCATGTCCACTGTGAGAGACATAATCAAAAAAAAAAAATCCAGAAATCACAATGTATGATTTTTTAACTATTTATTTGTATGATACAGCTGCAAAGAAGTATTTGAACACCTGTCTATCAGCTAGAATTCTGACCCTCAAAGACCTGTTAGTCTGCCTTTAAAATGTCCACCTCCACTCCATTTATTATCCTAAATTAGATGCACCTGTTTGAGGTCATTAGCTGCATAAAGACACCTGTCCACCCCGTACAATCAGTAAGAATCCAACTACTAACATGGCCAAGACCAAAGAGCTGTCCAAAGACACTAGAGACAAAATTGTACACCTCCACAAGGCTGGAAAGGGCTACGGGGAAATTGCCAAGCAGCTTGGTGAAAAAAGGTCCACTGTTGGAGCAATCATTAGAAAATGGAAGAAGCTAAACATGACTGTCAATCTCCCTCGGACTGGGGCTCCATGCAAAATCTCACCTCGTGGGGTCTCAATGATCCTAAGAAAGGTGAGAAATCAGCCCAGGACTACACAGGAGGAGCTGGTCAATGACCTGAAAAGAGCTGGGACCACCGTTTCCAAGGTTACTGTTGGTAATACACTAATCATGCATGGCACGGAAGGTTCCCCTGCTTAAACCAGCACATGTCAAGGCCCGTCTTAAGTTTGCCAATGACCATTTGGAATGATCCATGAGTGGAGATTGGTTGTGGGATGAGTCATGTGGTGGATGGTGAAACTTTGTTGGTTGAGGAAGAAGGGTGATGAGGAAGAAGAATGATGGAGTGTTATGCCTAGTGTGACCATCCCTACTGGAAGTGTGTGTGGTGTTGGTGACTGAGATGGGACAGGGTGACTGCACTGTATTAAGGAGAGGATGACCGGGGCCATGTATTGCGAGATTTTGGGCAACAACCTCCTTCCCTCAGTTAGAGCTTTGAAGATGGGTCGAGGCTGGGTCTTCCAACATGACAATGACCCGAAGCACACAGCCAGGATAACCAAGGAGTGGCTCTGTAAGAAGCATATCAAGGTTCTGGCGTGGCCTAGCCAGTCTCCGACCTAAACCCATAGAGAATCTTTGGAGGGAGCTCAAACTCCGTGTTTCTCAGCGACAGCCCAGAAACCTGACTGATCTAGAGAAGATCTGTGTGGAGGAGTGGGTCAAAATCCCTCCTCCAGTGTGTGCAAACCTGGTGAAAAACTACAAGAAACGTTTGACCTCTGTAATTGCAAACAAAGGCTACTGTACCAAATATTAACATTGATTTTCTCAGGTGTTCAAATACTTATTTGCAGCTGTATCATACAAATAAATAGTTTAAAAAAATCATACATTGTGATTTCTGGATTATTTTTTTGGATTATGTCTCTCACAGTGGACATGCATCTACGATAACAATTTCAGACCCCTCCATGATTTCCAAGTGGGAGAACTTGCAAAATAGCAGGGTGTTCAAATACTTATTTTCCGCACTGTAACAGTTTAAAAGGAACATACTGAATCAAAGTATGATTTTTGGGTGGAGCTCCGCTTTAAATCATAAGTTTAACATTAAGGTGCTATTAAAGGTTATTTATTATAATTAAAATGAAAAACATGTTATATTTACCTGCTTTTGCAAAAATATTACACAGAGTGGTCTTTTACCTCCTTTTTGGCAGTCCCCCACTGATACTGTCGGCTCCTTTTTTTTTTTTTGAGTGTCCCCCTTAGCAAGCAGTGTGCTATGGCGGCACCCCTGTGGGTGTGCTTCTAACCCGGGCTGTATGCATCAATAGACATACACAGTGCCGGTAAACCATGCCCCTGCTCCCTCCTTACAGGTGTTTGACTGATAGCAGCAGGAACCTAGGCAAACAAGGCCCAGGCCTAGGGCAGCACTTTGCAGGGGGGCAGCATGAAAAGAGTCCCCAGTTTTATGAAGGGGACTGGGCCGCAAGACAAATTCGGTCTGGCGCCCCATAAAGCGGTCACACTGCTGCCATTATGATAGGGATGGTGCAGACACAAGGGACACTGACATGGTCACCTATACCTGGCAGGTAGATAGTAGGACTCTCCTGCAATCCTTTGCTTGTGTCAGTTGTACATATTAAGGAATCCCAATTTGATTTCTGTTGATTTCTGATGAGAAAAATAAACAGATGGATTTATTTGTTCCTGCCCCCAATCCTTCTTTTGCTCACTGCCTGGACCACATACCCACATCACTGTGCTATATGTTTTTCTTCTGCACCACTGGCATGGTTATATCCACTTAGTCCTCCATGAATTTAGCAGAAATGTGTGCTTAACCACTTAAGACCCGGACCAATACGCTGGTAAATGACCCAAGGTGTTTTTGCGATTCGGCACTGCGTCGCTTTAACAGACAATTGCGCGGTCGTGCGACGTGGCTCCCAAACAAAATTTGCGTCCTTTTCTTCCCACAAATAGAGCTTTCTTTTGGTGGTATTTGATCACCTCTGCGATTTTTATTTTTTGCGCTATATACAAAAATAGAGCGACATTTTTGAAAAAAAAACACTATTTTTTACTTGTTGTTAAAAAAAAAATCAAATAAACTAAATTTTAGTCAAACATTTAGGCCAAAATTTATTTAGCCACATGTCTTTAGTAAAAAAAAAAATCGCAATAAAAAAAAATAGCTACCTAGCGGGAACAGCGGCACTAATACAGCGATCAGAAAAATGATCGCTTAGTGACGCTGGCAATAGGGAGTGAAAGGGTTAACTAGGGCGGTGATCAGGGGTTAAAACTTTATTAGGGGGGGTGGGGGGGGGCTATCCTGAACCTAACACTAACTGTTTTTTAAACTGCCTGTCACACTGACACTAAATGCAGTGATTAAATCACTGCATTCAGTGACACTGTGACAGGGGGGTGGGGGGGGCGATCACAAGGGGTTAATATGCCTATGTGAGTGTGTGTCAGTGTTGTGTTGGTGCACACTTACTTGTGATGTCTTCTCTCATCAGCAGCGCTGGGAAACAGCGCTGCGATGATGAGAGAATACATCATTTCCTCCTTCCTGTGTAAACACAGGAGGAGGAAGTGACAGGCTGGGAGCGCGCTCCCATTGGCTGGGAGCGATCGCGGGGGGGGCGGATATCACGGACATCCGCCCGCAGATCCCGGATCGCTCCAGAGGGTAGGGGGCCCCCGCACGCCGCGGAGGGGGTCCCGATGGGACCCCCGAACCGCACTCAGGGCGGGGACGTAAATTTACGCCCTTGTGCCTGTACGTGCCATTCTGTGGCCGTATATGTGCGTGCGGGGGGAAATAGTATTATAAGTAAAAGAAGAAACAGTGAGAGGAAATCTCTGCAGATTAAGGGAACCCCCCCCCCCCCCCAAGGCCCTTTAGAACTAGTGTTCTCACTGAAAAATTTCAGGGAAGATCTTAAACAGGAAGGGGTGTGACCTTGACAGGAAGCGGTGGATCATTTTTAAATTAGGGATTGCACAAGTTTAGTTAGGCCTAGGGCAGCACAAAACCTAAATACACCACTGGGTAGAGCAGATATAATTAACATATAAAAGGGGTTTTATTTTTAATATTATCAGCAGTGGCAGCCTATGTATCATTGCAGGTTTTCTATCATACAAGAAAATTGAGGAGATACCAGTAAGGCTCCTTTCACACGGAGCAGACCGTTTTTCGGTCCGCTCCGTGTGTCCGTCAGCTCAGCGGGGGGGTCTCCACTCGGCTGTCGGCGGACGGGGTGGTCCCCGCACACTGTGCAGGGACCGCCCTGTCTCTCCTCCGCTCTCCCCTATGGGGAGTCGGATGGAAACGGACCATCTGTCCGTTTGCATCCGATCCGTTTGGGCGGACGGAAGAAAAATAGGGCATTCTTCCGTCCGCAAAAACGGATGCGGATCTAGCGGACGTTAGCGGATGCATCATCCGCTAACGGATCCGCTCCCATAGGGAAGCATTGAGGTCCGTTACCGGACGTCCAAAAAACGGGCGAACGGAACGGACCTGTGAAAGGACCCTAAAGCTGTAGAAAGCCTCTATATCCTGGGGGGAGGTCTCTGGGAGCCATAGAAGAGCTTGCAGGAGTGGACATTCTCCATTGGTGACTTCTTTGCTTCTCTTTGCCGATCTCTCCTACCCTGCGGTTGATCAGAGTGGCTGCAAGGAGATTGAAAGTATGTTCAAATATCGACCACAAACCCCAAAATATGACATTTAGTGCCGTTCACACTACCGCGACTTGGGATCCGACTTGTGTCGCCCCAAGTCGTGCGACATGAGAAATTACACTACTGAAGTCACTCAGACTTCAGAAAAGGTTCCTGTACTACTTCTAGGCGACTTGTACCCATTGATTTCAATGGAAGTCGCCTCCAAAGTCGGATCCCCTGTCTTAACTGAAGCAACTTTACAGGAAGAGAAAATAGTTTTCTCAGGCAAAACCCCTCCCTCTTACAGAGCTGATTATTGTTTGTTTGGCCACTGGCAATGTCGCCTGTCCTGGAGGCGACTTGAAGTTACGCTGAAGTCGTCTCCCGAAGTCGCGCTGGAAGTCATGTTGCTCCTGTGTGAACCGACACTTAATGTTAAAACTACTTTATGTTATAGATATATTATCACTATATATCATGAATGGAAGAAATTAAACACAAAACCTTATACAAACTGTGATTTAACCCCCCCCCCCTTCTTCAATCACAGCTGTATACAACGATTCCCCCACCCCTAAACTCACCAAAACCCCCAAATCTAAACCTTTATATCAATAAATACAATTTTTTTTACATGTTAACACTACACCAGAAGAAGATAATTCTGTAAAAAGATGCACACAGAAATATTAGAAACTGTGAAAACATTCTAGTGGGCTTCCATTCACAACATGATCTCCCTCTGGTGAAATGTTAAGCCCCATACACACGACCGGTTTTCTCAGCAGAATCCATCAATAAACTTGATGGGAGACGTATTCTGCCGAGAAAACCGGTCGTGTGTACACTTTTCGCCGAGAAAACCGTTGAGAAACTCATCGAGCCAAAAAGAGAGCAGGTTCTCTATTTTCTCGACGCCAGTCGAATTTGGCTCGTCGAGTTTCTCACCGGGCTGGTTTCCGACGAGAAACTCTAGCGTGTGTATGCTATGAAACCCGCGCACCTTCTGTAAAAGTAGCGTTTAATGGAAATAGCACATTTGTCACGCTGTAACAGACTGAAAAGTGAAAATGTCTCTTACCAAACTTTTCAGTAACATGAGATTAGCTAAAGCAGCCCCAAGGGTTCTGCCAATGGAATTAAACTTCCCCTGTTGTTGTATGTGTTGAAGTCACCGCGTTTGAGAACGAGGAGATTTGGTCTTTAACGTGTGTACGCAAAGCAAGCTTGTCGAGTTCCTCGACAAGCCTAACAAGGAACTCGACGAGGAAAGCAATGTGTTTCGCCCGTCGAGTTTCTCGGTCGTGTGTACGGAGCCTTACACTTTATTTTCATTCCTGAGCTCAGGGCAGGACATTTCCACGCTGATGCATTGTATACTATAAGGGTCTGTTCACACCAGCGCGCGCACATTCACACTGCATTAAAAATGCAGCCCATTTGCGATTGGCAGCGGGTGTCAATAATAAGTCAATGACACCCCAAACACAGGTCGGAAACGCGGGGCATTTGCCCGTACCAGATCTTTTGTACCATGCAATCTGTTTGCGCTGCATTTCTAAAAGTAGTGCATGCACCACTTTAGGGAGGCCCAGAGTGACAGGACAAAAAGGATAACGGAGGGCCAGGCATGACTAGAGTGGAGGATGGACAGCAGAAGGGTTAAATTTTGAAGGAGGTGCTCCAGGGGAGTGGCTGTGAGGCTGGAGAGTGTGGGGGGAGGAGCCCTATATATACAGGGGCGGGGCATCCCACGTGGCACAAGTCGGAAGGAATTCACACAGGGAGGCAGGTTTTCTTCTCTGCTCCCTGTACCTAGGCCCAAGCATGGACGGCGTGGACTTGATTTTGGCGCGGTTGCGCTCAGCGGCGGCTTCACGGGGGCCAGGTTGGTTGGAGGAACAGGTTGGGGGCCTTTTGGTAGAGGAAGCTGGGGGGTCCCAAGACAGCGGGGTGGTGTCCCCACGCGGGCCGCCGATCGCGGCCGCCAGATCGGTATTCGCCTGGGCCTGCGGCGGTGACCCAGCGGCGCAACAGGAGTCCCCTTGAGGTGCAGTCACCCCCTCCTGCAAAACGGGCATCCACATCGGGTGGGGGGGCTGGCGGTCGGGACTCAGCAAGTAGGCCGACTTCGGGGGGCGGAGCTACGGGCAGGAATGGCGCCCGTTCCATGCCCGATCGGCGTGGCAGCGGTGAGCGATCGGTTACCCCCCTCCACTACAGGGTCGGCGAGGGGGGGGACTCAGCGTGGGAGGCGCAGTGACACGACTGGGGGGCCGTCCCGGATCGCGGCCACCAGTTCCAGGGCAGGGGGGAGGCCGGAGTCCCCAAGTTGCAGCGGGGGGTCCAATCGGGGCCCTGCCAGCAGGAGTGGGGGTGCTGAGACGTCCACGGCCGGGTCAAGTGTGAGAGGACGATCCGCCGGGAGGCTGGGATCTTCGGCCTCCAGGCCTTCCTCGCCTGGGGGGCTGACATCGCCGATGACGCCGGCCTTGGAAGATCGGTCTGAAGGTGAAGCATCAGGTTCGGAGGACGACAGTCGCCCGGAGGAGTCGCCTGCGATGGAGGTGCCTGTGACAGCTGTGAGGGATGTTCCCGGCCAGCTCGGTAAGTCCAATCTTGCTTCTTCTGGGGATGTAGCTTCTGCTTTATGTGCTTTGTTGGGGGTGGGGGGCGGGGGTGCTCCGGTTAATGTGGGTGATGGGCAAAATGTGGGGACGTCAGCCGGGGGTCCCGGGGTGGGCGGGCGGGGTGCCTGCCGCTCAGGGCTCCCCGGGAGGGATGCAGGAGTTGTTGGGGGGGTTGAGGGACCTGTTGCAACGTTTTGCGGGGGGTCCTGGGTCGCCGCCGCAGGCGGCGCCGTGGGTTGGCCCTGCCGTGGGTGTGGGGGCAGCATCAGTGGGGGCACAGTCCACAGTGGTGGGGGATACAGGGGTGGTACCTGACGGTGGTGCGGGGGTGGAAAAAGGGGGAGAGAAGCCGACGGCGGGTAGGACTGACGTTGTGCGTTTGGATGATGCTGCAAGAGGTGAGGTATATGTTTGTTTTGATGGGCCGTTAGGGGCTCACCTGAAGCAGGAGGTCAAAGACAAAATCGTAAAAGGTGAGTATGTGGAGATTTTTTCCCTGCTGCCACTGGAAAAGTTCAACCTAGATAGGGTGAAGCCAGACAGTACGAAGAAGGAGGATGAGGAAAAAAGGAGGTATAGGTTGATCCCTCGCACTTTTAGCAATTGGTGGCAAGCGTTTGCGATTATGGCCAGCGTCATAGGGGAGAAAAATCCGGAACACTGTGCGGCGCTGTTTTGCTACATGGATGCGATAGGGGAGGCTTATCGGGCATATGGGGGGACAGGCTGGTTGCGGTATGACGAGCAGTTTCGCCAACGGCGGGCTGTCCGCCCTACGCTGAGGTGGGATCACAAGGAGATTACTCTGTGGATGCGGATGATGTCTGCGCCCCGGACTAATATCCCGTTTTTTCATGGGGGGGCCGGGGGTACAACCACCTCTGGATCGCCGGCCGGAAAGAAGTGGGGGGTGTGTTGGCAATATAACGAGGGTTCCTGCAAGTTTGGGGGAACCTGTCGTTTTAAGCATGAGTGCTCCGGTTGCGGGGGTGCCCACCCCTTGTCCCGGTGTTTCAAAAGAGGAAAACGGGGGGGGGAGGCTGCTGGAAAGAGGGACGACACCGGTGAGGTGGGAAAGGATGGAGCCTTTTCTAAATAGGTATCCGGACAGGGCGGCAGCGAGGCTGCTCGCGTCAGGGTTCTCCGAAGGTTTTTGTCATTCCGTGTTCCTTGTCGAAGGTGCCTCCCTTGGCGAAGAACCTGCGGTCTGCTTTAGAGAACCCTGGGGTGGTGTCAGCAAAGTTGGCAAGGGAGGTAGAGTTGGGTAGGATGGCAGGGCCATTCACTGAATTGCCTTTGCCGGATTTGGTAGTTTCGCCCCTGGGAGTGGTTCCCAAGAAGGAACCGAACAAGTTTCGCCTCATTCACCACCTTTCCTTTCCAAAGGGGGGGTCGGTGAATGACGGGATTGATCCAGAAGAATGCACGGTGTCGTACACGTCATTTGACGCGGCGGTGCGGTGGGTTCGGCGCTACGGGAAGGGAGCTCTCATGGCAAAATCGGACATTGAGGCCGCGTTTCGATTGTTGCCGGTTCACCCGGACAGTTTTAGGCTGTTGGGTTGCCGGTGGCAGGAGGAGTTTTATGTGGATCAATGTTTGCCAATGGGGTGCTCCATATCCTGCGCATTGTTTGAAACGTTCAGTTCGTTCCTGGAATGGGTGGTCAGGGAGGTGTCGGGTTCGGATTCCATCATTCACTATCTGGATGACTTCCTGTGCGTGGGCCCTCCGTCCTCCAATGTGTGTGCGATTTTGTTGGCAACGTTGCAACACATCGCGGACAGGTTCGGGGTGCCATTGGCAGCTGACAAGACAGAGGGCCCGACCACGGTGTTGAGTTTTTTAGGAATATTGATTGATTCAGAGGAGATGGAGTGCAGGCTCCCGGTGGACAAGGTGGAGAATCTTCGGCTGGAGATTCGGGGTTTGATGGGGCGGAACAAGGTTCAGTTGCGGGCGTTGCAGTCCCTGTTGGGCAAGTTGAACTTTGCCTGTCGCATCATTCCTATGGGCAGGGTGTTCTGCCGACGGCTGTCGGCAGCAACGGCGGGAGTGAGGTCTCCGACCCATTTTATTCGCCTGACGGGGGAACTGAAAGCTGATTTGCAGGTGTGGCACACGTTTCTGGAGGCATTTAATGGGCGGGCGATTTGGATGTCGGGACCGGTCAGCAATTTTGACCTGGACCTGGCTACAGATGCGGCCGGGTCCACAGGCTATGGGGCTTTCTTCAAGGGACGGTGGAGCGCGGAGGCATGGCCCGAGTCATGGTTGGCAGCGGGTTTTGAAAAGAACCTGGTGCTGTTAGAACTTTTCCCGGTGGTGGTGGCAATTGAGCTTTGGGGGGCAGAGTGCAGGAACTTGAAAATACGTTTGAACTGCGACAACATGGGGGTGGTGCAAGTTGTTAACCGGATTTCCGGGTCTTCGTTGCCGGTGGTTCGGTTGCTGCGCCACCTTGTGTTGCGCTGTTTACAATGGAATATTTTCCTGTATGCGGTGCACATTCCGGGAGTGGACAACAGACTCGCTGACGCTTTGTCTCGTTTTCAGTGGGACAGATTCAGAGAGCTGGCTCCACAGGCGGACAAGGAAGGGGTCCCATGCCCGGGTTGGATGTGGGGAATTGCGTTGGAATCGCAGCAGGTTGGATCAGGAAGTCGGTGAGTGGGCCGACGTGGTCTGCATACAGGAAGGTATGGGAGGAATGGGCATGTTTTAAAAGACTGGTGGACACTGAACTGGGGAGGTGGAGACGGGTTGGTTGGTCATATACTTTGTAGTCAGACATATGGAGAGTGGGGGGTCAGTTTCGGCTTTGGAGAAGAAACTGGCGGGTCTCGCCTTTTTGTTTAAGTTGGAAGGCGGGACTGATTTCACTAAGAGCTTTTGGGTTAAACAGACGGTTAAAGGGTACAAAAAGGGACACCCACGCAAGGATGCGCGTAGGCCTGTGTCTTTTTCCGTGTTGCAGAGGATTTTTGGAGTCCTGGGGGAGGTATGTTCATCCGGATATGAGGTGAGTTTATTCCGGGCAAGTTTTTCGGTGGCGTTTTTTTGGAGCATTTCGGGTGGGGGAGCTGGTCAGTCCGTCGAAACGGGTGGCTGGGGGCCTCTTATTTGAGGATGTACGGGCATCGGAAGACAGGGTGGTTTTTCGGTTGCGGCGGTCGAAGACGGATCAGAGAGGAAAAGGGGTGGATGTGTTTTTATATCCCTTGCCGGGTTCGGAGGTGTGTCCGGTGCGGGTGGTACGGGAGTTTTTGTTGGTGCGACCAGGGATGGGCGGCCCCTTTTTGATTCATGGGGATGGTTCATTTGTGTCGAGGTTTCAATTTGTGGCGATATTCAGGAGGTGCTTAAAAAAGGCGGGATTGGATGAGCGGCTGTTTGCCTCGCACTCCTTCCGTATCGGGGCGGCTACTGAGGCGGCCCGGTGTGGGTTGGATGAGGCCGCAGTTAAGAGAATTGGGAGGTGGGAATCAAGGAGATTCCGCTCTTATGTGCGCCCACATATGGTGTTGGACTAAGTTTGAGTGGGGCGGGGTTTTTTTCCCAGGTTATGATGTTGGGGGGTGATTTCTGATTATTATGGCTGCTGTTTTTGTCTTTCAGATGGAGGTCAGACACGCCTCGTGTGGATCATGGGGCATTCGTATGTGTGTAGGGGGGCCAGGAGAGCTGAGGCTAGGCCAAATGGTAGGCAGCTGGGGATTTCCAGGCGGGAGGCAACGTTGAGGTGGTTGGGTATCCCTGGGATGGGGTGGTGCAGGGTGCTGCCGGAGGTGCAGCGCTACGCTCTGCTCGATCGTCCCCCAGATGTGTTGGTGTTACACGTCGGGGGGAACGACTTGGGGATACGGCCTATAGGGGACTTGATCTCGGCTGTTAAGGCGGACGTCTTGACATTCCGGGCGTCTTTCCCAGGGATGCTGCTGGTGTGGTCCGACATTGTTGCACGTACTAATTGGCGTATGGCAAGGTCGGTGGATCGGCTCAACAAGGGGAGGATTAAGGTTAATAAGGTTTTGGGACGGTTTGTGGCAAAGCATGGGGGGTTGGTAGTGAGACACAGAGAGTTGGAGTTAAACGTGGGGCTATACCTGCTCAGGGATGGTGTTCACCTAACTGATGTGGGTATAGATTTGTGGATGATGGGGATACAGGAGGGTATCCAGAGGGCCCTGCGGGTGTGGAGGGGCCCTTAAGGAAAAGGTTTTTCCCTTTCGGGCTGTGGCGGTGTCCTTGGTCTTTGGATGGTGGCAGTTTACAGATGGAATGGAAAATGGTTGGGGGCTCATCTTGGGATGGGCCCATGATGGGGTTATTTGCAGTGGAACGGTGTCCGCTGTAATACGGTTGTGGTACACTGCGGGTTAAAAAGTGGGTGTCTCCGAGCTGGAGTCGGCTGGGGGCCGTGGATGGAAAAGGTATAGCAGTGTGGTGGTGGAATGGTTAATGGGGTACTGTCAAAAGACCAAGAGACTAGTGTTTAATAATAACAGTTTTGTAAGTATTGTTAATAAAGAAAAAGTTGGAATTTATTTGAAAGTATTTAATTTTGGTTAAAATATTTAATTTGGTTATATAAAATAAATGGCTGTTGTGGCCAATTTTACTCCAATATCTGTGTCGATCTCGTTAATGGGAAAAGGTTGGGGAGGTTAAGCAAAAGGGGGTGGGGGAGGTTAAGCTAAAGGGGGGGTCAAGGGAGGGTTGGCCTATTAGAACTACACTAGTCAAGGGAGGCCCAGAGTGACAGGACAAAAAGGATAACGGAGGGCCAGGCATGACTAGAGTGGAGGATGGACAGCAGAAGGGTTAAATTTTGAAGGAGGTGCTCCAGGGGAGTGGCTGTGAGGCTGGAGAGTGTGGGGGGAGGAGCCCTATATATACAGGGGCGGGGCATCCCACGTGGCACAAGTCGGAAGGAATTCACACAGGGAGGCAGGTTTTCCCACCCACCCTCCCCGTTGGTTTTGTGTTTCGTGTTGTGTGTTTGTTTTCTTTCTTTCAGGTCGGTACGGGTTGTCATGACAGCTGTGGCGGTGTCCTTGGTCTTTGGATGGTGGCAGTTTACAGATGGAATGGAAAATGGTTGGGGGCTCATCTTGGGATGGGCCCATGATGGGGTTATTTGCAGTGGAACGGTGTCCGCTGTAATACGGTTGTGGTACACTGCGGGTTAAAAAGTGGGTGTCTCCGAGCTGGAGTCGGCTGGGGGCCGTGGATGGAAAAGGTATAGCAGTGTGGTGGTGGAATGGTTAATGGGGTACTGTCAAAAGACCAAGAGACTAGTGTTTAATAATAACAGTTTTGTAAGTATTGTTAATAAAGAAAAAGTTGGAATTTATTTGAAAGTATTTAATTTTGGTTAAAATATTTAATTTGGTTATATAAAATAAATGGCTGTTGTGGCCAATTTTACTCCAATATCTGTGTCGATCTCGTTAATGGGAAAAGGTTGGGGAGGTTAAGCAAAAGGGGGTGGGGGAGGTTAAGCTAAAGGAGGGGTCAAGGGAGGGTTGGCCTATTAGAACTACACTAGTCATGGACTGGTGCAAATTTAGCCCATTCAAAATGAATGGATTGAAATCTCACCACACATAACCGCATGTGAATCGTACAGCAAAGCATAGCATGTTTCTATGCGATTCCTGTATGGCCGGGTGTGAAGCGGTCCTTTGAATCTATTCACACTGGGCTTACAAAACGCTGCTTTTGTTTTTTTCTCCTGCCTGTAGAAGCAGCTCAATGTTATCCAATGGCCTCTACTTTTTGTTTATGAGGATAGTACTATAGTGAGTATAGTATACTTGGATTTTGCAAAAGCATGTGAGACAGTTTCTCACAGATAGCTAATGTATAAGTTAAAGTGGATGTGAACCTTTACATTGTAAAGCAGGGAGGGTGATTGGCATGGTGGGGAGTAATAATATGATTCCCTGTATGGCTCTCTCTGCAGCAGCTGAAAGCTGGCATCTTCTTCTCTCTCTCTCTATCCCATTGGTTTTCAGCTGCTGCAAAGAGAGCCATACAGGGGATCTGTTCCAGTAATTGCTGCACTGATCACCCCCCCCCCCGTGCACCATACTTTTCCCCCTCACCCCAGTAAGTGCTAATGACTTATCTTCTCTCCTTTCCGCAGGAAGCTGCTAGCTTACAATAAGATCCTTCAGCATGGAGAGTGGGGGAAGGGTCCAGTAAATATGTGGTATTTATCAGCCCCTTCCTTTCCTGAATGAACACAATGAGTGATTGGTACTGATCTCTCCCTGTGTTTATTAATAACTAAAGCATAGTAAACTGTGATTATTGGGGGGGCTGTTAGCTTGGCTGTATGGGGCCCTCTGGTTTCTATCAGCCCTGGGAGTAGGGTAGAAATAATTTAAATACATTGAGGAAATGGCTATATGATTTTACATTTTTCCCATAGATGCACTTTGATTGTTCTTGAAAAAAGCTGGATGCATCCCTAAATACACCCAATCTAAATGGGTATTAGCATTTATACATAAAACCCCCCAGAGATAAAGAGACTATCCAATTGCCTTAGGGATCTCTTGTTGGTGCAAATTAGTCCATGTTTTGTAAAGTTTTTGCCTTCCTCTGGATTAACTATGAGCATTTTAATTTTGTAAATCAACCCCAATGTCACAATTGTCCTTAGCCAGGGGCGGACTGACCATTCGGGCACTAGGGCACTGCCCGAGGGCCCCACGCCACTAGGGGGCCCCATCAGGGTTGCCAGCCTCAGTAAAACCAGGGACAGTATGTAAAAATCTGTGTTTTTCTACATATGTCCCTGAATTGTCCCTTACCGGTGTCCTTTTAGTCTAAAAATCCCAAGATTATAGCTGCCCCACCTCTTCAGTACCTTTTCAGTGTGTGTATGTGTACTGTGTGTGTATACTGTTTATGCATACTGTATGTGTGTGTGTGTATACTGTGTGGCCCCACAATCTATTGCCTGGGGGCCCCATAATCTCATATTGCCCGGGGGGCCCATAATCTCATATTGCCCGGGGGCCCCATGAGTTGTCAGTCCACCCCTGTCCTTAGCATATAAATTTCTAGCTGAAAAGAGTGTGAACATGTAAGAGCCCTTCATACCTGCAATCATTTTATACTACAGTCCTTTCAAAACATTATGCATATCTGACAGTATTGGAGAGTTTCCTATTGATTTCCACACTGAAATGTTGTCGTAATCATTAGCTCAATGAGGGCCCTTTTCTTTCTCATATTCAATTGAAAAAATCTGTCAAAAAGTAATTTTCCTGACACAGCATGACAGCATATACGTATGGGAAGGCTCCGCCCCCCTGCCCAATCAGGACCGGTTATACTATAAAAGTAGGTCTCCTCCCCTATACCCGCATTCTCTGTTTTTACCTTCACTGCTACAGGCGGTTATACTACTGCTAAAGAAAGCAGGAATTTTTATTTTTCCCTCACCTGGCTGGACAATTCCCGCCAAGCCGCACAGGTTCAAAGCCTCTCCTGTGACGAAGCTCCCCACTGTACAGGCAGACCTGAACGCCTAATGGGGGAGGCCTCACCCCAGCAGGATCCAGGAGGATGAGGGTGAAGGCATATGGTCTCTAGGGATTGCTCATTTATCATGACGCCATGTATGGACATTCATTGGACTTTGGACATGAAGCATGCAGGTGGTAAGGCACCACATGGTGCACACAATTCTATTCAGTTACTGCTGCAAGTATAGGCAAGCATGTGGTTAACTTGCATTACTGAAGGGCTGTGGTTGTGTCTGCAATACTGCTAATGATGATAGCAGGTGCTGTGCTGGGCTGAAGCCTTCCATTTTAACTGAATAAGCCTGGCTCTACAGTCTTGATTTATTTACTGCAGGTTTGTGGTTAATTTGCATTTCTGAAAAGCATATATCACACATGTGAATGTAACTGGATGTCTGTAGTGTCACTCTGTTTACTAATATTAAACAGGCTATAGGATGTGTTTGCAGCATTGCTGAAGTTTGAACTGATATCAGGTGATACTGAGAGCCCTTTCATTTAATGCAGGGATTGGGCCTGCAGTGTGGGCTCACTGTGTATTGAAGATCGGTCTCCTCCTTTCTGGTACATATGTCTAAGTAGGTTTAACTTGCTAGTGCTAATGTCATAGGATCGTTAATTTCTGTGATTACATTAACTCCACACTAGGTAAGGCTGTGATATGTTTACTTCTATGCATTTACATGTTGACCTGGGTGCTAAAATGTCAGGATCTGTTTAGTCACACTCCTTAGTACTGGTTAGCAATGGGTAATTGCTTGTGTTATTTGGGGTACCCCACTGAAAGATATGGGGTTTGTAGTGGTTACTATTTTTGGGAAAATTATCCCAGGCATCTGTGAACCAGTAGCAATCAGCCTTCCTAGAGACCAGCAACTTTGAATAAAGGTGAGGGCAGGTAGGTATATGCTATATCCTAAAAAAAAGAGTGCACATTATGGGCATAATGAGTGTACATCTCAAGCCCTCAACACCAAACACCAGTCTAACTGCTTCTGCGACAAGGGACAGATCCTCTTCAACCCTGAAAAGATCCCACTATGTAGCAACTGCCAGAAATCGCTACAGGAATCATAGTGGTCGGGTGTAACTGGTGTGACGGCCAGAATGCAAAACAAGGTTGCAGGCCAAGGACAGTGACAAAGGGGCAGAGACTGAGAAGGCCTACAGTCACTAATGGTTCCATACCAAGCCTAATCAAACAACCATGCTTGTTTAAAGGCAACCTCTACCTGAGCTTGCTTATGGAAAATCGCTCTGACTAGTTGGCAGATCAGAAGCAAGAGACGGCGACTTTAACCCCGTCCAAACTGACTGTGTGGGACTCAGGTACTAAGCTATTCAAGCAAAATCAGCTAAAGGGTACCTCTGCCTCTAGAGCATGAATGAATGAAAACTTATATAGCGCGGCACATGCGAACTAAAATCGCCTCTGGCGCTTGTTGTTCCTGTCTCCTTTGGTGTCAAAGAGCAGCCAGCCAAACAGGCTTCAGCAGATTAACCAAGGGTACCATTCTTCCAAACAGAGGAAACAATATCCTTGCAAAGACCCTGTGACAGCAAGATTCATGCAGAGGCTATAGATTGAGGGTTAATGTACATGACAAAGTATAATTACCTAGGCGGTGTTCTGTTACTGTGTACAAGTGATTGTGTGAACTGTAGTATACGATGTGTTTGCAACATGTCTGTTGTTGTTTTAATAAGCGCTTTTCTGATAAAAAAAAAAAAAAAAAAAGATTCACAAGTAGTGTTGTTGTCACCTGCGATGAGGCAGGATGGAAGCTGAGCTCTGGTCAGTGATAAGCTCTCTATAGCAGATCCTAGATTGAAAGGGAATAGCCAATGATGCAGTTCAGTCACTGCGGATCCAAGACTGTATGCTGTTTCTCCAGAAATCGTTGTGGCCAGTGAACCCTTATGGCCCCTCCCACAAGTGAACACATGCCGCTTTAGTCAGAGTGGTGACTGTTCAAGTCGGATCTGGCAATATCTAGAAGGAAAATTAATTCCTTATGTTAAATCACCAAAGACCAGAGGATAGCCAAAAGATTGACAAGTTAAACGTGGGAGAACTATGGCGGAGAATAAAGAAGCGATAATCTTTATTAGCCTAAACCCAAGTCGCCCAATAGGGTCAGCTGACAGTTGGATGTAAATTTCAGCGAAGGTTCCATGAGTCCTGGGCATTAGGAAGCCAATGGAATTGTTTCATTCCTCTACCTATTCATTGCATTCCCTTCATGATGCGCAAGGGCTATGATTACATGGGCGTTGGTCCAGAAGGATGGCATAGGCCATCGTGGCAATTAATCTCTCCAGTCAGTAAAGCCTGACTTCCACAAATCCTACTCCAGGATTTTTAAGGAGTATTGTTCATAGCAGTGCGGCGACTTCAAAGTAGTCCCTACACTACGTTTGAACCCACTGTGGTCTAACTGGGGGCCTTGAGCGTCAAGAATACATAGGCATTGATTCAAGACGCATAGGAATCGCAGTAAAATCGCACAATTTTATGCCGTAATACTGGAAACCTAGTCCATTAAGCCCAACCTGGTGGTGCGATAGGGGTAGTTACCTTGGTATACCCTGTATGTTGTGGTCGTTCAGGCCGACTTGCGAGCACAAGGACTACTGGTAAGTCTTGTTTGAACAGCAAAGTGAATAACTTTATAGCGCTGACAAATGCGAACCGAATCGCCTCAAGGCGCTTTGTATCCAGAGTCGTGCTGATCCTTCAGAAGAGTTGTGGCACAATGGCTTCCAAGTTCTGGGAAAGGTCCCAGTACAGACTCTAATCAAGTCGGGAGGAGCCATCATCGAGAGACAAACTAGTCTCATTGCAGTAATCACCTACTGAAGGGTAATTTTGAATGGGGAAAAAGTTAATGAACAAAATTAAGTTACACTCAGAAACAGTGTAAGTATCCCATTTGAAGAGATGCTCTTTCCTATTGGTTGCATCCCACGATCGGAAAAGCGATAAAGTACCCTGTAATAACCCTTGTGGTCCGATGGGGGCCCAAGCAGGGTTGACAACTGTATTGACCTCAGTAAAGCGAGACTTGCTTCCCACGTGGGAAACGATGACTCCACAGAGGAGAAAAGTCCCAGATTGGGGAGGTAGCTAAGCTAATCTTTCAGCATACCAATCATCACAAGTTGTCACTCGCGGGGTAGGCATGCCAATGAAGGACAAGGTGTCCAAAAGCCAGAGCTACAGCGGTCGCAGACTAAAGTCTTTCGTAAACACAACAGAGGGAGCCTCAACTATGCTGAAAGGACTCGGCAAAATGGGGAAGGCCTAGCCTCGCTGGCAAGACGGAATGCAAAACTAGTCAACTTCTGTCAGAGGTATCTCCCAGCATGTTAGGGTTTTCTAGAACTTACAGCCAGAGGGCGTAAGATACAAAAGCCGTTGGATGACAAGGGACAGTCTCAAATGAAAGGCAGTCAAGGGATCGGCAACGAGCAAGACTATCAAGTTATTGGGTCTGACCGTAACCTGGGTGGCTTCCCAGAGGTGTAAGCAGATAAACTAAGGACAGCCAGCTGGGCTGGCAGATTAGCCAATACGTATATATTCAACAAACCTAAGAGTCTCCAGGAGGCCTATCCGGATTTGCAGCCGTTCGGTGGTGATGACGACAATTACCCTGTAGCTTGCAGGCAATGTTGCCCACGGGTACAGTCTCAGATCCGAAAACTCCCTATTCTCCTTCCTGAGATTCAACGCCTCATACAGCGTGCCAATGGTATCTTCCAAATTCATACAAATTATATCTATATACAGGAGACCAAGATGTGGAGGTCTCACCGTTAGTGTTGGAAATCTAATGGAGGTCAGAGTGTCTACTCCAGACTTCAAATACCTT
Source organism: Rana kukunoris (assembly GCA_029574335.1). Taxonomy (NCBI): domain Eukaryota; kingdom Metazoa; phylum Chordata; class Amphibia; order Anura; family Ranidae; genus Rana; species Rana kukunoris. The sequence goes on from CM056051.1 coordinate 134,917,147, forward strand.
AGCTAAGAGAAGAACCGACAGAATTTAAAGGATGGAATTCTCTGTTCCTTACTGGAAGGAATGAATTGTATACAGGAGAGCCTAGAGACGGCATGAAAGGATACTGAAACATCTATTCTTCACTCTCTGGGTTGCATATCCCAGCAATCAAGTCCGAAAGACCTAGGCAGGTCATTGTTTTCCCCCATGGGGTCTTCCAAATAGTGGGAGACACATTATCTCACTCTCCATTTAGAGGGACAAAACATCCCAAATATGGCCAGGAACATGGGAATAAGTATTCCTTTTGGCAAATACAGTATGTAAAGTAGATCTAGAAGAATCTCAAACATCCAAGTGTCATACCATAAACTTCCTTGTGGCTGAAATGATCAGGCAAAATGGCTCTAGTCTCTTCCTCAACACTAGACAAAGGTTGGTATCGTGGCAGCCTGAGTTAGAACATCATCATCCTTTTGGCAGATCCAAACGGAAGTGTTTGAAGTTCCACAAACTTGGAAAAGAGATTCAAGGTTGAAGAGACATAGAATTGGCCCTTCTTCTTCTTCTAGGAGAAAAATGATAAACTCATCAGGCTTAATGGCGTCGGAAAAGGACAATCCCGCTGTCCAACGAAGACCATCGCAGTTGTACGGATACAATTAGTCAAAACCTAGATGGAGAGGACAAGTCCATCTGATGAGGGCAGAGACAGCTCCTCCAAGCTGGTGATGCATCCATTGACGGAACTCAAATAGTTCCTCCAGAGTTAATATCTAAACTACGACCTGGTCTACATTCCACATGTTGGGGGTCCATTCTGGCGGACCCAGCAGTTGTAACTACAATACATCTCAGTCGTTAGAGAGGATAGATCTAATCCTCTTAAACACTTGAGCAGTACCCACCCTTATTGCCTGGTGATTCTGTACATCCCATACGTATATGCTGTCATGCTGTGTCAGGAAAAGGGAAAATTTTATACTTACCTAACGGTAATTTTCCTTTCCTGATGCAAGCATGACAGCATATAGGTCCCTCCCTTTAAAAAAAATAAATAAAAAAAAAATAAAATAAAAAAAAATACAGAGGTCTGAAACAGTTAAGTAGGGCCTTCCGCAGTGATAATAAATTACGAGAATGCGGGTATAGGGGAGGAGACCTACTTTTATAGTATAACCGGTCCTGATTGGGCAGGGGGGCGGAGCCTTCCCATACGTATATGCTGTCATGCTTGCATCAGGAAAGGAAAATTACCGTTAGGTAAGTATAAAATTTTCCCTTTTACTCTCTGCCAAGGGCATAATTTAGTCTAACGCTAGACCTACATCATGCTATACAAACACAACTGAATGCCAGGGCCTCAATGTCATATTCCACCAGCAGCTAACATGTAAAAAAATGGCAAAGATGGATGTGTTTTTTTTTGGAACTAGAAATACTTTAAAGCCATTAAACAGAGGTCTCCAAACATTCAACATAAAGGGCCAGTTTATTGTCCTTCAGACTTTTGAAGGGTCAGACTGTGGTCAATGGGGGTAGACATTCCTGCCAGAAAGGCGTGTCACCTTGGGTCCGCGGGGAGAGGTTATCCCCACGACCGTGTGAATGTCATATGAATGGACAGCAACATCATTGGTGACTTGGTGTGGCGTGGCGTCACCGTCACCAGGAAGTAAAAAACGTCTGCGCATGCGTCGAATCTGTTCGACGCATGCGCGGGCAGATATGTCTGCTGGTTAGCGTACTAACCAGCAGACATGTCGGACGGACGGCTTCCCAGCAGACAGATTTTAAAGCATGCTTTAAAATCTGTCTGCTGGAAAAACCCGTCTGTCCGCCCGTACACACGATCGAATTTGTCTGCTGAAATGGTCCGTCTGACCGTTTCCAGCAGATAGATTCGATCGTGTGTATGCGGCCTAAGGTATAAATAGGTTAGGTTCAGCTTTAATAAAAAAATAATATATGCACATATTTTTGCCAGTAAAAAATTAGCATTTTTTTTTTTTAAAACAATAGCAGATTGCTTGTGTGTCAGGCTCCTGCACATGCTGCCTAAAGCCCTGTGCCCATACCTCTGTACAGGCTGCCATTGCAGAGCTGTAGGCAGTGTGAATGAAATATGGGTGTGCTGATCAGTGTGCTTGCAGTTCATTTAAACTACAAGTCTGTCTGCTGCAGTGGTGGACAAAACTTGTAGTTTCTACATTCAAAGATTCCTGTAAATTAATGATGTGGCTGTGAAGAGAGGGGGTCAGCTACATGTACATGTTACATCCTGAATACTGGTGTAACATGTTCTAAAATGTGAAGTTATAATTTAAGCTGGTGTAGTGCCCCCTTGCTTTTTGCATGGGCGCTGCGTTAAAACTAGTTGGACTAGGAGAGTTAAGTTGCTCCTAGTTGTGATTTGTTTAGGTTGTTGACCTACTGTATGTCATTCTGGAAAGGTCCACTGGCTCGGACTGCATTCTGGGGATGTTATTTCATCCTTGGCCGGCAGTGGGAGCCAGCGGGAATTCTGGCAGATGGAGTCTTTGGAGTCTTCCTCAGCAGCCAATTGGAGAGGGGTTTTCCTCGCTGGGCATGCTGGGAGGGGTATATCTGGGACCTAGGTTGGGTCTTCGGGGTTCTTCTTCTCTACGTGCGCGTGAGGGTTCCTGGGCCCTCCTGAGTCTCAGCCGGAGACGAGAATCAAGGGACCTCAGTGACCTGCTGGGTTCCCGAAGCTTAAGAGAATCCCAGACGGGGATTCGGTGACGGGGATGCTGGCAGGTACGCTTTGCTGCCACCAGGTGACTTATGCTGAGAAATTACTGGGAGGATTCGCTCTGTTCGCACATTTAGTCTATCCAAATTAACTGGCCTGTGGCAGAGGCCTAGAGCCGGGCCTGTGAGAGAGACCCGTTCCTCCCAGCTAAAATTTGAGGTGGCGCCTCGGCTGCCAGGTCTGTGTGAGAGACACCTGTCCAGGGACACCTTACCCACTCAGTCTGATAGGAGTGGCGACGTGTGAAAATTTGTGCTACTAAGGGCTGATCTGCCTTGTGTATATCCAGGCCTGACATCGAAAGTTTCTCTTCCCTCATCAACCTATTCTTCCTTCACCAAAGTTGATGTTGGCTAATGTTGGCCTGGAATTAAAGCATTGAGAAAATCTTTATTGACTGTGTGGACCTCCGTTTACTACTTAGTTTTTCTGGTGCATCCCTAGACCAAGCTGGGGTAACTTAATTTGCCGATCCCAAAACAATCCAGCGGCTCCTTCGGGGGTAGTGCTACACTGGTACACATGCACAGTTTTTTTTTTGTTAAAATTGCTGGCTGGTTTTTGCATCTACACAAGTGATGTGGATGCAGGAATATGCACGGACATTGTATTCTGACAGCGGGGACCTGCTGCAGGGAATTGGCTGCTAGCTGCTGATTGAACAAGGTTTTTCAGAGAGAGAGAGCTAAAATCTAATGATTGGCTTCTAACAATGACAGCTACACTTAGATTTTACTGGCAAAAATGTGTTGATATATTATTTTTTAATTAAAGGTGAACCCAGTGGCGCTCCGTCTATAGAGGGCGCTGGAGCGCCGCCCCCTCTGGCTCTGCACCGCCACTGAAATAACATACATTCATGCATTGCAGAATGTATGTTATTGTTGCCAGCTGCCGCTGGCCTATTCAGATGGCCGGACCTTGAGTGCCAACCACCTGAATAACGGCAGCTGGTTGGCTGTGCGGAAGTGCCTATCAGAGCCAGCGGCTCTGATAGGCTTTCCGAGTACAGCCCTCGTCTCCCGGATGCTTATTCTCGGAACGTACGGGGGGTGTGTTCCTTGGATAAGACTGACGCCCGTCTCAGCCAATCAGGTTCACCGATTCTGATTATCGGTAACCTGATTGGCTGAAGCGTCACCAAGGCGGGAGAAGACATCGAGGGACGTGGAAGGAGAAAGGTAAGTGCATTTTACAGGGCACAGCGGCGACAATGGGCACATAGGCGACAAAGGGCACAGTGGCATCAATGGGTACAGTGGTGACAATGGGCACAGTGGCAACAATTAAAGGGCACAGTGACATGTACAGTGGCGAAAATTAAAGGGCACAGTGGTGACAATTGGCACAGTGGCGACAATTGAGGGGCACAGTGGCTGCGTTTGACGGCATGGCACAGTGGTGACAATTAATGGCACAGTGGCTGCGTTTGATGGCATGGCACAGTGACTGCGTTTGATGGCATGGCACAGTGGCTGCATTTGATGACATGGCACAGTGGCTGTGTTTGATGGCATGGCACAGTGGTGCGAATTGATGGCATAATGACTACATTTGATGGCATGGCACAGTGGTGATAATTGATGGCAGAGTGGCTGCGTTTGATGCCATGGCATAGTGGTGACAATTGATGGCACAGTGGCTGCGTTTGATGGCATGGCACAGTGACTGCGTTTGATGGCATGGCACAGTGGTGCGAATTGATGGCATAGTGACTGCATTTGATGGCATGGCACAGTGGTGATAATTGATGGCACAGTGGCTGTGTTTGATGGCATGGCACAGTGGTGACAATTGATGGCACAGTGGCTGTGTTTGATGGGCACAGTGAGGCTACAATTTATTTTTCATTTGCGCCCCCCAAAAATGTTGAGCACCAGCCGCCACTGGGTGAACCTATCCTATTTATGCCTTAATCCTTTGCCTATCCTATTTATGCCTTAATCCTTTGCCCCTAGACTAAATTAGCATTTTTACCCATGCAGTACGGGGTGGATTTTTTTTGTCCAGGGTTGCTAAACTAGACAAATCTCAATCTTTGTGTAGCCAGTTTTACCTTATTCCTTGCTCCATCCACTGCTGTGCCTTATCCCCTTCAGCTTCCAAGTTATTAGCTGTGGTTACACTCCTGCCTCCCCATGATACCATACAGGGTCCCTCTATGAAATGTCATGTCATGGCTTTGTGTGGAGGAAGAGAGCACTGGAACTGGCTGGCACATGGAATAAAGTAGGTGAAAGAGGCTAATTCTCCCCCTCCCCCAAACACATACACTGCAAGCAGGGACTTTTTTTTTACTGGCCCTGTTATGCAAGCACATTCATTGCTGTTTATACTTAGATATTTTAATAGGTTAGGAGGAATATACTGGGACTTCTAAGGTGATACATAGATGTGTTCCACATACATTATATCAAATATGTTTATGTGGCATACATCTATGTATCACCTCAGAAGTCTCAGTATATTCCTCCTAACCTATTAAAGAAATGTACTCTCTTTTATTTAGTAAACCTGCAATGCAAGGTTCAGTGCAGGTTTACAGACGGCATATTACAATGTGGAAGGCAGAAAAGGTCAGACTCACATGGAGAAGGTGCAGTCTGCCATCCGTCTCAGATCTTCACTCGGGGGAGGTCTGCAGTGCTCTGCTGGGCGGGAAGCAGCGATCCAGGCTCCTGTGCAATTGTCTCTTCTAGCTCCGCCCACCCTAAGGCCGGGTTCACATCTATGCGAATTGGTTGCGGTTTCAACCGCATCCAAAATGCAGAACATTTCTAAAGACATTGTTTTCAATGAGGCTGGTTCACATATGTGCGATGCATTCGCAGTGCGCATTGCCGGAAATCTGTATGCGTTGTGGAGGCCTTGCGGTGCGGCTCAGGTGCGAATTCAGTCCCATTATCTTCTATGGGTACGCAGTTGATTCGCAGATGTGTTCAGTTCTCTTCAGGAATTTCTCTCATTCAGCTCAATACATTTCTCCCCCACTCTCCTCTCACTCAGAACTTCCCCCAGGTCTCCAAATTCGCAGCAAAAACTGAGCTAATCTGCTGAACACTTCTCTTATCTGTCTGCAGAGATAAAAGAGCTGAAATTCTCACCGCAAAAGTGTAAACCCAGCCTCACTGGAGCTCTTGGTTGTGAAAGCCCCGACACTCAGCCAACCACACTAACAGGAGCCCAGGGAGAGAGCCGAGGGAGAGGAAGTTCTCTCTTTCTAAAAAGGGGTGTGCCTGCTGCCTCAGAGAGGAGTTTGGCTATCAGGAAGGCTACATCTGCTTTTGATGTAGGCTGTAACGCCAGCACAGGGCATCGGATAATGATGATGCTCTTCTGCCTGCTAACATCCCGCCCCCTCCCACACTCCTCCCAGGGCACCCGTCCCTCCCACCCACCCCTTGTACCAGCCCTGATTGCTGGTGTTCTCATACAAATACAGGAAGGGGCCTCCAGTATTTTGATTTAGCGTCCTTTGCACAGTGTGCACCTAAAGCTTACCTGGATAAAATTGCTGGAATTGCTGCACACCAGCTCAAGTGCTAGGTAAATGTCTTTTCACCTTAATGCATCTTAGCCCCAGAGGCCCCGTTATACTTACCTGACCCCCTCAAAAGTCCCGCGCTCGCCCCCGACATCCTCTTCGCCGCTAAGCCTGGCCATTGATTGGCCACACTGGATGGATTGAAAGCAGCGCAGCTGTCAATCACATCCAATGACGCTGCGTGCTGGGAGGCAGGGCCAAGTGATACAGTCGGCGGCTATGGCCGTCGGCTGTATCACAGGAGCGCACCCGCAAGCACTCAACACCATGCAAGCTCGCGGGAGGGGGAGAGCCGAGACAGCTGCTGAGACAGCCCAGAAGTCCAAGTTCGGGGCCACTCTGTGCAAAACGAGCTGCACAGTGGAGGTAAGTATAACATGTTTGTTATTTAAAAAAACAAAAAAACTTTACAAACCCTTGAAGCATAATAAACACAGTTTACTATGCTTCAGTTATTATTGAACCCCCCGTGAGTGTGTTCATTTAGAAAAGGAAGAGGTCGGTAAAGGACATATTTATTAGCCCCAGTAGCAGGGGGGAGAGAAGAGGAGAGAAGCAAGCTGCACTGCGGGGTGTCGGGTGATGCAACATGGGGGGGAGGCCTGGACAGTAGCAGAAATTGGCACTGCACAGAGTATGTAGTGTAGGTTGTGCCCAGGCACACCCCCTGGGCACTCCTATGGTGTTACTTCACTTCAGCTGGGAAAAATCTGGTATTTTGCCCTGCCAGATAGGTCTGTGCTGTGTGGCAGAGCTATGCAAGTCTGAGAAATTGAAATTCCTTGGCAGATCATATACATATATTTCATCTTTGTATTTAGCTGCTTGTTTGAAGTTCAGCTTTAATTGCTTGTTGGCGATGATAGCATTTGCAGTTTAAATAAAATGAGAGGATGAAACTCTTCAACAAGTGGTTAAATCTCTGACTGGAATGGCATTAAAACTGTCCGTGTAGCTTAGATTTAAAAGTAAATAACAGAAATGATTTTATTTTATAGGAAACCTAATATGTTTTCTGACAAATGTTGCTGAATTTAATAGAGCTAATGTTATTTAACTGCATTGTAAGCGCGCTGAAATATTAAACAAACTGGAAATGTTTCCTTCTGCTGCTGTGTTGGGATAAAGTGAGATTTAATGAACGCATTAATCATCCTCGGGGCAGTTTTTACAGATTGATTTGGGATCGAAACAATAAGCTGGGTGCATGATGCCTATGGCAGCAACCATGTCTCTGAAACTAGAGATATATGTTGTGTAGCGGGGTCTCCTTGTCAGAGTCTAATGACAGGCCATCCCCGCTGAGACATCTCCACATCTGTAAATATGTACATTCCCTTTAAGGGAGCTATGCATTGTTGGATGGAAAGTAGCCGGAGATATGGACTCCATAGACACTTATGAGAAACAGACTACATTTCCCAGAACACCCTGCCCTGTTGGAGCATGTGACGCCTCCGCACAGACTTGTGGGGGAGGCTACTTAAGAAGAGGAAGGGCGCTTTTTCCTCCTCTCGGGGACCAGCTTTTCTCCTCTGCGGAGCTGCTGACGGGGACAGCCGTGCTGCTAGGCCCAGAAGCCTGGGCCTAAATTTCCTGAGAAGCCAGCCGTCCAGAAGGGAGAGACTCCTGCATCCACCCAGTGTATCCGTTGATCGGAGAGGAAGCCCAGCTGACGATTGAAACCGTGGGAAACCCTCTTCCGTGATCTCTGTACCGTGGGGCAGTGATTCACCGACGCACTTTCCGAGAGGAGATCAGGCGGATCGGCCTGTCGGGTGAGAGGGCACATGCTGAGCTTTTAGCTCTCTCTCTTTACACAAATCACTATAGTATCGTCTCACAGGCCTCCCGCCTCCCTGTTTGGTTTCCACCTTGAACTTAAACCTTCTTCACTGTCTATCGTAGTTACCCAGAAGTAACTGACACTGGCTAGCGATCAGCTCATCAACAGTTAGGTTGATCACGCTTTGTTGGAATAACTTTCCCTTACCTTTCCTTGTTTGTGGATTACAATTATAAAGTGCACCATCCGACCGCAACGGGAATTTCAGCTGTTTGCAGGTTCGCCTGATAGAGGGAGCTCGCGAGCACAGACTGTTCACCAGTTAGCCGAATGGTACCATTCTTTAGTATAGATCTGTTCCCTTTATAAATGCCATTTTTGGATTTCTGCAAGGGCCCTTGCGAAATCACACTGTGTTATTGTCTACAACTGTTCATTTGATGGTGTAAATTAGTGTATGTTTTCCTTGAGTATTCATTAAGTAAACTCACTCTCTTTGATTTAAATGTACCATTGTGTGATTGTATTCTTCTAGTCTGGAGGGGCCATCCATCATTCAGGTAATACTATCATTATACTGTCATTGAATATTGTATGCCTGTCATTGTGCCTCTGCCCAGCAGGGGTCACAATACATCCCCCAGACTTCTGGTGTGTCAAGGGAGGGTTCGAGCAAGTTAATAGGGGTGTGTTAAATCAAAAGAGAGTAGATCCCAAAACAATCCAGCGGCTCCTTCGGGGGTAGTGCTACAGGTATATATAGGGTGTGGCATAACAAAAGAACATTAATTTGCCTATGGAACCCTTATCATCATGCCCAAAACTATTCCCTGCTATGGTGTAAGTGTATTGAGATTTATTGTGGGTGCAATTAAAGTAGTCCTTCATCCTAGAAACAAACAATAATAGTCAGCATCTAAATTCTCTAGCTGCTGACTTTCAGTAATTGTATACTTGTCCACGTATCCAGAGTGGTCCCTGGTATACGGAACCCTGGTATACAGAACCCTTGCTATACGGGACCCTGGTATACAGAACCCTGGTATATGGAACCCTGGTATATGGAACCCTGGTATACGGACCCTGGTATACGGGACCCTGGTATACGGAACCCTGATATACGGGTCTCGTCACAGGCATGTTTACTTTTGGGAAGCTGGCTGTGACTCCTTGAAACTTCCCAGCACGCTTCCCACTGCACACTCTAATATTATGTGTCCCAAAACGTTGCAGGGGAAGGAGGGAGAGGGAACTTCCACTGGAAATGGGATTAGGTAACTGTCAGAACCACTCCCCCCCAAAAAAATAAAGTGGCAAAACTTAAAGTGATAGTAAACCACTGGGTGTTTTTTTTGTTAACCCGAATGTCACACTGGGCTAGTATGCATTACATACTAGCACAATATATAGGGTGTGGCATAACAAAAGAACATTAATTTGCCTATGGAACCCTTATCATCATGCCCAAAACTCTTCCCTGCTAGGGTGTAAGTGTATTGAGATTTATTGTGGGTGCAATTAAAGTAGTCCTTCATCCTAGAAACAAACAATAAAAGTCAGCATCTAAATTCTCTAGCTGCTGAGTTTTAGTAATTGGATACTTGTCCACGTACCCAGAGTGATCCCTGGTATACGGAATCCTTGATATACGGGACCCTGGTATACGGGATCCTGGTATACGGGACCCTGGTATACGGGCAGTGGCGTAACCAGAGTTATGGGCGCCCGGGGCAGAATTTTTTTTTTGCCCCCCCCCCCCCCCCTTGTATAATCATCCACTCTGGTTATAAGGATCTGTAATGTATCCCTCTCAGGGCTTTCAGCATGTAAGGGGTAAATTATTGCAGGATTAATCATTTAACCCCTTACTGTAAGGGATTAACAGACTGCCCCCCCCCCACAACCACAGATCCCCCATCATAGACTGAACCCCCCCCCCCACAATCACAGATCCCCCATCACAGACTGACCCCCCCACAATTACAGATCCCCCATCACAGACTGACCCCCTAAATAACAGACCTCTCATCACAGATGGATCCCCCCAATCACAGATAGACCCCCCACAATCACAGACCCCCTATTTAACAGACCTCAGACAGTAACCCCCACCATAGTGCAGACCTCAGACAGTAACCCCCAGTAGTGCAGACCTCAGACAGTAACCCCCAGTAGTGCAGACCTCAGACAGTAACCCCCACAATAGTGCAGACCTCAGACAGTAACCCCCACAATAGTGCAGACCTCAGACAGTATACCCCAGCATAGTGCAGACCTCAGACAGTATACCCCAGCATAGTGCAGACCTCAGACAGTAACCCCCATAATAGTGCAGACCTCAGACAGTAACCCCCATAATAGTGCAGACCTCAGACAGTAACCCCCATAATAGTGCAGACCTCAGACAGTAACCCCCATAATAGTGCAGACCTCAGACAGTAACCCCCAGTAGTGCAGACCTCAGACAGTAACCCCCAATAGTGCAGACCTCAGACAGTAACCCCCAGTAGTGCAGACCTCAGACATTAACCCCCAATAGTGCAGACCTCAGACAATAACCCCCAGTAGTGCAGACCTCAGACAGTAACCCCCAGTAGTGCAGACCTCAGACAATAACCCCCAGTAGTGCAGACCTCAGACAGTAACCCCCAATAGTGCAGACCTCAGACATTAACCCCCAATAGTGCAGACCTCAGACAATAACCCCCAGTAGTGCAGACCTCAGACAGTAACCCCCAGTAGTGCAGACCTCAGACAGTAACCCCCAATAGTGCAGACCTCAGACATTAACCCCCAATAGTGCAGACCTCAGACAATAACCCCCAATAGTGCAGACCTCAGACAATAACCCCCAGTAGTGCAGACCTCAGACAGTAACCCCCAGTAGTGCAGACCTCAGACAATAACCCCCAGTAGTGCAGACCTCAGACAGTAACCCCCAGTAGTGCAGACCTCAGACAGTAACCCCCAGTAGTGCAGACCTCAGACATTAACCCCCAATAGTGCAGACCTCAGACAGTAACCCCCATAATAGTGCAGACCTCAGACAGTAACCCCCAGTAGTGCAGACCTCAGACAGTAACCCCCATAATAGTGCAGACCTCAGACAGTAACCCCCATAATAGTGCAGACCTCAGACAGTAACCCCCAGTAGTGCAGACCTCAGACAGTAACCCCCAGTAGTGCAGACCTCAGACAGTAACCCCCAGTAGTGCAGACCTCAGACAATAACCCCCAGTAGTGCAGACCTCAGACAATAACCCCCAGTAGTGCAGACCTCAGACAATAACCCCCAGTAGTGCAGACCTCAGACAATAACCCCCAGTAGTGCAGACCTCAGACAGTAACCCCCAGTAGTGCAGACCTCAGACAGTAACCCCCAGTAGTGCAGACCTCAGACAGCGGCGTGTGTGGTTTCCCTCAAGCGCGGGCTCCTTCTCCTCTGTGGGTGTGAACAGAGAGGAGGGCCGCCGCCGGGTGTACCAAGATGGCCGCCGCTCCGGAGCTAGGCCGAAGCCGGGGACTTTCCTAGGCCGAGGCTCCGGAGCGCTCCGCGGAGCCGGTGGATGGATTCGCCCCCCCCCCATTTTTCGCCCGGTGCGACAGCCCCCCCTGCCCCCCCCCCGCTACGCCAGTGTATACGGGACCCTGGTATATGGAACCCTAGTATACGAAACCCTGGTATACGGGATGTTTACTTTTGGGAAGCTGGCTGTGACTCCTTGAAACTTCCTGCACGCTCTGAATGGTCCCGGTGCCTTCTGGGACATGTTATGTGTCGCAAAAGGTTGCAGGGGAAGGAGGGAGAGGGAACTTCCACTGGAAATGGGATCAGGTAACTGTTAAAACCACTCCCCCCCCCCGAAAAAAAAGTGGCAAAACTTAAAGCGATAGTAAACTGCTGGGTGTTTTTTTGTTAACCTGAATGTCCTACTGGGCTAGTATGCATCACATACTAGCACAATATGTGAAACTTAGCTGAAAACGAAGCTACCACCGCTGAAGGCACTAACATCTTCACCCGGTCTTCCTTCCAGGTTCGTGTTTTTCGGCCTTGTGAGTGACCGGAGCTGTGCTACGTAAATAGTGCAGAGTTCAGGGGTGCGCTGCATACAGAGTGCATAGTTTAGTGGTGTACTATATCAGTGTGCTATAGCACAGTGTGCAGAATAAACCTTCTTCCACAGCTGCTTACCTCTGCATCACCCATCCACATCTCACGTTTACCTCTCCTTAAGATGACCAGATTTTTAAAATTAAATCATATTTTTTAATTTATTTTTTTAGTAGTAGGCAGCAATCATCGACTCTGTCTATTGCCATCATCACCCGCCTCACAGCCTGCCAAGTCTTACTCTCCGGGCCCCGGCTACTACTGGGTCGAGAGCAAAGGAGGATTAATCCGCCAGGGAAGACAAGAAGATAAGTAGGCAGGCGGCTGGCTGGGGCTTTAGCCAAGGCAGAAGACCATGTGAGCGGAGCTGAATGGGCATGCACCAGAAACTGAAAAAATATTCCCTCCACTCCGACCAGCACATGATCATCAAAAAGGGGCACAGATCATGGAAAAAAATGAAAAAGTTAGTAGGATAAAAGTGGGGACAGACTTGGTCCGGGGGACAGTGTCCTCAATCCGGGGACTGTCCACGGAAACCAGGGATGTCTGGTCACCCTACCCCCCTCAACTTTGACCTCTGCATGCAACCCCCTCTACTGCCCTCATCTTCTCCCTATCTCCTTAAAAGCTCCACTCTCTTCCACATGTCTTATTTTTGTTGCTGTATTAAGCTAAAGCACCCAGCCAGCTTTAGTACCTCCCCACATACGGTAGTTGGCTCTACCTCTCACACTTGCGGGGAGATCATCCAGTGGTGATGTTGGCATTTGCACTGCACCCCATGTACCTGCATCTCCCTTGTCTCCATCCTTCACTCAGTGGGAGCCACTCAAGAGATCTGATCTGTGGGAGCTGTTGGGGAACAAGCTGTCACTTGTAAGCATAGAAGCCGGACGTTTGTGTTTTCAAGTACCGTATTTTCCGGCGTATAAGATGACCTTTTACACCGGAATTACACAGCCAAAAAACAGGGGTTGTCTTAAGCAGCTACTCGCTCGATATCAGCCCGCCAAGCGATCTGTAACGCTGTATGTGATCTGTATTCTGTATTCTGCGCCGCTCAGCCAATCCCGATGCACTCTGTTGATGACAGAGCATGCTAAGCCTGCTCGGATTGGAGTAAGCAGGCTTAGCATGCTCTGTCATCAACACAGTGCATCGGGATTGGCTGAGAGGCGCATATACAGACTACATACAGCCTTACAAAGCACCCGACGGCGGCGGCCTCCTCCTCTTTGTTTTAAAAAGCATTAGCAGTTTTCAGCAGTATATTAGGGGGTCGTCTTATATGCCGAGTCGTCTTATACGCCGGCAAATACGGTAATAGTGGTCAGCAGGGAGCAGAGGGCCTGAGTCAGAGGTGGTGGAACTAAGTTCCAGCTGAAAAAAAGCCATGTGCATGTTAATAGGGTTTTTAAAATATTAACACACATTGATAAGATCATGTACATCAAACTAATCTCGATAACATTTATCTGAAATGCTAAAAAGATTATCCATTGCCCTTCTAGCAGGAACGAGGGTGTCACACAGATGTAGACAGAGGTGTATTTAGGTTTTATGCTGCCCTAGGCCTGACTAACTTGCGCACCCCCTAATTTAAATATGACCCACCCCTTACTGTCAAAGCCACATCCCTGTCATATTCATGGGAAGAGGACAGAGGGACGCCCTGGGAGGAGGACAGAGGGACGCCCTGGGAGGAGGACAGAGGGTTGCCGTGGGTGACGGACAGAGGGACGCCGTGGGAAGAGGAGAGAGGGATGTCGTGGGAAGAGGACAGAGGGCCGCCCCCCACAAAGTGCCGCCCTAGGCCTGGGCCTTGTTGGCCTAGGCCAGAATACATCCCTGGATGTAGAGTGACTGGGTAGCTGTAGCATCAGGGCCTCGTGCCAATGAAGTTGTGCTCCTGTCTAGGTTTTCTGTAATGCTCCATGGCTACGGAATGTATTTGTTCTGAAAACATCCATGGACAGTTTGAAAGATTCTAGTTTATTATTAAAACAGAACACAGACATGATTAAAAAATTAAATTGATTTTCAGCTCATTAATTTTGGAAGCTAAATTATCAGTAGGGAAGCTAATCCTGGAATACAAGATGTAATATCCTTAATGTGAGATGAGAACCGCAAACTGAACAAAAAGGTAATGCAATATTGGCATACATACAACCATTGAAGCATTTTGGAAACAGACAGGTACAATTTATTAAAAGATCAGTTTCTATAAGTGACTTTTTGACAAATGAAGGAAATTCAATGGTTATGAATGTGTTAAGTGCCTCCTGAGATATTTGTTCAACTTTCCCTCTAATGAATCCTTAACAGCAAGATGTTTCCCTTTGATAAGACTCTCATAGAAGATCCAAATATTAAAGCTGCCTTGTGAAACCTGGAAACTCTTGATAAACAGCAGGATTAACTGTGCAATTGTTTGTACATCAATCTTTCTAATGAGAGAGCTTTATTGCTGTGTAGTTGCAGCATAGACTTCACCTAGCTCTGAGACCAAATTCTCTTAAAGAAACCCTGTCCTGAGACAATATGCAGACTGACAATCTTGACCTCTGCTTCTGATATTTGCTATCAAACTAATGGATTTAATTTATTTATACTGTATGGTGGAGGGGGGATGATGGTGTGGGTTTTTTTTTTTCAGGGGTTGGGCTTGGCCTCTTAGTTCCAGTAAAGGGAACTCTTAAGGTGTCGGCATGCCAAGACATTTTGGACAATTTCATGCTCCCAACTTTGTGGGAACAGTTGGGGGATGGCCCCTTCTTGTTCCAACATGACTGCACACCAGTGCACAAAGTAAAGTCCATAAAGATCTGGATGAGTGAGCTTTGGGTGGAGGAACTTGACTGGCCTGCACAGAGTCCTGACCTCAACCTGATAGAACACCTATGGAATGAATTAGAGCAGAGACTGCCAGACAGACCTTATCACCCAAAATCAGTGCCTGACCTCACAAATGAGCTTCTGGAAGAATGGTTGAACAATCCTAAACCTTATGGACAGTCTTCCCAGAAGAGTTGAACCTGTTGTTATAGCTGCAAAGGGTGGACCAACTAAATGTTGAACTCTACGGACTAAGACCGGGATACCATTAAAGTTCATGTGTGTGTGTTAAGGCAGGCGCCCCAATACTTTTGACAATTATATATATGTCACGATCCGTATCGTGCCAGACAGACGGCGAGGCATGGCCGTGCTCCAGGTGGCTTTGGATGGGCTTGAACCCAGGACCTCACCCTTGCTGTTCCAGTGCTTTACCTCTGAGCCACTTCTCAATTGGGGATTTCTGGTTGCTTTCCAGCTATGGTGGTGCTAAATGTACTCTTCACCATTAGCTGGATCTCATTACATTCTACACCTGATTATCTTGCCCCAGCTGACGCAACTTACCCAATTAGCCAGCGTATAAAGCCCTGCCTCACTTTGAGAGCAGGGTCAGTTCATTGTTATTGATCTCCCTGTCTGAGCCAAAGGTACCTGTATAGAACTTCAGCTCCTAGACTGACCCCGGCTTTTGACCTTTTGCTTTGTACCTCGGATTGCTGCCATCTCCTGTCCTTTGACCCCGGACTGTACCTTCAGACTTCCTCTACCATCTCCAGCCCTTGACCCACGGATTGTGCCCCGGACTTATCTTTGTTTCCTGTTTGTTGGACACCTGCTGTCACCTTGATAGCTGCTGATCCGTTCTATACACGAATAGCTTGTATCTGCTTGGGACTTCCAGACATCTCCTTCGTCACCTGCTACTACTAAACTCAGCAGAACCGCAAGTACCAAATACTACCTGCTTTACCTATAGTCTGTGTTTGTACATTGGCAGTAATACCTTGCATGTTTAAGATAACAGTCACTTCCAACCTACCTTGTCTGTATCAGAGATACTTACCTGTCCCCCCTTAGTTAGTTGCTTATGAGGGAATAAGCATCTACAGTCTCTCAATTGGTTGTCCATTAGAGGTTGTGATGAATTAACCCCAAACTTTCTGTTTATTCTGAGAGAGAACTGGTGGTTGTACCTGAGAGACCTCTGTATTTACATAGCAGGGATGTTACAATATATATTGTGATAGTACAGTTCCCTGTCCTGGTAATGGTCGCCCAGGATTCTCAAATAGGCAGGTTGAGGAGCTCCAGGGTTATTTAATGTGGAGGAATCTGATTCCTCTAAAGTTTGTAAAATCCACTTGGGGACCTGGAGCCCGGAGATTCCATAGCGATATGGGTGGGATGGAATCTCCAATCCTGGGACTGGGTTTTGGAAACAGCCAGGGGTCTGGCTGGTTGGTTGAGCAGGTGGGTCCTGGGCTTATAGCAGAGTCAGGGTTCTGGGCAGCATCCTCCCAAGGAGTCCAGGCAAGCAAGGGAGAAGCATGCATGTCTGCATGGTATAGACAGAGGGCCCAAAGCTGTGGGCTTAACAACACGGAAGCTGAGAGAAGGTACAGTGATTGTACAGGAACTTTGGTACATGACCAAGAGGGCTGAAGCGTAAAGCCTAAGCGGCAGTATTTCTGAAGAGAGCCAGGTGGCTCGGCTTTTTCGGTTGATTATTACCTTATTGCTGTAGCAACTTGAAACCCCCTGCGTGGGAATTCTGGATGGACGTTTTTCTTACTTTTAATAAAAGTGGGTCAACACTCAACAAGCCCTTAAAAAGCACAACTGGTGTGGACTCTGCTCACTGGCATGCTCTACACAGACGCTAAACAACCCCCAACATTACAATATACATGGGCGTCATTAGTGGTGGGCTGAGGAGACTCGAGCCCCGAATGGGCAGCCGAAAAGCCCAAAGTCTCGGGCATGCCAAACTCAATTAGTAGCCCCGAGCGCCAGAGGCGTTCTAAGTGGGGGCGGGGCGCCCCGGGTGCCACACACTGGGGGGTGTCAGGCCGGCCCCCCCCATGACTGAAGCGGAGAAAAACCTGGCGGCCATGGGTTTAAGCAGCACAGCAGCAGGTAAGAACATTGCAGCCAGTGAGGTGGGTGGTGGGTGTCTGCACTTTAGGGGGGAGGTGTCTGCACTGTAGGGGGGAGGTGTCTGCACTGTAGGGGAAAGGTGTCTGCACTGTAGGGGGGAGGTGTCTGCACTGTAGGGGGGAGGTGTCTGCACTGTAGGGGGAGGTGTCTGCACTGTAGGGGGAGGTGTCTGCACTGTGGGGGGTGTCTGCACTGTGGGGGGTGTCTGCACTGTGGGGGGTGTCTGCACTGTGGGGGGTGTCTGCACTGTAGGGGGGGGGTGTCTGCACTGTAGGGGGGGGGTGTCTGCACTGTAGGGGGGAGGTGTCTGCACTGTAGGGGGGAGGTGTCTGCACTGTAGGGGGGAGGTGTCTGCACTGTAGGGGGAGGTGTCTGCACTGTAGGGGGAGGTGTCTGCACTGTAGGGGGAGGTGTCTGCACTGTAGGGGGGTGTCTGCACTGTAGGGGGGTGTCTGCACTGTAGTAGGGACTGCACTGTAGGGGGGTCTGTACTGAATGGGGGCTGTCTGTACTGTACGGGGGTCTGTTTAACATGCAGGGGCCCCAGAACTGTTAGGGGGGATGTCTGTGTAACATACAGGCGTCCAGAGCTGTGGGGGTCTGTGTAATGTAAAGGGTTGCATGGTGCTGTGTAATGTAAAGGGGTTCAGAGGTGCAGGGTGCAGTGTAATGTAAAGGGGTGCAGGGTGCTGTGTAATGCAAAGGGGTCTAGAGGATGCTGTGTAATGTAAAAGGGTCTAGAGGTGCATGGTTCTGTGTAATGTAAAGGGGGCCAGAGGTGCAGGTTGCTGTGTAATGTAAAGGGGGCCAGAGCTGCAGGTTGCTGTGTATTGTAAACAGGGCCAAGAGGTGTAGTGTGCAGTGTAATGTAAAGGGGTCTAGAGGTGCAGGGTGCTGTGTAATGTAAAGGGGTCTAGAGGTGCAGGGTGCTGTGTAATGTAAAGGGGTCTAGAGGTGCAGGGTGCTGTGTAATGTAAAGGGGTCTAGAGGTGCAGGGTGCTGTGTAATGTAAAGGGGTCTAGAGGTGCAGGGTGCTGTGTAATGTAAAGGGGTCTAGAGGTGCAGGGTGCTGTGTAATGTAAAGGGGTCTAGAGGTGCAGGGTGCTGTGTAATGTAAAGGGGTCTAGAGGTGCAGGGTGCTGTGTAATGTAAAGGGGTCTAGAGGTGCAGGGTGCTGTGTAATGTAAAGGGGTCCAGTTATGCAGGGTGCTGTGTAATGTAAAAGGGTCCAGTGATGCAGGGCTCTGTGTAATGTAAAGCTGGTGGTCGGACAGGTCGGTGGAAGTTGAAGCGGCCAGTGCAGGTGAGATAGTGACTGAAGCCCTGCATGCATGTCCGGGCTTGCCGCGATGACTGATCCCCCCCCCCCCCCTCCTCCTGGTCGCTCAAAGATCTGTAGTGAGGAGACAGACGGGCAGCAACGCCGCTCTCCTTCAGAAAAGCCTTCACCGCCGCTGTGGCTCAGGTACATAGTGGAAGCACAGGCAGGACGCTCAGTGCTGCAGCCTGCACCCACTCACAAGACAGTGGGAACTGGTGTGTGGGGGGGACAGATGTGTGTGTGTGTGTGTGTGTGTGGGGACAGATGTGTGCGTGGGGGGGCAGAGTGGGAACTGGTGGGGGGCAGAGATGTGCAGGGGGGTACAGTGGGAACTGGTGTGTGGGGGGGATAGATGTGTGTGTGTGTGTGTGTGTGTGTGGGGGGGGGGTACAGAATGGGAACTGGTGTGGGGGAGCAGATGTACAGGGGGGTACAGAGTGGGAACTGGTGTGGGGGGGACAGATGTACAGAGTGTGAAATGGTGTGGGGGGAGACAGGTGTGTGTGTGGGGGGGGGGTACAGAGTGGGGGGAGACAGGTGTGTGTGTGGGGGGGGGGGTACAGAGTGGAAACTGGTGTGTGTGTGTGTGTGTGTGTGTGTGTGGGACAGATGTGTGTGTGTGTGTGGGGGGGATACAGAGTGGGAACTGGGGGGGACAGAGTGGAAACTGGTGTGGGGGGGCAGATGTGCAGGGGGGTACAGAGTTGGAACTGGTGTGGGGGGGAGACAGATGTGTGGGGGAAACATATGTGCAGGGAGGTACAGAGTGGGAACTGGTGTGGGGGGGGGGACAGATGTGTGGGGGAAACATATGTGCAGGGAAGTACAGAATGGGAACTGGTGTGGGGGGATACAGATGTGTAGGGGAAACATATGTGCAGGGAGGTTCAGAGTGGGAACTGGTGTGTATGTGGGGGGGGGGGGGGGCGACAGATGTGCAGGGGGGTACGGACGGGGAGCGAATGGCGTGCGCCCACGGGGGGTAGGGCGTCAAAATGAGACTTCGCCTAGGGCAGGGGTAGGCAACCTCGGCCCTCCAGCTGTGGTGAAACTACAAATCCCATCATGCCTCTGCCTCTAGGAGTCATGCCTGTTATTGTCAGGGTCTTGCAATGTCTCATGGGACTTGTAGTTTTAAAACAGCTGGAGAGCCGAGGTTGCCTACCCCTGGCCTAGGGTGTCAAAAATCCTTGCACCAGCCCTGCTGATATGTGATTGCTTTACCATCTACTTGTATGAAAAAGTATCCTGTCCTCTTTGTATTGCATTCTTTGCGTGAAATCCCTAGTATTCCTGCCAGTTTCTCTGAGCACACTAAGCAGGAGAACACATCATGGTCAGTGCTGGGAACTCAAACTGCTCTCCTCCAATGATTTAGACTTGTCCTGACACGCCTCCCACTGGGAAGATCGATGTGCTGCTGTCCCCTCTCATTGGCTTCATTCCAAGAGATTCATGAAGCTCCCCAGTGGAATTCTTCCGCTATCTTCAATTGCGACACTAGATATCCTCACCCAGACGCCATAACACTTTTCCATACCAGAAAACTGCCTTTGAGCATACCTGCCAACACTCTCCAGGATCCCCTGGTACCATATCCTTAATTTACTCCTCCCTTAACACTAGCGGGACCCTAACCTCCTTATCTTATGTCCCCAAATGGGAGCGGGACTTGTCGCCCATTGGTTTGGTCAAAGCCTAGTCTAATATTGCAGAAATACTCTTTCAACACGGCTACCCTGGAGGCAGCCTATAGGGTACTCCTCCGCTGGTATTGGGTCCCAACCCGTATTGCCGAATCAAACCCGTTATACAGTGATAGATGCTTCAGGGGCTGTGGTCAGCCACTTCATATATGGTGGTCCTGCCCTCGCTTAGTGGGATTCTTGTCAAGGATATTGTCAAGTTGAACTTACTTCATTGTCTGATCCCGTCCTTTTCTCCTATCATCAGAAATTGGCCAACTATTTGTTTATCACTGCTAAGCGTGCAATAGCAAGGGCCTGGAAGAAGCCGGCTGTCTCGTTTGTGGAGGTGAGGAGCATCTTAACGACGCTCATGAATATTGAGACTAGTATCTTCAATGACTCCAACACTAAATTCCTTGTGTGTGGCCCGTGGTGGTCCTACGCTCTTCCAACTATGCACCTGACCCACCTGGGTCTCTCTAACTGACCTCCTCTGCCCCTCCGGCCTGGGGGAACCTTTTCTTTCCTATTCTGCACCTCCTTTCTTCGTATTCCCTTCTCATCTCTCGCTTCCCTCTTTTGCCTCCTGGTCTACTCCCCCACCTTTTTATTTTTTTCTTAAAATTTTGTTTCAAGTTCTGTTTTTCCAAAATTTTGTGGACCACCCCCCAAACCTTGAGCAATTAAACTCAGACACCCTATGTTGACCCCCAGGGACAGATTGTTGGACAGCTCATTCTACAATACATGTACTAAATTTTAAGATCCCAGCCGTGGGTCCTCTTCTCCGTGACTGTCCCCATGAGAACAGTGGACCCGATTGCCGCCGGTGTCCCGCGATCGGGTCACCGAGAGGAATAACGGGGAGAGGTAAGTGTAAACAAACCTCTCCCCGTGCTTCCTAGTCAGACTGTCACTGATCGTCTAGATCAGTGATGTCACACGCCAAGCCACACCCCCACAGTAAGAATCACACATTAGGACGCACTAAACCTCTACAGCGCCCTCTCCTGGTTAACCCCTTCACTGCCAGTGTAATTTTTACAGTAACCAGTGCATTTTTTATAGCACTGTTTGCTGTAAAAATGACAATGGTCCCAAAAAAGTGTCAAAGGTGTCCGATGTGTCCATCCGTCATAATGTCGCAGTCACGATAAAGATCGCTGTCATTACTAGAAAAAAAATTATTAATAAAAATGCAATAAAACTATCCCCTATTTGGTAGACGCTATAAATTTTGCGCAAAGCAATCAAATGCTTATTGCGACCAAAAATATGTTGAAGAATACGTATTTTCCTAAACCGAGGAAAAAAACGTTTTTTTTTGTATATTTTTTTGGGGATATTTATTATAGTAAAAATAAAAAATATATTGTTTTTTTTTTTTTTTTTAAATTGACGCTATATTTTTGTTTATAGCTCAAAAAATAAAAACTGCAGAGGTGATCAAATACCACCAAAAGAAATCTCTATTTGTGGGAAAAAAAAGACGCCAATTTTGTTTGGGAGACATGTCAGTTAAAGCGGCGCATTGCCTAATTGCAAAAAGTGGCCTGGTCTTTAAGCTACATAATGGTCCGGGACTTAAAGTGGAGTTCCACCCATTTTTTTATGTTTGTCTGTGCTTCATGCCCTAATCTCATAGTGTTCAGAATGGACAATTTTTTTATTTATTTTGTTGCTTGTAAATACCTTTATTTTGTAGTCCTTCATTACTTCCTCCTCCTTATTAGCCTAGGCTATTAAGTCACAAGGCTATTTGCAAGGGTTTTTGGGATAGGCATCATGTTTCCCAGTAATCCTCGCAAACCTGACTGAAACCTATTACATTGCTTGTGCAGCACTGAGCATGTGCGAGATATGCAATGCTGAAATCCAGGAAGTCATACAGTCTGGCTTCATCATGCCCACGGTCTATTTCTAGATTATAAACTAAATGCTGTAACAACCTAACAAAACGGACCTGAGTTTACAGACTAACTTTACTAGAATACATTAAGCTTGTGTATTACAGGGATATTTATATTTAAAAAGTGAAATTGTGGGTGGAACTCCCCTTTAAGTGGTAAACTGAATGGTGATCATTTGCAATCACTTTAAATGTATTTTATCTGTATGTTTAACTGTTTGATGCAGTGCAGCTATAATACCGAGTCATTGATCATGAACTACTGTAGTTCACAAATCAGGAGTTTTAAAAAATTTCTTTTTGCTTGTCAGTGACTCAAAGTATAAAAGTGGATATGTCGCCCTAACATCTTTATAGTCAATGGAGAAGCCTGGGCCTTGGCACTCTTCTGAAATTAGGTAGCAAGTTTCTAAACCACTGCTGTTTACATTTGGATGGAGAGCCAGGTTCATATGTATTGGTGAAATATCATATTGTGATTTTCTGCAGCATCAAAGGTTAGAGAGATAGAATGCAAAAAGTGTTCACAGTGAGTTGCTGCATGCCGAGAAACAAAGGTCTACTTTGGGATTGAAGAAAACATTTAATCGTGTACTTTTGTATGAAAGAAGATGAAGGGTTGTCATGGCTTGCTAAAAAAAAAATTGTTGCATTGTTGTCATGCTGATTCAAAGGCTTCAGAACTCTCGGAGTCACTGGCCTGGATTATGTAGAATACTGCCCTGCTCAAGACAGCCAGGCACCAACTTTTCCAAAGGAAAACAGCAAAAGCATTCTCCATATTATTCTTGATCATAGGCGTGCGCAGAGGGTGTGCCTGGGCCCACCATAATCACCATGAGCAGTGCAGATTCCCGCCTACTGCCAGGGCTTTCCCCTGTGTTGCACCCCCCCATCTGCAGTGCGGCTGGCTTCCCTCCTCTCCCTCTGGCTGCTGTGGGGGATAATTCAGGATGGAGAGTGGACGAAGGAGCTAGTCAATATGTAATTTACCGACCCCTTCTTTTCCAAATGAACATAGTAAACACACTCACTGTGTTCATTCATACCTGAAGCATAGTAAACTGTGATGACTATACCTCAATTTATGAATGAACAGGAAGCCACTCGGCACAGAGCACTTCCCATTCATTCCCTGTCTAAAGCAGCTGGGGCTGCAGAGAAAGGCCTAATGAGCCTAATGCAATTGTATGTTCTTGATAACGTTTTAGGGCATTCACACACCATTATTTTATGGTCATTGTGTTTTAAAGTAGTATATGTTAATGTTTTTACATACAGAAAATTTGTCTTTTGTGGAGTGTTCTTCTTCGCAGTCTCTTATTTGTAATGCTGAAATGTTCCATGTATCAAAAATGTACACCTGACAAGGAACATTTAAAAAGATTGACCTTACCTTATTTCATACAAACACATTTATAATATTTGAAAGTCAGGGCACTTTAAAGCAAACCTTTTACATCACTGTCAAATTCAAGCCGAGCATCAAAAAATAAATCTATACACCACTTTAATTTCAGGGAAAAAATCATATGTCAAAGTGATCAGAAGATCCAAAAAATGTAGGCAGTTAAACTGCTTTTTTTTTTCTTTTTGTTCAACCTAGCGGGCTATACAAAAAAAACTGACAGCAGAGGTTGGAGCCTCTGTACTAACAATCCAATGTTAGTGCAGAAATCCCCCCTAATGTTCTATTGTGTTCTGACATGGGGACGCCCTCCCTCCAGAAAACTCTGGTCAGTGCTCTCAGCCGGTCGGTAGACCATTGTCAGCCATGCCCCATCAATAGACGCTAGCTGAATGGCCGGCTTCTGTCAGACCACCTACAGTACACACGGGCCAAAAGTCTATAGAAACCGCCCGATGCAACCCGAAATTTGACCTGTGTGTACAGGTCTGTATCCACTTGCCGACCACCCCACGTACATGTACTGTGGGGCAGCGGCTCTTCTGCTCAATATCATTTACCTGTATGCCACCGGTGACCAACTCCCGCTGTGATTGGACAGAGTGGGAGCCAATCAGAGGGTCCGGCAGACTCGATGTCTGCCAGTCCCCCGTGATTATTCGTGACACAGTCAGAACGCCGATCTGCCTATGTAAATAAGGAAGATTGCTGTTCTGTGACAAGGAAACTCAGTGATATTGTGTTTTTGCTAAGCAGAAACACAGATCTCTGTCTTCCCACAGTTAAAGCACCCCTCAAACAGTTAGGAAGCACTCCCATGGAACACAATTAACCCTTTGATTGTCCCAGATAGTAACCCCCTCCCAGCCAGTGTCATTAGTACAGTGACAGTGATAATTTTTTAAGCACTGATCACTGTAATGGTGTCACTGATCCCCAAATGTGTCACTTAGTGTCACTCAATTTGTCCGCTGCAATGTCGCAGTCCCGCTATAAGTCCCTTATCGCCGTCATTACTAGGAAAAAAAAAATCCAAAAAATATATCCCATATTTTGTAGACGCTATGGCCCAGATTCACAGAGCGATTACGCCTGCGCAACAGGAGATGCGCGTGCGTAAGTCGAAATGTGCGCGTGCGTTTCGATGCACGAGATACACAAAAAATCTACTTATTTTTGTTCTGCGTAATTTCGTTAGACTGGCGCATCCGTCCGCGCAAAAGTGCGCTAGACAGACCATTGATTTGCTAGTCAAATATGCTAATGAGGGACTTACGGGGATCCACAAAACAACGTTGGGGCAGCGCAGGCGACGCAGTGTGCGCAACAGCAAAATGTCCTGTCTAAAATTAGAGCATATAAAAGCTGGTCTAAAAAGAGAAAAAATGTATACTTGTTAGATAAAGCAACACTGTTAGTGAGGAGCTCAGCAGTCACACGTGTTGCACAACAATCTGTATGCCAACATGACAGGGGCATCGTCGCACATAGCTATACTACTGACTTTAGATGAACAAAGAAGGATGAGGGCACGGAGGATGGCACGGAGGATGGCACGGGAGAGGATATACCACACCCGCATAGACCTGTTTGGCATGAGTGATTCTGAGGTGTTTCGCATCTTCAGATTCACCCCTCATGCCATCCTGGAATTAACCACAACCCTGCAGGAGGACATCAGCAGCCCAACACACCGCTCACATGCAGTGCAGCCACTGGTCAAGGTACTGGCAACACTCCATGTCCTTGCCAGTGGCTCTTTTCAGCATACAAGTGGAGATGTGTGCACCAGGTTGTCCCTGCAATCCTCAGACGCATGGCCAACCAAATCATCAAACCCACCACTGAGGAGCTGCGACTGAAGGCAATGACAGATTTCTACAGAATTGCCAGATTCCCACGCACCGTGGGGGCCATTGATTGCACACATGTGGCACTCCAGCCCCCCCAGGAGACAGAGCACATGTACCGCAATCGGAAGCATTGGCATTTCATCAATGTACAGGTGATAGTCGATGCCCAAGGCCTCATATGGCACGTCCGTGCCAAACACCCAGGGTCCAGCCATGACAGCTACATATACAATCAATGCCACATCCGAATGGAATTCGATCAGAACGTGTATGGGGACACCTGGCTGGTTGGTGAGTGACATGGGAGTCAGGCATGACTATCCCCTCCCATGATGCACACATCACAAGGGCCACATGCATGACTAACATCCTCCTGTCTTTTCCCTTACAGGTGACTCTGCATATCCACATATCTCATGACTCCTATCCGGAACCCCCAAACCCCAGGAGAGGAAAGATACAATCAAGCACATGCCCAAACACGAGCAGTGGTGGAGCGCACCTTTGGCTTACTAAAGTCACGTTTCCGATGCCTGGATAAGTCTGGGGGTACCCTCTTGTATTCCCCAAACTTCGTGTGCCAGATCATCGGTGCATGCTGCACAACTTCGCAGTAAGAAAGGGCCTGCAGATTGACCTACGTGATGACCTGACCCCTGAACCAGACAATCCCCCCCCCCCCTAACCGAGGCTACCCCGTCTTCTGAGGGAAGAGCAGCCAGGAGACAGCTCACATTGGGAATCTTTGCACGTTAAAAAAACACATTAATCATGGCACAATGAGAATGCATGCATGCACAACACTGTGGTCCCTAGCACACACACCCCACATCCACATCAAATTGGATTGGCACCAGTCCACCATGCAGGACTTGTGAGCAGCAACGCCACGCCAAGGCTCCAATTATGTCACTGTACATTCATACACCATTCACACGGACCTGGGGATCACTTCTCCCTGGTCCTGGGGAACCCTTCTCCACCAAAATTGAGGGTGACACCCCTTTTCCAGCAGGAATGTCACCCCCACATTCACACAGCATTCACAACCCAAAAAAAAAAAAACCTGCAAAAGCAAAAAATTTCCAGCAAAAAAAAAATGAAAAAAAAAAAGGGGAAAAACAAATGAATGCCCTTTGCGTGAGCCACGCCTGGGGCGCCCCCGGCCACGGCCCCGGCTTCTCAGGGGAGACTCATGGGGGAGGGGTAAAACCAGGAAAGGAGGAGCAGCCCCTGATCTCTGCCCACCTGGCGGCCTGCCCTCCAAGGCCACGGCTATTCTGTCCAGGGCAGCACCAAGTGTTGCCGTGTTGGCCTGGATAGCCAGGGTAAGGGCCCTCACATCGTGCCCAACGCCTGCTGATGTCGTCTGCAGTTCGTTTAGGCAGGTTGTGAAAGCCCGGGAGTGGGAGTCCAGGTTCCCCAGCGTATCCTTGATGGAGGACAGGCTCTCCTCCATCCGCACCAATGTCTGGCTGACCTGTCCCAGATGGCGGGTCTGGAGGAACTGGTCCCTTCTCAGAGTGGCGGGCAGGAGATCTGCCACCCCCTGGTGGTCTGGGATGACATCCTGCCTCCAGCTGATGCTTGTGGCCGGGGAGAAGGGGAGGCCCTTGTGAGGGGAGCCATGTTGGGGGAGGAGGGGGGGGGCTCCCCCTTAGGGAGGCCTGCCTGCTGCCAGCCAGAGGGGAAGAGTCCTCAAAAACCAAACGTCCAGTGCCTGACATGGACTCCTCCTCCTCCATGATTCTCCTGCTCCTCTTGAACCTCCTCCGCGGACTCCGGCCTTGTTGGGGGGGCCTCATTAGGCTGCTGTCCTGGGGTTGGTGCGGTCAGGCCAGATGGCCCTGCACCCTCCTGCACATCTATGGATGACACAAAACATTCACAGGTTGGAGGATCCACACACTTGCCACATATTCCCTTTCACCCCCTCCCCCACACATGCTACACACCTGATATTAAAAAAAAAAACTTACCTGGCACCACGGGCTCCGGACTTGAGTCAAAGCCGGGCAGGCCCTCAACTTCATGCCGATGAAAGGTCAGGGCCACCGCACGATCCTCCGCTGTCAGCCTAATACGGCATGGTGGGCCCCCTCCTGTGCCCCTGGCATGGGCATGCATTCTGCCCAGCTTCTGTTTGACCAGACGCCGGAGGTCATTGATTTTTTTTGTCAATCCCAGACCGGGTCCGTGTCTCCCCCTGCCCCGCTGAATTGACCTGCTCAGGGATCCTATCCAAAATCTCCCTCCTCCTGGCCGGGGTGGTGTTGGCACTCTCTGGGCCGTGGAGGTAATGCCCATACTCGCTAATGGCCCCGGCAAGAATTTGTTTTTCCACAACTGTAAAATTCAGCTTTCGTTTTCTCTCTGTCATCCTTCCAAAAAAACTCACTCCCAGTCAACAAAATTCACTCACACAAACAAGCCCAACCAATCAAGCAAAAACACACACAGAGAGAAAACTACTCAGCAATAAACAGTCACAAAAAAACAAAACAAAAATACAGCAGAAAAACAAACAAACACAAATATATCAATCAAACAAACAGTCTCTCAAACACTTATCAAAAACCACTTTCAAAAATCTACTAACAAACACTTGATCACACAGAACACTAATCTGACAACTACAAAACACACCGCAACGAACAACAGGACAAAAGCACTTGGTTAAATGGGAAGGGACAAAGGGATGTACTTTTGCAATGCAAGTGCGTTTGTGTCTGTCTATTTATGCTGTTTGCGTAGTTCACAACGTTGCCCTAGTCCATTTCCAATTTCACTGATTGCGCCGCTCCCGAGTTGTGAGCATGCGCACAGCAGAGCTGACATGGTATGCTTCAAGCGCGCATGTGCGAGCCGGCCGGCCCTTCATTTGCATGGGGTCACGGCTCATTTCAATGTAACACGCCCACGTCCTTCCCAATTTGTATTACTCCTCCTTACGCCTCTGAAAAAACGTTACGCATGCGCAAAAGCTACGAGAATAGGGTGATTACGCGGCAAAATTGCGCAAGTCTAACGTAAAGGCGGTGCGTTACGCCGGTCCAATAATGCACAGATTTACCTGAATCTGGGCCTATATCTTTTGCACAAACTAATCAATATATGCTTATTTTGATTTGTTTTACCAACAATATGGATTTTTATTTTTTATTTTATTGGATATGTTTTTTAGCAGAAAGTAAGAAATATATATTTTTTTCAAAGTTGTTGGTCTTTTTTTGTTTATAGCGCAAAAAATAAAAGCCCCAATCAAAGACCACCGAGATCAAAGACAACCAAAAGAAAGCTCTATTTGTGGGTAAAAAGGACATACATTTGATTTGGGTACAGCGTCGCACAATTGTCCAATAAAATAACGCAGTACCGTATGGCAAAAAATGACCTGGTCAGGAAGGGGGGTAAACGTGGTTAAAGTTCTATGCAAATGTAATCCTGACCTATAATATCCAAGCTTCATTCACATCTAGGTCCAATCACACCTCCTGACCCTGACTATTGTTTCCTCACCCATCATCCTAAAGACCACCTCTAAAGCTGCGTACACACGATCAGTCCATCCGATGAAAACGGTCCGAAGGACCGTTTTCATCGGTTAAACGATGAAGCTGACTGATGGTCTGATGTGCCTACACGCCATCGGTTAGTTAAACGATCGTGTCAGAACACGGACGCGTAAACCACATACGACATCACTATAAAGGGGAAGGACAAAGCCTTCGGCGCTACCCTTGGGTCTGCTTTTGCTAATTCCGTGTTCCCGCGTGTTAGTGAAAGTTTGGTTATTCGTGCTTTTCAGTCTCTGTGCTTTACAGATCGTATTCTCGGGTTCAGTGTGTGCTTATGGGATTGTATTTGGCATTCAGTGCTGGCTGTCGGGTCGTTTCTGCTTTGCAGTGCCGTCCTGTCCGCTCTTATCTGTTTTTCAGTGCGTTCTTTACAGGCATTGCTGGATTTGGGGTGCTTTATGTTTTAAGTGCGTTCTGACCAGCCGACCGGTTTGAAGCCATGATGGAGCAGTGTGCTCATGCTAGTGTTTGTGCTGCGTATGGGCTGGCTTCTGCATTTCATACTCACTCAAGGTCTTTGGCCAGGAACAGGGCGAGGAGGAGTTCCTGGGCCAATAATTGGTTGCGCCAGCGTGACCGATTCTCTCATATGCCTCTGCTTAGGGAAATCCAAGAAAATAATCCTGATGACTTCAGGAACTTTCTCCGTATGACAGACCCCGTTTTCCACCGTCTATTGGATCCTCTGTCCCCCTATATCACGAGGCAGGACACTGTGATGCGCCAAGCCATCACGGCCGAGCAGAGGCTTATTGCCACGTTGCGGTACCTGGCGACTGGGAGGAGCCTGCAGGACCTCAAGTTCTTAGCAGGCATCTCTCCCCAGGTGCTTGGGATCATCATACCGGAGACGTGTTCTGCCATCATACAAGTGATGCAGGAGGAGTATATTAAGGTAAGTTTCCTACTTTAACATCACAATCTATGTCACAATCTATGTCTTTAATGTATGATAATGTCTTGTATTTCTTGCATTATTCCCTAATTACCATGATTGTAATATGCTGGGAATGTCCCCCTTTGTCCCCATGCATGTTGTAAGCTTGCCATGCCCTTTTTTTGGCCTACATGCATCTTTCCCTTCACTAACCTGTCCAACATGCTATCCTAGGCCCAAACACACCTAGGCTAGTATTTTTACAACCTGACTTTTGTCTGCTCCATTGTAGTTCTGCCCCCCCCCCCCTAAAAATGTGTCCCAATGTATTTTTTCTCATACAATTTAAACAGAATACTACCTGTTTTTCTTTTCTGGGCCTAAACTCAGCTAGAACCCCCCCCCCCCTAAAAAGGTTTAATGGCCCATCAGAGGGGTGAGGAGTCTGATAAGTGGGCCTATATTTTTTGCCATGAAATACTCACTCCAATAATAAATGTTATACTGATGTTGTACGAGGATGTGTTTTGTATTGTGATTGCAATGTTTATGTGCCAAAGTACTAATTGTATTTTTTTGTTTGTCCCCACAGTTTCCCTTCACGCCACAAGAATGGTAGACTGTGGCTTCCCAATTTGCCCAGCGGTGGGACTTCCCGAACTGCGAAGGGGCAATAGTGCTGCCGCCCCGTTCGGGGTCGTACTATTACAACTATAAAGGTTTTAATAGTACCGCGTTGATGGCTGTGGTGTCAGCACCGTATGAATTTTTGTATGTGGGGAAGAACGACCGTCTGTCTGATGGGGGAGTGTTCGCGCAGACTGAGTTTGCCAAGTGTCTACAGTCTGGTGGTCTGGCACTGCCACGGGATGAAGACAATTTGGAGGGACTTCCGTTTGTTTTTCTTGTGGATGAAGCTTTCGGACTTGGACCTCACCTCATGCAGCCATTTCCCCAGAGAGCCTTTGGGATACTCGCCAGCCGGTTCTGCCTGTTCCAGACAGCCATACACCCGGCGGAATATAAACTGAACACCATTGTTTTTGCCTGTTGCATTTTGCACAATGTTTTACGCAGGCACTCCCAGTTGTACCTAACCAACATTGGTCCTGAGGCAGGACTACCCTCAGATACCTTTCCTGGCCTGGACACTAGGAGAACTGGCTTAGCACCCGAATCTGCTCGTGAGGAACACAACAAATATGTTGAGTACTTCGTGGGTAGGGGGGCGATTGCTATGCCAGACTATATTTCTTTCTATTTCGGCCCACAAAAGAAAGAAATATTCCAAGAAATAATTTGACCATTGGAATTTACACAGTTGTTTGTCATTCTTGCTTTGGTTTCTTTTATCTGTCTCCCTGGTTCTCCAACTAGTGTACTTCTAGTGCCAAATGTATTTCTATGTTTTAGTAAATAACCACATTTGCACAGTAATCACTCACTTCTTAAAATCTACAAACTGGTATTGAGCATAGAAAGAAGAAGCCACTCAAACTTTTCGTTTTATTCTGTGCACAACTTGTGCGTTTTTTTTTTTTAATTTTCAGGTATCCTTTTTTTTTTCCGTGCACAACGTGTGCGTTTTTTAATTATTCAGGTAAAAAAAAAATTCTGTTGTACAAAAACCATGCCTTTAAAAAAAAAAAAAAATATCTACAAACAATGGAACTTACCAAGTTCAACCTTATTAGAAATACATGTGAATGGGTGATGTCACCCCGGAACAAGCCAAAATTTGAAGATGCACACATTTTGAGCGGCAAAATGGGGATTTCTATCCTGATCCCATGCCAAATGTCAACATGTGCTATCTGCCATCATGGGTGATCAATGGATGGGTTTTGGGGGTGCAAAGCCTTCCTCTCACCTACTTGAGTAGCGAGGAAGGGGTTGCACCCACAAAGCACAGACAATCGATATCCTGTGATGGCAGATAGCACATGTTGACACACTGGGCCAGATTCTCAAAGCTGTTACCGCGGCGTATCTCCAGGTACGCTGCCGTAATTTCAAATCTGCGCTGGTGTATGTTTACGCTGATTCTCAAAGACAGATACGTTTAAAAAATAGGCTTCTTCCGCCGACGTAACTTGTCTACGCCGGCGTATAATTGTGTGCAATTATATGCTGGCCACTAGGTGGCGCTTCCGTCGATTAGCCGCGTTGAATATGCAAATGAGCTAGATACGCCGATTCCTGAACGTAATTGCGTCCAGTCGTCATATTTTACGCCGTTTGCGGAAGCGTAAAGTTACCCCTGCTTTATGAGGGGTAACTTTGCGTAGGTGATGCGTACGCAATGTTAAATATAGACGTCGGGACAGCGTCGTACTTTACGTTGTTTACGTCGTTTGCGTAAATCGTTCGCGAATAGGGATTTGCGTAAGTTACGTTCACGTCGAAAGCATTGACTATTTGCGACGTGATTTCGCGCATGTGCACTGGGAAACCTCCACGGACGGCGCATGCGCCGTTCAACATAAAAGTCAAAAACTTGGGGTCACAACACATTTACATAAAACACGCCCACCTCTTCCACATTTGAATTACCCGGGCTTACGCCGGGCCATTTACGCTACGCCGCCATAACTTAGGACGCAAGTGCTTTGAGAATACGGCACTTGCGTCCAAACTTGCGGCGGCGTAGCGTAAATACGATACGCTACGCCCCGCTGGCTTTTATGCCAGGCTACGAGAATCTAGCCCAATATGTGCATCTTCAAATTTTGGCTTGTGGATTATCCAATACAAATTGGTGTGCAAAACATAACATCTAAAATGGTTTGGGGGGGGGGGGGGGTTAATCTTTTATACGGCCCATCATGTCAACGATGTTCTTAAATTTTTGCTCAATGACATTCATCCTATTCCTCATAATGTCCATTTCAGTACTGCATTCCATATTTTATTGGATCACGATTAGGGCACTAGCACTGGAGAAAGGTGTCCTAGCAGATGCTGTGATACCACCATGTTCATCCCCTAAAAAAATACAAAAGGGTTTATTAGAAATGTGCAGGTCTATCTACATCTCTTTTTCCCTGTGAAGCTGGGGTGACAGACACTGACCTGTTGTGCTGATAATCTCCACCTCTCTTTCTTCCTCCTCTCTTTCTTCCTCCTCTATTTCTTCCACCTCTATTTCTTCCACCTCTCTTTCTTCCACCTCTCTTTCTTCCACCTCTCTTTCTTCCTCCTCTCTTTCTTCCACACCTCCTTCTTCCACACCTCCTTCTTCCACACCTCCTTCTTCCACACCTCCTTCTTCCACACCTCCTTCTTCCACACCTCCTTCTTCCACACCTCCTTCTTCCACACCTCCTTCTTCCACACCTCCTTCTTCCACACCTCCTTCTTCCACACCTCCTTCTTCCACACCTCTCTTTTTTTTCCTCCTCTCTTTTTTTTCCTCCTCTCTTTTTTTTTTCTCTCCTCCTCTTTTTTTTTCCTCTCCTCCTCTTTTTTTTTTCCTCTCCTCCTCTTTTTTTTTTCCTCTCCTCCTCTTTTTTTTTTCCTCTCCTCCTCTCTTTTTTTTCCTCTCCTCCTCTCTTTTTTTTCCTCTCCTCCTCTCTTTTTTTTTCCTCTCCTCCTCTCTTTTTTTTTCCTCTCCTCCTCTCTTTTTTTTTCCTCTCCTCCTCTCTTTTTTTTTCCTCTCCTCCTCTCTTTTTTTTCCTCTCCTCCTCTCTTTTTTTCCTCTCCTCCTCTCTTTTTTTTTCCTCTCCTCCTCTCTTTTTTTTCCTCTCCTCCTCTCTTTTTTTTCCTCTCCTCCTCTCTTTTTTTTCCTCTCCTCCTCTCTTTTTTTTTCCTCTCCTCCTCTCTTTTTTTCCTCTCCTCCTCTCTTTTTTTTCCTCTCCTCCTCTCTTTTTTTTCCTCTCCTCCTCTCTTTTTTTTCCTCTCCTCCTCTCTTTTTTTTCCTCTCCTCCTCTCTTTTTTTTCCTCTCCTCCTCTCTTTTTTTTTTCCTCTCCTCCTCTCTTTTTTTTCCTCTCCTCCTCTCTTTTTTTTTCCTCTCCTCCTCTCTTTTTTTTCCTCTCCTCCTCTCTTTTTTTTCCTCTCCTCCTCTCTTTTTTTTTCCTCTCCTCCTCTCTTTTTTTTTCCTCTCCTCCTCTCTTTTTTTTCCTCTCCTCCTCTCTTTTTTTTTCCTCTCCTCCTCTCTTTTTTTTTTCCTCTCCTCCTCTCTTTTTTTTTCCTCTCCTCCTCTCTTTTTTTTTCCTCTCCTCCTCTCTTTTTTTTTTCCTCTCCTCCTCTCTTTTTTTTTCCTCTCCTCCTCTCTTTTTTTTTCCTCTCCTCCTCTCTTTTTTTTTCCTCTCCTCCTCTCTTTTTTTTCCTCTCCTCCTCTCTTTTTTTTCCTCTCCTCCTCTCTTTTTTTTCCTCTCCTCCTCTCTTTTTTTTCCTCTCCTCCTCTCTTTTTTTTCCTCTCCTCCTCTCTTTTTTTTCCTCTCCTCCTCTCTTTTTTTTCCTCTCCTCCTCTCTTTTTTTTCCTCTCCTCCTCTCTTTTTTTTCCTCTCCTCCTCTCTTTTTTTTCCTCTCCTCCTCTCTTTTTTTTCCTCTCCTCCTCTCTTTTTTTTCCTCTCCTCCTCTCTTTTTTTTCCTCTCCTCCTCTCTTTTTTTTCCTCTCCTCCTCTCTTTTTTTTCCTCTCCTCCTCTCTTTTTTTTCCTCTCCTCCTCTCTTTTTTTTCCTCTCCTCCTCTCTTTTTTTTCCTCTCCTCCTCTCTTTTTTTTCCTCTCCTCCTCTCTTTCTTCCACATCCACCTCCTCCACATGCTGAAGTTGGTGGGGTTTTTTGGGTCTGTGCCTCCTTGCCTCCTCCGAATGGTGTCCTCTTCTTTCCCCTAATAAAATTAAACAAAAGGTATACTCAGCACACAGATATTGGAGGGCAGAAAGAGAAAACATTGCTTAGAAGTGGGGTACAATTGTCTGTTTGGGATCAATCCTAAAAACATCACCTTTGTTTTTCTAAGTTATCCCAAGCTGGAATACTGACGCTTTTTGGCAAAGTGACACACATGGATGCACCCCAAAAAAATCATTTGTGGGAGACCCTAATAAAAATTTTAGTTATGGGGGACACACAGGTGCTCCTGAGTCCAGATGTGTAAACAGCTGCTTATTATCACTGCGTGAATGAATCCAGTTTGCCTTTCACATTCTAGTAAGGTTGAACAAACACATCATCTTGACAACAATGGGCCAGATTCACATAGAATCTGCGGCGGCGTAGCGTAAGCCATTTACACTACGCCACGGCAACTTAATGGAGCAAGTGCCGTATTCCCAAAGCACTTGCTCCGTAGTTTGCGGCGGCGTAGTGTAAATGGCCCTGCGTATCCCCGCGTAATTCAAAGGGAGCGGCTTGTATTTAAATTAAGCGCGCCCCCGCGTCGATCGAACTGCGCATGTGCCGGCCGGGAAAAAATCTCAGTGCGCATGCTCCAGCTCACGTCGGAAAGCGTAGTTGAAACCAACGCCAAAACGGCGTGATCGTCACTTACGCAATGCCCTATTCGCGAACGACTTAGTAAAAGGACGTAACCGACGGAAAAAGACAACGCTGACCCGACGCCATACTTAACATGGCAACGACGGAACTTCGTAAACCTACCCCTCATATAGCAGGGGTAGGTTTACGCTTACGGAAACGACGCAAATGACGACGGGGCAGCGTAAAAACGTTCGGGAATCGGCGTATTAGGCTAAAT
This sequence comes from Rana kukunoris, assembly GCA_029574335.1. Lineage (NCBI taxonomy): Eukaryota > Metazoa > Chordata > Amphibia > Anura > Ranidae > Rana > Rana kukunoris. Next base: position 134,952,681 of record CM056051.1, read on the forward strand.
TGCATAGGCAAATGAGAAAACAATGTAAAGGCCACCTAGCGGCCAGAAAAGTAATTACATCTACGATCCGACAGTGTAAGTGTTTTACACCTGTCGGATCTTCACTGTATCTATGCGTAAGTGATTCTAGGAAAACATCGGATTTTGGAGGAACAATGTTTACTACGAACGGAAAATACTACACTTTGCCAACTTATAAACAAAAATTTGCCATGTTCAAAAGTACAACCAGGCCAAAGAAGCACATGGAGAAAAACATGTCCACAAATTATAAAGACAATTGCAAAAAGCACATAAAAATTACCTACTTTTCTTAAAGCGGATCTCCACCCTAAAGTGAAGATCCGCTGATCCGAACACTCCCCCCCTCCGGTGTCACAATTGACACCTTTCAGGGGGGAGGGGGGTGCAGATAGACATGTATCTGCACCCACTTCCGGCCCAGCATTCACGGGCAAAAGACGGGCATTGCATCACATCCCGTCTCCCGCCCGTTGTGTGCTGGGAACACTCAGCTCCCAGCACACAGCGGGAGCCAATCGCCGGGCGCAGCGCGACTCGCGCATGCGCCGTAGGGAACCGGGCAGTGAAGCCGCAGCGCTTCACTTCCTGGTTCCCTCACAGTGGATGGAGGGGGGAGCAGCAGGGTGACGAGCGATCGCTCATCCTCTGCTGCGGATCGGCGCTGGACTCCAGGACAGGTAAGTGTCCTAATATTAAAAGTCAGCAGCTGCAGTATTTGTTGCTGCTGGCTTTTAATATTTTTTTATTTGTGAACCATCCGCTTTAATAATTCTCTTGATCTTTCTATACTGCTCTGGCTCCCGCAATTTCAAGTCAGACCACCTTTTTCGGAGCTGCTCCTTGGACCTCCTGACCCCAAATATGTCATAAAGTCTCCTTGCCACTTTGTCCATTATTTTGGCCTTCCTCCGATTAGGGGCGTGGTATGGGCCATGAACTCCATCATAATCTTTAATCCGCAGTATGTCCACCATCTCCACCATCTCTTCAAGCGACATATTTGTCGCTTTGTAGTGCCTGGGCTTGGATTGTGACGTTCCCACCTCCAGGCTTTCCTCGCTGGGACAGGGTATACCACGCACCTGTGACAGCGACATATTGTCATTTCACAATTATTAGGGCCGTGGAATAGAGGAAAAGGTCCGTCATGGGCGGACGAAGAGGGCAGCGTTTCACGCATGCGTGGGGTATATAAGGAGAAGGACGTGACTAAGTTTGCTACGTGGAGTCTGCACGAGTGGAAGTGACGAACGGCAGAAACTACGGTAAATCTGAAAATGGGCCCAGCAGAGGCCTTTAACCACTTCCCGCCCGGCCAATAGCAGATTTACGGCCGGGAAGTGGTTATGAAATCGTGACTAGAAGTTCTCAAACGTCCAGCACGATTTCATGCCGCGCGCACGGCGATCGCTGATGCGGGGTGTCAGTCTGACACCCTGTATCACCGATCTCGGTAACGAGTCTCCGGCGGAGGCTCGCTACCACGTGATCAGCTGTGTCCAATCACGGCTGATCACGATGTAAACAGGAAGAGCCGCCAACGGTTCTTCCTCACTCGCGTCTGACAGACGCGAGTACAGGAGTGCCGATCGGTGGCGTTCCTGACAGGGGGGGTTCGCGCTGATTGTTTATCAGCGCAGCCCCCCCTTGTATGCCCACACTAGACCACCAGGGATGCCCACACTGGCAGGGCAAAGAAAACAAAAAAAACGTAAAAAACAAACAAAACACAGGATTAAAAAAAATAAAAATAAATACAGGTTAAAAAAAAGAAAGATGCCAGTCAGTGCCCACACATGGGCACTGACTGGCAACATATACATCAGTGCCACCCCTCAAAGTACATCAGTGCCACCCCACAGTGTCCTTCAGTGCCTCCCCTTTGTGCCAATCCATGCCCAGTGCCCACCTATCAGTGCCCATCTGTGCCACCCATAAGTACCCATCAGTGCCACCCATGAGTGCCATTCTGTGCCGCCTATGAGTTCCCAGTGCTGCCCATGAGTGCCCATCAGTGCCACCTATGAGTGCCCATCAGTGCCGCCTATGAGTGCCCATCAGTGCCGCCTATGAGTGCCCATCAGTGCCGCATACCAGCGCCGCCTTTCAGTGCCCATCAGTGCCACCTCATCGGTGCCCATCAGTACTACCTCATCAGTGCCCATCAGTGCCGTCATATAAGTGCCCGTAATTGAAAGAGAAAACATACTTATTTACAAAAAAGTTAACAGAAAAAAATAAATTTTCAGTCTTTTATTAGTTGTTGCGCAAAAAATAAAAACCGCAGAGGTGATCAAATACCACCAAAAGAAAGCTCTATTTGTGGGGAAAAAAGGACACCAATTTTGTTTGGGTACAGTGTAGCATGACCGCGTAATTGTCATTCAAAGTGCGACAGTGCTGAAAGCTGAAAATTGGCTTGGGCGGGAAGGTGCGTAAGTGCCTGGTATGGAAGTGGTTAAACTTGAGTCAAGGGATAGGGGGTTTATATGTTGATTGCACCCTTGAGCAATTTTCTATCTTGGGGCCCCCCCATGCAAGTTTGCTCTCCATCTGCTCGGAGACATCTCCAAAATATATATGTGAGACTGTAAAACCTCTTTATTTTATTGTTTATCACATCAGGCAATGATTAGGATTGTTGGACAGAGGTAATTAAGCAGTGTATCATCTCATCAATGCTGAGGGGCATGATATGAACACATGAATAGTGCCTTGATGAATGGTCTCATTATTTTTGCATGTTTTTATGCCACTTATTTAGTGAAATGTAAACACAGGGGGCCAGATTCTGAAAGGAGATACGACGGCGTATCTCCAGATACGCCGTCGTATCTCTGTTTGTGTGGCTGTGTATCTATGTGACTGATTTTTAGAATCAGTTACGCATAGATTTTGCTTAGATCCGACTGGCGTAAGTCACTTACACTGTCGGATCTAAGTTGCAATGTTACGCTGGCCGCTTGGTGGCGTTTCCGTCGATTCCTGCGTTGAATATGCAAATGAGCCTGATACGCTGATTTCCGAACGTATTTGCGCTCCGTCATCGTAGTTTACGTCGTTTGCGTAAGCGTTATGTTACCCCTGAGGGGTAACTTTGCGTAGGTGATGCGTACGCCATGTTAAGTATGGACGTTGGGTCAGCATCGCTTTTTCCATCGTTTGCGTCGTTTACGTAACCCGTTCGCGAATAGGGCTTTGCGTTAATTACGTTCACGTCGAATCCAATGTATTTGCGGCGTACTATGGAGCATGCGCACTGGGCTAGGTTTACGGCCGGTGTATGCGCAGTTTTTCGTTCAGCGTGGGGGCGCGCTTAATTTAAATACAAGACGCCCCCTTTGAATTACGTGGGGATACGCCGGGCCATTTACACTACGCCGCCGCAAATTACGGAGCAAGTGCTTTGAGAATACGGCACTTGCGTCTCTAAGTTGTGGCGGCGTAGTGTAAATAGGAAACGCTACGCCGCCGCAGATCTACGAGAATCTGGCCCAGGGTCTGCAGGTAAATTATAATTTTCCATAACAATGGGGCAGAGCTGGGCAGCATTTTAGTGGCAGCAGGAGACACTGTGTTTGAAGGTCAAAAAATTGCGCACAGATTCTGACAATGTAAAAGCTGAGCCTAGTGTTTATATGTTTTTTTTTTTTTGCTATTCTAGAAAGAAAATCAACAAAAATGCAAAAACTAAATACCCCGGACTTGCTGATCAAGTTTATTGACAATTACAGGGAACTCGCCTGCCTGTGGGACGTCGAGAACCCAGGCTATCATCAACAAAAATCTGAGAACGGCAACACTTGACCAATTTGCAGAATACATGCAGACTTGGATTCCGGAGGTCACATCCACCATGATCAAGGATAAAATCAACAACCTCAGGAACACCCACAGAAAGAGCTACCTCAAAGTGCGTAAATATCAGAGGTCAGGAGCAGCAGCAAGTGATGTAAATGAGCCCAAGCTGTGGTACTACAAGCACCTCAGTTTTTTGGATGATCAAATGGAGGACCGGGAATCACTTTCCAGTCTTCCTTCCACCCTTCCTTCCAGAGTCCCTTCCACGGTTCCCCCCACCCCTGCAGAGTATGCCCAGAAGCTGGCTGACATCGAGGAGGCAGATCTGCTGATCTTCAGTGAGGTATAGTAGTTTACAACATATTTCTTGGCTGCAAATTATTTTTGGTTTAACGAGATGATTTTGTAACCAAAAAGGAAAGCTTGTAAACACAAACAAAAGTCGTGGGCAGAAAGAATTGTGTCAGGGATGCCAACTGCAGGAGTCAGAATGAGAGTCTGTTCAATTAAAAAAATAAAATAAACAAACAGTCAAGAGCTTTAAAATGTGTGTGATTGATTTTGCAAAAAATAAAAACATGTCCCTTTTTTCTACACAGGAAGAGACCAGCCAGGAGGCGGCAGCTCCGGGAGATGTCAGCCAGGAGGAAGGGGTGAGTGTCAGCCAGGAGGAGGCTGGGCCGAGTGGCAGTCAGCAGGTGCCCAGGCCCAGTGGCAGCACTGTATCACAGGTGCCTCCCCTCCAGATGCACCCACCAACAAAAAAGAGGCGCTGGAGCCAGCTGGGGGAGGAGACCCTGCAGGTCATCAGCGAGGCAGCGGTGATCATGAGGGCCCCCCTGAACCCAGTGGAGAGCTTCAGCTCATATCTTGCCAACAAGCTGCAAGTTTTGGGGGAGGGACATTGGGGCCTGGCCCAAGACCTGATGGCATCTGTGATACAGTGGGGGAGAAGGGACCTGCTGACTGTGACCACAGAACTGTGGGACCGGGCACGGGCTTCTCCTCATCCTCCTCCTCCTGCTGCCACATTCTCACCACCTGCAAGGGGCCGTGGAAGGAATGCTGCAGGGAAGCCTGGAGGGAAGGCTGTAAGGAAGACCAGAAAGTGATTCCCCGGCTTCCAGCTGATTTGGCCCGAAACTGAGGTTGTTGTAGTACCACAGCTTGGGGTCATGTATGTCATCTGCTGCTGCTTCTGATTTCTGTGATTTGGGGAGCACATTGTGACTCCTGAGGTTGTTGATTTTGTTCTTGATCATGGTGGAATGTTCCTTTGGTGTCCAAAAGGTCGGCATGTATTTTGTGAATTGGTCAAGTGTTGCCCTTTTTTTATTTTTGATTTGCCAGAATAAATGGTGATTTAATTTACGTTAAAAATTGTCTATTGTGTTTTTCTGGTGAATAGCCATCAAACATTTCCGAAATACAATATGTAATAACAAAGGACACAACCTCCTTGAGGGGGGGGGGGGGGGGGTGAAACAAAAACATTGGTGTGATAACTTGCCAAAAAAAAAACATAAAAAAAAAAAATGTGGAGTACAAAAAATTATTTTGGAGATCTGGCTTTCTAAAAAAACATAAAAAAACATGAGATCACAAGCAAAAAAGAAAATAAATCAGTATGGGAGAACTCTGTCTAAATAGCATCAACAAAACAACATGCCAGATTCAGTAAGACTGGCTTAACTTTGTGCGGGCGTAGCGTATCTCATATACACTACGCCGTCGTAACTTAGAGAGGCAGGTACCATATTCACAAAGAACTTGCGTCCTAAGTTACGATGGCGTAGTGTAAATTTGCCGGCGTAAGCCCGCGTAATTCAAAGTAGGCTGGTAGTGGGCGTGTTGTATGGTAATGAATCATGACCCCACGTAAATGACGAGCCTAACGAACAGCGCATGCGCCGTCCCTGGACGTATCCCAGTGCGCATGCTCAAAATCACGTCGCAAATAGTCAATGCTTTCAACGTGAACGTAACCTACACCCAGCCCCATTCTGAATCGGCTTACGCAAACTACGTAAACCACGTGAAATTCGACGGCTGTTCCGACGTCCATACTTAACATTGGCTGCGCCATCTTTTTGGTGGTTTATCTTTACGCCTGAAAAACGCCTTACGTAAACGCCGTAGCTTACTGCAACGGGCGTACGTATGTTCGTGAATAGGCGTATCCAGCTCATTTGCATATTTTTAATGGGAACGCCGAATGCGTCCAGCGTAACTATGCGCCCACGATACGCCAGCGTAGGCAAGTTACGTCGGACGGCTGAAGCCATGTTTTTCGGCGTATCTCGCTTTGTGAATCGGCGCAAAGATGCGACGGCGTACATTTGAAATTACGGCGGCGTATCTCCAGATACGCCGGTGCAAAGGTACCTAAATCTGGCCCAAAGTGTTTATTCTAGCAATGGAACAAAGAAAAAAATGCGCTGCAATAAACGAGACACGAATTAAAAAAATGTAGAATGTGCCATCTCAAAAACGAACGTGAGTTTTACAAGAACGAGCGCTCCTGTCCCCTCATTCAGTCTGAGCATGCGCCTGCAAAGCGCCCTGAAAGAGCCACTGCTGTCTCTCCAGTGTGAAAGCCCTCCACTGCTCCTGCCCATTGAAATGAATGGACACCGCGGCTATACCGTCGGCAAAGCGCTGGTGGTGCTTCTAGCCGCTAGTGGGGGGGGGGGGGGGTGACGGTGGTAGAACATATCCCCGTCAAGCCTTCCCTTCTTCTCCCATAAAAGAAATCACCCAATATTTCATGAGTCGGAATATCCCTGGAATCGCCGAATAATCCATACATGAGCCAAGGCTTAATGCTGAATGTAAACAGGACACCCTTTATTGAAAGTACACAGCACACTTGTATACAGGATTTGGAACATCCCGCCCCCAACAACTGCTTTCCTATTGGTCCATTGTAAAGTATGCAGTCTTCACTCAGGTCCTCTTAAACCATGCAAATGAGGACTTGAAAATTACACAGCAGAGATTGGTCCCAAAGCTTGAATAGCCTGAATATGTGTGTTGAGACAGAAGCCCCCAGGGGGTAATTACTACAATGAAGCAATCAGAACAACAATTAACACCTCTACACACTGGACAATAAAATGTATCTCACAAGCCCGGCTCCACTTATTTCACTAGTCCGAGCCAAGCATTGAAGGGTCATTGTCCTAGTGACCTAGTCAGGACAAATTAAGCCACTTCCAGTATCTCTTGCCATATGTACTCCACAATGTCTCATCTTCTGTAATACATAAATTAGGATTTCATGTAGAAACACTTCAGTATTTCATGGTCCATGACAGGGGGTTAAAAGCGCCTGGCTAGTGGCTGAATAGTGGTGCAAAATTGACGTTAAAGCACCGCTAAAAATAGCAGCTCTTTACTGCCGACGCACCCACCGCCCCAGTGTAAAAGGAGCCTTAGACTTACAGCCCTTTCACACTGACATTGGTGCTTTCCCGTCGTTTTAGATGCGCTTTTCTGCCGCTAGTGGGGTGCTTTTAACCCCCGCTAGCGGCCGAATAAGGGGTTAAAACCGCCGCTGCCAAGGCGCTTTGGCGTCGCTGCCCATTGATTTTAATGGGCAGGGGCGCTTTAGGAACGGTAAATCCCCTTTTGTGTAAGGGCCAGCATCCTGTTGGTTCCTTTTACATTTATTGAATGTAAGTATTACTTGTGGTTTCATTTTTTGTTTTTGTGTTTACACTTACGACCTGGTTTCCCTATAGACATTTATGAGTTCTCACATCTCCTGAGGAAGTGAACGTTGTTTCACAAAATGTGTCGAGATTCATGCAAGAGCTAGTCCACTATGAATCATTTATGATGTTGAACATATCTGTAATTACTCACATTTATATGTGTAGCAATGTTCTGTGTCTGTTTATTAAGATTTTATACCTAATTTGAGCATTTTTATTATGTTTATTTCAAATAAATTAAAGTTTTTACGTTTTTTGATGTCTTACAAAGTCCCTTGGGCACTCACCTTTTTTCTGTATTATAATAAGGTTCTGTCCTCTGCCCTATGAATATAAAAAACCAAACTGCACAGCATACATTATAGTAAAAACACATCCAATATGAACGACAGGTATCAGCTTTAAAATGGAAGCAATCACACCAGTGGCGGCTGGTGCTCAAAATTGTTGGGGGGGGGGGGGCGCAAATGAAAAAAAAACAAAACAAAAAAACAATTGCAGCCTCACGGTGCCCATCAAATGCAGCCACTGTGCCCATCAAATGCAGCCACTGTGCCATCAATTGTCACCACTGTGCCATGCCATCAAATGTATTCACTGTGCCATGCCATCAAACGCAGCCACTGTGCCATCAATTGTCACCACTATGCCATGCCATCAAATGCAGCCACTGTGCCATGCCATCAAACGCAGCCACTGTGCCATCAATTGTCACCACTGTGCCATGCCATAAAACGCAGTCACTGTGCCATGCCATCAAACACAGCCACTGTGCCATCAATTGTCACGACTGTGCCATGCCATCAAACGCAGCCATTGTGCCATCAATTGTCACCACTGTGCCATGCCATCAAACGCAGCCACTGTGCCATGCCATCCAAAGCAGCCACTGTGCCATCAATTGTCACCACTGTGCCATGCCATCAAATGCATTCACTGTGCCATGCCATCAAACGCAGCCACTGTGCCATCAATTGTCACCACTATGCCATGCCATCAAATGCAGCCACTGTGCCATGCCATCAAACGCAGCCACTGTGCCATCAATTGTCACCACTGTGCCATGCCATAAAACGCAGTCACTGTGCCATGCCATCAAACACAGCCACTGTGCCATCAATTGTCACGACTGTGCCATGCCATCAAACGCAGCCATTGTGCCATCAATTGTCACCACTGTGCCATGCCATCAAACGCAGCCACTGTGCCATCAATTGTCACCACTGTGCCATGCCATCAAACGCAGCCACTGTGCCCTTTGTCGCCACTGTGCCCTTTAATTGTCGCCACTGTGCCCATTGTCGCCACTGTGCCCATTGATGTCACTGTAGCCATTGTCACCACTGTGCCCATTGATGCCACTGTGCCCATTGTCGCCACTGTGCCCTGTTAAATGCCCCACCCGGCACTTACCTTTCTGGGGTCAGGTCAGCCATCCTCCTTCCACGTCCCTCGATATCTTCTCCCGCCCTCGATGACGCTTCAGCCAATCACGTTACCGGTAACCAGAACCGGTGAACCTGATTGGCTGAGACGCCTGTCAGTCATATCTAAGGAACGCACCACCCGTACGTCCCTTAGATAATTTTCAGGGAGCCGAGCGCTGGCTCTGATAGGCACTTCCGCACAGCCAACCAGCTGCTGTTATTCAGGTGGCCGGCGCTCACCGTCCGGCCATCTGAATAGTCGGCAGCAGCGGCCGGCAACAATAACATAGATTCATGCAATCACACTTAAATTTACTACTGTTGTGTTATCTCTAGTTTTTTCTGTTTGTGTCGCTTTATTTTTGCCCTTCTTATGATGCTAGCCTCTGCATGGGCAGAACGTTTGCATATTAACCACTTGTTAATACTGAATAAAAAAAAATATCGAAACAGAAAAGATATTTTGGCAATTTTTTTTATTCATATAATTTGTAAAATCGAATAATACATTCTAATTAGTCGGTTTATATCACTTTTATTTAATGTTTGAGCTTCTTCTTAGACTTAACACGTGGTCTCATTTTTCAAACATAAAATGCTATCTTACATAGGCTTTTTTTTAACCATGGAAACCACAGCTTCCTGATTCTGCCTTGCATGGAGAATTACAGTAGCAGAGTAACAATGAAGCAACTTCCCTGATGACTTGTACACAGAAATATCAGCAGCAGGAAATAAGACAACGCAAATTCCTCAAGATGTTACATTTTATAAAGTGTCTTCTTTATCTAATGTACAGTTTTTCATGGGCCGATGCTCCAATGTGAGTGTGCTCTTTTAGTGTGTTCCTAACTCACAATTTAGAGCTTTCCAAGGGTCAGAGACCTTAACAGGTTGTAATTCCAAAAAAAATAGAACTCCAAAAAGAATATGGATGGGAATTCTTTTATCAAATACTATGTACATCCCTGGTGCCCAACCGCATACGGCCCTTTTGATTCTTTTTTATTATCTTGGGACTCAGCAGTCTGTAGTTGAAGTGAGACCATTTATATGTAGAGACTGTGATGACAGTGACCTCCTAGCAGTCTCATTTGTCATTAGTTTCACAGATCCATGGTCCATTGCAGTGCACACGCAGTGACGTGTTGCGAGGGGGTTAATGTGGTTGTAAAGGCAGGAGTTTTTTTTATAATACAATTAACACCTGCACCACTGGTAGATCAAACACAGTTAAAATATACATAGGAATAATTTTTTACCATAAAGGAGAAGTACAGCCAAAGCACCTGTGGATCACAGGAGTGCAATTCATTCTGCACTTCTGCAACCTGTTTTCAGCAGATAGCGGGCTGAAGCCCATTGTTGGCCGATATCACACAGCCTGTCCAGGCTTGGGCAAGATGACGACAATTGAGTTGAGATCCACCCATATGCCTGGACCGGCACGCAGCTCAGCCTCTCAGTGAGCCTATGAGAGCCTAAGCTGACCACTTCTGCCCCCTCCACAGGGAGAGGGAGTGGTTATGACTAAGGCCTTATAGGCTGAAATGCTTCAACCATTTTTTTTTGCGTTTGTGCACGGTGGCTTGTCAATAAATACTACACATTTTTAAGAGCAACAACCAGAGTGCGGATCATCTTTTCCTCAGCCCCCTCCACAGCCTAGCACTCCAGTGAGTGCAGAGAGCTGCTGACTGAATTTACCGGCTCTGCTGTCAATCAAATCTTGTTAGGAGGGAGTAGAGACGGGGCCAAGCTACTCTGTGTTTGTCTATTGATGCACACAGCGTGGCTCCAGTACGAGCCCACAAGACTACCACCATAGGAAGCCACTGACTATAGAAGAGCACAGAGATAAGAAGAGTAAGAACTGAGAACACCAGTGGGTGACCTCAGAAGAGGAGGTTTTGGGCCTCTCTGTGCAATATCAAAGCAGGTAAGAATAACAGTATATACTAATATATATATATATACATATATATATACATACACACACAATCTCACAAAAATGAGTACACCCCTCACATTTTTTTTAAATATTTTATTATACCTTTTCATAAGAAGAAAAAATTACACTTTTCTACAATGTAAAGTAGTGAGTGTACAGCTTGTATATCGGTGTAAATCTGCTGTCCCCTCAAAATAACTCAACACACAGCCATTAATGTCTAAACCACTGGCAAAAAAATTGAGTACACCCCTAAGTGAAAATGTCCAAATTGGGCCCAAAGTGTCAATATTTTGTGTGGCCACCATTATTTTTCAGCACTGCCCTAACCCTCTTGTGCATGGCGTTCACCAGAGCTTCACAGGTTGCCACTGGAGTTGTCTTCCACTCCTCCATGGATGTTAGATACTTTCCGTTTGAGGATGCTTCACAGATGCTCAATAGGGTTTAGGTCTGGAGACATGCTTGGCCTTTCCATCATCTTTACCCTCAGCTTCTTTAGCATGGCAGTGGTCGTCTTGGAGGTGTGTTTGGGGTCGTTATCATGTTGGGATACTGCCCCGATGCCCAGTCTCACTTATGTTGCCAGCGATTTAGACATTGATGGCTGTGTGTTGAGTTATTCTGAGGGGACAGCAAATTTACACTGTTACTGTTATATACCGGTTTTCCTTCTGATTGTAATTTTCCATCTGATAGTAATTTTCTACTTTGCACCTTCAATTTTTTATTCCTAGTTTGTCAAGCTGGCTGGTGCTGATGGGGTCACACACAGCTTGAATTTGGTCAGATTTAGCAGAAACTTGCAGACATTTTAATTCAGTTTGGCCAGCTTCAGTTCAGCAAACTGAAGCAGAAATATTGAGGTTGATAGAGGATGGGATAAGAGAAGCAAAAAAGAGAAGCAAAGAGGAGAGCAACTAAAGAGGCAGGAGAGATGGGTGGGCAGATGATACCATGATGATAGTCTCAGGGTCATGAAAGGGAAGGTGACTAGTGAGGATCTGAGGGTGTATAATGTAGGAAAACAAGCTGGAGGCTTTAAAGATAGGCTACTGATAGTTTGATGCTAGACATGGTGCCAGATAGCACTGCATACCCTCAGAGGTCTAGCGGAGTCAACGCATGGACAGGTCAGGCCTGCACAATATAAGGTGTGTGGTCATAATGTTATGGTGGGTGGTCATAGGGTTTTGGCCGATCATTATATATCCTGCATAGGTAAAAAAACAGACACATTGGTCTCTAAAGGGAGGCACCTTCCATATCAGAATAAATATTTTCTGGTTGCAATGCTATGCAGCAAATCACTAAATGCAATAGAGAGACTGTCTACATACTGTGTGAAGCCAAATAAGTTAAACATTGTATTTTGTACAAAATTATCTAGTTTAATTGACCATGCTAATCTCTCATTCTTTAAAACATAGAGTGAACATAATTAAACATTTATCTTGAACATGTTGAGAAGAGCAATTTGAGAGAACTGCGGGAAGGCTGTTGAATGAAGGGTGTTTGGTGTCTTTATTCTGATTATTTTGATATCCCTAGCGATTTGGCAATGCAGGCAGAGTACCTTTACATAGTCACAGGGTGCTATCAACCAGTCAAATGTTAGTAATCAATTATCCTGGCAATTGTCTCTATGGAAACTACTGGAGCCAGTTCAGAAAGCTCTGCAAGCTTTTATCCCCACCAATATTAGGCTGTAATGGCTTAAATGTATTAGGAAGTGATGTAAAAGCAGTGTTGCTCATTCTACCACCAGTCAAGACAGTAGGAAACCTGTAATAACTCAATAGCTAGGGTGCCTTTAAGGCATGTGTGCCCAAACAGTGGCCCGGGGGCCATATGTGGCCCACGGAGCACTCTGATGTGGCCCACGACCTCCTGCTCTGGGATGGAATACAATAAAATAGAATATTGTTATTAGAGCTAAGTTTATTATATATGGGCATACCTGTTCTGCAGTGGTTACTGGGCTGCTTTCAAACTAATCCGCAGGCGCAGAGAAGTGCACCTGTGGGTTACCTGCACTGAGCCATAGACTTCTATTACCTGTGATTTTGGGGTGCTGAGAGTAGAGTGGGCTCTATAGGACCGAGTGGGGTGCCATCCACTTACTCCACTCATTGTGGCCCGCGACCGGTTACCAAGTCACTTAAGTGGCCCTTGCTCTTCAAAATGTTGGGCACCCCTGCTTTAAGGTGTAGTCACATACCTGTAAAATCGCTTCCTAAATTTCCCAAGTCAGCAGTTATGGAATAAAACTTGTAAACTAAACTTGTGACTGTGTCAGACCTCTATTGGAGTCTGCAAGAATATTTTTGTAAAATATTTGCTTACCATAAGATCCAGGCATGTTGATGAATTTAGTCACCTTGTCCGTTGTGGTCGTTCTCCTTGAGCTTTTTTTTTTGGGGACTTAACAGAAACTATTTAGAGACCTGCTCACATTTTTGCTATGGCAGTGCCTGTTTTTGTTGATTATGTGATAGCATGAGGCACTGAGATCTTGGGGAATGTAGAATTCAGCTTTACTTGCCTATGAGAACCAGTGTTGAGCGGAATACGCCATATTCGATTTCGCGATATTTCACGAATATATGGAAGAATATTCGTGAAATATTCGTTAATATAGAATATTCGTGATATTGTATCAAAAAAAATTTTTTGCGCAATTTCGCTAATGCGAATGCGAAATTCCGCTAATGCGAATGCGAAATTTCGCTAATGCGAATGCGAAATTGATTGCGAAATTCTCGTCAACACGCGAAAACGGAGATCATTTCCTGGATTACTAAACTGATATGCACTAAACACTAACTCTACTTACACAAACTTATATGACTAAACTAAAGCTAATTATTTTTTTTTGTTTATACACAAAACACAGAAGGGCAGAGAAAGTATTCGCGAATATTCGTAATACGAATATTCGCATTGCGAATATTCGGCAACATAAAAGGATCGCCTCAGCTACTCGGCCCAGGGTCTCTAATCATACCAGCAATGCTTTTAGATGTCGATGGAGATCACTAGGATGTGATCTGTTTTAAAAATAAATTTGAAAAAATATGAATATTCGCAATAGCGAATATTCACCGCGATATCCGATTTATTCACGAATACTCGAATATGCAATATTCGTAACGAATATTCGCAATGCGAATATTCGTGAGCAACACTAATGAGAACAGCATACATGTGTGAGAACAGTATTACTGGAGAGAGCAGATATTTTTATTTTATTTCCTGTGCAGAGTATACAATTATATGTAAATACATAGATGCTAGTATATCACTATAGCACCATTAATAATTCGAAAGTGCATAGTACATGCTGTTGCACTTTACAGTTTTAAGGTAAGCAATACAGCTTTACAATAAATAAAAAAAATATTGTGTATTTTTTTGTGAATTTTGTTGCTCTTGATGACTACACTATGACACAATGGGAGTTATTTACGAAAGGCAAATCCACTTTGCACTACAAGTGCAAACTACAAGTGCAAAGTGCACTTGAAATTGCACTGAACGTGCACTTGGAAGTGCAGTCGCTGTAAATCTGAGGGGTAGATCTAAAATGAGGCGAACCTCTGCTGATTTTATTATTCAATCACATGCAAGCTAAAATGCTGTTTTTTATTTTCCTTGCATGCCCCCCTCGGATCTACAGCAACTGAAATTCCAAGTGCACTTTCAGTGCAATTTCAAGTGCACTTTGCACTTGTAGTGCAAAGAGGATTTGACTTTAGTAAACCCCCAGTGTGAAACTACAATAACTCTACTCACTACCTTGTCATGCTGCTCTTCCTGCATCAGCATAAAAAATAAGACAGACATACCCTGCTTTACATATCCTCACTTTACCTACACTCGCAAGTACGGACACACTGGCATCTATGGAAAATCTTGGTCAGCTTGACATGGCACTGCTCCCGGTTTTTAACATTGGCGTCTATGGGAAATCTTTGTCAACTTGACATAGCACAACCCCTGGTTTATCCGATTTTGGGGTCTGCCAGCTTGTCTAGGTTAACACTTATGCTTGTAAATTACTATTGCAATGCAGTACATGCATTGAGAAGAGAAAAAAGGTATTGCTTCACTTTAAGTATATTTTCATTTTACATACATGCTCTGGTCTCATTGTGTACTTAAAAGTGGGTTATGCCTGCAGATATTAGCTATACTTTGTTACCTTGCCCATAATTTACTATTACCTGTATAGCCCAATAGCCTACAAAGTGAGCCACTTGTTATGCAGGACCCCATGCATCACTCTGAAGGAATAATAAAAGAGATGTGTGGTGTCTCCCATCACCATAAATCAATGGAACCAAAGACAATCAATAGATACAAAATGGTGTAAAATCCTCAAAGGCAGCTGATGCCAAAAAGCAGAAGCAAGAAACATTATTTCTGTAATACCAGAACTTCATTTATAGATACAAATATTACAGACATGTCAATGACTCTTCTAAATAGGTCTACTTTAGTAAATATAGAGAGTGGGCGTCTACTTATCTTCCAGTAAAAAGTACAATGTTGTCTTTGACTTTTTATCTTAAAAAGAATAAAGATATCATCAATAGTAAGGGGAAATTGCTCACAGGATATATGACTCATATGGGACAGTGTTTAGTTGTCTTTTGAGTACTAAAACTAAAAAACCTAACCCATGATTGATTATCTGTTGTGTGTGCCATAGACTTAGATGACTAGCAGTACATATCATATGTGCTTGATAAAATATATTTCTTGCACAGTTACTTCTTGGATTGTATCAATTTACACATTGGTTGCAAAATAATTACTGTTTGGAAAATTTTAGCTTTTGTAATGTTATTACTGTTTTAAAAAGCATCCAATTTTTCAAATCACATTTAACAAGGTTTTTATGTTAAAGCTGAACCTTATATAGAGATAGATAGATATCTATATATAGATCTATCGATCTATCTATCTATCTATATCTATATAGATATATATATATGTAGCCAGGGCTGGCTAAATAGCCTGTGTTAATCAGAGCATACTAGCATCTGCCACATTGAGGCTGTTACCTTTAGTGCTCAGCCTGAGATCTGCCTTGTCACATTCTGAATGCAGTGAGTGAAAACTTTCAGAGGATTAGAGAATTTTGGGACATGTAGTTCAAAGAGCTCAAATCTACATTGACCCAGATCGTTGTGGACTACAAGTTCCAGCCGGCTGAAGGAAGAGAACAGAATGCTGGGAGAGGTGATTAATAGCCTGTGTTGGAGAGAAGTTGGTCTCTTGGGACCACAGCATTCATCTGGGAGCAGGAAATGCATGGTCGGAGAGAGCATGGATGCACTGTGTCCTAGGTGGCAGGAGAGAGCCTCCGGAGAGCGTGTGTGGATGCACCTGTTATTGGCAGGGTCCAGTCATCGGGTGGAAGCCGGGAGGTTACCGACATCACCTGCATCACAGATCCAGCTGAGCTGCGGCACTAGGAGGTGTAGGGTAGCACATCGTCCCTTAAGCACAGTATCTGCAGAGGTCTGCTGCAGGATCTATACACCATACCTCCTGAGCTTGGCATCGCTTGCACTGGTAAGTGGGCATATGTCAACCCGCTTTGTTCCCTAAGGACTCTGCATGCAGACACCTTTACTTTGCCCTCATTGAAGCTCTATAAGGAGACATTTACAACACATATTGTACTTATTGGAAGGCAACCTGTTTTTTTTGTTTTAATATCAGATGTTTATGGATGGTTGAAACCTGATAACACTTGGCCAGGAATGCCAGAAGAGCAAGTTCACCCAGCAGGGTGTTGATAACAAAGAGTCATAAATGGGAATTCATCTCCGGCAGGATGTTCTCGCAGGCCTCCTAATGTGAGGTATGGGGGTAGAGAAGCACCAGAAAAGACCTCCTGGAGGGGTGCAAATTCTAATGTCATGTTACAGAACATCAAAAGCCAGCTGTTACTGAAAGATGACCCGGGTCAGAATCAGTGATCCATAGACTATTTGCTGCCCCTAGTAGGAACTACAGCATGCTTCATAGAGGACGGACAGAAGAAGAACATATTAAAGCGGAGTTCCACCCAAAAATGGAACTTCCACTTAATCCACTCCTTGCCCCCTTACATGCCACATTTGGCATGTAATTTTTTTTGGGGGGGGGGGGAGTGGGGGCTTCAGGAGGAGTGGGATTTCCTGTCCCACTTCCTTCTTCTGCCGAGGGGCTGGTAAGGCTACTATCTTAATCGCCTTATTGCAGCCCCTCTCTCTAGGCTATCGCCTGTCCAATCGGACGTCGCTGTGCCACTCGCGCATGCGCTGTGCCGCTCGCGCATGCGCAGTGGGTGCCCGGCCATGAAGTCGAAAGCTGTCACTGCCGGGTGCCCACACTAGGAATGAAGACACCGGCCGGCGAGGGGGGGCGAGGAGCAAAACCCCCGGGCCGGCGCGTCGCTGGAAACCGTGGAGCAGGTAAGTGTCTTTTTATTAAAAGCCAGCAGCTACACTTTTTGTAGCTGCTGACTTTTAATAAACTTAAAAACAGGCTGGAACACCCCTTTAAGAAGGACTGCCTATTATGGATTTTTATTGGACAGTGGGTGTTTGTGTGGGTGGTGTCTGAGTGGGCTTTATAAGTAATGATCAACCTAAAGTTCTTCCTCTTTTTGCTCTTCCTTGCCATTGAGCCAAGCTGAAGATACTGAACACAGAGGACGACCTTACGTAAAGTATCATTAATATTCTTTTGTTTCATATGCTCTGTAATATTTTATTTACGTTTTTTATGTTAGCATTCCTATTTTCTTGGGAAATAAATTGGACTTATTTAAACAGTGTATTTCTATTGTATTTTTTTTTAGCTAACCTTATTATTGTACCATCACTATTAACTTTATCAGAGCTTTGCTAGACTAGCTAATTATAGGAATAGACAAGTTAATACATATTTTATAAATATTGTGTGGTTATGGATTTTCCCCTATTTATTATAAAAAAGGAATTAACTTGTCTATTCCTATAATTAGCTAGTCTAGCAAAGCTCTGATAAAGTTAATGGTGATGGTACAATAATAAGGTTAGCTAAAAAAAATACATGTTTAAATAAGCAAGTCTCATTTATTTCCCAAGAAAATAGGAATGCTAACAAAAAACACTAAAAGAAAATATAATTAACTCACAAGTACTTTGGGCCCCCTTCATTTGAGCTAGCTAGAGATTTAAGATTTTTTTTTTTTTTTAACCTACCATACTTGCAAGAGACTTGCTCGTGACTTTATTCATTAATTCCGTCTCTACTTTGGTTTCACATCATTTGTGGTATTCCGAATGTTATTTTACGTATTTATCATTTACTTCATTAAATTAATTATTTTACATATCTAATTTATTCGAAAGTATAAACCGTACCCACCCCCTCCCACCCCCTCCCCTAATGGTTTGTCATTTACTTTATTTGTAGTCTTCTTTAATTACCAACTGTCTGCTATCATTTTTCCCAAATATTGCTCTGTTAATTTAAAATCTTTCCACTGTCTCCATCTCTTATTGTGTTTATTGAGTTGGCCCTCATCACTACTACATAGGTATTCTAGTTTATTATAATTTTCCACCTTTTTAACCATTCTTTTATGTCTGGTTTCCTTGCATTTAGTCAGTTTGTTGGTATTAGTCCTTTTGCGGCATTTATCAATGGTGGAATTAATGTTTTCTTATAACTAATATTTGATACTTTTAATTCATGAAACAGGCAAGCTTGTATGGTATCGGGTGCCTTTTCCCAGTTATCACTGCATTGTATTCAAGGATTTCCTGCCAATATTCCTTTATCTTTGGACAGTCCCACCATATGTGTGTAGTTGTTCCTATCTGTCCACATTCTCTCCAACACAATGTGGTTTTATCTTTACTGAATTTATGAATCACTTCAGGTGTCCTCAAATTTCTTGTTTATTTATTTTTCCCATTTTCCTATAAAATAGGGGTTTCCTTGTAGATCTAATTCTGTCAGGATTTGATATACTCTTGATATCACATGCCTTAATGGGGTTTGCGTAGAGCATAATTTTTCTAGAGCTGTTAATTTCTTTTCATCTCTTATAGGCGAGGGTACTGAGTTTACCAGATGTTTTAGTTGTAGATATTCCCATTCACTAATATCCCATATGGTTTTTTTCTTTTATCTCCCGGGATGTTTTTACCTTTCCTTGATCTGTGATGTCCTTTATTTGTGCTGCCCCCATTTTAGTTCCCAGCCGAGATCCTTTCCCATGGATAAAAAAATTAGTTTCCGTGAGTGAAATTAAAGGTGAATTATAAGTTCATTTATTCTGTCTATAAATGAAATCCCAAACTTTGAAAAAAAATTTTGTTAATCCGTGTGTATCTTCATCCAACACTCTATACTTTCGTGGTATCCATACATTTTTGTGCAGTGCTGTTTTACTTATAATATTTTCCATTCGGATCCATTTTTTTTCTTTCTCTTTATCTTTATTCCCCCATTCTACCATTTGTGCAATAATCGTGGCTTTGTAATATCTATTTATATCCGGTGCTGCTAATCCTTCATGTTTTTTTCCTCTTGTTAGGCCTCGTACACACGAGGAGACATGTCCGCTGAAACTGGTCCGCAGACCAGTTTCCGCGGACATTTCCGATCGTGTGTACGGCCTAGCGGACAGGTTTCCAGCGGACAAAAGTTTCTAAGCATGCTTAGAAACTTGTCCGCTGGAAACCTGTCCGTCGGACATGTCCGCTGGTTAGTACGCCTAACCAGCGGACTGAAATCCCTCACATGCGTCGAATTGATTCGACGCATGCGTGGAAGCATTAAACTTCCTGGTTAGAGCACGTCGCTGCGTCACCCTCACCACCATGTCACCATCACGTCACCGCGTTCTCTGTCCGCGGGGATTTTGGTCTGATGGTGTGTACACATATCAGACCAAAATATCCCAGGAGACATGTCCGATGAAAACGGTCCGCGGACCGTTTTTTATCGGACATGTCTCCTCGTGTGTACAGGGCCTCATTGTGGCAAAATTTATTCTCGGCTTTTTATTTTTCCATATGTATTTTATCAGCATTGATTTAATAGTATTAAAAAAACTCCGGGGAATATCTATGAGTAACATCTGGAATTTGTATGTTATTTTTGGGAGGGTGGCCATCTTAAAAGCATTTATCCTTCCTAGCCATGAGAGTGGTCTTGTTATATTGTTTTTAAAGTCTGTTTTTATCTCATTTGGAGGGGAATATAGTTAGCCAGGTACAGGCCCTCTACCGTAGATGTCAGTTTAACCCCAAGGTAGGTCAACTTTCCTCTTACCCACGTAAATGGATACTGTTTTTGCAACACAAGTTCTTCTTTCTTCTCCACCCTTATATTTAGGATTTCTGTTTTTATAGGATTTATTTTGAAGTTCGAGAGTTCTCCATACTTTTTTATTTTCTTTAATTATGTTTGGCAAGGTCACCCTTGGGTTAGTTAGATTCAAGACTTCTACATCTAAGGACTACTGTATCCCCCCCCCCCCCCAAGGTATAGGAACATTGGGTTCCCATCCGGCCTCATATCACCAAGGAACTCTCTTTTATTTAGAGACCAAGGTCATGGACTCTAGATACAACTTGCTAGATTGTGTAGTTACATACATAGTTACATAGTTAGTCAGGTTGAAAAAAGACACAAGTCCATCCAGTTTAACCATAAAAAAATAAAAATAAACTAACAAAAAAAAACACAGTACATCCCATACACCCAACTCCATACCCACAGTTGATCCAGAGGAAGGCAAAAAACCCCAGCAGAGCGATGATCCAATTTGCTACCGGAGGGGAAAAAATTCTTTCCTGATCCCCCAAGAGGCAATCGGATTTACCCCGGATCAACTTTACCTACAGAACTTAGTACTCGGTTATATTATGTGTATTTAGGAAAGAATCCAGGCCCTTCTTAAAGCAATCTACTGAGCTGGCCAGAACCACCTCTGGAGGGAGTCTGTTCCACATTTTCACAGCTCTTACTGTGAAGAAACCTTTCCGTATTTGTAGGTGAAATCTCTTTTCCTCCAGACGTAAAGAGTGCCCCCTTGTCCTCAGTGTTGACCTTAAAGTGAATAACTCAACACCAAGTTCACTATATGGACCTCTTATATATTTGTACATGTTGATCATATCCCCCCTTATTCTCCTCTTCCCAAGAGTGAATAAATTCAGTTCCTCTAATCTTTCCTCATAGCTGAGCTCCTCCATGCCTCTTATCAGTTTAGTTGCCCTTCTCTGCACTTTCTCCAGTTCTCCGATATCTTTTTTGAGAACTGGTGCCCAAAACTGGACTGCATATTCCAGATGAGGTCTTACTAATGATTTGTACAGGGGCAAAATTATATCTCTCTCTCTGGAGTCCATACCTCTCTTAATACAAGAAAGGACTTTGCTTGCTTTGGAAACCGCAGCTTGGCATTGCATGCCATTATTGAGCTTATGATCAACTAAAACCCCCAGATCCTTCTCCACTACAGATCCCCCCAGTTGAACTCCCCCTAGCATGTATGATGCATGCATATTCTTAGCCCCCAAGTGCATAACTTTACATTTATCAACATTAAACCTCATCTGCCACATAGTCGCCCAATTAGACAGAGCATTGAGGTCGGCTTGTAAATTGGAGACATCCTGCAAGGACATTATTCCACTGCATAGCTTGGTGTCATCTGCAAAAACAGAAATGTTACTTTGGATCTCAGACCCAATATCATTTATAAATATATTGAAAAGTAAGGGACCCAACACTGAACCTTGGGGTACACCGCTGATAACCTTGGACCATTCAGAGTAAGAATCATTAACCACAACTCTCTGAATTCTGTCTTTCAGCCAGTTTTCTATCCATTTACAAACTGATATATCTAATCCTGTAGACCTTACCTTACACATGAGCCGTGTGTGGGGAACTGTATCGAACGCTTTTGCAAAATCCAAGTATACCACGTCCACTGCTACGCCTCTGTCCAGGGTTTTACTTACCTCTTCATAAAAAGAAATCAGGTTTGTCTGACAACTTCTGTCTTTCATGAATCCATGCTGTCTGCTGCTTAAATAGTTTGTTTCCAGCAAGAACTCATCCATGTGGTCTTTTATTAAACGC
Organism: Rana kukunoris; assembly: GCA_029574335.1. Lineage (NCBI taxonomy): Eukaryota > Metazoa > Chordata > Amphibia > Anura > Ranidae > Rana > Rana kukunoris. The sequence goes on from CM056051.1 coordinate 134,974,748, forward strand.
TCCAGTATCTTCCCAACCATAGAAGTTAAACTAACAGGTCTATAGTTACTTGGTAAAGACTTTGGCCCAGATTCACGTACATCAGCGCATTATCGGTCCGGCGTAGCGCACCGCCATTACGTTAGACTTGCGCCATCTAGTCGCGTAATCCCCCGATTCACGTAGCTTTTGCGCAGGAAATTGCGCAAGCGTAAGGTTTTTTCCAGAGGCGTAAGGAGGAGTAATACAAATTGGGAGGGACGTGGGCGTGTTATATTGAAATGAGCCGTGACCCCATGCAAATGAAGGGCCGGCCGGCTCGCGCATGCGCGCTTGAACGAGACCATGTCAGCTCCGCTGTGCGCATGCTCACAACTCGGGAGCGGCGCAATCAGTGAAAATGGAAATGGACTAGGGCAACGTTGTGAACTACGCAGACAGCATAAATAGACACACACAAACGCACTTGCATTGCAAAAGTACATCCCTTTGTGTCCCTTCCCATTTAACCAAGTGCTTTTGTTCCTGTTGTTTGTTGCAGTGTGTCTTGTAGTTGTCAGATTAGTGTTCTGTGTGATCAAGTTCTTGTTGGTATATTTGTGAAAGTGTTTTTTGATAAGTGTTTGAGAGACTGTTTGTTTGATTGATATATTTTTGTTCGTTTGTTTTCTTGCTTTATTTTTTCTTTTTTTTTTTTTTGCAGACATTTTTTTTTAATTTTGGGTTGTGCATGCTGTTTGAATGTGGGGGTGACATTCCTGCTGGAAAAGGGGTGTCATCCTCAATTTTGGTGGAGAAGGGTTCCCCAGGACCAGGGAGAAGTGATTCCCAGGTCCGTGTGAATGGTGTATGAATGTACAGTGACATAATTGGAGCCTTGGCGTGGCGTTGCTGCTCACAAGTCCTGCATAGTGGACTGGTGCCAATCCAATTTGATGAGGATGTGGGGTGTGTGTGCTAGGGACCATAGTGGTGTGCATGCATGCATTCTCATTGTGCCATGATTAATGTGTGTGTTTAACGTGCAAAGATGCCCAATATGAGCTGCCTCCTGACTGCTCTTCCCTCAGAAGACGGGGTATCCTCGGTTAGGGGTTGATTGTCTGGTTGGGGGGTCAGGTCATCACGTAGCTCAACCTGCAGGCCCTTCCTCACTGCGAGACTGTGCAGCATGCAACATGCAACGATGATATGGCACACGAAGTTTGGGGAATACAACAGTGTACCCCCAGACTTATCCAGGCATCGGAAACGTGACTTCAGGAGGCCAAAGGTGCGCTCCACCACTGCTCGGGTTTTGATGTGTGCTTGATTGTATCTTTCCTCCCCTGGGGTTTGGGGGTTCCGGATAGGAGTCATGAGATGGGGTCCCAGTGCATATGCAGAGTCACCTGGAAGGGAAAAGACAGGAGAATGTTAGTCATGCATGTGCCACTTGTGAGGTGTGCATCACGGGAGGGGATAGTCATGCCTGACTCCCATGTCACTCACCAACCAGCCAGGTGTTCCCATACACGTTCTGATAGAATTCCATTCGGATGTGGCATTGATTGTAGATGTAGCTGTCATGGGTGGATCCGGGGTGTTTGGCACGGACGTGCCATATGAGGCCTTGGGCATCAACTATCACCTGTACGTTGATGGAATGCCAATGCTTCCGATTGCGGTACATGTGCTCTGTCTCATGGGGGGGCTGGAGTGCCACATGTGTGCAATCAATGGCCCCGATGGTGCGTGGTAATCTGGCAATTCTGTAGAAATCTGTCATTGCCTTCAGCCGCAGGTCCTCAGTGGTGGGTTTGATGATTTGGTTGGCCAAGCGTGTGAGGATTGCAGGGACAACCTGGTGCACACATCTGCACATGGTGGATTGTGACATCCCAGCCACCACTCCACTTGTACGCTGAAAAGAGCCACTGGCAAGGACATGGAGTGTTGCCAGGACCTTCACCAGTGGCTGCACTGCTTGTGAGCGTTGTGTTGGGCTAGTGATGTCCTCCTGCAGGGTTGTGGTTAATTCCAGGATGGCATGAGGGGGGAATCTGAAGATGCGATACACCTCAGAATCACTCATGCCAAAGAGGTCTATGCGTGTGCGGTATATCCTCTCCCGTGCCATCCTCCGTGCCATCCTCTGTGCCCTCCTCCTTCTTTGGTCATCTAAATTCACTAGTGCAGCTATGAGCGACGATGCCCCTGGCATGTTGGCAGTCAAATTGTAGTGCAACACGTGTGTGTGGTCTGCTCCTTAGTAACGGTGTTGCTTTCTGTGAGATGTAGACGTTTTTTCAAAATTTAGACCAGCTTTTAGGTGCTCTAACTTTAGACAGGACATTTTGCTGTTGCGCACATCGCGTAGCCTGCGCAGCAACTGCGTTTTTTTGTGGATCCCCGCAACTCCCTCATTAGCATATTTGACTAGCAAATCAATGGTGTGTCTAGCGCATTTTTGCGCGGACGGATGCGTCTGTCTAACGAAATTACGCCGGACAAAAAAAAGTAGATTTCTGGCGTAAATCGTTTTCTGAATCGCGCGCATCTAAACGCACGCGCACATTTAGACTTACGCACGCGCAACAGCTCTGTGAATCTGGGCCTATGTTCCCTTTTTAAATATAGGCACCACATTGGCTCTACGCCAATCCAGTGGTACTATTCCTGTCATTAATGAGTCCCTAAATAGTAGATACAGTGGCTTTGAAATTTCAGAGCTCAATTCTTTTAGGATCCGTTAGTGGATGCCATCTGGTCCAGGTGCTTTATCCACCTTTATTCTGTCTAAATATTTCTGGACCATATCACGTTTGAGCCATTGTGGATTTGGGGCTGTGTCACTCCCACCCCCATTATGGACATGAGCTCCCCCATACTCCATTGTATACACAGAGCTGAAGAAAGCATTTAATAAATTTGCCTTCTCTATGTCCTCAGTCACCCACTCTAGATTATTTTGTAAAGGGCCTACATGCTCAGACTTGACCTTTTTACTATTAATATATTTAAAGAATTTTTTGGGGTTTGTCCTACTATCTTTTGCAATCTGTCGTTCATTTTGAATTTTTGCATCCTTGATTTCCTTTTTACATATTCTATTATATTCTTTGTAACATTTAAACGACACTAGTGTTCCTTCATTTTTATATTTTTTAAAAGCTATTTTCTTATTGTTTATAGCTTTTTTAACTTTTACCGTGAGCCACATAGGTTTTATCTTTAGCCTTTTAAACTTATTGCCCATGGGAATATACTTTGCAGTGAGGTTCCAAAGAGTCTTTTTGAAGAATTCCCATTTCTGTTCTGTGTTCATCTGTGCCAATATTCCCTCCCAGTCCAAGCCCTGGAGAGCAGTCCTCATGCTTTGAAAATTTGCTCTCCTGAAATTAAGTGTTTTTATCTTTCCTGTATGTATTTCTTGCTTATAGTTAATATTAAATGAAATCATGTTATGATCACTGCTACCCAGGTGTTCCTTTATCTGAACATTAGTAATAAGCTCTGCATGGTTTGAGATTACCAAGTCCAACAGAGCATCATTCCTAGTTGGGGCCTCAATAAACTGAACCATAAAATTGTCCTGCAATAGGTTTTTAAATTTTTGTCCTTTAACTGTCCCAGAAATTCCATTATTCCAGTCAATTTCTGGGTAGTTAAAATCCCCCATTATTATCACCGTCCCAGCCCTTGCTGCCCTTTTCATCTGTGGAAGGAGCCGAGTCTCCACCTCCTCATTAACAATGGGTGGTCTATAACAAACTCCAATGATTAACTTTGAACTACGCACATCTGTATGCAGTTCCACCCATAATGCTTCAACTTCATCACACTCTCCATCAACCAGGTCCTCTTTCATGCTTGCTTTGAGGTCACTTCTCACATAGACAGACACCTCCACCTTTCCATTTTACCCTGTCTTTCCGAAAGAGAGCATAGCCAGGAAAATTAATAGCCCAGTCATGTGAGGATTGAAGCCAAGTTTCAGCAATACCGATTACATCATAGCTCTCCTCATGCACCAGAGCTTCCAACTCACCTGTTTTGCTTGGAAGGCTTCTGGCATTGGTGAACAAACACTTAAATGTATTGTTACATTTTTCGCTGGTGTTTTTCATATCATTTTTAGTAGTGCAAATGGCACTATAATTTCCAATGGCTGTTTGCAACATGGGAACTTTCTTGTCACCTGCCATAACCCCACCTCCATCTATCCCCATTCCACTCTCCATTAATGTCTGACCCCTAACTGACCTGTGTGCCCGATGTAATTCTAGTTCACCCTCCCCCTCAAGTCTAGTTTAAATACTCCTCCAGCATTCCCCTAAACCTCTCCCCCAGCACAGCAGACCCCCTTCCATTCAAGTGCAAACCATCTTTAGCATATAGGTTGCACCCCAATGAAAAGTCATCCCAGTGCTCTAGAAACCCAAATCCCTCCTTCCTACACCAGGTCTTTAGCCATGCATTCAGCTCTCTAATCTCCCCCTGCCTTTCCTGTGTTGCGCATGGCACAGGCAATATTTCAGAGAATATCACCTTGGAGGTCCTTCCCTTCATCTTGCAGCCTAGTTCTTTAAATTGATTCTTAAGGAGCCTCCACCTTCCATGTATACTGTCATTGGTTCCAACATGGACCAAGACAGCTGGGTCATGCCCAGCCCCTCCCAGTAATTTATCCACCCGGTCCACCACAGTGTTTGTGTAGTGTAGTGTTTGTATTAAAGGGGCTATGGTATCGGAAGGTTAAAGGGAGTAGTCTGACTCTAGATCATTCTTCTACCCTTTTCTGGCCTGCAAACATAGACCTTGTTTGGTTAAGCTTGCCAATTCATTGCTCTCCAAAGGGACTTCTGTTGACCATTCATTCACTTGTTCGTATAAAGAGTATAACCTTATTTCTCTTACCCATTTGCTGTAGAGTCTACTGCAAACCCCTAAGTAAACTTATTGGGCTTATTGAAAGGTATGTCAGAGGAATGCCAGTGTGTCAGAGGTGTCAGAAGATTTGCAAGGGTAGCATAATATATATACAGGTGAAACTCGAAAAATGTGAATATCGTGCAAAAGTTCATTTATTTCACTAATGTAACTTAAAAGGTGAAAATAATATATGACATAGACTCATTACATGCAAAGCAAAATAGTTCAAGTCGTGATTTGTCATAATTGTGATGATTATGACTTACATCTAATGAAAATTCCAAATCCACAATCTCAGAAAATTTGAATATTACCTGCAATCAATAAAACAAGGATTGTACATAAAACAATATCGGACCTCTGAAAAGTAGAAGCATGCATATGTACTCAGTACATGGTTTGGGCCCCTTCAATAGTGGCCTTTAGCTCTTCTACATTGTTTTATCTTATGTCTCTCATCTTTCTCTTGGCAATGCCCCATAGATTCTCTATGGAGTTTAGGTCAGGCAGGTTTGCTGGCCAATCAAGTACAGTAATCCCACCTTCATTGAACCAGGTTTTGGTGCTTTTGGCAGTGTGGGCTGGTGCCAAGTCTTGCTGGAAAATGAAGTCAGCATCCCCATAGAACTCATCTGCGTAAGAAAGCATGAAGCGCTCCAAAATCTCCTGGTAGCCGGCTGCGGTGACCCTGGACTTAATGAAGCACAGTGGACCAACACCAGCAGATGACATGACTCCCCAAATCAACACAGACTGGAAACTTCACACTTGACTTCAAGCATCTTGCAGTGTGTGCCTCTCCATTCTTCCTCCATACTCTGGCTCCTTGATTTCCAAATGAGATGCAAAATTTGCTCTCATCAGAAAAGTGGACTTTGGACCACTGAGCTACAGACCAGGTCCGTTTTTCTTTAGCCCAGGAAAGATGATTCTGACGTTGTCTTGACAAGAGAAATATGACATTTTTTTTTCCTTTTTTCCAATTTGTTTTTATTGAAATTTTTTACACATTACACTAATAAAAACATACATAAATATATTTATACAAAACATACAAACAGTTTACAAACATGGTCTCAATATCTTTCATTAACCCTTTAATCTTTGGTGGATATAGGGTTCTAATATGATACAGAGGCCCCTTACTCACCCCCTACCTAGTTTTTAATTTTCCCCTATTTAACATTAAAAGCTTCTTGGCAAAGACCCCACCAGGAGGGGGATTGGGACAAAAAAGGAGGAAGAAAGGAGGGCAGAGATGGAAAGGAGACAAGAGGAAAGGGAGAAGAGGAAAGAAGAGAAAAAAAACTCTAGTGTTAAGTGTATTTTAGGGAAACCTATTACAAGTATCGTAGTAAAAACTAAGGTAAAAGAAAAAAAGAAAAAAGAAAAAAAGTGGACCTCCAGTGTCATTTATTAAACAATTAGGGAGGCTTAAAATCCAAGCCTCTTATTATCTTAGTGATTCAAAGGTACCCCTATATAAGAGTAGATAGAAAATAATTAAAGGAAAACAAGATATGGGCCCCATGGTGGTCCTATACACTCCCTAGTTTGCAACCGTCCAGTCTGGGGCTCTAGATTTGATTTGTTCTCATTTCCAGCATGAGGGTTTTTTTTTTTCTTTCTTTTCTCTTTCTCTTTCTTTGCTTCTGAACTTTTGCTTGCTGTTCTGCTCTATTCCTCCCCTTTTTCTTCTCATGATGCATGTGTTTTTTTTCCTTTTCTTTTCCTTTCTTCTTCTTTTCCCTCCTCCTTTTTTCTTTCGTTATTTTCTTTGTGTTTCCTTTTTTTTCTCTCTCTCTTTCTCTCTCTTGCTTTTTTCCTTTTTTCTTCCCTGTTTTGCGGATAACTTCGCCCCCCCTCCTTTTTTTTTCTCTTATTACCTGCCTTGGCCCCTGGGCCTTCGGGCTCAGGCATAACGCACTGTCCCCCGACCTCGGCTGGGGAGACAGTGGCAATTCATACTTAGTTCCCTTATTAGTATATATTTTATTATGTGCCTTTATGTGTACTTATGTGTTATATCCATATCCCCTGCGTGGGAACTTGTTGTTTAGTTTTGTTTTTTTTTCCCTTTTTTTTATGTATACTTTGATAAAAATATTGTACCAGAAAATAATTAAAGGAAAACAAAAAGAGAGAAGAAGAAAAAAAAAAGACCTCCAGTGTCATTTATTAAAAATTAGGGAGGCTTAAAATCCAAGCCTCTTATTATCTTAGTGATTCAAAGGTACCCCTATATAAGAAAAAATAAAAAAGAATTAAGAGAAAACAAACAAACAAACAAAAAAAAACACACCTCTAGTGTTAAGTGTAATTTAGAGAGACCTAAAATCCCATTCCTCTAATTTTCATAGTGAAGCTAAAAAAGAAAAAGAGAAAAATGGGGGGGGGGACTTGCATTAATTCTCTAAAAGTGCCTGTGCCTTTCTTGGGTCCCTACTTATAGGATTAGAATTTTTAAAAAAAAGGAGGGAAGAAAAAAATAAAAATAAGAAAACACATAAAAATATAATATTAGACCTCCAGTGTCATTTATTGGCAATTTTGGGAGGCTTAAAATCCATGCCTCTTATAATCTTAGTGATTCAAAAGTGAAAAAAGAAGAAAGAGAGAGAAAAAGAGAGAGAGAGAGAGAGAGAGAGAGAGAGAGAGAGAGATAGAAAAAGAGAAAGAATGAGAGAGAATAGAAAAAAAAGTGTCATGGTATATATTTCCCCTTATCTTTCCTTTCTCCCCTTTTTTCTTCCTGTGCCCTCCCATACCCCCATATAGAAAAGGATAAAGAAAAATCAGAGATATATAAAAAAAAAAAAAAAAGGAGAAAGAAGGAGGGGTAGAGGGGAGGGACCCACCCGAAGAGGGTTTCTTGACCCTACCCCCTCATCTCAACTCCCCCTCATCTCCCCCCCCAAATCCCTATACCTCCTCCATCCCTCCCACATCTCATCACATCTTGACCTGGAGTTATTATGGGATGCCCAAAGTTCCTCCATCACTCTAATTTTTTCCATCTCCTCTATCCACTTCTCAGTTCCTAGGTATAAGTGCCTTAGCTTCGTTCAATAAATGTGGGGCCAGAGAGCTTCGATATTATTTCCTTGTCATCCCCGTACCATGGAACAAACATTCCCATGGGTCCTGTTTCACCTCCTATCCGTTGATTTTCTTTATCTGGGCCAGTACCTCTTTCCAATATACTTGTATCCTGGGGCAGTGCCACCATATATGGGCATGATTTCCCACCATCTCACATTCCCTCCAGCATAGGGGTGATGCTTCATTATCTATTCTATGCATTTTCGTTGGAACATAGTACCATTTAGTAAGGAGCTTATAGTTCATCTCTTTTACCCTTGCCTCCATTGACGTTGAATGGGCATAATCTAGAACCTGCCCTTTCCTGTCTATAGATATAGCTTGGTTCAGTTCTAGTTCCCAGCTTTCCACTATTGTTAATGCCTCTAGCTCTCGTTTAGGTGTCAATATCTTATATATAGTAGATAATCCTTGTTTTCCTGCTCCACATTGGGTTATATATTTTCCCCATTGGTTTAAATCTTTAGGGTCTCGCAGGGGCTTTGGTAGAGTATTTACGAAATGTTGGACTGTCTATATCTCCATATATCTCCTGGGAGAGTCCCATATCTTTCTCGTATGTCTAAAATAGTACACAGGGCATCCCCTTTCATTAAATCCTTCAGTTTTAATGTTTCAGTGGTTGCCCACCTCAAGTATATTCCCGCCCCCCCTTTCCTGGCGGGAAGTAGTCTGTACCTGTAAGGGGCAATAACGGGCTATTGTAGGGCCATCCTTTTATTTTACATACTCTGTCCCATATTCTATAAGTTTCTTTTGTTATTCCACAGGAATTTTGGGGGAGGCCTCTATATTGCTTCGGGACCCAGATTCTCTTTCCCACTCAGGCTTTCTTCTACTTCTACCCCTCCCTCCTTCTGAGACCAATCTATTATTTCCCCTCAAGACTGCTGCCTCATAATACCTTTTAAAATCCGGTAAATATAATCCTCCTTCCTGTCTGGGTCTAATCAGAGTTTCTATTGCTATGCATGATTTTGTTTCCTTCCATATAAACCTCCTTATAATCTTCCCCAAGAGCCTAAAGAAGGCTTCCGGGATTTTTATCGGTAGTGTTTGAAAGATGTATAGGGCTTTGGGTAGAATCATCATCTTGATGGTATTAATCCTTCTCCACCAAGAAACTCTATTGACCCTATATCCCTTTAGTTCTATTTTTAATTTATTCAGGAGAAGTATATAATTATCTTCATATATGTACCTGTCTGTAACTGATAGAAAGATCCCTAGATATTTCATCCCTCTCTGCCTCCACACAAAAGGATAGAGAGCCTCAAGATCCTTGCGTTCTTTATGACTTACTGAGATGCTCAGAATCTCCGTTTTCCCTTTATTAATTTTCAGATTTGAGATCTCACCATATTTCTTATATTCTGCTACTATTTTTTGGCAGTGTCTTCCTGGGATTCGATACATACAACATCATATCGTCTGCAAATGCAGAGATCTTGTGCTCTCTCTTCCCCACCTTTTATCCCCACTATCTCCTGGTTCATCCGGATAGTTTCCATTAACGGCTCTAATGAGAGGACAAATAAGAGGGGGGAAAGCGGGCATCTCTGACGGGTCCCATTGTAGAATATGACATTTGAAGCCCATGTCCAGGATCCGTCTGTGTGTTGTGGCTCTTGATGCACTGACTCCAGCCTCAGTCCACTCCTTGTGAAAGTCCCCAACACTTTTAAATGGCCTTTTCCTGACAATCCTCTCCAGGCTGTGTTCATCCCTGCTGCTTGTGTACCTTTTTCTTCCACGCTTTTACCTTCCACATAACTTTCTATTCATGTGCTTTGATACAGCACTTCAGGAAAATCCAACTTCTTTTGCAATTACCTTTTGAGGCTTTATCTCCTTAAGGAGGGTGTCAAAGATGGCTTTCTGCACAACTGTCAGGTCAGCAGTCTTTCCCATGATTATGATTTCTACTGAGCCAGACAGAGACCATTTAAAGGCTCAGGAACCCTTTGCAGGTGTTATGGCCTAATTAGCCGATTAGAGTGGGACACTTTGAGCCTAGAATATTGCACCTTTTCACAATATTCAAATTCGGAGATTGTGGATTTGGGGGTTTCATGAGCTGTAAGCCATAATCATCACAATTATAACAAATCACGGCTTGAACTATCTTGCTTTGCATGTAATGAGTCTATCTCATATATTAGTTTCACCTTTTAAGTTGCATTAGTGAAATAAATGAACTTTTGCACGATATTCTAATTTTTAGAGTTTCACCTGTGTTATATATATATATATATATATATATATATATATATATACACACACATATATATATATATATATGTGTATATATATCACGTGACCTCCCCGGCTGACATCAGAAGGGGGATCTCAGTCTCAGCTCTTTCTGATGTAGCCCTTGGACTGGGGAGAAGAGCGGCCAGAGGTCATGTGACCGAGCATAAAGAGGTCTGAGATAAGGTATTTATAGGCATTGTTTTATACAAACATTTACACAGTGTAGGCTGGATTGATACAACAGAGGGGCTGGCAGTAATATTTCTTTACCTTTACAACCACTTTAACAGATCTAGCTCCTCAGTAAGAGTGACAGTTAGAGAGTTGAGATAAACCATATAACCCTGAGAGGGATGCTTACAGACTTTTTTATGTAAAATGTTTTTCCCAAAAGGAAAAAATATCACTGTAACTGTTTAAAAAGTGTTACCTGGAGTTGGGTTTTAGATTGTTAGTAACCAATGTAAAGTTCAACACCACCAAATTCAACACCACCCTCTCCACTGCTTAACTATGCAGCTGTCCAAGGGTGGCTATGTTGTTCCTCCATAGGTGCAGTGGAGGAGAGAATGTAACAAAATAAGATGGAAAGTGTGTTGCTGGCTGATCACCAGGTGGAAAATGATGGAATAAAAGCCCAGAAAAAAATGAAAACGAATGCAGCCACCACATCCACTAATTTATAAGCTAAATATATATATATTTTTGTTTTGCTTTTTGGGTTTAGTTACGCTGTAAGCAACTAATCAGTTGCACTTTTAATAAATCTGCTCTAATGTCTGGTGTATATATTGAGGGAGTACAGTTTGAAATTATGTCTGTAACAAAGTTCTTTCCAGCTTGGCTCCTCCATATATTTTCTTTTTAATGCTCAAGTAATCCCTAACAATATATTATTGTAATGCAGTGGTTGTGCTTACCAGTTACATTTAGTGTAAAGTATATCAGATTTATAACTGTATATGCAGCCTGGCTACATTACAGTAATAAATTGCAATGGTTCAATTGGGCGTTTTATTTGCTGATATCATTCCAAGAAAAATGTCCTCTCTAAACACACCACTTTTGTCTTCCACACTCCAGATACCTCTTCACATTCCACCTTCTGGACCTGCCACATTTTTCTCTCCGTCTCTGCAATTCACTTCCACATGCCATCTGACACTTTTTCAATCCATCATGCCATCAAATTAACAATTTTTTTTCTAGGTTTGAGTAGATTGCTAAACAGTTAGAACCTTTATATTGTTTTATATTTCTGTGTGCTTGGGGGATTCAGTTTCACATTCTCATTTGCTTTCACTTAAGAGAAATTTCCTCTGCCAATGCCAGCTGTTGTATTTTGATAGCCAGCACCCATGGCTGCCTGTCAGACTACCTTAACAGTGGCTGAATTTGATTGGATGGTGCCACTGTTTGGCTGGGTACTTTGAATGAAAATTGCATGGTCATGCAACACTATACCAACATTTTTATCATTTTGTTCACACAAGTAAAGCCTTCTTTTGGTGGTATTTAATCACCACTAGGGTTTTTATTTTTCAATGAAAAAAGGCACATAATTAAAAGAAAAAAAAAAACTTTTTATAGTTTGTTATAAAATTTTGCCAACGGGTAATTTTTCTCTTTTACTGATGAGGCTGCACTGATAGACACTGATAGGCTGCACTGATGGGCACTGATGAGGTGGCATTGATGGACACTGATAGGCTGCACTGATGAGGGGGCACTGATGAGGAGGCACTGATGAGGTTGCACTGATAGGTGGCACTGATGGGCACTGATAGTCTTTACTGATGGGTGGCACTGATGGGCACTGATAGGCAGCACTGATAGGTGGTACCGAAGGGCACTGTTAGGCACTGTTAGATGCCACTGATAGGTAATACTGATGAGGAGGCACTGATGGGCACTGATTGGCAGTACTGGTAGGCACTGATTGGAAGCACTAGTGGGCATAGATTGGAAACACAGGTGGGCACAGATTGGAAACATTGGTGGACACTGGTGGGACTGCACTGATAATCAGTGCCCTGAATATCAGTGTAGAAGCTCGGTTTACAGAAGCGGGTTATTGGCTCTCCTCATTCTGTCAGCATGAAGAAAGTAGCACCGATAACCAGCATCTGTTTAACCCTGTGATCAGCTGTTATTGGACACAGCTGATCACGTGGTAAAGAGCCACTGATTGGCTCTTTACCTCAATCTGTGATCAGCAGTGTCCAGAAGACATTAAGATCACAGAGTGCACCACCCGCATCCGGCAGCAGGCGTGAACACAGAAAGCCATCATATGACGGCGTCCCAGAACTAGACGACTGCACTGTACCTATTATTCAGCTATAGCACAGTAGGCAAGTGGTTAAAAGACATCAGGTAGGAGGACAGGACCATCCACGGCTCGAATTTCATCTAATATAACGGGAAGGCCTCATACACACGACCGAGAAACTCGACAGAATCCATCAAGAAACTTGGTGGCAGAGCTTTTTTGCCGAGGAAAACATGTGTATGCATTTCATCAAGAAAACTGTCGAGGAACTCGATGAGGAAAAAAGAGAACAAGTTCTTATTTTCCTTGACGAGAGTCTCATTTTCCTCGTCGGGCTAGTTTTCGACGAGAAACACGTTGGTGTGTATGCTTAGAAACCTGCACACCTTCGGTAAAAGTAGCGTTTGTGGGGGGGCGTGGCTTGGACATGGCCGAGTGAGGCAGCATTCATCTTGAGCTCCTGGCCTCCCCTTCCAATACCCCGCTACAGCACCTCTAAACCGGCATGCAATCCGCCAAAAAACACAGAACCAGAGCAGTAACCAGGGGCACCCCCTCCGGACAGAACCAGGGGGCCCTCCACCGCTATTTTGGACATTTTCAGGAGGCTTCCCCCGGCACCAAGGCCGCAGCACCACGAGGCCCCACACGTGCAGTAACGCAGGAAGCCTACACGACAGAATCTGGTGACCCCCTCCCCGAGGACCATCTTGCCTGGGAGGACATTCCAGTGGAGACCCCACAGAGCCTGCTACCAGACGAGATGTCGTCCTCACAAGACCAGGACATCCGGGCCCTGCTGCAAGCTCTCCCCACCAGGACGGACATCGAGGCCCTGATCCTCCGCCTCGAGGAGACACACAGGCGGGACATACAGGAGGTGCGGGGTGAAGTCTCCAGCCTGGCAGACAGGGTCACCTCAGGAGAAGAAGCGACCGCTACCCTAGAACAGCGAGTGTCAGCGCTGGAACGCTCCCGTGATCAGCACAGAGACACCGCCGTTGCCCTCCAATTGCACCTGGAGGAAATCGAGGACAGGAGCCGCAGACAAAACTTACGGCTGCGGGGACTCCCGGAAGACACAGAGATGGAGGCGCTAGGAGACACGGTCTGCGAGATATTCCGCACCGTCCTGGAGGACGGTGATGCAGACATCCAACTGGACAGAGTTCACAGAACGCTGGGACCCCGCTCTGAGGACCCGGACAGGCCCCGGGACGTCGTGGTTAGGTTCCACAGATACACACAGAAGGAGAACGTCCTCCGACGTGCATGGGACCATGGAGACGTTACTTTCGCGGGGAAGACGGTGCGGATACTACCAGACCTGTCGAGGGCCACACTGCGGAGGAGAGGGATGCTGAGACCGGTTCTGGACCTCGCCAAGCAACAAGGCCTCACGTACCGCTGGGGATACCCTCTCGCGGTCACCTTTCGCAAGGACACCGAAGCATTCACCCTTCAGACGACTGCTGATCTGCCGGCTCTCTTCCGCTTCCTGGGGGTTCCCCCGATTCAAGTACCGGACTGGCTACAGATTTTACCGCGCCCGGCGGGTCGTTCGGGCCTGTCCGCTTCCAGGGCCCCCCCTACGCCGCGGCAGCAGAGAGGCAGACGGAGACGCAGGGTCGCCTCCGGAGGAGAATAACGTGAGTAGGCCCCTGGGGCCACCCGCCCAGAACAGTGACATTCACCCCAGCTGATACACTCCATGCCTCGTCCCTGCTTTGATTCACTCTCCCACCCCCCCCCCTTTTTTGCCCCCCGTACCTACTCCTGTAAAGTCACAGGACCGCACACCCCAGGGAATGCCGCCCCCCCCTTGGACTGCCGCAGATCTGGACACTCTGCCCCACCTCCAGACATGGGTGGCTCCCTACTCCCCCCCCCGGCCCACGAACGGGTAGATCTGTGGGAAGGACCCCACCTACGGGCCCGAGGCAGCGGAACCCTAGCAGATGCTGGACTCAATGGCCCTATCCCCTTCTGCCTCCCCCACCCCACACGGATTAACCTGCAGCCATTCCCCGAACCACTGTGAACTTCCTTGGGGTAACCAATGACCCTCCCCCGATATCTGACTTTTACTGTCTAAAGTTCACTTGTCTCCAAGGGGGGAGGGCAGACGCGCTGAAGTAGGGAGAAAGCTGGAGGGGGGTGACTACATACCGCGGCCCTGGGGGGGTCTACGAATAGCTGGGCCCATCTCCCAAGCTTTAGGCTGCTGAGAGGTGAGGGCACGATTGAGTACAGTGTTGGCCCTACTGTCGTGTATGGGGGGACAGGTATGTTCCGTTAGGGGGGTGGGGAATACATGGGAGGGGACCCCCAGCTACCGGGTTTCCGGGTGGGGGGAGAGACCCCCGGAGGGGGGGAGACACGGGGGAGGCTTGGCCCCATATTAGGGAAGCGATCAGGTCAGAGAAAGAAGCTTTGCTTCACAGCTATATACCTGGGACATCCGGACAGGGCGATAGATGTGGGGCTGCTGACCCAACTGCACCGGGTGTAGTCACTGTTTTGTCCTCACTTCTGTTTTGTTTTTGATTTTGTTGTTCTCCTTGAGAAACCCTAATTCATCTACCCAAATGCACTTATATATGCCTTGATAAATATATGTGATGTATGCACTGTTCAATGTTTGCTGCTCATACAGGCTCGCTACCGGCCCCCCGGCGGGCGGGTGGTGTGCCTGTTCTGTTCTTTTTTCATTATTTTACTTTCTTAGTATTGATATTTAATTTTCTGTGTTTTTTTTTGCTGCCGCTCTAACCACAACAGTAAACTGCTTGCGGGCTGGATGGGGGGGTCGGGGGCTCGTCTCCCGGCTTTGCCCACCCACTAACCCACATAGGACTACGCTCAGTTTCCGGGATCCCCCTGGTGAGCGCTTAAGCCAGTTTTGGCTCCACTTAGCCTCCTCCTGAACCGCACGCTCTGCTGCTGGTTCTCTCCCGGCTCTCTTTTTCTTAGGAGCCGTCTGTCTACTTCTGTCTGTCTCCCCTAATCTCCTCTTCCCTACCTGACCACCCCCACCCTAACCCCACTCTTTTGACATCCCCCATCCCTGGACAGGACTCGCGACCATGGACACGCTCACTGTAGTCTCCCTAAATGTGAAAGGCCTAAACACCCCGGAGAAGAGGAGGATGCTACTCCATGATATGCACCGTATGAGGGCAGACATAGTATTTCTCCAGGAAACACACTTCAAAGAGAACAACCTCCCATTGCTAAAAAACAGATTTTATCCCCTAGCTTACCACTCCATGTATACGGAGGCAAAATCCAGAGGGGTCTCTATACTCATATCAGCCAGGGTCCCCTGGACGCACATTGACTCACGGTTTGACAGGGGAGGGCGATTTCTCCTCTTAAAGGGCCGTATAGGAGGGGAGAGAGTGACTTTCGCCAACCTTTATGTCCCTAACGACCGCCAGGACGCGTTCATACAAAGACACCTCACTCAAATCTCACGGTTTTCAGAGGGCCAGCTGATAGTTGGCGGCGACCTAAACATACCCCTTACGCCAAGCGAAGACACTTCTACGGGAACGTCCTCAACCTCACGAGACATGCGCAAAAGAATAAGCTCGGCACTACACTCGGCGCAGTTGATCGACGTGTGGCGGCTCCTCCACTCAGGCGAGAGAGACTACACGTTCTTCTCAAAACCGCATGACGCATATTCGCGCATTGATTACTTCCTAGTCCCACATAGGTGTCTACAGGCGGTCAAGGATACCACCATCGGTTCCATCACCTGGTCAGACCACGCCCCGATCACCTTGCGCTACGCTCTCTCGGACATCCACACACTACCGCGTACACCTTGGAGACTGAACGAAAGCCTGCTACGGGACCCAGAGGTCCTGGCAGACGTGACCACAGAACTGGGACATTATTTCGCCGCCAACAGCACTCCTGACAGTAATCCCGGAGTGGTGTGGGAGGCACATAAAGCGGTGATCCGCGGTGTCCTGATTAAACATGGCTCGAGAATAAAAAAACGAAGGACAGAACAATTAAACCGGTGCCTGCAGAAGTTGCACACGCTGGAGACTTCTCACAAATTGACACCAACTAGACAGCTAGGAATAGAACTCAACGCGGTCCGGGCTCAGGTAACAGAGTTATTGCAATTTAGAGCCAAGGCAGCCCTGCAGGTATGTCGCAGAAAAATTTACGAATCAGGGAATAAGTGTGGTAGGTGGCTCGCCCAAACATTGAGGGAACAGAGACAGGCGTCGTATATTCCACATATCACCTCACATACAGGCCAACGGCTCTCTCTCCCCCAACAGATAGCCCAGGAGTTTAAAACGTTCTATACATCCCTCTACAACCTGCCCAAGACGCGAGTGGACCGAGACGCCACATCGGACTATATCACCTCTTCCTCTATGCCCACCCTCCCCACCGGAGTCAAAGAGGTTCTGGAAGAACCCATCACGATACCGGAAATTCAGTCGGCGCTCGGCAGCTCTAAACCAGGGAAAGCCCCGGGACCAGATGGCCTCACCATCCCTTACTATAAGACCCTGATGCCATACCTCGGCACTCACATGGCCAACTTATACAACAGCTTTAGCTCGGGAAACACCTTCCATCCCTCCACAACTCAAGCCCACATTTCGGTAATCCCGAAGGCAGACAAAGACCCCTCCCAATGTGGAAGCTACCGCCCAATATCCCTCTTAAATGTCGACCTTAAACTTTTTACCAAAATAATCGCCACGAGACTACAAACACACCTGACACACTTAGTTCATTGGGACCAGGTGGGATTCATCCCAACCAGAGAGGCTAGGGATAACACCATTAAGGTGCTGAACCTACTTCACGTGGTAAATAGCAGGAAAACGCCATGTGTCTTCCTCGGGACGGACGCTGAGAAAGCGTTCGATCGCGTGAGTTGGAAATTTATGTTCACCACTTTAGAACACATAGGCGTGGGTCGCAATATGCTCCATTGGATCTCTGCTGCCTACCAAACCCCGTCGGCAAGAGTCAGGGCGAACGGAGTGCTTTCCGATCCGTTTCAGATAACTAACGGCACCAGACAGGGCTGCCCACTATAACCCCTACTATTTGCCCTCTCCCTGGAACCCTTCTTATGCCATGTCAGGCGAAATCCGGATATCACCGGGGTGCGGGTCGGAAGTTCACAACACAAGGTGTCTGCCTACGCAGACGACCTCATGTTCTCCCTCACCAGCCCCACCATATCACTCCCTAACCTGATGCGTGAATTCGAAAAATACGGACAGCTGTCCAACCTTAAGATAAACTTCACTAAATCCGTGGCGATGGGAGTGAACATCCCACAACCTCGACTCACCCACCTCCGAGACAGTTTCCACTTAAGATGGACCGACACAGCTCTGAAATACCTAGGCACACTGATACCTCCCAAATTTTCTCATCTCTACCAACTTAATTTCCCACCCCTTTTGACAGAGGTGCAGAAACTCCTAGACCGATGGAGCAGAGGACTCCATTCGTGGTTCGGCCGCTGCAACATACTAAAGATGTCAATACTACCCAAGTTTCTCTACCTAATTCAGGCCCTCCCAGTACAGATCCCGGCTGCATATTTCAGACAAATACACTCAGCCTTCATAAAATTTATATGGGCAGGAAAGAAACCTCGCATACAAAGGAAAATTCTTACATTCCCCAAACGCAACGGAGGCCTGGCAATGCCAGACATCCGATCCTACTACTACGCTGTCCACCTCAACAGACTCCTGGACTGGTGTAGACACAAGGACACCAAGCTCTGGCCGAACATAGAACAAGACCAGACAGGAATTTTGCTCCAGGGGACACCATGGTGCTATGCAGACCTTCCCACAGATCTTAAGAGACACCCCTTGATCGGAACGACTGCTAAGACTTGCGCACAGTTGACATCTAACCACTCCCTATTCTCCCGACACTCAGGCCTTCGCCCGGTCCTGGGAAACCCCCAATTCGACCCGGGCATCAACGACTTACAATTTCAGGCTCTCAGGGAGAAGGGACTTTGTCAGGCCACTCATTTCAGCAGAGGGGGAAGGTGGAGAACGACCAGGGAATTGCAAGACCCTGACGGACCATACCAACTGGACTTTCTGAGGACTCTTCAACTCAGACACTACCTCACACTGCTGACGGCCCCAACCACTGACTCCCACCCCATTACGCCGCTCGAAGCACTTTGTACAGAAGAAGGGGTACTGCCACATGCACTCTCACAGGGGTACAATATGCTCGTAGCGCCCACCGACGACTTTCAACTCCCAAGCTTTGACAAATGGGAAGGAGATCTAGGCCACCACCTCTCTACCAGTCAACGCCAATATATCCTTACCTTCACGCACAAGTCATCTCTGTGCTCTAGGATACAGGAGACTAATTACAAAATTCTTATGCGCTGGTACAGAACTCCAGACCTACTACATAAATTTTTCCCCGCCACCCCGGACACCTGCTGGAGGTGTAGGAGTGAGAAGGGCACGCTGCTACACATTTTCTGGTCCTGCCCGGAACTACAGACGTTCTGGACGGGGGTCCGAGAAATAGTGCAGAAGTTTACAGAGCGCCAGGTTCCGAATAACCCAGAATACTTCCTACTGCACTCCACGGACATCCCGACTCGGGTATACAAGAAATCGGTGATAAGACACCTCCTGGACGCAGCCAAGGTCTGCATCCCGCTTTTGTGGAAATCCCAGCAACCCCCGACCGTTGCCATGTGGCTGAAAAAGGTTGAGGAGATCAACCTCATGGAGGATCTTGTCCTGTCGAGTCAAGACAGGAACGAGGCCTACACAGAGACATGGCAACATTGGAATTTTTTCAAATATTCAGCTGAAGGCCAGGCCCTCAGACGGGATACTTGACTGTAACTAGCGCCTTTGTGGGTGAGGGGTCGGGACTACCCCCACTCCCCAAACCCCTTATCCCTGAGAAGACATAGTTCAAGATCTGAAAGAGTAGAGACCCTAACATAGTCGCGAGTCCCCCCCACCCCCCCCTCTTGACTCCTCTCCACTCCCCCCTGTGCTCACCCCCACATCTTCCCTTTCTCATCCTCATTAAGACCCGGTTGGGATCTGACTTCCTTACTCCCCCCCCCCCCTCCTACCCCCTTAGAGGGGTCCCTTTCCGCTCTCTTTTCTATATCTCCACCTTGTACTTATTTTCTGACTCTTATAAAAAGTAAAACGAGGGACGCCGGGCCCGCCCGGTCCTCGGGGCCCGGGTCCTCGGACCGGAGCGGCGCGGATCTGGTCGGTACCGTTGGTGATGCGTGCGATCCAGAGGGCCTAGATGTTACGACAAACAACGATGTGTTAATCCTCCTACCACTGTGACACACGCCCATAGCTGTGTTCACTTTGGAGAGTTATTCTGTAACAGTTACCATGTACTAAATGAATAGTTACCCTGCGTGGTATCGCACAGTGATGTTTTGTTGCCTTATTGTTGGTCCGCTGCGGGACCGGTTTCCTGATATAAATAAACAATTTAAAAAAAAAAAAAAAGTAGCGTTTGTAATGGAAATAGCACATTTGTCACGCTGTAACAGACTGAAAAATGCAAATGTCTCTTACCAAACTTTTACTTAACACGCAGTAACATGAGATTAGCAAAAGCAGCCCCAAGGGTTGTGCCAGTGGAATTGAACTTCCCCTGCCGTCTATGTGTTGTACGTCACCGCTTTTGAGAACGAGGAGATTTGGTCTTGACAGTGTGTACGCAAAGACAGCTTGTCAAGTTTCTTGACAAGCCTGACAAGGAACTCGTCGAGGAAAACGATGTGTCTTTTCTGACGAGTTCCTCGGTCGTGTGTACGAGGCCGAAGTGGTCAAATTTGCTGCATGTATGGCTAGCTTAATGCTGTTCATACAAGATTTGTTGTATTCTGAAAATAAACAGATTCCTCCATCCACACAAATGAGGTGGATAGAACTCTCCCTCTTGAACCCCCCCCCCCCCATTCAGGACATTGTATTCTGACAACAGCACCTGCCACTGTTAGAATATAATGATGATTGGCTGCAGTCAAAGGAACATTTCCCATCATAAGCATGCTGGAGCCATCTTAAAGTGGTTGTATACCGCTTGACTTTTTTCCCCTGCAAGGTAAAGTCATAATGTGTGCATCGCATTCTAGCAAATGGGCCAGATTCAGGTAGATGAGAGTATCTTTCCTCTGGAGTAACGCTTCTCATTTACGTTACTCTGAAGACCCTTTCAGCGCAAGTCCTGTAATTCACATAGCAGTTGCGCGTAAACTTGCACCAGAGTAACGATAATGCGCTGGCGTAACCCGACGCAAGTGAAACTGGGTGTGATCATATGTAAATGATGGGCGGAGCCCAGCGCAGAGGCTTACGTTCAGCGCATCATCCACGGAGCATGCGCAGTGAGTGCGGCTCCACTCGCCCCCTTGTGCGCATGCTCACAACTTCCGTCGGCACCACTTCCTGGGAAACGTCAGCGCAATGCGTTCCGCTGGGCGCTTAAAAGCGCTGGCGGAAACGCCATTCCGGCGCAAAAGTAGTTCCATTTCCCCCCACCCCAGGGAAGATACTTTTGCCCTGTAATGGCTGCTCCCGCTGCCCCCAAAGAGAGGAGGAACCTAAATTATAATGCCCAGGAGGTCACAGTGATAATATCGGCTATGGAGGCATTTAATGATTTTCTCCATGGTAAAAAAAGCAGGAAGACCAGCCGGGAGAGAAAGCAGGCCATCCTGGACACCATAGCTGCCAGGGTCAATGTGCTGGGGTACTCCACCCGGAGTGCTTCAGACATTCGAAAAAAAATCAATGACCTGCGGCGCAAGGTGAGGGGCAAGGTGTCCACCATTAGGAGCCATGAGAGGGGCACAGGTGGTGGTCCCCCATGTCCTGTCACCCTGACCGCGGAGGAGGAGGTGGTCGCCCGCTGCCTGGACAGGGAGCAGTTGGAGGGGGTCCCAGGCTATGATTCCGTAGAGGAAGGCTCCAGGACAGGTAAGTGATTTTTACCCCCTTTTTGGTGTGTTGCATGTGGGGCGGGGGTGGGTACATGTGCCAAGTGTGTGGGACCACCAACATGTGTCTGCTTTGTGTCATCCACAGATGACGGTGCTGGGCCATCTCGTGCCGGCCAGTCCACCCCAACCCCCCAACGGGATGCTGAAGACGAGGCCCTGGGTGCTGGAGACACCGAGGTGGAGGAGGAGAGTGCCCACACCACTTCAGCAGAGGTGGTTGTGGAGGAGCCTCTCCCTGAACAGGAGTTCATTTTAATGTTGGAGGAGTCCTCCTCCTCTGCAGGGCCCTCTGTGATCCCCTCCCCCATCCTAGGTAGCCCCTCAAGGGCGACTCCATCCCCACGGGGACAACCTTCCTCTGCCCCCAGGAAGGCCACCCGGAAGACCAGGGGGGTGTGTGATTTGGTCGAAGACCAGGTGCTTTTGGACCACGCGAAACAGACCCAGCAAATGGGGGAGATGGCTGGCCACCTAGACAGGGTCGCAGACAGCCTGGGCTCTATGTCACAGCTGCCCAGTCGCGTGCAGGGCGTTGTGACCAGCCTGGGGGAGGTGCAGGCTGATATCCGGCACTTGACAGCAGCTGTTCGAGACAACACTGCTGCCATTCGGGAAGAGGGGAGGCAGCGGCAACGTGACCAGCGGCATCAGATCACCCGCCAGCTGAGGATGCAGGCCCAAACAAATTTGTATCTGAGCCGTATCGCTGTGGCATTGGAGGGCATGCAGCCAACAGCTCCCAGGAGTGGCCCACCCGGGGATCAGCCTCCTCCTGATGCCCCCCCACCACCACCACCACCCACTCCCTCCAGGCAGATGAGGAGCCCGAGAGTGCCCCCAAGGAGGAGCCCCCGTCATCCCAGATGAGGGTTTTTTGTTTTTTTGGTTGTTATATATTTTTGTTTATACTCAGGACATGAGTTTATTTATTTTATTTATTATTATTGTTTATACTCAGGACATGAGTTTTTGTTAATTTTTTTGGTTCTCAGGTTATGAGATTTTATTTTTATTTTTTGATACTGCACACGTTGCAGTGTGAATGGTGTGTGAATGTGAGAGGGTGGCACTCCTGAAAGTAAGGGGTGTCACCCTCGGCCGTGGTGGTGAAGTTAACCCCACGGCTGAATGAATGACGTGTGAAAGGTGTGTGAATGGACAGTGACATCATTGGGGCCTTGACGCGGCGTTACTGCTCCCAACTCCTACATGCTGGACTTGGGCTAATCCAATGCGATGTGCATGTGATGTGTGTGATCTAGGGACATCAGTGGTGTACATGCGTGCACTGTCTGTGTTAGTAATGTTTTGGTTTAGTGTCCAAAGATGCCTACGGCGAGGACCCTCCTGACTGCTCTTCCATCAGCAGACTGGGTGTCCTCTGGCAGGTGGGGACTGTGTGGGTCGGGGGTCAGGTCATCACGTATGTCAATCTGCAGGCCTTTTTTCATAGCAAAGTTATGTAGTATGCAACATGCACCGATGATCTGACACACAAAGGTAGGGGAATACAATAGGGTCCCCCCGGACTTATCCAGGCAGCGGAAACGGGACTTCAGGAGCCCAAATGTTTGCTCCACCACTCCACGGGTTTTGATGTGTGCTTCATTGTATTTTCTCTCTCCTCTGGTTTGGGGGTTCCGGAAAGGAGTCATTAGATGGGGTCCCAGTGCATATGCAGAGTCACCTGTAAGGTAAAAGACAGGAGGATGTTAGTCATGCATGTGCGACTTCTGTTGTGCATCACGGGAGGGGATAGTCATGCCTGACTCCCATGTCACTCACCAACCAGCCAGCTGTCCCCATACATGTTCTGTTCGAATTCTGCTGGGATGGGACTCTGACGGTATATGAAGCTGTCATGGCTGGACCCGGGGTGTTTGGCACGGACGTGCCATATGAGGCGTTGGGCATCGGCTATCACCTGTACGTTGATGGAGTGCCAATGCTTCCGATTGCGGTATATGTGCTCTGTGGCACTGGGGGGCTGTAGGGCCACATGTGTGCAATCAATGGCCCCGATGGTGCGTGGGAATCTGGCAATGTTGTAGAAATCTGTCATTGCCTTCAGCCGCAGCTCCTCAGTGGTGGGTCTGATGAACTGGTTGGACATGCGTCTGAGGATTGCAGGGACAACCTGGTGCACACATCTGCTTATGGAGGACTGTGACATCCCAGCCACCACTCCACTTGTACGCTGGAATGATCCACTGGCAAGGAAATGAAGTGTTGCCAGGACCTTCACCAGTGGCTGCACTGCTTGTGAGCGGTGTGTCTTGCTGGTGATGTCACCCTGCAGGGTTGTGGTTAGTTCAAGTATTGCATCTGGGCTGAATCTGAAGAGGCGATACACCTCCTCATCCCCCATGCCAAAGAGGTTCATACGAGTGCGGTATATCCTCTCACGTGCCCGCCTCCTCCGTAGCGAGGGACCCAGTACTAGTCTTAGGACCACGAGTGCCCCTGGCATGTTGGCACACAGAGGTGTTGTCCTTGCTAGTGTTGTTGTTCAGCTTGCTAGTTTCGTCGGTAACGCTGCTGTAGCTGCTCTCCTGCTGACCTGTGACCGTCTGGAGTAAAGATAAAGCAGCCTTTTGTAGAAATAACTTTGCGCCGGACGGACGAGATACGCGCGGCGCATGTAGCCAGCGTATGGTGCTAATCCGATCGTGAATTGGGAAAAATCCCTCATTTGCATATTTGCAGGGGAAATCAATAGGCGCGACTGATGCGCCCAGCGAAAATAAGCGCTGACGATACTCTGGCGTCGGAACGTTCCGCCGGTCGCAAATGACCCGTTATTGGGCGCATCTAGTTTGGTGGGTACGGGCACATAGAAAAGACGGCGCATCATCACAGTTACGCGGCGCATATCCAAATACTCCAGCGCAAGTGTTCGTGAATCTGGCCCTATTATGTTAAACTTACCTTAAAATTAAGCTGCTCCAGCACCGTAATTTCAGCGCTGCAGGCGCTTCCAGGTTCACCCGTCCTGCTTCCGCGATCGTGGGCTCAGGCTCTGTGACTGGCCAGAGCCGCGATAACGTCACGAACGGGAGCTGACGTTCACGGCTCAGAGCTCAGAAGTAACGGCATGGGTGGCCGTTCCTTCAGAGCGCATGTGCCAGTGATGTCGCTGCCTGCATGTACACTAAATATCTCCTAAATGTGTGTTTAGGAGATATTTACACTACCTATAGGTAAGTCTTATTATAGGTTTACATATAGGTAAAAGGCAGCAAAGAAACGTAACTTCCTCTTTAAGGGCTCTTTCACACGGAGGGGATCCGTATTGATCCGCTCCGTTAGCCCGTTAATCCCCGCTGAGCTGTCGGCTGACAGGGCGGTCCCCGCACACTGTGCAGAGACCGCCCTGTCTCTCCTCTGCTCTCCCCCATGGGGAATCAGATGAATACGGACTGTGTGTCCGTATTCATCCGATCCGATCCTTCAGACGGAAGAAAAATAGGGGTTTCTTCCGTCTGAAAAACCGGATCCTGACGGAGGCGGGTCATTACGGATGTTAGCAGATGCTCATCCGCTAACGGCCCTGATCCCATAAGGAAGCATTACACTTTCATGTAGCATTACAAGTCCGCACATGTGAAAGGGGCCTAAGTCTCTCAAAGAGAGTACGTGTTACCATTAAAACTAATATGGCCACATGGCCATATTAGGTAAATGATGTCACAAGCATCCTCGCCCCTTTGTATACATGTAACTGCAGGGCAGGATATGCCCTGGGACCAGCTGACTGGGCCGGAAGGAAGTGATCATGTGACAGCTTCCCACAGGTTCTGCTGAACTGGGTTTGAACTGAATTTGGACCAAATCCAACACATCCCTAATTGTGGAAATTTTCTCTCACTTCCTGTTGTTTCCCTAGGACAGTATGTGTTTGGGGCTTTCTGTTCTATCCAAAACTAGAAAAAACAAACTCTATGGAGTTTCAATTTGAAACTAACCACTTCGAAAGACATAAATTTCTGCTTTCCATCACAATGATAAGATGTGTGCTGTTATCTTCAGATTATCTTCTGTCTACAGCTCATTCGTCTAGATTGTAATCGTGAACTGACAGATATCTCTTCCTTATTGTGCCTTACTATTCTATTACTGTATATCCATCACCTACTTTGTTACACTCACATTGTAAATATCCATGTTTTAATGTAATGGAAGTTTTTGAGTTCGCTGATACCTCAAGGCCTCTTTGAAGTGGGCATCTGGGGGGAATAAAAGCCAGTTGAGCACTTCAAGTCTACAATATATCTGGAGGGGGCTAGTCACATACCATGGCAAATTTAATGCAATATATCGAGTTGACAGGTGGCCATTTAGTGGGGCTATGCTGCAATTGAGCCAAATGATTGTCTTTTTGTTTTGTGGTGCATAAGTCCCACTGTAAATTGTAATTTAGGAAAATAAAATAGAGAAAACAAAACAGGCATGTGGGAGCCAGCAGGACCACCCCCTGAACACCTGACAGCGGCTACTTAGCTTCAGTCTCAAAATCCACCACAGACTGCTTTTCAGGGAATGGGCCAGTGTGAACTTAGCCTTGAAGTTTCTAGCTTTGAACTGTGTTACCCTAAATATTTTTTTTCTGTGTGTTTTCATATATTTTGGAAATCTCAGTCTCTATCATCTTCATGTACTTATTCCATCTAAAGTACCTGCCAGTTACCTTTCTTCATCGTTCAAAACTGACTTCACAAAGCACAGAAGCTGATCTGTTGGTCAGTTTCCATCCTTTCTGGCAATCCACCTGTAGAGTAAATCCTGACTGATCTACCTAGATCAGTCAGGATTAACTCAAGTGGGTCCTTAATGTCATATACAGTACTTCTCCCAGCTGAAATATAGTCTGCTAGTGCTTTTATCTACAGATGCGGAAACAAATATTTGATAGTATTGAGTGGGTTTTTCTTCATGCTACCCTAGACCATATAGGTCTCGGAAAAGGGATGAAAAAGTGGCTATTTGCACTTTATTCCACTCCGTAAAAGTTAATGATGTATTCTCCGATCTCTTCCTCATACAGAATGGGATGCAGCATGGGTTCCCCTTGTTGCCACTATTTATACTCACTGTAGAACCCTTTCTAAAGCCAGTTACAGCTCAACACAACATATGAGACCTTAAAAAATGGGGGTGAACATATCTGCGAACAAATCTCCCTAGTAACCTGCACCAAGTCTTTGAACTTAAATCATTTGTTACCCTAAAACTTCATATTCCTGATATGTGCCTGCTGTACCATGTACTTGTATGATAAAGTATCCTTTTCTCTTTGTATTACTTTCTTTATGTGAAATCCCTGGTGGAGAACAGAGGAAATGTGATCTACACAAAAATGTTTTGCCTTTCATTTTTATTCTAAACTGAGTGGGGTGTTTTACAAGGTGATTGTTTGCAATTAGTTTAATTTTGGCCTGCTAGTCAGAACATTCAAAACAGATCTCTGGGATAGGGAAACCCTTAAATGTTGGGTCATAAAAGTATTATTAAAATTAACACTTTGCCGTGCATACTATACTTACTACAGGCACTACCGGTGAAACTCCCTGCAGGGTTTCTGAGGGACCTACAAACCAGCTTTCTCAATTTTTTTTCTGGCCTGGAAAACCTGCACGACTTAAAGGGTCACTAAAGGAAAACATTTTTTTTTTGCTGAAATGACTGTTTACAGGGTATAGAGACATAAAAGTTAACTGATTCCTTTTAAAAATGATTAAAAATAGATAAAAATCAATCATATAATGTGCCTACAGTTTCAGTTTAATTTTTACTGGTTTACTGGTTTCATGTTTCTGTGAAGTAAAGAGACACACAGAACAAAAACAAACAAATACAGGGCAATGTTTGTTTTTAAAATGAATCTGATTGGTTCTGAGGAGTTTTAGACACATAGGGCCAGATCCACATACAAATAGATCGGCGCAGTGTATCAGAAATACACTACGCCGCGGTATCTTACCTGGCTTAACTTCGAATCCTGGAAGAATTTGCGCCGTAAGTTACGGCAGCGTAGTGTATTTCTGGCGGCGGAATTTAAATCGGCGAGTAGGGGGCGTGATTCATTTAAATTAAGCGCGTCCCCGCGGCGATCGAACAGCGCATGCTCCGTTCAGAAATTTCCCGCCGTGCATTGCGCTAAATTACGTTGCAACAACGTTATTTTTTTGACTAGCGTAAATTACGTACATTCCTATTCACGGACGACTTACGCAAAAATAAAAAATAAATTAAATTTCGACGCGGGAACGACGGCCATACTTAACATGGCAAGTCTAACTATAGGCCGGATAAAAGCAGCTTTAACTATACGCCGGAAAAAGCGGACTAGAGACGCCGTAAGAGATCGTGACGGCCGCGCGTACGTTTGTGGATC
Organism: Rana kukunoris; assembly: GCA_029574335.1. NCBI lineage: Eukaryota > Metazoa > Chordata > Amphibia > Anura > Ranidae > Rana > Rana kukunoris. Next base: position 135,002,696 of record CM056051.1, read on the forward strand.
GGCGGAAAAAGCTCATTTGCATACCCGACGCGGAAAACGACGTGAACGCCACCCAGCGGGCGCCGAAGTATTGCATCTTAGATCCGAAGGCGTACGAAAACGTACACCTGTCGGATCTAACCCAGAAGCCGCCGTATCTTGGTTTGAGGATTCAAACTAAAGATACGACGCGGGAACTTTGAAAGTACGCCGGTGTATCAGTAGATACACCGGCGTACTCTCTCTGTGGATCTGGCCCATAGTAATCACACCTCTTTGATCATGGACCACAGTGAAAAGCTAGCATGAGTTTTTTCATAAGGAGCCAAACAAACAGGAAGTGTGGAGATCAGAGAAGTATTACAGCTACTTCAAAGCAAAAACGAACGATGAGGACAGGAAACCAGGACTGCAGGACGGTAAAGGAAGCTAAAAAAAAATTCCTTTAGTGATCCTTTAAGACATCAATACCTACTCTTCCCAAGATGAAATGGGCAATCAGGTTCCCCAACCCAGTGAAATACCAAGAGACAATACACTTAACAAGGGTGGTCGACTGGTATAAGCAATATGACATGAAACCCTGATTTCAACTGGAACAAATAGTAGTTGACTCCCCAATGGTGTGGCTCCCTTGCTTACCAGACAGGTCAATTGCAGCATCTACCAAACTGCATCCACTCATATGAGTTAAAAATAAAAAATAAAAAATTGCGCTAGTCCAAAAAATATAAAATAAGAGAAATTGGGATATGACAACCAGAAGGCTGCAATTACGTGTTACATACATAGAGTAATATTAAAAAGAGAGAAAACTGCGCCAACTAAAGTTCAATTAATCAGTCCATATCAATGAATTAGCAATCCAAAGCCGTAAACGTGAAAAACGAACAGCACCAAGTGCACTTGACTTCAGTGAAGGCCACCACCACATGGAATGCAGCTTATCAGAAAAAAGGTAAATTGTGGTAGTAAGACATAAACCAGTAATGGAATCCAGCCAGGATGGACAGATGACACTAGTCCCTCAGCCAATACCCTCAAAAGTATGCCAGTAGACGTCCGTGGGTCACAAGCAGGCAAAAAGAAACCAAAACCATGGCATCATATCGTTTGAATAAAATGTATTATATTTAAAAGAATGCTACTCACATTTGATAGGTGGTAAAAAGCACATAAAAAGTAAATGCCGGCCGGCACAACAGGAGCCCTTCCTCCTCCATAGAACGCGGTGGCGGCGTGCAGTCAAGTGCACTTGGGTGCTGTTCGTTTTTCACGTTTACAGCTTTGGATTGCTAATTCATTGATATGGACTCATAGGAGTTACTCTACAGGCGCCCAGGGTGATTTATCAATCTACATCTCTCTCACCCTCTCCCAGTCCTAGGCTTCCTATACTGGGAACACCAGATCTTCTGCATAGCAGGGATGATCCTCAGTTTGCTGCCCCTATTCAACAGGGACCTTCCTCTTGTCACGCTCCACCAGTAACTACCCAATGACGAATCTGGAACTAGATGTAACAGCTCTAGTGAACGGAGTGAACCACAACTGCGATTAGCAAGGATTTCAACTTTCAATACTGCAAAATTCAGTATTGGGCCCCAGGCGTCACTCCACACAAACAGGAGTTTGGGGGTTCTCTACATCATCTCTCTCACATAAGTAAAGGTGTTGAGCTACTAAGGATGGATGCATTACAACATACGACCAGAGCTTAGCGTTTAAAATGATAGTATACACTTTAAAGATTCCAATGCACCTCTATATGAAAGTGAATATCAGTACGGGACCCCAGGCGTCACTCCCAGTTAACAGGAGTTTGGGGGTTCTCTACATCATATCACTTAAACATATAGAGATGTATTAGGCCACTAAGAGAGATCATATGAAATACTATCAACACTTAGCATAGAAAAGTTAGAGCGAACATGTTCAGCAAGTCAGGGCAAGGCCCATATGTACTTTACACTTATGTGAAGAACGTAGTAAATAGGAGTTGTAGAGACAACTAATAGTTGCAAATGAGAGGCAATATAGCTCAGGTTATAATAGTTGCATATGAGAGGCTATATAGCTCAGGTAATAATAGTTGCATATGAGAGGCAATATAGCTCAGGTAATATGAGAGTAGATGTCCCTTTAAGATATTCCTTAGCAAACAGTCATAGGCACAACAGTTTATTCCAAGTAGTATGTTAATAGCCACGAAGCATAAAAAATAATAGCAATTGTTTTTGATGGAAAGTATGCAGCAGATCTTCTTATAGTACTACAAGTGAGGCGGCGTACAGACGATCGGACATATCCGATGAAAACGGTCCGCGGACCATTTCCATCGGATATGTCCGATCGGGAGTTTGATCCGATGGCGTGTACACACCATCGGATCAAATTCCCCGCCGCCGGACGGCGCGGTGACGCGGCGGTGACGTTGACGCCGCCGCGTCACCGCCACGTCACCGCACCAGGAAGTAAAACACTTCCGCGCATGCGCCGAATCCATTCGGCAGCGGCGCGGTGGGGGCCGACATGTCTGCTGGTAAGTGTACTAACCAGCAGACATGTCGGGCGGACAGATTCCACCGGATAGATTTCAAAGCTTGCTTTGAAATCTGTCGGGTGGAGAAATCTGTCCGCTAGCCCATACATCGGACCGTTTTCAGCGGACATATCCCCTCGTGTGTACGCCGCCTCACACAATTGCTACTTATCCGTTTGCAGGGCTTCAGTGTAGAAGGTAGGGATCCCGTAGTGTATGGTGACAGGAAGGAAGGTCTCAAAGGTTTTCCCCGGCAATAACACTCTGTTGCAGTAAATGCAACAGCTCTAATACAGAAGTTGCAGGCTGGTCTGTTGTTGCAGCATGGGGAATGATGGCACCATTGTTTGTAGCGTGGCCGAGCTATGGCTGACAATAATAGAATGGTGTGCAGTCAGCACACCGCTCTGTTTAAAGCAAGGAGGCAGCTGTAGTGCATAAGCACTAATTCAAAAAGAAGCGCCGTATGTTGCGGCGCACTTCCGCGTTCCACAGTGAAACGCATGCGGCGCCAGACGATGACGTCATCGGGCGGTCGCCGTAATGCGTTCCAGCATGGAACGCACTATAGGATGGAGGGGGCGCGAGGAGCGCCTGTTACACTAGAGAACAAATTTATGGCTATTATACATTTCCTACATCATGCCTAGATGGGAGCTTACCTTCATACTCTTTCAGTAGACTGTAAAGGGGCGAGAAAGCCATCCCCTTTGGAACAAATTTGTTTGGATAGAAAATCTATAAGGCACCTTATCCCTGCTATATGCCTCCTTGATATAGGTGCGGCTCCCACAGGAACACCCATTCATATAGCAGCATTGGGTAGCTGACTTAAAAACTACGGCCCAGATTCACGTACATCGACGCATTATCGGTCCGGCGTAGCGCACCGCCATTACGTTAGACTTGCGCCATCTAGCCGCGTAATCCCCCGATTCACGTAGCTTTTGCGCAGGAAATTGCGCAAGCGTAAGGTTTTTTCCTGAGGCGTAAGGAGGAGTAATACAAATTGGGAGGGACGTGGGCGTGTTACATTGAAATGAGCCGTGACCCCATGCAAATGAAGGGCCGGCCGGCTTGCGCATGCGCGCGTGAAGGAGACCATGTCAGCTCCGCTGTGCGCATGCTCACAACTCGGGAGCGGCGCAATCAGTGAAATTGGAAATGGACTAGGGCAACGTTGTGAACTACGCAGACAGCATAAATAGACACACACAAACGCACTTGCATTGCAAAAGTACATCCCTTTGTGTCCCTTCCCATTTAACCAAGTGCTTTTGTTCCTGTTGTTCGTTGCAGTGTGTCTTGTAGTTGTCAGATTAGTGTTCTGTGTGATCAAGTGCTTGTTGGTATATTTGTGAAAGTGTTTTTTGATAAGTGTTTGAGAGACTGTTTGTTTGATTGATATATTTCTGAGCGTTTGTTTTCTTGCATTTTTTTTTCCCCCTTTTTTTTTTTTTGGCTGACTTTTTTGGCTTTTTTTTTTTTTGCTGACATTTTTTTTACATTTTGGGTTGTGCATGCTGTTTGAATGTGGGGGTGACATTCCTGCTGGAAAAGGGGTGTCATCCTCAATTTTGGTGGAGAAGGGTTCCCCAGGACCAGGGAGAAGTGATTCCCAGGTCCGTGTGAATGGTGTATGAATGTACAGTGACATAATTGGAGCCTTGACGTGGCGTTACTGCTCACCAGTCGTGCATGGTGGACTGGTGCCAATCCAATTTGATGAGGATGTGGGGTGTGTGTGCTAGGGACCACAGTGGTGTGCATGCATGCATTCTCATTGTGCCATGATTAATGTGTGTGTTTAACGTGCAAAGATGCCCAATATGAGCTGTCTCCTGACTGCTCTTCCCTCAGAAGACGGGGTATCCTCGGTTAGGGGTTGATTGTCTGGTTGGGGGGTCAGGTCATCACGTAGCTCAACCTGCAGGCCCTTCCTCACTGCGAGATTGTGCAGCATGCAACATGCAACGATGATATGGCACACGAAGTTTGGGGAATACAACAGTGTACCCCCAGACTTATCCAGGCATCGGAAACGTGACTTCAGGAGGCCAAAGGTGCGCTCCACCACTGCTCGGGTTTTGATGTGTGCTTGATTGTATCTTTCCTCCCCTGGGGTTTGGGGGTTCCGGATAGGAGTCATGAGATGGGGTCCCAGTGCATATGCAGAGTCACCTGCTCATGGAGGATTGTGACATCCCAGCCACCACTCCACTTGTACGCTGAAAAGAGCCACTGGCAAGGAAATGGAGTGTTGCCAGTACCTTGACCAGTGGCTGCACTGGATGTGAGCGTTGTGTTGGGCTGGTGATGTCCTCCTGCAGGGTTGTGGTTAATTCCAGGATGGCATGAGGGGGGAATCTGAAGATGCGATACACCTCAGAATCACTCATGCCAAAGAGGTCTATGTGTGTGCGGTATACCCTCTCCCGTGCCATCCTCCGTGCCCTCCTCCTTCTTTGGTCATCTAAATTCACTAGTGCAGCTATGAGCGACGATGCCCCTGGCATGTTGGCAGTCAAATTGTAGTGCAACACGTGTGTGTGGTCTGCTCCTCAGTAACGGTGTTGCTTTCTGTGAGATGTAGACGTTTTTTCAAAATTTAGACCAGCTTTTATGTGCTCTAACTTTAGACAGGACATTTTGCTGTTGCGCACATCGCGTAGCCACTGCGTTTTTTTGTGGATCCCCGCAACTCCCTCATTAGCATATTTGACTAGCAAATCAATGGTGTGTCTAGCGCATTTTTGCGCGGACGGATGCGTCTGTCTAACGAAATTACGCCGGACAAAAAAAAGTAGATTTCTGGCGTAAATCGTTTTCTGAATCGCGCGCATCTAAACGCACGCGCACATTTAGACTTACGCACGCGCAACACCAGTTGCGCAGGCGTAATCGCTCTGTGAATCTGGGCCTACATTTTCACAACCACAAAAGGAAAAGATAATTGTCTTTGCACATAAATCTTCCATAGCCTGAAAATAACACAATGGGGGCTTCATCGTATGTTTCTATCGACTTCCTATTAACTTCTGATAAATGCTGGCGCTGCTTGGAGTCGAAAGGCACCTTGCTGCATATTTTCTGGGAGTGTCCAAAACTTAGGGACTTCTGGTACATGGTTGAACATGGAGTGCATCCACCCAAGGATCCTAAAATAATTGATTTCTGTCATTTCAAAGCCTTTGTTTATCATTAATGACCAAAATGGTACCACTGAATTGGCATGGAGCCAATGTGGTTTCCATATTTTTCAAGGTCTTTACCAAGTAACTACAAACCTGTTAGTTTAACTTCTATAGTGGTGAAGATATTGGAGAGTTTAATAAAAGACCACATAGATGAGTTCTTGCTGTAAAAAAATATTTTAAGCAACAGACAACATGGATTCATGAAAGACAGAAGTTGTCAAACAAATATGATTTATTTTTATGATAAGGTAAGTAAAACCTTGGACCAAAGGCTGTGGACGTGGTATACTTGGATTTTGCAAAAAAGCATTTGACACACAGCTAATATGTAAGGTAAAGTCTACAGGCTTGGAAAGATCAATTTGTAAATGGATAGAAAACTGGCTAAAAGACTGAATTCAGAGAGTAGATTCTTACTCTGAATGGTCTAAGACAGGCATGCCCAAAGTCTGGCCCGCGTTCCTGTTTCAGACGGCCTGCCTGGTCATTTTGACATGTATATCTTTCGTGGCCCCCAACGAATCCCCGAGTGTCCGGGGCCACAAAATAAATACATGCTGGCTGCCTAGGAGGAGGCGGGACAAGCGCCGTGCATACAGGAGTATTTCCTGTTTGCACAGCAACCTCTGTTAAAGAAAGTCCCATCTCCTGCGCTGCCATTGGACGACTGTTCTGTCCATCACAGGAGGCGGGACTTTCTATTTAAGAGGCCGCTGATAAAACAGGAGTTTCTCCTGTATGTCTGTCGGCGCTCGTCCCGCCCCCTCCCTGTCTCCTCCAATACTGCAGATGGGCATGAATCAGGCTGCAATGGTGAGTCTGCATTCATGGCAAGGGGGGTACTGCATTCATGTCAAGGGGGTGATGCATTCAGGGCTAGGGGTGCTGCATTCATGGCAAGGGGGGTGCTGCATTCATGGCAAGGGGGGTGCTGCATTCATGGCAAGGGGGTGCTGCATTCATGGCAAGGGGGTGCTGAATTTAGGACAATGGGGGTGCTGCATTCAGGACAACAGGGGTGCTGCATTCAGGGCAACAGGGGTGCTGAATTAAGGGCATTGGGGGTGCTGCATTTATGGCACTTGTGAGGCTGTATTGATGGGCAGGGAACTCTTATTTTGCTTCACAGTTCTTTACTTAAAATGTAAGATTTTTTAAAGTGAAGGTGCGTGTTATACGCCGATAAATACGGTAAATCCAAATAACACACCTGAGCTCATCTCTTCACCACACACAGCCACAAAGATAATTCTTGTTGGGCAGTGTATTAGTGCTCGATCAAACACAATTAGACTGAATTTTAAGGTTTCACAGAATCTTAGGCAAAATGGTCGGCCCTCACGAATGTTCACTTCATCAAATCTGGCCCTCTTTGAAAAAGTTTGGACACCCCTGGTTTAAGGATATCAGTGGTCTACGTACCCCAAGGTTCACTGCTGGGACCCCTTCTTTTTAATATTTTTATAAGTGATATAGGATCTGGGATTAAAAGTATAATTTCAATGTTTGCAGATGACACCAAACTATGCAGTGAAATAACGTCCATACAGGATGTCTCCAACTTACAAACCGACCTTAATGCACTGTTTAATTGGGCAACTGTGTGCAAATGAGGTTTAATGTTCATAAATGAAACGCTATGCACTTGAAAGCTAATAATATGCATGTATCATACATACTAGGAGGAGTACAGCCGGGGATATCCGTAGTGGAGAAGGATCTGGGGGTTTTAGTTGATCATAAGCTTAATAATAGCATGCAATGTCAAGCTGCGGTTTCCAAAGCGAGCAATGTCCTTTCTTGTATTAAGAGAAGTATGGACTCCAGAGAGAGATATAATTTTGCCCATGTACAAATCATTAGTAAGACCTCATTTGGAATATGCAGTTCAGTTTTGGGCACCGGTTTTTAAAAAGGATATCAGGGAACTGGAGATAATGCAGAGAAGGGCAACCAAACTGATAAGAGGCATGGAAGAACTCAGCTATGAGGAAAGATTACAGGAACTGAATGTATTCTCTCTTGAGAAGAGGAGATTAAGGGGGGATATGATCAACATGTACAAATACATAAGTGGTCCATAGAGTGAACTTGGTGTTGAGTTGGTCACTTTAAGGTCATCACAGAGGACAAGGGGGCACATGTTATGTCTAAAGGTAGAAAGATTTAATCTCTAAATACTGAAAGGTTTCAATACAAGCTGTGAAAATGTGGAATAGATTCCCTTCAGAGCAGGGCTGTCTTTTCCATTGGGCACACTGGGCAGTTGCCCGGGGGCCCACTTGCCTGGGGGGCCCCCTATCGGCTGCCCAGCGACCCCAGTAAAAAATGGTGGAGAACGGCGGGTCAGAACTGTAGAACTGTATTGTGTCTACAGTCTCTGAGGAAGAGTCTGGAGAGGAGTTAAGAGTGGGAGCGCCGCTGGGATGGGGGTCACAGGAGAAGTCAGACATGAAGAGACTATAGGATAAAACCAGAGCAGCCAAGCTGGAGCCATCTGACTGAGCCTTGCATGGTGCACCTGAGAGGAGGTCAGTGATAGCACCACCAGGCCAGTCTAAGGGCGGGTGGTTGCTGATGAAAGGGGGGAGTGAATACAAAAATATTAGTACCCCCCCTTACCTTAGTGTATTTACTCTACAGAAGGTGGTTCCCCTTTACATCAGAGTCTGCAGGATTCCCCCTTACAGTGCTAGGGGGAACTCAGTCTGAGGACCGTGATGTAAGTGGGAACTCTGATGTAAAGAGAAAGCAGTGGATTCTGATTTAAGGTGGTCTCTGGTCACCAGAGCCCCCCTCCACATCAGAGTTCCCCCTTACATCATGATCTGCAGTGTTCCCCTTTACATAAGAGTTCCCTTTCACTGTAAGGGGGAAATTAGTAAAACTGTAATTTTAGGTACTTTTTTGCAGTGCCAATAAAAAATTGTGGTTCTGCCAGTAAATTTCATGATTTTTGGCAGTAAATTCTTGTGCGTGGTTGTGTAGACAGGGCCCCAGTGCACTGTATTGCCCGGGGGCCTATAATGCTCTTAAGATGGCACTGCTTCAGAGTATATGGCCTCAGGGTTGATGGTCAATAGGAGGAGTAGTGCCCCTCTTAGGAGGAGGAATAGTATCCCATCATTGGTATCAGTGGAAGAAATAGTGCCCCATTGTTGGTGTCAGTAGGAGGAATAGTGCCCGAGGGCCAGATTAAGGCTAGCAAAGGGCCACATCTGGCCCTCGGGCCACAGTTTGGAGACCCCTGTATTGGAGTATTGCTTGTTACAATTGGTAATTCTTACATACCAGGGGCGGACTGACAACTCATGGGGCCCCCGGGCAATAGAAGTTTATGGGGCCCCTTGTCTTACTGATGGCCACCACGCCAGGAGGCAGTGTAGAGGCGGGGCAGCTAAAATCTCAGGATTTTCACATCAAAAGCATGTCGGTTTCAGACATATCATGGCCAGATGTAAAACAAACACAGATTTTGTACATACTGTCCCTGGTATTACTGAGCCTGGCAACCCTGATGGGGCCCCCTAGTGGCATGGGGCCCTCGGGCAGTGCCCGAGTGACTCAATGGTTAGTCCGCCCCTGTTACATACTTGTATTTTTATTTATTTTTTGAACTGCTGCTTCTCCTGAATAAAGAAATAAAATTACAGATGTGGGAGCAAATACTACTAATTACATGCTACTCGTTAAGTAGCCTGGAGTAACTTAGTATTCCTGATATTTGTATGTTTACTCATTTATAACTGTCTTATGCTTTCCATTGCATTGATCCAAACGGAAGTAGGTGAAAAAAATTGCATGGTAATCCACATAATTGTGAGAATTTACTTCTAAATGTGACTTTGATGAATCAGCCGTTGGTCTAGATGTCATCAGATGATTGGTACATGCCAAATGGAAGTGCATCTGCAATGGAAATGTCAGTAGTGTTGTGATTTTTTTTTCTTGGGACTGAGAAGCCAAACCAGAACAATCTGCATGCAGAATGTGAACATACCTCTACAGTGACTTTGATGTATAGTCCTCTATCATCCAGATTGCTAAATTGGATCAATACCATCTGGAAGCACACGCATAACTGCAGTGTGTCTAAGTGATATCTTCAAGTGAAATCTTACTGCTTGGGAAATTCAATATAAATAAAAAGAAACACTCTGCCTTTTTCATGTACAGATATGGGTAATTTAATAAGGCCGTACAAAGAGATATGGCAATGTTTACACAGAAGTAACCCATGGCAACCATATTTTATTGGGCAGAAGTCTCGAGAGTGAAATATGAACTCTGATTGGTCCTTAGGAGTTACTATACTGTTCCTATTTAACTATGGCTGATAGTCAGAAGTCTTGTTTAATAAACTAATGCCAATTTTCTTTTTTCTATTGAAGAATGCTTATTAAATAACAGAAGTGAAATGATTTAGTATAATCAGATTTATTGGTTTTATAGAAGAAAATGTACAAAGAGATGCTAACATTAAAGGGTCTATAGTCACAACATACACTTTCATTTATAACATCAGCATTGCAATAACAATACAAACAATAGTTATTTTTGACAACCTAATTAAACATGTTATGAGTTCTGTCTATCTGCTGGCCATCTCTCTTCACAAATCCCTGGAATTTCTGCACACTTTGCAGCCTTTCCTCTGCTGTTTGCTTATAATTTCCAAGGACTATATATCCCATGGTACCTTGCAAGCAGTGATTCCTGTACTGACTCCGCCTCCAAAAACTCCTCCTCTCAGCACCTCTATAGTTCAGAAGGCAGGCTCTGTGAAATCTGTGCCTTTGAAGAGGATACTGTGAATATGTGTCACATAAATCAAAGAAGTAGAGTGTGGAGATCTTCGCAAAGTAACTTAACAAACTTCGATAAAAGGAGTAGGTTAGAAACAATTGAAATACAATCTGGAAACAAATATATGATTTTACATCTTGACCATAGAAAGTTAACAAAGTGCAATACCATAGATAGTTAACAACGTGCAATACACGTGTCCCATTAAAGTGCTTCTTCAATCAGCAGAAAGGGCTGAACAGTAACAAATTCTGAACAGACAATACATCATTTTAAGGATTTCGGGTTGTATGTAACTAATATAATCCAGGAGACATCATGACAATAGTGTTGTGAGTAGTAACCCATTTTATCCTGTCAAAGATAAGGCCGGTCTAATGGGAAAGTTTACCAACTGGGGTAGCTGGTGAAGGTGACAAAATAGAAAAGAGGGATCAGGGGGTCCGGGGAAACTGAGGAAGTGGGGGGTTATGGGAGTTGGCAAGAAAATTTGTAAATAGTGAGAAAGAAGATAAAATGCTGCGTACACGCGATCGGAAATTCTGACAACAAAACCGTGGATTTTTTTTCTGACGGAATGTTGGCTCAAACTTGTGTTGCATACAAATTCCGTCAAGAACACAGTGACGTACAACACTATAACGAGCCAAGAAAAATTAAGTTCAATGATTCCAAGCATGTGTCGAATTTCGAGCATGCGTAGGATTTTTGTGCGTCGGAAATTGCATACAGACGATCGGAGTTTCCGACAAGAACTTTTGTGTTGGAAAAATTGAGAACCAGCTCTCAAATTTTTGTGGTTGGAAATTCTGACAGCAAATGTCCGATGGAGCATACACACGGTCGGAATTTCTGACCAAAAGCTTACTTCGAACATCTGTTGTCGGAATTCCCAATCTTGTGTACGCGGCATTAAAGTGGATCCATTGGACCCAAACAATGTAATGGAGCATCTAAATGTCTCCCAGAAAACCATAAAAAATAATGATTTAGCCTTATTTTATAAGAGTCTCAGGAAACTGCTGCTAAAAATTACTATGGGCCAGATTCAGGTAGATCAGAGCATCTTTGCTCTGGAGTAACGCATCTCATTTACGTTACGCTGCAGAAATTTTAGGAGCAAGTGCTGTTATTCATGAAGCACTTGCTCCTAAAGTTGCGGCAGCGCATCGCAAATGAGACAGCGGAATTCAAATTGGGCGGGTACGGGACGTGTAGTATTCAAACTACGCGCGATCCCGCGGCGAACGTACTGCGCATGCGTCGAGTGTCAATGCATCCCAGTGCGCATGCTCCAAGTTCTGTCAGTGAACGTCAATGACGTCACGTCCCCATTCATGAATGTTTTACGCAAACAACGCGATTTGTTTTTTTTCCGACGCGATGACGACGCCTATACCTAACATAGGATAATCCACTAGGGGGCTGCTTTATCTTTACGCCGCGTATCGCTTCTGGAAACGTCGTAAAGTCACTGCGTCGCGCCCGAAAACGATCGTGAATTTCCGACTCCCGCTGATTAACATATTTTTTCAGCGTTAATCAGCGGGAACGCCCCCGGCGCCATTTTTAAGTTGAAGTAACGATGCGATGGCGAAATTCAATTACGCCGATCGCATCGGAACTCCAACCCGGCGTTTCTTGTTTTCTGGTTATAGAAAACAGAAACGCCGGCTTAAAGTGACAGTTAGGCTGGCGGATCACTGGATCCGCCAGCCTAACTCTTCATGAATCTGGCCCTATATCTACAACCCAGTGCTGTGATGAAAGAATGTTCTTTACACTTGAGGTCATTGGGAATAACATAGGCTCCTATGGAACATGTTCACATCATTGCATTTTTGCATGTAATAGACTTCAATGGACCCGCATCCAAAATGCAAGTACAGAATTTTTACCGCGATTTTGGCATGATTTTGCCACGATTTGCATTTTTTTTTACACTGTATATAGCTGGTTGCTAAGGAGGGGGCCGTGAAGCCGGACGCTGTGTCCTTAACAAACGATGAGTCACCAACAGTCATTAGCTTCCCGCTGAATGTAAAAAAAAGAATTGCCGGCTAAAAAAAATAAAATTGAGAAAAAACACAGCGTGGGGTCCACCCCCAGGTCCATACCAGGCCCTTGGGTCTATTATGGATTCGGAGGGCACCCCCATGACAATTTATTTTTAAATGACGTGGGGGTCCCCCCAAAATCCATACCAGGCTCTGCGCTCCCCACCCCAAAGCACCTTGCCCCCATGTTGATGGGCACAAGGGCCTTTTCACGACAACCCTTGCCCGGTGGTTGTTTGGGTCTCTAGGCGGGGGGCTTATCGGAATCTGGAAGCACCCTTTAACAAGGAGGCCCCCAGATCCCGCCCCCCCATGTGAATAAGTATGGGGTATATTGTACCCAGTGGCGTATCTAGGGTATGGCAGCCATGGCAAGTGCCATGGGCGCCATGGGGAGGGGGGCGATAAAAAGCACAGCTGTTGCACAAATCACTTTATATCACTGATGACTTAAAACTTTTAAGTCATCATGTGTGATTGTGCATGTGTGCCAGGCATCAAATATAGTGCACATTATGGATTCAATAAATTATAAATATTGTGAGGGATTAACTCGGTAGCACGTGTGTGTGAACCCCTCTATGGGGTCACTACACACTGAACTGTACAAAAAGGCACTTGAGGATGACTGAAAACAAATGATATGGTTTATTTTTCCATCTTGCGGGATACACGTGCATGCATCAAAACAGCATAAACAAAACAAAACATAAAATAAATCCTTGCCACTTGGGGCGTCTACCTTCCCAACACAGGAACCTACCTATAGAGTCTGGCACAGCCTACTGCTGGGCAGACACTGCTGGTCCTACAGCAGAAAACAACAAAAAAGTCTCTTGGATATTTCTCACACAGAAATATCCATCAGCACCTCACCTCTTCAGAAGTGCTTGTGACTGCTCCTTCACTCCCAAAGCCCCAGGATGCAGCAATCAGTCGTTATCCCTAGGCTGTTTTTATAGGGGCTTTAATTGCTTAATTCTGAACAGCTGAAACCTTTTTACGCCCCAAACCTCTCTGGCCATCTCTGCAGCAGACGCCCAATAGTAATTGGTGTATTGTCTAAACAAGGCAGAAAAGCATCTCCCATCTGGGACAACACACACACAGATTTACCTGACTTCCTGTCACAATATGCATAGCCATAGATATCATTAATAAAGTGTAATAAAGTGATTTGTGCAACAAGCTCATTAAACAGTCCACATTCAGTGAAAGTTCAGGTACTGCAAACTTTGCAGTGCATGAACTTTCACTGAATGTGGACTGTTTAATGAGCAGGGGCTATTGATGGGCACAGTGGCTGCGTTTGATGGGCACAGTGGCTGCACTTGATGGGCACAGTTGCTGCGTTTGATGGGCACAGTGGCTGCTTTTGATGGGCGCAGTGGCTGCAATTAATTAAAAAAAAAAAAAATTTTTCAGTTTGTTTGTGCCCCCAAATTTTTTTTACCACCAGCCGCCAGTGGTCCCCAGTGTCCCTCTCTGTCTTTGTCGCACTGCGCCCCTCCCTGTCCCTGGTTATATGAAAGATGGGTTTCAAATGTTTTGACAGGGGCGCAGTTTTAGTGCTTGCCATAGGTGCCATATTAACTAGATACGCCTCTGATTGTACCCCTACCCATTCACTAAAAAAAAAGTAGTGTAGTGTTAAAAAATACAAGTCTTTTATTAAAAATATCTTCTTCTTCTCCGCTTCTTCCTCCAGTCCTCCGGTCTTCCTCCATCTTCTCCCACATCTTCATCCTCCGGTCTTCTCCTTCTCCCCCTGCTTCTTCTTCCGTTTTTCTTCTTTCTTCTGTCTTCTTTGTCCGGAATTCTTCTTCCTCTGCCGCCGCTCCCGCCAACGACCCTCCTCCGATGCTGCATCCCGCTGAACTGTCTGCGCCAATGTCCTGCATTTCTTAAATAATGATGGGGGCATGGCAATCAGATTACATCTTTCCAGAGGCCACTCCCCCTTGTGATGTCACCACCTGGGGTATGATGGGTCCTTGCCCTCATCATTATTTAGACATTGGCACGGACAGATCAGCGGGACGCAGCATCGAGGAGGGTCATCGGAGGAAATGGCGGTAGAGGAAGACGAACAGCAGACAAAGAAGAAAGATGAACAGTGGAAGAAGAAGCAGGGGAAGTAGAAGACCGGAGGATGAAGATGTGGGAGAAGATTTAGGAAGACCGTAGGAAGAAGCGGAGAAGAAGAAGACAATTTTTAATAAAATACTTGTGTAGCGCCCATGTACTTCCAAGTACAGGTGCTAGTAAATTTAAGGGGATGATCAGAGTGTAAAGTGACTCTGATCTCAATTCTGATTATTGTAAGGCTCTCTGTTTCAGCTTGGCTGTGTTGTGGGCTCACCCTGCTGTGCCTGGGGTGTTGTTCCACCTCAGGACGACAGGTGGCAGCAAGAAGAGCTGAGGTTCGGGTGTTCTCTCCAAGCGACCAATCAGGAGGACTAGGCCTAGGCCTTGCTGGGCATGCTGGGAGAGGGTACTTATGAGGCAGATGCCATTTTAGTTTTGTTCTGTCTTCCTTCCTTTAGGGTGACCACATCATCGCGCCCTGTGCGTTATGGCCTACGTGAGTGGTACGCGGTGTTCCTAGTTCCTGGGCCGTTCGGATAGGGTTGCCACCTTTTCTTCAAGCCAAACCCGAACACTTTAGCGGTGCACGGCATGACACCCCAACCGCGGTGAGATTTTGCAGCGATTGTCACGCGACAAATCGCGGCAAAATCACATAAACAGAATTGTGGGATGCCTCTCATCTAAAATAAGTTTTGCTTTGTGATTGGGGTGCCATTATCCCCATCCCCATCTATCCACAAATCATCTTCCCCTACCAGCACAAATCCTCCTGCCTCCAATACCCCCATGGAAGCCAACAGGGGGTATCATGGGGCCCCAACACACATGGGGGCAACTACAGAGGAGGGGTGCAAATACAGAGATAGGGGGCAATTAGAGGAGGGGGGTAATTACAGAGGAGGGGTGCAAATAGAGGAGGGGGTGCAAATACAAAGTAGGGGGGACAATTACAGAGGAGGAGGGGGCAAACACAGGGGAGGAGGGGGCAAACACAGAGGAGGGGGGCAAACACAGAGGAGGGGGGGCAAACACAGAGGAAGGGGGGGGGGCAAACACAGAGGAGGGGGGGCAAACACAGAGGAGGAGGGGGGCAAACACAGAGGAGGAGGGGGGGGAAACACAGAGGAGGAGGGGGGCAAACACAGAGGAGGAGGGGGGGGGCAAACACAGAGGAGGAGGGGGGGCAAACACAGAGGAGGAGGGGGGGCAAACACAGAGGAGGATGGTAATTACAGAGGGGGGTGCAAATACAAAGTAGGGGGGACAATAACAGAGGAGGGGGGTGCAAATAGATGAGGGGAGTGCAAATACAGAGGAGACGGGGCAAATACAGAGGAGGAGGAGGGGGTGCAAATACAGAGGAGGAGGGGGTGCAAATACAGAAAAGGGGGTGCAAATACAGAGGGGACAGGGCAAAAACAGAAGAGGGGGGGGTGCAAATACAGAGGAGACAGGGGAAACACAGAAGAGGGGGGTGCAAATACAGAGGAGACAGGGGCAAACACAGAGGAGGAGGGGGGCAAACACAGAGGAGTCAAAACATAAGGCAGAGAGAGAGAGGTGACAGGCAGCTGCTGGTGCAGAAGTTTTTAATAAAAATAAATGCTTTAAAACAATCCACTCACTCTTCATGTTAGACAGTCAGAGCTGTAGTAGGCATGTCAGTCTGTGAAGTCGGCTGTCCCATTCTTCCCCCTGACACACGCTGCTGTTTCACTGAATCACTGGAGGAAACAGAGAGCCGCGGGAAACTCATGTGAACTGTCAGCCTCTGATGATGGAGGCTCCGGAACGCTCTGATTGGTCACAGCAAGCCCAGGCTGACAGCTCACTGCAGTTTCCCGTGGTTCTATATCCTTGGCTTCCCCCAGCGATTCAGTGAAACAGCAGCGTGGATCGAAGGGGAGAATTGTTACAGCCGACTTCACGGACTGATATGTCTACAGCTCTAAATGAAGAGTGAGTGGATTGTTTTTAAGCATATATTTTGTTAAAAACTTCCATACCAGCTGTTTCCTGTCGCTTCTCTCTCCCTTATGTTTAAATTGCTCTGGAACTGCTTCCCCCACCTGCCGCTCAGACCCCCCTGCTGTCCGGGTCCTCCTGTGTGTCGGGGCTTGTAAAAGGAGGCACGGTGGTACCCCCTGTCAGCTGGAAATGGTGTCCGGGTGTGAGGCAGAGGGAAACCCGGGCACAGCCTCCTAAACCCGTACTGTCCGGGTCACAAAACGGACAGGTGGCAACCCTACGTTCGGGCCTGGGGCATCCAAACAGGATGGGGGCTCAGTGAGGATCCCAAGTGAGTTTAGCTGTTCGGTGGGGAGTCCAGTTGAGGAGCGCCATTGAGAGGCTGGCGGTTCAACAGTATTGAGACGAACCATCAGGGATCGAGGTACTGGACACTGAGGGATTGAAGGAAAATTTAGGCAAACCCTTTAAATGGGAGAAGTTCCTCCATTTCTAAACTCAGAGAAGGCCTGTGGCAGAGGCACTTCCCTGACGACCACCAAGAAGAGTCTGTGGCAGAGACATCCTTCTTAAGTTCCGAGTGATACTCTGGCTGCCAGGTCTGTGAGAGAGACCTGTACAGGTACGCTATACCCACTCAGACTGGAGTGGTGAAAGAAAACTAATTGTCTGATGGAGACAGGACTGTTTCTATATCTAAGGCTTGAATCTGCTGTTCTCCTTCCAACCTTTGTCTATCCTTCCCATCACCTGTTAACTGTTTTTACCCGGCTGGGTAATAAAGAGCACGTATAAAGAGACTTCCTATTTGCGGACATTCCTTTACTGCTACTACATTAATCGTTCACCCTAGACACTTCACCGGAGCCATGGTTAACATGCCATCCCATCATTTCTCAGCAGCTCCTTCGGGGGTAATGCTACACTTGTTTACTGTATTTTTTAACACTACACTACTTTTTTTTGGTGAGTGGGTAGGGGTACAATGTACCCCATACTCATTCACATAGGGGGGCCGAAATCTGGGGGCCCACTTGTTAAAGGGGGCTTTCAGATTCTGATAAGCCCCCGCCCACAGACCCCGACAACCACCGCAAAAGGGTTGTCGGAAAAAGCACCCACTGCCCCAAAGCAGGGCATGCGGCCTGGTATGGTTCAGGAGGGGAGGAGCTCATCCCATCCCATTCCTGACCTGCTGGGCTAAATGCCCAGACAAGGGTCTGGTGTGGATTTTGGGGGGACCCCACGCCATTTATTTTTTATTTTGGCATGGGGGTCCCCTACCAGACCCAAGGGCCTGGTATGGACATAAGGGGGGAACCACACGCTGTTTTTTTTCACATTTTTTTTTAGCCGGCAATTCTTTTTTTTACATTCCGCGGGAAGCCCGCTTACAGCTGATGACTCGTTGGTTTTAAAGGACGTGGTGGCCTGCGTGGGGGAGAAGAGGTTGTGGGGACCGCTCTAGCAGTGGGGAGGAGCAGAGGACCGGATAAGTAAATCACTTTTTTTTGTTCTTCTAGTTAGACCTAAATGGGCAATTAACCCTTGCAGTATAGGTGTAGCTCCACTGCATGGGATCATTTTTTGTTGCCTAGAGTTAGCCTTTAGCCTCCTCCCACATAGGGAAATGACGGACCTCTTCTCATTCTGGGGCGATGTCACATTGCAATCGAGGGTGCGCCATGACCCTAGGACATGGCGTAACCCTGTTCTTGTCAAAGAGCCGATGACGTGGCTCTTGTGTCCAATCACAGCCGATCACTTGTAAATGTGGAAGTGCCGTTTATCGGCTCTCCTCGCCTCACACTGACAGTAACATCTCCTCACAGGAGAGACTGTACAGGTAATCAGGGCACTGATCATCAGTGCCCTCATTACAGTGAAGCCCCAACAGTGCCCAGCGAGTGACGCCAGTCTGTACTTATCAGTGACACAATCAGTTTTCATCAGTGACACTAATCAGTGTTGCCTTTCAGTGCCTACCAGTACCACCTATCAGTGCTCATCAGTGCCGCATATCAATGCCCATCAGTGCTGCATATTTGGTGCCTCCTAATTAGTGCCACCTAATTAGTGCCCTTCAATGCAGCCTATCAGTGCACATCAGTGAAGCAATGATTAAGCACAGTATAATGAAACACGTTTATTGTTGCTCCTAGTGCTGTGTCTATGCATGCATGCCTTTTATGCTGAAAGTGCCACCACTTTTTTTTATTGTCTTATGGAACTTTTGTGAACCAGGCAGGTACCCGACAATGACAACAATACAGGACTTCATCTGGTGATCT
Source organism: Rana kukunoris (assembly GCA_029574335.1). Classification (NCBI taxonomy): domain Eukaryota; kingdom Metazoa; phylum Chordata; class Amphibia; order Anura; family Ranidae; genus Rana; species Rana kukunoris. The sequence continues at coordinate 135,021,627 of CM056051.1, forward strand.
TTGCAGGAGCGATGCAATTTAAACCTTCTCTTTTGCCTAATCAGTGCACATCAGTGCCACCTATCAGTGCCAATCAGTGCCCATCGGTGCCACCTATCAGTGCCCATCAGTGAAGGAGAAAACATTTCTGCCACCTAATCAGTGCACATCAGTGCCAGCTATCAGTGCCCATCAGTGCCGCCTGTCAGTGCCCATCAGTGAAGGAGAAAAACAAATTGTTTTCAAAATTTTCAGTCTTTTTTTAGTTTTCTTTGCAAAAAAAAACCCTAGCGGTGATTAAATATCACCAAAAGAAAGCTATATTTCTGGGGAAAAAAATATTAAAAATATAAGGGTTAGTAAAGGAAAAAATGTTTTCATTCAAAATAACAAACATGTTATACTTACATCCACTGTGCAGTTTGTTTTGCACAGAGTGGCCCCGATCCACGTCTTCTGGGGTCCCTCGGCGGCTGTCTCTGGTCCTCCCCGCAAGTACTGACCACAGTCATGCGAGAGCGCTCGCATGGTGGTGAGTAATTGCGGGCGCGCTCCCGTGATACAGGGAGCGGCCATAGCCGCTCCCTGTATCACTGGGCCCCACCCCTCTGCACGCCGTGTCACTGGATGTGATTGACAGCAGCGCCAGCCAATGGCTGCACTGCTCTCAATCCCTCCGCTCTAGCCAATCAGCGGCCAAGCTGAGCGGCGAAGAGGATCTCGGGACCACACGCTGGACTTTTGACGGGTCAGGTAAGTAAAACGGGGGCTTGGGGGGGGGGGGGAGTATACACTGACGTTTTTTCACCTTAATGCATAGATTGCATTAAGGTGAAAAAACATTTTCCTTTACAACTCCTTTAATTTGGGTACAGTGTAGCATGACCGAGAAATTGTCATTCCAAGTGTGAAAGCACTGAAAGCTGAAAATTTACATGGGCAGGAAAGGGGTGAAAGTGCCTGGTATTTAAGCGGATAAAATACTTGATTTCTCCATGCTTTTACTGGAATTTTTGGACGGTGGTGACAGGGTCACTTTACGACTACATGCCTAGACACACAAAAAATGGTTAACGCGCACAACGGTGTGAGGAATGAGCCCTAGCGACTTTTTTTTGTCTAGTGTCAGTTTAGAATCTCACCAGAATGCAAATAAATGTCATTGTCCAGAGGAATTCAATAGTAGTTTTCCAGCCGCATGAAATGCGCTCCTATTAGCTGCTTATCTAATTGTTTATTCTGCTTTTGACATAATGCAATATGCAGACAAATGAAAATAAATTTGCAGAAATAACTGGAACAGCTGCATTCTGTCAGGTAATTATTCTTAATGTTTTCAATGAAATCACATTCCGCAGCATTTTGCAGGATAGTATGAAAATTAAATTTCCAGTCAAGTAAAAACTATTGATGGAGGGGATGTGGCTGAAAATTGGTCTTCCCAGACTATTACCACCTGCTGACCTCTAGTGGTGGTAAGTGGAATAGCCAGGAGCGAAGCTTGGCAGGGAAGTGACACACAAGGGCAACTCAGGCACGACAAGTTCATTTATGGCTCATCATAAATGGGTCTTTATAGTTATAAATATGAATGAATACAGAAAATGAGGACATTTAACTAGGATGAGAGCTTTGATGACACTATGACTGTGCAATGTGTAGCATTAGACAGGACACTTATATGTAGATCAGATACAAATGTAGGACATTGCTACTGCAATCCAGATAACTGATGAACTGATGATCAGTTTATAAATAAGATCTAAACTTCTAAAATCTAAACTGGATGCCATTAGGTTTTTTGAAAGCACTGTATAACATAAACAAACACCATTTTTTTTTTAATATATAAAATGCCATTTTCACTTTTTCCTATGTCGGTGTTATTGATCTCTGCAGCCAGAGTTGGAACACAATTTTGCCGATTTCAGACTAGAGTGGCAGGATTGCTAAGAGGCAGCCAGTCTCGTTCTTTGGAATCGTAGCCAGCATTCAAGATTCGCCAGCATTCAGGAACCCAGTCTTAAAGTGGTTGTAAAAATTTGAAATATGAACAAAGCACATCCCTCTATAGTGTGTACTTGTCTCAATCCAGGGCACTAAATGTCATTTTTGTCTAATGCTTCATTCCTCTGCTATCAGCATGAATCACTTATGACAAGTTTATCTGACACCAAGAGAAAAATGGTGACAGGGGAGGGAGCTCCTGCTGATTGACAGCCTCAGCTCTGTTCCGGGTTGCTGTGTGAAGGGTAGTGGTGGTGGTGTTGGGGGGGGGGGGGGTGTTCCTTCCCTCCAATCAGCTCTCAGAACTCCCTTCACTGACAGAACTTTAGATCTCCACCCCCTGCTTTTCAGAGCTGAGAGATCCTATGTATATTCAGTACCTTTAATGTATGTACACTAGAGAAGAGATGGCAAATAAACAGGTATTACTTATATAGGGGGATTTGTTTCATCTCTGTGAATCACTTGAGGCCAGTCACTTCACTGGGTATATGTAAGGGTTAACAAGCACTTTACGTTGTGCATAGAATTTTTTTGATGTTTATATAGGATTTGTAGGGATTTATTTAGATCAACATAAAGTGGTTCCTTGTTACACTATCAGATATTAAAATATATTCTTTTATAATAGGGAAAGTATTTTTTTTGGGCAGTTCCTGGCCTCATACCTCCAGCTATATCACCTAGGCAGGAATACCTTTCACTCCCATCTAAAGCCTTCTTGGACATCATGCATCCCAGGAGACTTCAAACTATCTCCGCTACATTGTACTAGGACCAGGTGGTTTCCCTGCATGCGCATGCATCATGGTGCTCCATCAGGAGTCGGCTGTCAGAACCAGAAATAGACAGCCAACCCCCTGATGACCAGGGCCCATCCTAGGGTCACAGGCGCCTGGGTGCAGAAATATTTCTGGCGCCCCCACATGGGTGTGGTCATTTTACTAACTCCCCCCCTTTACAAATGTTTCCATGGCAATGACTCAACCACAGAAATGCTCCCCCACTAAGTCTTGATTACCCTGGGATCCGCACATGATCTCTTAACAATAAACAAAATACACAAAGAAAAGCAGAGTACTTTATTGGGACCTGGAGGGGGGCCTCTCTGATGGACACAGAGAGGGATTCTGTTAGAGAGTCTGTTAGAAAGAGCCCCCAAACATACTACAGACATGATACAGGAAATGGACAGAGACTGCAGACATGATACAGGAGATGGTCAGAGACTGCAGACATGATACAGGAGATGGTCAGAGACTGCAGACATGATACAGGAGATGGTCAGAGACTGCAGACATGATACAGGAGATGGTCAGAGACTGCAGACAATAGTACGGAAGATGGTCCATTAGACCCCTTTCACACTGGTTTTTCAGGCGCTTTAGCGTTAAAAATAGCGCCTGAAAAAAGCCTCATCTGCAATCCCAGTGTGTGAGCCCGGGTGCTTTCACACTGGAGTAGTGAGCTTGCAGGATGTCCAAAAATGTCCTGCAAGCAGCTTCTTTGAGGCGCTTTATACACATCGGTGCCCCCACCTCTACAGGCGCCTGGGTGCAAAGCATCCTGCGCACCCTACCTAGGATGGGCCCTGCTGATGACATCAGAGGAGAAAACGGCAGCATGAGACCTGGTGTGCTGGTGGTTTATACAAGACAACTCTGGATTCCCTGGGATCAATTATGCCTATTGGGAGAGATTGATTGGAAAATAAATCAATCATTGACAGAAGTGCATATGGCCACCATAAGGCTTAGTTTGTGGTGGATCGCTTACCAGAGAGCAGTACCGTTGTGGATGACTGGGATAATGGGGGGAATACGGCTTCCCTTTCTGAGTGAATTTTTTTTGCGACGGCTGTACAGGTTTTTATTATTATCATACAAGATTTATATAGTGCCAACAGTTTACGCACCACTTTACAACATGAGGGCAGACAGTACAATTAGAGTGGAACCTCGGATTGTGAGTAACGCAATTAATAAACCTTTTCTGACCATTTCCATGGGTCTCTGGCGCCCCCCGCCTCTGGCCGCATGCGGTATTGCATGCCATTGAAGTCAATGCGGAACAAATTATTTTTGTTTCCATTGACTTCAAGCGGAAAACTTGCTTTGATATGTGAGTACTTTGGATTCCGAGCATTCTACTGGAACGGATTATGCTCGTAATCCGAGGTTCCACTGTACAATACAATTTAAGAGTAGGAATCAGAGGGCCCTGCTCACTAAAGCTCACAATCTAAGAGGGTTTTCCAATGGAAACACTGTTCACTTGAATGGGTTATGTTTGGTGGGAGTTTTCTCATTCAACAAGGTGTTTATTGAGAAGAAAATGCAAACACGGTCAACAAGGGGTTTGGTGGGAGTTTTGGCTGGAAAGCACTTTAGGCTGTATTACTTGTGGTGCGCAGGGATGGGACAAGTGGGGGGCAGGAGGAGACAGCTGCCCTTTCTTTTGTTAAAGGGCTAACAGGAGTAGTGATAGCGGAAAGCTGTCTTAATACATGGGCAACCCTGGGTGCTGCCCCAGGTGCCTAGGGACCCAATGATAATCTTGCATTACACCGTACTTTCCAACTGTCCCGGATCTGCCGGGACGGTCACTCTTTTTACTAGGCTGTCCTGGGATGGCAGTGTCCCGGGAAGCATTCCAGTATTGTGCCCTTCTGCCTCCCCTGTACTGTGCCCTTTGATTTGTGGCATGTTTTCTTATTGTTTCAAATTGAATTAATTGACCATCCTAATAAATATATATTTAATTATATCAACTCTTTATACTTTAATTCTTGAGAGTAGGTGGGTAAATTGGGGCAGGCTGGTAGGGGGCCCAGTGTAGTACTTTGCCCATGATGCTATTAAGATGGCCCTGGATAGTAAGTGACCCGCTGGGCGTAGCATCCCCTAAGCTTGCAAATCATGAATGGTGGGGGGCATTTTTGCCCTGGGTGCTGGATGACCTTGTACTGGTGCAGCACAATAACGCATGTGTACAAGCTGGGCTGGGGGTCAGTAAAAGGGGGATGGTAAAACCTTGGCTCAACCACCTCTTTTTTTTACCCCCCCTCCAATGCAAGTGTAAAGCACTAGGATAAGGGGGGTCATTTTCAGATGTCCATGAACTGTCACTTTTGTGATGATCGTGTGATCCCCAGCAGAGCTGTCATACATGATGCATGGTGCAGGCAGCTTCCTCTCTCCTATGCTAGTTCCGGGGCTGTCTGGCTCCTCTGCCCCCCGGGCTCCTGGTACTTTTCGGTGCAGTGATCGGTGGGATGCGGTAGGTCCAGCCCCCAGGATAGGAGTCTCCTTGACGTGTACGGGATTTTGGTGCAATGCGAATTCACTCCAAGTGATTAGTGAGTTGTCAGTGTGATCGGGGCTCCTCGGTGTGACAGGAGAGCGGCGTGTACCGAGTCTGTGACATCACCAGCCGGGAGTAGGGGGAGCCCAGCCCGCAAAGTGACACCCCCTCCCCCTCCCCCTCCTCCCCGAGCACAGCGCCGAGCAGACAAGGACAAGGCGGTCCTCTCCTCCGCCGATGCCTGACCGGCTCCCCCGGGGATGAGCTGACTTGTCATCAGGAAGTGTGAGAAGTCAGAGCAGACAGCCCAGAGGAAGGAGATCTGTGCCCGGCTGGTACCCTCTGTGCCCGGTACCCCCTGTGCCCGGCACCGCTCACCATGGCTCGGGAGAACGGAGAGAACAGCTCCTCCTGGAAGAAACAAGTGGACGACATCAAGAAGATCTTCGACTTCAGGGAGGTGCTCGGATCGTAAGTACCCCCATCTACTACTTACCTCGCCATACATGTGTGTGTGATCCGTCCGACACGGGAACTTTACCGACACACCTGCACTGCCCCATAGATGACTATTACTGGGGGTACCTACCGACCAGTGCTTAGAGTGGGTCTAGGTTGGTGGGTGATACTTCTGGACCACGGAGAGATACATAGGTTACACCTGCTGGCCAATGCTTAGTGTGCCTAGGTAGGTGGTGATACTGGAATCACTGGGAGGTACATGGCTTATACCTGCTGACCAATGCTTAGTGTGCCTAGGTAGGTGGTGATACTGGAATCACTGGGAGATACATGGCTTACACCTGCTGACCAATGCTTAGTGTGCCTAGGTAGGTGGTGATACTGGGAGATACATGGCTTATACCTGCTGACCAATGCTTATGCCTAGGTAGGTGGTGATACTGGGAGATACATGGCTTATACCTGCTGACCAATGGTTAGTGTGCCAAGGAAGGTGGTGATACTGGGAGATACATGGCTTATACCTGCTGACCAATGCTTATGCCTAGGTAGGTGGTGATACTGGGAGATACATGGCTTATACCTGCTGACCAATGCTTAGTGTGTCTAGGTAGGTGGTGATACTGGGAGATACATGGCTTATACCTGCTGAACAATGCTTAGTGTGCCTAGGTAGGTGGTGATACTGGGAGATACATGGCTTATACCTGCTGAACAATGCTTAGTGTGCCTAGGTAGGTGGTGATACTGGGAGATACATGGCTTATACCTGCTGAACAATGCTTAGTGTGCCTAGGTAGGTGGTGATACTGGGAGATACATGGCTTATACCTGCTGAACAATGCTTAGTGTGCCTAGGTAGGTGGTGATACTGGAATCACTGGGAGATACATGGCTTATACCTGGTGACCAGTGGGTCTAGGTAGGTGGGCTATTCTGGGATCGATGGGGGACATGTGGGCTCTACCTGGCGACCAGTGTTTGGAGTGTTCCTAGGTAGGTGGGTAATACTGGGAGATACATGGGCTACACCTGCTGAGTGCTGACCAGTGCTTACAGTTGTCTATTAGGTGGGTGATACTGAGATATCTGGGAGATACATGGGCTACACCTGCTGTCCAGTGCCTACAATTACCTAGATAGGTGGTGATAATGGGATCACTGAGAGATGCATGGGTTATACCTGCTGACCAGTGCTTAGAGTGTGCCTAGGTAAGTGGGCTATACTGTGACCACTGGGAGATACAATATATGGGCTCTACCTACTGACCAGTGCAAAGAGTGTTCCTAGGTCAGTGAGTGATACTGGGATCACTGAGAGATGCATCGGTTATCCCTGCTGACCAGTGCTTAGGGTGTGCCTAGGTAGGTGGGCTATACTGTGACCACTGGGAGATAAAACATATGGGTTATGCCTGCTGACTAGTGTTTAAGTGTGCCTAGGTAGGTAGGTTATACTGGTATGACAGGGAGACACATGGACTGTAACATCTTTCCAGTTGCTGGTTAAATGGATTATACTGGACATACTGGTAGATGCATGGGTTTTACCAGCTGTTTATGCTTATGTCTAGGTAGGTAGATTACACTGACATCACTGGGAAACACCAGGGTTTTGCCTGCAATAGATGGGCTCTGCCTGCTGTCCTGTGCCCAGGTATGTAGATTATACTGGGATCACTGGGTGGGCTCTACCTGCTGTCCAGTGCTTGGAGTATGCCTAGGTGGGTGGATTATACTGGGATCACTGGGAGACACATGGGCCCTACCAGTGCATGGGTAGGTGGAATATACTGGAATCACTGGGAGATGCACAGGGTATACCTGCTGTTTAGTGCTTAGAGTGTGCCTAGGAGGTTATTTATAGAGGGTATATACTGTATGTGTGGGACTAAGTAATTATATAATATATATACCATACACAGGGCAACATGTTTTCTAGTGCCATCTGGGTCAATGGTATCTGTCATTGTGTTAGGATGTAGGATCTTCATGATGGCTTGAATGATCAGGGATAGTGCTGTGCAGAGGACCACATCTCCCATAGACAAGTAGCAATCAAGAAGTTACATTGTTTCATTTTGTTACACTACAAAGTAAATATGTATTGTACAGAGGTATGAGAGTGTAGGCTTAGAACCCGCACATTGTGAGTAAACAAATGGCAGAGAATAATAACAATAATAATAATAGTAATATTTGTTAAACACAAGAGAATACAGTGTATCATCATGCAACAATGGTATATTGAATGCCATAGCTACTAGTATAACCTGCTCATACAGAGCCCTTTATGTCAGTGAGATGAGAACTACCAGTAGGTAAACTTGGATAAATAATTGTGTAAAGTTTGAGGATTGGGCTGTCACCGATGATTGGCTGGGCAAACGTATTTACAGATGCCAGTCTGTTGGTTACATTTTTTTCTTGGGCAGGTCATCCATCCAGACTTACTGATATATTACTGTTTTGTTATAAAGTATTGGAACTTTTGATGCAAGCAAAATTGAAAGGACAAATTGCAATGAGTCTCGAAACAATCAATCACATTCGCTTTCATTTTTCAGTTTGTACCAGACAAATGTCAACTAGAAGGTGATTGGTTGCTCTGGGCAATGCTCCTGCTTTTAGAAATGAGATATCATACATTTTGATACATTACTGGACTTATAATAGAGCCGTGTAAAGTATCACGACTGTGTGCAAAGGGCACAAACCTTGTAGTCTACTGATCAGATTTCAGGTTTTGTAGTCCTGTTATATTTGGTTACAATGGGTTGATGTTCTTTGTACTTAATCACTGCATCTTCCTCTATTATAGTAAGCAAACACGTATTCTTACATTTATAGGATTTAATAGAATGTAAATGCAGTTTGATTTTTTCAATATATATTAGGATGCGTGCCAAGTAGTGTGTTTTTTTTATTTTTTATACTAGAAACATTCAGTTTTGTTATCTGTATGACAGTTGGTGCAGAATAGCAGTGGGGGGTGGGGCATATGGGATGCTGGCAGAACATATTTACAGTAAAAAACAGTTTTTGTCAGTTTATTTACTTACCTATGACTGGATTATGAAGGTCATCAACAGTCCTGGCACGAGCGGGGATCTATAAAAGAAAAAAATGCGTCATTAGCAGTGCAGTCGGCGGGGATTCGAAAAAGAGGCACATCGCGACCTCCGTCCTATGTCGTGGCGCACATTTTGAGGTTTTTGTCCTTTTCTTTAGCAAGGAAACTTTAAGTTATTGTTTTATTAGCTTGAGCTTTAATAGCTAGGCTAACATGTGTTGTTGATATATTTTAATATTGGTATTTGATTATATGCTGTTAATGTAATTATTATATACCTATAATAAAAGGCCGCAGTGTTGTATAGTATAGGTAAAGTTTTATTGAATGTTCTGCCTAGCATTTTTTTTTATGTCACAATGTAGAGTATAAGATTTCCTATCATCTGTGCCCAGTCTTGCCACACAGAGTTAATCCAGATCTGAGAAATCCCCTTTTAATGTTCAGTGAAAATGAACAGCCTTCCATATAAAAACCTGCCTAAATAAAAAGTCTGTTTTCTCTCTTCTTGCTTTGAGTGACAGGTTATTTACATATCTAGCTTGGACATGTTTATCACATGTTCTGTTTATCATAACATGAAGTGATTCACAGTATAAAAAGTGAGAACTCCACCCCTCCCCCACAAAACACATCCTGGTAATATACAATGAACTTTGGATCACCTCATGTTATGATAAACATAACATATGATAAACATGTCCAAGCTATATATGTAAATAACCTGTCACCCAAAGCAAGAAGAGAGAAACGGACTTTATAATTTGGCAAGTTTTTATCTGGAATTCTGTTCATTTTCACTGAACATTAAAAGAGGATTACTCAGCGCTGGATTAACTCTGTGTGGCAAGACTGGGCACAGATGATAGGAAATCTTATACTCTACATTGTGACATAATTTTTTTTTTTTTTGGGGTTTACATCCACTTTAAATATACATTAGAGCACAGGCAGAGATGTATTATGGCCTAGGCCAACAAGGCCCAGGCCTAGGGCGGCACTTTGTGGGGGGTGGCTCAATGTTCCTGTGTACACAGCTAGGAGGAGGAGCTGAGGAGAGACACAACAGAGAGCTGTGCTGCTGGTATGTGGGACAACTTCAGTGAGAGAGAGAGGACACAGTAACCAGGAGGGAAGGAGGGGGGCAGGCAGATATGAGGTGAACGAATGAAGTGATGGGAGAGGGTGGTATGGGTATATGCTGGGGAGTGATTTGAGCAGGAAGAAGATATGTGCTTTCTTCTCAAATCACTCCCTAGCACATATCCCCATACCACCCTCTCCCCCCAAATTAAAAGATGCTCTGCCCCCCTGTCCTCATCCCACCCTGCCCCCGGTCCTCATCCCACCCTGTCCCCCTGTCCTCATCCCACCCTGTCCTCATCCCACCCTGTCCCCCTGTCCTCATCCCACCCTGTCCTCATCCCACCCTGTGCTCATCCCACCCTGTCCCCCTGTGCTCATCCCACCCTGTCCTCCTGTCCTCATCCCACTGCGTCCCTCTGTCCTCATCCAATGAAAATGACAGGACGGGTCTTAAAAAGGAAGGGGTGCGTCATATACAAAGTAAGGGGTGCGCGAGTTTCACCAGGCCTAGAGCAGCACAAAACCTAAATACACCCCTGAGCACAGGTGTCAAACACAAGGCTCGTGGGCCGAATCCGGCCCTCCAGTCCATTTCATGTGGCCCTCGCACCTCTCCTGCAGCTGCAGGAGAGCTCCAGCCCCCCTCTTGTCATCCTCCAGACCCTTACTTTCTTCTTTCAAGCAATGCATCCAGCTTCTTCCCTGTGGCAGCATAAGGAATGGGGGTGCACTGTGATGTAAGAGAGTGGGGGACACAACTTCTGATGGTGGCTTTCAAACTGATCCACAGGTACAGAGAAGTGCACCTGCGGATAACCTGCACTGAGCCATAGACTTCTATTACCTGTGAGTTTGGTGAGCTTTCTGAAATAGCACCACACCTACAGGATATTATAAAGAAGTCTATGGCAAAGTGCAGCTAACCTTCAGGAAAGCCACAGGTGAACTGTGCTCCCCCCGTGATGCGGGTAAACAGTGCATCAGTGTGAAAGCAGCCTTAGGCCTCACGTGATCAGTCCAACCAATCGGACCTTCTATTTACTTGGAAGATGTGAATAGGATTGTATCCATTTACAAACGCCTACCTACAATCCAATCTGCAAAAAAAAAGTACAGTGGGCTGCCATCCACCCGCTCCGCTCATTGTGGCCTGCGATCGCTTATCAAGTCACTTAAGTGGCCCTCGCTCTTCAAAAGGTTGGGCACCCCTGATGTAAGGGGAGGGGAAGCACTGAACATCTAATCTTAGATACAACCAGTCCTTTTGCGAACAATCAGAATGCTGATGCGGCCCATGATGAAATTGAGTTTGACACCCCTGCATTAGAGGATGCGTGCCACGTAGGTGTTTTTTTTTTTATACAAGAAACTTTCAGTTTTGTTATCTGTATGACAGTTGGTGTAGAATGAGTCAGGATGAGCCTACAGTAATGGTCTCACCGTGCACTTTTGACATTTTTTATTTTATGAACAGTAAAATGTGTGTTTGTAAGGTTAGATGTATAATGTTGAGATTTCTAATGTAATAATTACAATCTAAAGATGTTTTCTTTTGCATTGCTGTTGCACACAGGCCAACTTCAAAACTTACAACTTGTTTATTGCTGTCATTTGATAAGACATGAAAGTTGTAGCAGGTGCATTGCCTGCAGTGTTGGAGAAAGCGGGATGTGAATGAAATTAAATGAGCAGAAAGTAGAAATGGAGCTCCTGGGAGCCATGCTTGCTTCTGGGTTTGCATGTACAGGTACCATGGAAATAAATACTTTGGTGTTTTTCCAAATCACTGGCTGGATTATGAGGGGGAAAAAGCATGCCTAGTGTTCAGCACTTCACAGGGAATTTTTATTATTAATTTAATTCATCATTATTTCCTTAGCTGATAATATATTTTAAGGGGTCAGTGTTGTAATTAATGGAAGTTCATAATTATAAAGGATCATCCACCAACTGTTTTATATCTGCCTACTTCATTTTCATCAGTTTAATACATCCTGCCTGAGCTCTTAACACAGAAAGAATAGTGAAAATAAATTTGGGTTGGGTTAGTATAGTGCTCTTCTTCCTTTTTTTTTTTTTTTTATTGCAGTGTTATCATCTACGCAGTATTTATAACATGGCACAAGCAAATAAAGTAAAGTATCACTCAAGAAAAATACAGTTTTCAACATATATAAAACAAAAACGTATTTAGTAATACATTTTATAAAATCGTTGGGCACAATCAATTTTCAATTGAATAATGTAGAACTAAAGTCAAAACTTTTTATATCATTTTGGAGTAATAGGGGATTATGAACCCTGTCAGGTTTTTTGTTTTCATCTGCGTCCCATTGGAGAGATTTTTTTTTTTTTTCACTCCCAGTCCCATAGCCAAATTGGAAAGTGAGAAGAAATCCCTCAGGAAATCTCTGGTTGTCATCAGGGTCACCAGAACTAGTGTCCATATTGGAAGATTTCCCCAATATAACTGTTCTGGGCACAACCCAAAAATGTTTTCTTTCACTTTTGGTAATAATGGTAAACATGAAAGATAGTGAAAGTGGATCTCCCTAATTGGGCCACACAGAAATAAAAACCTGACAGGTATTCTAATCCCTCTCCACTCTAGTCAAAACTAAAATCCTAGAAACAACTTAAACGAGGAACCATTGGATGTCTTTAGTGTGAAAACTTGTTAAAGATGTAATACTCCCATTGGTTGTGCTCTCAACCAAACTGTTAAACCATCTAATGTCTGGTGTCATAACTGATCACATGTACAACACCATGGCAGTTGAAGATTAAGCTGAGGCCAATATGACCGCTTCCTTGGCTGAAAATAATAGGAGGTTTTACTTCCACTTTAACTCTGATCATACAATCATGCCATGTCCCAATATTTTCAGTACAAAAGGAAAAAAGTTGAACCGTGGTTGATGGACTTGGGCACAAACCAAAGTAAGATAAAACACAAAACGTTATTAATGCACAATAAGAGGTTAAAACCATGTGCATACAATACATAGTAGCATTCTATACCCTAAATCGTACAGGGTAGTGGTCCCATTCTAAATAAGCAACCTGATAAATTACAGGCTAAACATCAGGTGCCATTCAGTTATACGTTCAGAAACATGTGACCACTTGGATCAACATCTTTAACAAGAAAAAACCCTTGAAATTATTTTTTTGGTATCAAAACCTCTGCTAAAAAGTTATTTTGTTTAATAATAATAATAATAATATTTTTTAGTGGTCAATGAGAAAGGCGCCCTTAAACTGGTGGTCATTGGGAAAAGGACCTCTCTATACTAATGCTCACTGGGAAGACTTCTCCTTATTGATAACTAATCACTGACTCCAATGATCTTTTGAGCTATCAGAGAGGAAGAAATTGTTCACTGTTAAAGAAACCCCTAGCAACCTCTGGTTGAATCCTAGGGTTTAATGAAACCCTGTTTCAGAAAGGCTGACTTTCTGAAGATGGTTGTACTTTCAGGTTGGCATTTGCACATTTATTACATCCTTTCAAAAGGTTAACCCATTTTGTAATTTATATCCACTTCTTCATGCCCAGTATTAAAGGAGTCAATATCAAGCAGTAGTCATATAATGTATTCGCATCGTCGGAGAAAGCATTAAAATATATAACCAGTATGGTCGACTGAACGTTCCCTTGAGTTTGTTCCTACAAGGGACAAACCTCCCTTGCTGGACCTTCTGCACCCAATGGCTGCAAAGACAAAACGCCCCCCCCCCCCCCCCACAGCCAAAGGAGGGCTATTTCAACCATCTTATTAAGCCTTTCTCAACCTTTTCAACACAGAGAAAAAATGACTGTCTACAACTCATGATACATTAGTGTGATGGTTAGTGGGACAAATGCTCCTTACACTTGTGGTCATGGGGAAAATTGCCACCTTACAGCTAACTGGTGAAGAACAATGCCTTTTCCAGCAGGGTGGAGCACCTTGCTAACTTGATGAACCTCACGCTGTAATTTTTAATTGCTGGCATGTTTTTTTGTTTTTTGTTTTTATACATTCAGCTGTCAGCGGGGAGCCCGCTGACAGTTAATGAGTCATCCGTTTTTAAGGATGCGGCTCCCGGCTTTCCGACCCACAAGGTGATACTGCCAGCAAAACCCTGGTGATAAATATTGCATGTTTTTTTACTCTTTGTTCTTGTGAATTGGAATTGGTGCAGGTTCACACTACCGCAACTTGGGATTTGACTTAAGTTGCCCCCCCATTTTGCGCGACATTAGAAATTCAATTGAAGTGAATGAGAGCCGTCTTAATGTACACTACTGAAGTCGCTCCGACTTCAGAAAATGTTCCTGTACTACTTCAAGGTGACTTCTGGGCAACTTCTAGGCAACTTGTACCCATAGATTTCAATGGAAGTCGCCTCCAAAGTCGGATCACTGTCTTAACTGAAGCAACTTTATGGGAAGAGAAAATAGTTTACTCAGGCAAACCCTTCCCTCCCACAGAGCTGATTATTCTGTGATTGGCCACAGCCAAAGTCGCCTGTCCTGGAGGCAACTTTAAGTCACGTTGTAAGTTGCTCCAAGTTGCAAAGTTGCGCTGTAAGTCGGGTTGCCCCTGTGTGAACCGGCTCTTAAGAGCACACCGCATGTTTTTTTGAGAATATTTACCGACACTTTTTTAATTTTGTGGTAAATATTTACTGCATAATCCTTCTTTTTTTTTTTTGGGCTAAAATGTACTTTATTTGCTGCAATAATTTATGCAAATTAGTCACGCAACCATGTTATTGCATACAGTAAATGTTAGCGAAATTTACCCCTTTTGATGTTTATTAAAGAGCTAAACACTGAAGCAGCAGACAATGTGAAAATGAATATTTGTGTCATTCTCAAAACCTTTGGCCACGGCTGTACAGAAAAACACCCACCAACCACTCTTGCAGAATGAATAAAAAGACATTGTGCTCCCACCAGACATTATTCAAATAATAAATCAAAGGAGTCAGGTGGAAAACTAGATATAGCCACTGTCAAGGTATTCTGACATCTGTGGGTACCGGCTGTCAGAATACAATAGTCCTTGCTTAAGCAGGATATATACTAGAATACAACGGCTGTCAGGAGAAATTCACATCAGCCAGTGTCCTAGGAAAAGTTGACATTATAATGATCTTACTCCAGTTAGCCCTGGTTCACACTGGGCTGCGGGAGTGAAGCAGTGCGAGTTCAGCTGAACTCGCACGATTTCACTCCCGCCCGGCAGTCCCGATTTCAGCCGCGATTTCAGAGACATCTGTGCAGGTTTCTGCACAGATGTCAATGTAAATCGCAGGCTGAAATCGCAAAAAGTAGTACAGAGACTACTTTTTGAAATCGGTGCAATGCCGCAGATGCAGCGTCGCACCGATTAGGACGGTGCCATTGCCGTCAATTTGAGGCAAAATCTGCCGTTTTGACATGCGATTTGACATGCCAAATCGCATCTCAAAACGCACCAGTGTGAACCAGGGCTAATACACATACAAAGCTGAATCTGGGTAAACATCAATACATATTTGGGGTGTTGGAAGAAACCAGAACCCATGAAAAACTTGAACTGGCTCCCTTTCCAACAGTTAATCTTAATTCAAGGTGTGCCCTAAGCAGTTGTACATAGCATATTCAATGCAATACATCATTATCGCCACTATAAATGCACAGTGAATTACATATTTGTTATTTCTAACAAAGTTGTAAGCTATAACCTCAACATATATAAAATTGGTGATGGTTTCTCTAGCGCAGCCATTCTTGGCAAGCGTTCCTCCAGAGGTTGCTAGGGGTTCCTATAGCTGTTGCTGATTGAACTTTCATCTGATGGTGCTGGAATTGTTCTGGGGCCAACACCAGGTCTCAAGTCCTGTGGGAACGTGTGGGAATGGCGTCCCTGCACTTTTTTCACAGCAGGAACCCAGTTCCTTTTGCAGGACTTAGAGCAGCCGAGCCGCCTGAGCCAATCCTTCACTAAGCGGCCATGCCCAGCTCGAGTCACTGTCAGGGGCAGGTGAACCTTAGTAATCCCTTATGTTACTGGCCGCTACCTGTATATGGATTCACCGGGTAGTGTGCGGGTATTCCGTCACTCCCTCGATGCCGCAATTTCTCCTGGGAGCTTTTGTCATTGTTTCCAGGAGACATTGTGGAGGTCTGCCTCGAGTTATCGCAGGATTTAAAAAGAACTTAAAGTAAACTCGCGGCAGCCCTCCGCAATCACTCCTGGGAACAATGACAAAAGCTCCCAGGAGACATTGTGGCATCGAGGAAGTGATGGAATACCTGCACACTACCCCGACGAATCTATATACAGGAAGCCGTCAGTAACATAAAGGATTACTAAGGTATAGTGGATCAAAAAAAAAAAATGCGGTTTAGTTATTATGCATATGAGCGTATCATTTTTTTTTTGGTGGGGGAGTGGATCTTGGGTGGGAGTTCCCACACTTTTTTCCCCAGGACTTGACCCCTGGCCAACACCATTTAGAAGAGCCAGTGGCATGACACCAAAATTATTTATAGCTGCCTGTAAGGGTTGCATCTTTATTTCCACTGTAAGGGGGACATTCTACCCTCTTACCACCAATGTCAGGTGCATTTTTCTCACTAATGCTTGATTATTTTCCTTTAGCAGGTATCCCTTTAGAAAAGTACTCTATTTCCAGGCAATGACAATTGCGCGGTCATGCATCGCTGTACCCAAATGACATTTTTATAATTTTGTTCACACAAATAGAGCTTTCTTTTGGTTGTATTTATTCACGGCCAAAAAAGCACGGAAATTTGGGAAAAAATAAATACTTTCTACTTTAAAAGAAATCCAATAAAATCAAATTTTGTCATAAATTTTTGCCAAAATGTCTTCTGCCACATGTCTAGGGTAAAAAAAATCCTGTTAAGTGTATAATTGGTTTGTGTGATCACGGACAGATGTACGCAGATGATCATGTACAGATGTGTGTAGGTGATCATGTACAGATGTGCGCAGGTGATCATTGGGACATAAGGTTTTTACTGTGTGGGGACATGTGTTTTGGGGACTTTGTGTGTTTACATTGTGTGGGGACACTAGGATGGTGATCAGTGTGTAAAAAGCTGAAAAAAAACCCCAGCTCATATTCACTGATCACTGGCCGGCTGCAGAGATCCCAACTAGCCTAGCAACCCGCTCTCTATTTACATCACATGACAGCAGGAGGGCCAATCACAGAGCCCTCCTGCCGATCAGAGATGTGCCGTGTCGGGTGACACAAGCACATTGGGATCGCGTCACTGCGCAGGCACGCAAGCGATACTCCTCCTTCTAAGGGACGTTCCTGAACGTCCATTCAGAAGTAGGAAGCTCCCACCCGGCCGTATATGTGCAGTGGCCAGGTGGGAGGTGATTAAATATACAGGTCTAACATTTGAGGCACCAAAATGTGTGTTGTCCTGTGAAATTTTTTTGGCTTGGTACATCTACATAAAAGCTGAATTTCCCAAGGATGCTAAACTCTTTTCTCTGCTTACAGAAGGGGCTTTATTTGTGTTTTTGTTCTCCTAATTGGGTCCCCCTCTGATACAAATATAAAGCGGAAGATGAATTTTCCCCTGTAATGTGAAAGCACAGCTAGGACACACAGAAAACTAGATATACAGTAATACACATGGAAGTCACCTATGCCCTTGTATCCAACCTGCACCTCGTAGTATTGGTTTCCTTTGTAAGGTATTTCATACAAGCTGTTGGGTTGTGAAGTGAACAGGTGGACCAAGCTCATGTTTTCTCAGCACCAAATCAGCGGTTATCGCTGTAACCCTAGTAGCAGGAGATTAAACAAACATTTCACATTATTTTTTTAAAAGAGACGGAAATGGCTATGGGGCAGACAACTTCTGTTTCATGTTAAACAGCTGTTGCTTTAACCCATTCTCTACTGTGTATAACTTGATCTCCATGCAACGTTACAAGAATATACAGTACAAGGATACATATACAAGGATAAATCAAGTTGACAGACATTGATTTTGTGATGGTTCAGTCATGGTTCAATCAACAGTAACCAGATTTATCTTCTGGATGGTGTGACTGAAATTTTTCGACAGGGTACGGAGGGCAGAATTTTTTATATATTTTTTTTCCTGCAAACCCTTTTTACGGCACTTGTTATGATACCCTATAACATTGTAATATTGTTGTTGATCCCTAGGTTGCTCCCCTCTGTGGGTTTGTGACAATCTGATTTCCTAGCCAATGAACCATCCCATGTTTATATTTGCCTGCACTTTGCACATCATGCTCTGTGTATCTATAATTCGCTGTGACTTCACTGAATCGCCTAGAGCTGACTAATCATTCAAGAAAAAAAGCAGGCATGCATCAGACGTAGAGTGGAAGTAGGTTTTGTGCTTTTTCTCTTGCTTGCAGATAAGCATATCCTTCTTTCTCTTAGGTGCACATGTCTTTCTTGATCATCATAAACATACGTATCTCTCACATTCCATATTCTATGACTCACATATGCATTTGTGTGTTGTGTGCTTCTTTATGATGTACACAGGGATAATGTAGTTTCTATGTGACTGATATAACTCTCTGTAGGCTAGTCAACACATTTTTAAAGATTGTAGCTTTTATTTGCCTTTTTGTTTTCATGAAAAAATGTATGTTGTTGATTTATATTGTGTACAGTTAATTTCAAATATGCTCCGGGGCTCATTTTCACATTTTACAAGCTTTTTTTTTTTTTTTTTACAAATCATAATATCTTCGGCTCAAATTTTGCACATGCAAACGACATTTTCAGACCGGGCAGAGAGCGTTTTTTTGGGTGACAACATTGGCATTTTAACTTAGTGGAGGATGGTGGTATTTTTCTAAATGTTTGTACCATATTTTTTTTAATAGTACCATATATACTCGAGTATAAGCTGAGTTTTTCAGCCTTTTTTTTTTTTAGGGCTGAAAATACACCTCTCTGCTTATACTCGAGTCAGTGTACCTTAAGAAGCCGCGAGCGTCCATTGTTTAAAATTTGCGGCTTCCCCCTGGTCTCTTCCGTGATAGGTGTTTCCCAGCAGACACTGTGTTCAGTGTTCCGCCTATCATGGACGTTCTCTTGACCGAGGATGAAAAGACATCCGTGACTGGTGGAACGCTGAACACTGTGTCGGCTGGGAAACAGAGTCTGAGGATGAGAAGACGTCCGTGATAGGCTGATGGGAAATGCCTATCACGGAAAGGGACCAGGAGGAGACCACGACTTTTAAACAATGAATGGACGCCAGCAGCCTGTCAAGAATTTCAGGTACACTGACTCAGGCACAGTGAGGTGGCAATGGGCACAGTGAGGCGTGCAAATGGGCACAGTGAGGCATGCAAATGGGCATTGTTGACCCTCTTTTGTGCTGCATTCTCACCCTAGGCTTATACTTGAGTCAATACATTTTCCAAGTTTTTTTGGTGTAAAATTCGATACCTCTGCTTATACTCAGGTCGGCTTATACCCGAGTATATATGGTAGATAACTACTTAGTAGTTAACTAAGTTTTATAGTCATTTTATATAACTACTATACGTTTTATAGTAATTAACTACTTAGTAATTAACTAAGTAGTTAAAGCGGTTGTATACCTGCAGAAAAAACAAACAAAAAAGAAATATTAAATAAAACCTGTAAAATACTCACCTTTTAGAATGAGGCATCGGTATCTAATCCTGGCCCACGCAGAGGGAGCTGACATTTTGCACTCGGAGTGTCTTCCTGGTTCACGGCTCCGGTGCTGTGAGTGGCCGGAGCCGTGATGACGCCTTTTCCGCATGTACGTGCGGAAGTCTTCTTCCCAGCAAGGTCCGGCAGCAAATTCGGCAAACTCCCCATCCATCCACGTCTCCATGATTTATTTTTCTGAGAAATCATTTAGAAAACAACCCTCTAGCAGAACTCTGAGGGGGCATTATTTTAAGGTCACCCATGCCCCCCATTTCCACAATGTCATGAAGGGGAGGGGCTTGGTCATTATCACATAAAGCGCAGTCATGCAAAGGTTTGAGAAACCTGATGCAAAAGCTTAGGAAAAGTATCAAGCTGCCATTGATTAGCAATTTCTAATCTGTTTTTATGTGTACAGAGGTTTTAGGTTTACAGGCTGCCTCACCTCAGGCAGGTGCTGGTGCAGGTGGACAGCTCACACTCTGTTCTTCAGGCATGCTTCCTTCCTTCCCTCTGACTCTAAGCCTTGCTGCCTGGAGAAGATGGAGTAGGTGGGTGGAGCAAAAATTGACCAGGTGCAAAGGAGGAAAAAGTTCCTCCTCCACTCAGAATGCTGGGGCCTAGCATCGGCCTCAAAACGTGATGTCACTGGTAGCTAGGCGCAAGGCGACATGTGAGCCTAGCAACCAGTGCAGTGGGCAGCAGAGAGGCCAGTGGACAGTGCAATAAGAGAGTCTAGGGAGTCGAGGTGGCGCCGCTGCTGATGAGAGTAATAGTAAGTGCCTGCCACAGCTTTGGCGCTCCCCTTTGCGGTAGTTTGCGGCACCTAGGCGCGGTGCACCCTGGGACGCCTTTTTCGACAGCCTGGTCGATGAACTCGACGGCCGGCCGAGAACCTTGTCGGGCGGAACGATGGGTTTAGCCCGACGAGGTTCTCGGACGTGTGTACGCGGCCTCAGGCTACTTTCACACTGTAGCGCAGCCACGTTAGTGCTAAAGCGCCGCTTATTGTAGTTTTAGCTGCGCTTTTTGGCAACTAGCGGGGCGCTTTTAACCCCCTGCTAGAGGCCGAAGAAAGGGTTGGAACCGTCCGTATTGCAGCACTTCTGAAGTGTTTTTTAGGTGCTTCGAAAGCGCTACCCATGCATTCCAATTGGCAGTAACGGTGGAGGAGTGGCGTGTACAGCACTCCCAAACCACCTCAAAGTTGCTGCTTGTAGGACTTTTTGTAACGTCCCGCAAGCGCACCGCACTCAGGCTTTCACACTGGAGAGGCATTGGGTTTCAAGTGCTTTACAGGCGCTATTTTTAACGCTATGACGCCTGAAGATGCCATAAGTGGATGTGAAAGTATCCTTAAAGATATTCTATGTGCGTACAGTTCTTATGCAATCTTATACAGAGAGTTTCCATCCCATTAATCTTGACAATATTTTTCAGTTTTCGGGCATGAGGTAAAGTTCCAAGGTCGCAGAATGGATAATTGGATTAAAACCCGGCACTCCAGTTTGTCCATAAATGTCATTCTTAAGCAGAGCAATTAATTGCTGGGATACATGTTTAGAGATGACAGCTAAGTCACCGAATGCTTATGGGTGTCATCACATTTCTAATCTATGTACATTGTGAAGCAGCTGAAGAGAACATGATTCACATTCTGACACAAATCAGGTGTGCGGTCCAATTATCTCTTCATTCTGTGTCTTATGCCTCATACATGCGGTGAGATTATCGGACGAATGACCGTCCATTTTTGGTTGCATGCTAGTCTCCATTTCAAAAATTAAGAGGTTGCGAAAATTCGCGTACAACAGAATAAAAATTCAGAAGCAGTGTCATCTATTGTATTTTCGGGTGAAGACTGTACTAATTAACCACTTGCCGAATGCCTTACATACATATACGTCGTCAGAATGGCATGGGCAGGCAAAGCAACGTACAGGTATGTTGCTTTGAATCTGCTGCCTAGCGGGTGCACGCTTGCCGCGACTGTGTCCGTGGGACCCGCGGACTCGATGTCCGCCGGTGTCCCACGTTCGTGTCACGGTAAACAAGGCATGTGACAGGACAGTGATCTATTGCTCCCTGTCACCGGGAGCGGTGATCACTGCTGTGTCACTTGTAGCCCAGCCCCCACACAGTTAGAAATCACTCCCTAGGACACACTTAATCCCTTCCTTGCCCCCTAGTGGTTAATCCCTTCCCTGCCAGTGTCATTTACACAGTAATCGGAGCATTCTTATAGCACTGATCACTGTTATAAATTACATTGGTCTCAAAATAGTGTCAAAAGTATCCGATGTGTCCGCCGTAATATCGCAATCACGATAAAAATCGCAGATCGCTGCCATTACTAGTAAAAAATAAAATAAAACTGCCATAAAACTATGCCCTATTTTGTAGACGCTATAACTTTTGCACAAACCAATCAATATATGCTTATTACAATTTTTTTTTAATCAAAAATATGTAGAAAAATACATATCGGTCTAAACTGAGGTAATATTTTTTTTTATATATATATATATATTTTTGGGGGGATATTTATTATAGCAATAAGTAAACCGTGTTGCTTTTTTTTTTTTTTCAATTGTAGCTCTTTTTTTGTTTATAGCGCAAAACATAAAAACCGCAGAGGTGATCAAATACCACCAAAAGAAAACTCTATTTGTGGGAAAAAAATGGTTTTAATTTTGTTTTGGGTGCAACGTTGCACAACCGCGCTATTGTCAGTTAAAGCGAGTACAAAAAATGGCCTGGTCATTGGGCAGCCTGGTCATTTGGGCTGAAGTGGTTAAACAAAAATCGTATGATCTGGTATCGTACGAGAAAATTTCAGTGTTTGTCCCTTTGGATAATATCAGACGAACTATGGTCGGCTCCCGAAAGCTGTGTACTAACAATCAGATTATCGTACGATCGATTTGAAAGCAGTATTTTTTGTTCTGATTTTTGGGCCTTTAGGGCTTGGTAAAACCTGAATGTGGTGTGGGAAACCTGCGTTCCAGGAACATTTTCCACACCGCATTCCATATCAATAGATTCCTAACAACAGTCCAAACGCAGATCGCAAAAGCACTGCATTTCCCTGCATCAGATTGCATGGTACCGCAAGTACCAGGTGATCTGGTTGCAGTGCATTTTTAAAGTAGTTCATGCACTACTTATGGTGTGATCCAGGGCGATTTCAGCTTGTTCAAATTAAATGGGCTGAAGATCTCATCACGCTTATTTGCATGTATAACTAACAGCAAAATCTTTTTTTTTTTTTTTTTTTGGAAGAAAAGGAGAGGGAAAAGAAAACCTATCAGGTTTTTATTGCTGTCTGTGCCCCCGTTAGAGAGATTTACCCTCTCTATTGCAAAGAAATTTTCCCGATGGGGCTTTGAAGCAGCTAAAGTGAAAAAATGTATAGGAATGCAACGTCTATAGTAAAACGTTTTTATTACAAAATTGTGATGACATAAAAATTATTGTACAAGGAATGAGTTGCGGCATAGGCACAAGTTAAAATATCCATACACATTTCATGATAAGACAAAATGATACATAGCCTGGGATATGGCAAGCATGTACAATTTCTAACGCGTTTCGACCAGTTGGTCTTCTTCAGAGGATTTTTTAATAGTCGTAGCTGAAAAAGATTATTTACATGAATAAATGTTATATATAGATTGTCTCGTCTATATATTCCCTATGGGGTCCACACTCCATGGGAGATGATCCCAGACCCAAAAAGGGGGGGAGGGGGACAAGGGAAATTAGTTTGGATGTAGATTATTTACATAGAAAATCATCAGCATATTTACCAAGAACAAAAGGGTAAGGAGGGTCCAGACAGAGATGGGAAAAGATGATCCGACACTGCAAAGGCTCCCAATCACAGTCCCCAGTCACTGCCGCGCCCCAGGAAAGCACCATCCAAGGGTGGCCGCATGCAACTATCGGAGGAGCACCTGGCATGAATTACCGCACTCGGAGAAAGGGGGGGTGGGGTAGAAGTGGGCGAATCCTATAATGAGTAAAGTAAGTATGGCTGATAAGGAACCAACTGGTTATATGTTTGGAACATGGAGTATTCAACGAGTAAGACGGTAAAGGGGAACAGAGGTCCAGGGTAGAGGGAATGGAGACAAACAATAAGTGAGGGGATGTGAGAAGTGAAGGGAAAAGGATAAAGAAAGAAGGGATCAGAGTGAAAGGGGAAGGGAAAAGAACCCTGTGAAGGACAGGGAAAGGGGACATAGGTGAGAGTGAAGGGAAGGGGAAAATAGTGTAGGGAGAAAGGGAAAAAAGGGAGGATGAGGTGAGAAGGTGAATAGGGCCGTGTGAGAGTAAGGAGTGAATGAAAAAAGGGATGAATAAGGGACGGGATAATGAGTCGTGTGGGCAGTGAAAAGGGAATGAAGAAAAAGTGATGTGTGTAGGGGTGAAAGGAGTGGTATTATAAGAATTGAATGGGCTAGGGGAGAGTGGGGGAGTGAGTGAGAGGAAGGGAAGTGAGGGGAGAAGTATGAAATGTACAAAGCAAAAGGGAAATGAGGGAACAGAGTGAACGTGGCCATACGTTGGAGCGGGTGAAAGTGAGGGAACGGATGAGAAAAATGAATAGGATATGTGAGTGATGGTGACGGAGTGTGAGAGAGGAAATGACAAGGAGGAAAGGAGGGAAGGGAAAGGGAAGGGAGAAGTGAGGAATAAGCTAGGTGAGGGGAAAGGAAGGAGGAAAAAAGGGGAAGAGGGGAGAAGGGAAAGGAAAGAAATGATTGAAGGGAAATACCCTCTCTATTTGTCCTGTTTACCATTGTTTTGTGTTGTCCCCTAAAAAGTAATAGCGTGCAAATATTCCAATGGGGCGACTAGTTCTAGTGACCTTGGGGGCCCCAGAGGTTTTTCCATATTTTCAGGAATTTCCTCTCACTTCGTTGTTGGCTATGGTACAGGAAGTAAGGGGGAAATCTCCCCAATGGGACACAGATGACAAAAAACTTTACAGGTGTTATACCCTCCTAATGCTGGCCGAACCCATTTCAGAAAAAAGAACATTTGGCCGTGAGTGCATGTCCTAACTTTAGGCTTTTTCCCAGACAAGAAATAGGAAGTGGGCTCTAATAGGTATTTACTAGCAAAGCAACAAGGGCAGAAGATTTAATAGATGGAAAGATGAAAAAATGACTGAAGGTCTGCTTTAAAGCGGGGGTTCACCCTTAAAACTACTCTGTGTGATCCCATCCAGCATACTGGCGTCAGCGCCAGTATGCTTTTTTTTTTTTTTAATCTTCGTACTTACGGTTTAATTGATAATTTTATATTGTGCCTACCGCAGGTGAATGGCGCGTCTATGGAGCGTCACGGCTTCCGAAAATAGCCGACTAGCACTCGGGTATTCCCGGCGCTATACGGCGGCCGCGCACAGACCTAGGAGCTGACTGCGCAGGCGCCGTATATATATCCGAGTCCTATTTCGGCTTTTTTCGGAGGGCGTGAAGCGCCATAGCCATTGGACTCGGATATATACGGCGCCTGCGCAGTCAGCTCCTAGTTCTGTGCGCAGGCGCCGGGAATACCCAAATGCTAGTTGGCTATTTTTGCAAGCCGCGACGCTGAATATACGCGCCATTCACCTGCGGTAAGCACAATGTAAAATGATCAATTAAACCGTAAGTACGAAGATTACGCCAGTATGCTGGATGGGATCACACAGAGTAGTATTAAGGGTGAACCCCCTCTTTAAGGTCGAGATCCACCCAGATTCCTGACCAGCAGCTGGCTCAGCCTCTCGGCATGTCGCTGAGAGCCTGTAACAGATGTTTCTGCCCCCTCTACAGCCTGGCACTCTAGTGAGCACTGGATGGAGCGGAGAGTGAAGACTGACAGTCAGTGCTCTCTACTCATTGAAAGCTGAGAATGTGAAGAAAAGGAGGGATATGCCTGTCGAGGTATTATTACCAGGTTGGGTCCCTTTTGTTTTACAAAAGGGGACAGTTGTGTTTAATAGTATTAAGGCGGGTCATTTATTTTGCAGCTCGAGTCTTAGTGGCTGAGTTGTGTAATCGGCTGATGTATTTATTTACAGTTGATATACATGATAACAGTTATGTTTTAACACTATTTGTTATAAACCAGTAATAAAGGGCACGGCCAAATATTGTCCAAATAAAGTTTTGTTTTTCATCAATAAACTGATTGTCTTTTGGTTTTCTTTATGTCCGGGCCATGCTGCCTGCGATCCCTCTGAGTGATCAACAATGTTGTGACCGCTCAGTTCTCTGGCTTAGACCTGGTAGAGAATAGTGGCAGCATTGGAGCGATGTGTGTGTGTGTGTGTGTGTGTATGTGTATGTGTGTGTGTATATATATATATATATATATATATATATATATATATATGTGTATATAATATATAAATGTGTGTATGTGTATAATATGTTTTTGGTATCCCACACTTCTCCTTTAACCAAAACTGAAACTGGTGCAATACTTTGCTCTAGCTCACATTAGGACATTTATGTGATGCATTTACACACGAGTATTATGCTGTGAATTTATATACATTGCAGTATGGCAGCCCATTAAAAATAATGCAAACAAATGTGTAAAAAAAAAAATTGGATATGCCATGTTTTTTTAAAATAAAACTGTTCACCAACCTAGACTGGTGGGCATTGTGGCTTGCCGCAACGTTGTTGTACTACCTTCTGCGTTCACGCTATTGCAAATTTGGATGGGGGTTTCACCACATCCAATTCGCATGTCAGGAGATTGTGACCGGCTCTCAATGGACCCGGTTCACACATCTCCAGAGTGAATTGTACAGGAGTCCTTGTGTCTTCTGGTGTGTTTCAGGTCCGAATTCAGGCAAAAATTTGGATTGAAATTAGACCTGAAATGGGGAACAGGGACGCCCCAGACCCCTGCTGTGGGCCGCTCCATGCGGCAGTGTGAACCCAGCCTCAAAATTAATGGTACTGCAGTGCAACAATACATTTAATGCATTTTGCCTTGTATTACTGCAATGTAATAATGTGATGAGCCCATAAATTATTTAATAATAAACTTTGCTTTTAAAATGTCACACAGGCCTTTCGTAAAAGATACATTGATTTTAATTGCATTTAATGTATACAAATGTAAAATTATGTATTTAGGTGGCAAAAATATGAATGCAATCTATACACTGGGGGGATAACTTCTGGTGGAATCTAGGATGGGAAAGAACCCGGGTGTCCTAGTAGATGATAGGCTCAGCAATGGCATGCAATTGCTGCTAAAAAAGCAAACAGAATATTTGCATGCAGTAAAAAGGGGATTAACTCCAGAGATAAAACGATAATTCTCCTACTCTACCGGACTCTGGTCCGGCGGCACCTGGAGTATGCTGTCCAGTTTTGGGCACCAGTCCTCAGGAAGGATGTGCTGGAAATGGAGCGAGTACAAAGAAGGGCAACAAAGCTAATAAAGGGTCTGGAGGATATTAGTTATGAGTGAAGGTTGCGATCACTAAGCTTAGAGGGGTTGTAAAGACAAAAAATGTTTCCTCTTAAATTAACCACTTCCCCACCGCGCCATAAGCATTTTACTGCTACGGCGCGGTGGAGTTGCTTTGACACGACGTCCCTGGGACGTCCTCGTGCACTTCCGCGATTGCGCGTCCCCTGGGACGCGCTCGCGAAAGTGTCCGTGCTCGCCGGGTCTAGAAGACCCGGCGCATCACGGATCACGGTAAATTGCCGCTGATAGCGGCCGTTTACCACGTGATCGCGCCGTCGAATGACGGCGCGATCACTTGTAAACAAACCGGCGTCATTTGATGACGCCGGTTCCTCCCTCTCCTCGCTCTCCGCTCTGTACCGTTCGGTACAGTGTGCGAGGAGAGGGGGGGGGAGCGGGGTGTCAGCAGCTGAGCTGTGGCTGGATCTGTGACAAATGCAGTCACAGATCCAGCCATCCCTCAAAACATCCCAGCTCTGCAATCCCCTAGTACCCTGCAATCCCCCCAGTACCCAACAATCCCCCAGTACCCCACAATCCCACAGTACCCCACAATACCCCAGTACCCCACAATACCCCAATACCCAACAATACCCCAATACCCAACAATACCCCAATACTCAACAATACCCCAATACTCAACAATACCCCAATACTCAACAATACCCCAATACTCAACAATACCCCAATACTCGGCAATACCCCAATACTCTGCATGATACTTTGCAATACCCCAATACTCGGCAATACCCCAATACTCGGCAATACCCCAATACTCGCCAATACCCCAATACTCGCCAATACCCCAATACTCGCCAATACCCCAATACTCGCCAATACCCCAATACTCGCCAATACCCCAATACTCGCCAATACCCCAATACTCGCCAATACCCCAATACTCGCCAATACCCCAATACTCGCCAATACCCCAATACTCGCCTATACCCCAATACTCTGCATGATACTTTGCAATACCCCAATACTCGGCAATACCCCAATACTCGGCAATACCCCAATACTCGGCAATACCCCAATACTCGGCAATACCCCAATACTCGGCAATACCCCAATACTCTGCATGATACTCGGCAATACCCCAATACTCTGCATGATACCCCAATACTCGGCAATACCCCAATACTCGGCAATACCCCAATACTCGGCATGATACTCGGCAATACCCCAATACTCGGCAATACCCCAATACTCGGCAATACCCCAATACTCGGCAATACCCCAATACTCGGCAATACCCCAATACTCTGCATGATACTTTGCAATACCCCAATACTCTGCAATACCCCAATACTCGGCAATACCCCAATACTCGGCAATACCCCAATACTCTGCATGATACTTTGCAATACCCCAATACTCTGCAATACCCCAATACTCTGCAATACCCCAATACTCGGCAATACCCCAATACTCGGCAATACCCCAATACCCTGCATGATACTTTGCAATACCCCAATACTCTGCAATACCGCCTATGGAGATTTTTAAGTAGCGAAGTTTGGCGCCATTCCACGAGTGTGCGCAATTTTGAAGGGTGACATGTTGGGTATCTATTTACTCGGCGTAACTTCATCTTTCACATTATGAAAAAAAATTGGGCTAACTTTACTGTTTTGTTTTTTTTTTAGCACAAAACAGTTTTTTTTAAAAACACGCGTTCAATAAATTTCTGCGAAAATACCGTGCGCGATAAAAAGTTGCAACAACCGCCATTGTATTCTTTAGGGTCTTTGCTAAAAAAGCATATATAATGTTTTGGGGTTCTATGTAATTTTCTAGCAAATAAGTGTTGATTTTTCCATGTAGGAGAGGAATGTCAGAATTGGTCTGGGTGTTCCAGAACGCCTGATGGCGCTCCCTGCATGTTGGGCCTCTGTATGTGGCGACGCTGTGTAAAAGTCCCACACATGGGGTATCGCCATACTCGGGAGGAATAGCAGAATGTGTTTTGGGGTGTAATTTGTGGTATGCATATGCTGTGTGTGAGAAATAACCCACTAATATGACAGAAACAAGTTTTTTTTTTTTTTTTTTTACAGAATTTTCAGTCGTTTTTCTTTTATAGCGCAAAAAATAAAAAACCCAGAAGTGATCAAATACCACCAAAAGAAAGCTCTATTTGTGTGAAAAAAAGGACAAAAATTTCAAATGGGTAGAATGTTGTATGACTGAGTAATTGTCATTCATATTGTGAGAGCACCGAAAGCTGAAAATTGGTCTGGTTAGGAAGGGTGTTTAAGTGCCCAGTGGTCAAGTGGTTAAAGTCTGACAGTAGCTGATGAAGTAAAAAGTAATGTTTTGCATTATAACTAATTTGATCCCTGTTGAAATCGAGCTGTTTTATTCACCCCCGTCACTCCTGAATCGTTATTCTCACTGACTTCCTGGTTTGCGGTGCACATTCATTCTTGCTACTTCACGGCCTAATGGGAACTACAGTTCCCATTAGGCTTAGCCTCCATGTCTGTGAGGGATAAGAGAGCATCTTCATGCAGGGCTGTAGTCATAGGAAGGGGGTGAACACATTCTGCTTTCCACCATGCAAAATGGCTCAGGTGCTGGTGGAAAGCATGAAGAGGAGAGACAGGAAATGGCATTTTCAAACCTGGATTACTGTATTTTGGAGGTCAAAAGGAAAAACGAGGTAAGTGATATTTAAATGCTCTAGCTTACAGCAATCAATTGATCTAATAAAAAACGAACCTTTAGTGTTCCTTTAATCTCTCTGGAGAAGGGACGCTTAAGATGGGATAGGATTTCAATTTACAAATACCATACTGATGACCCCACAATATAGATACAACTTTTTTTGCGGAAGGGAATTTAATAGGACACATGGCCACTCATTAGGATTAGAAGAAAAGAGGTTTAACCTTAGACTGCGTAGAGGGTTCTTTACTGTAAGAGCAGCAAGGATGTGGAATTCCCTTCCACAGGCCGTGGTCTCAGCGGGGAGTATCGATAGTTTTAAAAAACTATTAGATAAGCACCTGAACGACCACAAACTACAGGGATATACAATGTATTACTGACATATAATCACACACATAGGTTGGACTTGTGTTTCTTTTCAACCTCACCTACTATGTAACTATGTAGAAAGCATCTACTGAATTATGCTCTGGAGGATCAGCATAAAGCACTGTATGACATCTAGCACTACATGAGGCTTAGCCAAACCAGATTCCCAGCTGTTATTGAACAACACACCCTAGCATGACTTTATTCTAATATTGGAGTTTTATGGGCAGTATAGTTGCTTAGTGGTTAGCACATACAGTATATGCCTTTCAGCACTGGGGACCAGGACACTATCTGCATGGATTTTTGCTTTCCTCCAATGTCTGCACATGTTTGCTCCCACGCTTCAAAGACATACTGGTCTATACGTTGGCCCTAATATGTGTGTATACTGTAAATTTGCTATGCACATGTGTTATCGCATTCTGCATGTCAGTCCTGAACTGAGAAAATAAGAAGGATGAATAAAGACTGGGTGACCTACTTTGTAAATAAATTTGCCAAGAAATTTCAAGGAAAAATTACTTTCAAGAGCATTAGACACGTCGCCCATAGAATCGCTGAGAGTCAGGTATGACTGAACAGATATATATGTGCGTTTTTATGTTTCCAGATGTTTCTAAATGCCTGTTGTTTATACGTGCACGTGACTGTACGAGACATGTAGTCATATCTAAAATTAAAAAAAATTGACGTACAATACATAATTCTACTGTGACAGAATGTTTGTCTAGATTTTAAAGATTATTATTACTCATGTGCAATTAAAAAAAAATATTTTATTTTATTTGCCGGAGGATAAAATGAGAGCTTTTTGTGATGTGAATACATTGGTGTTTACAATGATTACGCCTTGCTTAATAATATTTACACATTTAAATATATGTCTTGCACCGCACTGGCAGGTGTAGATTTAAAAATGTTTCATTTAAGTTTAAGGTATAATTTATTTCTTGGCAGTGAAGTTAATTAAAGTGATGGAAGTTTATAAACTGCCTGTGGCATGTGTGATTTAGACCTGGTTCTCATCTATGCATTTTTTAGTGTGTTTTCAGTTGTGCAGAAACACACTACAGTCCATTTAACATGGTTTCCTATGGGTCACGTTCACATCTGTGCATTTTATGGAAAGGGCCAGGGATTTGTTTCTGGTTTCATAGACTTCAATGCATTAAAAATGTGTAATAAAAAACGCAAAATGCACCTGGAATATGCAACCTACATAGGTGGGAATTAGGCCTTGGGCTGGATTCACACCTATGCATTTTTAGTGCTTTTTGCATTTTGTAGATTTGCTCTAGAGAACGTGTTCCATAGGAAACCATGTTAAATAGACTGTAGTGCAGATCTGCAAAATGAAAAAAAAGCACTAAAACTGCATAGGTGTGAATCCAGCCTTACAGGATATCTAAACCCAGGGACAACAATTCGGCACTGCATCGCTTTAACAGACAATTGCGCAGTCGTGCTACATGGCTCCCAAACAAAATTTGCGTCCTTTTCTTCCTACAAATAGAGCTTTCTTTTGGTGGTATTTGATCGCCTCAGCGATTTTTTTTCTTTTTTGCGCTATATACAAAAATAGAGCGACATTTTTTAAAAAAAAACAATATTTTTTACTTTTTGTTATAAGAAAAATCAAATAAACTAAATTTTAGTTAAACATTTAGGTCAAAATTTTTTCAGCCACATGTCATTAGTAAAAAAAAAATTTGCAATAAAAAAAAAAATAGCTACCTAGCGGGAACAGCGACACTAATACAGCGATCAGAAAAATGATCGCTTAGTGACACTGGCAATAGGGAGTGAAAGGGTTAACTAGGGCGGTGATCAAGGGCTTAAAACTTTATTAGGGGGTACGGGGGCTACCCTGGACCTAACACTAACTGCCTGTCACACTAACTGTCACACTGACACTAAATGCAGTGATCAGTACATATATGATCACTGCATTCAGTGACACTGTGACAGGGGGTGGGGTGATTGGGGGGGTTAATGTGCCTATGTGTAGTGTGTGTCAGTGTAGTGTTGGTGCAGACTTACTGTGTGAGTCTTCTCTCCTCAGCAGCAGTTGAAAATAGCGCTGAGAGGAGAGATTACATCACTTCCCCCTTCCTGTGTTTACACAGGAGGAGGAAGTGACACACGGGGGGAGCGCGGGGATTGGCTGGGAGTGATCCAGAGGGGGCGGACAAAAATGAACCGCCGCCCCCTCACCACGGATCGCTCCTGAAGCCCCGGGGACCGTCGCAGGTACCGGGGGGGGGGGGTCCCGATCTGACCCCCGTCCCACGTCCAGGCAGGTACGCCAATGTGCCTGTACGTGCCATTCTGCCGACGTAAATGTACATGCGGCGGTCCGCAAGTGGTTAAATACATTCTCCCCCAATTATCTTTGTTTCATAAACTGTTTATGA
The DNA here is from genome assembly GCA_029574335.1 of Rana kukunoris. Classification (NCBI taxonomy): domain Eukaryota; kingdom Metazoa; phylum Chordata; class Amphibia; order Anura; family Ranidae; genus Rana; species Rana kukunoris. The sequence goes on from CM056051.1 coordinate 135,054,186, forward strand.
GCTGAGATCAGTGGCGATCTTCGGGATCACCGCTGTTCACAGTTTCATAAATGGACACCTTCGTAAACAAGCCAAAGCATGACAAGCTTCGCTACTAAACGTGCCTCAATACCCATTCGATTCTATCTTGCAGGATGTCTTTTCATCTCTAATTGAGAGGCAGTAGCCGAGACCCTAATGAGGCCTACCCACTTTTTACCTTGACTGTCCATGTACCCCCATGAAGGACAACAGATCCCCGGGCCATTTAGTGCTGGACAGTTACCTGGAATCAGATAGCCAGTGTGTCCTATAAATTACAGCTGATGTTTTATTCTTATAAATTAATTCTATTGTTTTTACAAAAATGCTGTCATCTTATACTTATGCCCCCTAGAATATACTTAAAACATAGTTATTCTATAAGACTGAGAAAAAAAAAAAACGATTTACTTTACAACTATTGACAACTAATTACAATCTTATTTTGAAATAAGTATTCTGACGTAAATTTATGAAACCTTGTGAGCTGCACTGCTGCCCGTACTTCCCGCACTTCCCTAAAATTTGTGCAAAAAACTTGCAAATAAGTGCAGCGTTTAACTATATAAACATAAGAACATCCCATAAGGGATATAATCAATGCAAGCAAATGTGAACAAATAATGTAAAAAGTGTAAATATGGAATTAAAATAAAATAATTCACATAAGTCCAAAAAGTGTACTTGTAAATAGATAAAATGTGTTAAATCAACGTGCCAGTTCACTTTCTGAAAAACAAATGTGTAGATGAAACAATCTCTTCAGTCATCCAGCTCTGTGCATATTATCAAAATCCTGTGCTCCCTCCACCGGGTGTGCCGTCAACTTATATACTTTAAAATCAATATGTTTGGAGTTTACAAGCAGCCACCAAGGAGGAAAAATAACAAGAGCAAATTGTAAGGCTGGAGATTCTATTCATAAAGGTGCTTTTTCCCTTTCTTATATTAAAAAATAATCCTTCGCTCCAAGCAGGGGTGTATTTAGGTTTTGTGCTGCCCTAGGCCTGGTGAACCTCGCGCAACCCCTAACTTTATATATGACGCACCCCTTCCTTTTTAAGACCCGTCCTGTAATTTTCATGGGATAAGGACAGGGGGACAGGGTGGGATGAGCACAGGGGGACAGGGTGGGATGAGCTCAGGGGGGCAGAGCATCTTTTAATTTGGGGGGAGAGGGTGGTATGGGGATATGTGCTGGGGAGTGATTTGAGAGGGAAGAAGATATGTGCTAGTGGGGGGGGGGGGGGAATCGGATGCCCCACTAGCACATATCTTCTTCCCTCTCAAATCACTCCCCAGCATATATCCCCATACCACCCTCTCCTCTTCCATCACTTCATTCGTTCACCTCGTATCTGCCTGCCCCCTCCTTCCCTCCTGTCGCTTTTTCGCCGCTCCCCCGCAAAGTGCCGCCCTAGCCCTGGGCCTTGTCGGCCTACGCCATAATACATCTCTGGCTTCAAGTCTTCACTCCCCTGTGCCTGCTCCTCCAAAATCTTCTCTGTGCAGCCTACTGGACTCCACAAGCCCTTCCCTTCAAAAGTCTCCAAGCTTTTCATTGCTATGTAAAGTCCTTTCATATATCTTGAAGATCTCAGAGGAGGCAGGACAAGTGAGTCTAGGACTTAGAGGCATGTTTAGAAGGACAAACCTATGTAGGATACAGTTATCCTTTAACACCTTCCCATCCAGCCTATAGCAGATTGACGGCCAGGCAGGGGCTTTACCATCCTCAGTGGACATCACATTGTGCCTCGTTCGCGTGTCCCCGGGGGCGTGCAGCACACGCTTGGTGGTGAGCTGTGTCCTTTGGACACAGTGCAACACCAATCAGGGTAAAGAGCTGATGATGTAGGCTCTTTTCCATGTGATCTGCTGTGTTCAATCAAAGCTGATGATGTAGGCTCTTTACCATGTGATCTGCTGTGTCCAATTGCATCTCATGTAAACAAATGCTGGTTATTGGCATTTGCTTTCCCCAGCGCTGTCAGTGTCTGAGGAAAGGAAAGCCGATAATCGGCTTTCCAGTTACAGGGTACATTTACACTGACAATCAGGGCACTGATTGATCAGTGCACCCCCATCAGTGCAGCATATAAGTGTCCATCCATGCTACATATTCATGCCCATCAATGCAGAATATTCGTGTCAGTGTAGCCTCATCAGTGCTATCTCATCACTGCCCATCAATGCAGCCTTATGAGCATACATCAGTGAAGAAGAAAAATTACTTATTTGCAAAATTTTATGACAGAAACGATGGGAAAAAAATGTTTTGTTTCCAAATTTTCTGCCTTTTTTGTTTTTTTTTTGTTTGTTTAGCGGAAAATGTAAAACCCAGTGGTGATAAAATACCACCAAAAGAAAGCTCTATCTGTCTTAAAAAAAAATATTTAATTTGGGTATAGTGTCATATGATCGCACAATTGTCATGTAAAGTGCGACAGCACTGAAAGCTGAAAATTGGCCTGGGCAGGAAGGGGGAGAAAGTGCCCAGTACTGAAGTGGTTAAAAATGTCTAATTCTAATATTTTTTTTTTATTTTAGCGCTTCTATTATTAATTTTGTCTTCTCATTTTATATGCATGCAGTTTGTCTAGTGCAGTGAAAGTCTTGTTTTTGAGACTTATCAATTGTACATTTTGGTTAGGGCTTGTGTACGTAGGCATTTGTTTTCCTCCACATCAAATGCAGGTCAGCAGATTCCTCAATAATTTAGTGTGGGTGGCAATTCTGATGCTTTTGTTTGACCAGCATTGCTTTGTGTTTCTGTGGAAGCTACATGTGCTATAGATATGAGTTTGAATTACTGGAAAAGCAGCTCAGATGCAGTGATTTGTGTTCCAAAGTTTGTGTTTGAGCACTGCTATGTATAGTTTCACAGGATAGCATTTGGCAACACTCGTAGAAATGAGGCCTCATATTATGATAGTCGAACGTCTGCTAAAGCAGGTGTTTTAGTGGATTAAAAAAAATTGCTTTTACTTTCTAGTTCAAGAGGAATAACCTAAAGCAGGGGTAGGCAACTTCGGACCTCCAGCTGTGGTTAAACTACAAATCCCATCATGCCTCTGCGAGTCATGGTTGTGATTGTCAGGGTCTTGCACTGTCTCATGGGACTTGTAGTTTCACCACAGCTGGAGGATGGAGGTTGCCTACCCCTGACTTAAAGCCTTGTTCACACTACTAGATTTTTGGGTTGAACAAAAAAAAAACTCACAGCTCAGGTCGGAGCCGCTGTACTTACAATCCAATGTTAGTACAGTGCTCTTCTCTGCTCTGTTATTGTGTCCAGACAGGAGAACGCAACCACCCCACCCACCCCCCCCGCACGCCGGAACACTCCGGTCAGCCATTGGCTGAGAGCACAGATTGGGGTCGGTCAGCAGACCATTTTCGGTCATGACCCTTCGACAGAAGCTGGTCGAACGGCTGACTTCTGTCAGACCAGCTACCATACACACAGGCCAAATGTCAGCCGGTCTCTATTGAACCGGTGATGTCGCCCGACATTTGGCCCAAGTGTACTAAGCTTTAACACCTTATAGAGGTCAGTCGATCTAAACAGGATATATGTGAGTCTCCAGGCTGTATTTGATTAAAATATTTTATTATGTGTAACAATAAACTGCTGAAATTATCTGGAGTCCAGAAGGCAGATGGAAGTGTCAATAATGCCTCGTTTCCACTGAGCGGATCGGCTCGGTACGGCTTGGTACGGCACGCTATTTAGGGTGTTTCCATTATGAAAGCGTACCTTAAAACCGAACCGTACCACACCAGCAAGGGTCCTGCTTCAGATGAGGGACCAGAGAGAGTGGAACGGTTCGGTCAGGGCGGACCTACAAATGCATCTCACTGATTGGTGGATGCGCTAGGAATTTTTTCTAAACCCTGAATGGTCCCTCACGGTCCGATTTGCAGTGGAAACGCTCACGCCATTAGACTGGCCCCATTCGAACCGCTCCAAAATTACTGACCCGATCCGTGCAGTGGAAACGAGGCATATGTGACCCTAAAGTGGGAACTCCACTAATCTGCTTCCTCCCTCCCCCTTCCAGTGCCATTTGGTACCTTTCCGGGGGGGGGGTAACGTGTACCTGTTTTTGACAGGTACCCGTGCCCACTTCTAGAATACCTGGCTGCGGCAAGATGCAGCGAGGTCCCCCGGAAGTTCAGCCCCCCTCCTCCTTCCCCTCGCTGCTGAGCCATTCACAAAGCGTAGTGCGCTTTCTGCATGCACAGTAGGGAACTGGCTGTGAAGCTGCAAGGCTTTACTGCTGGTTTCCCTTACAGGCAATGGCGGCGGCAGCACCCGAGAGCTGACGGAAATACCAGCTGGGGTGCCGACATCGCTGGTTTCGATATATGTATGTTTATCCAACAATCTACCTTCTTACATTGTGATCTCTTAAACTTGATTTTTATTGTAATGCCTTATTGCAATTTTTATTGTAAAATTACATTTCTCATAAAAGTTTTACATTTTATGACTAGTAATACTTATGAGTTATTTGTAGTGTTTGGTGTATAGTAGCCCTGATGAGGGGGAAAGCACTTCCCCCGAAACACGTTGGCTCTTCTCATTACCTGTGAACAGTAAATTTCAATGAACAACTTTTAGTAAACAACCCAAAGTATGAATTTTTTTTTTTTCGCGGGGGTGCTGGACCTCCTCTTTAAATATTCATTTTATAGGATATTTTTACTGTTAAAAAACATCATCCATCCATCCATTTTTTTATTTTTTATTATGATTTTTTTCTTTTTCTTTTTTTCCTTTTTTTTGGTTTATGCTGTACACTTTATTAATTACTGGTTAACATGTTTGCACTAAAAGCCATTATTTGTAGCACATGCCTTCGGGCCTAGGAGAGAGCTACAGGGGCAGGTGGTAATTTGGTTGGCGGGAGTTGGTAATGCTGTAAAAAAAAAAAATCATCTGATTTAAATTTCCCATTTGATGTCTGAAAACAATTAGAGGGGAAAGGATTGTGAATAGCTAAATTTGATTTCTAGGTGTATGTAGAACCACTTTAGATATACGACTCCCAATGGTCTCGGATATGGAGGTACTCACTCTCATGTCTAACACTGTTCTCTAAAAAAAAAAAACAATAAAAATATTGAAACATAAAAAAAATCTGAATTTGTTGAGCCTCCAGCATAATATGACAGGTAAACTGTGATGTTAGAGGCTTTTTGAAAACTGAAAAGCGATTACGTTGTTTACAGTCATAATGCAGCAGCCATACTAAGCAGTGGGCATGAAACAAAAGCTGCAATAATTATATAAACTAGATGAGAAAATAGAGGGACTTTAGGAAGAGATTTGCATGTTTTTGTGTTGGGATCATAGTAATTAGTATGCAATTTTCTCAGGCCATAGTGTGGTTCTGATTAAACTAATTTGCTACGCAACAAAGGCTGTTGGCCAAAAAGAATTATACATCATTGGACATTGCACTAATCTTGAATGGGTGTACTTTGCATGTCCTGTGTGTGAAAATGAAAAAAATCATAGGGAAATGTTTAAAATATATCAGTTGGGGAAACCAATCGTGGATTAGATTAGCTATTCCTTGATTTTCATGCCAGTTTCACCACAGCATGAGTAATGTTAGCTCTAATACCTTGTACACACGATCGGGAATTTCCGATAGAAAGAGTCTGACTGAATTTTTTCATCTGATATTGTGACCATGTGTGAGTTTTTCCATCAGAAAATTTGACTGACTTAGAAAGAAAACAGCCCTGAATAGAGTCCAGAGAGATTAAAACACTTGTCAGTTTTTTATTGTCTGCGCCCCCGTTAAGGAGATTCACCCTCTCTATTTGTCCTTTTTACCATTATCATTAAAAGGGAAAGTATAAGAAAATCCCAAATTTTGGGTTGTCCTCAGAGAAGTAACAGAGGATAAACTTCCAATGGGGACACTAGATCTGGTGACTTGGGGGTCCCCAAGGAATTCCATTAACTTTCAGGGATTTCCTCTAACTTCCTGTTTGGTTATGGGACAGAAAGTGATGGGAAATCTACACAATCGGACACAGTTGGCGAAAAAAAAAAATATTTGACAGAGTTTATATACCTTCCCTTGCTCTATCCAAATAAAAAAGTTCTGCCTATAGTTCTGCTTTAATGCATATAATGAATTAAGGCAGCCTTTCTCAACCTTTTTAAAACGGAGGAACCCTTAAAATAGGTTTCCGCCCTTAATGTAACCCTGCTAAAAATGACTATATCTGCAACTCATGATATTTTAGTGTGATGGTCAGTGGGAAGAATGCTTCTTGTTGTCATTGTGAAGAATTACCCTGTTACAGATGGCTAAAAAGATCAATTGTGTCAGTGGGAACTTATCTGAGAGGCTGAAATTTCTCATTGCTCAAGGACCCCTAGCAACCTCTAGGACGTACCTTTGGGTTCCATGGAACCTTGGTTGAGAAACCCTGCATTAAAGTGTTTGCAAAGGCAGAAAGTTTTTTTTTTTCCATCTTAATGCATTCCATGCATTAAGGTAAAAAGCCTTCTGTGTGCAGCAGCACCCTAATACTTACCAGATCTCCATCTGTATCCACAGAGGCAGGGCTGTCTTAATGAGAGGGCACACCTGGGCACTGCCCAGGGGCCCCAACTGCATGGGGGCCCCTGTACTTTCCCCAAAGCAGCTGGTGCTTGAGCCCACGCTGCCCCATAATTGGGGCCCCCATGATGGCACTGAGTGATGGATACACAGGGGAGGCAGTCTGCCTCCTACCTGCTTGATGTCTGTTTACCTGCACTGTCATCATTGTAGGGGCCCCAGAGAATTACTTTGCCCAGGGGCCCATGATGCTATTAAGACGGCCCTGCACAGAGGTGCAAGAAATCCTCGGCCATCTCTCCCTCCTGATTGGCTGAGACACAGCAGTGGCACCTAAATGGACACACAGAGCTGCGGCTCGGTTCGGGTGCCCCCATAATAGCAAGCCGAACTGAGCTGTGGGGGCAAGCTTGCTGTGGGGGCACTCGACAGGATGGAGGAACCATGAGCGCCATCGAGGGACCCGAGAAGAGTCGAATATGGGCTGCTCTGTGCAAAACCAATCCACAGAGCAGGTATTGCATGTATAAGTATAATATACAGATATAAGTATAACATGTTTGTTTATTTTTTAAAGGGAAAAAAATAGACTTTAGTATCACTTTAAAGCGGATCTCCACCCTAAAGTGAAGATCCGCTGATCGGAACCCTCCCCCCCTCCGGCGTCACATTTGACACCTTTCAGGGGGGTGCAGATACCTGTCTAAAGACAGGTATCTGCACCCACTTCCGGCCCGCAGTCTCGGGACCGGCACCTGGCTCAGCCTACCAGCGAGTCACTGAGAGCCTGAGTCGGATGCACAGTGAGCGTGGGGGGGGGGGGGGCAGACTGACAGTCACCAGATCTCTGTCCAGGGAGCCCTGAGAACGGGGAGATTTTCAGTATTTGACCGCTCGGTTCTCAGTCTTAGAGCCGGCGGGGAACAGATTCTGCATCCACCTAGGTAAGTATGATTCAAGAAATTCCCATGCTTCTCTTTTAAAGAGATGGCGGACTATCACTGGTCTCTGCTCAGAACTGAGCGATCAGCAGTCACGTGCCCACTCAGTTCTCGGTTTTAGGGATAGGGTTTATGTCTAGTGATGAGCGGAATACGCCATATTCGATTTTGCAATATTTCGCGAATATTTCGAAGAATATTCGCGAATATTCGTTAATATCGAATATTCGTGATATTTTATATATATAAAAAAAAAAATTGCGAAATTTCGCTATTTTTTTTTGGATAAAATATCACGAATATTCGATATTTACGAATATTCGCTATATTTTATAAAAAAAAAAAAATAGCGAAATTTCGCATATGCGAAAGCGAAAATGATTGCGAAATTTCGCTATTTTTTTTTTGGATAAAATATCACGAATATTCGATATTTACGAATATTCGCTATATTTTATAAAAAAAAAAAATTGCAAAATTTCGCTAATGCGAAATTTCGCTAGTGCGAAATTTCGCTAGTGCGAATGCGAAATTGATTGCGAAATTGATTGCGAAATTTGAAAAAATATGAATATTCGAAATAGCGAATATTCGCCGCGATATTCGAGTTATTCGCGAATACTCGAATATGCAATATTCGTAGCGAATATTCGTGAGCAACACTATTTATGTCTATGGCAACTAAAACTGTATAAAAAACACATGCTGTCACATGGCTAACACACACTAATTAGCCGATGTGTTGAAATGGTTGAAACGTCATTTTCAGAGCCACAAATGTTGTGCAAATTTAAAGTGAAGAGCGTTGCCTCTGGCTTTTGGTTTTGTATAATGTTTCAGCGCAGTAATTGTAAAGCTTTCAGCCAAGCTATGAAATAATGAAAGACTGTTATTTGCAACTGAATAATTTATAATGGTAAAAATGTATTAAGGCAATTTTGGACAAATAACACAATTTTCAACAAAGGTGCTTGTATTTTATACAAGCAAATGTGCTGGCTGCTGCAATAGGAAGCAGGAAAATTGTATCCAAGTATAGTATTAAGAATAAAATAAATTCATAATAAAAGTATATATACCTGTATATATAAACAGCAGGCACAAGGTCAGTTCACAACTGGTAAATCCAGAATTGTACATCTATGTCTGGTATGTTTGTCAGCAAAGATGCTCAAGTACTTTACAATCTTACCCTGAGACAACTTAGGGTAAAAAAAAAAAAAAAAAAAAAAAAAAAAACTTAAATAAGAATTCCAGTTATTGATATTTTATACATAGTTACATTGATCCAGCTTGAACCAATGAAACTATGTATATACCATGTGTGTGAATTATGAGCAGCACTAATAAATTATGACAAGTAAAATTATAGACATACAAAAAGTACAAACGTGCAAAATATTTATAAAATATTGTATGTTTATCAAGTTATTTAATTTGTTATAATTTATTAGCACTGCTTATAATTCATACACATGTGGTATCACAGCCGATTACATGGCTGCTTGTTATTGAACCGTTATATAACCTGGTGTGAATTTTTCAAGAAATGCTGTCCAATGTAACTATATAACTTTTTCACTAGAAATTTTTCTAGAATTTTCCCTTTAGAGTGGTTCTAACAGTACACGGTTGTTTCCTTAAAGCGGATGGTTCACCCCAAAAAAATATTAAAAGCCAGCAGCAACAAATACTGCAGCTGCTGACTTTTAATATTAGGACACTTACCTGTCCTGGAGTCCAGCGGCGTCCGTAGCAGAGGACGAGCGATCGCTCGTCACCCTGCTGCTCCCCCCTCCATACACGGTAAGGGAACCAGGAAGTGAAGCGCTGCGGCTTCACTGCCCGTTTCCCTACGGCGCATGCGCGAGTCGCGATGCGCCCGGCGATTGGCTCCCGCTGTGTGCTGTGTGGGAGGATCCTGACCATATTATCATGATCTTTCCCATGCCTGGACCGGCTCTGTGACATCAGCCAACAGTGGGGCCATTGGCTGCTGAAAACGGGTAACAGAAGTGCAGAACGCACTGTGAAAGTGCTCTGAGTGCAGAACGCAATGAGCTTCTCCTTTAATTAGTTGTATTATTTGGTTACATCATGTCAATTTAGTCTCCCTTATCAGCCAAGAGCTGTATCATACATAGAGCATGGTGAGAAAGGAGTCTTTTGCAATGGAGTGTGAAAGCCGCCAAAAGCCCAACTGACTGTTGTGAGTTCCATAGGTTTTAAAGTAATACTAAAGTCTTCTTTTTTTTTTTTTTTCAGAACAAACATTTTTTTTTTTTTCATAACAAACATGTTATACTTATCTGCTCTGTGAAATAGTTTTGCACAGAGCAGCTTGAATCCTCCTCTTTTAGGGTCCCTTGCCGGTGCTCCTAGCCCCTCCCTCCTGTCAAGTGACCCCACAGAAAGCGGCTTACTATGGGGGGCACCTGAGCCGAGCCGCAGCTTTATTTAGACACAGAGCCGCGGTTCAGTCCCACCCCTCTCTCTCCTGATTGGCTGAGATGCATTGGCTCCCACTGCCGTCAATCATAATCAGTTAGCCAATCAGGAGGCAGAGTCCCAGACAGATGAGGCACTTGTGCACATCTCTGGATAGAGTTAGGGATCAGGTAAGTATTAGGAGGGCTGGGGGGGCTGCTTCACACAGTAGTTTAAGATATAAAAAAAACTTCTGCCTTACAACCACATTAAAGGGATGCATTTTTCATACATTTTTGCTTCTTTTTTTTTTTTGACAGTACCGTGTATCAGTACTTGCAATACAGTTTGTAAATGTTGAACACAGACCCTGATGGGAGCGCTTATTGCCACTTTACTGCTGTTGGCAGGCTTCAGACCTTCTTGAAGCTTGTTGAAAACCTGCTAGCAGCTTGCTTAAAGGGGTTGTAAAGTCAGTTTTCTTTATCCTAATAATGATTCTATGCATTAAGATAAAAGGCCTTCTGTGTGCAGCAGCCTCCCCTCTGCCCCCCTAATACTTACCAGAGCCCCATCTCCATTCATCGATGTCCACAAGGGGCCTTCGCCATCCAGGACTCTCCCTTCTGATTGGCTGAGACACAGCAGTTGCACCATTGTCTCCTTCTGTTGTCAATCAAAGTCAGTTAGATAATCAGGAGAGAGAGGGGCGAGGCCGAACCACAGCTCCATGTCTGAATGGACACACGGAGATGCAGCTCGGCTTGGGTGCCCTAAAAGCAAGCTTCTTGCTGTGGGGGCACTCAACAGGAGGAAGGGGCCAGGAGCACAGAAGGGGAACCTCAAGAAGAAGAGGATCTGGGCTTCTCTGTGCAAATCTACTACAACAGAGCAGGTAAGTATAACATGTTTCTTGCTTCTTTGGGGAAAAAAAGAGACTTTACAATAACTTTAAGGTGTTACTAAACCTACAACAGTAAAATCAGTATATGCAGCAAAGCATGCTTGTTATACTCACTGTGGAACCTCAGGGGTTAATCGGCTGCATTGTGTAAAAAGGCTGTTTGATCTTGTATGCACAGATCCTCCTCTCCTTCTACTGTCCCCTAATATTTTCCTGATAACACAGAATCTATGGAGTCAGGCTGCACATGCTCAGTTTGGTGTGTAGGTTTTTTTTTTCTTGGGAGAGTGCATGTGATCAGTCCAGACAGAGGGTCAGGGGTCTTGCAGTCTCATAGGGCAGTCAAAAAACTCCCCCTACATGCTTTAACCAGTGCTTGGCTGGACACTGCCAGAAGTCAAGAGACTGCTCTAACTGCTGATGAGAAAAGGTATTTAGCAGTTTATATTTGCTAAAATAATTGCAATTCCAGGTACTGTGTACCGTAGGAGATAAAATATAGTGAATGCAGGGTCCTGGGTTTAGTAACATTTTAAAGTGGCAATCAACACTCCCGTGTTCAACATTTACATACTGGAGTTTAATGGTACTTTAAAAGCTTCAACAAAGCTTTCTGAAAGCAATGTTTTGTCAAATTGTGCGGTTCACATTGGTTTTATACAAGCTGAAGCCTGTGGGAAACATGAAACCTCTTTTGCACATACTCCTGTGACCCACAAGAGAAGTATGACCAAAAAAGCTTCTGGAATACTTTTTCTTTTAAAGATGGACTCAAACTTCTGAAGAAAAACCTTGTGCATCAAAGAAATTAGCTTGGTTGGAATTTTCCCATTAATTCTGCTGATAATTATCTTGGTGGAATTGGGCTTCATTAGCTAGCAAAATATTTCCTAATGAAGCATGGAGGTGTTAGGAATTTGTCATGTATGTGACAGCTTCCCACACAGTATTATATCCCCAGTCCCGTGGCCAGGAGATTCCTCAGCAGAAAACTGAATGTAAACCAGCTGGGGGATAATAGTGATGTCATCCGGTGGAAACCCAATGGGGGCTACCAGCGATTAGGTGCGATTGGAAGCCCCATTGAAAGCAATAAGAGACTGACGGCTCCCACAGCTAATCATGGCAGCTTATTTGTAATCACTCATGGAGTGACTTCCTGTGAACAGGGCTGCCATCAGGGGGGGGGGGGGGGCAGCCCATACACATGTAGGGGGTCCAGGCATCCTGAGGGCCCTGGCCCCAACCAGGGATATTTTTGTTATCTTCTGCCTGCAGGCTGGATAATTGACAGTTGTGGTAGCTACTCATCTCCGCCCACCTTTCCACTCTGCCAATTGCATGCAAGGGTGTCCACTCAGCGGTGCCGTTGAGGGGAGAGCTTGGCGTTGCCCCAGCAAACGGAGTGTGGTGGAGCGGCTGAGAGGAGAGCGAAGTCGGAAGAGACATGAGGTGGGAGAGGCACTGGAGGCTGCTGGTCCTGTGTGAGCAGCTGCTGGCAGCCATCCTCAACCTCAGGTAAGAGGAAGAGGGAGGTACCTCATGAGGGGACAGAGGGCTCAGACTGAGGTTGTATGTACTGATCTCTTCTTCCATTCCATGGGGAAGTGCAGTTCTATAGATGGGGTAGATGAGACTAGAGAAAGAGGACATGGGATGGGGGAGATGGGACTAGAAAAGGAGGACATGAGATGGGAGAATGGGGCAAGAGAAGGAGGACATGGGATTGGGTAGATAGGACTAGAAAAGGAGGATGTGGGGTGTGGGACTAGAGAAGGAGGACATGGGATGAGGAGATGGGACTAGAGAAGGAGGACATGGGATGTGGGAGATGGGACTAGAGAAGGAGGACATGGGATGTGGGAGATGGGACTAGAGAAGGAGGACATGGGATGTGGGAGATGGGACTAGAGGAGGAGGACATGGGATGAGGAGATGGGACTAGAGAAGGAGGACATGGGATGTGGGAGATGGGACTAGAGAAGGAGGACATGGGATGAGGAGATGGGACTGGAGATGGGACTAGAGAAGGAGGACATGGGATGAGGAGATGGGACTAGAGAAGGAGGACATGGGATGAGGAGATGGGACTAGAGAAGGAGGACATGGGATGAGGAGATGGGACTAGAGAAGGAGGCCATGGGATGAGGAGATGGGACTAGAGAAGGAGGCCATGGGATGAGGAGATGGGACTAGAGAAGGAGGCCATGGGATGAGGAGATGGGACTAGAGAAGGAGGACATGGGATGAGGAGATGGGACTAGAGAAGGAGGACATGGGATGAGGAGATGGGACTAGAGAAGGAGGACATGGAATGAGGAGATGGGACTAGAGAAGGACATGGGATGATGAGATGGGACTAGAGAAGGATATGGGATGGGGGAGATGGGACTAGAAAAGGAGGACATGAGATGGGAGAATGGGGCAAGAGAAGGAGGACATGGGATTGGGTAGATAGGACTAGAAAAGGAAGATGTGGGGTGTGGGACTAGAGAAGGAGGACATGGGATGAGGAGATGGGACTAGAGAAGGAGGACATGGGATGAGGAGATAGGACTAGAGAAGGAGGACATGGGATGAGGAGATGGGACTAGAGAAGGAGGACATGGGATGTGGGAGATGGGACTAGAGAAGGAGGACATGGGATGTGGGAGATGGGACTAGAGAAGGAGAACATGGGATGTGGGAGATGGGACTAGAGAAGGAGGACATGTGATGTGGGAGATGGGACTAGAGAAGGAGGACATGGGATGTGGGAGATGGGACTAGAGAAGGAGGACATGGGATGTGGGAGATGGGACTAGAGAAGGAGGACATGGGATGTGGGAGATGGGACTAGAGAAGGAGGACATGGGATGTGGGAGATGGGACTAGAGAAGGAGGACATGGGATGTGGGAGATGGGACTAGAGGAGGAGGACATGGGATGAGGAGATGGGACTGGAGATGGGACTAGAGAAGGAGGACATGGGATGAGGAGATGGGACTAGAGAAGGAGGACATAGGATGAGGAGATGGGACTAGAGAAGGAGGACATGGGATGAAGAGATGGGACTAGAGAAGGAGGACATGGGATGAGGAGATGGGACTAGAGAAGGAGGACATGGGATGAGGAGATGGGACTAGAGAAGGAGGACATGGGATGAGGGGATGGGACTAGAGAAGGAGGACATGGGATGAGGAGATGGGCCTAGAGAAGGAGGACATGAGATGGGGAGATGGGATTAGAGAAGGAGGACATGGGATGGGGAGATGGGACTAGAGAAGGAGGACATGGGATGGTGGAGATGGGACTAGAGAAGGAGGACATGGGATGGGGGAGATGGGACTAGAGAAAGGGGACATGGGATGTGGGAGATGGGACTAGAGAAGGAGGACATGGGATGTGGGAGATGGGACTAGAGAAGGAGGACATGGGATGTGGGAGATGGGACTAGAGAAGTTGGACATGGGATGTGAGAGAAGGGACTAGAGAAGTTGGATGTGGGAGATGGGACTAGAGAAGGAGGACATGGGATGTGGGAGATGGGACTAGAGAAGGAGGACATGGGACTCAAGAAGGAGGACATAGGATGAGGAGATGGGACTAGAGAAGGAGGACATGGGATGAGGAGATGGGACTAGAGAAGGAGGACATGGGATGAGGGGATGGGACTAGAGAAGGAGGACATGGGATGAGGGGATGGGACTAGAGAAGGAGGACATGGGATGAGGGGATGGGACTAGAGAAGGAGGACATGGGATGAGGAGATGGGACTAGAGAAGGAGGACATGAGATGGGGAGATGGGACTAGAGAAGGAGGACATAAGATGGGGAGATGGGACTAGAGAAAGGGGACATGGGATGTGGGAGATGGGACTAGAGAAGGAGGACATGGGATGTGGGAGATGGGACTAGAGAAGGAGGACATGGGATGAGGAGATGGGACTAGAGAAGGAGGACATGAGATGGGGAGATGGGACTAGAGAAGGAGGACATGGGATGGGGGAGATGGGACTAGAGAAAGGGGACATGGGATGTGGGAGATGGGACTAGAGAAGGAGGACATGGGATGTGGGAGATGGGACTAGAGAAGGAGGACATGGGATGTGGGAGATGGGACTAGAGAAGGAGGACATGGGATGTGGGAGATGGGACTAGAGAAGGAGGACATGGGATGGGAGAGATGGGACTAGAGAAGGAGGACATGGGATGGGGGAGATGGGACTAGAGAAGGGGGACATGGGATGTGGGAGATGGGACTAGAGAAGGAGGACATGGGATGTGGGAGATGGGACTAGAGAAGGACATGGGATGTGGGAGATGGGACTAGAGAAGGAGGACATGGGATGTGGGAGATGGGACTAGAGAAGTTGGACATGGGATGTGAGAGAAGGGACTAGAGAAGTTGGATGTGGGAGATGGGACTAGAGAAGGAGGACATGGGATGTGGGAGATGGGACTAGAGAAGGAGGACATGGGACTCAAGGAGGACGACATAGGATGAGGAGATGGGACTGGAGAAGGAGGACATGGGATGAGGAGATGGGACTAGAGAAGGAGGACATGGGATGAGGGGATGGGACTAGAGAAGAAGGACATGAGATTGGGAAATGGGACTAGAGAAGGAGGACATGGGATGGGGAGATGGGACTAGAGAAGGAGGACATGGGATGGGGAGATGGGACTAGAGAAGGAGGACATGGGATGGGGGAGATGGGACTAGAGAAGGAGGACATGGGATGGGGGAGATGGGACTAGAGAAGGGGACATGGGACCATGGGACGGAGATAGGACAAAGAGAAGTTGGACATGGGATGTGAGAGAGAAGGGACTAGAGAAGTTGGATGTGGGAGATGGGACTAGAGAAGGAGGACAGGGGGGAAAAAAGGAAATTATATTATGGGTGGGAGATGGGACTAGAGAAGGAGGACATGGGACTCAAGAAGGAGGACATGGGATGGGGGAGATGGGACTAGAGAAGGAGGACATGGGATTCGGCAGATGGGACTAGAAAAGGAGGACATTGGTTGGTACTCAGTGGGATGGTCAGTGGGTGGATTTGGTGGGACGGCCAGTGGGCAGGCCCTGGGGAATGTTGGTGGTCGGGTACGGGAGGGCCCAGGCCAAAAGCTGTGTAAGAGGCCCCAACATTTCGGATGACTGCCCTGCCTGTGAATGATTGATCCTGAATGCACAGTCTGCATCCGGAGTCAATCATTCAGATAGTCACTACTTGGACAATTGCATGCAAGCAGGCGCGATTAGCTGCAGAATCTGTCAGCCTCCCATTGCTTTTAATGAGGCTTCCGCCTGCAGCTAATTGCTGGGAACCTCCGCTGGGTTCCCTGCATGTAATCACTAACTGTTCCCATTTGCCAATGTGAATGGACATTATTGAAATTGTTCCTGATATATGTCTTCATAATTTATAAAAATGAGTACCATAAAAGTTAACTCATGATTCAAATGAAGTGTATTCTTGTCTTCTTGCTCTGCATAGCTAAATTCTTCAAATCTCTGCTGCTAGCCTGTGGGCACTTATTTGTGTAGGTCATCTATTATGCATGGCATCATACATTTGTATAGTACAGATTTTTCTTACAGGCTCAGCTGTAGGGTGTCTAAGATAAGAGGTAATATTTATCAAGGTATCCAGCTGTGCTGCTTTGTTTGACATTTCGGTAAATCTACTTCTAATATGAGCAGAGTTATGCCAGAATTCCAAGCGATCGAGCTGAGTGACAACCGAGAATGAAAGTGAAAATATGGCACTTGTAAAACTGTTTATATTCATTATTATTTCATGTTTCTGTAATATATAAGTAGAAGAGGCATTTGAAACACATAGATGTTTATTTAATGAATTTCCCTTAGAGGTACACATCCATCAAAAATAAAAGGGCAACAAAAATATACAGTACACTGTATCTCATTACATGCACTTTGCCACAATTTTTTTAAATCACTTTTTAAAATGCTGAAAGTACAAAAAAAAAATACTCGTTGGACTGCAAGACATCCAATATTCTCTGAACTTGTTTGGGCTGACAACACAGTACCTTTTTTGTACTGGCAGGGCTGAAAGCACGGTCACGCCTGCTTGCTGGACTACACTGCCAGTCCATACTACTATCCCTACCGTTCTATGCCCTTTCCTATCGGATTGATTTCTTCCCAGCAAAACAACGCAGCTCCTTTGACCCCCAAGAACCTACCTACAATGTATGTAAGGAAAGAGTTTTTGGGAGACGGCATACATAACTAGATAAATAGGAACGAGTTTTTAACAGTTCCCCTTGCAAATTTTGGTGATGTCACAGGGAGTAATAAAAACTTTTTCTACAGGAACAAAGTAAAAATCTGAAAGTATGGCTTCAGAACAAAAGATGGAGGTTTGGTGGTGAATTTGGATAATGCCTGGACAAACCCTTTAACTACTTGACCGGATGATTTACCTCCCTTCATGACCAGGCCCTTTTTTGCTATATGGAACATAAACTGACAATTGTGTGGTCGTGCGACACTGTACCCAAATGAAATGTATGTGTCCCCCCCTCACAAATAGAGCTTTATTTTACTGGCATTTGATCACCTCTGCGTTTTTATTTTATTTGTATTTTTTTATTTTTGAATTTGGATAATGCCTGGAAATACACTTTAACCACTTGACTTCCGGGGGAATTCATCCCCTTCATGACCAGGCAATTTTTTGCTATACGGCACTGCGTTACTTTAACTGACAATTGCGCGGTCCTGTGACACTGTACCCAAATGAAATGCATTTCCTTTTTTGCCCCCACAAATAGAGCTTTCTTTTAGTGGCATTTGATCACCTCTGAGTTTTTTTTTATTTTATTTTTATTTTATTTTTGAATTTGAATAATGCCTAGACATACACTTTAACCACATGACCTCCGGAAGGTTCACCCCCTTCATGACCAGGCCATTTTAATGCGATAAGGCCAGTGGCGTAACTAGGGTATGGCAGCCATGGCAAGAGCCATGGGCGCCATAGGAAGGTGGGCGACAAAAAGCTACCCCCTGTACAAAAAAAAAACGTCCTCCTGTGGCCGCCTTACGCACTAATGTAGCTCCCGGCTTCGCGGCCAGCCTGCCGTCACAGCAATTGCTAATATTGCTACTTGGCCTGGGGAGGGGAGTGACAGGTGCCCCCATGACGGCTGATGACTGGCCATTAATGGCACAGTGAATGCATTTGATTGGCACAGTGGCTGCAATTGATATATTTTTTTAGTTTTCTTGCGCCCCCCCCCCTCCAAAAAAAAAAAAATTCAGCACCAGCCGCCAGTGGTCCCCAGTGTGCCCTTCCTGTCCTCGTCGCACTGTGTCCCTCTCTGTCCCTGGTTATCTGAAAGGTTTCAAATGTTTTGACAGGGGCGCAGTTTCAGTGCTTGCCATAGGCGCCATTTTCACTAGATACGCCTCTGGATAAGGCACTGCCTTTAACTGACAATTGCAACGCTATACCCAAATTAAATTTATGTCCTTTTTTCCCAAAAATAGAGCTTTCTTTTTGGTGGTATTTGATCACCTCCTGCATTTTTTTTTGTGCTATAAACAAAAAAGGCTGACAATTAAAAAAAAAAAAAAAAGCAGTATTTCTTATACTGCTATAAAACCTATCCAATAAATAAAATGAAAAAAAAATAAAAAAAATTCTTCATAAATTTAGGCCAAAATGTATTCTGCTACATATTTTTGGTAACACATCTTAATAAGTGTATATTGATATGATTGATCTGGCCAGGTAGGAGACGAGGCACTTTGCCTTGTCTTGGACCCCTTTCACACTGGAGCAGTTTGCAGGTGCTATTGCGCTTAAAATAGCGCCTGCACACTGACCCTAAACAGCCGCTACTGTGTCTCCAGTGTGAAAGCCCAAGGGCTTTCACACTGGAGCGATGCGCTAGCAGGACAGTAAAAAAAGTCCTGCTAGCCACATCTTTAGAGCGGTGAAGGAGTTGTGTGTGTGTGTGTGTGTGTGTGTACCGCTCCTCCACCGCTACTGCCCATTGAAATCAATGGGACACCACGGCTATACCGATGGCAATGCGCCTCTGCAGAGAATAGCGGCGCTTTACCGCCGATGCCGCCCCCGCCCTAGTGTGAAAGGGGCCTTACAGTGGGTCCGCACTGGATAAGTTGCCCAACGCAGTCCTACCGCACCTGTTATAAACAGGCCATAAGGATTCCACTTTCCGTCCAGACATTAGTCACATTGTTGTTGCATAAAAAATGAGAGCTGGAGTGTTTTGAATATTTATTACCCGTGTTTGAAACCAGACGTATGTGTCACTGTTTATCAATAAACTAACAAATAGTTGTCCATTCAGTGTCTTGGCTCTCTAATTAGAAAAATATGTAATTGGCAGCCATTGCTGTGGGTATGTCGCATGTATTTATCTGAGAAATGTTACAGTTTTTCCAATTATGCTCAGCAATTATAATCTGCATGTGAAGTAATAGAATTGGACGCTCATTGACCATCGATGGTTCAATGACGTGAATCTGTCAAGTGATCATGTCACATTGAATAGGTGTCCTATCCGGTGATGGCATACAAGGCAGAATAGGACTGGGTCTTCAGTGCTGGTGACCACACTTTTCGTTGTAGCATTGTCCACTGTGTGGATGGTTATAATACAGGTTCTATAGTGAAGTGACATGTCATGTTTTAGGATGATTGACATGATTGTTTTTTTGACTCCCATGTTTTGCACTGATCAGAATACGACCGGAGGACATGATGGCATGAAGGGAACCTATGTCACTGGGGAAGCTCTGCTAATTTATGCCAATTTATGGAAATCGATGTGTGGCCCTATTACCGCATTCAACTGAAACCTGTGTGAAATTATCTGCTGATTATTCTATTTTGAGAATTTTCCAACTCCAATAAGGAGTATAGAGCATTTCCAAACATGAGAAGCTATATGAGAATTTTTGCTCTCTTAACATGATCCATTCACTTTGTTTGAATTATGTAGAGCTGCACAATTCTGGAAAAAATGAGAATCACAATTTCTTTGCTTAGAATGAAGATCACGATTCTCTCACGATTCTCGGCGTAACATCATCTTTCACATTATACAAAAAAATTGGGTTAACTTTACTGTTTAGTTTTTTTTTTTTTTTTTTATTAATTGAAGTGTATTTTTTCCCCGTTTGAAAGACCTCTGCGCAAATGTGTGACATAAAATATTACAACAAAAAAAATATATACTGTATATGTTTGGGGGTTCTAAGTAATTTTCTAGCAGAAAATACAAATTTTTAACTTGTAAGCAACAAGTTTACGAAAAAGGTTTAGTCCTTTAAGTGGTTAAACTGACCTCATTTACAAAAGTAATCAACAGGGGGTAAATATATTGCGCTAAAGGAAAAATTAAATACTAAATTGATAAGTGCAAATAAGTGAAAAAGTGTTAAATTAATAACTCAAGCTGCAACACCTAAAAAACATGTGATATACATGTAACAAGATAAAAACGAAGAAAGAAAAGGGTTGCGCTTGAAAAAAACAACACAACCTGATCAAAGTGCGTATATAAAGTGTGAATGAATAACCCAAAAATGAATGAAATAAATTAATAAATTTGTGTGCATAAATATATGGGTTTTAAACAGTCCCTTAAGATGATATGACTAGTATCACATGAAAGAACGAAAATACGATATATTGAATAAATCAAATGAAGAAAAATTCCAATAAAAACAATCCCTTGAAAAATATAACTGATAACATATGGAGTTAATAATGGTTCAAAAACGTCAAAAATTAAAAAGAAGAAAATTTGTCCAATTCCAAGATTATCCAAACAGTAAAAAGATGAAAAAGATTAAGGAAAATCCACCACCGATTCAGATTGAGGTTGATTAGAAAGGAGGAATTCCTCAGGATCACACCAGGGGAAAGGTAAGTGTATGCTCTTACCAGACACGTAGGACCCCCTGTTAGATAGGGTCAAACAGGCATATAGATCCACTCGATCCGAAGATGAGAAATCTCAGGAGTTGTGGACTCCTCGGCTTCCAGCTGGTCCTCACCGGATTCGTGCAGGTGGCTCTCTCCTCGTAAGGCACTCCGCTCTAGAACTCCATATCCCAATGGGATCACCAGGAGGGAAACAAATGAGGGCTCAAGATGGTGAAGTACCATAAAAATGATTTTTAAGACTTTTTGAACGTTTTTCAGCTTCCTCAACCATCTTTACTATTGTACTAGGACCAATCAGGGCTTATCAGTAATCCTGACTGACTTTGTGGAATTGTTTCCTCAGTCCGGCCACCGACAATCTGTCCTTGATGTGTGATGGGGGAGGGAGCCAGGTGTCCGGTGATCTGACAGAACACTGAGGAACGTGAGAAGTCTGGAGACTCCTATGTCCCATAGCTCTCTTCGGAACCATTCCTCAGTTATCAGCCTGAGAAATCCTGACAAATTCTCGGACACATCAGATAAAAGCAGCCTGAAATATTTGTCAGACGTTTCTAAAATAGATTAGCAGGGAGCTGACCCTGTTACAAAACACCTCCTAAGAGTCTCTGCCTATGTGGAGAGGGGGTGTGTGCCTTTCCTCCAATCAGCAATTTTAGCTGTATCTTGGCTGTATGCCCAGACCTCACACTCTGTGTTAAACAGGAAGAGAAAATCTCTGAACACGATCTGAACTTTCTAAACAGTATATAAATGTGAAGACAGTAGAATACACATGTAAAAGCTATGTAGGGAGATTTGGTTCATCCCTGTGTATCTGAGGCTGTTCACTTCACTGGGTGTATGGAGGGTTTACATCCACTTTAAAGCTTTTCATTTGTGTAAATATGTTCACAACCGTACATTTGTGACCCCATTGAAAAAAAAAAAAGTTATTGCAAAAAGAACATCATACGTGCTAATGTCTTGTCTTCCATTAATTTAGTATGTGATTCCCTGTATAGACAGAACATCACTTGCTCATATAGTGGGCTGTGTTTGACCTCGTTACAAGACATTGATTTCATCTGTGAACTCTATCTTAACTGCGCCAGTAGTTGAGAACTAAAAGCTTTTGTAATCAGGATCCAACCAGCGAATGCTGGAAAAGATCAATATTCTGATGCATTGTGTCCTACAGAGAACTGAGAATGTCAAAAGACACATTTATTAAAAAAATAAAGCAATACTTTTATTGAAAACAAAATAAATGATATCATAAATATACACAAACAATAAACACACGGTGCATGGTCAGCTGGTGTGATCTCACTCGTTGCGTTTTGCCTGACCATTTGCTGCAGCTCTGTAATATGCCGTGTTCTCTTAAAGGGGTTGTAAAGATTTGTTTTAGTTTTTTTTAACAATGTAACAAACATGTTATACATAGTATACTCTGTGCAAGAGTTTTCTCCTTTTCCTCAGCGGTGCCCCTGGCACCTCCTTCTCTCGGTTGCACCCACGGAGAGCTGCATTCCATGGGGGCACTCGTGCGGGCGTGCTCCCCGAGTCCTCCAAGATGACCACTACCTTGCTAAAGAAGCTGAGCTTAAAGGTGATGGACTGACCAAGCATGTCTCCAGACCTAAACCCTATTGAGCATCTGTGGGGCATTCTCAAACAGAAGGTGGAGGAGCACAAGATCTTTAACTTCCATCAGCTCTGTGATGTCATCATGGAGAAGAGGACTCCAGTGGCAATCTGTGAAGCTCTGGTGAACTCCATGCCCAAGAGGGTTTTAAGGCAGTGCTGGAAAATAATGGTGGCCACACAAAATATTGATGCTTTGGGCCCAATTTGGACATTTTCACTTAGGGGTGTACTCACTTTTGCTTTATACATTAATGACTGTGTGCTGAGTTATTTTGTGGGGACATGCGATGCATATTAGTATAAGGTAGCCTTCGCGCTACTATGAGTAAATAATGAAAATAACCAAACAAAAATGTTAATGCAGCAAAACCTAGTAGTGTTTACAATACACAAGTATAATAATGTTAAAAAGTGGGGTATTGCGCAAAAATAACACTGACAAAAAAAGTGTGTGACAGTAATAAGTGACAAAAATCAACGATCAATCAAAAACACATAAATGATTGAATGTGCGAGTGTAAACTCAAAGTATAGTGGTGAGTGTCCAATAAACCAGCTGCAATGGTCAGCTGCCAAATGGGAATAGAGAAGGGGCTGAATGTCCACTAGACCAGGTGAGGATGTATACCTAAAGGGCAGATGGTAATAACCATCCAAAGGCTCCCAGAACTCTCACCTCAATGATAAGGGTATACAGCATCAAGTTATCCTTTGCATCATCCACCTCCTTGCAGCCACAGAGCCTTCCCACCTGTCCCGCTTCAAAGGTGCTTCTCCAGCCTCTCGGACCTGTCCACAGCCTTTCCTCTATGGTTCTGCCGCACACCTCTGGGGTGAATCCCTAATGGACACTCCGTTCCAGGGAAAGGGAGAGAGAGAACAAAGAGCCTCCAATTGTGTAGTAGTAAACTCAGGGGGAAATTTATTCAGAAAAACCTGTGCTTACATCAATAAAAAACAGCGTGCAGCAATAAAAACATACAGCGGCGTCTTCAGTACCTGCTTACGTCACTCCAGGTGTACGTCCGTCCACTCCCTACGTGTTACGACGCGGTCACGTGTCTTCCTCTGGGGAACCAGTGACGGTTTCGTAACGCGTAGGAAGTGGACGGACGTACAATCATTTATGTGTTTTTGATTGATCGTTGATTTTTGTCACTTATTATTACTGTCACGCACTTTTTTTGTCAGTGTTATTTTTTGCGCAATACCCCACTTTTTAACATGCGATGCATATTGGCACATTATGCTATTGTCATGCATGGCCTTTTTTTTTTTTTTTCATGGGTTTACTACTACCTTAAAGCGTCTCCTGTGGATAATAAAATGTAAGTTGTTTGTCCCCGTCTTGTGGGCGTGCACAATTTTGAAGCGAGGCACATTTGGTATCCATTTACTCGGTGTGACATAATTTTTTTTATTTTGCATTACAATTTTAAAAAGTGTGTTTTTTTTTTTTTTTGTTTTTTTTTTTATTCCCAAAAACTACGTTTGATAAAACCCATGCACAAATATTATGCGACTAAAAAGATTGCAAAACCCACCATTTTATTCCCTAAGGTCTCTGCTATTAAAAAAAAAAATGTCTGGGGGTTATAAGTAATTTTCTAGCAAAAATACTAAATGTAAACAAAGTGCCAGAAAAAGCTTGGTCTTCAAGTGGTTAATACCTCTTTAAGGTCACAGAGCAGATTGTATGGATGCTGAGTGATGGGCATGCTTAACTATCAACATGAAGATGACCTCTAATATCTAATTTATTGTACATTTGTGGGCTAATATTTTGTATAATTGAGTTATATTATATTGACTTCACAATACACCAAACAAGTTTAACTTTCAAAAAAAATTTTTTATGAAATCGGTTAAATGGAAGATACTGCTGGATGTGTGTGTGTGTAATAATATATATATATATATATAATATTATATATATATATATATATATATATATATATATATATATATATATATATATATATATATATATATATATATATATATAAATATATAAAACTTCTAAGCACTTATGTTTAAAGTTTATATATATGAATGTATCATCTGTCCTCGCTGTGGTGCATAGTACAAACTAGCCAGTTTAGATAAATTTCTCTTTTTCCACAGTGGACCTAGCAAATAAAATGATCTGGCTTTGTGCTGGTTGGGGGAAAGGTTTACATTTACAAGAAATCTTCCCGGATTAGAGCATGGTGTTGCTATGACAACTTGTGGATGGGAAATACTAGTGTTAGTGCTAAAACCAGAAATTACTATCTACAGCACAATGGTAATTTACTTACATAATTAAATACACTATACCAGGGCGTAATTGATACAAGAGATTGATAAAGATCAAATATAGCCATGCTGTAAAGAAATATTGTTTATAAAAATCTTTTGATTCATCCATTTAACTTTTTAGTAATTTATGCCTTTTTGTTAATTGGAATTTTTATTCATTATAGTTTTGATGGTATTACTTTGATGTTTATCCTATAGAAAGAATGGTAGAAAAAAATGTGCATTCCTGATGTGAGACCCTCTGTACCCTTAAGGTATGATTGAGCACCATTGGGTGGGAAAGGGTTTGGAGAAGGTATAGCTATACTTTATGGTGTTTGACATTTGCAATAAGGCTTTAATGAAGATTGACCTTCACTTTGTGTGTTGTCATGCCATCGGTCCAGCCATTCTTGGATTAGAGTTGGGTACTTGTAAGCTCATATTGTAGTAATTCATTGGTTATTCTTGGTTATTTTACTTCATCCTTTCATTGCTGAATTTATTTCCAGAGGGACTTTATTATTTATCTCCTGTTAAAGCGGAGGTTCACACAAAAAGTAAACCTCCACTTTTCAGAACCCTCCCCCCTCCAGTGTCACACTTGGCACCTTTCAGGGGGGAGGGGGTGCAGATACCTGTATAATACATAGAACACAACGGGGACCAGTGATGACGTGCCGCGCTAGTCGTGCATGCGCAGTAGGGAACCTGGCAGTGAAGCCGCAAAGCTTCACTTCCTGATTCCCTCAGGAGGATGGCGGCGGGGGCAGTCGAGAGATGAGCGATTGCTCAACTTCGACTGTCGAAAATCGTGGGCAACATGGACAGGTAAGTGTCCATTATTTAAAAGTCAGCAGCTGCAGTATTTGTAGCTGCTGGCTTTTAATATATTTTTTTCGGTGGACCTCCGCTTTAAGGTACAACTGTGTTTTGAAGCGTGATGTGAAGCTATACTAGAAGTTCTTCAACGCTTGACATTAAGATTTTAATTATATTCCATGTTTCCTGTTCACACCTCAGAGAAGTGTGTCTTAGGCCTCGTACACACGAGGCAATAGATTTGTTCAAAACGGTCTGTCCGACCGATTTGAACAAATCTGTCTCTTTGGATTTTGGTTTGCTCGCGTGTACACACGAGCAAACCAAAATCCCCGCCAGCAGACGGCGCGCTGACGTAAAACACTTCCGCGCATGCGCCGAATCCATTCGGCGCCGGTGCGTGACGACATGTCTGCTGGTAAGTGTACTAACCAGCAGACATGTCGGGCGGACGGGTTCCCACCCGATAGATTTCAAAGCATGCTTTGAAATCTGTCGGGTGGCCAAATCCGTCGGCTCGCCCGTACACACGATCGAATCTGTCTGCTGGGACGGTCTAGCAGACCGTTTCCAGCAGACAGATTTGATCGTGTGTACGCGGCCTTAAAGCTTTTTTTTTAGGTGGTCATAATAGCTGTGTGTTTTTTTTTTTTTTTTTACACTAGATTTTCTTTTGCTAAAATTCTAATATGTATTCAAGCTTAAAATGCACACAAAAAATGCCTATATAAACACAAAAAATAAAGAAAAAAGACCAAGGGCGCCTAACTCAAATGTAAATAAAGACCACTGCAGAAAGTACAGTGGTCTGCTACACTCCCCTCTTTGGGGAACCACCATTACAGCTCTGCAATCAACATGGAGCATGATCATTACTGATCTGTAGTGGTAACTCTGTAAGGCTGGATTCACATCTGTTCATTTCCTAAATGTGCAACAAAACACACAAAAATTTGCATCTTTGTCACTGGTTTCGCTGCTGAAATTTTGCAAATATGTTAATGGCACCACAAGCACAGGTAGCAGGTGCACATTTTGTCACGTAATACAAGCGCTCCAAAATGTGCACTGAAAAAACTCCTGACACGGCGCAACTGAAAAGGTTCTGGATTCACGTTGGTGTGTTTGTTTCCTGTAGGGAAGCCCATTTAAATGAATGTGCTGCTGTCCTAGGTGCAACGCGTGTTAACGCCTGAAGAAAGCACAAAATAACTTGTTTAGGAATGCCCATTCCTGTTACGCTTAGATGAGAATGGGGCCCAAGAGAGAGCGTGACTGACCACTGTACAGAGATCAGTGTTCTCCAATGGAAAGCAATGGTCTTAGCAGCCGCAGGAAATCACTTTGTCCTATGACTGGAGCTTTGTTAAAAAGAACAGAAAAACAGACGCAGTGAATGTGACATTCACTAAACATTCATTGCAAGTGCATGGGTTTTAAATGACAGTTAATGATTAGCAAAAGCCACATTCATTGCTTTATAAATATTCCTCGAAGATATTTAAGACTGATTTTTACAGTATCCTCAATGTTTTTTTTTTTTCATATGAAAAGCTATAACTAGGCTTTCATTACTTCTAGCAACACCTAGAAATGGTTTACTTAGTGAGCAATATACATCTAATTCTGTCTCTCTTTGCCCTCTTTAGAATCATGTTTACACTATTCTCGCTCTTCTTTATTTACTCAGATGTCCACTTGCTGATTTGCAGTTGGCTCCTGCTCTCCTTCCCCTCTACACAAGTACATCAATAATATGTTATTTTTCTGCAAGCTCATTTGCTCTCATCCCACTCCCTAGGTTTCACCTTATCGCATACGGCCTCCGGATTTCAGTGCTCTTCTCCTCCCTCCAACTAACTCTTCATACTCACATATTCATTCTGTTTCCATCCCCCCCCCCCCCCAGTCCAGCTTGCCTCTTCTTACACACCAGCTGACTTAATTTTCCTCTCAGTGGTACTGCTCCTCGAAGGAATGAGCTTTATGATTTCATTAGACATATATTAATTCAGCCCTTTACCTTTTTTATAGCTGTTCTATAGCAGCTCTTGGGTCTGCTTATGCATGCCAGCTGAATAAATGGAATCTCCCAAGTCCCAAGGGTGGGATTCAATTTCATGTTGTATAAATGTTGTATAATAATAATAATAATAATAATGTTACTCATGTTTAGGGGGCAGTGTTGTAAGTAACGGAGTTACAATAAACGCAGTTACCTAACGCAGCCCGTTTTGAGGGTAACGAGTAATCTGATTACTCTTCCCCTCAAGGTAACGCAGTTCCCATTACTTGGGCGGCATTACTGCAATTGCATCTACCGCCACTAGATGGCAGCAGAGTAATTGCTTCTGCCGGCGCTGTGAACATAAATATGGGTGGAACTCCGCTTTAGAATCATGTGACCGCTGTGATGGCCTGTCACAGCGGTCTGAAAACTCCCAATCGCAAGTAGCCCTGGATACAATGAGCCCCACCCACCTCACACTGACCTATCACCGGGGAACAACTCGCATCGATCACACACACTGTGTGCGCAACCTGATCAATGAGCCGGGGAACACATGGCCCGAACAAAATGTTCCACAGAACAAACGTTCCCTATACAACACAGTGTACACAGCGACATCTAGTGGTCAACATGGTAAGTGCAGGACACCTATACAGACCAATGATCAGCAGGTTATTTTTGGTCAGTGATTTCATCTCTTCATCAGACAACAAAGAAAAATCTGACATCCCCATTCCAGATCCCTTGCATCTAATAAAGCTTATATAAGATAAATAAAATAATAAATTATAGAAAATTCTAATAAAGCCTAATATAAGATTTTAAATTACAGACTCTGTAAACGTCAAGGAAATGTATATTATAAACATACATTTTAATCCAGCTTATAATTTGGATGTAATATGTAGCAGATGGATAAGGGTTTTAAGTCCTATTAGCTGCACATACATGGTGGGATGGATGCACCTAGGCTGGGATATACACGAGATCACCATTTGTTTCCGGTTCTCTTCTCTCAAGGATCTGGCATTCTTTTGTCTTGGAGTATTAACTCACTGCTCCCTGGCAAGCGCCCGTCATCTGCTTCTCAACAAAGCATTGTAGAATATTAAAAAAAAATTCAGTTACTTTGCTGAGTAACTAATTACTTTTTCAATGTAGTAACTGAGTCACTAACGCAATTACTTTTTCGGAGAAGTAATATGTAACTGTAACTAATTACTTTTTTTAAAGTAAGATGAGCAACACTGTTAGGGGGTAGCATGAGACAGAGTAACATGTTTATTTTACCATGTGGCTCCATCCACACAGCCATAATGGAGTGAGTACAAGTCCCATCTGCCACAGTGATAGAGGGACTCATAGATTTCAATGGAGTACATGAACAATAACGACAATCCACTTGTAGATCACTGTTTACCTACTTCAGCCTCATAACTGAGGGTCCATACCAAGGGCTGCACAAGAGTCAGCAAGTGATCGTGGTTGCAAAGGCCACTTCCTGTTCCTCCTCAGTAAGCTGTTCTAGCTGACTAACCCCCATCGATGATGGAGGCAAGCTTACTGAGGAGAAACAGGAAGTGAGAAATTCAGACAAAGGGAAAAAAAACATTTAGATGGAAAATCGAAGGAAAAGGTAAATGAACCAACAATGCACTAGCTTAAAGGAACCTATTTAGAAAATAAAAAACAAACTTTTACAACCCCTTTTAAACAGGAAACTTCCTTATATTCAGCCTCTCTTACCTTTATAGCTGTTTAATGGCAGCTCTTGGGTCTGTGCATGCATGCCAGCTGAATAATAGGAATCTCCCAAGTGCTTTAGGCATTTGGGCTTCCCACACTGCCCAACAGCTGGCACTACTTCTGTAGGATAAAATAGAAGTTATAGAAAGGGTAATGCCTGATTGCATTTTAAGGGTTATAGTGTTACTAAACCCACAACAGTAAAATCTGTATGTGTACAATAGTATGCTTGTTATACTCACTGTGGAACTTAAGGGATTAATCCTCTGCATCGTGTAAAAAGGCTCTTTGATCCTGTATGGACAGATCCTCCCCCTCCTGCAGGGTCACTCTTGGCAAGGCCAGATAATACACAGTGAGGGTAGTACTGCTGCACATGGTCAATTTGGTCTCTATTGCTGGAGAGAACATTTCCATGTTGATCAGAGGTAGCCAGGTCACTTGATATAGACATCACACACGTAGGCTTGTAAACAGATCCTAAATGAAAGCCCAGACCCTCCCTCTTCCTCCGTGCCCAGTAATTAAAAAACAAAAACAAAGTGGGTGGGGTGTCACATGTTTATTGATGGATGATCTGTCTCCCATAACAGAATGAGGATACAGACTATAGTGGAAATCTCCTTCTACCTGAGTACTCGGCACTCAGACAGACCCTGCAGTTTATGGTGGTATACAGATCAGCCAAAAAGGTACACAGTGGCAGTATTTTAATGTAAAAAAAAAAAAAAGATTTATAAGCTGTGGGCACTGTGTGTGTGTTTTGGGGGGGGGGGGGCAGATCAACTTTTTAGGGGGTAACATGAGACGGAGTAACATGTTTATGTTACCATGTGACTCCATCTGCACAGCCGTAATGGTTTGAGTACAAGTCCCATCTGCCACAGTGGCAGAGGGACTTGTAGATCTCAATGGAGCACATGAACAATAACGTCAATCCACTTTTTGATTCCTGGAGTTGTGGCTAGGCTACAATAATAGTAATCCACCTCATTCTAAAAATGATATGGTAGATAGCTAGTGGAATTATAACAGTGACAATGACAGAATCCATCAGAATATAAAATTGACAAATCATCCGTGATGTGGTCATACTGCTATACTAGGTAAATGCTTGTATTGTGATGTCTGTTCCCAACATGTTGCGCCAATGATGGCTTCCTCGGGGGACTTGAAGACCACTATTAATGGACTACAACAAAGTAAAAAATAACATAATGCTCACTTAAAATTTACATCATGTGCATGGATAGAATAGCAAATTTGGTTCATATTAACTAACATTCACTCTGTCGGCACTGTCCCTCTTACCCGAGCATCACCAACAGACTCCCACTTGGCCGCCAGCATCAAACAACTGGGGAGAGGGCTCCGCATGACTACAGAAAACATATATGAACCAGGCTAAAGTAAATAAAACACAAAATCAACTCAATAATACTGCATGGGCATTTGAAACGGGTCCAACATGAGGCTTGAACAAGCTCAATATGACTACTTACACAGTATATGGAAAACAATGGGTTAAACCGAGAGAACCTGGACCAGAGACCACTGTTGTAAATCAGTCTAAACGGATTAGAAAAGAAAAGAAAGATACCACTCAATCAGCATCTTGTTGTCATGGAACTGGTACGCATTTATATCAATAGCAGGGTCAGAATATTTAGTCTGAATTATTATTGGAACACATATGAAGTAAGAAAATGGACTTTAACAAGGCTCAACAGCCTTGAACCAGTTCTCACAAAAAAAGCATTACTTTCAAAGAGAAATTAATCCTAGTTAGCAAGGATAAGTCGATTTATCCTACACACACAAGTCACCATATTAAGTCGGAGAGTGAGATAATAGCATATCAAGCAACAGAGTGAAAAGAGAGTAAAAATGCTAATAAAACAATGAACCGGTTGTTTTACCTGCAACAGTGATATAAGCATGGCTTCACACACACAGCCCTAATGAAATGAGTACTCCATTAGGGCTGAGTAGATCTCAATGGACCACATGAACAATGATGTCAATCCACTTGTGGATCACTGTTTACCTCCTTTAGCCCCATAACAGAGGGTCCAAATCAGGGCTGGGGAAAAGCCAGCAAGTGATCGCGGTTGCAATGGCCAGAAGGCTCTTATGCAATATTAAATGCACATTTTTTATTCGTATGGGTGCATTAGATGGCATTTCACTTTAAATTGCAACAGTTTCTTAAACAGGATAATTCCCTATATTCAGACCCTTACCTTTATAGCTGTTTATTGGCAGATCTTGGGTCTGTGCATGCATGCCAGCTGAGTGGACGGAATCTCCCAAGTGCTTTAGGCATTTGGACCTTCTACATTTGGCTGCCTTACAGCTGGTACTACTTCTGTAGGATAAAATGGAATTTCATGTTACACCCATGTTTAGGGGGTAGCATGACACATAGTATCATGTTTATTTTACCATGTAGCTCCACCTGTACAGATGTAATGGAGTGAGTACAAGTCCCATGTGCCACAGTGGCAGAGGGAATCATAGATATCAATAGAGCACACAAGCAATGACGACAATACACTTGTAGATCACTGTTTACTGCCTTCAAGCCCCATAACAAAAGGTCCACACCAAGTGCTGCAAAAGAGCCAGGAAGTGATCGTGGTTGCAATAACCAGAAGGCTTCAATGCAAAATTTAAAAAAAAATTGTTTCCCTACTTGCTATAGCAGGCCCAAAACATTGGGAAAAAAGACTTGGACTTTTTCAATGTAAATTATCCTAAATCGTATCTTTTTTGACCATCTTTGCGTAGCTAGTATTACCACTGTCATTGAAGTGTACACGGCATGTTCTTAATTTCTGTTGGTTGTTTATAATGGAAAAAAAAACACCTTTTAAAAAAAAAAAAAGAAATACAAATTGCCACATTTTCTTAAAACAGGATGATTTCCTATATTTCATAGCCTAACAATTGTTTATCCAAAACCACAAGAACAAACAAATGAATCTTGTTTAATCTCTTTTTATTAAGTTTTCTGTTTTAAGGAGTACAAAAGAATACAAAATTGTAATAAGGAGACGGCATCAAAGTCCTGCAGTAACAATATAGAGATCTGTCAAAACTCATATCCTTCAATTTAAACAGAATCTAACAAATTATTTGTTTTTTTAATAAAAATGTGTTTTTGTATGTTTTTAGAAGAATAATTGAGCCCTTTCATTGACTTTCCAATCTGCAAGGTGGAACACCAAGATTTGTGTTGCTCTAGCAACTAATTGACTCTCGCACGTGAGGATTAACAAATGAGAATGATCTAATATTTAAATAAATCTTCCCTGATTTTATTTTATTTTTTCAGGTACAAGATTAAAAACTGTTAGCATGTCCAGTGCCAAAAACATTGAAATATTCTGTGACCAAAAGTATTTCTCTAACCCACTGTGATATTTTTTATTTTTTTATTTTTAACAGCTTTTTATTGTGAACTGAACATCCTTTGACCTGCATGTACGGAGACAATTAATAATCCAGTCATGTCATGTGAAATACACCTGGCAGCACACCAAGCTCTGTTGAACAGCTTGTTTTGAAGTGAATTATAAATTCAGGGATACATTACCTGTTACAGCTTAATTTCTTCTATTGAATTTGCTGAGAAAGGAAAGAGAGGCTACGGCATGTTCTGTATTGAGTACCCGTGGGTTACAGGACATGTGAGCGAGTACCAGGCAGTTTAAAGTAGAACTCTTGTCAACTACAGCATATAAAAATACTTTACCAATTCAGGGCCACATGAAAGAGTCTCTCTAAAGTGTATCTAAGGCTCCTTTCACACTAGGACGGGAGGTGCGTTGGCGGGATAGCACCGCTATTTTTAGCAGCGATGTACAGTCTGAAATTGCCGCAGAATTGCGGTGGTATTCAGCCGCTAGCGGTGTGGTTTTAAACCACGCTAGAGGCCGAAAAAGGGTTAATACTGCCCGCAATTCGCCTCTGCAGAGGCACATTGCTGTCGGTATAGCCATGGTGTCCCATTGTTTTCAATGGGAAGGTGCGTTAAACACACCGCTCCTCTCACCGCTCTAAAGATGCTGCTAGTAGCATTTTTGGAGCGGTCCCGCCAGCGCATCGCCTCAGTGTGAAAGCACTTAGGCTTTCACACTGAGACTGCAGGGCAGATGTTTTTCAGGTGGTATTTAGGTGCTATTTTTAGTGCTAAAACGCCTGAAAAACTCCTCAGTGTTAAAGGGGTCTAAAGGCAAAGTTTGGATTGAGTGGTGATGGGTTAGCACTCCTATGGGACTTTTATTGCTGCCTGTGCCCCATTTTGTCCTGTGACCACCATCAATGGGACTGAAAGTGAGGAACAAAGCAATATTCAGAGTTGTCACCAGAACAGGAAAAGCGGAGAAATCTTTAGTGACATCTATCTCTAAGGCTAGGTTCACACTGTGTACGATTTGGTACGATTTGAGATGCGATTTCACATGTCAAACATGCTTTCAAATCGGTGGCATTTGCCAGTAATTGTAGGCAATGGCACCGTCCTAATGCGGCGTTGCACTGATTTAAAAAAGTAGTTCCTGTACTACTTTTTGCGATTTCGGGCCCCTACTTACATTGACATTGAAACCTCCACAGATGTCTCTAAAATCCCGGCCGACATCGAGACTGCCAGCGGGAGTGAAATCGTGTGCGTTCAGCTGAACTTTTTTTTAACACCAGGATTTTAATAGGCGCATACTACAGGAGTCAATACCATCACCAAGGCATGCTGAGAATGTACACTGACCTGCAAATATACAGCTCAGTGTACATTCAGGGGTGGAACTTATTCCCAGACCCGTCGGAACAAGACAGGCAAAGCAAGCAACTGCTTGGGGCCCCCGAGGTGGTATGGGGCCCCCCCGTTTCTCAAATAAAAGAAATTCAGTAGCACAAACCTCCCCACTTCTCTGCTTGGGGCCCCCAAATTATGTCAAATGGCCCTGCTTATTCCTGCTGCTGGTTGTAAAGTTCACACCTTGTGTTCAAATGGCAACAGCTGTCAGCGGCGTCTGTCAGTTTTGTACTCGGCAGCCTGTCTATTGTGGGCAGATGATAAAGTAGATTGCAGCAGACCACACCAATGGGGTTGCCCTTTTGAACCCTCAGATCAGAGCGGCTGAGTGGATCTAAATGCAAAGGCAAGAAAGGTCCAAGCTCCTCCTCATCACCTCCTCATCTCTGATAAGTCATATGGCACAGCCAAAGGAGGACATAGGGGGACTTCCTTCCTTCCTCCTATTGCCTGTATAATGCAAACAGTGTTATACACTAGAAGGAAGAACCAAGCACTGATTCTCTTCCTGCAGACCTGAATGCAGATACTTGCATTGCCTTTTAGTTAAATATTACAAAGCTGTGGAGGGTGGAAGAACAGAAAAATAAATTTTCAGTTTCCGATACCGTCTTTTATTTTGCAATCATACCCAGCCTTTGACATCTTGCATGCATCAATGCACTGAAAGCTTGCATTGTATCAACAAGATTCCCCCCCCCCCCCCCAAAAAAAAAATTGCTATTCCAGTATGAATTTAGAAAACCTCTACTAACTGTACTTGATGGTGTTTTTCCCTTATCATGCCTACAAGTATAGCTCCCAAATGTCCCTGATTTCGAAGGACTGAATTTGGAACAAAGTCCCTCTGTCCCTCTTTCTTGACTTCTTTCACTAAAAAGTGTTTCCCAGTGCTAAACCTTTCATCCAATTACCAAATTGATGCATTTTTAAATTCCAAAAAGCCAATCTAGAGGAATAGTGGTAAAAAAGCACTTGTGGGTTTAACCATTTTTTTTTGTACACTTGTCCTTTAAGGGGGACGTGGCAGGGATGTTTATTTCTATGGTTACATACTTTTGCTAATCAGAGGTATGCTCTTGTTCTTTGCATTACACTACTTCCCAAATAGCAAGGATAACTTGCCGTGTTGAATTGTAAATCTTGTTAACTTGCTGCACATTTTCACTGGCAAGTTGTACACTTGCAGAGCACTTGAAGCACAAGTTCTAGTTGACACTTTTCCAATTTGCAAGTCTCCAGCAAGGAAAAAGTTGCAGTGATGAGTCTATAGCAAGAGCTCTGCAAGCCTACAGCATGACAATTCAGCCACAGTGACCCCTGTGGTGGGATGACTATTGCACAACTTAACTGAACCAGAACTTGCTGCATACTTGTTTGCAATGTTTGCAAAAAAAGTTGATCTGCAGTCATGTAATGCAGATTTGCTGCAATTATGCACCAAACTTGTGAAGTCTGGCAAGTCTAGCAATAGCTTAGCAAGTCATTTTCAAATTTGCGGCTCAATTGCTTGCTATCTGGGTTACCTCTGAACACTGCATTACGCACTTCTGAATGCGCTGTGTCACATACTGCTGATATCTGAATGCTACATTACTACTGATCCCTGCACTGTGCATTACTCCTGACCGCTGTACTCTGATTTGCTTACTTCTAACTCCTGTACTCTGCCTTACAAACTACTGACCCCTGCACTCTGCATTACATACTGATTACCTCTCAACTCCATATTATTTGCTTCTGGTCACTTCACTCTGCATTACTCACTCCTGTCCCTGCAGTCTTACTTACTACTTAAAGTGGTTGTAAAGGCAGGTGTTTTTTTATCTTAATGCATTCTAGGCAATAAGATAAAAAGCCTTCTGTGTGCAGCAGCCCCCCTAACACTTACCTGAGCTCCCTCTCTGTCCAGCGATAACCACGAGTGTCTCAGCCATAAAAGATTCTCCCTCCTGATCGGATAAGACACAGCAGCGGCGCTATTGGCTGCCACTCCTGTCAATCAGACTGCTAGCCAATCAGGGGAGAGAGAGGGGGTGGGTCAGGTTGGGACTCAGTATCTGAATGGACACAGGGAGCTGTGACTCGACTCGGGTACCCCCCTAGCAAGCTGCTTGTTGTGGGGGCACTGAACAGTGGGGGGGGGGGGGGCAGGATCACAGAAAAAGGAACCCAAGAAGAGGAGGAGCTGGGCTGCTCTGTGCAAATCTACTGCAGTAAGTAAGTGTAACATGTTTTTTATTTTTATAGGGGAAAAAACGAGACTTTACAATCACTTTAATTCTGCAAATTTACTAGAAACATCCCAGCTTTGTGTTCTCTACTACTGAACTCTGAACTCTTCAAACCTTTCTTACTTTTGAACTGGGCCTTGCTGGGTTATCAGTTTTTTTTTGTTTTTTTTTAAAGTATGCTCCACCCTGCTTTGATATCTTTTATGTTGTTTAGGTAATTTTTCGCCTCTCCAGGGTTGCCTACCCATGTCTTAGATTAGGTCATTGAGGGAGCTGTACCTCCTAATTTTGAAAATGTGCTATATTTACTGGCCGTTACCACCTACCTATAATGGAAAACGGAGGTAAGCTAATAAAAATAAATATATTTCTCATAGGAGCTAAGTATAAGCAAAACAGAACCATGAACATTTTTCCAGATGCTGAGCTCAGCAGTGCAGTTGTCCCTTACCTTTCATTCGGTTATGAATCAGACCTCATTTGGCGTCAGTGGGCTGCGTTTGAGCATATGGGCCCACTGTGGAGGCAAAATAAAACACCATGTTTTATTTTATGTGGGTCAGAGATTGGTATCACAGCATACAGAAACCTGGGGTCCTTTGCTTTTGTCACATTGTTTTCTAGCACTCAGGAAATATAACCCTTTTAAACCAAAGTTCCCTAAGCATTATTAACATTCTTTGTTCCATGTTTGCTCCTGCCTATTTTGCTTGTTAACCTATGGCGTGTTTTTTTAGAACCTGCTTGCATTCTAAAAATACATGTAATAAAATACTTGTCTGAACTAGGTAAAAGGGATCTCATTGCAAAAGCACAGTTCATATTCAATGATTTTCTTCATTTTACACTGCTTTTAGCTCAACATAGATATATTTATTAATGCTATTATTTTTCTATAAACCACATGTGATCTCCTGACTTTAAACATACGCATTCACTATCTTTTGTGACGGAGTGTTTCACTTCCTTAACCATGAAGAGTGATTGGAAAAATATCTTGTTCAAACAAGAAAGGTGATTAGAAAGATTACCGCTATAAACAGCTATTGTTTTTCCCACAGGAAGAGTTCCTGCATTGCCCCCATACAAACTATGCTACAGTGACTTCAGAAAATGAAAATGACACTAGAAACAAAACAAAGTGCTTCTTGTAAAATCCTAAAAAAGTAATCATTATACAAACATTCACTTGTGACAACTCCAGAGTTTTAGGTAATATATATATATATATGTTCATTTATATCTCAGATGATTAAATTTGAAAATCAGCAGAGGGCCTTAGGGTAAAACAAAGGCCCCTTTCACATGGGCGTTCCATATGTCCGTTTTTCATCCATCCGTTGACGGATGAAAAATGAACATACATGTATGTCTATGGGATAGCGGACGTTGGCGGATGATAATCCGCTGACATCCGTCTCTGTTGAGCGAAGCTCTGTTTTTTTAAACGGACATCAGTTTCTATCGACCTTTTTTTCCCCCTCATTAAACACACTGTACATAGCTGGTTGCTAAGGAGGGGTCTGTGAAGCCGCCTGTCATGCCCTTAACAACCAATGAGTCATCAGCTGTGGGCATGGCACCACCCCCTCGGGTCCATACCAGGCCCTTGAGGTCTAGTTCGGATACAGAGGGAACCCCTCCACGCCAAAAGAAAAAAAAATGCCATGGGGTCCCCCCTAATCCCTTATCCGAGCATGCAGCCTGGCAGGTCATAAAAGGGAGGGGTCGAGTGGGCACCCCCTCCTGAACCATACTATCTGCATTCCCTCAACATGGGGGGTGGATGCCTTGCATCCCCCACCTCAAAGCACCTTGCCCCATGTTGATGGGAACAAAAGCCTCTTCCTGACAACCCTGGCCAGTGGTTAGGGTCTGTGGGTGGTGGGCTTATCGGAATCCCTGCCCACCCTATGTGAATGGGTATCGGGTACATCGTAACCCTACCCATTAACCAACAAAGCAGTGAAAAAAAAACTAGAGCCGGTTTTGACAAGTCCTTTATTAATAGCACTGAGCTGTCTTCTCTCCCACCGCCATCTCTCCCTGAGTCTCCCGCCGCTGTCTTCTCCTGCTGCTGCCTCTCCCGTTATTGTCTCTCCTGCCGCAGCCTTCTCCCTCTGCTGTCTTCTTCCTCGTTGCTGGTTACCCGTTTGTGTTGTCACTCGCTGTCTGGCATCTGTTGTATAACCATCAGAGGACATCACGTGGAGAGCCCACCCCCTATATCATTTTTCTTTTATCACTTCAGTCCAGATTCTCTAGAGATAAACTAAATTAGTTAAAATATTTACATTGGCTTTACTATAAACCTTCCAGGTTGTTCAAAATGGAAAAAAATGCTTTGTTGCCAGTGGTCCCAGTGGTTAGCTGTGTACTTACCTTTGTGCTAAGCTATGGTTTCACCTTTGTATAATAAATATTTTTGTTTTTGTAGTTATTTTTGGGGACGCACCTGCTCCATTTTAAAAGTCCCATATTTTGCTCTGTATTTGTTCTAATTTTCCTTAGAATACAATACTCTATGCATATGACGCTCTATTATTGTTTTGCCCTTTTGTGTATTATTGCAGGAGAAAAGGACTTGATTCAGTCTGACTTTTTTATTGTCATATTTAGTAGAGTAGTAAGGATTGATGTCTCTGTAACACACGCACAGATAATACTTTGCTTCCTATACTGTCCTGCACTGTTATAGATTGTAAGATATAGGTTTGCTCTATGCTTTCTTTATTTGTCTTTTTCCAACAATGGGTTTAAAATATGTATATTTGCATTGTATCTCGGATAAGGCAGAAATTGCCCATCTTTTCTGTATGGTGCAAATGGTACTAATAAAAGTTATTAAAGCGGATGGCCCACTAAAAAAAATATTAAAAACCAGCAGCTACAAATACTGCAGCTGCTGACTTTTTTAATATTAGGACACTTACCTGTCCAGGAGTCCAGCGGCGTCTGCAGCAGAGGACGAGCGTTCGCTCGTCTCTCTGCTGCTGCCCCCTCCATCCACGGTGAGGGAACCAGGAAGTGAAGCGCTCCGGCTTCACTGCCCGGTTCCCTACGGTGCATGCGCGAGTCGCGCTGCGCCCGCCGATTGGCTCCCGCTGTGTGCTGGGAGCCGAGAGTTCCCAGCACACAACGGGAAAAACCCGTCTTTTGCCCGAGACTGCGGGCCGGAAAGTGGGTGCAAATACCTGTCTTTAGACAGGTATCTGCACCCCCCTCCCCCCGAAAGATCCGCTTTAAAAAAAACACACATACACACAGATGAAAAACATGTATAAGGTTTTTTACCTGCCAGAAGATTTGTATTTCTGTCTATCCAGTGCTGAGATTTACATCTACCGTCTGTCTTGTCTGGCAGGGCAGGAGATCCTTCCTCTACTGTAGTTGAGAAACATTTGTTCCTCCTTCGTCCTCCACCTTGTGACTGCACAATGAAAGGAGAAGCAGGGTGTGGGCCACCATTCGTTGATCAGAAATTTGGATAAACAATTAAAACATTTTCTTTTCTTGAGAATGAAATGTGTCTTGAAATTATCAGCCATAATAAGTAGACTGTACTGTCCCCTATTCAGGGCAAAGCAATATGTTCACCAATGCTGGCCACTAGGGGTGAGCTAAGGTTTGGGCTCAGTTTGCCCCAAACCCATGGGACACTGCCACATGATAGCAGTCCACCAGCCCAATCAGCCTCCCTTCCCCGTTCATACATGCGGGTGTGGGCCACTAGTCCAATCAGCTGCAGTCGTGAAATTCTCCACAGCCGAAACTAAGGGGGTGGGGATGCTGGTGACATCATTGACCTAATATGGCCATATTTGGACAATGTCATTGATCAGATATGACCATGTGGCCATAATAAGTAAGTACTAAAGTCTTTTTTTGGTTTAAAAATAAAAAACATGTTATGGTTTAAAAATAAAAATAAATGTTCTACCTACCTACTCCGTGTAGTAGTTTTATATGGAGCAGCCTCCTCCTCTCGGGTCTCTCGCCAGCTCTCCTGGCTCCTACCTTCTACCGAGTGCCCCCACAGCAAGCAGCTTGCTATGTGGACACCCAAGCTGAGCTTCTGCTCTGTGTGTCCATTTAGACACAGCTGTGGCTTTTCCCCACCCCTTCTCTCTCCTCATTGGCTCACTGACTTGTATTAATAGCTGCAGCCAATGGCGCCCCCTTGCTGTCTCAGCCAATGAGGGAGAGTCCCAGATAGCCAAGCAACATTGCTGGATTGAGATGGGGCTGAGAGGGGATTTTTGTTCCAATGTTTCCTCCATCTTCTGATGTGGGAAAAAGGGAGACATATACATTCTATGGGTGGCTGGATGTAAGCAGACCACCTCTATCCACCCACTGCTGGTCAGATCAGTAAAAGCAGACCTGGGTGGAAACTCATACCGTTCAGTCCGACAAACCAGAATGGACTTGGATGTGTGCTGATATAAAACATTCACTTACATTCATAGGGATACATTGCAGTTTTTGATCCATGTAATCAGGGGTCAAAAACGATCTGACAGAACGCCAATGTGAAAGGGGCTTAAATAACACAAACAAATAAGGAATGCAACTATTTTTCTCTACATACCACTGTTTTCCTCCTATAAAAAAACAATCAAGTAGTGAACAAACTGATGTACATATTTACTCAATTTTCTTCTATCCTCGAGTTAGGAAATAAAAGCCATGATGG
Source organism: Rana kukunoris (assembly GCA_029574335.1). Taxonomy (NCBI): domain Eukaryota; kingdom Metazoa; phylum Chordata; class Amphibia; order Anura; family Ranidae; genus Rana; species Rana kukunoris. The sequence continues at coordinate 135,095,249 of CM056051.1, forward strand.
AATATATCCTAGACCTAGACAGAAACTGGAGATAATTCTTACCGATGATGTGTGGTCCCTCAGGCAGTGATTTTAAAACAAGCCAAACCTTTGCATTAGGCGAGAGACAGGCAAGAAAATGTGCTTATTGGAAGCAAATCGCACCCGTGGGAGGTCAGCGGACCCTGGGTGAATGTGATTATGTTGTTTCTTTCCCAGAGCGCTGTACTTGTTACTCTGCAGCAGCTTCGAGTTAGCAGACAAATAGATGGTGGATTCAAATACAATCCTCGCTCCTAATTCACGCACTTTCACTGCCATATTAAAGGAGACCCCTCACATTTTCTGATACATGTTTTTTCTCTTGATGTATAATGCCCCAATGGACACTTGATTTATAAAGAATTTACATAACCATTTAACCATTTAAAGTGCATGTACATTCTTGGTGTGCCAGTGGGGCAAAAGCGAATGTAGATAAGCTATATTATGTGCTGGTCGAAAGTAAATAATTGATTTAACCACTTAAGACCCGGACCAATACGCTGGTAAATGACCCAAGGTGTTTTTGCGATTCGGCACTGCGTCGCTTTAACAGACAATTGCGCGGTCGTGCGACGTGGCTCCCAAACAAAATTTGCGTCCTTTTCTTCCCACAAATAGAGCTTTCTTTTGGTGGTATTTGATCACCTCTGCGATTTTTATTTTTTGCGCTATATACAAAAATAGAGCGACATTTTTGAAAAAAAAACACTATTTTTTACTTTTTGTTAAAAAAAATCAAATAAACTAAATTTTAGTCAAACATTTAGGCCAAAATGTATTTAGCCACATGTCTTTAGTAAAAAAAAAAATTGCAATAAAAAAAAATAGCTACCTAGCGGGAACAGCGACACTAAAACAGCGATCAGAAAAATGATCGCTTAGTGACGCTGGCAATAGGGAGTGAAAGAGTTAACTAGGGCGGTAATCAGGGGGTTAAAACTTTATTAGGGGGGTGGGGGGCTATCCTGAACCTAACACTAACTGATTTTACACTGCCTGTCACACTGACACTAAATGCAGTGATTAGATCACTGCATTCAGTGACACTGTGACAGGGGGGGTGGGGGGGCAGATCGCAAGGGGTTAAGTGTGCCTATGTGTGTGTATGTCAGTGTAGTGTTGGTGCAGGACTTACTGTGAGGTGTTTCTCCCATCGCAGCGGTTGGAAATACCGCTGCGATGGGAGATTACATCACTTCCCCCTTCCTGTGTTTACACAGGAGGAGGAAGTGACAGAACCTGGAGCGCGCGCATTGGCTGGGAGCGATCGCGGGGGGGCGGGTAAACGCCGACATCCGCCCGCTCGTCCCAGATCGCTCCCGGAGCCAGGGGGACCCCCACACGCCGCGGAGGGGGTCCCCGATGGGACCCCCGAACCGCACTTAGGCGGGGGCGTAAATTTACGCCCTTGTGCCTGTACGAGCCATTCTGTGGCCGTATATGTGCGTGCGGGGGTCCTTAAGTGGTTAAAAAAGAAAATACTGTATATAGCCACTATATATCTAAGCGGAGTTCCACCCTTAAAACCACTTGGTTTCATCCCATCCAGCATACTGGCGTCAGCGCCAGTATGCTGTTTTTTTTTTTTTTTTTTTTAATGCATGTACTTACTTTATAATAAATCATTTAATTCCGTGCGCACCACGGTATGTCGCCGCTATAAGGCATCAAGCCTTCCGCAAACAGCCGATTAGCGTTCGGCTCTTCTCGGCGCCTGCGCACAGACCCAGGAGCTGACTGTGCAGGCGCCGTAAATAGCCGGTCCTAGTTCGGGTGGCGACATACCATGCGTGCGGGGGTACATTAAATGATTTATTATAAAGTAAGTACATGCATTAAAAAAAAACAGCATACTGGCGCTGACGCCAGTATGCTGGATGGGATGAAACCAAGTGGTTTTAGAGAGAGAGAGAGAGAGAGAGAGAGAGAGAGAGAGAGAGAGAGAGAGAGAGAGAATTTTTTTTCCCACCAATGTTTGCAACATACAACCTGCCAGTGTTCGGGCACCCAGATCCCCGATGGCTTGTCTGAGTCCTGTATGGCCGCCGAGTGTATCACATAGAAGCGTGCCCGCAAGGTAACCCCCTCGGGAGCAGGGATGGACTGGCCATTGGGACTACAGGGAGTTTCCCGGTGGGCCGATGGCTCAGTGGGCCGACTTCAGTGACAGCGGACCGCCGCCCCCCTCCGCTCCTCTGTCTCTCCCTTCCCACAGCGCTCACCTCCTCTTCCTTCCCACAGAGCTCACCTAGGGGGAACAGAGAAGCAGGGGGAGGACCAGAAGAGCAGGGGGGGGGCGACAGAGGAGCATGGGGGAGGGGACAGACAGCTGACTCAACAGCTATGGCCTGGGAGTTTCTCACTTCTGCCTAATCTTGTCGCATTGGGGGGGGGGGGGCACCGAACTGATTCTTTGGCCTGGGTGAAATAATGTCTAGCTTCCCCACTGGTACTGCCTAAAGGAGTACCAGTACCAGCCGTTCTACTCTAATAAAGTAGAATGGCTAGTGGCTAGTGAAGGGGGAGAGGGGGCTTGTGTGGCCGGGGGGGGGGGGTGCGAGAGTTGTCCGGCCGCCATGGGAGAGACCTGTCAAAGTGGGCCAGTCTGGATGAAGTCCAGGGCCAAATTTTTGTCCCAGTCCGGCCCTGCTCGGGAGAGAGCTTCCCAGAGGGGGTCATCTATTGCGGGGAGGAGCTGCGAGAGCCGCAGTGGCACCCCAGAAGAGGATGATCGGTGACACTCTGTGCAAAACAAACGGCACAGTGGAGATAAGTATGACACATTTGTTTAAAAAAAAAAAAAAAAAAAACTGAACCTATAGTACCACTTTAATCAAAGCTGCTAGCTAGCTGTTTTTTATCTGCAGGAACCTCTCACCTGCATAGACATTTTTTTGCTGAACTAACCCTTTAAGTACCATGTTTCAAAAGAAATTTGAACTCAAAATCCCCACTCTATATGACCGCATGCAAAAAAGGACGTCAATGGCGCATGTTTCTGCAGGGCGGTCTGTGCACACCCAGAAATGTACGCTTCCATGCTATAAGATTTGCTTTCAGACCACACGCAGACTGGTGTCATCTGTCGTCATGTGCCGTCACACCTAGAACTCAGTGTAAATCTTTTTATTGGAAATTTTTCAGCACTACGGTCATTTCACATAAAATGCAACGTTCATAACTGGTTTTGTAACATTCACAAAGAGGCAATACAGTGGCTTCAAGAATATCTAAAAACATACTCAGATTTTATGTCTTGTAAAAGCCTTGCTTGTATTTAAACCCTAAAAATGAACTTATCTTATTTGCGCTATTTTATTCTATTAAATGTACAATAAAAGGCATTTTGTTATATTTTGTTCGATAAGCACAAATAAGAAATAACTGTTGAACTTGCGTGCCATCCTGTTCCCTCTTGCAGTTTTATCTCAAGCAATGTTATTAGCCCTGTCCATTTTTCCTTTGTAAACTATAGAACATATCCCCCTATGTTATGGAGAAGAGAAGAGGAGGTGTACTGTAGTCATTTCCTAGCGTGACAATACTGCTTTGCTGTTGATACAGTACAGTGAATGAGCTTAGTCACCCTAGGACTGGAAGTGTGTTACTGACAGGAATGTAAGTAGTGATGAGCGTGGGTTCAGCCTGAACCTGGTAGTATGCTGGCATTGCCAGGCTAATAAATCTGTTCATACAGAAAAGGGCAAGTATGCTTGTTCTATCATTAACCACTTGCTTACTGGGCACATATACCCCCCTCCTGCCCAGGTGAAATTTCAGCTTCCGGCACTGCGTCGCTTTAACTGACAATTGCGCGGTCGTGCGACGTGGCTCCCAAACAAAATTGACGTCCTTTTTTCCCCCACAGGTAGAGCTTTCTTTTGGTGGTATTTGATCGCCTGTGCGGTTTTTATTTTTAGCGCTATAAACAAAAAAGGGCGACAATTTTGAAAAAAATACAATATTTTTTACTTGTTGCTATAATAAATATCCCAATTAAAAAAAAAAAAAAAACATTTTTTTTCTCAGTTTAGGGCGATACATATTCTTCTACATATTTTTGGTGAAAAAAAACAAAAAAACCCCCGCAATAAGCGACTGGTTTGGGCAAAAGTTATAGCGCTTACAAAATAGGGGACAGAATTATTATTTTTTATTATTTATTTTTTTACTAGAAATGCCAGCGATCTGCGATTTTTATTGGGACTGCGACGTTATGGCGGACACATCGGACACTTTTGACACATTTTTGGCGAAATTCACATTTATACTGCGATCAGTGCTATAAATATGCACTAATTACTGTATAAATGTGACTGGCATTGAAGGGGTTAACACTAGGGGGTAAGGAAGGGGTTAAATGTATTCCCTACATAGTGTTCTAACTGTGGGGGGTGACTCGGGGAAGTGACCGGTTGCTGTGTCCCTAAGTACAAGGGACACAGATCGGTCTCTTTTCCAGAGACAGGACGCTGTCTCTGTGTAAAACGGCAATGAGAGATGATCTCATATGTTTACATATAAGATCATCTCTCATTGGCCACGCAGATTGCATAGCAAACGGCCACTCTGATTGGCCATTCGCCGCGATCTGTGATTGGCTGTGTCCAAGGGACACGGCCAACACAGAGCTTCCCCGCTGCGTGCTCTGGAGCGTGCACAGGAAACGCCCAAAGGGGCGGCCGTCAAAAGATGGGGCTTGGATTTTCAGGCCGAATGACGGCTATAGCACGGGCCTCAAGTGGTTAAAGTATAACTAAAGGCCAAACTACTTTTTTTTTCTCTTTTCTTTTTTTTTTTTTTGACAGAGTGGAGAGGGATTAAAACACCTGTCAGGTTTTTATTGCTGTCTGTGCCTCCGATTCACCCTCTCTATATTTGTCCTGTTTACCATTATCATTGAACATAAAAGTAGAAGAAAATCCCAAATTTTGGGTTGTCCCCAGAAAAGTAATAGAGGTGAAATCTTCGTGGGGACACTAGTTCTGGTTACCTGGGCGTCCCCAAGATATTCCCCTAATTTGCATGAATTTCCTCTAACTTCCTATTTGGCTATGGGACAAGAAGTGAAGGAAAATCTCCAAAAGAAGCATGGATGGCGAAAAAAAAATCTGACAGGGATTATAACCCTCACTTGCGCTATCCAAAATAAGAATACATGTTTTGCTCATTGTTCTACTTTAACCTAATACAGCCACATTAGGTCAACATCATGAGCATCCCCTGTTTGTAGCTGATTTCCTCTGACGGATGCCGTCTTGGTTCCTCTGAACATGGGTTTATCACTATTTATTTATTACAAGTACTAATATAGTGCCATCAATATACACAGCACTGTGCAAATACAGTATATTATACATTCACACCAGTCCCTGCTCTCAAGGAGCTTACATTGTAAGGTCCCTAACTCAAAATTATACACATACTAGGGCCAATTAAACCTACAAGCCTGTTTTTGGAGCATGGGAGGAAAAACCCACACAGGCACAGGACGCAAATTCCAAGCAGGTGGTGCCATGGTTGGGATTTGAACCAACAACCCAAGTGCTGCCAGGTCGGAAGTGTTAGTGGTGTTCCGTTTGTGGAAAAAAATTAAAAGACAAATGCTGTAGCTGCTGACTTTTAGTATATGGAGACTTACCTGTCCAAGGACCCGTGATGTCCGCACTCCAGTTGATTTTCAGATCGGTTCCCAGGTGTTGCCACCGCCATTAATGGTAAGGGAAACTGGCAGCAAAGCCTTTTAGCTTCATAGCTGGTTCCCTACTGCGCATGCACAAAGCGCACTGCGCTTTCTAACTGGCCTGATGACGGAGGAAGGAGTTGGGGGGCGAACTTATACTGAGGGACGGCGCCGCAGCACAATCTCCCAGAAGCAGGGAGGGTGTACCTGTCAAAAACAGTTACCCATTCCCCCCTAAGGGATGGTGGAAGCAGAACAGCAGAGCTTCCACTTTTGGGTGGCTCTCCGCTTTAATCACTTAGCCACTGTGCTTGTGTTTGAACTGAACCCAGTGCTGAGCCCAACTCGCCCCTTATCACCAAGTGAAAATAAAGGAAAATAACCCGATGAAAAGAAAATGAGTGCAGCCCTCTCATCTAGAGATTGATAAGCTGCAATATATTACATAATTGTACTTCTCCCATATTGTTTAGGTGTGGTTGTGCTATTCTTAGACTATACGGCATTTGTAAAAATAGCATGAAGATGATGTTCACAATTAGATTAGAAATGTAATTTCTGTAGTAGAAGTTAGAAGATAAGAGCTGATAGAACAGTCATGTTTCCTTTGCCCCAGGTTAATATATAAACATACATAAGTATACATTGTTGTAGTTTTTCCTTTTTTCTAAAACTGGGTTTTGCAGGTTGGGGAGTTCCACACTGCCATGACACTTCCATGACACTTCCATGACACAGACTACAACACTATATTATATGCAGTAACACAAAAGATACAGAATCCCCACAGCCCCTGTAAGAAAATAACTGCAGGAACCTTCCGCCTTCTTTTTACAGAGTTTGCCACAAAATGCACTCATCGCCGGTAATCACTAGCTGCCTGAACACTCATGAATAGTTGTGTTCACACAGCTAGTGATCACGCAGCTAGTGATTACCTGCTATCAGTACCCAGCAAGAATCGCGGTTGGGATTGATAGTTGCGCACATAGACGTTTCATGCATAAGATATGCCTAGCGTTAAAAAAAGCCTTTCTCTGTGGCGCACTGCTGACCATAGAAGTGCATGACTGTACACCCATATACTCATGTAAACGCTGCGCTTTCTGGTCATTGCCATTTACCTGCATCAAGGAGAAACTTCTGACAAAATATATTGTACGTGTGTGTGCAAGTATACACAGAAGCATCAGTGTTTACAGAAGTACAAGTACATACAACCATTCACTTCTATGTCTGGCTGATTCTCCGGGCGCAGAAAAACACTGGGGATGATTTGCTAAAACGGGAGACTGCAAAATCTGGTGCGGTTGTGCCATAGTAGCCAATTGGTGCCCAGCTTGTTTAATTAAAGTGGTTTAAAAGACTCAAGACTCATTCTATGCATGAAGGTAAAAAAATACTTCCTAAGGCCGCGTACACACGACCATTTTTCATGACGTGGAAAAAAAAAAACGTTTTTCTCAACGTGGTTCTTGTCAAGCATGCCTTGCATACACATGTTCTCGAAAAAAAAAATGCTTGAGTAAAGGGTGGTGACGTACAACACGTACGACGGCACTATAAAGGGGAAGTTCCATTCGATTTGTGCCACCCTTTGGGCTGATCATGCAAATTTCCCTTCTTATAATTTCCTTTCTCTACACATGACTGTTTTTCACGACATGAAAAACGATGACTTGAAAAACGACAAGAAAAAATAGAGCATGTTCTAAATATTTAATGGCCATTTTTCACGTCGAGAAAAATGCTCTGGAGCCTACAGAGTGTATGCGGCCTAATACTTACCGGAGTCCCATCGCGATCCAGAGTTGTGCATGAGAGCCTCGGCTCTCCTGGGACTCTTTGCTCATTGGCTGCTGCTGTCGCTCACAGCCAGTGAGCCAATGAGAGGAGAGAGGGGCAGAGCCAAGTCACAACTCTGTGTGAGAATGAACATGCGGAGCAGCGGCTCAGGAGCAAGCAAGCAGGGGATCCAAGAAGAGGAGGATTGGGGCTGCTCTGTGCAAAACCACTGCACAGAGCAGGTAAGTAGAACATATTTATTATTATTATTTTTTTTTTTAAACTTGCCTTTAATACCTCTTTAAAGTCATTGTAAAGTCTTGTTTAACCACTTGCCTACTGTGCACCTACACCCCCTTCCTGCCCAGACCAAATCTTAGCTTCCGGCACTGCGTCGCTTTAACTGACAATTGCGCGGTCGTGCGATGTGGTTCCCAAACAAAATTGGCGTCCTTTTTTTCCCACAAATAGAGCTTTAATTTGGTGGTATTTGATCGCCCGTGCGGTTTTTATTTTTTGCGCTATAAACAGAAAAAGAGCGACAATTTTGAAAAAAGACACAACATTTTTTGCTTTCTGCTATAATAAATATCCCATAAAAAAAAAAAAAAAAAAAAAAAAAAAAATTATGTCAATTTAGGCCGATACGTATTCTTCTACATATTTTTGGTAAAAAATAAAATAAAAATAAAATCGCAATAACCGTATAGTGACTGGTTCGCGCAAAAGTTATATTGCCTACAAAATAGGGGACATAATTATGATTTTTTTTTTTTTTTTTTTTTTTTTTTACTAGGAATGGCGACGATCTGCGTTTTTTTTTTCCGGGATTGCGACATTATAGCCGACACATCGGACACTTTTGACACATTTTTGGGACCATTCACATTTATACAGTGAACAATGCTATAAATATGCATTGATAACTGTATAAATGTAACTGGCAGGGAAGGGGTTAACCACTAGGGGGCGGGGAAGGGGTTAAATGTGTATCCTAGGTGTGTTCTTACTGTAGGGGGAGGGGGGGTGCCTGGGGGAGGTGACCGATTGTGTCCCTATGTACAAGGGACACAATCGATCTCCTCTCTCCCTGACAGGGACTTGCAGCTCTGTGTTTACACACAGAGCTGCATGTCCCAGCTCAGTTACACAGAAATCGCGGGTGCCCGGCGGCCATCGCGGCCGCCGGGCACGCGCACGGTGTTGTTAGTAACCCGACGGGTGCGCGCGCGGCGGCGCGCGCGCGCCACCTAGTGGCCTAAATTGACATCACGTCATATGACGTGATGTCAGCATAATTGAGTATCCCGCCGTCATTTCACGGTGGGCGGGTATTAAGTGGTTGTTACGTACCTGGGATGTGAGCCTGACGTGCAGAGGAAGGCCTCTCGTACAACTCCGGCTCGCGGACTACTGGCAGTGAAACAGTAGCCACAGGAGCACGGTGGGGTATGAGTGCCTGTAAACAGTTCAGTAGTCCCTGTAGTAGCGGTGATCAGCAGGTGGATGAGCTGACACGATGCTTGACTGGTGGCAGGCTGGGATGAACCACGGAGCAGTACCAGATGCAGGCTTGCAGGGCTGGGAGCTGTAGCAGGCTGGATGAGCCGGATGCAGGGTCATACAGGCCGGGTCGGTAATAATCAGGCAGATCAGGCAAAGACGTTAGGCAGAAGAGAGGTCAGGTCACAAGCCAAGTAGTACTGGAAGATCATCAGACAGAATCAGCAGGCAGGATCAGAGTCTAAGGGAAGCCGGGATCAGAACATGCAGCAGGTATTCACAGGTAACAACGAGCTGGATCAGAGTCAGAGGTCACACAGGAAACAGGAAATGACACGGAAGCTGCAGACCAAACGGCAAGGAACCTCTGTAGGAGCCTTGCTTAAATAGCCTGCCTGACTCCATTATTAGTGACAGGTGTGTGTCTTAAAGTGCTAGTACGCATGCGTGCATGCCGGGCGCTTGCATGGAAGGTCTGTCTTCCCTGACATTGCCCCCTCCCTACGGGCAACCTCCGGGTGCCCAACTGGTTCCTCTTTTGTGGGTTCCTGCGGAAGAAGGCACGGATCAAGTCTGTGGCATGTACATTTTGTGCGGGTTCCCAGGAATTCTCCTCTGGACCATAACCCTTCACTTAATTAAATATTGCGTCTGACCCCTTCTTTTCCTGCAGTCTAAAACAGCCTCGACCTCAAATTCCTCGTCCCCATCAATAATAATAGGTGTGGGAGGACCAGGTCTATGTTCTGGAAATGGATCTGGCACAACAGGCTTCAGCAAGGAAACATGAAACACTGGGTGGATCTTAAAAGATTCAGGTAAGGTTAATTCAAAAGAAACGTCATTAATTTTTCTCCTTACCGGAAATGGTCCTACGAACCTTGGTGCCAGCTTTTTAGAAGGACATAGCATCTTCAAATTCGTCGTTGAAAGCCATACTTGATCTCCTGGTTGCACGATTAGTTCCCCTCTTCTTTTCTTGTCAAATGACTTCTTGCTGTCCTCCTGGGCTTTCGCGATGGTTTCCTGCAACAACATATTATTTCGAGAGAAAAAGTCCAGAGTATCCTGGACAGCTGGAACGGAAGATTCTGTGACAAGATTAGGTAAGAAGGTGGGATGGAATCCGTAATTAGCAAAGAACGGGGATTGCTTGGTGGCAGAATGGTTGGCATTATTATAGGCGAATTCCGCCAGGGGTAATAATGATACCCAATCGTCCTGGACAAAAGAAGTAAAACAACGGATGTATTGTTCTAGGGTCTGATTAGTTCTCTCCGTCTGCCCATTAGTTTGTGGGTGGTAAGCGGAAGAGAATGAGAGTTCAATCTGTAGGGTCTCGCACAAGGCCTTCCAAAATCTGGATGTGAACTGGACGCCGCGATCAGACACGATATTTGCAGGGACTCCATGAAGTCTGACAATTTCTTTTATGAACACCCGAGCAGTTTCTGCAGCCGATGGTGTACTCTTTAGGGGAATGAAATGAGCCATCTTTGAAAAGCGATCCACTACCACAAAGATAGCGGTGCACTCTTCAGATGGTGGAAGATCAACTATAAAATCCATAGCAATCATCTGCCACTGTCTGTCAGGTATAGGCAGAGGTCTGAGCAATCCCCAAGCCTTGTTACGGGAGCTTTTACTCCGGATGCAGGTGGTGCATGAATTTACATAGGATCTGCAGTCTTTCTCCAACCCTGGCCACCAAAATGAGCGTTGTACAAGTTCAACAGTCTTATGAACCCCAAAATGGCCTGCCAAAGGGTGGTCATGACAAACCCCCAAGATCATTGCTCTAACCTCTTTAGGTACAAAAATCTGCTTACCCCTCCATAATAGTCCATTCTTTGCTTGTAGTGTGACCCCTGGAGGACTGGGTGTTTCTGCAGAAGCTTGCTGTAACTGAGACAAAAGGTCAGTGTGTAATAGCAGGAAATTTCCAGCCGGTAAAATAGTATCTGGTATTAGGATGTCTCTTGGATCTTCAAACATGCGTGACAACGCATCGGGCTTAGTATTCTTTTGATCCGGGCCTGTATGTAATATGAAATGAGAATCTCGAGAAAAAGAGAGCCCAGCGAGCTTGGCGTGGTTTGAGGCGTTTAGCGGACCGCAGATACTCGAGATTCTTATGATCCGTGTAGATCAGAATTGGATGGGCCGCTCCCTCCAGCAAGTATCTCCATTCCTCCAACGCGGCTTTGATCGCCAACATTTCCCGATCCCCTACATCGTAGTTTCTTTCAGCTGACGTGAGTTTGCGTGAAAAGAATGCTACCGGATGGGTTACCTCTTTGAGGCCTTGACGTTGGGATAGAATGGCACCAACTGCACTTTCTGAAGCATCCACCTCCACAATATAGGGCAAGTTAGAGTCTGGGTGACTTAGGATAGGAGCAATGGTAAACCGTTTCTTCAACGTTTCAAAAGCGGCTTGAGCCTCAGGAGTCCAACAGAAACGCATACCTTGTTTGGTCAGCTGTGTAATAGGGTGAATGATAGCGGAAAAGTTCTTGATAAATTTGCGATAAAAGTTGGCAAAGCCCACAAAGCGTTGTATTCCCTTCTTGTCTGTGGGGGCTGGCCAATCTAGTATCGCTGAGACTTTCTGTGGGTCCATCTTGATCCCGTTGGTCGAAATGATCAGACCTAAGAACTGGATGCTCTGTTGCTCAAAGACGCATTTTTTGGCTTTAGCATAAAGTCCATATTTGCGGAGCCGGCAGAATACGCTTTTAACATGCCCTCTGTGCACCTCTAATGATACAGAGAATATCAAGATGTCGTCAAGGTAGACAACCACGAAAATATCCAGAAAGTCTTTGAAAATATCGTTAATAAAGTACTGGAAGGTGGCAGGGGCGTTACAAAGGCCAAAGGGCATAACTAGATATTCAAAGTGCCCAAATCTGCTACGGAAGGCAGTTTTCCATTCATCCCCTTTTCGTATGCGAACCAGGTTATAGGCCCCTCTTAAATCCAGCTTAGTAAAGATGCTTGCTGATTTGAGTCTTTGGAACAGTTCAGGGACTAAAGGAAGGGGATAGCGATTCTTCACTGTTATTTTATTTAGGTCACGATAGTCCACACATGGTCTCAGGGAATGATCCTTCTTTTCTACAAAAAATATACCGGCACCGGCCGGTGAGGTAGAGGGACGGATGAATCCTTTCTGCAGGTTCTCATCAATATAGTCCTTCAAGACCCCTGATTCCCGTTCAGATAAAGGAAAGATGCGCCCAAATGGAATCTCGGCCCCGGGAAGGAGCTCAATGGGGCAGTCATAAGGTCTGTGTGGGGGAAGGGTGTCTGCTCCTCGTTTGCTGAAAACGTCCAGGTATTCGTGGTAGGAATCCGGAACTACTTGACATAATTCAGGGTCTGTGTCCATACACAGCAGGGTAGCAGGTGAGGATGGTGAAGTTTCCAAACAGTGTCTCTGGCAATATGGTGACTGGAACTTGACACTTCCGGATTTCCAGTCTATCTGTGGGTTGTGGGCCTGTAGCCAGGGTAGGCCCAGGATGACGGGATAGAAGGGCGAAGAGATTGCGTCTAAACGCAGCAGCTCTCGGTGGTTGGTGGAGGAGGTGGTCAACATTGGTGGGGTCACCTTGGTTACCAGTCCAGATTTAATGTGAGACCCATCAGCCAAGAATACAGTGAGCCCCTGTTCTCTGGTTTGTAGAGGAATGTGTTGCTGAGCTGCGAAGGACTGGTCAATGAAACAGCTACACGCTCCAGAATCGATAATAGCAGTCACTGATACGGTTCTTCCCGGCAGCTGGAAGGAAACAGGCAGAGCGATATGCGCTGAGCTGGCAGACAAGGCAGGCCGGGGTAACTGGTTGGGTGAAGAAAGGGAAAGACATTTACGCAGCTTGGCAGGACAGGTACGTACAAAGTGACCGGCAGCTCCACAGTACAGACAGAGGTTATTTATTCGTCGGCGTTGGCGTTCTTCTGGAGTCAATGAAGAACGGGTCAGGCCCAATTGCATGGGTTCAAGCGTCTCTCGAGTAGGGAAAGCAGAGTTTCCAGGAGCCAGGTTAGGAGAATCAGGGATCTTGGGTAACATCCAGGTTGGACGTGAGTGCTGTATGGTTTTTTCAGACCTGCGTTCTCGTAGGCGGCGGTCAATCTGAATGGACGTAGTGATTAGGGTTTCCAGAGAGCTTGGCACCCCGACCCGAGCGAGCTCATCTTTCAGATTTTCAGAGAGACCCAAACGAAACTGGTGACGCAGGGCTGCATCATTCCAGCTGGTGTCTGCACTCCAGCGTCTAAAGTCACTGACATAGTCTTCGGCCGCTCTATGGCCTTGCTGTAGTGCATGAAGAGCGGCTTCAGCGGTGGTGGTACGATGTGGGTCGTCATAAATCAGTGCCATGGCACCAAAGAACGTTTGCATGGTGTCTAGTTGTGCGTTTTTCTCTTCTAACAGCCGTTGGGCCCAAGACTGCGGTTCCCCTTGTAGGAGAGAAATAATAAATCTCACTTTGGTGGCTTCCAGGGAAAAAGTCTGTGGCTGAAGAGCAAAGTAGAGCTGGCAGGCATTGCGGAAGGCTCTAAATTTACTCCGATCACCGGAAAACCTCTCAGGCGTAGGTACTTGGGGCTCAGGGGGTGACACCATTACTGTATGGTTGGCTGAAGTCCCAGTTTGGGTGGTGGAGGAGGCAGGATCGGATGCAGGAGCTATGGTTGCTGGAGTGGACAGGGACTGTACCTGCTCTTCCAGACGCACGTATCCCTCCTGCAGCGATTTAACTGCTTTTGTAAGAGCAGCGAGGTGCTGACATATTTCATCCACTGGAGAGGATCCTCTTGCAGGCTCAGACATGGCTGTTTGGTACTGTTACGTACCTGGGATGTGAGCCTGACGTGCAGAGGAAGGCCTCTCGTACAACTCCGGCTCGCGGACTACTGGCAGTGAAACAGTAGCCACAGGAGCACGGTGGGGTATGAGTGCCTGTAAACAGTTCAGTAGTCCCTGTAGTAGCGGTGATCAGCAGGTGGATGAGCTGACACGATGCTTGACTGGTGGCAGGCTGGGATAAACCACGGAGCAGTACCAGATGCAGGCTTGCAGGGCTGGGAGCTGTAGCAGGCTGGATGAGCCGGATGCAGGGTCAGACAGGCCGGGTCGGTAATAATCAGGCAGATCAGGCAAAGACGTTAGGCAGAAGAGAGGTCAGGTCACAAGCCAAGTAGTACTGGAAGATCATCAGACAGAATCAGCAGGCAGGATCAGAGTCTAAGGGAAGCCGGGATCAGAACATGCAGCAGGTATTCACAGGTAACAACAAGCTGGATCAGAGTCAGAGGTCACACAGGAAACAGGAAATGACACGGAAGCTGCAGACCAAACAGCAAGGAACCTCTGTAGGAGCCTTGCTTAAATAGCCTGCCTGACTCCATTATTAGTGACAGGTGTGTGTCTTAAAGTGCTAGTACGCATGCGTGCATGCCGGGCGCTTGCATGGAAGGTCTGTCTTCCCTGACAGTGGTTAAAAAAAAAAAAATGTTATACTTACCTGCTCTGTTGCAATGGATTTGCACAGAGCAGCATCCAATCCTCCTCTTCTTGGGTTTCAGTGCTCCTGTTTCCTTCCTCTTATTGAGTGCCCCCACAGCAAGCGGCTTACTATAGGGGCACCCAAGCTGAGCTGCAGCTCTATTTGTCCAATTCAGACACTAAGTTGTCAACCGGCCCAATCTCTTCTCTCTCCTGATTGGCTAATTGGCTAATTGACTTTGATTGACAGCAGCGTGAGCCAATGGCACCACTGCTGTGTCTCAGTCAATCAGGGGGGAGAGTCCTGGACAGCCGAGACATTCGTGGGGCTCAGGTAAATATTAGGAGGGCTGCTGCACACAGAAGGCTTATCTTAATGCATAGAATGCATTAAGGTAAAAAATGCATTAAGGTAAAAAAAAACTTCTGATTTTACCACCCCTTTAACAGAAAAAATGAAAGCAGATTTTGCACCATCCAGTTTTAGTAAATCGGCCTTACTATGTTTTTTTAAACTAGACAAATATTATCCCCGAAAACGTCAATGTGCATAAGGCCAATGTCAATACGTGTCTTTCTTCAAATGTCAATAGTTTCTAAAGCTTTCCTGTTTCATTCCCGTTTTTGCTTCCAAACTATTTTACAATATTTTTAAGATTACTGACACAATATAAATAATATAAAAAAAAGTTTAATAAAAGAACTTCTAAATCTTTTTTTAAATACCAAGTGGACATAACCCGGTCTTATATAAGCCTGAATATATTCTTTCTTTAGCCTGGACATTACAATGGTACTTTTAATGAGGTTTTCATTAGATATAGTGGTTATTCTAATTCATTTGGTATGCTGCAAAACACCTACATATTAAAATGGCAGCGTTTGTTTATATTCATAGAATAGCATTTGAGTTATTATTGATATTGTTTCAGCAAAAGATTTTTTTTTACAGCTAATACTATTACTTGTGTGCTGTTCTATTTATTTTGAGATATATAGGTGTTCTGACTGGTGGCCATCAGACAATTACATTTTGCATCAAGCATTCAGGATTTATTCAGAAAATGTGCAGGGACCTTCATTTTTCCGTAAATGATCAATGCAGGTCACTGTAAGGGCACATAAAAAAAGATTTTCTTTGTCCCCTGTTCTCAACAGTGATTTGTGGTTCAGAAGAATGTAGTATGTATGCATTTTTTTTGCAATGAAATGCACATGAATGCATATCAAATGCACATTAACACAATGCAAGTAAAAGTAATGTAAAGACATAGTAAAAAAAAAAAAAAAGATGAAAAAAAAAGCATGACATCATTTTTAGAGTGGCGGTTGACACTGATGCAAATTTGAGATGAATTTGATGCGTTACAAAAAAGCCTAGATTTGCATATCATCCAAAAACACATTGGGGGTTATTTACGAAAGGAAAATCCACTTTGTACTACAAGTGCAAGGTGCATCAGTGTGCATTTCCTATATGCGTTACTTTTTTGCTGCGCATTGAGCCACATAACCCACTTCAACCCAGACCTTTTTATTTTATGTCCATTTAAAAACTAAATGCCAACAAAGTCTCTAAAGTTTTTTTTGCAAATTTGCTTAACCATTGATAACAACCATTGTGCAGCAGTCCATAGCTTCCAACTGTCCCTGATTTGGAGGGACTGTCCCTGATTTGGAACAAAGTCCCTCTGTCCCTCTTTTATCTTTAGAAAAGGGTTTCCCAGTGCTAAATCTTTCATCCAATTTCTAAATTGCTGCATTTGTACATTTCAAAAGCCAATATAAAGGAATAAAAGTAGTAAAAAAAAAACACTTGTGGGTTTAACTAATAATTTTTTTTGTATAATTCCCCTCTAAGGGAGTGTGGCAGGGTGTGTGTCCTATACCTACATATTTTTGCTAGTGGGTGTTCTTCGTTCTCATCAAAAAAAAATTGGGAGGTATGCAGCATCATAAAGAATGAACTAGAGCCTGCATATCGAAAGAAAGTGAATTTTAAATGGGACCTTGCAGTTGCATTTTCTTAAAACTTCAATATTTGTTTGAAATAAAATAAAATTATTATATACATATACACAAATTACCCAAATTCTTATGGTCCTGTCCTGTATTATAGCAGTGTAATATAGATAAATCCTGACATGTTTCACTCTCAGAGGGCTTTTTCAGGGGATACACAAGCCGCTGATAATCAGTGTAACGGAATGCACCGTGACAGACTGAAATATTCCTATGTCTAGGGTCACCTTATGTCCACTAGGGCCATAGGGTGACAAAGAATCATAATTCATATGTTACAGAAGACATTAATAAGGGACATTAATAATAATTCATGTTTGCAGGATGTCTTCAAATATCAAAAGCTGTTAGCTATGCAATCTGGGCACACATGCTTTTGAAAGGTGTTAATTCAGGTCTACAAGACCAGAGTGAGTCATACCTTTGTATAATATGCTATTGAAATATCGGAAGGTGTGGATTGCACCCACTCTCACAAGACTCTGCCATTGTGTGATAAAGCTGCCTAGATAAACTTATTCAACTAGATGTCTGTGTTATTATTAAAGGTTAATTGAACACTATTGAAGATGCGGTGCCGACCGGTCTACATGGTTAGCTTACCTGAATGCCTTTTAGAGTGTGATTGAAGCCCCCCATGGTGTGAAGGGGGGTGGAGATTGCATTGTCCTGTGATTAACTGTATTATGCTGTACTGGATATAAGAAGCTGAGAAAATACTAATAAATTGTCATATCTTTGGAAGCAAGAACGGAGCTCTGTCTCGTCTTATTCTGGGAAAGGATATGGATCGTGAATGCAGTATTGTCGGAGTGTGTCAGATAAGCCTGTCGTGGTTGGATGGAAGGTTGTAAGCGGTGGTGACCGTTACATTGGTGGCACATCAGTGGGGTGATTCCATCTTCAGAAGGACGGCTACAAGGACACAGGACAATGGAGATGCTGTATGAACGGATGAAGCTCTCTTCCCTCATGGACTTACTGGAGAGCCGGGGCAGACCGGCCAGCAACCGTAAGAAAAGGGACATTATCGCAGAACTAGTCGAAATGAATAGAGCCAAGAGGCCCAGCGTAACAGACAGGACACCTGAGGAAGTCTATGACTATGATGGCCTGGGATTGTTGTATTGGAGGATGTCCAGTGATCCCGACTTTGGGGATGATCGGGAGTGGCGCTTGGAGGACATAATGGAGCACAGAGAGAAAAAATTAAATATCTCGGGAGGCCACTGGTCACAGGAAGATTTAGAATTTCTGGCCATTCAAGAATGGGAGCTGGAGGTTGCCTACAGACAGCTGCTAGACTCGGCTCAGCAGCAGGGTGGGGCTCCCATTGCCTGGGACTATGAGGAAAGGTCAGATAACTGTGAAATCATGGCTGATGAATCGGCAGTGGAAAAAATTGAGATTTTCCTCCCTGGTGCCCCAGGTCTCTGCTCCCAACTACCGGAAGAGGGGGACCCTGTGGTAGTGGATGGGACTGTGGTCTCCACTCACAGCAACCCAGCGGAAGAGCTGGCAACAGAGCAGAGTGCCCCAGGCCTCTGCTCCTCACTAACAGAAGAGGGGGACCATGTGATAGTGGATGGGACTGTGGTCTTCACTCACAGCAAGCCAGCGGAAGAGCTGGCAACAGAGCAGAGTGTCATAGGCCTCTGCTCCTCACTAACAGAAGAGGGGGTTCCTGGGGTAGTGGATGGGACTTCAGTCTCCACTGGCACAACCCCAGAAAATGGTACAGGACATGGACAGGAGGATGTCGGCTTTGCTTTGCAAGCACCGGGGGGGTTTTCACCAAGCACCAGTGGATGGGACTTCAGTCTCCACTGGTATACCCCAGGAAGGGGGGGCAGTTGGCCCAGACCCCCAACAGCATGATGGACTGAGCCCAGCTACCCTGCCTTCTCCCCAGCGGCAGGCGTGTTCTCTGAGAGAGGCAGAGGTTGGCGGGGTGAGTAATGCTCAGTTTGGAGCCATTTATTTGGGGTACAGTATGGATACCAGCATTGGAGGACGGGAACTACTGACGGACTTCGGAGTCAACCCGTTTGGGGTTACCACCTGTGTCCGTCTCCCACCGAAAGGAGAGAGATGTAACGGAATGCACCGTGACAGACTGAAATATTCCTATGTCTAGGGTCACCTTATGTCCACTAGGGCCATAGGGTGACAAATAATCATAATTCATATGTTACAGAAGACATTAATAAGGGACATTAATAATAATTCATGTTTGCAGGATGTCTTCAAATATCAAAAGCTGTTGCAATCTGGGCACACATGCTTTTGAAAGGTGTTAATTCAGGTCTACAAGACCAGAGTGAGTCATACCTTTGTATAATATGCTATTGAAATATCGGAAGGTGTGGATTGCATTGCACCCACTCTCACAAGACTCTGCCGTTGTGTGATAAAGCTGCCTAGATAAACTTATTCAACTAGATGTCTGTGTTATTATTAAAGGTTAATTGAACACTATTGAAGATGCGGTGCCGACCGGTCTACATGGTTAGCTTACCTGAATGCCTTTTTAGAGTGTGATTGAAGCCCCCCATGGTGTGAAGGGGGGTGGAGATTGCATTGTCCTGTGATTAACTGTATTATGCTGTACTGGATATAAGAAGCTGAGAAAATACTAATAAATTGTCATATCTTTGGAAGCAAGAAGGGAGCTCTGTCTCTTCTTATTCTGGGAAAGGATATGGATCGTGTATGCAATATTGTCGGAGTGTGTCAGATAAGCTTGTCCTGGTGGGATGGAAGGTTGTAAGCAGTGGTGACCGTTACAATCAGAAATTTCTATTGGATACAAAAACAGTTTAAAGTATTACATATATAAACAATTATTAACATATGCATGCATGTTCAATAATGCAGATCCACCCTGTGAAAAACTATAAATTGCCTGGTGCCAAGGCCAAACTTATTTAATGGAAATCAAAAGATGCCAACCCATACAAAGGCCTATAGCCTGCATATGTTCTAAACATATATGGCTGTCTCATTACACACCACACAAAGAAAATGGGTTGTAAGAACATTTACATGCATTGCAAAGATTATGTCTCTTAAAGCGTCAGTAAAGTTATTTATTTTACTTTTACCTACAGGTAAGCCTAGAATATTCCCCTCGCAATGAGCCGCTGAATGCAGTGGCGCATGCGCACATGAGATTCTCGGCCTAAGGCAGGCAGCCGCCAAACCTTGCCGGAAAGAAGTCTCCCATGCGAATGCCCGGGAGTGTCAACATTGTGGCTCCAGCCACTCACATCGCTGGAACCACGATACCCGGAAGACACACCTCGAGGCGAAATGTCAGCTGCCTCCGCGTGGACCGGGAGAGACACCGACGCCTCGTTCTAAGGTAAGTATTTCATAATGAGCTAGTATCCAGTGCATACTAGCTCATTATGCCTTGTAAAAAAAAAAAACAGCGGGTTTACTACGGCTTTAATTTCATAGATTTCACTTGCAAAACTGAAAATAAAATAAGATGGGCTATAGTTTACCTTTTAATAACTAACAGATTCTTTTGTTAATTAGATTGACTTTGCCTGCACTTAATCAGCCACACTACTTGTGTAATTCATATATATTAGTAATTATAGGGATGAGCTGACAACTCTGGCACTCAGTAGGCTGTCATCTAATTTTCTTAGCTATTGTAGAAAATTGCCAGGAAATACAATTACTATGATGATGGTAAGAATGTGCCTAGTGTTTGCTGGAAGTTTGGAATAGGAATGCTGCATCTGGCACTGCCAGGCCAACACATGATAAATTCAGATTTTTGCACAGGGTGTGTGTATTATCTGCTCGGTTGTTTCTCTCGGCACAATGCCTGACATGCTTGAGAGCAACCCAGTGGTTTAAACTAAGTTCCTAGCAAACAGGTTAAATTGCCTTGTCTTTGCATTGGGACCATGCGTGGCAAGGCTGCCTAGCCCAGCCAAATGCAAATGGTGTAAACAGATAGATAAAGCAAAGAGATTGGTTAAAATACATTTGCAGGAAATGTGATCTGAATATGCATTTATTTTTCGTTTTCATTTTATGTTGGTATTAGGTTCATTATGTGTAATGATTTTTGGGTAATGTTAGAGAAAGTAGTGTATTATTTGTATTTTGGTAGTTTGATTTTCTGTTATTTTTTAATCCTGTTATTTTTTTCTATGTAGTATTTTAATAAAATTGTATGGTTTATTAGAGTATTGTATTACTTTTGCTTTATTTGGTATTATTGTTACTGGTAATTGTTGTTGTGTCTTGTTGTGTCTTGTTTCTGTTCATTATTATTATTTTATTTTTTATTTTTTTTATTTTTTCCCTTAAGTGTATTTTTGTGCGTGAACTCGAGAGAGGAGCCGGACTGCAGGAGTTGGGAGTAGGCAGACCCTCCCCCCGGAGGCAATCTGCCATCCTTCTCCATGCCCCCGGTGGCAATGGCGGGTGTGAGGGAGGACCTCCCCCTCATATTGCCCTACCTGCTCCTATGAGGAAGTGAGGGGGCCCAGCCCGCTCAGCCAGCCCCGTAGGTCCTTCGCCTCTCTTTTTTTAGGAGACCGCATGGCCAAAGTGCGTGCGTGTTAAACCAATTTTGTGTGCGTGCACTATGGGAAGCCCACAAAACTTCTGTAGCATAAACTCCAACAGTTGTATCCCCCACAAGATATTCCAAATGGAAATAAAAAAAGATATGCATATATTTTTCAATGGCTGCATATAAAAACTAGTGAACCAGCGACAGGGTCATGGGCAGCCAAGGCTTATGAGTGCACTGTGGAACAAAGGCTGGCCCATATAGTCTGATCCAATAGAAGAGCTATTGTTCAAATTGCTGAAAAAGTTAATGGTGGTTCTGATAGAAAGGTGTCAGAACACACAATGCATTTTGTTGTGTATGGTGCTGCATAACAGCAAGCCAGTCATGGTGCCAATGCTGACCCGTTTCCACAGCCAAAATCATCTACAATGGACATGTGTGAGCATTAGAACTGGACAGAGCAATGGAAGAAGGTGGTCTGGTCTGATGAATCATGTTTTTTCTTTTACATCATGTGGATGGAAAAATCTGTGGGTGTCGCAAACCTTGGGAATAAATGGCACCAGGATGCAGTATGGGAAGAAGACAAGCCGGCAGAGGTAGTGTAATGCCGCCTACACCCAATCACTTTTTGTGATGTAAAAAAACGTTGTTTTACCTCACAAAACAAAACAACGTTTTTCAAACTTCATTTTAAAAAACGACATTGCCTACACACCATCGTTTTCTGAAAATGCTCTTGCAAAGCGCGGTTACATACACCACGTTCGACGGCACTGAAGCTCCCGTCTCATAACTTGCTTCTGAGCATGTGCGGTTTTAAAAACGTTGTTTTGCCCACACATGATCATTTTTTATGACAAAAAACAACATTCTGAAAAACGACATAAAAAATTGAAGCATGTTCACATTTTTTTTTGGTCGTTTTTCAGAAGACATAAAACAACATTTTGCCCACACACGATCATTTTAAATGACGTTTTTTAAAACGTTGTTTTATTTCATCACAAAAAACGGGCATGTTCTGCTGGGAAACCTTGGGACATTCAAGGTTTCCTGACATTCAATTGAATGCTTCTTTTGGAGTCCATGCTTTAACGGGTCAGGGCTGTTTTGGCGGAAAACGGGGACCTACTCCATATTAAGTGGGTGATCATAATGTTATGGCAAATATTGTGTATTTGGCAGTAAAAAAGTGTGTCCCTCTGTGCTTTATATCACTTGCAATGAAAAGAGAAAGCGGTTCCATATATTTGCTATATTATCCATACCTCCCAACATTTAAAAATTCCACTGCGGGACATTCTTGGGGGGTGTCGTGGATCAAAGTTGTTGAGCAGGGGGGGGGGGTCGGAGGGTGCCGCGGATCAAAGTTGTTGAGCCGGGGGATCGGTTCTCCTCTTCCTTTGCTGCTGCACACCGCTCCGGTCAGCATGACTCCCCTCCGTGCTTCCTGTGCGGGAAAATTAACCCCTTTGTTGGACTGTGTGAATATGCAGTTTGTGCGGGAAGTTCCCGCAGAATCTGTGCCGGTTGAGAGGTATGTATTATCTATATAGGAAAAGGCAAGAGCTGATAATACTTGGAGAAATGAATCCAAAAATGTAAACATGGCATTGAAACTTCTGTAGCATAAACTCCAACAGTTGTATCCCCCACAAGATATTCCAAATGGAAATAAAAACAGATATGCATATATTTTTCAATGGCTGCATATATTGATTGTTGTTGTTGTTGTTCACACTGCCTGGAAGGAAATGGGTGCATTTATCATAATCACAAGCAATATAAGTTTCAGCAGTTTTATGCATTCCACAGCGTTGACAATGGTATCGAGATCTGATACTCTCTGCAATACTATCACACCATTTGTAGTCAGAGGACTTTATGTGGACATATATAAAAAGGCTGAATGTCATAAGAACATTTTTATGAAATTTCATTTAAAACATATACAACAGCATGGTAAAATACTTTCTACTTAGTGGTTCACACTTTCTACTTAGTGGTTCACATGCTTGATGCGCTTCGGAAAACCTTCAGGAGGACAAGGGAAGGAATCAGTACAGAGAAGCCTATTGAGTTCTTTTCAAAGCTATCAAGAAATCAAATTCACTGAAATTCATGACATGTTTCCCAGAAGGCGCATCCAAAAGAACACTATGGGATTACTGCCTTTCAGGTAAAGACACCTGGAAATAGCTAAAAGCTCACCAACAATCATACAGAACACAATCTTTAATAAGGGGACCATAACCCAATGCTATGACTATAATATCACAACATAAGAGAGTATCCAGTATCACAAGAATGATAGTCAAAGGTTTATATGTGTGAAAGACAACAGAAGCTCCCAAATCATGCCCAGAAAAATTGGCAAATCTTAAAATCCTGGAGTAGTTGCATAGTTCCCCACCTTAAATGTTGTATGATCGTTTGTGGCTTTTTGTCCATTTCCGGGTGTCTTTACCTGAAAGCCAGTGGTTTCATTGTGTTCTTTTGGATCCACCTTCTAGGAAACATGTTCATTTCATAAATTCCAGTGCATTATATTTCTTCATACCTTTGAAAAATCTTGAGTGGGTTCATCTGTACCGATTCCTTCACATGTGCTCCTGAAGAAGGATTTTCGAAACCCGTCAAGCCTACATGTGAAATGTGTTTGGAATCTACGCATTTTGTAAACTACTAAGTGCAGAGTATTATAACATGTTTTATCTTTTTACATATGTCCACATAACGTCTTCTGACTACAAATGGTTTATGATAATATATATGATGTTTAGGGCTGTGGACATATAGCATGCACAGTCTCGGATCTCTATCTCTTATAAACCCTCTGCAATACTGTGCATTTGAGAACCTTTGTATTTTACTGGTCTACTAAAAACACTTGAACATGTCTACCAAGAGTCATTCTCTATGGAAATGTCTCTATGTTGCTACATGAAGGCACCCTAAATATATAGAGAATTTACATCTACCTTGTATGTTTTTACTTCTGCTCTCTTAACAAAGCAGACGATTTGCTAAGAGATTGCGTTATTATCAACGGTTGAAGGAAATTATCCTTAGCGTGGTTCTTCCTCACCCTTGCTAGGAATTACGAGGATGACTAAGTGCCATTTATACTCACTGCACATTGTGACGCGGATCACAGAAAGAAAAAAAAAGATCTGCAGGCAATTGTACCAGAGCCATGTGCTGCCCTCATGATCTTCTCTCTGAATGACTGAATAACTATTTACACACAGGGGTGATTTGGGTCTGGATATTGCTTGCAATTCACTTACGTTCAGATTGATTTGTGGTGGAGGAGATAAGAATGTTCTGTTGCTATCAATGAAAGATTGAAACATTATAATTTTAAAAAGGAAGCAGATAGCTCAATGAATAGTCACATCTTTACAATGCATATCTGCCTTTGTTCAGCTAATGGATTGTGACGTAATTTCTCTGTGCACTGTTTGCTAGGAGATGTGAATTATCTCTAGCTTAGAATGCTCAGGTTCTCCCCCAGTCATTACTAATCTGTTTCCATTCATCCCAATGAGAGGAGAAAGGGATTTGTAGATGGTTCTGACCTCGGCCGGTGTGCAGTAATTAGGAGGTGGACATGACATTAAATAGGGCTTCTGCTCTCTTCTCATTTAGCCCCCAGCTGAAGATCAAGTGAAATGAATCTGGGAAATGGTATAATGCAGTAACATAAGATCACCGGGGTGAATATTAAATCAGATTTTTCTTGTGTTGATGGTTTCTTTTTTATATTTGTGCCGATTCTTCCATGAAGTCTACATGCTTCAATCACAACATTAGCTTTCAGCAATGGAGTCTCTTTATTGTAATCTCCATATACAATAAAAGCCGATTTCCCTCTCTGGCTTCTTATATTACACAATAGCCAGTGGCAGAATCCATTATAGTGCTGTAACATAATATCAGACTTCTGGAAA
This sequence comes from Rana kukunoris, assembly GCA_029574335.1. Classification (NCBI taxonomy): domain Eukaryota; kingdom Metazoa; phylum Chordata; class Amphibia; order Anura; family Ranidae; genus Rana; species Rana kukunoris. Next base: position 135,120,286 of record CM056051.1, read on the forward strand.
TAGGGTTGCTTAGCAAATTACCATGAGACCAGAATGTCTGGCTTTTCTTTGCATGTGACTTTTCATTGCTACTGTATATGTTTATATAAATATGGAGGTGTGCATAGCATCCATTGGGGGAGATTTACTAAAACTGGAGCCCTCAGAATCTGGTGCAGCTGTGCATGGTAGCCAATCAGCTTTTAACTTAACCACTTCCCACCCGGCAATTGCATATGTACGGCCAGGTGGGCGCACTCTACTTCTGAGTGGAAGTTCAGGAACATCCCTCAGAAGGAGGGGGATCGTGCGCGTGCCCGCGCAGTGGCGCGATCCCGATGCGCTTGTGTCACCCAGACATGGCGCATCTCAGATCGGCAGGAGGGCTCTGTGATTGTTCCTCCTGATCACATGATGGCCGTGTCCAATCACAGCCGCCATATGATGTAAACAGAGAGACGGTTGCTAGACGATCGGCTCTCCTCTCCTCACACATTTAGTTGTCAGTGAGGAGAGGAGAGTGGATCGCTGCAGCCGGCTGGTGATTAGTGTGTATGAGATGTTTTTTACAGCTTTTTACACACTAATCACCAGCCTAGTAACACACAATGTAAAACGCAAATGACCCCACACAATGTCCCCAAAACACATGTACCCACATAGTAAAAACACCTGTCCCCCACATATGTAACAGTAAAATCACATGTCCCAATAATTATCTACACACATATGTCCGCGATCACCTGCGCACATCTGTACATGATCATTTTTAACAAGTGGTTATTTGAGTTACTGTTGCCTTTCTATAGTCTCCAACTTGTCTGCCCATTCTTCTCCCAGATAGCAAGCAATTGAGCTGCAAGTTTGCATTGCATGACTCCAGATCAACTTTCTTTGCAAACATTCTGCAAGTCTGCTGCAGGTTCTGGTTCAGTTATGTTTCTCAAAAGTCCTCCCACCACAGAGGTCACTGTGGCTGAATCTTTAAGCTGTATATTTGCAAAGCTCTTGCTGTAGACTCACCACGGTAGCTTTGTTCTTGCTAGAGACTTGCCACGCAAATTTGATACAAATTGTAAAATGTTAACTAGAACTTGTGCTTTAAGTGCTCTGCAAGTGTACAACTTGCCAGTGAAAACGGGCAGCAAGTTAACAGACTTCCGATTCTGCACTGACACAAATTTGTGGCTAGTTATCCTTGCTATCTGGGCTCTGACCTCTTACATCAACAAGACATTTTCCTCCACACAACTGCTGCTCACTGGATATTTTCTCTTTTTCGGGTTCTCTGTAAACCCTAGAGATGGTTGTGCGTGAAAATCCCGGTAGATCAGCAGTTTTTGAAGTACTGAGACCAGCCCGTCTGGCACCAACAACCATAGCACGTTCAAAGTCATCTAAATCGCTAAAATCAAGGAGACCCCGAAAACATCTTCTGTTGGGAACACTCAAGGACTCAGGACTGTAAAACTGTTCAATACCAGATGATTTTTTTCAGGTCAGTTTCATCGGGTTATACTGTAGATTTACAGACTTATTCTTAGCATTTCAGACCTATGTGCTTATAAAATATAAACCTACACAGAGAAACCTCCAGCTTGGTGTTTTTATGGGTTCTATGCAGTTATATAAAGTATCTCAGTACAATTTGTGAAATGTGTCTTGCATCACTGATAAACACTTGTTTGGGAAATGTAACAACCTACAGAAATTACAGCATTGTTTCAGCATACAATGGCTGCAGAAAATAGACTTCTACCAGCCCTCCTCTTTACCTCTGCTTCCTGGGAAGGCATTTAAAACCTCTTGCAGGCTGTATACAAATACCGCAGACATCACAAAGGGACTTCTGCAAAATGGTTTTGTGGACAAGGAATCCTAAAATAGATTCACTAAAAGTTATGTCAGCTTTCTGGAACTGAGCTGGAAATGGCCCTAACGAAAGGCAACTATGAATGCATAGTATCTTCACTGATGTGCCTTTTCCGGAGTTCAAGGCTACAGAAATCTTATACTGGGCAATTTTGCCCATAATTACAGCATTACAAAAGGTATCGCAAGTAGACATGTACAGAACGGAAATTTGTTTAGTTTTGGATAGATTTGTTATGTTACTAATTTAGTTTCGTTATGGAATTCGTTTGGTTTGGTTTCGGAATTCGTTTTTTTTTTTTTTTAGTTTTTGTAAAATTTTGTTTTAGTTAAAATTCCTCTCATTTATAAATTTTCAAACGAATTACAACTATTCACAACGATAAGTATTCAGATCGGTCGAAAAACTATCAAGCCATACAAATTATGTGTGAAGAATAGCTGGTTGTTAGGCAGCGAGCTGGGAAGTCGGCTGCCCCCATCCTTAACATTGGATGAGTCATCATCTGTCGGCGGGCTTCCCCACTGACAGATGATATAAGGAAAAAAATGCTGACAATAGAAAAATGTTTAAAAAAAACATGGGTCCCCCCAAATTCCATTACAGACCCTTATCTGAGCATGCAGCCAAACAGGATCTGAAAAGGGAGGGGGACAAGTGAGCGTCCTCCTCTCCTGAACCATACCAGACCACATGCCCTAAACATGGGGGGATGAATGCACCCCCAAAACACCTTGTCCCCATGTTGATGGTAACAGGGGCCTATTCTCCACAACCATGGCCAGTGATTGTGGGGGTCTGCGGGCAGGGGGCTTATTGGAATCTGGAAGCCCCCTTTAACAAGGGGCCCCCAAATCCTGCCCCCCCCCCATGTGAATGAGTATCAGATACCCCTACCCATTCACCAAAAAAAGTGTTAAACAGAAATAAAAATACAGAGACAGTTTTTGACAATTCCTTTATTAAGAAATAAAAAACTGTGTCCCGCGATATGAATCCATCATCGATCTTGCCGCACCCCAAAAGAATACAACGCTCATGTCGACATGAAGTCTGGCTGCCTACTGCAGGCTTGTCTGTTTGACAGTTCTTATATAGGGCCACCTATTAACATCACCTGGTGGCACAGCTACCCTTGCGATGTCACAGACCAGTGCATGCTGGGTCGGCAATGTCACAAGGGGGTGGTGCCATCTGAATAACCAAAAATGCCTCCAAATTTGTGTTTGGACCGAAACAAATTGCACATGTCTAATCACAAGCTCTAGCATACTATAAAATCCCCTCGGACCAGAACGCGGTGACGTAGAACACACCGACGTGCTGAAAAATGGAAGTTCAATGCTTCCAAGCATGCGTCAAATCAATTTGACGCATGCGCGGGATTTTGGTCCGATGGTTGGGCGTACTAATCATCGAACCTGTCCGACGGACAGGTTTCCAGTGGACAAGTTTCTAAGCATGTTTAGAAACTTTTGTCCGCTGGAAAACTGTTTGATAGGCCGTACACACGATCGAACATGTCTGCTGAAACTGGTTACTGCTTATTCCAAACTATCAAAAGTGGGAAGAAAAAGGAGAGGTTCTGGAGCTCATGTAGAACGTTACAAGGAGGCAGTGTTCCCAACCTACCAGATTGAAATTTATTGACACGACACCCAAAATTTACTGGCACATCCAAGCTTTTACTGACATTTCCCAATTACAGTTTTAAGTGCAAAATTCAGTATTTAGGCTACAAACAAGTACACTATGCAATTCCCAATGTGATTTAAGGTAGATATTTAGGCAAAAACATATTTCTTATTTTTGATATAGTAAGTAACTCAGGGACAGAGTTCAGGAGGAGGGCAAGAAATTGGAATGGACACACACGAAATTAACTCTCACAGTGACACTGACAGCAGTGTGCAACAGCAAAGATAATGATGACACCTCACCAACGCGTTCCCCCCTGAGTCACAGTGACAGTCTCTCTCCACGCCAGGCGGTCCCTTCAGTCCACTGCAGTTCAAACAACACTGACAGTCCCGCTCAAGGCTTGCTTTGCTGACAACCTTTTTCTGTCATTGGCATTTACTTGCAGGAGAAAAGTGCCCGTTTTTTACTGGCTGCCAAGTTGGCAACACTGCATGGAGGCAGAAAAACGCAGTAAGAACATATTTAATGAAAAACTGATTACAGAGCTATATAAACATAAGTTCACCTTTGTAAAAAAATAAATGCACATCTTTCTGAAGGGTATAAAATATGTTTTTTTTTTTTTTCCCCCTAGGAGCATAGAAAAAATTGCACCCGTGATCAGCAGATCGTAAGTGTCATTTAGGACTCCTGTGGACTGTCTGCTTGTACCCCGTACGAGCTGACAAGTTGCACAATGACAGGAACAGAAAATAAAGCTCTTTTCTGATAACTCCAGCATGGAAAAATCCTACTTAGTTCCTGTGTGTTTATGAGGAGGCTGGAGGGCTTAATATAAATATTGCCTCAATTAACCCTAAGACCATAGACGGTTCGAATCTCGGCTGGTTCAGCAGGAACCAGCAGAGATTCAAACCATGTTTGAACAGGCTGAATGTACCCAAATTGATCGATCGACTTGGCTACAACCAGCCTGCCGGATTTTACACACTGGCTGGTATAACCAGTAGCAATAATCACTGTCTTCTCCAAGCGGGAACAGCTTCCTCTATTCTGAGGCCGGAAGAATACAATGGCTCGGCATGAGGAATTCCCCTGTCAACATTGTCTGCATTGATGGGGATTCAAGCAAATTTTTACAGTTGCAGAAAATAATTTATCTGTGTATGCCTGCCTAACTACTGTGCTGGGAAATTTCATTATCAGTTGTAAAATAGATTTGAACACTAACAAAGGATTTAGAAACTGGCCTTTTGCAATGTATGTTAATGAGAGGAAACTCAGACTGCCATAAGCCTTTCTGTTGGGAAAGACTGACTGTCTGGGACAGTCTGAAATTGTTGAGAAATGCTTGTTATCAGCCTTAAGGCCTTTTCCTAAAGCCTTGTATACATGATGAGAATATTATCATGTTTATTTATTTTAATTTTTTTGGAATGCTAGTCCCCTATCGAAAACCAATAGTTTACTAAAGTTCCAAAGATTGTGTACAACAGAATACAACTTTGGAAGTGATGTAATGTATCGAATTGTGTATAATTATTTTTTTGTGCATTGCATGGTCTTGATCTTCCTTTTTTTTTCCTCGGACAAACGCTGTAGTGAATAAACTGTTCTGATATCGTACGAGAAAATTGTTTGTGTTTGTCCCTTCGGATAATTTTTGTATGAACTGTCGTGATCGGCTTCTCAAAAGCTGTCACGATTATCGTACGATTGCTTCGCTCATTGTGTGTACTATGCGCGCACACAGCAGTGGAGGTGATCCCCGGAAAGAGATCATTTTGTTCCATCTGAAAGCCTGGAGCCACTCTCTATCTTGGACCTTGGGTTCCCTGGGAAGGATCTACCATTCCTCCAACCATCACTCTCCATAGAGCCATCCATCCGAGGAGCTCTTACAAGCTTATCCGACACAGTGCCACTGGCATAGGTGTTCCACCTTATGCGGTAAGAGTACCCATTCTCTTAATTTACCAGTCTCGCTGTCCTGTATGCTTATTAAAGTGGACCACGCACACCATTTGAATCCCCAGTAACACAGGAGTGTTCTACAGGAGTGTTTCATATGAAGACCTATTTGTACCTATACATTGTTCTTTGAAGGACTTCCTCCATACTTTATAATTCATTGTTTGCACTCTAAGGGTTTCATCATCCCTTTAAGGCCTCGTACACACGAGGGGATATGTCCGCTGAAAACGGTCCGATGGACCGTTTCAGCAGACATCTCCGATCGTGTGTATGGGCTAGCGGACAGATTTGTCCACCCGACAGATTTCAAAGCATGCTTTAAAATCTATCCGGTGGGAATCTGTCCGCCCGACATGTCTGCTGGTTAGTACACTTACCAGCAGACATGTCGTCCCGCACCGCCGCCGCGCCGCCGCCGAATGGATTAGACGCATGCGCGGAAGTGTTTTACTTCCTGGTGCGGTGACGTGGCGGTGACGTGGCGGCGTCAACGTCACCGCCGCGTCACCGACACGTCACCGCGCCGTCCGCCGGCGGGGAATTTGATCCGATGGTGTGTACACGCCATCGGATCAAACTCCAGATTGGACATATCCGATGGAAATGGTCCACGGACCGTTTTCATCGGATATGTCCGATCGTGTGTACGAGGCCTAATTGTTTATCTTTGTATTGTTTTTTTTTTTTTTTAGTTCACTCATCACACTATAATCCCACCCATTTGGATGAGATTCATGTAAACTGCTTAACGCAATTTTACATTTTTAAGCGCTGCACTTATTTTTTCTTCATTGTGTGTACTAGGCATTAGAAACATCTAAAAGGGGATAAATATTATTATTTTTTTATTTATTTTTTAGGTATGCTGTGTAAACATATAGTATATATTTTTTTAAACTTGACTGTAAACTTTGTTACTAAAGATGCCAGATTTCAGGATAACTTGGATCCCTTAATCAAACTTTATACAAATCTGCTACACCTATTAAGTATCCATTACACATTGTTCTGTAAACAGCTACCAGTCTGTCAAAAATCATCCCAATAATCTAATAATATGGATAAAAAGTATTTTATCAATAAAGTAGGCAAAAATGCAGGACTGTAATAAATATTAAGAAGAATCGGTTACATGGGCGTGAAGGTCCCAGTTATTCATGACTGCTCGCTTTCCTTCGCTGTGCAGATTTTGATCATGTTTAGCGCCTGTCGGCAGATCTGCACTCATCTCTGTGATGAAGGGGGGTTATAGTAGGGCGCACTGCACTGTCATTGCAGGTTTGCAGGTTTGTGAACCAACAATGCACAAAATTGCATTCCTAGTCTGCTAATCTGTGGACCTGTGGAGATATGAGATGTGCTCTGCTGTAACCTCCATTTATCATAGAAATGAATAGAGCTCTGCAGACAGCTGCTAATGGCTTTCAAAGTCTGCACAGAATATCAGGCATGCGATTTCAGATCTTTACACCTGTGTAATGGTACCCTACTTAGATAAAATGAAAAAAAAAAAAAACTTCAAGCCCAGGAATGCTTAGATTAATGACTATAAAATGCACATTGTATATAGCCGTGTTGACTAATTATCAGCACAGTCCACACCCTCTATTCCATGACGTTACCCAACTTGCAATCTTTATACAGCTGCTTATTTTCTTTGACAGTGAATGCAAACTAGGTAAACTCTACTCTATACTTTCGATACAATTCTATGGAAATATCGGTTTAAGTTCTGTTTAGGGGTAATAAAAAACAAACTTTACAAATGGTAGTCAGAAAGAAAAGATTTTGCATTTTATTTCGGTCTTTTACTATTACAAGAATTAGAGTCATCGCCTTTGATTCAAAATCCTCCAGTGATGGAATTCTACTTTAAACCCAACTTAAAGAATTGCCAAAAATACCCGCACTGCACGTGGTAAAAGTCTCTCCCCCCCCCCCCCCCCCACTGCATGTGTCAAATGCTCATTACATAGGGGATGAGGAATCAGGTGAATTACTGTATTTATTGGCGTATAACACTCACTTTTTTAACCTGAAAATAGAGGGTAAACTGTGCCTGCGTGTTATACACAGAGGGCCGTGGAAAGTTTTTTTCCTGAAACTTCCCTCTTAGGCCACGTACACACGATCAGACCGGTCCGATGAAACTGGTCTTAAGACCAGTTTCATCGGACCAATTCGATGGTGTGTACGGCCCATCGGACCGTTGTCTGTCGGACCAAAGTTTTAAAACTTGCTTTAAAATCTGTCCGACGGACACCTGTTCGTCGGACAGATTCGATGGTTAGTACACAAAAGCATCGGACCGAAACCCGTGCATGCTCAGGATCAGGTCGACGCATGCTTGGAAGCATTGAACTTTGTTTTTTCAGCACGTCGTTGTGTTCTACGTCTACGGATTTTTGGCTTGATGGTGTGTACACACATCAGACCACTTCAGCGTGGTCCGATAAAAACGGTCCGTCGGACCAGTTTCATCGGACCGGTCTGATCGTGTGTACGTGGGCTTAAAGTTAGGGTGCGTGTTATACGCCTGTGCATGTTATACGCCGATAAATACGGTACTTACTTTACTCTTTTCTCTGTCTGGTTTTAGCGTTCTCCTCTGTTCTGACTTGTGGTCAGCCCCTTGCTGTCCTCATGTACAGAACAGCCACAAACCGAAATGTCTCACAGAAGAGTCTTTATGGGACCGGTCGTACAGATGGAAGGAGGGGCCTGCTGGAATGAGGCGTGAGGTAAGTATTGCATCTTTTTTTTTCATCCCAGAGGTAACAAGCAGTTACCTTCTGCAGTACAAGTGTCCACTGCAAGAGTACGCTTTTGTCATTCTGGAGTTGGACTTTAAAGTGAATCTGTGGCTAGGCTATGGCACATGTAGCTTTGGAAGCACTGCTGGTAAAATTCAGCTGACCCTAAAAATAATGGGAAGAATGGCTGCTTCAACTCCCGTATGGTCTGCGCTGGGATATCCAGATGGGGGGAACCTACTTTCTTTTAAATTTCACTCTTGCAATGGAAGAACATGCATTGGAATATTTTCCTTACCTCCAGTTTTATAGAAGAAATTAATGCCTTTTAGTTTTCCAGTCTATACATATGTTTAACCCTGATTACACATCCCATCAATTAATACGTTTACCATTTGATGTTTCAGCCAAACCTGCCGAACATAGATAACTGACTTATAAAATAATTTGAACTGTTTTCTGTCCAGTCCCTGTTTTCTCCCCCTTCCAGGCTATTCTCCCAATCTCCCCTCTTGTACAGACCTCAGATCAGTGTAGGCTCTGCAAAGCGGTGTCTTTTCTCTCTGGTCCCTTCTCCCAGCCGGGGAGGAGGCAGGTTATTTCAGTCTGCAGTGATCGATTAAAGTTAATAGGCAGCCAGCGGGGAGAGATGCTGGCTACCATAGAGAGGGTAAGCAACCGTGCCAGTTTCCGCACTAGCATGCCCATGTTAGGATGGTTGGAGGAGCCGAGTGTCGGAACTTGTTCTGGCACTGGGCGTCTGGATTTAGAGCAGACTTGTGGGACGTTGGGATTTAAATCGAATTCCGGGATGGTCCCGGAAAATCCGGGACTGTTGGAAGGTATGTGTAACGGTCACCACCGTTTACGACCTTCCATTCACCCACGACAGCTTATCCGACACACTCTGACAATCTTGCATACGCGATCCATTCCCCAGAATCAAGATGAGACTGACAGCTCTGTACTTGTTTCAAAATCAATGAATACTTTAATGGTATCTTAGCTTGCTTATATATCCAGTATAGCATTTTAAAGTTAATCACAGGACAATGCAATCTCCACCCCCTTAATCATACACTGGGGCTAATTCTCTAGCAGACATTTCGACACCGACCCTGACGAGACACATCGCATTCCTATATCAATAGAATTCAATTAACCTTTACTAAACATAATTGACATGCTAATTCAATACATCTGAAGAGACGTGTGATCTTGAAGGTCTGTCAGGAGCAGACCTCACTTAGCATTTCAATAGCCTCAGCTAAGCATTGAAGAGTCAATTTTTTGACTGGTAGAGTCAACATGAACCACTTGTAATATTCCAGTCTATCCTGCAATATGAAGTATCAATGATGTCCCATCTCATGTAATACATGAAGTATGATTTTATTAGCCACCCTACGCCCAAAGGGCACAGGGTGGACCCAGGAGTTATTAGTGTCGCTGGCACAGGAGTATCTCTCGTCCTTCCAAAGTCTCTGGTTGTCACGGTTCATTCCGTTACAGTATGCACTTAGGGCTCATGCACATGAGCAGTTTGGCCTGTCAGCATCAAAACCCAATGTTTTCAGGCGCCTGGATACACAGGTGCAGCATCCAGCCATGCTGCCAGCAGCCTGTCAAAATATATAACAGGATGAAATATGTGATGGCTGGATGCTGTAACCTAGTAATACTCATGTTTAGAGCCGTATGTGTTCAGAGACCTATGTCCCAAATCCAGAACTTCTATGTACAAAGCATTCATAACATAGAATATCCAAGCCGGAGCCGGATCCCACTGCTTCTGGAGGTAGGGGACCACATCCAGCCCTTACCCCCCTCCTTACCACCTACCTGGTCCTGTCTGAAGGCCTCGTCGGCTCCCGGAGTCGTCCGCAGCAGCCGCGGTCTGGTGCGGCCTAGCTAGGCCCGTGAATCCCCGGACTTTCCTGGCGCTGTGCCCCGCGGAAGCGCACCTTCGGCGATACGGGCGCCATCTAGCACCCACGATCCCTTCTAAACCCCGCGGACAATATCTGGGTCTACACCATCTGCACACCTGCTGTACAGCAGACTCACGGCGGCCATCTTGGTTCGCCTGAGACCTGTAGTCCTCCCGCAAACCAGGCCAGTTCCTGCCTCACTGACAGACCATCCGGGCCTAACAGCACTGCACCCCAGAGGGAGGCTGGAGTGGAGCCCTTTTTCTTATGATTGAAAGGGGTGGAGATGGCCTGCTCTCTACACCACTATTAACCTGATCTACCTGAAGCTAGACCTGCTAAGCTCCGCAATGGCAGCATAAAAACGGTGCTCCAGGCCCCACAGGGAATAATTAGCACATAGCAGCCCACACTGAGGTGATTGAGACAACCTGCCTTTATAACTACCCTTCGCTGATTCCTGCAACCATGACCAGAAAACAAAAGGGGCTTCAAAAGCCACAAAGGCTGACCGAATACTTCGCCCTAGAGCAGAGGCAGGGTGGCTCCGGCACACCTGTGCCCTCTGCAGCCAGCACCCCTCATCTACCGCAGGGGAAAGATAAACCCTCTAAACGAATGTCTCCAACTACCAATAGGCACTCTCCTGCCTCTTCCTCTGCATCTGGCAGTCCTGAGAAGGCCAGGTTTAAGTTGGACAGCACGGGACCTTCCCATGAGGCGAGTGCAAGCCTCGAATCTGGAGATGACACCAGGGAGCTCCCGGACTCCATCGACCGTTTCCCCAAGAGTAACCAACCAGTGTTGGATACCACGCTTAAAGATATGCTGGTATCTCTGAGGAGCTCCCTCCACAGCGACATGATGGCGTGCGTCCATAAATTTGGGAGTGAACTGCAGGCTGTGGCATCACGGGTAGACCATGTGGAAAACAGGATGGGGGAATTTGCCACCACAATCAACAGCCTCGTGGATGCCCATGACGCTAGGGACGAAGAAATGGAGGCAGTCAAGGCTAAAATTGCAGACATGGAGGACCGTTCCAGAAGGAACAACCTCAAAATACGCGGGGTTCCCGAGTCCATTCAACAATCGGAATTGCGCGTTTATGTCTCCAAGATCTTTACCTCAATCCTACCTGACCTCACTGAAATGGACATAACAATGGAATGAATCCACAGACTACCAAAACCCTTCTACCTTCCAGATAAAGTACCGAGGGATATCATTCTACGCCTGCATTTTTTCCACGTAAAAGAACGCCTGATGTCCAAGGTGCGTAATAAAGATCTCATCCCCCCGCAATACAAAGATCTCCAGTTCTTCTCCGATCTATCTCAATTTACGCTGCAGAAACGGCAAAATCTCAACACCATTTCCAAGGCATTGCGTAACCACAAGATAGTCTATAAATGGGGATTTCCAACCAAACTCATTATCACCAATGATGGAAAAGAACACACAGTGGATTCCCTAGCTAAAGGATTAGACTTGCTCAAGACATGGAATATCATCCCAGATGATCCCCCCCGGTGGGTCTAACAGTCACAATCCAGATCGCATTGGAGGGGATTGGAATGTAGTCAACTCCAAGAATGCTCGCTCACACCACTGAGGAAGTTGTGAGCTGCCAATATCGTTTTACTATTCCTGATTGCCCTGTTCTGGAGGCACCTAGCTGAACTTCCCTTACACCCTTTTGGTTACTTGCAGCCATGAGCTGCACTCAGGTCACAGAGACCTATGTTTTTTTTCTGTTTTGGATCTGTTTTCTTTATTTTTGTTTTTTTTTTCTTGTTTTTGTTTGGTTCTCATTGTTTACGTTGCAGTCTAGCACCCCGCTCTGCAGTTGGTCTCGTGGGCATCCTCCTATCCGCTGGAGCTCTATTGAAGGGACTAACGCGTGGTCGCCTAACCGTGACGGCGACTCTTCCTGGCTCACCGGTATGGTATACTAAACCACCTGATGTAAGTGATACTTGTTTTTCATGCTGCCTATCAACTCAGATCGCTATCCCAGGATGACTATCATTTTCTTAACTATTAACGCTAAAGGCCTCAACCACCCTGCCAAAAGAAAATCATTGTGGGCTGAGGCGACTCGATTTAATTGTGATGTCCTCTGCACTCAAGAGACCCACTTTCAGGGAGACAAAACACCTACATGCACCCATCCAAAGTATCCACACGTCTTTAAAGCAAGTGCCTCGACTAAACAGCGGGGGGTGATGACAGCAATCAGGGACTCTGTTGCATTAAAACTGCACAATGAAATTGCTGACTCCCAAGGCCGCTACCACATCCTTGTGTGCGACATCAACTCTACCACTTACACGGTGGTTAATGTTTATGCGCCTAATGACCACCAAATACACTTTTTGAAACGAGTCCTCAGAAGTGTTAGACCGATACAAAAAGGTTTTCTTCTCCTATGTGGAGACTTCAACCTCCCCCTGATCCTCTGATGGACTCCACGTCATGCTCACGCAGACACCATCATTCTCTACAATCAACACTACACTCACAGGATCTCTGACGCTTGGAGATGTCTCCACAGCACCGAGAGGGACTATTCTTTCTTCTCAACGAGTCATGGCGTTTATACAAGATTAGATCTTTTTCTTACTGACAAGTGGTTGTTGCCTAAAATTGTGGATACTAAAATTAATGTTATCACATGGTCGGATCATACCTCTGAGACTCTCTCGGTTGCTGATTCGCCGGGCGTGGGTACTACATATGTCTGGCGTTCCAGCCCGAGATTGTTCCAAGCTGATAACTCCAGAAAGACCTTGCAGAAGGAGCTGACTGATTTTTTCTCTTGCAATGTCGGCTCTGGTATTATGGAATTCCCATAAGGCATTTATGAGAGGGGTTTTGATTAAGATGGGGGCGAGGGCTAAGAGGATGAGGGGGCAGAAGATACAAACTCTCATTTCTAATATACACACCCTAGAATCCCAGAATAAACAAAATGCTTCTCCGCTAGTTTCTAGTAAATTAACACAGCTTAGGAGCGAGCTCCGCTTGATTCTACTCGACAACTTTGAAAAATCTTCCAAGCGCCTTAAAATGACATACTATGTAAGCGGCAACAGGGCTGGGAAACTCTTGGCCAACCGCCTCAGAGGGTTGAGACATAAGACCACTATCCCCTTTGTTCGCCACCCCTTCACCCAAGATAAATTATTTCACCCACAAGCGATAGCTGACGCATTCAGTTGCTATTACAGCTCACTCTACAATTTAAAAGACGACCCTTCCACAATTCAACCCACGGGGCCCGCTATATCAGACTTTCTGAACAAGATTGAACTCCCCTAAAAATATCATCCGACCAACTGGAAGACTTAAATTCTCCCTTTTCGGAAACTGAAATTGCCAAAGCAATAGATTCCCTTCCTAACAACAAAGCTCCTGGGCCTGATGGCTTCACCGGAGAGTATTATAAGGCATTTAAAATGGAACTAGTCCCATATTTAGCAGGTATTTTTAACCAAGCTGCCTCCTCGTCCTTTTTTCCATCTGAAATGCTTAAGGCTATGATTGTGGCGTTGCCGAAGCCTGGGAAGGACCCTGACACACCCCAAAATTTTAGGCCCATTTCTTTGCTCAATAACGATTTAAAGTTATTTGCCAAGCTCCTCGCCAATAGACTGGTGGACTTGTTGCCGTCATTGATACACCTGGACCAATCGGGGTTCACAAGGGGCCGACAGACATCTGATGCCACCCCGCGTCTAATTAATATCGTACACCTGGCCAATCGAACAAAAACGCCTCCTCTGCTCCTAGCTTTGGACGCAGAGAAGGCGTTTGATAGAGTCCACTGGGATTATTTGGCCAAAGTGCTTTCCAAATTTGGGTTCGAGGGCAGAATTTACTCGGCTATTATGGCACTCTACACGACTCCCTCAGCCCAGGTGTATATATCGGGGACGCTCTCCACGGCATTCAATATTTCTAATGGAACCCGTCAGGGGTGCCCATTGTCCCCCCTTATATTTAATCTCCTTATGGAACCCCTGGCAACTTATATACGCACTCACCCCCAGATAAGTGGCTTCATGGTTGGAGGAGTACAACACACCATAAGCCTCTTTGCGGATGACATCATTTTGATGCTCACCGATGTTGAGTCCTCTCTGGCTTCGGCTCACCAGGTATTGCAACTATTTACGACAGTGTCATATTATAAAGTCAATGAAACCAAGTCGCATATTTTAGGGTTGGGTATTCCTGCCCGGACCAGACACGCCCTTAGCATGAAGTTCCCCTTCACATGGAAGGAGAAAGGTATATCATACCTAGGTATAACTCTCACATCTTCGCCCTCTGATTTGGTGAGAAAAAACTACACCCCATTTTTGCAAATGTTACATACTAAATTAGAGGCTCTGGCGAAATTCGAATTATCCTGGTCGGGGCGACTGGCCGCCTTCAAAATGCAGGTCCTCCCGCAGCTACTATATGTCTTTAGGACTTTGCCCATCCCGGTCCCACCCTCCTTCTTCCTATCAGGGCAATCTACTCACAACTTGATCTTAGCCCAGCTGAAGGGCTGGTTTCCCAACTCCGCTTCATCCCTGTGGACTGCTCTTGAACAACAGCAGGTCCCGGGCCGGAATCTTTACAATTATCTCATCACGAGCAACCTCCGCCCAAACCCGCCCCCGGACATAGGACCAACTATTAGAGCGTCTACTGACGCATGGCGAATACTGACTTCGCAAATTTCCCCACAGTATAGACTTATCCCTATGAGATTTCCGCTGACTGCTATATCCTGTATTATCCCTGATATCTCTGTGGAGAGTTGGAGTTCGGGTGGGGTACTGGATATAGAAGATTTGTATGTGGGACCTGCACTTAAGACATTTAGAGCTCTACAACTGGAGTACTCTATACCCATGAATGCTTTCGGTATGTGCAAATCTCACACCTACTAAAACGACAGACTGACCTATATACCCACCTCCCGTGGCATATAGCTCAATATTACTCAACGAAACGTACGAATGTCAAGGGTATATCAGTGTTTTACTCTTACTTACAGGATAAATTGACATTCACCAAATCTTCTGATATGCAAGCCTGGGAGAAAGAATTTGATACAGTATATTCAGTTGATCAATGGCAGACGGCCCTAAGGGTAACATACTCCTCCAACAAATGTGTTAATCTTTGGGAACTATTCAAAAAAATCTTATTGAGATGATATCTCACCCCATTTAGACTGTCCAAAATAGGCAAGGGCATATCCCCCGGGTGCTGGAGGGAGTGCGGGGGAACGGGTACACTGTTCCATATTCTATGGTCCTGCCCCGTGACAATGCAATACTGGCAACTAATCCAAAACCTGGTAGCACAGGTCCTCAAACTTAATCTGACCCTGTCCCCTGGGCTGGCGTTAGGGCTCTTTCACACGTCCGTTCAGTTTTCCCCTTCAGTTTTTTCCCCTTCAGTTGATCGGTTTTTCATCCGTTTTTCGTCCGTTCCGTTTTTTTTGATGGAAGAAAAATAGGGTTTTCTTCCGTCCAAAAAAACGGAGCTTACCGCAGACGGATGTTAACGGACGTTTAGCAGATGCTCATCCGCTAATGGACGCTAACCCATAGGGAAGCATTGAGGTCCGTTAACGGACGTCCAAAAAAAACGGACGAACTGAACGGACATGTGAAAGGGCCCTTACTCTCCTTGGGTATGGATCATATCCCTTATCACTCTAGGACCCTTCTATCCCACATTCTTCTAGCCGCCAGGCTAGCCTTGGTCAGACATTGGATGGCCGCTCCTCGACCTACATTGTCTGAAGTTATCCAGATAGTCAATACCCATTGCTCGTATGAACAACAATTTGCCTCAGGGGTCGGAAATTATACAGAGGTTAAGAAAATCTGGGAACCTTGGACCGAATGGTATAAGGTTAAACCCGGCCTTGGACCCAAATGAGTTGGCTCTTACCGGGAGATATATTGCCCACTGCTAAGGATGATTGACTGCGTATGTTCCTGATGCCCGAGTTTCAGGCTGCTACTTCGTTTGTTTTTGTTTCTTTTTCTGTTCCTTTTCTTGTTTTTGCCATATCAGTTGTACTATCTCATTTCAGACGTGGTGAGTTTGGAGATGTTATATTGTCTCGGTTCCACATGAAAAATGGCCCTTTTGGTGTGATGTATGAATAAGATGCCTCCTCACCCTATGACCCAACTCATTGATGTGTTTCTTTGTATTTAACTAATTTTTTATTTTTTCTCTATTCATGTCATCTATGTTTAAAACTGTTAAAACTAATAAAAACTATTGAAACAAAAAACAGAGGTTTAGTTGCACGCATTTGCAAAGAATTTATCTCTGAACGCATATGGCACTAAATGCTAGTACTACTTGGTGGGGTGTCTAGCCACTGTGTATTTCATCATGTCATATATTTCGACAGCAGGGCTTGTGTTGCACTTGTGGCTCCCTGGTGCCCAAAAATCCTGGGAATTGATGCAGACAGGCCAGACCGCTGCCACTTGTGCATGCAGACTGACTAGTACTAAAATCATAATAGCAGAAAAAGATTTACTCTACGTGGTCCCATGCAGGTAAAATATTTCACATGTGTGGAGCTGTCTGAGCATGACAAATAAAGTACTAGACTGACATGTGCTTTTATTTTACCAGTTATCTGCTGACCCCAAAGGAAAGCTTTCACATTTCATGGTGACTCATGTTTTAAATGATAGATATGCCAGAAATATTACCTTTTATTTACATAGATTCCTTTATGATTCATCCAGCTATGGCAGAGAATATCGTCCCCAAAAGCCAGTGACTAAGACTGCCAGTCCCGGAGTGTGTACTGTTCTGCCACTGAAATGAAATGACTATCTTCGCTCTTGGGATTAAGCTGTTTGTTTTGGTTGACTGACTTTTTGCAAAAAGGTCATTTTGACACATTCCATTGAATGTATTGTCATCCATTAGCTTTAGCGTAACTGTGATGAAAATATTTTGAGCAGATCTGGAAAATGCTTTTCCAAGCGACCGCGCTTCATTAATGGGATGGCCTTCATTGTTTTTGATTAAATCTATTTCCTCGTCATTAGTTTTTCATTGCTGTTACTTCATTTTCCTGAAGTTCCGTATGTTGCTGGTTGTGTTTTTGGTCATTTGTGTTTGTATCCAAGTTACATCTATTAGATGTCTGCATGTAGGTAAAATTGATTAAACCTGACACAAGTAGGCTTTTTGTGTAATACAGTACAAAAAGATATGATGATGTGAATGTGCAGTAATCCATGGTGAGGATCACAAAGTTCTACGGTTCTATAAGCAAAATTGTATTTGGGTTCCGTTTATTTATTTTTAGTTGTCATTTACTGTGGAAAATAAGTAAACTTTTTTGTCAGTGCATTTTTTTTTTTTTTTTCTTAAGGCATCTTTTTTTGTGCCAGCAGTTTTATCAGAAGATCTTTTTTTAGAAGTGTCTGCATCTTTTCCGCCATAGAACAGCGCAGTACTATGCCTAACCAACATGTATACAGGACGACGGATATGCAATCCTAACAACAAAAAATCTAGAGCACTGTGTAAAATCAACATAAAAACAAAAAGCAATGCAAATCTCATAAACCCATTTTTTTTTTTAAATGGAAAACATATAAAAAATTTAAACTGGAAAAATGTACGATTTTTAATAATAAATAAGGTAATTTTGAAACTGAAGGCAGCATTTCATTTCAAAAAAGTTGGGACAGAACAACAAAATACTGGCAAAGTAAGTGGTAGGCTGGAAGAAGATTTTTCAACTAATTAGGTTACTTTGCAACAGGACAAGAACATGATTGGGTATAAAAAGGGCATCTTAGAGAGTCAGAGTGTCTCAGAAGTAAAGGTGGGCAGAGGTTCACCAATCTGTGAAAATATGCGTCTGAAAATTTGAAACAATTTCAGAATAATGTTCCTCGATGTAAAATTGCAAAGACCTTACATATATAATTATCTACAGTAAATCATATCATCTAAAAATTCAGAAAAACTGGGAACAAGCCTGAAACACAACATTGAATCTTTGGGCCATCAAATGGCACTGCATTAAAAACAGGCATGATTCTGTGATGGACATCACTGCATGGGCTTGGGAATACATCCAAAAATCACTGTCTGTGAACACAGATCGCTGTACCAAAAAGCGCCCCCCACGTTAAAATGTAAAAACACTCCACTGTGCCCCCTGCATCTTTCAATATCTCTTTGTCACTACTGTGTACCCCCTCTCCACAACTGCACCTCTGGACCCCTTTACATTACACAGCACCTCACAGCTCTGGACGCCTTTACATTACACAGAACCCTGCATCACTGGCCCCCTTTACATTACACAGCACCCTGCATCACTGGACCCCTTTACATTACACAGCACCCTGCATCACTGGACCCCTTTACATTACACAGCACCCTGCATCACTGGACCCCTTTACATTACACAGCACCCTGCATCGCTGGCCCCCTTTAAATTACACAGCACCCTGTATCACTGGCCCCCTTTACATTACACAGCACCCTGCATCACTGGCCCCCTTTACATTACACAGCACCCTGCATCACTGGACCCCTTTACATTACACAGCACCCTGCATCACTGGACCCCTTTACATTACACAGCACCCTGCATCACTGGACCCCTTTACATTACACAGCACCGTGCATCACTGGCACCCTTTACATTACACAGCACCCTGTATCACTGGACCCCTTTACATTACACAGCACCCTGTATCACTGGACCCCTTTACATTACACAGCACACTGGACCCCTTTACATTACACAGCACCCTGCATCACTGGACCCCTTCACATTACACAGCACCCCTTTCCCTTGACTGAAACACTACACTATATTGACAGTGTATTTATTTCAGGTCTAAAAGAGGAACCTTTTGGAATGAGGGTCAAATGGATTTGATTCCAGAAGAGGGACAGGCCCAAATAAGGGACAACTAGAGGGGAGGGGAGCGCTGCAGTCACCACTTAAATCGGCCCCAGGGCCAGTTTGGCCCTGCTCCTGGCTCTCCCTGGCGATTCCCCCATTCGCCCTTGCCCTATGGAGCGGACGCCCATGGGTAAAGCTCTATCATGCAAAGAAGAAGTCCTATCTGAACATGACCCTTTAACACAGTTGTCTTCTCTGGGTCAAAGCTCATTTAAAATGGTCAGTTGCAAAGTGTAAAACTGTTCTATGGTCAGACAAATTGAGATTTGACATCCTTTTTGGCAACCATGGGCGCCACAATCTCCGGACAAAAATGAAGAGGGACTTTCCGGCTTATTATCGGCAATCAATTCAAAGGCCTTCATCTCTGATGGTATGGGGATGCATGAGTGCGTATGGAATGGGCATCTTGAACATCTGGAAAGGCACTAATAATGCTGAAAGATATATATCCAGTTACTAGAGCTGCATATGCTCCTTTTCAGGGAAGGCCTTGCATATTTTGGCAGGACAATGCTAAACTGCATATGGGTTCTATGACAACAACATGTCTTTGTAGTAAAAGAGTCTGAATGCTTAACTGGCCTGCCTGCAGTCCAGTCCAGACCTTTCACCAGTTTGAATAATTTGTCGCATCTTGAAATAAAAAATATGACAAGACTCAGGCCAGTTGAGAAGTTAGAATCCTAAATCAGGCAAGAATAGGACAACATTCCTCTCATAAAACTCCAGCAACTGGTCTCCTCAGTTCCCAGATGTTTAACTGCAATCATCAAGAGTTACAAACAAAAATTAAAATTAAAAATGATTTCGCAGTTTTTTTCAGCACAAGACAGTATATCTAAGACGCTAATATATTTTCTGTTTTTATATAAATCTGCTTGCATGTTTATAACATTAAAAAAAATAACGATTCAAAACATTTATCCAGCTTTTAAAATGAACTTCTAAACATTTTTAAAATTCATTCATTTTATAATCAGGTTTGGGGTTTTGGGGGTTCAGACCTATGATTACTGGACCATGCAGTAGGTTCCAATCTTTAGTAAAGTTGGTTCTTTTTTTAGTTTAAGGATAATGACCCAACTAGTGAATCTTCTACCCTAGTAAATCAAGGCAATGTGCCTGCAGCATCTGTCAGTAGTCAGCATGGTGCAACACGTTCAGTTGGCAAGCTGTGTGGTTGATAACTGCCTTATAGTGCAGTGGGATTTCAGGGATCCCTCTATGAAGATAAAATGTCTGGGGCGTGCCTGCTTTATGGACTTGCAGACACCATTCACGGTCATGGGAACCCATGAGGTTTGTATTGAGGACAAAACCTGACTTGTTGATATAGGTTATTGCACTTTGAAGTTTCTTTCATTGAGATAAATTATATTTACTGATCTAACAAGTTCAGCAGTAGCAGAAAATGTGCATCATAGCCTTGAAAGTCATATTTAAGCCATGTGTGCATAGGATTCTACGTCTGTTACAGGGTCAAATTTAAAGTCTAGGTTTGCTTTTTTTTTTATAAATGCACATTTTTGCAGGAAAAAAATAAGCTCACATCGAACATTTGTTGTCGGAAATTCCGACCATGTGTACGCGGCATTACATTAAAATCCCTGCATCTACAGACATCAACGATCTGACGCTAACCTATCTAGCCCTGTAAAGAAGAAATCAGTATACATACCTTTTTTTTGAAGCCGACCTGATCCCACACGCTGAGCTGTCATCTGTGGTCTCGCTGTGTAGGCGGGTGCAGAGGACACATCTGACAACAGAAACCCCATAGTAAGTCTATGGGTGACATCACTCTCCATTCATTTCACAGCCGTTGTCGGCTGTGTCCCCTGTAGAGCTTATGCCACTGGAGCCCGGACCGGGTCGGCTTCAAAAAAGGGTATGTATAGTGATTTCTCCTTTACAGGGATAGATAGGTTAGTGTTAGATTGTGGATGTCTGTAGATGCAGGGATTTTAGTGTTAAGCCTCGTACACACGACTGGTTTTCCCGGCAGGAAAACTGTCAGGAGAGCATTTGGCCGGGAATCCCAGCCGTGTATATGCTCCCTAGCAGTTTTGCCATCAGGAAACCAGCCGAGAATCCCAATGGGAAAATAGAGAACCCTGCTTTCTATTTTCCCATCGGGATTCCCGGCAGAGTGTTTTCTGCTGAGAAAATTGGTCGTCTGTATGCTTACCTGTCCGAGGTAAACCTGCACATGCTTGATAAGAGTTTGACGCATGCGCGGTAGCATACAAGTTTAGTGTGGGGTGTAGCAATATGGCAGCAACGGCATTGAATGTGACGAGCACCAGCTGGTCGTAGTCGATGATGTCACCGCGTTCTTGCCATTCAAAAGAACGGGGGTTCTTTTGAATGGCCGTCTGTATGCATGGACTTGCAAGACAAGCTTGCCAGGAATCCCGTCAGGAAAACCAACGTTTTTTTCCTGATGGGATTCCCGGCCGTGTGTATAGGGCCTTGGGTGGACTTACACTTTTACATCTTGTAAAAAAACAACTTTGCGTATGTATAAGCCAATCCTTTTTTTAGTCCTGGATAGTGTATGGTAAAAACTAAAACCCTACCAGGTAATTTTTTTTTCTGAAGCCTCCTCACTTTGGTATTCCTGCAGCGGTCCCATTCTGACATATCATACAATGCAGGACAAGCAGTACAAGCAGTCCTACATTGTACATGAGGACGAGGAAGGTCTACCCACAGCCCAGAGTGTCAGAGAGAAGAGGTGAGCCCCAAAGCCTGCCAGGTCAAGGGGTAAGTAGTACAACCTATTCCTCTACCTCTAGGCTTGGTGAGCAGTTAACCCTTGCAGGGCGTGGGGAGGGAGGGGGGCTGCAAGGGTGTGTTTTTTATTTTATTTATTTTTTATAAAAATCCAGCTTTAAGGGAGAACATGAGTTAAGCTGATAAATGTTTTATGAGGAACCCTTTATGCCATAGATAGGAAATCACACACACGAATGTCACTAAGGTGTCCTATATTTTAAGTATCTTCTGAAACAGCTTGCCTGGGCAGGAAGGTCAGTGTTTTATCTTTTAATGCGTAACAACTTTTAAAACATGGCAGTATCGGTCCCTTGCTATTTTTAGCTAATCTCTGTGGTTTTCCCAGCTGCTCTGCCCACCTAATGCAGCTTATAGTAATAGGCAAAGACAGTCCTCGGAAAACATATCATTGTGGCTACTATGGGATGTCACTTGTATCTGCGTGTAAAGCGACATTTGATATTTTTTCAAGGGGAGGAAGGAGACAGGGAGTGTACCGTTGTATAAGATTTCCAGTTTTCTACGTTACTATGGTCTCCTGTTTGAATGGCAATGGTAATTTTTACAAATAATGTCATTCTGATAGGGCCAGTAATTTAGTGCATTGTAAATTAGTTTAAAAGCTTTCCTTGTATCACATTTTACTAAAGATAATAAAAGGAATGTACAGTGATTTTGTACTCATTTTATTTCTTTAGGGTAAGGATTATACAAGTTTATTCATTTTATTCAGATAAATATTTCATAGAAATAGAGCTGAACAATTCTGGATAAAATGAAAATCACAAATAAAGATCACTATTCTCGGCTTAATGTGTTTTACATTACACAGAAAAATGGGGTTAACTTTACTGTTGTTTTTTTTTCTCTCTTGAAAGTGTATTTCTCCCCAAAAGAAATGCTCTTGAAAGACCGCTGCGCAAATACAGTGTGACATAAAATATTTCAACGACCGTCATTTTATTCTCTAGGGTCTCTGCTAAAAAATATATATATAATGTTTGGGGGTTCTAAGTAAGTTTCTAGCAAAAACTACAGATTTTTGAGTGGTTAAACTGACCTCCTTTACAGACCAAAGTGCATCCTTTTGATCTAAAAGAACCAAATGATACAATGTTGTGATAAACGTTGCCAGAGAACATGAATCATGGAAATGCCAGATTGAGGATGTAAACTCTGATGTGCTTTACTTCCTTTTTATTTCCCTGCAAAGGTAAAGCATAATGGGCTACTATGCATCGCATTACTATGCTACTGCCCATTATGTGTCAATTACCTGAAACCGCAGCCTACGATGTCACCACTGTCCCCACTGGCAGTAAGCATCCATCTTCACCCCTCTTTCACCAGGGTGTCGGGAACTCTGGCTGTACGACTGGCCGGAGTCGCATGGCGTCACTTCCGTGCATGCGTGAGGGAGCCGCCAGTCACGGCATGACCCCTTTATAAATGACACGATCTGCCCTTTCTAAAGTGCGCATGCGCCATAGACATTGGTGCATGGCTTTATTGTAAATATCTCCTAAACCGTGGAGGTTTAGGAGATATTTCTAGCCCCTACAGATAAGCCTGGTTGTACAGGGTGTGCATCCACTTTAAAGAGGAACTGCAGTCTGCTCACATCATTTGTATTAAAAACACCTTTGCCATTCTGAAGCTTACCCCAACCACATTGCATATTATTTTATATATATACTGTGATTCTGTATTTGCCAAATATGCTGCATAAATCTCCCTCTACTAAGTCTGGCTGCATTCAATTTAACTGTGGGCAGCTGAAGCTGCTGCCTGTTCACTTCCTGGATTTACACAGACACACAGGCCGCTCTGCTGCTCTCATTGACCCTCTTATGACTCCCCTCCATTTCTCGCTCTCGTGATAGTTAGCCAGAGAGAGAGAGTTGCGCATAGGATTTTTACCAGACAAGAAACAGAAAGTGGGCTGTATAAGAGATTTACTGGCAGAAATAAAAAATGTTTTACTATCCAAAGTTAATACAACAAGGGCAGAAGATTTAATAGATGAAAAATTACGGAAGGACCGCTTTAACTACTTGCCGACCGCCCACCGTCGTTATACGTCATGACTTTAAAGATGGATATCTCGGTAACGGCAGCAGCTGCTGCCACAACCGAGATATCCATCTCTTCAGTGGGCGGTCGGTCAAACGATAATGGCGGTCTCCGTGGCGGATTCGCCGTGAGATCGCCGTTATCGTGGTGGACGAGGGCCCCCCCTCCCGCGCCCTCCGCCGCTTACAGGAGCCGTCGGCAGCGGCGGAGGAGATCGGGTCCTCTCCCATGCTCAGTGGGGATGCGAGTGAGGGAAAAATTTCCCTCATCTGTCCCCGTAGCTCTGCTGGGCGGAAGTGACGTCAAAACGTCAGTCCCGCCCAGCGTCTTAGAGACATTTTTTTTAATGTCATTTGAAAAATTACATTTTACATTTTTTTATTTTTTTGCATTTAAGCCTAAATATGAGATCTGAGGTCTTTACTATTGTCATGATTTTTTCTATTACAAGGGATGTTTACATTCCTTGTAATAGGAATAAAATTGATAATCTTTTTTTCTTTATTTTAGTGTTAAAAATTGGTAAAATAAATTAAAATAAATCCGAAAACAATTTTTTTTTTTAAATCGCCCCGAGCTCGCGCGCAGAAGCGAACGCATACGCGAGTAGCGCCCGCATATGAAAACAGTGTTCAAACCACACAAGTGAGGTATCGCTGCGATTGTAAGAGCGAGAGCAATAATTCTAGCCCTAGACCTCCTCTGTATCTCAAAAAATGCAACCTGTAGAATTTTTTAAACGTTGCCTATCGAGATTTTTAAGGGTAAAAGTTTGACGCCATGCCACGAGCGGGCGCAATTTTTAAGCGTGACATGTTGGGTATCATTTTACTAGGCGTAACATTATCTTTCACAATATGTAAAAAAATTGGGCCAAATGTATTGTCTTATTTTTTAATTTAAAAAAGTTAATTTTTTCCAAAAAAAGTGCGCTTGTAAGACCGCTGTGCAAATACGGTGTGACAAAAAGTATTGCAATGACTGCCATTTTATTCTCTAGGGTGTTAGAAAAAAATATATATAATGTTTGGGGGTTTTAAGTAATTTTATCGCAAAAAAAAATGTTTTAGTCTCGTAAACACCAAATCTGAAAAACAAGCTCGGGGCTTAGGTGGTTAACATCATGGGGGGTGGGACGGGGTTGAATCGAGATTGCAACTTTTAATTTTTTTGATTAACCATGCAGCTCTACATAGAAATGTTGTATGGCATTTTACCCAGCCAGCAAGTAAAGCTCTTAAGGCCTTTTAACGGGTATCTTTAGCACCTGTAGTAAAAGCCTGTTGTTTACAGAGTTTACATAGACAAGTAGCGGAGATCAATGACTCACTCTTTATTTGATTGTTGCATCTGAATTACAGACATTTTGTGCCTAAAAGAGAACTACTCATTAGCTAAACAATGGAAATCTTAGAATCAATCAATATTAAAGGAAAAGGAACATGTTAAATGTTCTGCCTGTTTTTGGGGTGGAACATGTAACATGTGATAGTAAAAAAAAAAAAAATATGCACATTTTTAAACCTGCAAAAAGATACTGTCAGAATACACCGATCAGTGCTGCAGCGGTGCTTGATGTAACATTTTCCATTTCCTTTCGAGAGTTGTCAGTCCTTAGATTGACTGCTCTCAAATGAAAACGCTCAAAGATGGATTGAAATTCAGCTGGCTCCAGCTGAATTTCGATCCATCTATGACCAGCTTTGAGTCGGTAAATTTCTGCCTATACCAGGACAGCCATCTCTGTACAGGGACAAACAGCAGAATAAGTAGTGGGGGTAAGATCAGCTACAGGGAGCCTACAAGCAAAACTGGTGATTAGTCCTATCCCCTTTGCTTGCCTTTTATTGGACTTTTTAAACCATGGCCCTGAAACAAGTTAGCAAGTTAGGTGATTTAAAGAAAATCCCTTCTTTGCATACTTTTTCTAACTTTGGGTCAGTAACATAAAATATTGAAGTAAGAATGTCAATATGACTTCCAAGCAAGCTAGCGTTTTCAAAAGAAGAGATCAGCTATTCCTGTTTTTCTTACGATCGGTTTCTTTTAGGGTATTTATTAAAAATTGACAGTCAATAAGTGGCTGTTAGTATTGGGGTATCATAAATATTTTATACATTCATTAAAATAGATTTCTGATACAGAAACGTAGATAGAAAAATATTATACTTGTATTGGGAAAGCTTTACTACACAGTCTCTGGCCCACTAAAAAAGTGTTTTGTATACAGGAACATAAGGGGGTACTGCTTACTATTTAGGAACATGAGCTTCAGTTGCACTCTTCACACAACCTGCTGGTGAAATAATGATAGTGAAGTTCATCTGTTCCGTTATTAAGCCTTTTGAATGACTTATTTTCAGTCATCCGAGCAATGTAAAAAATTGTGCACAAAAGGTCAACAAGCGGTATAGACCCCGGCAGGTTATATTGGAAGTCTACTTTAGAACAGAGCAAAATAAAGGACCTTTTTTTCGCTGCAACGTAAGATTTCTGCGATGTCGGCACTGGTGGCCACACCCATCTTCACCCCCTCTTCCTTCCGGGACCACAGACTCCAGCTCTGTGACTGGCTGGAGTCGCGTGATGTCACTCCTGTGCATGAGCACGGGAGCCGTAGGTCACGGCACGAGCCCCAGGTCACGGCACGAGCCCCTTGGAAACATCACTATCGTGCCCTTTCTTCAGTGCACTTGCGCCGGTGACTTCAACGCAAGCAGATATGGTAAATATCTCCTAAACCTGCAATTTTCAGTGCATATAGGTAGGCCTCATTATAGTAGGGTTTACAACCACTTTAAGTTGATGGTTGACAAACAAGTTCATTGTATTGATAGATAATAAATCACTGCATGAGATCTAGATGTCCTACCCCTTTTATTACCTTTTCACAGTAGCAGTAGAGTAATGTTAATGCAGCAACAATAATGTGATACATTTACCCGGTGGAGCTTTTATCTGAACACATCTGCTCTTTATATAAACTGTTTATTACACGTTTGGAAAAGTCGGTGAAAAGCATTGAAAAACCTTATAGCTTTTGTTAGATATGCAGAGTGATCTCATAAAACGATATTGCTGAATAAATATGCATTCCAGTACATGCATATAAACACCCCAGCCTGGAGAATCCATTATCACTGTGCAGCTCCAGAGGGGAGGTGTTAAGTACGGTAACTGACAGCATTTTTGACACCAGATCTGCAGACTGCCATTCAGACTAACTGAACGGGTCTGTTTCACTGTCTGAAAGAATGTGCATCATTACCTAGTGATAGAAAGCTAAATGTAGAAACATGTCCTCGGCGTACTGTGATTATACTGTGTGGCAATCTCCAGTGCATTGTGTTTGGTTCCCCTATACTGGTGCCTCTATGTCAATACCAGTGAATATCAATGTCCATTTCCTGCCAAAAGTTTTCTGTAGTTAAAGTGTTACTAAACCCAGGACCCTGTATACAAAAAGTAAGTAATATGCAGCTTTTTCCACAAATCCCTTAACTATTCCTAGAAGAATTATGTCAGCAATACCTAAATATATACAGTGCAGAAAATAAGTATTTGAACACCCTGCTATTTTGCAAGTTCTCCCACTTGGAAATCATGGAGGGGTCTGAAATTGTCATCGTAGGTGCATGTCCACTGTGAGAGACATAATCCCCCAAAAAAAATCCAGAAATCACAATTTATGATTTTTTAACTATTTATTTGTATGATACAGCTGCAAAGAAGTATTTGAACACCTGTCTATCAGCTAGAATTCTGACCCTCAAAGACCTGTTAGTCTGCCTTTAAAATGTCCACCTCCACTCCATTTATTATCCTAAATTAGATGCACCTGTTTGAGGTCATTAGCTGCATAAAGACACCTGTCCACCCCATACAATCAGTAAGAATCCAACTACTAACATGGCCAAGACCAAAGAGCTGTCCAAAGACACTAGAGACAAAATTGTACACCTCCACAAGGCTGGAAAGGGCTACGGGGAAATTGCCAAGCAGCTTGGTGAAAAAGGTCCACTGTTGGAGCAATCATTAGAAAATGGAAGAAGCTAAACATGACTGTCAATCTCTCTCGGACTGGGGCTCCATGCAAAATCTCACCTCGTGGGGTCTCAATGATCCTAAGAAAGGTGAGAAATCAGCCCAGGACTACACGGGAGGAGCTGGTCAATGACCTGAAAAGAGCTGGGACCACTGTTTCCAAGGTTACTGTTGGTAATACACTAAGACGTCATGGTTTGAAATCATGCATGGCACGGAAGGTTCCCCTGCTTAAACCAGCACATGTCAAGGCCCATTTTAAGTTTGCCAATGACCATTTGGATGATCCAGAGGAGTCATGGGAGAAAGTCATGTGGTCAGATGAGACCAAAATAGAACTTTTTGGTCATAATTCCACTAACCGTGTTTGGAGGAAGAAGAATGATGAGTACCATCCCAAGAACACCATCCCTACTGTGAAGCATGGGGGTGGTAGCATCATGCTTTGGGGGTGTTTTTCTGCACATGCGACTGCACTGTATTAAGGAGAGGATGACCGGGGCCATGTATTGCGAGATTTTGGGCAACAACCTCCTTCCCTCAGTTAGAGCTTTGAAGATGGGTCGAGGCTGGGTCTTCCAACATGACAATGACCCGAAGCACACAGCCAGGATAACCAAGGAGTGGCTCTGTAGGAAGCATATCAAGGTTCTGGCGTGGCCTAGCCAGTCTCCAGACCTAAACCCAATAGAGAATCTTTGGAGGGAGCTCAAACTCCGTGTTTCTCAGCGACAGCCCAGAAACCTGACTGATCTAGAGAAGATCTGTGTGGAGGAGTGGGCCAAAATCCCTCCTCCAGTGTGTGCAAACCTGGTGAAAAACTACAAGAAACGTTTGACCTCTGTAATTGCAAACGAAGGCTACTGTACCAAATATTAACATTGATTTTCTCAGGTGTTCAAATACTTCAAATAAATACATACATACATACAAATAAATAGTTAAAAAAATCATACATTGTGATTTCTGGAATTTTTTTTTTTTTGATTATGTCTCTCACAGTGGACATGCACCTACAATAACAATTTCAGACCCCTCCATGATTTCCAAGTGGGAGAACTTGCAAAATAGCAGGGTGTTCAAATACTTATTTTCTGCACTGTAACTAAACTAATCAAAATCGGCATCTGTGGGACAAAACATTTTAAACAGGTTTGCAGTTGTTTTCAACAAAGACTTTCCATTACATACTAGGGGTGTAATGGAGTTTAAAGGTGAATTAGACCAATGTAACTATGTACAGTATAGACCTTTGGACCCCCAGATTTTTTTGCATGAGCATCATAGGAAATGTAGTTCCGAAACATCTGGGGTGCCAAGGTTCGCCATCTCTGGTATACCATACCAGGGTGATGCCCCTGGACGCTGGTAATCATTAGGCTTCATTTCCATGGACGTTTTTACAGCCACTTTTCTGAGCGTTTTTTGCAGCTTAAAAACGGCCCTTCATGTTAGTCTATGGCCTCATGCCCACCACGACGTTTTTGAGCTGTAGATGGCTGAGTGATGAAGCTGCAAAAAAAATCCAGGACCAGTGCGTTCCGAAGCTCCAGCAATAGAGCTGTAAAAACGCCAGACATTAAATGCTCAAAAACGCTCAAAAACGCTGCCGCAGCGTTTTTGAGCTCCAGCTCCAAGAATTTTTTTTTTTTTTTATAAACATGGACAGGCGTTTTTAAGCTGTAAAAAAGGCAAAAAAAAAAAAGTGGCTGTAAAAACGTCCATGGAAATGAAGCCTAAAAGTAGACATTGCTACTTCAGTGATCTCCCAAAATGCGGCAGGGCAGCCACTTATGCCGCGTACACACGATCAAAAATTCAGACAAGAACGTTTTTTTTTCCGACAGAATTTTGGCTCAAACTTGTGTTGCATACGCATGGCCACACAAAATTCTCACCGTCAAGAACGCAGTGACGTACAACATTACAACGAGCCGAGAAAAATTAAGTTCAATGATTCCAAGCATGCGTGTTGTTTTGCACGTCGGATTTGCATACAGACGATCAGAAAAATTGAGAACCAGCTCTCAAATTTTTGGTGTCGGAAATTCCGACAGAAAAAGTCTGATGTGGCCTACACACGGTCATGTGTACGTGGTATTAGTGCAGAACCCAGAAGCACTGGGTTATCTGTGTCTATTTTCGTGATTTCCAGTTTCCAGGGGCGTTAACCAGGTATGATATATGCATTGGAAAATATTGATTGTATCAACACAGAGTGGTCCTGTGGATACTTCTAACAATTTGGAACAAAGAAATGGAATAGAAGGCTTGGACTTTTTAGGCACAACCAAACAGGTTATACATATAAAAAATATTTTATTATACATATAAGGACCCTTTCACATGGGACGGATCCAAGATGATCCGCCCTGTGAACCTCCACTTGCTCAGCGGGGATCGTGCCGCTGAGCCGGTGGATGACAGGGCACACTGTGTGGGGACCGCTCTGTCAGATCTCTGCTCCCCCCTATGGGGAGAGCGGATGAACACGGACCATCTGTCGTCTATGTCGTCTATTCACCCGATCCGCAGACGGACGGAAAAATAGGATTTCCTGAGGATTGCGGACCCGGATGAGATTCATCCGCTGACACCCGCTATATCATAGGGATCAATGTATGTCCCTTTTTTATCCGTAAACAGATGAATGAAAAAGCGGACATACGGTCCGCATGTGTGAAAGGGGCCTAAATAATGTACTAAAAGCAATCATTGAGAAGTCAGTAATTCAAAAAAAGTTACACAATTACTACTGTACATAAACATTGGATAACTGTATGGAAACTTGGAGATGAATAGCAATCATTCCATCATAATATTGAATCCAGAAATGAGGTTATGTAGCAGAAATTCCATGAATAGAATGTCCTAGGCTCCTGATCATATGTGCATTGTTACATTGGTCCAAGCTGGACCATTATAATTATGTATAAAATATCCATACCTGGGATTCCTCTTTAACTGAGGCCTGTAATTGTCAACATCCATTGTTGTGGGACCCCTAGTGTCATTGCTCCTATTGTACAGAGATCCCATATTATACAGTTTTCAGTAAATCTGAGGAAATACTCCAGTTATTCCACTGGAGCGACTGGAATGGATATAAAACAGTTAGTCTTCCAGGGTATAATTGTGTTATACTGATCGGACCACACTGCTTTAATTTTTACCAAGCCCCGACGAAGAAGCCCCTTGCAATTCACATTTTGACTTTCTGTTTTATATTACTCCGAATAGAAAAATGTATGCACCTAACATTACAATCTTGGCTCTTTCCTTTACATGTTCATTATAAAAACCTGATCTAAAATAATTCTTCTTCCTTCAGTACAAAATAAAAAAAATGGAGTTGGAGTTAGGCTTTAGGTAATGCTAAATGTATAGGCCAATGTTCTCCTTCTTCATCAAACGTACACAATGCTTCATCTTAATCCCTCTTGAGTACGGCATTCATTATCTGGCTGCTGGAATGCTGTGAATTACACACACTCCGTGTTTATATACATTGTTACCATTGCTACCACTTAATCAATATCTGTATCTCAACTGACTGTTCAAGAGGGGTTTTCTAAAAAGGTCTTTGACAAATATGTTGTAACGAGCCTATGTACAGTGATTTATAATATGCCTATGTGCAAACTGCACGCCATTTGGGTCTACGAGGATTGTGCGTTTTGTCTGTCAGAAGTTTTTTGCCAGTGACAAATCCTATCAGTTTAAAACACTGTCTGAGATAGTCACTTTGTATGTGTCTGTAGCTAAGTGCGATATGATGCTAAAGGGCTGCCTGCAAGTTTTCCTTATCTCTGAACTGCCTTCAAAAAGCAAAAGATGGCTGTAAAAATACATATGAAAGGCATTCTTTTTTTCACAGCCTCTGACACACATTCTTATTCATGGCGGTGACTAAGGATATTGTACTATTTATGGACTTGCAGAGAATAGATATAAGTCTTGTTAAAAATAATACTAATATATTAGAAATGCGTGGATGTTCTTTTTTTCTATACAATATAGTGCTATTTACAATGGTACTTTTCTTGCATTATAACATTTAATTATTTAATATACACTGCACGATTTTATTTTCATTTTATAGCAATCAGCTGTGGTTTATAGTTAACCATCTTTTATTAAAGTGATTGTAAATTCTTTTTTTTTTTAAATAACAAACATGTTAAAATGCTTTTTCACAGAGCAGCCCGCATCCTGCCCCTTACGGGTTCCAGGCTGGTGCTCCTGGCTCCTGCCTCCTGCCAGGTGCCCCTGCAGCAAGCAGCAAGCAGCTTGCAATGGGGGCACCCAAGCAGGCGTTTTGGGAATGAGATGAAGGTTGCTGACTTCCATTATCCAATCGTGTGCAAGCAAAAATGCATTTTTTTTTTCAAGCGTTCATTGAATACTTCGAAAACAGTACATAAAATAGGGCAATATCACAAACAGACATCAATTGGTCAATGCTTGCGGTCGCAGCCGCTGTGCATACAGGCAATTATGAACAACATGAATAATATTAACACGAAAAGCAAAACAGTGAAAATGGGTAAAACAGGTCGCGACCCAATGATGCGCCCGGGTTACCCGGGGGGGAGAAGAATGGTCAGTGAACCTGATAGGTGAGGGGGAGTAAATCTTCAGTCATTCGCTTGTGACGCTGCTGACATCCGTGGGGGCTATTACGGTCGTACTTCCTCCTCTCTAGTCTGATTGAGCATGCTACAGTATAACAAGGGAATAAGAGAGTCATCTGGGGACAATAAGTAACCACTCTGAGGGATCGGACAGTAGGTATGAGAAAGGGTGGGTCACAAACGGTCGGGAGCGCCGTCGCGCGTCCGAAGGAGAGATGAAAGTGTGCCTCGCAACTCGATCAGTGGGTCAGGAGAGGGTATCGCCATGCGTGGGGCAGGGTTGGGTTCAGCAAGAGCACTATTCGGGGGTCTATGGGTGCAAGTGTGCTGTTGAGGATGGAGAGGGAGCAGTTGCTCTCATTCCTCAGTCAAGGGATAGGTGTAGGTGTCATGCCGCAGCTCTCAGAAGCCAGCTCGGGCATGGCCCGTTTATAACTGTCCGTGGTGGTAAAATGGATCCAACATGCCCATCGTTCAGTGAATGTGGATTGCGTGTCTCGGGCTTGGTGTATTAGGTTCTCCATCTCTGCGATATGGTTTACTCGCCTGAACCAGTCAGTCAGAGTGGGCGAAACCTGGGAGCGCCATTTCGCAGGGATGCAAAGTTTCGCCGCAGTCACAAGATGCATTGCTAGGGACCGAAAGTAGGTTCTCGGGGGCAGGTGAGAATGATGCAGTAAGAACTGTTCGGGCGTAAAGTGCAGGTCGAGCGTGGAGATGTCCGCAATAGTGCGATGGACGTCCATCCAAAATTGTTGGATCTTGGTACAGGACCACCATATATGCAGTAGAGAGCCTATTTCTGTACCACATCTCCAGCATAGGGGAGAAACGGAAGGCGACATAGCATGGAGTCTCACAGGCGTACGGTACCAGCGGGAGAAAACTTTATACGCGTTTTCCTGGGCGTGTACGTTCATAGAGCCTTTATGGATGCAGGAGAATATTGCTTCCCATTCATTTTCTGTGAGGTTGATATACAGTTCTGTTTCCCATTTCCTACTGGCCCAGTTGGTTTTGGGGTTGCTGTTCGGGAAGAGAAGGGTGTACATGAGGGAGATTAAATGAGTCACAGGTGTAGCGTCTGCGCAGATTTTTTCGAAGGGCGTGAGATGGCGCGACCACAGCGGAGTCGGACGGGGCGTCTCGAAGAAGTGTCTTAGTTGGACATATGTCCAGAAGGGAAAGGAGTCAATTTCCATTGTGGACTGTAAAATGCATTTTTTTTATGTTTACATGTGATTGGTATTATTTGCAAAGTGAAATTTTACCACATTCATGCATTTTTTTAAGAATCTGTTTTATTTGCAGTGTTAAATCAGTCACAGACCTTTGGAAACCTTTCTTGTGGTTGCTTAGGATTCCGGATCAACAAATGGGCACTTTGTGTATGAAAAACTATGCTATCTTTTCTAGAACTGTACGCAAACAGTTCAGGGAGCTTACCTGATCAGAACAAATTAGCTATAAATGGACTATGGAGAAATCCAAAGTTGTCTTCCTCTAGCAGCTCTATTTTAGGATCCTTTCTCAGCCTTTCATGCTTTACAGTGCATGCATGTAAGGTGTCCATACAGTACATGGTAGTTCATCCTAATCTGTAAATGCTAAATTCTATTTTTCAGTATATTATACCATGCAGTGAAAGGGCTCCAGTGTGTTAAAAACATACTTACTAGTAGGCCATAAGCAGCATGCTCAAAGCCTGCCCAAAATACTCCCACTGTAAAAATCTGTCCCATCCTGCCCAGGACCCGAGATGCTCCATGCTTTGAGCAGTCGCTCCCCCAGCATCGTAGGAGTAAACGATCCTTCTGGTTCAAAACCTGCACATGTTCAGTGTGCTTTCCCTCCTCAACCTGTAACAGCAGCACTTGCATACCTCCCAACATTTTGAGATGGGAATGAGGGACACCTACTAGCAAATGTATGTAGGCATAGGCCACACCCCCCTAAAAGAGAATCAACTAAAAAAAGTAGGGCTGTGAATGATCAAAATTTTTGTGTTTGATTAATCGTTTTTTTTTTTAATCGATTAATCGACTAATTTCGATTAATTATAACGCACATACAGATCCAACTACTTTTAGCTGATCTCCTTGCAGGCTGATTCCCAGTGCAGCTACCAACCACTGAAAAAATGGATAGCAGGATACAAAAAACACACAAAAGCAGCGCTCGATGGGAAGAGCATTAAAACTTTTATAGTCTTCAAGTAGGTAACAAAATAAATATTGCACTGGAGATAAAATCGATGTAGCTACATAAACTGTAAAAATTGGTGCGAGTAATACCAAATGGTACCAAAAGCAGTCATAAAAACCTGTAGCTAAGTATGATACTGGTATAAAAATGTGTACAACGATGCCACTGCTGAATCCAGATGAGGAGGGGTTAACATCAGTCCATCGGCATGTAGATGTCCCATGAAGGGAACTATCACAACTCCCAGTGGATGGTTGTAGAATCCCAGGTTGACAGAGGGAAGTAATAGAGGGAAGTGTAACAGCGCTTGCGTCAGGGCTGTCTTAATGAGAGGGCACACCTGGGCACTGCCCAGGGGCCCCAGCTGCATTGGGGGCCCCTGCAATTTGCCCAAAGCAGCTGGTCCTTGAGCCTACGCTGCCCCGAAATTGGGGGCCCCATGATGGCACTGAGAGTGATAGATACACAGAGGAGGCAGTCTGCCTTCTACCTACTTGATGTCTGTTTACCTGCACTGTCATTATTGTAGGGGCCCCAGAGCATTTCTTTGCCCAGGGGCCCAAGATGCTATTAAAACGGCCCTGGCTTGCTTGTGGCAGATAGTAAGGTCCCGCCGGCATGCAGATATGAAGGCACAGCAAAGGAGCCCTTCAGATGGACACGGCAAGCCCCGCCGGTGTCCATGATGTCACCGGATCTCTGACAGAACTCCCTGAAGGCCCAGAAGCCGGCAGAGAGGTGAGTACCAGTCATAAGAATTTTTTAATCGATCAAAAAGATTTTGATCGATCAAAAAAATTAAAGATTAATCGATCGATTAAAAGTTAATTTGCACAGCCCTAAAAAAAAGGTTAATTAAATCCACCAGGGACTTTTTTTTTTTTACCACTACTGTTCCTTTATATTGGCTTTTGAAAAGTACACATGCAGCAATATATACCGTATTTATCGGCGTATAACACGCACCCTAACTTTAAGGGGGAAGTTTTAGGAAAAAAACTTTCCACTGCACCCTGTGTATAACACACAGGCACAGTTTACCCTCTATTTTCAGGGTAAAAAGGTGAGTGTTATACGCCAATAAATACAGTAATTTTTGATAAAATGTTTAGAACTGGGAAACATATTTTAAAAAGAGAAAAAGTGCATTTTATATACAACTATATAGATCATACCAAAATGAGGGACAAATGAGGAGGAATAAGGGACAGAGGGACATTGCTCTCAAAATCAGGGACAGTTGGGAGCTATGCACTCAGTTGCTAATATCTTTTCTGTAATATTTCCTGTGCCATTTTTCTTTTAATTAAAATTATATTTAAAAATCATTATGCTGAAACTCGGAATGATCTAGCCAGGAATTAAAGAACTTTACATCTTTAAAGAGCTAGTGTGGTATAAACTCTGTTACATTCCTGTCTGGATGTGGCAGAGAGTAATGGATATATTTTAGAAAAGGTCATAATGCAAAAACAGATGCTGTAAACAGTTCATGTTTCTTTTAAAAAAACGTGTTGTGACTGTCGTGTGTGTTAAAGATTAACTACTTGGTTAAACAAAGTTCATTATACATGCTAATGTGTATGTGTTCTGACATTACCCTTGTTATCCCTCTGCTCTGAAAAAGTTTAAACATTTCCAACTTGACTGGCACTTTCAAGTTGATGATGAAGTCATATGTATCCAACAGAAGGCATCTAACATTTATGGGTATATTCCCTCGTCTATCCAAAACAAAAGAAATCATTTGGCTGGAGTTGGGTTTTTAAGCAATGCACCAGCTATGGATTTGGTTTTATTCCACAGTCACATTACAGACAGCCTGTCACAGCTGTACTTTAAAGTCCTTCAAACGTGTTTCAAACATGCACATATGTAATAATAGTACTTGAGTCATTCTTTTATTCTTTATTTAAATTTAACACACTGTGCTTTTTAATATGAGTTCACATAGACATTACTGGTTCCCTGCTAAGTAATAGGACATTCGTGTCCCACAAGACTAGCTTGCAATGGAGGCTACAAATACACTGGTTGTATGGAAATACGAGTGTGTCTCAGTGGGGACTATTATTATCACCCACATTCTTTCTGCTGTGGGTCCAGCTTTACCTATTTTTAATTTGCAAAGCGTGCCACATGCTGTTAAACTTCCCTACTAAAATATGCTTGAACTCTTTAAAAAGAATTGCCTTGAAGTATAGCATTGCATTCTTATAAGAAAACATATGCACATTTTATTATTTCTGTTAGAAAATGAAAAGAATAAGTGGTTTAGTTCTCATGTCAAGAAAATTTGTGGAGAAGTATATATCAGTTTTGTTGCCAGTGACTAACCGGGCCTCTAGTTGAAATGTTGTTTAGCTCAGAGGGACACTGTGCCCCTAGTATACCTCTGCATCCTTCAATATCTCAATATTCCTCCCACTGATACCAATGATGGGACACTATTTATCACAATGATACCAATGATGGGGCACTATTCCTCCCACTGACACCAATGATGGTACACTATTCCTCCCAGTGACACCAATGATGGTACACTATTCCTCCCACTGACACCAATGAGGGGACACTATCCCTCCCACTGACACCAATGAGGGGACACTATCCCTCCCACTGACACCAATGAGGGGACACTATCCCTCCCACTGACACCAATGAGGGGACACTATCCCTCCCACAGACACCAATGATGGGACACTATCCCTCCCACAGACACCAATGATGGGACACTATCCCTCCCACAGACACCAATGATGGGACACTATCCCTCCCACAGACACCAATGATGGGACACTATCCCTCCCACAGACACCAATGATGGGACACTATCCCTCCCACAGACACCAATGATGGGACACTATCCCTCCCACAGACACCAATGATGGGACACTATCCCTCCCACAGACACCAATGATGGGACACTATCCCTCCCACAGACACCAATGATGGGACACTATCCCTCCCACAGACACCAATGATGGGACACTATCCCTCCCACAGACACCAATGATGGGACACTATCCCTTCCACTGACACCAATGAT
This sequence comes from Rana kukunoris, assembly GCA_029574335.1. Lineage (NCBI taxonomy): Eukaryota > Metazoa > Chordata > Amphibia > Anura > Ranidae > Rana > Rana kukunoris. The sequence continues at coordinate 135,158,203 of CM056051.1, forward strand.
GGGACACTATCCCTTCCACTGACACCAATGATGGGTCACTATTCTTCCCACTGACACCAATGATGGGACACTATTCCTTCCACATACACCAATGATGCCCACCAATATTGCAGAGTATTGGGCGGGGTATTGCCGAGTACTGGGGTATTGCCGAGTACTGGGGTATTGCCGAGTACTGGGGTATTGCCGAGTACTGGGGTATTGCCGAGTACTGGGGTATTGCCGAGTACTGGGGTATTGCCGAGTACTGGGGTATTGCCGAGTATTGGGGTATTGCAGAGTATTGGGGTATTGTCGAGTATTGGGGTATTGCTGGGTACTGGGATATATTGCAGAGCTGGGATGGATGGAGAAATGGCTGGATCTGTGACTGCATTTGTCACAGATCCAGCCACAGCACAGCTGCTGATACCCCGCTCCCCCCCCCCTCTCCTCGCACACTGTACCGAACGGTACAGAGAGGAGACACAGGAGAGGGAGGAACCGGCGCCATCAAATGACGCCGGTTTGTTTACAAGTGATGGCGCCGTCATTCGACGGAGCGATCACGTGGTAAACGGCCACTATCAGCGGCAATTTACCGTGATCCGTGATGCGCCGGGTCTTCTAGACCCGGCGGGCATGGACACTACCGCGAGCGCGTCCCAGGGGACGCGCAATCGTGAAAGTGCAGGACGACGTCCCAAGGACGTCGTGTCACAGAAGCTCGACCGCAAAAATACAAAATACTGCTATAGCGCGGTCGGCAAGTGGTTAAAATGTATTAATTTGTTTCATATTATTAATTTTATTTTATTTTATCTTATCTTATCTTGATTGCATATGCAATCAACTATGCCATTATTAACACTATAATAAAGCGGTAGTACATATATCAATTATTTACTTATTAATTCTATTTATTCCTTTTTTTTTTTTATGCCCATATTTTATATTATAAAATAACATTATATTTATCATGAATTTAAAATTAAAATGATAGAGTTGCTGATAAAACATTTAGTTTAAAACTTACCATTTTCGTGTGCTTGGTTTTAGATGCTGTCTTTAATGGCTCTGAATGGCTGTGTGGGTGGGTATACAAGCATGAATATTAATCGGTGGGCGGTTTACTAAATACATGTGAAAAAGCTCTCCTGCCCGTTTTTTAAACTGGGCATGTGCAGGCACAAGGGACACTGGGAAATGTAGTTCAATTCACTACAGCGACCTCAATCACATGAACTATCACCGAGATACAGGAAATGAAAAGGAGAAACGAAAGCCACAGGTAGAGTACATGATTGTATTTAAGCAATTTTAAAGCGTTTTTAACAGGAATCCTTAAACTATTCTGTCTGTATTCATTGCAGACAGACATTTTAGCCAAAAAAATGTTTTCCTTTAGTGATCCTTTAATAGGTGATAAAAAAAAAAAAAAAATACAAAAAAAAAGTAATATACAAATATGACCCTCCACTGGATATAGGCTTTAACTCTCAGTTAATATACAGTCCAAAGCATTAACAGAAAGAGAGTCCGTGAAAAGGGTAAAATAAACACCCGTGCTTCTGAGTCGTAAGAAATTGATGAACGTGACCAAAGGCAGACAAGTGTATCCTCCACCAAGCTTATGAATTGGTCTCTTACCGGAAACCCATGATCCCTTATGACAGAGGATCAGATCCAGCATATACAGAGTCTCAATCGCGTGATGTTAGGTCAGCAATCCTGACGAAAACTCGTGGCCGAGAATGTTGCAGCAGTTTGGATGCCCACCATGCAAAAACATCAAATGCTCCACATAGTGTATTAAACGTATAAAATGTATTACAAAATATAAAAATGCACTTACAATCATGCAATGTGATAAACGCCTTGAATCTTAATGTGCCGGCCAGAACACAACAAAAATCCTCAGGCACTCGTCCACTGGGGGAACATACAGGAACTTGGGTGACAACAACGCGTCGCTCGCCCTACGTCCGTTTCGAAATAACTTTCGCCTTCCAGGGGCGCCTTTGAAAAGCAGTTTCATGCCTGTCCTTCATACTTGAGGGGGCTGAACTGTGGCCATGAGGTTGAAAAGGTTGTGCCGTCAGTGGGAATACCCAAGCCCTCGTCATTGGTGTCAGTGGGAGGAATAGTGCCCCATCTTTGGTGTCAGTTAGGGGAATAGCACCCCATCGCTGGTGTCAGTGGGCATATTTATACCCCATCATTGGTGTCATTGGGATGAATTGTGCCCCATCTTTGTTGTCATTTGTTATAGATATGTTTCTTTAAATGCAACTCTATGGTGCATCTTTGTTGTACTTCTTTTTGTGTGGTGTTTCCTGCTGGGTCTTTCAGTAAACATGGCTTCTGTACAGTAATCGCTTGTGCTGTCTCCTTACATATATCACATCAAACTTTATTGGGCCCAATTGTTGATATCATTGGGAGGAATTGTGCTTCACCTTTGATGTCAACGGGAAGAATCGTTTCTTTGGGAGGAATTCTGCCCCTTCATTGGTGTGAATGGGGGGAATTATGCTGATAGGCTCTGAAGCTTGATCATTGGTCCTGGGGTCTCATGCTGGGTGCCCTAACTCTAGACAGGGCCAAGGTCATTGTCTAAAACAGTGATGGCGACCTATGGCACATGTGCCACAGCAGAGCTATACCCGGAAAGCTTGACAAAGAAGCGCACACTGACCGGCCAGCGCCAGTGCGCATGCTTGGAAACGTTGCAGCTTGTCTAGTGATGTCATCGCGCCTCATGCTGCGCTCCAAGAGTGGAAAAAAGTGAAGAAGGAAGCACTCACAATGCCACATACGTAAATTGATAGAGACGCTGTCTCCCAAGGGCCCGCTCACTCATTCTGATCTATATTATCTCCTTATTGGCGGTGCACGCTAGATGTATCTAAATATCCTGCCTGCGTCTACGATATCCAGATATTCTTCTCTATTGGACTCTGGATTTTTTCAGCGCCTTTGCCTATGTTGTGTGAGATATAGCTGCCCCTGTTTTAACTCCGGCTTACTTTAATTACAAAATCAGCGTTGCGATTTGGAGTCATTTGAAAGTGTCTAGCACATCTTTGATAATCCATATTCCATCAGATACCCCCCCTGATTTGTGAATATAGTCATCTGTGTGCTGCTCAATCTTTTTTATGCTTTGGGAATTCTCTTCTTTCCGTCTATCGGATGTTGTACATGAGGCTCAGTAAATTTTAAGATAGTGAGACTCGTTCTCTTTGCTTGTCATCTCTTTTGAACCTTGATCGTTGTCCTGAAAAAGCCTAGCTGTGAAACCTGTAGGCACACAAGGGTTCATTGTACTATTTCATTCTATATGATTTACATGATTTTAATTCATAAACATTTTTATCTATTATGTGCTTTTTCTAATAAATATCATTTTTTGACATGTACTTCTCCATTGTTGCCATGCCTTAAGAGTCTGACCCTGGTTACTTTAATAAGTAGCCTTCTATGTTCTTGCGCTCCAAGAGTGTTTCAGAAGTCTCCCTTCTGCACGCCAGTAGCCATCATTTGAGGTCCATTATAAGGGGCATACTAGTTTGACAGATTTTTGGTGATTACAGGCATGAAGCAGGTAAACTCTATGAAAGATTCAGGCAGAGAGGATATTCCCACCACACCCTTAGAAGGGCCAAGAAAATGGCAACCAGTAAGATGAGAGCTGACCTTCTTAAACCTAAAATTACAATACTGGTGGCCCAGTGAGGATTATTACTTAGTATGGGGCCCAGTAGGAAGTGGTGGGTGAGATCCTGAAATGATTTCAGTGCCTTACATGCTTCCCTAGCCCTGTATAGGACAGGTCGGATATAATCCACCTCTATGGGTAGAGTTGATATTTTTTTTTCAATAAAAAACTGTTTGTTTTATTGAAAGCACCGTTATTTGGCTAGATTCACGCAGAGCGGCGTAATTTTATGCGGGCGTAGCGTATCTCAGATACGCTACGCCGCCGTAAATTAGAGAGGCAAGTGCTGTATTCACCAAGCTAAGTTACGGCGGCGTAGAGTAAATGGGCGGGCGTAGGCCCGCCAAATTCAAATGTGTTTGATGTTGGCGTGTTTTATTTAAATTAAGTGTGACCCCACGTTTTTTACTAACGGCGCATGCGCCGTTTGTGGACGTATCCCAGTGCGCATGCTCCAAATTACGCCACTAAGACTCCTTGGTTTCGATGTGAACGTAATTTACGTCCAGCCCCATTCACGGACGAGTTACGCAAACGACGTAAAATTAGAAAAATTCGACCTGGTCCCGACGTCCATACTTAACATTGGCTGCGGCATCTTTTTGGTGGTCTATCTTTACTCCTGAAAACGCCTTATGTAAATGGCGTATCTTTACTGCGACGGCTGGGCGTACGTTCGTGAATAGGCGAATAAGCGTATCTCGATGATTCTAGGCTTAAATCAGCGTACACGCCCCTAGCGACCAGCGTAAATAGGCAGCTAAGATACGACGGCGTAGGAGACTTACGCCAGTCGTATCTTAGCAACATTTAGGCGTATCTCACTTTGAGAATACGCTTAAAGATACGACGGCGCAGATTCTGAGTTACGACGCCGTATCTACTGATACGGCATCGTAACTCTTTCTGAATCTGGCCAATTGTGGTTTTCTTTTAAGACAACAGATGTTAACTAGTTCGGACACATGATCAAACATATCTGCTGAAATTGGTCCGCAGACCAGTTTCAGCGGACATATGCGATCGTGTGTACGGCCTAGCAGACAGGTTTCCAGCAGACAAAAGTTTTAAAGCATGCTTTAAAACTTGTCTGCTGGAAAGCTGTCTGTCGGATATGTCCGCTGGTTAGTACGCCTAACCAGCGGACCAAAATCTCCCGCATGCGTCGAATGGATTAGACGCATGCGTGGAAGTATTTTACCTCCTGGTTTGGTGACGTGGCGGCGTCAACGTCACCGCCACGTCACCGCGCTGTCTGTCCTCAGGGATTTTGGTTTGATCGTGTGTACACACATCAAACCAAAACATCCCAGGAGACATGTCCAATGAAAACGGTCTGTCGGACCGTTTTCATCGGATATGTCTCCTCGTGTGTACGCGGCTTATGAGTTGCTTTTTCTAAACTAAACCATCAGTATTCAGGTTTAATTGCAGTGTTGGCACTTTGAAATAAAGTTAGTTATGTGTTGCTGTATGGACATTCGGGCTCAAAAAGGTTTGGGGCTGAAAAGAAAAGATGGAGAAGATTTAAGGAAAAAAAAAAAAAAACGCTCATGCTTCTACACTACCTTAGTAATGAGTATAAAAAAGAAGATGCAACGGTGGAAGAAAAATGTAAAGGAAAGCAAAGACATGAGGCAGAAAAGAGAAAATGCCACGCATGCTGTTCACTATGGTACTCTGACTTTTTACTCTGGCTGATGTCTGGCTGTCTTGGTAATTACAAATTATACCATTTAGGGAACACTCCATTGTGTTTAACTGCTTGTAATCTAATGTTTAACGGTCTGACTATATCATTCAATCCCTCTTTGTACAGCCAGTGTGTTTTATAATATATGCAGAACTACAGCTCTCCATATATGCAGTGTTATATGTCAAGTCTACCATTTTTTTTAATGATGTAGAGAAAGCAGGGGAATAGGGACCATTTGAAATTGTTTATTTATTTGGAAAAACTTCTGTGATAGTGTACAAATCATGATGTAACACTGTCATGGACTAGAGACCAGTTTTAACCACTATCACCATTTTTAGATGGCAATGGTAATCCATTTTCAAATCTTCGTTAGTGTAAATTAGGATTGTAAAAAGGATTAGAAGGATTATCAGGCAAGTACATAACAGAAGCTCTTGAGTTCATCACCCTCTGAAACTAAAGGCAGATTAGCTCAGTCTCATTGGGGAATCAGGAATCAAGCATATAAGACTTTTTTTTTTTTTTTTTTGCACTTCATTTGTATTTTTATTGGTTTCTGTTGGTCACTAAAATGGCACTGAGCAATAAATCTTTAAAGTGACATTTAAAGCTTCATTATTAAAAATATTAAAATAACATGTCCTACTTACTTTCTCTGTGCAATGGTTTTGCACAGAGCAGCCCTAATCCTCTTTTTATGGGGTCCCCCGCCGGCACTCCCAGCTCCTCCTCTTCAGCAAGTAACCCCATTATCCGTGTGAGCATGCTTTCGAGCCACCCTGTTTGCATTTATTGACACAAAGCAGACGGCTCGACCCCCACCCCCTGCTCACTCGGCATAGCATTTGATTGACAGCTGCAGGAACCAATGGCCCCCGCTGCTATCAACCTGCCCTGGGAGAAGTGAGGGAGTGGCAGGAGCTGCTGCTCTTGTTCCTTCACATCGCTGGTTTTCAGGTAAGAATAAGGAGGAGCTTGGGGGAGGATTGTGCCGCTCAGAAGCTTTTTCACAGTAATGCATAGAATGCATCACAGTGAAAAAACCTTAAAGTCCATCCTAACGCTAAAATCCCTGCATCTAAAGACATTCACAATCTAACACTAATTTATCTAACCCTGTAAAGAACAAATAAGCTTCCCTTTTTCCTCTTAAATTCTGCCAGTCTGAACATCTGCAGCCTTCCTATATAATTTTAAAGCCCTGTGCCTCCTCTGCAATCTTCAATTTTGTAAAGGAAACTAGTGAGAACAGACCCAGATGTCAGCAGCAGACCCAGCCTGCTATTTTCATACCAAAGAGAGAGTTCTATTTTTTTTTTTAAAGTGTATTTTTTGTGCGTGAACTCGAGAGAGAGGAGCCGGACTGCAGGAGTTGGGAGTAGGCAATCGCCATCCTTCTCCATGCCCCTGGTGGCAATGGCGGGTGTGAAGGGGGGCCTCCCACTCACCCCGCCCTACCTGCTCCTATGAGGGAGTGAGGGGGCCTAGCCCACCCAGCCAGCCCCGTAGGTCCTTCGCCTCTCTTTATTTTAGGAGACCGCATGGCCAAAGTGCATGTGTTTTAAACCAATTTCGTGTGCGTGCAAGTGTGGTGGTTTTTGTGGGGGGGTGGGCGTACTAAGCACAGGCGTACCTTGCATAGCACACCCACCGGGAGCCGGGCTGAGACCACCAAACTCAATTCACATGTAGCCGAGACCGGGATCCGAACCCTTGGCTGCAGAGGTGAATGGCTTGTCAGCGCAGTGCCAATCACGTTGAGCCACCACAGCTCCCTGCTTGGAGAGTTCTATTTTAACTGTTGGCTTGGGCTTTGAATGAAATTGCTGGAGAGGTGCAGAATGAAGGTGGGGGGCTAGTGGGCTTCAGTGTTGGCTGTACCTCCTTCATAGGAATGCCCATAAATTGGGCTTTAGCTTGGGTTGAGCTACAACCAACACTGGCAGAATTAAAAATGTAAAATAAATATATACCACTTACATTTTAACCTCCCTGGCGGTATGATTCTTTCAGATTTTAGGTGCTGAAAAAGGTACCATTATTTGCAAGGAAATTTGGTGTTTTATACTGTAGGCTTGTAATTCTTAGGAATAACTTACTTAAATCTGACCAAACAAAAGTCTAATAGGCATCCCGGGTATGACATTTTTTTTTTTTAAATTATAAATTATAATATAATAAATAATTATAACAAATAATAATATAATTATAGTAAAAATTATTCAATGTAATGAAATCCAAATCACTGAAATTTGCTCAGTTGCAGAATTGTCGCTGTCATTTTTTTTTTATTTTTTGACGAATTTCCCCAAAAATCGATATCGCTAAATTCTGCAAGTGATTTATAATTTATTATCGCTGTTTTTTAGCTGATCTAAAACCATTTTTGACATAAAGGGACACTTTTGGTTGCTATGGGCAATCTACAGTTTGCAGGGAGAAAGAACACTTTTTATTATATAAAAGGACATGTAGGGCACTGGGCAGACCACTAGGGACACGGGGGGTGTGTATTTTTTACATACAGTACTGTAATCTATAAGATTACATTGTACTGTATGTAATGTGTTTGTTTACTTTTTTGAATATGGCGCCATTTCTCCGCCCCGTGCGTCGTAACGTCGCAGGGAACGGAGATCGACGGCACACGGGCACACGGGTGCTCGCTCACACAGCGTGTTTGCATCGCTGGATCCAGGGACAAGGTAAGTAAACCCTGCACTCAGCGAGGCGAGGCGAGCCCGAGTCTGACTCGGGGTTACCGATCACAGCATGAAAATTTAACCCCGAGTCAAACTCAGGAATACCGCCAGTGGGGTTAATAGGACCAAGTGCTGTATGCCTTAGGTTCCCTGGTGGATTCAACAAGGTTTTACAATTCTTCATTAGTTGGCCTTTGGTATTTGTTCTGGTGGTTTGGCTACAAATTCGACCTCCCTTTCATTTTAATGGACGGTTTGTAAATGCAAGCTTGTCTGGTGAATGTAAAGGCTTTGGCAAACAATAAAAGGGAACATAATAAAATAAGCAATATACACTACAGTAGTTACAAATAAATGTACAAAATCTAGATTTGTATAAAATTAGACAGTCCTTTATTTAAGATTTAGTACATGCACCTTTTAGGTAAGCAGTTTTATTAAAAGCCATGTAATCCTGAAAGGAATTGGCATTATTTCACATTAACCATACAGAAAGTGAACAAACGGGTATATTAATCTAGAGTAGTTTAGATGAGTGTATGAAGATATGTATAATGTATTTCTGCCGTAGATCTGGCGTTTCAGCAAACCTTTACCCTTGCATTCTCCTTGTACCATAACTTTCGGAATTTCACTCAGCCCTTGAGTTATTGCCAATTCATCCAAATAATCTCTGCTATTTCAATATTACGTTTTTTTCTTATTTGGATGTCAACCAAGATTTTTGTTCCACTTTGAAAAAAATATACAAAAGGGAAAAATAAAACGAAATAAAGGCAACAATTTGCAAGAAACATACCATGCTAAAGTAAACAAACAGATTAGCTTGCATTTTCTAATGCTGGATAGAAAGCCATCATTTAAGTATTTCCGTTCTCCTTCCTGGAAATAGAACAAGGTTTTTAGTTGTTCTTCTAATGCGCCTTGATGAAACTTCTTGAATGGAAGCCAGTAGGTAGACACTGTGTTGCTTAGCTTTTGTGAAGGTCATAGAACTGGTTCCATAGTATTATAATAGAAACTAGAGTTAAGGGTTTTACTTTTAGCTTAAACCATATTTTTGTCTTTACAACCCCTTTAATGCACTTTATTTTGTATTTCAATTATTGAGATCAATTGGCATATGAAAGCAGTACATGATATGAAATTCTATTTTTATGTTTTAGTGGGGATACATAGTTCAGGCTCAGGAATATATCCACATGTCAAAGACAATTATTGTGTAGCGGTACCCCCGTAGAGGCTGCTAAGTGATGTGGCCCACCTGTCACCCTGCCCAGCTTGGCGTTCACCTCTCAGACACTCCAAGGCAATGAACAGTTCATTCACTTTGTTGTTTTGTATTTTATTGAGGGGGTTGAACTTGGATGGGGTATAGGAAGTGTGGGATGCCCAGTAGATTTGGAACAAATAATTGGGACAACTTATATACACTCTGGTATATACAGGCCTCTCTCTTCCTCCAGCACAACTCTTACTGCAGACTATTACTCCTCGGCTCCTCCAGCGCTCCACTTGTTTGAGCTTCCAGGAACAGCTGACACCGACTCAGCCAGGCCTTAGCAACTGCCTTTTGCAGGCAGGGACCATGGGCCCCTTTAGTGTAGCAATAAAAAGTTCTTGATACTAGGTGTCCTAATTTGGTTACTAAGCCCAGTAATCTATCTTCAGGCCTTGCCAGCCTTCTTGGCTGCAGCTGCCCTTCTACACTGCCCATAACATTGCAGTTCACACTACTGGCTCTAAACCCATCCCAGACTGCATGCTCCCAGTCCTCTCAGGCGTGCATCCCCAGTTCTCTTGACTGCATGTCACTGACCAGCCCTCTCCTGGCAGTTGTTTCTCTCCCTGGAGGTTTTGCTCTCTCATCCTGAACCTTTACATTTTCTTGAAGGGCTCCATCCACTCTCCTCCTAGCACTTTATAGACAGAAGAGGGAGGTCTCAGTGATGCTGCCTGTGATTTACCAGCTGCTACCCTGAGCCACTCCCAGCCCAGAATGAAAACAAACACACAGGCCTGACTGACATAGGCCTGCTTAAATATGCGCCTACCATACAAAAAAAACCCTAGCACCTACCTCCCTAGAGGGTGCTACAATTGCTTTATTTTTTTTATTGTATCATCTTTTATTATGACAAATATTGTGTGCAAACACTGTCCCATAACAATTGAATACACCTGTATATGACATTAATACTATACTGTAGCATAATAATAGTTGGGTACCTGGAGTTAGGCCTCACTCATCCTCTACCTACAGTACAACTACCTGAAAACATGGCAATGTTGGTCCTTTTACTTAGAATAATCTGTCTTGTATTGGATGTCATTTTATAAAATCTGATTTAGGTATTTTGATGGATAATTAGATTTATGTGTTTATATAATATGCTTCTTAGAGTCAATTTGCCTCACAATTAAATTATAATTCATACATGGTAAGATCAATGGTAAATGTATTCCACATCGCAATGATGTACAAAAGAATTTATGCAATAGTTCTTGCACTTACCAAAGGAATTTTTGTAAGTTTATTGAACACACAAGAGTGATAAGCTTTCAGGGTAGCATTTGCCTCTTCATGTTATCAATTGGTAATTAAACCAGATATATATATGTATATATGTATGTGTGTGTGTGTATATGTGTATATATATATATATATATATTTTTATATATATAATATATACTGGTTAACCATGCCTCCAGTACTAGGAGGAGAGGAATCTGATCATATTTTGCCTTGAATCCATCTGTCCTTAGCTCAGGCATGCAAGCAGGAGGATGTGTTTAGTGGAGAAAACCCCTCCTTCCCTCCTGAAGACTCTAGGGATGTATGATATTGTTTTGGCCTAAGCCAGAAACCAGGAAGCAAATGAAGAAATGTAAAGCAAAGTTTAAAACAATACTTTCTGTGCTAGAGAAGCAAAGGGATGTAGTTCAATGGCAAATTAATTCGGTGGCAATCAAGAGTGCTGGACATCAGTGGAACTGACAGCTGACCTCCTGTGTTCACAATGCAGTAGGGTAGATGCTCAGCACGGAACCCAGATGCTAGTGAAGATTGCTGCAGTAGCAGTATCTAATAAGTAGATTTTCAGTTTCCAGAGGGATACCCCAGGGAAGGTATATGCATAGTCAGAGCTTTTTTTCTCAGAAAATAGGTGCAGGAACTCAATCACGACCCCGTTCAGATTTCACAAACAGTAGAAGGGTCTTAAAAGGGCATTAAATACCAGGATTGCATTACATACAGAGTGCAGAGTTCAGGTGGTTACACACAGAGTACAGAGCTGTCACTTTTAAACACAGAAACCAGACTTCTGTGTTTACAAGTGACTGTGGTGAGCAGGCACCAAAGGGTCTGAGCCAGAGGTGGTGGAACCGAGTTCCCCCAAGTTCCCCCTGAAAAAAAGCCCTGTGCATAGTTACAATGGACCAATGTAACAATGTAAAATATCCATACCTGAAAGTCTTCTTTGAATAAAAACATTTCCATTTTCATGTTTCATCCTGTTTTAGACCCAGTAATGTCATTACTTTGCCTCTGTGCTTTTTTATGAAATCCAGGCAGATCATAGCTAATGGGATGTTCTTGAAAACATCACAGCGCCCTGCCCAAGTTCCCCTCTCGAGCCCTTAGCCTTGATACAGTACAAGCAGTGGGTTGGTTTTTGGCTTGAGTTATATCAGTGGTCATCAATACTGTCCTCAGAGCCCACTAACAAGCCAGGTTTTATGTATTACCTTGGGGAGATGCAGACTAGAATACTGCAGTCACTGAGCAGCAAATGATATGACTTGTGATGTATTTCAGTTATCTTGCAAACCTGGCCTGTTAGTGGGCCCGGAGGACAGGGGTCATGACCACTGAGTTATATAATTGTCAAAATACCTTCATGGGTGGATGTCAGTCTGGAAAAGTTGGTTGTCTGAACAGTCAGGGAGAATGAAAACTCATCCTACAAGCTTTACCCAGACACTTATAGAAGTCACAAGACTGCTATATACTGCTGATGAGAAAAGGTATTTAGCAGTTTATATCTACTGAAATAATTGCATTTCCATTCTGTGTACTGTGGGAGTCCAGATATAGTGAATGCAGGGTCCTGGGTTTCGTAAAATCAGATTATGGGCTGTATTGATCATTTCCAGACTAATTATAACCATAACATGGTGTTTATTGTGGCTCACCAGCAGTACAGAATAGCGTGGAAGGATGATCTGGAAGGTGGAGTATTGGATGGTTCTGTAACTTGCTGCCATGCTACAGTGAGTGTTTGTGCCATAACATAATATACTGGTTTTGGAGAAATAATGTACCCCCAGTACTTAGCACAGATTTAATAACAGATTGTTATTAAACATGGTCTTCTCTGATTCATGACTAAAGAACCCATACTGGAACATATGGTATTTGTTTTGTTTGTAGCATCTGTCACATTGAAAGCTCTGTGTATCCAACTGACTTTTTTAATCACGTGTTTATTAAAATGGTTAATAAATTCTAGGTGTACCAAGAATACTTGATTAAATATGCAAATATATTTATTTTCCTTGGAGTGGTGAAGAGGACAGATGACAGTTAGGCAAATGACATTTTATGATAGATGTAAAAAAATTAAATAAGGCAACTTCAGTAAAAAAATATAATAATTTAAAAAAATGTAATTCTATGTACTATGACGTACCCAACATCATTTTATTTTATGCAAAAAAAAAAAAAGGCAGAAATGGACCGTTTTCATCGGACGAACCGATCGTGGGTGGCTCCCATCGTTTTTTTCCCCATCGGTGAAAACAAATAGAACCTGTTTTAAAATTATCTGATGGTTAAAAAACCGATGATCGTCTGTGGGGAAATCCATCAGTCAAAAATCCACGCATGCTCAGAATCAAGTCGACGCATGCTCGGAAGCATTGAACTTAATTTTTCTCTGCACGTCGTTGTGTTTTACGTCACCGCGTTGGACACGATCGGATTTTTAACTGATGGTGTGTAGGCAAGACTGATGAAAGTCTGCTTCATCGGATATCTAATGGAAAAATCCATCGGTCCGCTTTCATCGGATGAACCGATCGTGTGTACGTGGCATTAGTCAAATCCCATTTAAAATGGCTCGTGGTTACAATTGCCAGCACACGGCTATTGAAAAAAATAAAATAGCGTGGGGTTTGCCCCAAGTCCATACCAGACCCTTCATGACTGCAGCATGGCAGATCAGGAAATGGGGAGGACAAGCGAGCGTCCCCCCTTGAACCATATCACTCTATATGCCCTCAACATGGGGGGGGTGGGTGCTTTGGGACCCCCCTGCCCTAAAGCACCTTGTCCCCATGTTGATGGGGACTAGGGTCTCATCCAAACAACCCTGGGCTGTGGTTTTCGGTGTCTACGGATGGGGGGCTTATGGGAATCTGGAAGCCCCCTTTAACGGGTGGCCCCCAGATCCCACCCTCTCCCATGTGAATGGGTATCCATTTCTCAAAAAAAGTGGCAAAAAGTAAAACGCAAGAGATAGTTTTTGACAAATGATTTATGAAAAAAAGAAAAATAGTCCCTTGGTATGAATCCATCATCAATCGGTTTACCTCCACTTTAAGCTATATTTAATGTGCTAATATTTTTTAATTCAAATGAAATGACTGTGACATTTTTCAATGGGGACTGTGCAAAAAATCAACAAACTGCCATTTATCTCACTCTGAAAATGCAAGTTGCCTGGCTGGTATGTCAATCTAGTATCTCCAGTACTTTCTGATTCAGAATAACTAGAGTTTTGACTTTACTGCGAGTTATAGAGGGAAAAGAAATCTAGGACAAAGAAATTCAGGGAACTGACATTTTTAGGATGGCAAAAATAAAAAACCTACATAATTCTGACAACGTGTTTTCTTTAAGGATAAGTTGACACAAGCCTTGAATTTTAAAGCAGCCTTTATTTTAATGCGTATCGGTGCACCTGGTTGCATTTTAATAGAAATGAATGGAGGCCGTTGCATAGCGTCAACACCTGCTGAAGTCAGAAGGCAGAATTATTTTTGCCTTGGCTCAATGTAAGGCAATGCTAAGGGCCCTTTCACACGGGGTGGATCAGTATTGATCCGCCTTCGTGTGTCCGTTTGCTCAGCGGGGATTGCTCCGTAAATCCCTGCTGCGCTGTCGGCTGACAGGGCGGTCCCCGCACACTGTGCAGGGACCGCCCTGTCTTTTCTCCGCTCTCCCCTATGGACAATCGGATGAACACGGACCGTGTGTCCGTGTTCATCCGATCCGCGGACAGAAGAAAAAATAGGGTTTGCTTCCGTCCGCAAAAGCAGATGTTTGCGGAGGCGGACAGTTACGGGTGTCAGCGGATGTTCATACGCTGACACCCGCTATCCCATAGGAATACATGTATGTCCGTATTTCATCCAAAAATGGATGAATGAAATACGGACATTCGGTTGGCACGTCTGAAAGGGGCCTAACTCTGCCGTGTGTACTCCTCCCTGTTTTAACCATTTTCAGTGCTGTTAAGTGGTCAGGTAGCTGTAAAAACGGGGGCCAAACCACCTATTTTCAATGCCTGTACTACCCAGGAACTTGATTTTTCCATACATATATTTCAAGGGCACAGTGGAGAAATCAGGTATGATTAATGTATGTAGGCATCACGGTCAATTACATAAAAATCATGATTTGGTAAACAGCGTGTAAAAATTATACTTTTTTAAATTTTTTGCTATTTATATACTGCAAAAGAAGTTAAAATCCCCAGTACAGCAATAGCCAGTATATCCTTACAGAAGAGGAGAAAACAGAAAAGTCCTGCTTGACCTCACCAATGCCTGTGAGATTAATTTCCTGAATCAGGCATTTCATTGACTAATCCTACTATTTATTATAGCTGCATATGCCTTTTCTAGTAAGAAGGGCACAGAGTACATATTTTAATTTTATGTATCCTGCTGGCCATCACATCCTCTTTTGGCAAACAAAGCTTGCAATGAAGAACCCTGCATTGCGATTTTTTTAATAAACGATTCAATTGGGTTGAAGTTTTGTTAGTAAAGACTGTTTTTTTTTATCTGGCTAACTTTAAAAAAGTAACTTTTAAAAAGTCTTGGTTATTTTTTGAGCCCTCAGATTTTTGTGTCCTCACTATACAGTAAAGCCAGCCATATCAAAGTAGAATTTTGTTCAAGAGAAGGCTGGGAACCAGGAAGCAGGAAACAAAAAGCAGCTGGTCATAATGTCACAGGAACAGGAAATGTGATTTATTCACAGTGGCAAGGAATGGTAATGCATTTTGAAGCTACAGCTTCTTCATCAGCCCATGGTCTGATGAAGAAGTTGTAGCTTCGAAATGCATTACCGCTTCCTGGTTCCCAACCTCCTCTGGATCTCTAAGATCACACCAGTGCCCCAGGCTGCAAAGGGAAAACAGAATTCCAAATAGGACATTTATTTTCACCACAAACTGAACTCATCTAATTTAACCTTTGAGTTACTACTTGTTTTTATTAAATATATGATTTATACTGCACCCAGTCTGGCTCCCCTCTTTTCCCATTTCTAAACAGAGTCCATCGCTTCACTCTGAGGCCGCGTACACACGACCGAGGAACTCGACGGGCGAAACACATAATTTTCCCCGTCAAGTTCCTTGCTCGGCTGTCGAACTCGTCGAGCCAAATTTTCCCATTCCCGTCGAGGAAAAAGAAGACATGCTCTCTTTTATAGAAAATAATGAAAAAGTTGCGCTAGACTTAAAAACAAATGTAGGAATATAGCAGCCAGCACCAACAATGGACCATGTTGTGTACAGAAACAAAAAATAAAAAAAGTGCAGCGCTAAATATTATCTGGAGTGAAACCAAATATGTGATCAAGGTATTCAAATCAGGAGCCCCGATTATGGAGCAAGTATGTGAATCTATAAAATTGCACTAGACCAATACATGTAAATATCAAATAATATGCACAAACATTTTTATAAATGCTTAAAAAATAGAAATCAAATTAAGTGAGATACCAAATGGTACCACCAGGGTACTTCACACTAAAGTGAAAATGAATTGTATCACAAATAAATGTCCCGGAAAGATACGTCAAAAGGTAAAAAATCAAATGCTAATATATGTTGTAAATAGCGATATAAAAAAGCAAGAAATGGAAACTCTGGTGATGAAAAAGTCCCAATATAAAATGAACAGAATCACATTATGGCAAACGGAATTGCAAAAACGTGTAGAATAAGTCCATCAACACAGGAATTGGATATTTCAGTGATTTAAACAGGTAGTAAAAAACCCCATCAGCGGTCAATCTCATAGGATCCACAACAACATCCAATCGATACAAATAAAAGTTGGATACTCTTACCGGATGGCGTGGGCACACACGTCAGCGACGGTGTGTCAATCAAGCGTGTACGAACTCCTGGAAAGCGATGATGTCAATGGGAGCCCGTTGAGCCAATAGACAATCGATCATCAGAAGCCGAGTGGATCCAAATGTGAGAGAAAATCCTTCAGAGGAAACTTATGGATAATGGCATTGTGGCAGGTAGACCCATCATAGAATCATGTAGGGAAGATAACACACACAACTACGCATAGTGTGGTTATTTCCAGTAAAAAAGGCCTTTATTAGGCATAAAATGGTGTACAGAAAAATAGGCAAAAAATAAATAAAAAAAAAGCTAAAAAGTACAAGACTGCGGGAAGACCAGTACAGGTGATCACATGGGTAAGTAGCGTGGTAGGCAAATAGCGTATGGGCTTATGTACCCAAAACATAAGTACACTTCCATCAAGTTTCTTGATGGATTCTGCCGAGAAAACCGGTCGTGTGTACACGGCCTAAGGCCTCGTACACACAACCATTTTCCTCGACAGAATCTATCAAGAAACTTGGTGGCAGAGCTTTTTTGCCAAGGAAAACGGTCGTGTGTATGCTTTTCATCGAGAAAACTGACGTGGAACTTGACGAGAAAAAAAGAGAACTCTATTTTTCCTCGTCGGGAGTCTCAATTTCCTCGTTGTGTTTCTCGTCGGGCTGGTTTTCGACGAGAAACACGTTCATGTGTATGCTTAGAAACCCACGCGTGCTCAAAACAAAGTAAGAGAGCGCACCTTCGGTAAAAGTAGCGTTTGTAATGGAAATAGCACATTTGTCACGCTGTAACAGACTGAAAAGTGCAAATTGTCTCTCACCAAACTTTTATTTAACACGCAGTAACATGAGATTAGTAAAAGCGGCCCCAAGGGTTGTGCCAGTGGAATCCAACTTCCCCTGCCAACGTACGTGTTGTATGTCACCGAGTTTGAGAACGAGGAGATTTGGTCTTGACAGTGTGTACGCAAAGAAAGCTTGTCAAGTTTCTCGACAAGCCTAACAAGGAACTCGTCGAGGAAAACTATGTGTCTTTTACGACGAGTTCCTCTGTCGTGTGTACGAGGCCTATGAGTTTATAAATATTGTACCTTTATTAAATGTAACCATTATGCTACACTTAGTGGTGACTCTCTTCTCTTTTATTGGTCACCTTGGGAGTTCTGTAGTACCTAAGTAAATCCTGACACTTTTATCATAACTCATTTTTTGTATAGCTATATGTATGTTATTGGTACAAGCGCCTCATGGCAGTGCCCGTCCTGCTGATAGGGCACTCAAATGCCAGGATTGCATTGTGGAGTTGCAGGGATGTAATTTGGGGTGGCTGTGCTTTGTACACCGGAGACAAATGTTGGTATAAATATAAGTTTTAACAGTTTATGCTGTCAGGTCATTACTAAGGCTGATGGTTTATACTTAGCTTTAGATTCTGCCACATGTTAACTGCCTGTGGGCACATTTAGGTGGAGCTGCTAGGGCATTCAAGGACTTGTCATGTCATATTAGCCAATTAGGTACAGGCTGCATAAGCCTATGTGGTATCCGGAAGACATATTGTTCGGTGTTACTTGTTAGAGCAGCAAGACCTATACATGTATGAGTGATAAAACAGCAAAAAATGCTTGCTTTTCAGAGGTACCTTTAAAGTAAAATAAATACCCACAAGGACAAAATAGGCAAAATTCTGTTACAGGAAATGACAATTACAAATAATTAATAATGGTCATAAAAACTGCAAATGGATACTCAGCTCTGTTTATGGGTTCTACGTTTTCTTTCTGGCTGACTATTCCAGTAATCACATTTTTAATAATGATGTTCTTTCCAGACTTGGCTGCTTTATTTGTAATCACATTGTACCTAGCTATACTGGAGGAATGGAAAATAATACAGAACTGCTGGAATGTATTAATAATTTAACTTTGGTTTTGCGATTCAACTTTTTCTAAACTAAACAGTAAATCTAGATACCTATGCATGCAGTAGACAGTTATTTTTCATTTAAAGATTTATATATATTTTTTTCAAGACAGTAATTTGCAAGGCTACTTTTACAACTGTTTTTCCCTGGCTATAGTTCATGAACCCCTGTTAAATAAAATAAATATTAGTGGTGGGCACATTTCATCAAATTGTATTTATTTTTTTACACAAGATTCAAATACTTTTTTTTACCAGGATTCACATACTGTATTTTTCTAAATTCAATTAGAAAAGTAGGCAAAAATTGTATAGAATCAAATATAAAAAGACTCCTAAGTGTGAAAGATAGCAAAATTATGCTGATATAATAATTATATTAATTTAATCACATTAGTTTTGTTTTTAATGAGCTTTATTTATATACAAACCTACAAGTGTTCAGTCAAGATGAATGCTTTAAAGTTTTACCTGTTCTGAAAAGTTTTCTCTTAGTTAATGTTTTAATTGAACACATTCCTTAATTTTTTTGTGGTGTTGTAACCAACACTTACAGAGGTTTGTACCAAAAACATTTATAAAGTGTCAAATATGACTTGCCAAACATTCACTGCAGGAGTACATTCCAGGCAAATGTGTTTTAACCACTTCAATACAGGGCATTTTCATCCCCTTCCTGCCCAGGCCAATTTTCAGCTTTCCGCGCTGTCACATTTTGAATGACAATTGTGCAGTCATGTGACGTTGTACCCAAATAGAGCTTTCTTTTGGTGGTATTTGATCACCTCTGCAGGGTTTTTTTTTTGCGCTGTAAACAAACAAAAACACAATATTTTGAACTTTTTGCTATAATAAATATCCCATTTAAAAAAAAAAAAAAAATTCCTTAGTTTAGGCAGATATGTATTCTTCTACGTATTTTTGGTAAAAAAAAAATCGCAATAAGCGTATGTTTGGTTTGCGCAAAAGTTATAGCGTCTATAAAATAGGGGATAGATTTATGGCATTTTTATTTATTTTTGTGACATTGCCGCGGATATATCCGACACTTTTGACACTATTTTGAGACCATTCACATTTATACACCGATCAGTGCTATAAAAATACATTAATTACTGTATACATTTGACTGGCAGGAAAGGGGTTAACACTAGGGGGCGATCAAGGGGTTAATTGTGTGTCCTAGGGAGTATTTTAACTGTAGGGGGAGGGAACTGAAGAGAAGAGGTGACCAATCGTTGCTCCTATAAACAAGGAACATATGATCAGTTCCTTTGTACACACAGATCCATGTCCCTGCTCTGTGAAGAGCAATCGTGGGTGCCCAGCGGCCATCGTGACTGCCGGGCACTATCATCGAGACCACAGTGATGCGGCGAGTGCGCGCTCACCACAGTGCCGGGAAGAAAAGACGTCATATGACGTCCTCCTGGAGGGAGGGAGAGTTCCTGCCGCCGTAATTTTACTATACGGTGGTAGGGAACTGGTTTACCTATAAATGTTAGTACCCAGTTATATGTACATTTAGGAAAGTATCCAGGCCTTACTTAAAGCAATCTACTGAGCTGGCCAGAACCACCTCTGCAGGGAGTCTATTCCACATTTTCACAGCTTTTACTGTGAAGAAACCTCTCCGTATTTGGTGGTAAAATCTCTTTTCCTCTAGACATAAAGAGTGCCCCCTTGTCCTTTTCAGTTGACCGTAAAGTGAATAACAACACCAAGTTCACTATATGGACCCCTTATATAGACAGTCCTTAAAAGAGAAGTATATTTTTTTTTTAAGAACCATACTTACCTAGGTGTCCCCTAGGTACACCGCCAATCGCCCAGTTCTCAGAGCTCACTGCTCAGTCAGTCTGCACTCTCTGCCCCCCACGGCTCGCTAAGAGGCTGGGCCAAGTGTCGGTCCAGGCATGTGGACAGTTTCAGACTTCATTGTCATGGTCTCCCCTGAGCCTGCACCATGTTCTGTTGAGCAGTGCCCAGTTATCGAATAGTGCTCGGATGGAACTGCACATGCAGTTACAGGTACAGCTATGCAGTGAGCAGTATAACAGAATGCCTTACAGAATAGAAAATTCATATACAGTAATGAAGTCAGAGTCCTGATGTAGAATGACACTTCGTTCACAAACATTTTCTTGTTCCTGTAAACAACTAGTGAGCATTTGCAAAACTAACAATTGAGGGATCCTTTTACACATAAAACTGTGACTTAAATAATATATTGATCTAATTATCAGGCTTGAATCTATTTCTCATAAAATCTGTCATTCTGCTTGAAAGCCCTTTCTGTAACCAGTGATTAATTTTATGCAAATGAGTGTGATCTCCTGGTAACTGAATAATGTGAACTTTTTGCAGTCTTGGAGATAAGTAGCTGTATAAATATATTGATTGTTGCCAAAGCAACAAGACATTTTAAAATGAGAGAAATTAGTTAATAATTAGGGGTAATACAATTGTATGAGTCGAAGTTATGCTGCTGTCTTACTCAATATTTGTTACAGGATGCAGGGCTTGTGTGAGTTCTGTTCATTGAATAGTCTCAGCAAAGTATTTAGAATTTCAAAACATTAGGAGTATTAGGGCTTTACTTGGTTCTGTGTTCCTGTGACTGGTATTCAATCGACAGCAGGCTAAAGTCTGCTGTTGGCTAACGTTACTTAGCCAGTCCAGACTCCGAAAAGATCCCTAGTTTATTATACAGATCCAACCAGATGCCTGAGCAGCATCTGGCTCAGCCTCTCAGCACGATGCTGTGAGCTTGAGCCAGTGGCTCCCATCTTTTCCACAGCCTAGCGCTCCAGTGAGAGCAGGAGGACCAAAGCAGAGAGCGGTGACTGACAGTCAGTGCTCTCTGTTCAATGAAGTCCAAAAACTGAGCGATCACTTGGTTCTTAGTCTTATGCCGCGTACACACGATCGAACATTCCGACAACAAAACCGTGGATTTATTTTTCCGACAGAATGCTGGCTCAAACTTGTCTTGAATACACACTTTCACACAAATGTTGTCGGAAATTCCGATCGCCAAGAACGCGGTCACGTACAACACTAAGACAAGCCGAGAAAAATTAAGCTCAATGATTCTGAGCATGCGTCGAGTTGATTCCAAGCATGTGTTAGATTTTTGTGCGTCGGAATTGCATACAGACAATTGGAATTTCCGACAGGAACTTTTGCCATCGGAAAATTAGAGAACCAGTTTGTTGTCGGAAATTCCGATCATGCGAACGTGGCATTAGAGGCAGTGGGGGACAGATGCAGCATCGGACCAATGCTGCATCCACCTAGGTGACAATATTTATTAATTTTTTTTAATTCCTTTTTATTTTAAGTAACAGCTTATGAAATTAACTATAATTATTTAAATTAATTATTCGTATTATATTAATTATTCTTTGATTTCAGGTAAAAACTGTAATTTTAATTATACTTTCTGTCAATTTGTTATATCTTTCTGTATCTCCAACAAGATTTCATCTCACTTTCTATCCTGTGACCACTGTCTTTGGGGCAAGAAGTAGGAAGAAATATTTTATAAGGGACTTGGACAGCAAAAAAAAGCCTGAAAAAAGTTCCATTACTTTACCAAGGGCATTGTCCAAAATATGAACACACATAGTAATATCCAACAAAGAATCTGATCCTTCCCACTGTATTCAACTATGAAACTATATGCATTTATGTATAAGTAATGTTATCAGAGATATTTGATCCAGGGAATATCTGATTGCCTCCTGGGGGATCAGAAAGGAATCCCCCCCCCCCTGATGGAGCAAGTTGGATCTTGCTTTACTGGGGTTTTCTATGTGTTTGTTTTTTTAATTGGTTGAACTAGATGTTTTTTTTCAACCTGACTAACTATGTAAGGTCCCAAAAGAAGGAATATGGGGAGGGTGACAAACCCTAGGTAGATCACAGATGTAATAAATAAATAACAATTTACAATTTATTGATAGACAAACAAATTAGATAAAAATAGGAAATAAATCCCTGGG
This sequence comes from Rana kukunoris, assembly GCA_029574335.1. Taxonomy (NCBI): domain Eukaryota; kingdom Metazoa; phylum Chordata; class Amphibia; order Anura; family Ranidae; genus Rana; species Rana kukunoris. Next base: position 135,180,617 of record CM056051.1, read on the forward strand.
GATATGATCGGCTTCAATCCACGGCTGAACTTTGGAAAAAGGTGCATAGAGTCAATTTTGGTCTGGCTGTGATGATTTGCTTCACCAATAGGAAGTTCCCACCACTGCCAGGCTGTGGGTGGAGGCTTGTATTCACCTAAGTGAAAGGAATCCGGCTGTGTGCACAGCCTTCTTCATACAAGGGACGAGCAGTCATGTCCCCTTCACACTGGCGGAGTCCACCAGCGCATCCGCCCGCTCAGTAGGGGGATCTCTCTGCTGATCCCTGCTGAGTAGGCAGATGACGGGTCTGTGTCTGCTCTTCTGATGCATAACAGACAAGGACACAGTCTGTTGTTCTCTATAGGGCTGTCCGATGGAAACGGACCATCTGTGCGTCTCCATACGACCGTGATCCGATCCGATTTGCTGGACGAATAGGGAACGAATCCTCATCCATCTGTTTTTAGCAGACAGGATTGGATGCTGACTGGTGTCCGCCGACATCCGTCACTCCATAGAGAACAATAGATGGTCCAATCGGGTCCACCTGAAAAACTGATAGGCAGACCCAATCGCTCCCAATCCGTGTGAAGGGGCCTAACTGTTCAGAACAAAAAATGCTTTGGCATGAATCTTTCCAACTCTATCCAAAACAAGTTTTGGTTTTACATACACTTTACAACGCCAGTTATAACTAAAATATCAAATTTTGTGGACTTACCCTTTAAAAGATTCTACAGCATCAATACCAAAATGTAAGCAGTGCATTTGTATTCACATGTGCATGTGCAATTTGCAGCACATATGGCCTTCCTGCAACAGACCTTTGTGCCTAAAAGCCTTAGTGCCAGTAAAAGGTGCCCACGGGAACTTATAAATCCACTTATCCTTCACACATAACACACGCACCATCTAAATCTACTCAGTCCTTGCTTGCAATGTAATAACAGATTTGAAACCAACAGATGTACAATATCCTACAAACTGTGAAATGTAAGTTTACTTTCAAAAATCTGTTTAACCAACAAAACCTACAAATAAAGATTGTTTTCTTTTTCTAAAACTTGAAATTTTAAAATGCTTCACTGTAATATATTGTATTATTTTTTCTAATGTTGACAGATACTGGGGTTGATTTACTAAAACTGGAGAATGCAAAATCTGGCACAGCTGTGCATTGTAGTCAATCAGATTTTAACTTCAGCTTGTTCGATTAGGCTTTGACAAAAAATAAAAGTAAAAATGGAAGATGATTGGTTTCTATGCAGAGCTCCACCAGATTTTGCACTCTCCAGTTTTAGTAAATCCACCCTATTAACTTTATGTAATAGTGCTACTGGATTATTATTTACACCTTTTTAAAATAAATGGTGATACTACACCACTATTGTGGTGAATACAAAGGAACAACAACAACAACAAGGATAACCAAATAACAAAAGCTGCATACATGATTAAGTCGTGTGACGTAGCGCGTAGGGGGAGGAGCCGAGTGCCGCGATCAAAGGTGTCGTATACCGCATGAGGAGTTTGCTACACTGAGTGAGGCTGCACGTCTGTTTTGTCCAAAGGATTCGTGATTGCGAATCGTATCGCTGTCATGCTTTTTTCTCAATTTAGAGCTTCATATTGCACAATGAGGTCTTGTTTTGTTGTTTATTTTTTCCATATGAGCTATCATTTTGGTTAAGGAAGTGTTGTATGCAAGTGGTAGGGTGAAGCAGGGTGGAAGGAATTCAGTATCACAGGAGACCGCCATTACTTCCATACCCAGTTCAGATGAATGGACTTTGCTTATTGTTGCTGTTATCACATTGGCACTTTTTTATGTATTTGTTGGCAGGATTGTCACAGTTCATTTAATACCTATTTAGGTTCATATTATTCACCTTTTTTCACTGTATAGCATATAGGGTTGATTTAAGCGCATCATTACATCATAACACTAGGGATCAGCCGAACACCCCCGGGTTCGGTTCGCACCAGAACGTTCGAACAGACCGCGGGTTCGCACGAACATTTCGAACCCCATTGAAGTCTATGGGACCCGAACATTCGAATTAAAAAAAACGGTAATTTTAAAGACCAAAATTCAATTAAATGTTGGAAAACGTCATTCAAAACCCGGGTCTTTCCCCAGGGAACATGTATCAATGGAAATTTTTTTTTAAAACGGACGTTTTTTGCGGAGCAGCCATTTTAATGATGCTTAAAGTGAAAAAAAAAAAAATCCTTTAAATATCACACCTGCTGGGTGTCTATAGTAGTGGCACGTGTTTAGAAATGTCCCTGCACAAGAAAGGACCAAAAAAATAAGTAATTAATGCTACTTGCGCAAGTTCTGTGTGGCAACATTATGTCGAATATTTTAGCGGTGGTGGGGGGCCATTATTGTTGTGTGAAAGAAAATTTTTAGAAAAAAGGGCACCCCTCACACATACTGTAATTGGAGCGCAAAAAGGAGCCACGTACAAATTATTGCATCAAAAATTGTTATTAGGCGCCCCTGTTAAACAGGGGCGGAAAAATTGTGCCTTGGGCACAACACAACACTTGCAACCCCTCCCAATAACTCCAATTGGAGCACAACAAGGAGCCACGTGCAAATTATTGCATCAAAAATTGTTATTAGGCGCCCCTGTTAAACAGGGGCGGAAAAATTGTGCCTTGGGCACAACACAACACTTGCAACCCCTCCCAATAACTCCAATTGGAGTGCAACAAGGAGCCACGTGCAAATTATGGCAACAAAAATTGTTATTAGGCGCCCCTGTTAAACAGGGGCTGAAAAATTGTGCCTTAGGCACTGGTGGCGGAGCCCAGAAACACAACATTTCTTACTAGCTATCAGCAAGAAAAGTGAGGAGGAGAAGGATTTTCCATCAGCAGCATAAGAGGACAGTCACTCAGCATCAGCAGTCTAAAAGGGATCCGACATTTCAACAAACAATATATTATTCATTAACCACTTAAGGACCCCCGCACGCACATATACGGCCACAGAATGGCACGTACAGGCACAAGGGCGTAAATTTACGTCCCCGCCTAAGTGCGGTTCGGGGGTCCCATCGGGACCCCCTCCGCGGCGTGCGGGGGTACCCCTGGCTCCGGGAGCGATCCGGGATCAGCGGGCGGATGTCGGTGCTTACCCGCCCCCCCGCGATCGCTCCCAGCCAATGGGAGCGCGCTCCCATCCTGTCAGTTCCTCCTCCTGTGTTTACACAGGAAGGAGGAAATGATGTCACCTCTCATCGCAGCGCTGTTTCCCAGCGCTGCTGATGAGAGAAGACATCACAAGTAAGTGTGCACCAACACAACACTGACACACACTCACATAGGCATATTAACCCCTTGTGATCGCCCCCCCCCCACCCCCCTGTCACAGTGTCACTGAATGCAGTGATCTAATCACTGCATTTAGTGTCAGTGTGACAGGCAGTGTAAAAAACAGTTAGTGTTAGGTTCAGGATAGCCCCCCCACCCCCCCTAATAAAGTTTTAACCCCCTGATCACCGCCCTAGTTAACCCTTTCACTCCCTATTGCCAGCGTCACTAAGCGATCATTTTTCTGATCGCTGTATTAGTGTCGCTGTTCCCGCTAGGTAGCTATTTTTTTTTATTGCGATTTTTTTTTTTTACTAAAGACATGTGGCTAAATAAATTTTGGCCTAAATGTTTGACTAAAATTTAGTTTATTTGATTTTTTTTTAACAAAAAGTAAAAAATAGTGTTTTTTTTTCAAAAATGTCGCTCTATTTTTGTATATAGCGCAAAAAATAAAAATCGCAGAGGTGGTTAATATCAGCATCAGGTGCTTGGTAGCTGGTGTTGATCCAAGCCTGATTCATTTTGATGAAGGTCAGTCGATTAACAGAGCTGGTGGAGAGGCGCACCCTGTGATCAGTGACAAAGCCTCCAGCAGCACTGAATGTCCGTTCTGAAAGAACACTGGATGCAGGGCAAGCCAGTAGCTCAATTGTGTACTGGGCAAGCTCTGGCCAGTGATCCATTCTCAAGACCCAGTAAGCCAGAGGATTTTCGGTGGGGAAGGTGTCCAAGTCGGATCTTGCCCCTAGGTATTCCCGGACCATGTAAAGCAGACGCTGGCGATGGTTGCTGGAACCGGTCAGACCTTGGGGCTGCGGACTAAAAAACTGCCTGAACGCATCGGTCAAACGACCACCTTCTCCACCGCCCCTTCTGTGACTCACCGAAGCCTCAGCAAGACGTTGTCCAGAGCCAGGTTTTGGTAATCCCCCCGGTTCTGGGAACGCATTGCACAGACCCTTCTGCAAGGCCTCCCGCAGAAGTTTCATCTTCTGCTCCCTCTGCGATGGCAACATAAGGTCCGCAACCTTACTCTTGTAACGTGGATCAAGGAGAGTCGCCAGCCAGTAATGATCCCTCTCCTTAATAGCACATACACGAGGATCCTTACGCAGGCTTTGCAGAATCAGGGAGGCCATGCAGCGTAGGTTTGCTGAGGCATTCGGGCCACAGTCCTCTGGGTCACTGAGGATGACAGGATCCACAGGCACCTCATCCCAGCCACGTAAAACTCCACGTGCTCCTTGGGACTGTAAATGATCCCTTGAAGACTGCTGCTGCTGAGTGCTAGGCTCCACCTCCATGCTGCTGATACAATCCTCCTCCTCCTCCTCCTCCTCCTCCTCCTCCTCCTCTCCCTGTGTCCTAGGTGGGCAAGCAGGACCACGGTCTGGGTAAAGGGGGCGTTGAGAGGTAAGGAAGTCCTCCTCTTCCTCCCTCTGTTCTGCCTCAAGGGCCCTGTCCATTATTCCACGTAGCGTGTGCTCCAACATGTGAATAAGAGAGACAGTCTCACTGATGCATGCACTGTCACTGCTCACCATCCTCGTGGCCTCCTCAAATGGTGACAGGACAGTGCATGCATCCCTGATCAAGGCCCACTGGCGTGGGGAAAAAAAACCTAGCTGCCCTGACCCAGTTCTGCTGCCATATTGGCACAGGTACTCATTGATGGCCCGCTGCTGCGTGTGCAGCCGCTGTAGCATGGCCAACGTTGAGTTCCATCTGGTGGGCATGTCACAAATTAGGAGGTTCTTGGGCAGGTTGTATTCCCTTTGGAGGTCAGTCAGCCGAGCAGTGGCATTATATGACCTCCGGAAATGCACACAGACTTTCCTGGCCTGCTTCAGGACATCCTGCAAGCCCGGGTACCTGCCCAAGAACCGCTGCACCACCAAATTGAGGACATGCGCAAAACAGGGCACGTGGGTGAGTTTTCCCTGTCGCAGGGCAGAGCGAAGGTTGGTGCCATTATCGCTGACCACCATTCCAGGCTTCAGCTGGCGTGGCGTCAACCACCTCTCAGCCTGACCCTGCAGAGCTGACAAAACCTCTTCCCCAGTGTGGATCCCATCTCCCAAGCACACCAGCTCTAGCACCGCATGGCATCTCTTGGCCTGCATTCCTGCGTATCCCCTCGTACGCCTACGGAGCACGGCTGGTTCGGAGAAAACATCCCCACAGGAAGAGGCCACAGAGGAAGAAGAAGAGGAGGGGGTGGAGGAAAGAGGTGTGTCACAAGCAGTAGTATTTTTTTGGAGGCGTGGTGGCGGAACAACCTCCAAAACTACTGGACCTTGCCCTGCGTCCTTCCCAGCTGCCAGCAGAGTCACCCAATGCGCCGTAAAAGACAGGTAACGTCCCTGTCCATGCCTGCTGGACCATGAGTCAGCGGTAATATGCACCTTACCACTGACCGCCCTGTCCAGCGAGGCATGGACATTGCCTTCCACATGCTGGTAGAGAGCCGGAATAGCCTTCCGTGAGAAAAAGTGGCGTTTTGGTACTTGCCACTGAGGTACTGCACATTGCACAAACTCACGGAAGGGGGCAGAATCTACCAACTGAAAAGGTAGCAGTTGAAGTGCTAGCAATTTCGCTAAGCTAGCATTCAACTGCTGGGCATGTGGATGGCTGGGATTGTACTTCTTTCGGCGCTGCAGCAGCTGGGGCAGGGAAATTTGCTTGGTACTATCAGTAGATTGACCGCTACTACTAGCTTGTGACACACTTATTTCTACACCTTCACTGCAGGCTTCAGAAAGGACTGGGGGTCTACTGGGGTTAGAGGTCCCAGAAGGGCAAGGGGGGGTACGCTTTTGTGTTTGGTGTGGGTCTTTCTGGTGTGCTTGCCAACGAGCTGCATGGCAGGTCGACATATGTCTGGACAAGCATGTGGTACCCAGGCGGTTGATGTTTTGGCCACGCGAGATACGCTTGCGACATAAGTTGCAAATAGCAAAGGTACGATCTTGTGGACATGTTTCAAAAAAGGCCCACACCAAAGAACTTTTGCTGTACCGGTCAGACACAGCAGCGCCATGCACAAGCGCCGTAGTTGTGCGCTGTAATGCAGTGGGTGTGACCATAAGCTGACCCCTGGAGGGCATCCTGCCTCTTTGGAGATGTGCCTGTGCCTCGTTGTCCTCCTCCTCCTCTCTCCTATCAGGCACCCAGGTAGAGTCAGTGACCTCATCATCCCCTCCCTCCTCATCACTGTCAACAACCTGGCAGTATGCTCCAGCTGGGGAAACATCATCACTGACAAATTGCTGTCCCTCTCGGCCACCCCCTCTCCCTGGGCTCACATCAATGCCTTCCTCTATCAGTGTTCCGTCATCGGAGTCTTCAAAATGCTGCGCATCTTCCTGCAGCATGTACCCCACACTGTGTTGAAACAGTTCGGGGGACTCCTCAGGAGGACATGGTGGTACTAGGGAAGTATTGTGTGAAGCGATTGTGCAGAGGGAAGAGGACGCCTTGGCAGCTGCTTTGCCAGATAAACTTTGATCTGTCTGTGTGAGAGAGGATGAGGAGGATGGGGACAGCTTGGTTCCTACTCTACTAATTCCTCTGCATGTTGAGGTTCAACACGGCCAGCTCCCGAAAAGAAGGACGAGTGGCCACGGCCACGGCCATGGGCTGAAGAGGATGCACCACATCCACTACCAGCGTTACTTCTACATGCAGAGCCTGCTTGCCTTTGTGACTCTCTGCCTCTCTTTGTTCTCCTTCCAGACATATTGAAGTGCTCAGGTGGTATGTAACAGCACAAGCAGAGTGACACCAAATGCGCTCAGGTGATATATAACGGCACACGTACAGTGGCACTATCTGTGCTCAGGTGGTATATAGCAGCACACGTACAGTGGCACTATCTGTGCTCAGGTGGTATATAGCAGCACACGTACAGTGGCACTATCTGTGCTCAGGTGTTATATAGGAGCACACGTACAGTGGCACTATCTGTGCTCAGGTGGTATATAGGAGCACACGTACAGTGGCACTATCTGTGCTCAGGTGGTGTATAGCAGCACATGTACAGTGGCACTATCTGTGCTCAGGTGGTATATACCAGCACACGTGCGGTGACCCCAAATGCGCTCAGGTGGTATGTCACAGCACACGTGCGGTGACCCCAAATGCGCTCAGGTGGTATTAAACGGCACACACACAGTCAGAGCGACTGCGTTTCTGTGCAATTCAATAGCCCACTTGCATTAACAGCAACTGCCTTTCTGTGCAAATAAATAGCACACGTGCAGTAACAGTTAATGCGTCTATGTGCAATTAACTAACACGTGTACACTAACACGTTAGAGCATCAAGCACAATCTCCTGCCTGACAGATACTAATCGCAGAACTAGCTAAGCTATACAGCTTATAAATATATTGACAACTCCTAGGGATGTCAATATATTCTCTACAAACTGTACATTTAACTATACTATTTAGTAGCCTCCCTGATCTATCTATCTATCTATCTGAAAAGACACTGTGTCTCTATCTATCTATCTATCTCTCTCTCTCTCTCTCTCTCTCTCTGTCTGTCTGACTTCTCTCTCTGAAAGCAAGCCGGAGCACACTACACGAGGCCTCCCGGGAGGCGGCCTTTTATAGTGTGGGGCGTGTGCTAAAGCCCTGAGCCCTAATTGGCTAAAGCACCCACGCTGTGATTGGCCAAGCATGCGGGGTCATGGTGCATGCTTGGCCAATCATCAGCGCGCAACGCCGCAGTGAATTATGGGCCGTTGCGCGCCATTCGAATTTGGCGCGAATGACCCGATTTGTTCGTTTTCGACGAACAATCAAACGGCCGATGTTCGATGCGAACATGTGTTCGCATCGAACGCGAAGCCTATCCCTACATAACACATTAGAATAAATGGTGTTTTCCCAATAGATGATGTATTAAGAAATCATATTATTTACTATACTACCATAAGGGGCGCACCCCCATCCATGTGTCAGGCCCCCTGATCTATAAGCAGGGCAGTGGATGCATTGATTGCAATTGGGGGGGGTTGACACAGCACGTGATTAGAACCAGAGGCTCTAATAGGCTTCAAAAAAGGGTGGGCTTCAAAAAAGGGTGGGCTCAAGGCAGTGGATGCATTGATTGCAATTGGGGGGGGGGGGTTGACACAGCACGTGATTAGAACCAGAGGCTCTAATAGGCTTCAAAAAAGGGTGGGCTTCAAAAAAGGGTGGGCTCAAGGCAGTGGATGCATTGATTGCAATTGGGGGGGGGGGGGTTGACACAGCACGTGATTAGAACCAGAGGCTCTAATAGGCTTCAAAAAAGGGTGGGCTTCAAAAAAGGGTGGGCTCAACTGCGCCCTGATCCCACCCATTTGTATGACTATGAGAAAGAATATTTGCTATTCTTCCTCATTCTCCTCCTGGCCAATCAGGAAGCCCCTATTGGCCAGGTAGTCTTAAGAGTCGTGTCTCAGAGTTCGACTAGAAGGAGAATGTCTCCTTTGTGCCCGCCCAGAGCAGCCCTGTCTCTTCCTTCTCCCTGCCTCCATAAGGTAAGGCAGCCAGTACTCCTCTGTCTCTTGCAGGGCGGTGGGGGCTGATTGCCGCCGCCTGTCTTCCTTTTGGGGGGGTTGGGTTTGGGTGATCGCTGCTGTCCTTCTACCGCGGGTGGGGGGAATTGGTAGATGACCCATGCTGTCCGTCCACCCTGGGGGTTGATGTGGTGGGTGACCGCCACTGTCCGTCTCCCAGGTGAGGGGGTGTTGGTGTTGTGTTAGTTTGTGAAGCCCCCCCCCAAATAGTAAGCACCAGCCACCACTGCTTCCTGTCCCTATGATACTTGTCACTGGGACAGCTAACCAGTGAAATTCTCAAAACCCGGCAACATACCTGCTCAATATGTGGCCGCATTAGGTGAAATGTTATACGAGCGACTAAAATACTGTGTGTTGCAGTGTACAGTGTTGCTGAAAAAAAGGGTCATGTGGATTTATTCATTTAATGAATCATAATGAATGGCTGTCTTAACTTGCATTGCTGCACAGCAAGTTATTGCACCGCAAGAAATGCTTAAATGTTTCATGCATGTTGGGTTGCCTGCTTCTGCCGCTTTGCAGCTTTTGACTTGTACTGACTCCCAGTTATTATTGCGGGAGTGGACAGAGCTAATTGTTCTCCCTGACTGCATACTGTTTTTCCAAGGTTGCATTTATTATTATGATTGTTATTTATATATACTATATTACCAAAAGTATTGGGACACCTGCCTTTACAAGAACTTTAATAACATCCCAGTCTTAGTCCGTAGGGTTCAATATTGAGTTGGCCCACTCTTCGCAGCTATAACAGCTTCAACTCTTCTGGGAAGGCTGTCCATAATGTTTAGGAGTGTGTCTATGGGAATGTTTGACTAATTCTTCCAGAAGCGCATTTGTAAGGTTAGGTACTGATGTGAAGCCTGGCTCGTAGTCTCCGATCTTATTCATGCCAAAGGTGTTTTATCAGAATGAGGTCAGGACTCTGCAGACCTGTCAAGTTCTTCCACCCCAAAGCCGCTCATCCGACTCTTTATGGACCTAACTTGGTGCACAATCATGTTGGAACAGAAAGGGGCCATCCCCAAACTGTTCCCACAAAATTGGAAGCATGAAATTGTCCAAAATGTCTTGATATGCTGACGCCTTAAGAGTTCCCCTCACTGGAACTAAGGGGCCAAGCCCAACCCCTGAAAACAACCCCACACTATAATCCCGCCTCCACCAAATGATTTGGATCAGTGCACAAAGGGTTCAATATTGAACCCTACGTGCCAAGATTGAGATGCCATTAAAGTTCATGTGTGTGTGTGTAAAGGGAGACGTCCCAATACTTTTGGTAATATAAGGTATGCTATGTCATTAAAACGCAAAGATTTATAGATGGTGCATAAGAAAGATAGTTATCATTTCTTTGATAATAAACATTATGTTGTTTCAAACTGCATCAGCTAGGCTAAGGAAGAGTTTAGTGGATAATATGGCTTACATAAACAACATTTTTGTTTTATAAAAAAATTTAAACTTCAAAATTTTAACACTCTGCTATTGTACTGTATTGCTTCTTTTATATGTGCTAAGCCTTAGAATACAGTGCAAATATAAATGTCTCGCAACAACAAAATACTAAACAATAGAAGCAACTATACGTGAACCTGCGGGAGTATGGTTCACGTACAGTATTTTTGCTTGAACGTGATTGCATGCTGGGAATCAGCAGAGCTTCACCTTGTTCACTAAGCTACGGGAAATTCACTTGCAATATTAACAGCCTATATGCCTTTAGTAAATAAACTCCTCTTAGCGTTCAGTCGGTGTGAAATGAAAAGCACATAATTCTGATATTCTTTTAGAAGAGATGGTGTGTCTGTGAGCTTTAAAATCGCTCTGCCTATAGGGATCTGACCTTTCAGAACTAAACAATACAAAGGGGTATATTTACCAAAGCTGGAGCGTGCAAAATCAGGCTTACTTCTGCATAGAAACCAATCAGCTTCCAGGTTTTTTTTTGCCAAAGTTTAATTGAACAAGCCGAGGTTAGAAGATGATTAGCTAGCATGCACAGCTGCGCCAGATTCTGAGTGAGACAGTTTTAGTAAATTTACCCCATTGCATAGCTTCCAACTGTCCTTGATTTGGAGCAATGTCCCCCCCTCCCTCTTTCCCCCACATTTGTCCCTCATTTTGGCCTGATCTATATAGTTGTATATAAAATGCACTTTTTATCTCTCAAAAGGTGTTTCCCAGTGTTAAACTTTTCATCCCAATTCTAAATTTCTGCATTTGTACATTTTAAAAACCAATATAAAGGAATAGTAGTGGTAAAAGTCCTTGTGGATTTAATTAACGTTTTTTGGGGTAATTCTCCTTTAAGGAGGTGTGGCAGGGTGCGTGTCCTATGCCTACATACGTTTAGTAGGTGTCCCTCATTCCCATGTCAAAATGCTGGGAGGTATGCCATTGTACACTTAATGTCAGGGCTCTGGCGCCGGCTCCCGGCGCGCCCCTGGTGTGCGCGCGCGTGTCCGCGCTCGTGCGCGTGCGCCGGTGGTGCGCGCGCGTGCGCGGGTGGTGCGCGCGGCGGGAGCACGCGCGTGCACGTTGGCGCGAGTCTTTGGCGCCAATCTGCCTTTAAAAGGCAGTCAGATACAGCAGCCCCTTGCTGTCTGATCTGCCAAAATACCCTGGGATTTAAACCTGAATCTGTATCTGAATTACCTGACCTGATATTGACCCGGCTACGTTTGACTCTCCGTACCTCTCCAATCCTGACCTCGGCCTGCTTGGACTTACCTTCTGTTACCGTTACCACCGCTGCCAGATCTTCTGCCTGAACACCCGACTACGCCTGCCTGTTTAACCCTTCGCCTGCTCTTGTGTTTGACCTCGGCCTGCCTGACCCAGCTTACGTCTCATCCTCCTGTTTGCTTCGCTCTGCATCAGTTCCGAAGTCGCCTGCCGTCCGCACCAAGGTCGCCTGCCAGGTCGCATCGGGATCGCTAACCTCTGCATCTGCCTTCATACCACCAGCTCCCGTATCAGAGTGCCTGTTCCTTCTTTGTTCCAGTGACCCGGAAGAACCTGTACCGTGCTGACCTGACCTGCACCATCATCCAGGCACCCTTACCCCGCTGCGCTCCCGAGCCGCTGTTTCCAAACCCAGCGTCTCCCGAACCAGCGCCGTACGAGAGGCCACCTCCTGCGACTAGGATCTGACAACCAGGTATACACCATACGTAACAGTATCAGACAGCCATTATGTCAGATCCTGCAGGAGTAGCCCCCGCTGTGGACGAGATTTGCAAACATCTGGCATCCCTCACACAAGCTGTCAAGAATCTGCAAGATGGATATATGAGGTTAGAGGGACAAGTCCAAAACCTGTCGGGCTCCAGTGATGCAACTCCCGCAACCTCCACTAGATCTTCTCCGACGGGCTCCGCCCCCTCAGTGGTGATGCTCCCACCCGAACCCAGAGTTCCTATCCCAGAACGGTTCTCAGGTGATCGGGCGAAGTTCCGGGCCTTCCGCAACGCCTGTGAGCTGTATTTTGCTTTGCAACCTCGGACTTTCTCTTTGGAAGCTACCAAGGTGGGGTTTGTGATCTCCCTCCTCCAAAATGAGCCGCAGACCTGGGCCCACCGACTGCTGCATGAAGACAATGTTCAGACCCAGTCCCTGCAAGCCTTCTTTGAAGCCATGGCTCTGCTGTACGACGATCCTCAACGGACCGCCACTGCTGAATCTGCCCTACTTGCGCTCCAGCAAGGCCGTAGGGCAGTTGAGGACTATGTTTCAGACTTTAGACACTGGAGCACGGATACACTCTGGAATGACGCGGCCCTCAGACATCAATTCCGCTTGGGCCTTTCCGAAGGTCTCAAGGATGAGCTTGCCCGGGTAGGGGTGCCAGAGACTCTTGAAGACCTAATCACTAAAGCCATCCAGATTGACCGTAGACTCCGTGAACGTCGGGCCGAGCGTTCCTCTCAGCCAAACCGGCCTGTGTGGATGACCACTAGGGCACCGATGCCCGCCTCCCGCTACTTACCTCCTACCAGCATGAATTCTTCCAGTGCCCCTCCAGACACCTCCGAACCCATGCAACTCGGCCTCATGCGACCAACGCTGCCACCTGAAGAACGGGCACGTCGCCGCCAACTAAACCTGTGCCTTTACTGCGGCGGGACCGGTCACTACGTGAGCAATTGTCCCACCAAGATGCGTAAGTGCCCTTCTCCGAATCCTGTTAATCTGTCAACCCTGCCTACCCGTGCCTCCCACCTTGCTCTTCTTCTCTCGTTTCAGCTCCAGGAAAAGACAGTGCCAGTCAACGCCATCATTGACTCAGGGGCGTGCAGCTGTTTCATCGACTCCGCCTTCGCTGACCTCCACCACATACCATTACGTAAAAAGACCCATGAACTTACCGTCTTCCTGGCTGATGGCTCCCGCATAAATTCAGGACAAGTTACCCAAGAGACTCTTCCCTTGATCACCACGATTCTTCCCCTACATAAGGAACTACTCACTCTAGATGTTATCTCCTCACCTCTGTTCCCTGTGATCTTGGGCCTACCCTGGCTCCAGGCCCACGATCCTGTAATCAACTGGAGTTCTGGAAAGGTGTCATTCGGTTCTTCCTACTGTCAACAATTCTGCATACCGGCTCCCCCTGCTCTACTTTGTATGGACATTGACCCCAACTTGCTCCAGTCCATCCCGGAGCCATACCATGAATTTGCCGATGTCTTCAGCAAGAAGGGAGCCGACTCCCTTCCGCCTCATCGTCCATACGATTGTCCAATCGAGCTCCTCCCAGGGGCTGAAATTCCCTTTGGACGCATCTTCCCGCTGTCCGAGAAGGAACAGGAGGCCCTGAAGGTGTATATCGACGAAAATCTGAGTAAAGGGTTCATTCGCCCGTCTACCTCCCCAGCAGGCGCAGGAATATTTTTTGTCAGTAAAAAGGATCAATCTCTCCGCCCATGCGTAGACTACCGGGAATTGAATAACATTACAATAAAAAACCGCTACCCATTGCCTCTGATACCGGAACTTTTTCATAAATTAAGATCTGCCACCATCTTCACCAAGCTGGACCTGAGGGGAGCGTACAACTTAATCCGCATTCGGGACGGGGATGAGTGGAAGACGGCTTTTCGTACCCGTTTTGGACATTATGAGTATCTGGTCATGCCTTTTGGTCTGTGCAATGCACCCGCGACTTTCCAACACTTCATCAACGATGTGCTTAGAGACTTTCTTGACATTTTCGTTATCGTCTACTTAGACGACATATTGGTCTTCTCCGGATCACTGGACAAACACCGCGAACACGTCCGCAGGGTCCTAAATCGCCTCCGTCTACATAGACTATATGCCAAAATCGAAAAATGTGAATTCGAACAACAAACCATTCAGTTCCTTGGCCTGATCTTATCCCCTACAGGAATTAAGATGGACCCCAACAAAGTGTCCGCTATACTTGACTGGCCAGCACCCCTGGACAAGAAGGGGGTACAACGATTTGTGGGATTCGCAAATTTTTACAGAAGGTTTATCAGAAATTTTTCCGCGATTATCTCGCCAATCACGCAATTAACCAAACAGAACCAACGTTTCCAGTGGAATCCAGAAGCCCAAAAGGCCTTCGATACACTTAAAGGACTGTTTACATCTGCCCCGATTCTTAGCCACCCCGACCCGGCATTACCCTACCTCCTTGAAGTAGACGCATCCGAGGTAGCAGTGGGCGCTATTATCTCCCAACGCCAGGGGAACAAAGATCTGATGCACCCTGTGGGCTTCTTCTCCCGAAAACTCTCCCCAGCGGAGAGGAATTATGATGTTGGTGACCGGGAACTACTCGCCATCAAGGCTGCATTGGAGGAATGGAGGTACCTTCTGGAGGGCGCTGCACATCCGGTCTTGATCTATACGGATCACAAGAACTTAGAATACTTAAGATCCGCAAAACGCTTGAAACCCCGACAGGCCCGATGGGCATTATTCTTTTCTCGTTTTTCCTTCCACATCACGTATCGCCCCGGCTCAAAAAACATCAAGCCAGACGCATTATCACGGATGCACGATAATCCCAAGGACTTACCTGCCCCTGACACCATTCTTCCGGCCGGGAACTTTCTACTGCTGCACCATGATCTGCTTCCCCGACTTAGAGAGGCATCCACGGACTCTTCAAAACCCCCAGGTGTCACCCTGACCCCCAGAGACGGACTTTTTTGGAGAGGGAGCCAAATTTTTGTGCCATCGGATATTCGGGTAGAGGTCCTAAAACTACTTCATGACCATCCATTGGCAGGACATTTCGGAGTCCGTAAAACCCTTGAACTGGTACGGCGTACCTTCTGGTGGCCAGGCTTGGAGGAATTCTGCAAATCGTACATCAATACCTGTCCAACCTGCAATCAAAACAAGACTACAAGGAATCGAGCCTGGGGCTTACTAAAACCTCTGCCGGTACCCGATAGACCATGGCAGATGATCGCCATGGACTTTATAGTAGAGCTTCCATGTTCCGAGGGGTGCACAGCGATTTTTGTAGTCGTAGATCGCCTATCTAAGATGGCCCACTTTCTCCCACTAAGAAGTACTCCATCAGCTGCTGAGACGGCCCGTGTCTTCATCAGAGAAATTGTCAGACTCCACGGAATCCCTGCAAACATCGTGTCAGATAGGGGGGTCCAGTTTACATCACGTTTCTGGAGAGCCCTGTGTGAGATTCTGAATATCAAACTTGCTTTCTCCTCGGCCTACCATCCTCAGACCAACGGACAGACTGAACGCACAAACCAGACCCTGGAGCAATATATTAGATGTTTCACTTCCTTCTCCCAGAACGATTGGGTCTCCCTGCTACCCCTGGCAGAATTTGCCTACAATAACGCCAGCCATTCAGCAACCGGACAATCCCCCTTTTTCGCCAATTATGGCTTTAACCTAACCTTCTTACCAGATTTTCTTCCAGAATCTCCAGTTCCGGCGGTGCAGAGCACGGTGGACTTCCTCAGTCGCAACAACCGGGTGCTACAAGAAGCAATAACGAAAGCGCAAGCCGACAGCAAGAAAGCCTTCGATAGGAAAAGGAGAGGTGAGCTGAACCTGCAACCAGGAGATCAGGTATGGCTTTCTACTAGTAACCTCAGATTAGCTTGCCCTTCCAAGAAACTGGCACCCAGGTTTATGGGACCCTTTCCGGTAAGAAGAAAAATCAATGAGGTTTCCTATGAACTGTCTTTGCCCGAGTCCCTTAAGGTTCACCCGGTATTTCACGTATCATTGCTGAAACCCGCAATTTCTGATCCCTTTCCTGACAGAGGGGCTGGTCCACCTGAACCTATTTCAGTTGATGGCTGCGAGGAGTATGTAGTAGAAGCCATCCTTGACTGCAGGAAACGGCAGGGGCAAAATCAATTTTTGATCAAGTGGAAGGGGTACGGGCCGGAGGACAATTCGTGGGAACCCGAAAACAATATCCACGCCCAAGAACTAATTCGTGCTTTTTTTTCTTCCCACCCTGAGAAACAGGCCCGTCTGGGCATCCGGAGGCTGCCCTTTGGGGGGGGGCAATGTCAGGGCTCTGGCGCCGGCTCCCGGCGCGCCCCTGGTGTGCGCGCGCGTGTCCGCGCTCGTGCGCGTGCGCCGGTGGTGCGCTCGCGTGCGCGGGTGGTGCGCGCGGCGGGAGCGCGCGCGTGCACGTTGGCGCGAGTCTTTGGCGCCAATCTGCCTTTAAAAGGCAGTCAGATACAGCAGCCCCTTGCTGTCTGATCTGCCAAAATACCCTGGGATTTAAACCTGAATCTGTATCTGAATTACCTGACCTGATATTGACCCGGCTACGTTTGACTCTCCGTACCTCTCCAATCCTGACCTCGGCCTGCTTGGACTTACCTTCTGTTACCGTTACCACCGCTGCCAGATCTTCTGCCTGAACACCCGACTACGCCTGCCTGTTTAACCCTTCGCCTGCTCTTGTGTTTGACCTCGGCCTGCCTGACCCAGCTTACGTCTCATCCTCCTGTTTGCTTCGCTCTGCATCAGTTCCGAAGTCGCCTGCCGTCCGCACCAAGGTCGCCTGCCAGGTCGCATCGGGATCGCTAACCTCTGCATCTGCCTTCATACCACCAGCTCCCGTATCAGAGTGCCTGTTCCTTCTTTGTTCCAGTGACCCGGAAGAACCTGTACCGTGCTGACCTGACCTGCACCATCATCCAGGCACCCTTACCCCGCTGCGCTCCCGAGCCGCTGTTTCCAAACCCAGCGTCTCCCGAACCAGCGCCGTACGAGAGGCCACCTCCTGCGACTAGGATCTGACAACCAGGTATACACCATACGTAACACTTAACAAGTACATCTACTCATCTCTATTTAAACAAACACACACACACAAAAGGAGCATGTGCATAGTGTATAGACCACATATTTTTATTGTTTGAATATACTGCCAAAACACCTACATAGTTACATCCTACTTATACATCCAAAAATGGATAAAAAGGAAACCTTTAGCAGGGGGCAGTAATGTGAAGTACAGGGTATTCATGTTCATCTTAATAGGCATGAAAACCAAACCTAACATTACAACCTTTTCAGCTATAAGTCACAAACAACAATCTATTGTATCAGTAATATCTGCTCTTGTTTTTCTGACTACTCAAGGGACTGTATAGTGTTGCTAAATGGACTGTATAGTTGCTTGTAAATATCTTCGCTATTTAATATAGTCAGGACTAAAAAAATAAAAAATTTAAAATGTATGCAATTATTTTTTTGTAGTATTCTTCGTATTCCAGCCAGCAGGGGGAGCTCTAGTTGCCTTTTCACATATTGTGCTATTTCAGCTTTCAGCCATACTGAAAAAGTAGCCGGTTTATAGCATTACCAGGTTTTATTAAATGGGAGTGGCAAAGTATGTTTTGTCAGCAGTTCTGTTTATTTAACCATACTGCTTGGAAAATCCTTTGTCATACACTAAATGTTTATCTGTAAAATAAGGGTTGCATATATAGAAAAAAAACGTATTTATATCACAAGTGAAAAAAATAGTAAAAACAGAAAAAAGTGACATAAAACCATTAGTTTCCCTTTAAGGTAGTAAAATCACTGTAGCTTTTCTTCATACTGCACTAGCCGTACCATACCTAATCATTATTGCTCCAGTCAGCATATGGATCATATTTTACACGTCGAAATGTTAATTTTCCTTTATTAGGCAGTTTAGATTTTTGTTCCAGTTTAGCACTTGTTGGATTGGGTTCAAGTGAAATTAAAGGAGTTGTAAAGTCTCAAGGTTTTTCACTTGGTGAAAAACCTGTGCTGCAGCTGCCCCCCCCCCCCCCCCCCCCCCAGAGTCCTCATTTTTCTTACCTGTGCCCGATCATTTCAGCTACAAGAACGAGCCCAGCAGCTCCAGCCGCTGTCTCAGATCCTCTTTGGATAGATTGATTGCAGCAGGAGACATTGGCTCCCGTTGATGTCCATCGAATCCAGTAACAAGTGGGGGGTGGGGTTGAGGCCTGCTATCTGTGTCAATGGACGCAGCAGCAAGATTAGAGAACGAGCCCGCATGAGTGCCCCCATGGAATGTGGCTCTCCATTGGGTGGACTTCGATGCGGAGGAGGAGCCAGGAGTGCCGCCGGGTGGCCCCAGAAAAGGAGGATCGTGGCCGTGTTTGTTTTTTTTTTCTTGTTTTTTTTTTTAAAGAAACCTAAACTTTACAATCACTTTAAGGTGAATGTTCAGACTGCGCTTGCTTAATTTTAGTTGTAGTTGAATGAGTTGTACTACAAATACTGTAGTGAATGCTACAAATACCACTCTTAAACCGATCAAAGTTCCAACATGGTACTATAAAAGTGACATAACACAAATACAAAAAGTCTCTCAGTGCAATATGAAGTACTTTGTGCTTTTTTCCCAGGATAATCCCTGTGTCCACCACATGAGGTAATATAGGCACTCCACACTCACCAGATGTTAGTGACTCCTTCACTGTATAGTGAGGAAAGTCAACTGGGCTCGTAGGTCTTTTTGAGGGACCTAACCCACTGTGATGTTCCCTGGAGACTTCCCACACGTCCAGACCCCCTCCAGAGGTCCAGAATGTTTTTTTATAGGCAGAAAATGAATAGAGAGGGGACCTCTTATAGTGTAAAATCCTTTTGAGTGAGTGAATAACTTGTATAGCGCTACAAATGTGCGAACTGGATCGCCGCAAGACGCTTGCCATCTATTTCTTCTGTTAGCCTTCAGAATAGGTGGGTCTTGAGTTTTTTCCTGAAGGCCTGGTGATTCCCTTCCATTCTGATATTTGTTGGTAGTGCGTTCCATAGTCACGGTCCTTGGACTGCAAATCTTTGTTCTACTTCAGTCTTTATTCCTATAAAAACATGTACAAAATACAACAGTATAAAAAATGTAAAAAGCACCACTGTACAATTGAAAAAATGTCCCTCTATTTACCTGGAGAGATAGACGCTGTCTGTTTCCCTGGCATGCGTTCCATTTTCTGGGCTGGAAGCTACATCTTAATGCGTTTCGTCACCAGTAGACAACATTCTCAAAAGCAGCTGGATAGCAAAGACAGCGGCTGCTCATAATATCAGTAATTTTGTGGTTACCTAGGCGCAGGTGTTTTAACTTTATTTCAAGTGAGATTAACAACTAATATCTTTCTAAAATAGTTTAAAAAAGTGCACCAAATTTTATAAAATCTTTTTATAGCCTTCATGCTAAATATAGAAAATCAAGCTTTGATGAGTTTATTATGACTGTAGTGTATTAGAAAACACACCAGACCTATCTGCAGTAAGCAATCTCCAGGTTTCAAAACATGCCCATGAAGTAACGTTATAAATGTTTTTCTGCCTCAACAAGCACTGAATGTGTGAATGCCAACTCCGCTCTGCCATCATAAAATATTAAGGCAGCAAAAATTAAAATGAATAAGTAAAGCAACTGTTTCCTGTAACAATAGTTTGTTTATCTTGGAGAGTAAGAGACTGATACAGGCAATGATGAAGTGAATGAGTGGTGACTGACTAGCGAAACATGAGCTGGCTTGGACACATTTGCTTGCTGTGTAGGGCAATCTAGTGGAAACGCAGAGTCTCAACTCAGCAGATTTTACTCGGGAGAAGTCAGCACTTTAGAAGCTTATTCCACATCAGACATCCTTTTACTGTTATGCAGATTTTCTGCCTCAGTTACTTCAATACAACCTTTACTGCAAGGAATTGCACTAACATCACAAATCAAGGTTTAAATGGTAAATATGTGGCTTGGAAGAATCAAATGCATTGCAACCACCATATAAATAATTTACATATGGGATCATGGTACACTGAAGTTATGTGATTTTTTTTTTTTTTTTTTTTGTGATGATTACATTAAAGTCTAATTTCATACAAAAAAAGGGTTGATTTACTAAAGGCAAACAGATTGTTGACCTTCCAATTGCAGTTACACATTGTGTTCCCTAGTAAATATAAATGTGGTAAAGCTTCACTTTGTAAAGAATTCCCAATTCGAATCTAGAAAAAAAAATAGCTTACTCATGATTGGATGATGGAGCTTTACAGCATTTACTAAACTCTTAATGCAACTACACTTGCAATGTGCATAATGTATTTGCCTTTGGTGAATCAACCCTTGGGTATCATTCAACCCACATCAGGACAGTCACTGGATTTCAGAAGGGTGAGTGTTCAGGGGCAGTGCCAGAGGCATGGCTGCTGTTAGAAATCATGGGGCCCTATACAGCCTAGCTGACAGGAACAGTGAACCAAATCATGTTTTATTTATTTCAGTTTATTTATTTATTTAACTTTTTTTTTTTTTTTTTTTAACAGCCCTGGAGTTAGGGCGACTTTAGTGAAATATCAAGGATCTAAATAGACACCCAACATCTCACTTTTGAGACAGAGAAAGACATTGAGGACAGACTTCTCAATCCTTTCTCTGCAGCCTCAGCTGCAGAGTGAATGAACAAGAAGTGCTCTGTACAGAGGCTCCCTGTTCATTCACAAACTAAAGCATTGTGAACTCAAGGAAGGCAATGGGGGATAGGTTCCAGTAATTGCATCCACTCTTGCTGCTCTAGCCCCCCTGTTTAACTTATGGGGCCTGGGCCCCGTACAGGAGGGCAGGTGCTACCACCTTGTCAGCAAGAACTTATTTTTGTTGCTTTCATTTGACTTGAGCTATTCTTCTATTTTTTAAATATATATATATATATATATATATATATATATATATATATATATATATATATATATATATATATATATATATATATATATATTTAAGCTTTAAAGGGGTTGTAAAGGTTTGTTTTTTATTTTCTAAATGGCTTCCTTTAAGCTAGTGCATTGTTGGTTCACTTACCTTTTGCGTCGATTTCCATTCTAAATGTTTTTTTTTCTTTGTCTGAAATTCTCAGTTCCTGTTTCTCCTCATTAAGCTTGCTGGGGGTTAGTCAGCCAGAACAACTTACTGAGGAAGAACAGGAAGTGAGAAATTCAGACAAAGAAAACAAAGAATAAAAACATTTAGAAGGGAAATCGATGGAAAAGGTTAGTGAACCAACAATGCACTAGCTTAAAGGAACCTATTTAGAAAATAAAAAAGGAACTGCCTTTAAGAGATCAGTCCATTCAAAACTTAAATTTATGTAGATGCTAAAAAGTTAACCAACATTACCAGTTAATGACAGGACCAGTTAATTTCTGGTCCTGCTATTATGAGGATTTCCCAGGTGAATATATTTAATTTTAAATCGTGAATCTATCATCTGTAATAAATATGAAGATTACAACAGGAGGATCTGGAACACATGAATATGCGTGGGGAGCACCCATAACTCACAGGTGGTTAGGAACAGAGTTGGGAATATTGGCATGAAGATATCAGTATTGGAGTATGAAAGATATACATGAAGCCAAGGTCTGACTCTGCCTACCCAACTCCATTTATATATAAAATATCACTTTTGGTTGGACTGGCCATTTAATCAAACCGGTTCATGATGCAGGTAGATCCAAGTGCTCAGTGAAAGGCAGAGTACTAAGGACTTGTATGTCATACATTTCTAATAGTAATTATTCTTAGTGTAGATCAGGGGCCCTCAAACTTTTTAAACAGGGGGCCAGTTCACGGTCCCTCAGACTGTTGTGGGGCCGGACTATAGTTTAAAAAAATATGAACCTATGCACACATCTTATTTGAAGTGCAAAAAAACAGGAAAAAACAATACAATATTTAAAATAAAGAACAATTTTAATCAACATAGTATTTCACAGACTCCCCTCATCACAGAACGCCTCCCCAACACAGACCCCCCTCATCACAGAACCCCCCCATCAAAGATGCCCCCATCACAAAGCCACCCCAACACAAACCCCTCTATATCGCAAAGCCCCAAATAACGGACCCCCCACCACAAACTTCTCTCCATCAAAAAGCCCCCATAACAGATCCTTCCCATCATAAAGCCCCCCAACACACAACCTCCTCCCCATTACAAAGCCCAGAATAACAGACACCCCCATTACTGACCCCCATAACAGATCTCCATCACAGACTCCTCGCCATCACAGATCCCCCACATCAAAAATACTCCCCATCACAAAGCCCACCCAACACAAACTCCTCTCATCACATAGCTTCCCATCACAGATCGCCCCCCATCACATATCTCCCCCCCTATCACAGATCTCCCCCCCAATCACAGATTCCCCTCGATATTACACCGCCCCTTCTATAACATCCCAGCACCCCGTCTCTCTGCTACCTCAATCACACAAGACACGAAGCATGGCAGGTCTGGACAAAGGGCGGGACTTTACTAGTGAAAGGCAGGTGTTTGATTTGCTGAAACTGCCCTGCTGCTTAATTCAAAAGACCCACCTTTTGTTCGGACCTGTCGTGTTTCATCTTGTGTGATGAAAAGGTAGCAGAGGGGAGGGGGATTGCTGCGATATTAAAGGGGCAGTCCGTGGGCCGGGTAAATCGCACTGGCGGGCCGGATCCAGTCCGCGGGCCAAAGTTTGAGAACCCCTGGTACAGATTATACACTATGCAAATTTTAACTGTATTGATATCCATGGACATAATTTTTGTAACCGGGAAAATAGCACTGATTATTTGTACGCACGGGAATTATTTAGTGATTGTCAATGGTGTACCACTTCTCTTTGCTCATAAAGCCTTTCATTATGAGTAGCTTAAAACAAATGAAGGCAAACATAGGATATTTATATGATTCCTTCTGGCCTTTCTGAAAATACTCCTATTTCTCGAAAAGCTGTTCTTTACCAATACTTATGCAGAATCAGAACAAACATATGACTCAGCTGTGCTTTAGCTGTCAAGAAACTACAAATCAAAGCCTTTGCTAACCTCCGGCTGGAAGGACATGCAGTGATGTGTAGCGCCTGAGTCCTGACAGTTGGACCATCACAATTTGCCCTCATCAGTCCTTCAATTTTGTACTTGGGCATTATATTGCTTCTTAAGAAATAAGCGGTCCAATCACATAAGAGGTCATTTATGGAAGCAAGTGCAAATAAAACTATTGATATTGCTAGTAGATGTCAATGAGCCTCATGCTGTTTTTTTTCTTGTGTAAGAAATTAAATTAAATTATTGTAGGCTACGCCTCTAATATTATTTGAATTTGTTTAAACAACACTCTTTATACGTAATGGACAAGTAAATGAATGCCTCATATGATAAAGCTGCTTACGCAATACAGTACAGTGCAAACATTTTAAGGCAGATATGAAAAACATCTGTAAATTAAAGTAGAACTATAGGCAAACATTTTTTTTTTCATTTTGAGTAGAGTAAAGGAGGGTTATAACCACTGCAAGTTTTATTTTTTCCCATCTTTGTCCCATTGGGGAGATTTACTGTATCTATATTTCCTGTCCCATAGCCAAATCATGAAGTAAGAAGAAATCCCTACTAATTAAGGGAATTTTTTGGGGACCCCCATTGGAAGATTTACCCTCTATTACTTTTCTGGGGAAAACCCGAATTTGGGGATTTTCTTTTACTTTGACTTTCAATGATAATGATAAAAGGAACAAATTGAGAAGGTCAATCTCCCTAACACAGACAGCAATACAAACCTAAAAGGCATTGTAATCCCTCTCCCCTCTATCTGTTGCCTTTAGTTATACTTTAAAAATGCTTTCAGAAATAGAAGTGTTAATAGTTTATATTTTATCAATTACCAAAATGGAAAGTAAATAAACAGAAAATAAATCCAAATCAAATCAATATTTGGTGTGGTCTCCCTTTGCCTTCAAAACGGCATTGATTCTTCAAATCTTCTAGGTACACACAGGGGTAGACTTACAAAAATTGGGGTTCTTAGAATCTGGTGCAGCTGTGCATTATAGCCAATCATATAACTTCAGCTTGTTCAATTAAGCTTTGTAAAAAAAAATGGATCTTAATTGGTTTTCATGCAGAAATGGACCAGATTTTGCACTCTCCAGTCTTAGTAAATAACCCTCACAGATGGTCAGACGGTCAGAAATTCCGACCTCAAAACTGTGGATTTTTTCTGACGGATGTTGGCTCAAACCTGTTTTGCATACACACGGTCGCACAAATGTTGTCGGAAATTTCGAACGCCAAGAACGCGGCGACGTACAAGACGTACTACGGCACTATTAAAGGGAAGTTCAATACCAGTTGTGTTAGTAGAAGTTTGGTGAGAGACAATTTGTGCTTTTCAGCCTTGTGCTTTACAGTCCGTAATGAATGTGCTATCTCCATTACAAACGCTAGTTTTACCAGACCAAGCGCTTCTGTCTCGTACTTGATTCAGAGCTTGCGTGGAATTTTGTGTGTCAGAATTGTCCACACACGATCGAAATTTTGTTGACGGAAATTCCAACAGCAAATGTCTGATGGAGCCTACAAACGGTTGGAACTTGTTTCAGAAATTCCAACCGTGTGTATGCGGCATTACAGTGACATGACAGCCTTCCAACCTTTTAATCTGGAGGAGAGAGGAGCTGGAGTTACTTCAGCACTTCCATTTTAAAATGTAAAGATTAATTTTTCCACAGTGCATAGAGCTACAGAAGTAATTGAATACTAAATAATAGTAAATAATTATCCTCTAAACCTTAATCCATAACCCTTAAAAAATTTAAATAAACACTCTAACCCTAAAAAAAACAAAAAAAAAACACCTATTATTAATATTAATAATAATAAAATGTTTTTTTTTCAATTTTTTTTATTTATTTCAGAGGAATCGGTCCAGAAAGACCCCATCATAAACAAAATAACAAATCACATAATTTAATCAAAACAATCACCTGGGAAATGTTCTCCTGAGAAAGTAATGTAGCATCAGTACCCCCGGTGTGCCATGCAGGCATACTGCGATCCAACCGGTCCGGCCCCCTCTTTTTCCTTTTACAACTAAAGATGGTAGCATATAGAGGTGAGAGAATCAATGATAGCAGGCAAGATAGCCCAGATTAAGCAAGAAGACGGGGGGGGGGGGATAGCTCAGGGAGAGGGAAGAGGAGACAGAGGAGGGGGGGTGTGTAATGTGTGACCCACGGACATGGGTCAATTTGTATTGCTCGCAGAAAGCCAGCATCCTCCACCTGTATCGCAGGGCGTCACCCCTGAGAACAACCAGGGGCTCTCAAGAGGACGGTGGGGATCTAGTCCGGAATCAGTGCAGGGGGGTGAGAAGCGACCAAATCCGGTCCAACTCCTCCCCTCAGCAGTTGCCCTTCATTGGAATACTTAAAGAGATTCCAATGTTGCCAGGTCTTTTTAAACTGTTCTTGTCTGTTTTGGCTGGTTAGGACCAAGTCCTCTAATCTACCCACCTCGTCCACCTGCTTAATCCATGAGGCAACGTTCGGCTGGCTCAGGGTCTGTATTACTATTTTATCTATGATGATTTTTAGATATTTGTGAATTTAGTTTAAATGTATTTATCTGTTTTTGTTAGTTTTATGTTTTACAATTTTTTATTCGAGCAGAAAATTGCACACAAGCCCTCACTAACTGTGTGAATGCATGCAAAAACACATGAGTGGCGACTTGGAGTGGAGATATGAACCATCTCTATAGGTCTCGTACACACGACCAAGAATCTCGTAAATGAAACGTTGTTTTCCTCGACGAGTTTCTTGTCAGGCTTGTCGAGAATCTTGTCAAGCTTGTCGAGAATCTTGTCAAGCTTTCTTTGCATAAACACTGTCAAGACAAAATTTTCTCGTTCTCAAACGCGGTGACGTACAACGCATACGTTGGCACTATAAAGGGGAAGTTTGATTCCACTGGCGCCACCCATGGGGCTGCTTTTGCTAATCTCATGTTATTGCGTGTTAAGTAAAAGTTTGGTGAGAGACGATTTGCGCTTTTTTTAGCCTGTTACAGCGTGACAAATGTGCTATATCTATTACAAACGCTACTTTTACCAAAGGTGGGCTCCCGTCTCATACTTTATTCTGAGCATGCGCGCGTTTCTAAGAATACACACAAACGTGTTTCTCGACGTAAACCAGCCCGACGAGAAATATGACGAGGACATTTTTTCTTGATGGATTTTGTCGCGGAAAACAGTCGTGTGTACAAGGCCATAGAGAATCATTTTTTTTCTCCACCCAGCATTTTGGAGCTTCAAGCTTCAAGCTACAACAAATGTGTGATATCCTGATAAAATAGGAGGACATTTATTATAGCACTTCTGAATTTTTTCCATCAGAAGGTGCGAGAAATGCTTTTGGGATTACATACTGAACAAAGAAGGTTAACTATATATATATTTTTTATATATATATATATATATATATATAATATATTTTTTTTTATTGAAAATTTACAACAGAATCAGAAAGGGGTAGATTTACAAAGCTTGTATCTAACCCACTACCAATTTTTCCTTTTTATTGCATTGATATTATGTCTTTGTACCTAATATCATGCATAATCACATTAACATATATGTTGGGTAACTATTACCGCAATAATTATAGTGGAAGCATGTATGAGTAATTGGCATTTAACTGATAATATAACCAATTGATCTGTATAGAAGATCTACTATGGAAATATATATATATACACTGTGTGTATGTGTGTGTGTGTGTGTGTGTGTGTGTGTGTATATATATAATATATATATATATATATATATATATATATATATATATATATATAGAACTAAGTAAGAGAACAGAAATAAAATAAAGAAACATCATTTTATATTAGTAATAATATAAAGTAATAAACAATCAACAATAAATAATCAGTAATCTTAAATAATTAATGCAAAGAATTGGAGAAAAACAGAATGTGAAAGACTAAAGAGCTTTTCAAGGAAATTGGAAATATCAAGGGAAAGTTTTGTGCAAAGATGGGCAAGATAATAGACAAAAATGGCAAGCACCTGACAAAAGCAGAAGAGATAAAGAAGAGATGGCAAGATTACACAGAAGAACTATACAAGAATGATCTGAATGTCAAGAAGCAATAGTTGGAACAGGACACGGAACAACTGTCTGCTTCAAAATTGAAAAAGGAGTGTGGAAAGGATGTATATTGTCACCCTACCTATTTAACTTATATGCAGAGTACATCGTGCGAATTGCCAGGATTGACGAATCACAAGCCGGAATTATGATCGCAGGGAAAAATATCAACAACCTGCTATATGCAGACGATACCACACTAATGGCAAAAAGTGAAGAACTAAAGAGTCTCTTAACCTCCCTGGCGATATGATTCAGATTTTAGGTGCTGAAAGTGGTACCATTATTTGCAAGGAAATTTGGCGTTTTATACTGTAGGCTTGTAATTCTTAGGAATAACTCACTTAAATCTGACCAAACACGAGTCTAATAGGCATCCCGGGTATGAAATAAATAAAAAAAAAAAAATGATAAATTATAATATAACAAATCATTTTAAATAATTATAACAAATAATAATATAATTATATTAACAATTATTCAATAATGTAATCAACTCAAAAACACTGAAATTTGCTCAGTTGCAGAATTGTCGCTGTCATTTATTTTTTTACAAATTTCCCCACAAATCGCTATCGCTCAATTCTGCAAGTGAATATAATTTATTATCGCTGTTTTCTAGCTGATCTAAACCCATTTTTGACATAAAGGGACACTTTTGGTTGCTATGGACAATCTACAGTTTGCAGGCAGAAATAACAGTTTTTATTATATAAAAAAACATGTAGGACACTGGACAGACCACTAGGGACAAGGGGGGCGTGTATTTTATACATACAGTACTGTAATCTATAAGATGACAGTATACTGTATGTAATGTGTTTGTTTACTTTTTTGAATTTGGCGCCGTTCTTCGCCTCCGTGCATCGTAACGTCGCAGGGAACGGAGATCGATGGCACACGGGGACACACTGTGAATCGAGCGAGCACCCGCTCACTCACACAGCGTGGATGCATCGCTGGATCCAGGAACAAGGTAAGCCAGCGTGCGCTGCAGGCTCTGCATAGCTACCCCGAGCATGACTCGGGGATACCGATTTTAGCACAAAAAAAAACACCCCGAGTCAAGCTCGTGAATACTGCTAGGGGGGGTTAATGAAGGTGAACGAGGAGAGCGCAAAAGCTGACCTAAAATGTAACATTAAGAAAAATAAGATCATGGCAACTGGACCCATCACTCCTTGGCAAATAGACAGAGAAGAAATGGAAAAAGTTTATCTTCCTAGGCTCCAAGATCATGGTGGATGGTGACTGTAGCCATGAAATTCAGATACACTTGTTTCTTGGGAGGATAGCAACGCCAAACCTAGACAACATTATAAAAAGCAGAGACATCACCCTACCGACAAAGTGCCTTATAGTCAAAGCTATGGTATTCACAGTAGTAACCATTGGCTGTGAAAGTTGAACCATAAGGAAGGCTGAACGCCCAAGAATTGATGCTTTTGAACTATGATGTTGGAGAAGACTCTTGAAAGTCCCTTGGATGGCAAGATGACCAAACTAGTCAATCATGAAGGAAATCAACCCTGAATATTCACTCAAAGGACAGATCCTGAAGCTAAAACTCAAATACTTTGGCCACCTAATGCAAATAAAGACTGTGATGCTAAGAAACATGAAAGGAAAAAGATGACAGAAAACAAGATACATAGATTATCATTATCATTGAAACAATTAACATGAAAATAAGCAAGCTCCGGGAAGCAGTGGAGGACTGAAAAGCCTGGCGCGCTATGGTCCATCAGGTCATGAAGAGTCGGGGCGCGACTGAACAGCAACAAAGTTGTTCATTAATAGTATTGTGGTTCACTATGTTGAAGGTCCTTAAAATTTCCACAGACACTCGTTGGAGAAAAATTGTTGATACTAGGACCACTTGGTTGTATTCTTATGCCGAAATTTCCGACAACAAATGTTCGATGAGTGCTTTTGGTTGGAAATTCCGACCTTGTGTAGGCCGCATCGGCAAAAATTTGAGAGTTGGTTCTCAAGTTTTCCAACAAAATACGCTCTCGTAAATTCCGATCCTGTGTGGACAATTCCGATGCACAAAATTTCATGCATGCTCTGAATCAAGTACGAGACGGTCTGGTAAAACTAGCATTTGTAATGGAGATGGCACATTCGTCACTGTAACGGACTGAAAAGCATGAGACTGAAAAGCGCGAATCGTCTTACCAAACTTTTACTAACACGACGTATTGAACTTCCCCTTTCTAGTGCCGTCGTACGTCACCGCGTTCTTGACGTTCGGAATTTCCGCCAATATTTGTGTGACCGTGCATATGCAAGACAAGTGACAGTGCAGGGCCAATCACTAAGGACCAGGATTGAAACCTAGAATATTTTTGGATGTTCTTGAAAGTTACTGAATATTTTTGAATGGCTTTTCGACTAACTGTGAATATTATGGAAAAACTAGATGTGGTTTTTTAGAATGAAGATTTAAACCTTTATTTTTTTTTATGTCAGTGTTTATTTGTAAAATTTTCAAAAATAAAATCTGAATAAAAAAATCAACCTAGTAAGCCACACACTTCTCTTTACCGAGACGTGGCAGGTAGTTCCATTACTCCCTGAGTCTGAGTGGGCCAATAAAGAAATAAAGAAAAGATGAGCATTTACTGCTAGGGGATCAGGCCAAGCAATTCTTTAACCACTTCAGCCCCGGAGGATTTGGCTGCCGAATGACCGAGCCACTTTTTGCGATTCGGCACAGTGTCGTTTTAACTGACAATTGCGCGGTCGTGCAACATGGCTCCCAAACAAAATTTATGTCCTTTTTTTTTCTCACAAATAGAGCTTTCTTTTGGTAGTATTTGATCACTTCTGCGTTTTTTTTTTTTTTTTTGCGCTATTAACAAAAAATGAGCGACAATTACAAAAAAAAAACAATATTTGAGACTTTCTGCTATAATAAATATCCCCCCCCCAAAAAAAAAAAAATATATATATATATATATATATATATATATATATATATATATATATATATATAAAAAATCCTCAGTTTAGGCTGATATGTATTCTTCTACATATTTTTGGTAAAAAAATCTCAATAAGCGTATATTGATTGGTTTGCGTATAAGTTATAGCGTTTTTACTAGTAATGGTAGCGGACACATCGGACACTTTTGATGCTATTTTGCGACCATTGTGATTTATACAGCGATCAGTGGTATAAAAATGCACTGATTAGTGTGTAAATGACACTGGCAGGGAAGGGGTTAACCACCAGGGGGCGAGGAAGGGGTAAAGTGTGTCCTAAGAAGGGATTCTGTGTGGGGGCAGGGCTTACTGTGACAGGACACTGATCGCTGCTCCCGATGACAGGGAGCAGACGATCAGTGTCCTTTTACTAGGCAGAACAAGGAGATGCCTGGTTTACAACGGCATCCCCCCGTTCTGCCGCTCCGTGACATGAACGCGGGACATCGGCGGACATTGAGTCAAAGCAACGTACCTGTACGTTGCTTTGCCTGCCCGTGCCATTCTGCCAACGTATATCTATGTGAGGCAGACAGCAAGTGGTTAAAAAGAGAGCTTTTTATTGACTGATAAGACTAGACTGTAAGCCCTTTACATTTCACAGAAGTTGCAGATCCTAAAACGAAGGCTAGCCTGCTAGTTGTGCATTTCATACCGTATGTCCTGGGATTTACTCTCCACTTCTTCATAGCATGTATATTTACACCTTAAAGTGGATGTAAACCCATTCTCATCCTTTCTAAACTACTGCCATAGTGCTGATCTATAAGGATATAGATGCCTCCTGCATGTTTTCTTACCTGTTTTCTTACCTGTCAAATGTCTCCCTTCTGTTATAAGAACTGAAAAACTGCAGATTCTGTGGGTGAATCTGTTGTCTGGAGCTCGGGGAAGTTGTGATGTCAGTAGACTCCCTGCCCACCTTTACACTCCCCTTGTCAACATGCATTTTGTCCAGTGTATTCCTTACATTGAATTCATTGAATTCTGCTATAACTAAAATCCAGTCAAAATCCAGAAAAGTAACCACATCAGAAAAGGAGTGGGGGTGGGAATTAACAAATAATTCCTGTCTCCAGGCTAGTGCATGAGATATGTAAATAACCTGTCACTCACAGCAAGGGGGAGGAACAGACAAAAAATTTCTCCTGTTTGTCCGTTTATCTCACTGAAAAAAAGAAAAGAGGATTGCTCAGAGCTGTATTAACTCTTTGTGTCAAGACTGGGCACAGATGATAGGAAATCTTTTACTCTACATTGTGACATCAAAAAATGAAATAAAATTGGGTTTACATCCACTTTAACACATCCCTGGTTTATGGTATTCTAATGAAAACAAATTAAACGTTCAGGACTCGATACAAAATTTTGATTAAAATGACATAGAAATGTTCCTTGTAAAATTGGTGTTGTGCTGCAGATTGCTATATTAATGGTAAACAGATCAATGAACCACGCAGATCTGTAAGCAGCAGTGCTGGCCTAATCCATCATCACTGTGAATTCAATAGTAGATCATTTGTATGTCACTCAGCAAGCAAAGAACAGAAAATGGCATTACTTGTATCTGAACGATTTTTAAGAGTGTTAATTTTGTCATGAAAGAAGCTATAGCGGAATTCTCAGACCATTTATTTCGTTTTTGCACAAATATAGATTGATACAGTAAAAAAAAAAGGATTTTTACCATGACATAATCATCATGTTATTCATAAATATTCTTAGACATTTATGATTGTCAGATTTAAGTACTTTTATTGTATTTTTTTTTTTTTTTTAACACAATAGGCTTAATTTACAAGGCTCCTTAATTTAACCACACAATTGTAATTTTAAAATGTTATTGTTATTTTTTTGCAAATAAGTATTTTTTATCTGGTGTGTTTGTATGTTAAATGCTTTATTTCTTTATTTAACCACTTCAGTTCTGGAAGAATTGGCTGCTCAATGACCGGGCCATTTTTTGCGATACGGCACTGCGTTGCTTTAACAATTACGCGGTCCTGCAACGCTGTACCCAAACAAAATGTATGTCTTTATTTCCCCACAAATATAGCTTTCTTTTGGTGATCATCTCTGTGTTTTTTATTTTTTGCACTATAAACAAAAAAAACACTTTTTTACTTTTTGCTGTAATAAATTGCAACAATGTTTTTTAAAAAAAGCTGCTTTTTTCCTCAGTTTAGGCCGATATGTATTCTTCTTCTAAAAATCACAAAAAGCGTATATTGATAGGTTTGCGCAAAAGTTATAGGGGCAGATTCACAGAGAATTAGATTATCATAGCGTTTCCGAAATACACTACGCCGCCGAATTTTACCTGGCTCTACGTAGAATCCAGGTAGATTTTGTCCAGTAAACGACGGCGGCGTAGTGTATTTCTCCCGGCGCAATCCATCTACGCGAGTAGGGGGCGTGAAGCATTTAAAATAGGCGCGTTCCCGCGCGATCAAACTGCCCATGCTCCGTTCCCAAATTTCCCGCCGTGCATTGCACGAAATCACGTCGTTACGTCGTAGTAGCGTCGTTTACGTACATTCCTATTCCCGAACGAGTTACGTTAAAAAAAAAAATAATTAAATTCGACGCGGGAACGACGGCCATACTTAACATGGGTTACGCACTGTTAGACCAGCAAAAAGCTGCTCTAACATTACGTAGCCAAAAAATGACGTAGGCGATTGCGAAGGACACTCGTACCTTCGTGGATCGCCGTAAAAACTCATTTGCATACCCCGACGGTGAAAACGACGCGGACTCCACCCAGCGGCCGCAAAAATATCGCAACGTAGATCCGAAGGCTTGCGAAGACGTAAGCATCTCGGATCGAAGCCCGAAGCCGCCGTATCATGGTTTGAGGATTCAAACTAGTGATACGGCGCGCAAAATTTGAAATTACTCCTGTCTAACCCCAGTTAGACAGGCGTAATCGCTTTCTGAATCTGGGCCATAGTATCTACAAAATAGGGAATAGATTTATGGCATTTTTATTTTTATTATTTTTTCAACTAGTAATGACGGTGATCAGCGATTTTTATCTGGACTGCAACATTATGGCGGACACATCGGACACTTTTGACACATTTTGGGAACATTGGCATTTATACAGCAATTAGTGCTATAAAAAAAGCACTGGTTACTGTGTAAATGTTACTGGCAGCGAAGGGGTTAACACTAGGGGGATATCAAGGGGTTAACTGTGTTCCCTATATGTGTGTTCTAACTGTAGGGCAGGGGTGCCCAACCTTTTGAAT
This sequence comes from Rana kukunoris, assembly GCA_029574335.1. NCBI lineage: Eukaryota > Metazoa > Chordata > Amphibia > Anura > Ranidae > Rana > Rana kukunoris. The sequence goes on from CM056051.1 coordinate 135,214,228, forward strand.
GCTGAGGGCCACTTAAAGGGACTTAGTAACCAGTCGCGGGCCACAATGAGCAGAGTGGGCAGGTGACAGGTCTGTATATGCCAAGCAGACAGCCCAATCTACTCTATGGGCCCTCTGATTGAATCAGATGGAAGGGGACAGATCCACTTCTGTTTTTTTTTTTTTAAGCAGATCTGATTGGAGGTAGGCAGGTGTAAACGTACAAAAGTCTGTTTACATCTGCCGATATATAGAAAGTGAATGAAGGGTCCAATTGGGTCGGACCGATCGCTTGGAAGGGGCCTAAGACTGCTTTTACACTGATGGTCTGTGGTCTATTGCTGTGCAGTGTACCTGTGGTTTTCCTGCAGTTATCTGCACTTTGTCATAGACGACTATTATCTTGCAGGTGTGTTGCACTTTCTGAAAAGCCGATTGCTTCCTCTACCACCAGCTTTATTTACAACACTGATGCTTTCAGATGGAAGGTCGGGAAACTGCAATCTGGGCTTGCCAACCAGCCATCCCAGAGCAGGAGGTTGCGGGCCACACGAGGGGCTCCGCGGGCCACTGAGTTGGGCACTCCTGCTGTAGGGGGATGGGACTCACTATAGAACTGGGATGTGTGTTTACTAAAAATGCCTGCTTATTGCCTTCCCGTGGTTCAGTACATCTTTTATAAGCTGCATTGTTCTCTTTTAGTATATGAGGCAAAGCTTTGATAGAAGTTGAAGAGCAGAAAGATTTACTCAAGTGACTAGGCGGCCTAGATAACGACAAGTGTCTTTGACACCCTTTAGCTGTGGACATCTGTTCAGTGGATACATGTATATTTTTTATGGACTCTACTTAGTAATACACAGTCCATTTTACAGCAGACATAGTGCCGTTACTAAATCTAGTTTGATAAACAGCGCCAGATAAAATTGAAATAGTCCGTAGTCTACACACAGGGAAAACAACCTTTAGTTTCATCCTGTTTACAGCTACGATACTCAAGGCATCAGTTACCCACTTGTGGCTTTAGATATTATGCGATTCCCTATAAAAATCAATTTTCTGATACTTAAGGGCTCAATAGTTGTTTTTTTTTCATTAATTTGTACGTGTTTCTTTCCATCATGACAATGTTTTGCACATTTTATTGGCTATTTACAAGCATTTCGTTTTTTTTAATAGAATTATGTAATTCCCATATGAAAGTTTTTTTTACTGCTTTATTAAAGTGGTTATAAACCCTTAGGCCCCGTACACACGAGCAAATAGATTTGTTCAAATCGGTCGGACCGACCAATTTGAACAAATCTGTCTGCTGGCCGTTTTGGTTTGATCGCTGTACACACGATCAAACCAAAATCCCCGCCAGCAGACAGCGCGGTGACGTGGCGGTGGCGTGGCGGTGACGTTGACGCCGCCACATCACCGCACCAGGAAGTAAATTACTTCCGCACATGCGTCAAATCCATTTGACGCATGTGCGAGAAGATATGTCTGCTGGTAAGCGTACTAACCAGCAGACATATCGGGCGGACGGATTCCCAGCCGACAGATTTTAAAGCATGCTTTAACCACTAGCCGACCAGCCGCCGCAGTTATACGGCGGCAGGTCGGCTCTCCTGCGCGAGAGCCCGTCATCCTACGTCGGGACTTTCGCGGCCACTAGGGGGCGCGCGCGCGCTCGTTCGTTACAGAGCGGGGAATGAGAGCTGTGCGTGTAAACACACAGCACTCGTTCCTGTCAGCGGGGGAAACGCTGATCTTCCGTTCATACAATGTATGAACGGAAGATCAATGATTCCCCCTAGTGAGTTCACCCCCCCCCCCCACACAGTAAGAACACAAATAGGAACACATTTAACTCCTTCCCCGCCCCCTAGTGTTAACCCCTTCACTGCCAATGGCATTTTTATAGTAATCCAATGCATTTTTATAGCATTGATCGCTATAAAAATGCCAATGGTCCCAAAAATGTGTCAAAAGTGTCCGATGTGTCCGTCATAATATCGCAGTACCGAAAAAAAAAAACGCTGATCGCCGCCATTACTAGTAAAAAAAAAAATATTAATAAAAATGCCATAAAACTACCCCCTTTTTTGTAAACGCTATAAATTTTGCGCAAACCAATCAATAAACGCTAATTGCGATTTTTTTTTTTTACGAAAAATATGTAGAAGAATACGTATCGGCCTAAACTGAGGGAAAAAAATGTTTTTTTATATCTTTTTTGGGGATATTTATTATAGCAAAATGTAAAAAATATTGCATTTTTTTCAAAATAGTCGCTCTATTTTTGTTTATAGCGCGAAAAATAAAAACCGCAGAGATGATCAAATACCACCAAAAGAAAGCTCTATTTGTGGGAAAAAAAGGACGCCAATTTTGTTTGGGAGCCACGTCGCACGACTGCGCAATTGTCAGTTAAAGCGACGCAGTGCCGAATCACAAAAAGTGCTCTGGTCTTTGGACAGCAATATGGTCCAGGGCTAAAGTGGTTAAAATCTGTCGGCTGGCCAAATCCATCTGCTCGCCCGTACACACGATCGAATCTGTCTGCTGGGACAGTCGGGCAGACCATTTTCAGCAGATAGATTTGATCGTGTGTACGCGGCCTTACACATACCCACTGAAGTGACTAGCCTCTCTGATGCACATAGATGCGAACTAAGCTTCCTACATACGTTGTACCTATTTATCTATGCTTTCGCTCCTCTATGCTCTGCAGCATTCTTAAACACACAGTTTCAAGGCTTTTTCTCGACTTCTGGAGCTAGGGGGTGGCAATCTGATGTCACACACTGCACAAAATAGTGAAGAGAGTTCAATGTGCAATCTAAAATCTGACTGGAGAGAAAAGACTAACCCCCTTCTATACACTCTAGGAAAACATAGACAATTGAGGTTGGCAATTACCTGCTGTGTGCCGGGGGGATAGGGGCAGGGTTTTCTCTTTTCATGGGTGCTGAACCTGTGGCCCTCCAGTTGTTGCAGTCCCATGAAACCGTGCAAGGCTGACAGTTACAAGCATGACTCCCCAAGGACATGGTAATGATAAAACTTGTAGTATTGCAACAGCTGGAAGGCCACAGGTTGGGCACCATGCTCTAGATTGTCTGGTGTTCATACAAACATTTGAAAGTGGCTCATGCAGATGGCAGAGAAAGGAGACGGCAGAGAGGAAGCTAGAAGCTAGCGAACAAAAAACCCTTGTGGTGGACTTTTAAGGCACATGACGAATATAAAAGTAGTTAGATAAAATATTTGTTTTATTGATTATATTATATAAAAGAATTAAACATATATAGCATATGGAATGTATCTATAACATTGTCACCATTTGTACATATAATGCTCTACTGTACAACACTCCTACACCCAACACGTTTTGGAGTACACGTATCTCCTTCATTGGATTGAGACAAATACACACTATAGAGGGATATACTGTGTTCATTTTTCATTTTTAAAGGTTTACATACAGTATGGTAAAGTAATTTTACATATAATGTAGTAAGAGTCAGGTGAGTTTTCTGTTTCAGTACTTAAGCGAAAGAAAGTCAAATTATACATTATACATGACAGCATAGTGGTTGGCATGTACCACTTTGGAATATGTCAAGCCCCCATAAAGGGGTTCAAATATTTTAAACATGAACAGTAATTTTGGGTAAAGAACCCTAATGTCAACATAAGAAATAAGATAAGGCATGAGTACTAAGATATGTACAGTTTAGATAGGGTAATGATAAACAAGCATCTAGTAGCCTAACAAATGGCGATGTGTTTACAGCCATTCATTATATTCCTTCTCTTTAGTGCACCTAACCATGCATGCTATTGAAGGGTGATTTTGTGCTCTTTTTTGGGATGTGTAGGTGTGATCTAAATAGTGTAGGTTGTGTGTTCCTGAAATCTACATACAATAAAACTGGAATCTCTAATTCTGTGTGTCTTTTGTCCATAGGGGAGCATTCTCAGAAGTGGTGTTGGCCCAAGACAAGGTGACTGGTAAACTTTTTGCAGTGAAGTGCATCCCGAAGAAAGCTCTAAAAGGGAAGGAAAGCAGCATAGAAAATGAAATTACTGTTTTAAAGAAGTAAGTACCAATGGCTTTAGAAAGCATTAACCGATAACAAGTGGTATAAATCTATGTGACGAAAACCTTATTGAACAACCTTCATAACAGCCAACAAGCACCCCCAGAAACAACCAGTGTGACATACTGAAAGGAGATGTCCCTACCAATTAACTTAAAGCGGAACTGTCATTTGTGGGCTTGACATAACAGTTGAGAGAACAGGCAATTGTTATCATTTTTGGCATGTCTTGAATGTAACTGTTTTGGGAAACTGTTAAATCAATGGATTTAGTTCTGCTTTAAAGCAGACACTAAACCCACCAATTTAAGTTTCCCAAAACAATTACATTCAAGGCATGCCTTGAATGATAACTGTCACAATTGCTAGTGTCAAGCCAACAATTGGCTGGTGTCACAGATGATCACAGCACAGCACCTTAGTAAATGCAGCTGAAACAGAGGAAAATATGGGAGCTTCCTTGGCTGTAAAGGATTGTAAGGTTTAGTTCCACTTTAAAATGGTACAAGGACACTGATGCCGCTTGTCTGAAATAATTGGGTTGAAGGAGATGACAGCATAGCTATGCTGATCTAGTAGACTTCAGCTTCTGCATATTGTTATCGCTAATGTAGAAATAAGGCGTTCGCACTTCTCTTAGTATACTTATACTTATATATATACTTAAACCAATCACTTTTTATTTAAAAAATAAATAAAAATTATTCAGTTTTTTGGTTGGTATTTGTAACGGTCACCACCGTTTATGATCTTCCATCCACCCACGACAGCTTATCTGACACTCCAACCAACAGGACCTGATTCATCAGAATTCCCTCAGAGAGACGAGACATACGCTCTGTGCTTTCTGGTTCCAAATGTATGAACGCTTTAATGGTACACTTAGCTTTCTTATATACAGTACAGCACGTTAAAGTTAATCACAGGAACAATGAACTCTCCACCCACACATCACACCATGGGGGGCTTCAATCACATTCTTTTAGATAATGACATCCAGTTGAGCTAAATACTAATCAGTATCCAGACATTTCGGCACCGGGCTGACATTTTTAACATGACCTAATTACTACACCTGAGAAGTCCTATTCCATATTTTAGACAGACGTTCTGTCTCCGACAAAAAGGTATTAACACCTGATCATCAATGGGCTTTAAACAGTGTTATCACACAATGAAAGGTCTTAGGAGCTGACGTGCTTAGTTAGCATCTCAACAGCCTTACACAATGGACAATGGAATATCTTAGGAGTCTATTGACCTGGTTTGGGTCAACATTAACCAACACCTGTAATATCTCATGACATCCTGCAATATGAACTATCAGTAATGTCCCATCTCATGGAATTTATAATTAATATTTCCCAGTCACCCTATGGCCCTATTGGACATAAGGTGACCCTAGACATAAGAGTCCTTGGTGACGCTGGCACAGGAGCACCCCGCATTCCTCAAAAGTCTCTGGGTGTCACGGGTAATCCCGTTACAGTATTCATGTTAGTAGAGCTCCCATAATGTCAACCAATACTAATGCCACGTACACACGTTTGGAATTTCCGACAACAAATGTTCAATGGGATCTTTTGTTTGGAAATTCTGACAGTGTGTAGGCCCCATCGGACATTTCCGACAACAAAAATTTGAGAGCTGGTTCTCAAATTTTCCGACAACAAAATACGTTCTCGGAAATTCTAAACTGGTGCAGGCTGACTTCTGAATAGCATTATAGACTACACCATTGCATTTTATGCCATAAAATGGACCCCAGTGGATAAATGCCAATAAATGAACAAGGCAGAGTCAATACCAAGCTGCCAGTTTCCCGATTTAATGTACAATGATTTTCAGCTTTACTTTATCAGGAATCAGTAAAATGTCTCATGTATAAGGCCCCCTACACGGAAAATCTGCTTTTCTGGCTTGACGCTTAGGATTCAAGCTGTTTTATACAAGTGTGGCTAGCCAGCACACATATGCTTAAGTGGATTTATGTAGAAAGAGAAAACAAGTACAGATCTGATATGATGTGAGAGCTTATGTAAATAACTTGTTCCAGAATCTCCCAATACGGCAGATGCTAATGCATGATTTGAGTGTGAATGTACGTGAATTTTTATCTCTTCTGCCATTTCAGATTTGATGAGAACTTATGTTTTACGTGGCATGACCATCTTATTAATTTGAATTGCATGAATATTCTGCTATTAATAAGCGAACATTAGTATTGGAGGCCTTCTGTTTCATGTTTGCATACAACATTTAAAGCAATTACATTTTGCAGACCCTTTTTAAGGGCAGCTGTATCTTTATATGTTTAAACTACAGTAAAACCTTGGTTTGAGAGTAACTTGGTTTGAGAGCGTTTGGAAGACAAGCAAAATTTGTTCATAAATTTGGACTTGATCTACAAGCGATGATCAGTGGAAAAAATTCACGGACAGCCGCACACCAAAATCAACCTTAAAAGGTACCCTTTATTGGTGCAAAAAAGGATGAAAGCACTACAAAACACAGCACAGCAAGCAGTGGAATAAAAAGTTGACGTGTTTTGCACAGGGATTCAGTGCTTAGTCATAGCTATTTTTTTGGCAACATTGTACTTTAGGACCTGCAGCATTTGGTAAAAGGATTTCTACTGAATTTAAAAAGTAGAGCGTCCTTTACCCTTTGTTCTTCAGAGGAAAGGAAACAAAATAAGCTGCCTGTGTTCCCACTACATAGATTTATCCTCTATATCTGTCCTGGTGACCATCATCTCCAAAACAGAAAGAGAAATCTTAAAAGGGTTTCAAAGTCAAGATTTTTTTTACCCTTTCACCTCCCTATATACTTACCTGAGTCCTGTATAGATCCAGCACTGCACGTTTGCAACCAGCGATGCTTTCTCCCCCTCTTCACACAGGCACAGAGACAGCAGCAGGAACCATTGCCTCCTTTTACTGTCAATCAAATCCTGTGATAGAGGAGCAGGGGGCAGGGTCAAAGCCATGCTGTGTATGTGTTTATAGATGCACACAACCTGGCTCAGAAGTGTGCTGATATGCCCTATAGGAAGTGACATCCTATGGTGGCATATGAAGAAGAGGAGGAGCCAAGAGCTCTGGCGGGGGACTCCAAAAGAGGAGGATGGGGACTGCTCTGTGCAATACCATTGCACAGAGCAGGTAAGTATAATTTATGGTCGTTACCCTCTGACCGAGAGTGATGTGGATCACATAAACACCCGACAAGACATACAACATAAATAGACCTGAAGTGTGCCTTGGTGGTCTGGTCAGTATGCCAAGAAAAGGGGGCATACCCAAGGTAAGTAATGGGTAGTTAATTGAAGAAGGATATGCTGAGAAGTGCCCTAAAAAGGGAAGGGCGGGAGGGTGTCGAATGCGATTGAATGCGCAGACTCACGGACATGAGGTGAGCTGGGAAGAGTCGGCCCAGTGACGTATAGTACTGCACACTGAACTGACAAAGAGCATGTGTGAGTGGGCTGCTTAAATACCCTCCGGGCTCCTCCCATAAACTCAGGCCACCATACTGGCCTTCTCATATATTTGTTATTTTAGGGGGAAAAATGAATAATTTAGAACCACTTTAAACGTTTTATTTGTCACCAGAACAATAGGTAAGGGGAAATCTTCTAATGGGTACACCTGCTCCAGTGACATTTGTCTGAGAAGAGATTTACCCTTTTCTCTCACTCCCTTTTTTTCTTTGTAGCAGACTTTGATGGAATAATCAATTTTTCCCTCTTCAGCTTGTATTATCGTTCTGTATTGAGGTGACACTAAACAATATCCCTATTTTTCAAAAATAATCCATACACAACTTAATGGCCCTGTAATTCCTTTTTAATGTATTGTTTTTTGTTGTGTTTTTGCCTCCTTGTAAGATCCTACAAGAGCTTCTGAAGCTCTCCTCTTTCCCGTAAATTATGTTTTGTTTAAAACAAGCATGTCATATTAGTTGTGGTTATGTGCATTGCACTATGCACACTACAAATTCCATAGTCCATCTAGGGAGTGAGAGAGTGTGTGGCTATGCTTGGTAGTTAAGACCATGGAGAAAGAACGTATCTACCCTCCAACAGGAATATAAATCAGAGCAGAAAATAAACGAATTTGGAGAAGTACAGGGTTAAAAAAAAAGCAAACATTCATACTTACTATGAGGCTACAGGATTGTTTCAATGCTGCAGCTGTCCCCTGCTGGCTCTATCACCGAAAAATGAGTGATCACATGACTGCTGATCAATCAGTTCTTGGTCTTCAGTGAGCTGGTGACTGTCAGTCACTGCACTCTGCTCTGCCTTTCCAGTGCTTAAAGTGGCTGGCTCATGCTCTCAATAGCATTCTGAGAGGCTGAGCCAGCTGCCGGTCTGGCATCTAGACTGATCCTGACATGACATTATTGTTGGGATTTCTGCAGAGCTTTGTTTATATTTCTTCAAGAATACTTAAATCGAATATATTTTTAAACCAGAATTTAGTGTCACTTTTTTTTTTTTTAATAACAAACATGTCATACCTCCACTGTGCAGCTTATTTTTCACAGAGTGGCCCCGCACATCCTTTTCTGGGGTCCCTCGGCGGCTCTCACGGCTCCTCCCTGCCTTTGCTAACCTCCTCTGGGAAGCTTTCTCCCGAGGGGGATAACTTGTGGGCGCACTCCTGAGTCATACACTTGGCATCCATAGACGCCATGTGTATGACTCGGCCCCGCCCCCTGGCACCTACATAATTGGATTTGATTGACAGCAGCAGGAGCCAGTGGTTGCACTGCTATCAATCTATCCTATCAAAGCAGGGGACTCCATGGAGAGGAGTACGGCAGGGACGCGCCGAGCAGGTTAACTGGCTCAGGTAAGTAAAACGGGGGGCAGGGGGGCCAGTGATTGCCAGGTGTTTTTTTCACTTTAATGCGTAGAATGCATTAAGGGGTAAACACACAAACCTTTACAACCCCTTTAAGCTCTTTTGCAAAGTCTTTCCTAAAAGTTTCTGTGCCTTCTGTGTTCCCAGCACTGGACCAGGCTTGGGTGCTAAAGCATCTCAGGAAATATATGTTCTAATAAAACCTTTTTGATTGGTGGACACTACTGTCCAATGTATCTTCATGCAAAAAGCATGTACATTATAGTTTCTGTTGATTGGTGTCTTCTAGTGCAGTTTTATTAAAAAGTAGTATTTACAAAGCATACCATTCTGATTTTAGTTCATACGGTCTGAATATTGTTTTTAGAACCAAGCCTATAGAATATAAACTATACATTCCAGAGCTGTCATTTTGAATGTACTGGGATCAGAGAGCACAGGGAAGATATATCTTTCAACCAGGCCTGTCGGAACCCGACAGGCAAAGCAAGCAATTGCCTGGGGTACTGAGCTGGCCAGGGGCCCCAGCAGGGAGGGCCCTTGCCGCAACGATGCGTCCTCCTGCAGTCCGGTCGGCCGTGTACCATAACCGCGCGGTACAGGAGATTCAGGTTCCTGTTCCCAGCCGGACTGACAGGAAGTGCACACACTGAGTGTTCACTTCCTTTCAGTCCGGCCCCGGGAACAGCAAACTGAATCTCCTGTACTGCGCGGTTATGGTACACGGCCGACCGGACTGCAGGCAGGAGGATGCAGCGATGCGGCAAGGGCCCTCCCTGCTGGGGCCCCTGTGCGGACACCAACATATGCCGGCGTGTACGTGTGAGGCGGAGGTCACTTTTTTTTTTTTTTTTTTGCTTGGGGGCCCCAAATGTCTTCAAACGGCCCTGCTTTCATCTTGGATATTATTAATATGAACATTATAATTGGTGATTGGTCATGCTGCTATAATGGTATTTTAAGTAAATAAAAGGCACACACTTAAAACCCAAACGTCTCCGCTATATTAGTAGTTGGTGCTCTGAAATTAATGGTAGTATTCCATAATGCTTATAAGGCCCCTTTCACACTGGGGCGTTTTTCGAGCGTTATTCGAGCGAAGCCTCATCTGCAATCCCAATGTGCTGGTAAAGCACAGCTAAGACCCTAACGTTATAGGGTGTTTTTGCAGTGCCTCAGTGTGAAAGGGTAAGGCGTTTTTACAGCTCTTTCAATTCATTTCAATGGAGAGGGGCGTTTTTGGAGCGTTTTTTTTCAGCGCCCAAAAGCTGCTCCAAAGATGCTGCTTGCAGGACTCAGTGTGAAGGGGTCCATTGAGATGCATGGAGAGCGTTTTTGTGAGTGTTTTAATAGCGCTATTTTTAACGCTAAAACACTGTAAAAACGCTTCAGTGTGAAAGGGGTCTAAGGGAGAATTGTAAAGATGAACATAAAGTGGTAATAAACCCAAAAATGTAATCCTTAAACGTGGTGGCTGCATTTGTTTTCAGACTTTTTTTCTTTATCTTCACCTGGTGATTTGGATTTTATATTTGTGCCTTTATTTACTTAAAGTGGATGTAAGCCCAATTCATAAAATGTGAGCTGGACACGTATATCTGTAGTATTGTGTTATCTCTCTTCACAGAGCTAAGTCCCATAACTCTCCTGAACTGTTCCTCTGTTATCAGCCTGATAACTCCTGACAAATTCTCAGACACATCAGATAAAAGCAGCCTGACATTTCTGTCTGGGGGAGGTTGCTATAAATAGATTAGCAGGGAGCTGGCCCTGTTACAAAACACCTCTGAGGCCGCGTACACACGAGGGGATATGTCCGCTGAAAACGGTCCGATGGACCGTTTCAGCAGACATCTCCGCTCGTGTGTATGGGCTAGCGGACAGATTTCTCCACCCGACAGATTTCAAAGCATGCTTTGAAATCCATCCGGTGGGAATCTGTCCGCCCGACATGTCTGCTGGTTAGTACACTTACCAGCAGACATGTCGTCCCCCACCGCCGCCGCGCCGCCGCCGAATGGATTCGGCGCATGCGCGGAAGTGTTTTACTTCCTGGTGCGGTGACGTGGCGATGACGCGGCGGCGTCAACGTCACCGCCGCGTCACCGCGCCGTCCGGCGGCGGGGAATTTGATCCGATGGTGTGTACACGCCATCGGATCAAACTCCCGATCGGACATATCCGATGGAAATGGTCCGCGGACCGTTTTCATCGGATATGTCCGATCGTGTGTACGAGGCCTGAGAGTCTCCGCCTATGATGAGAGGGGGTGTGTGCCTTTTTCCAATCGGCAATTTTTGCTATTTTGGCTGTATGCCCAGACATCACACCCTGTGTTAAACAGAAAGAGACAATTTCCTAACATGTTCTGAACTTTCTAAGCAGTATATAACTGTGAAGACTGCAGATATACATGTAAATGTAGGGAGATTTGGTTCATCTCTGTGTATCATCTGAGGCTGTTCACTTCACTGGGTGTATGGAGGGTTTACATCCACTTTTAATATACCATAATCGCAGCATGACTAATCGGCAATTATAATGTTTGTAGTAATAATATCAAAGATGAAAGTAATATTTTTCCTGTACGCTCTGATCCCAGTACACACTTCCCATCATAGGGTGTTTCCAGTCTGGATGGGGGAACAACAAACATCTTTGTTCAGCAACTTTGTCAATCTGGGGAGAGTGTAGTGTTAGATGCACTAGTAGATATAGATGGACTTTACAAAAGAGAAAATTGAGGCCAGGCTCCAGCACTTTGTAGCCTGAAGCATGAAGAGGGAAAAAATCCATTATTCTCAATGTAGATTTTTCACATCTCCCCCCAAAACATCTGAAGCCTGAAGTTTAAACAAGTTCTGGACCCTTTTTTTTCGCTCAAATTGGGCTGATTTGGGTGTTTTTGACCGTTTTCCCATAGAAACTAATGGAAATGCTCGATTCAAGCGTCTAGTGTGACAACCAGCGTTTCTACGGGCGTTTGGTTGCTTAAATCTACTCTGTGAAATAGAATATTCACCCAGGAAGAAGAAAAACAATCTAAAAACATAGCAACAAGTGATGAAAGAGATGATAATTTTTCCTACTGGATATAATAGAAAACGACAAAGTTCAAAAACGTCTGACAACGCTGTATGCAAACGCGCAAATACACATGAATACACGCAAAAAAACATGCTCAAAAGCGCTACGCTCAGGTGTGAATGGGGCCTTAAGGTAGAGTGAAATATAACAGACTGGAGAGCGCGTACACACGACCGGTTTCCTCGGCAGAATTCAGCAAGAAACTCGGTGGGAGACGTATTCTGCCGAGGAAACCGGTCGTGTGTACACTTTTCGCCAAGAAACCCGTCGAGGAACTCGTCGAGCCAAAAAGAGAGCATGTTCTCTATTTCCTCGATGGGCAATGGGAAAATTTGACTCGACAAGTTTTTTGACTGCCGAACAAGGAACTCGACGGGGAAAAAGATGTGTTTCGCCCGACGAGTTTCTCGGTCATGTGTACGCGGCCTCACTGGCTGGTTCAACAAGTGAAAATAAAGGAAAACAAATACTAAAAAAGAATACAAATGCAACCACTAAATATGAGAACTAGCAAGCTGCAGTATGCCAAATGTTTGTTTTTGGGCTTAATACTGTAATGCTTTAATCCAGATACATTGTTGAAATACATATATGTGAATTGTCTTGCCTACCAAAGAAATTATAATATTGCTCAGCCAGACTTGTGAGCCAGAGAGTCATGCCAAACAAGTGCAGTCAGATTGATTAAAGTCAGCCCTCTGATTTCTCTACTCTTGTCTCCTGCCAACAAGTATTCAGTGTTACAAAGACAGAACTCTGCAATGCAGTAGAGCCTGATTGGCTTTCTGTGCTACAGATTCCAAGCCCAACTTAGGTTCCCTTATGCAGTGAATTGCATGGTCAATTGTCAATAAAAAGGAAAATTCGGATACATACCTATATCAAATTGTGATTTGTTCAGCTTTAAATCAACTTTAACTTAAGGATTTAGTCATTTTGAAAGATGCATCTAGGTGCAGTGAAATAACAGATATATATATAATTATAGTGTGTGTATATATATATATATATATATATATATATATATATATATATATATATATATATATATAAAATAGTATATATATAAAAAATATAATACATTTTTATGGGCGCAAATAATAATATCCTTAATCACTAAATAGTGATATGTGTAGTGGGTGATTAAACAAAATCCAAGAAAAAAAAAAAAAACAAGAAAAAATATAAAATAATAATAAATAGATAATTTAAAAAATACCCTCCCACATGGCTGCTGCACACACAGAAAATGTGTTCACTTCACATGTAGAATATACAAATCAGAACAGCGTTGCACTTCCTAAATATAAAATAACGCCCCAACAAAAATGAGAATAAGTAATTAACTTGCAATGTAGCAAGATACTGAGTGCACTTGAATTTTCAACAGTCAGGCACTAGTGGTGTGTTGTGTGTTTTTTTGCAGAAGACTCTGAGGACTATATTTGTGCATTTGGATTCCTAATTTCTTTTGTGCGTGTGGATTACATTGTTTATTGTTCACTATTCCCATTCAGGGAACATGTATTTTTCATTATTGCTTTGGTTCACTATTCCTAGTCAGGGAACACAAATATTTGATTATGCACTCAATATCTTGCTACATTGCAAGTTAATCACTTATTCCCATTTAAGGATTGTTGGGGAGTTATTTTATATTTATAAAGCGCAACACTGTTTTGATTTGTGTGTGTGTGTGTGTATGTGTGTGTATATATATATATATATATATATATATATATATATATATATATATATATATATACAGTACAGACCAAAAGTTTGGACACACCTCATTCCAAGAGTTTTCTTTTTTTTCATGACTATGAAAATTGTAGATTCACACTGAAGGCATCAAAACTATGAATTAACACATGTGTGATTAAGTGTGAAACAACTGAAAATATGTCGTATTCTAGGTTCTTCAAAGTAGCCACCTTTTGCTTTGATTACTGCTTTGCACACTCTTGGCATTCTCTTGATGAGCTTCAAGAGGTAGTCACCTGAAATGGTCTTCCAACAGTCCTGAAGGAGTTCCCAGAGATGCTTAGCACTTGTTGGCCCTTTTGCCTTCACTCTGCGGTCCAGCTCACCCCAAACCATCTCTATTGGGTTCAGGTCCGGTGACTGTGGAGGCCAGGTCATCTGGCGCAGCACCCCATCACTCTCCTTCTTGGTCAAATAGCCCTTACACAGCTTGGAGGTGTGTTTGGGGCCATTGTCCTGTTGAAAAATAAATGATGGTCCAACTAAACGCAAACCGAATGGAATAGCATGCCGCTGCAAAATGCCGTGGTAGCCATGCTGGTTCAGTATGCCTTCAATTTTGAATAAATCCCCTCCAGTGTCACCAGCAAAGCACCCCCACTTCATCACACCTCCTCCTCCATGCTTCACGGTGGGAACCAGGCATGTAGAGTCCATCTGTTCACCTTTTCTGAGTCGCACAAAGACACGGTGGTTGGAACCAAAGATCTCAAATTTGGACTCATCAGACCAAAGCACAGATTTCCACTGGTCTAATGTCCATTCCTTGTGTTCTTTAGCCCAAACAAGTCTCTTCTGCTTGTTGCCTTTCTTTAGCAGTGGTTTCCTAGCAGATATTCTACCATGAAGGCCTTATTCGCACAGTCTCCTCTTAACAGTTGTTCTAGAGATGTGTCCTGCTGCAAAAGGTGGCTACTTTAAAGAACCTAGAATATGACATATATTTTTAGTTGTTTCACACTTTTTTTGTTATGTATATAATTCCACATGTGTTAATTCATAGTTTTTGATGCCTTCAGTGTGACTCTACAATTTTCATCTATGAATGAGAAGGTGTGTCCAAACTTTTGGTCTGTACTATATATATATATATATATATATATATATATATATATATATATATATATATATATATATATATATATATAAAATATATGTATATATATATATAATATATATATAATATATATATATATATATACTGTTACTGAAGAAGGGAGACTGTACATGAGAATGTACACTAGGCTCCATTCACACCTGGACGATTTGAAATGCGAACAGAATCGCTGTGATTCTGAATTGTGGCAAAACTCTTGATGAGGTTGCGATGCCATTATTTCTCAAAGAAACCCTAAACATGGTGCAATTTTTCTGCTATTGCCGCACAATCAATTGCAGAAAAATCGCCCAAACCAATTCAGAGGATGCGTGTCGCCCAAAAGAAGCTCCAGAACTTCTTTTGGGTTCTTGTTTTGCCACTTCTCTTGCAACTATCGCTGCAAAGTTGCAACACATTTGGGGGTGCCATTGAGAAATAATGGCATCGCAAACACGTCCCTTGTTTTGCTGCAATTCTGAATCGTGGGCAGAATTGCAGCGTTTCCACCCGCAGTTCAAATCTCCCAGGTGTGAATAGAGCCTAACATGGACAGGCACCAAGATGTATACCTGGCCCGCCAACTGGTGAAAAGCTTTGTTCTTTTTTCCCTCTTAAAGCAGACAATTGGCCACTGGACATGTAAAAGAATTTCCAGAATACTGGAGAAGTGTTTTGTATAATAACGGTTATGAACACATTTAGCTTGATTGTTTGACAGTGATGCTCAAAGAAATCACATTGCTTGCTTTTATGAGCTGTGAGAGCTTAGTGGCATATACTAAAGGCAAGAGGCATGGCTCCCAGAAGAACAGCCCAGACACACCTTTTCAGCACACGTTTCAGGATAATCTAAGGAGTAATATCAGTTGTACACCAGCATTTATGCTTAAACAATTTTGACTTCTCTAGCCTCCTGGCAAGCAATTGCTTTTGATATCACACAGCCATGCCCCGAGCCTGTTTTTCAGACTCGGTGTTTACGAGACTAAAACATTTTTTTTTTTTGCTATAAAATTACTTAAAACCCCAAACATTATATATTTTTTTTTCTAACACCCTAGAGAATAAAATGGCAGTCATTGCAATACTTTTTGTCACACCGTATTTGCACAGCGGTCTTACAAGCGCACTTTTTTTGGAAAAAATACACTTTTTTTAAATGAAAAAATAAGACAACAATACATTTGGCCCAATTGTTTTACATATTGTGAAAGATAATGTTACGCCGAGTAAAATGATACCCAACATGTCACGTCATGTTTTTGTTTTCGTATTTATTTTTATTTATTTTACAATTTTTAACACTGAAATAAAAAATAAAAAATAAAATAAAAATTATCACTTTTATTACTATTACAAGGGATGTAAACATCCCTTGTAATAGAAAAAAAGCATGGCAGGTCCTCTTAAATATGAGATCTGGGGTCAAAAAAACCTCACATCTCATATGTAGGCTTAAATGCAAAAAAAAAAAAAAAATTTAAACTGTCATTTTTTCAAATGACAAAAAAAATATGTTTCTTTAAGACGCTGGGCGGGACTGACGTTTTGATGTCACTTCCCAGCAGAGCTATGGAGACGGGTGGGTGCCATGTTGACCTCACTCGCATCCCCACACAGCAGCCAAGCGGACCCGATCGCCTCCGCCGCTACCGACGGCTACAGTAAGCTGCGGAGGGCCCGGGAGAGCGGCGGGGGGGGGGGGCCCTCTCCCGCCACCGATAACGGTGATCTCGCGGTGAATCTGCAGCGGAGACCGCCGTTATCGTTGACAGGACCGCCCACTGAAGAGATGCATATCAAGGTTGTGGCAGCAGCTGCTGCCAATACCGAGATATCAATCTTTAAAGTGCCGGCGTATAACGACGGTGGGCGGTCGGTAACTAGTTAAGCTAGTGCAATGTTGGTTCATTAACCTTTTCCTTCGATTTCCCTTCTAAATGTTTTTTTTTCTTTGTCTGAAGTTCTCACTTCCTGTTTCTCCTCAGTAAGCTTGCCCCGTCATCTGGCTGGGGGTTAGTCAGTCAGAACAGCTTACTGAGGAGAAACAGGAAGTGAGAAATTCAGACAAAGAAAAAAAAACATTTAGAAGGGAAATCGAAGGAAAAGGGAAGTTAACCAACAATGCACTAGCTTAAAGGAACCTATTTAGAAAAATAAAAAACAAACCTTTACAACCCCTTCAAGGTTAAAATGTTACAGTGCATAGGCTGAAAAATAGGGAAGTGACTAGTTAAAGCCGTTTTGCTCAGTGTACTCTTTTAGGTTCTGTAGAATTGTTGAAAATAAGTTGAGGTTTGCAGTCCGAGTGAATGTAGCCTATATCTAGCATTAATTTGATAATCTTATACTGTAAAAAAAAAATAAAAATAAATGATTCATTGTTAAAGTTTAACAACCTGGAAAGGCATTGTCTATCTAGAGACTGTAATTGTAATTATCAAGATCAAAAAAACCCTCGGGGCTTTATTAGTAATTAAAAGCTGACTGCAAAAGCGGCTTTTTAATACTCACTGTAAACTAGTATGATTACACATAGCTTTATGACTTTACAACATCTGCATAAAAATATTAGAATCACAATTTACCAGTGCATAGATTGCATATTGCCTTAGTATTCTTGTTATTTTTTCCATATTTCTTTAATTAGGAGGCTATCTTGCAACTTTAAAATGCAGAACACGTCAAGAGGGCACTATGCTACATAAACAGTATGTGGCAATGCCCCAGGGTAATACGATTTTGGGGTCGAATTTTCTATTTTATTTGTTCTGTTACAGTGGTGTGTATTACTAGATCACAAGAAATGGCACCTTTTCGGGAATTTGATAGCGAAATCCCTAGCCACCAAAAAATACTAGTGTCGTGTATTTTCAGTCTCTAGAATTGTAATCAGTGCTTTAAGTGGGCCGGAACGCGGCGGTACTCAGTACCGCCACTTCCAAAAATGGCCCTGGAGAGTACCAGCACCTCTCCGTGCGCCCAGGACGTGCGTTTCCCGTACCGGAACGCAGCCCCAGGCGGCACTTTCAGGGGAGCGGCAGCCCGCGGCTCCCGGCCGCGGTGAACTTTAAAACGCCATGAAAAAAAAGGGCGCGCCGCGCTGTGATACATGTCCCGCCCTCCTCCTTCTCCTAGCTCGTGTGATGGAGCCAGTGTGCTGTCTGTCACAGAAGCTGGTCTAGAGGAGGAGGGCGGGACATGTATCAGCGCGCGCGCCAGAACTGTTACCGTGAGACTGGAGAGAGGAGAGGAAGAACTGCCTTCAGAACTGTGAGTAGTGAGTACACTGTACACGTGTGGGGAGGAGAGGGAGGAGGAGAGGAGGAGGAGAGGGAAGACAGGGAAGACACTCTCATGTGAAGAGGGCTGCTGATGGGGACACACTGTGATCTGATGTAAGGAGGTGCTGATGGGGGACACTCTGATGTAAGGAGGTGCTGATGGGGGACACTCTGATGTAAGGAGGTGCTGATGGGGGACACTCTGATGTAAGGAGGTGCTGATGGGGGACACTCTGATGTAAGGAGGTGCTGATGGGGGACACTCTGATGTAAGGAGGTGCTGATGGGGGACACTCTGATGTAAGGAGGTGCTGATGGGGGACACACTCTGATGTAAGGAGGTGCTGATGGGGGACACTCTGATGTAAGGAGGTGCTGATGGCGGACACTCTGATGTAAGGAGGTGCTGATGGGGGACACACTCTGATGTAAGGAGGTGCTGATGGGGGACACTCTGATGTAAGGAGGTGCTGATGGCGGACACTCTGATGTAAGGAGGTGCTGATGGGGGACACTCTGATGTAAGGAGGTGCTGATGGGGGACACTCTGATGTAAGGAGGTGCTGATGGGGGACACTCTGATGTAAGGAGGTGCTGATGGCGGACACTCTGATGTAAGGAGGTGCTGATGGGGGACACTCTGATGTAAGGAGGTGCTGATGGGGGACACACTCTGATGTAAGGAGGTGCTGATGGCGGACACTCTGATGTAAGGAGGTGCTGATGGCGGACACTCTGATGTAAGGAGGTGCTGATGGCGGACACTCTGATGTAAGGAGGTGCTGATGGTGGACACTCTGATGTAAGGAGGTGCTGATGGGGGACACACTCTGATGTAAGGAGGTGCTGATGGGGGACACTCTGATGTAAGGAGGTGCTGATGGGGGACACTCTGATGTAAGGAGGTGCTGATGGGGGACACTCTAATGTAAGGAGGTGCTGATGGGGGACACACTCTGATGTAAGGAGGTGCTGATGGGGGACACTCTGATGTAAGGAGGTGCTGATGGGGTACACTCTGATGTAAGGAGATGCTGATGGGGGACACTCTGATGTAAGGAGGTGCTGATGGGGGACACTCTGATGTAAGGAGGTGCTGATGGGGGACACTCTGATGTAAGGAGGTGCTGATGGGGGACACTCTGATGTAAGGAGGTGCTGATGGGGGACACTCTGATGTAAGGAGGTGCTGATGGGGGACACACTCTGATGTAAGGAGGTGCTGATGGGGGACACTCTGATGTAAGGAGGTGCTGATGGGGGACACTCTAATGTAAGGAGGTGCTGATGGGGGACACACTCTGATGTAAGGAGGTGCTGATGGGGGACACTCTGATGTAAGGAGGTGCTGATGGGGTACACTCTGATGTAAGGAGATGCTGATGGGGGACACTCTGATGTAAGGAGGTGCTGATGGGGGACACTCTGATGTAAGGAGGTGCTGATGGGGGACACTCTGATGTAAGGAGGTGCTGATGGGGGACACTCTGATGTAAGGAGGTGCTGATGGGGGACACTCTGATGTAAGGAGGTGCTGATGGGGGACACTCTGATGTAAGGAGGTGCTGATGGGGGACACACTCTGATGTAAGGAGGTGCTGATGGGGGAGACTGATGAAAGGACGGTTACTGTTCTATGGTTAGTATGTTATTATAATTTTATAATTTATTTTATGTTCATTTTGTACAACATTTTGTTCAATACCCTTTTGCACATTTTATTTATGTTCAGAAGCCCTTTCTACGGTAGCTCTTTTTCAGGGTACTTTCTAAGGGTATTTTCATGTTCAGTATGGGGGGGGGGGGGCACCGGCGCCTAATAGAGTACCGGCACCTCTTTTGGCCCACTTAAAGCACTGATTGTAATCACAAGGAGTTGGAACCAGTTTGTGGTGCCTTTTGAGTATGTCAAACAAAAGCTAAATGTTATTATGATGAATGAAAATCTCCTGTGTATACTCAATAATACCCAAGGCAAATTTGATAAAATGTGGGATCTATGGATACGGCATCAGTGGACTAGTGAGACCTCGGGAACACCAATTTTGCTTACCATTACTTGCATCTTCTTTCTTCCACTGGTTTTCTACCTCATCGCTTTCCTTCTCTCTTCTTTAATATGCTATGATTTCAACTGTTAGGTTAGGCTTATTTGGTAACGTGAGCGAGAGCTGTGCATGATGTCATAAGCCTAGGCTTTGTCACAAACTACGGTGAACAAGAGTGAACCACAACTGCGGTTGGGGAAAGATAACAATGCACTTCTCTACGTAATGTGATTTTCAGTACTGGACCCCAGGCATCGCTCTAATCAGGGAATAAGAATTTGGGGGTTTACTGCATCATATCTGTCACATATAGGAATGTATTGAGCTACTAAGGGAGAAGGTATTACAACATACCTTCAACCCCTAGCGGTAAAAAGGTCTGTCACAAACGAAGATGAACAGGAGTGATTTATGACTGCGATTAGGGAAGGACTTCAATGCACTTCTCTATGTAATGTGATTTTCAGTACTGGACCCCAGGCGTCACTCTAGTCAGAGAAAAAGAGTTTGGCGGTTCACTACATCATATCTCTCACATATAGAAATGCATTGAGCTACTAAGAGAAGAGGTATTACAACATACCTTTAACCCTTAGCCTTAAAAAGATATAGCGAACATGTTCAGTATATTAGGCAGGGAGGCCGTATAGTATTAACAACAAATGTCAAGCACGTAGCATATGAGAATACTGTATGCAGATAGCATATACTTGAGAGAGGCAACTGAAGATAATTGGTTCAAGAGTGTATGTTATAGGCAACCCTGATAACTATTCCAAACACATCGGTAGTATAACTTGAGCCAGGTTCAGATACAGTACTTGGTTAATACAATATGTGAACAAGGTAATTCTAGAGCAATAAATGTAACGTGGTAATGGTACTTATCCATTTGCAGAGATGAGAGTTCTTCAGCATTAGCAGTGTATTGTAGCAGCAATGGGATTCTGTAATAGATGGTCTCCTTGTAAAAATCTTAGGGTGTCCCCAGAGCAATGGCAATAAGCATGGCAGCGTGGATCCAGGTGGATGATACTTAGTAGAGTTAGTTGTAGCTTAATCGTGGCATGGATCCGGTGTGAGATGGTGTTCAGCTTAGGGACAATAGTACCGGTAGTTTTGTGTAGCGTGGTCTGGCTACGGCCGACAATAATAGAACAGCGTGTAGTACACACGCTGTGCTGTTTATAGGAGCCAGGCATGTGTGCCGAATGGAGCGTTGATTACGCTTGGCACTTCCGCATTCCACGCTGGAACGCACGCGGTGCCTGGCGATGATGTCAGTGCGCGGTCCCTGTATGCGTTCCAGCGTGGAACGCAATACGGTGACGAGAGCGCCGATTACAGGCTTTTTACCAGACAAACAGGAAGTGGGCAGTAGGGATTAGCTTAGTGTTCGATACGAATGTATGTTCGACTCGAACATTGTCTGTTCGACGAAATTCGAACAAAAGCGATAGTTCGCGCCAAATTCCAGTGACGCAAAATGGCCCATAATTCACTGCGGCATTGCTCGCTGATGATTGGCCAAGCATGCTGTATGTCCCGCATGCTTGGACAATAACGTGCAAAAAACGAAGAGCCATCCAGCCACCCAGGCTTTGGCCAATTATGGCTCAGGGCTTTAGCACACGCCCCACACTATATAAGGCCGCCTGCTGGGCGGCCTCGTGTAGTGTGTTCCGGCTTGTTAATGAAAGCAGTCAGAGAGACAGAGAGATAGTCTTTTTAGATAGCTAGATAGGGCAGGCAGGCTAGTCAGTTTAGCTTAATTTACAGTGTGTAGAGGATATATATACATCCCTAGGAGTTGTACATATATTTATACACTGTATAGCTTAGATAGATTAGTTGTTCCTAATTTACTGGCAGGTAGGTGATTGTGCCATTTTAAGACGTTATCACAGGTATAGACACCCAGCAGGTACAATATTTAAAGGAATTTTTTTATTTTTTTTATTTAACCACTTCAATACCCGCCCATATACAATTGACGGCCAGAGATGGGATCTACCATACTAAGTGTCCGTTCATTGACGGCCTGGGCTTTGCAAGTGAATATCTGAATGATGCCTGCAGCAAGAGGCATCATCCAGATATCCTCTTCTTCAGCTGGCGATTCTGCACGACATAAGAACGATCATAGCGGTGGTTCCGCCACTTGATCGTTCTTACAGGCAGCGGGAGGGGACATCCCCCCTCCCGCCGCCATCCGGTGCTTCTCCGGGCTCTCCTGTGCCTTCGGGGGCCCGGAGAACGAATCGTCGGCGTGGTCACCAGTCATCTCTATGACCGTCGGAGGACCCGGGCGCGATGACGTCACGCCCGGGTCCCCGTAAGTAAACAAAGCCGCGATTGCGGCTGCTAAGCAACCATTCATGAGATCGGTGAATTTTTTTTCACCGATCTCATGGTTTCCAGCCTGGAGGAGAGATGTGAGGTCTCATTGACCCCGCATCTCTCCTTAAAGAGGACCTGTCACACACATTTCCTATTACAAGGGATGTTTACATTCCTTGTAATAGCAATAAAAGTGGAAAAAAATTAAAATTGAAAAAAAGTGTAAAAAATAAATAAAAGATAAAAAAAAAATTAAAACGCCCCTGTCCCCGATAGCTCGCGTGCAGAAGCGAACGCACACGTAAGTCCCGCCGACATATGTAAGCGCCGTTTAAACCACATAAGTGAGGTATCGCCGCGGCTATCTCCATGGCTTTTAATGGTAATTCCCCAATAACATAAAAAGGTACGTTTTCAACAGAAACAAAATTTGATTTCTGGAGAAAATTAGTTAGTTAAAAGTAAAATTTTATTTTTTCATACACAAAATCAGGTTGTTGACTAAAATCTGTGCATGATGCTTCCTGTATATTTTGCAAGCACAAATCTATGGTTCAGCTGCTGGGTCAACTGTATTTATCTAGAATCCATAAATGTGCATATTTTTTTGGCCACCGCGTCCCATGCTCGATAGCACAGTGCACAATTTTATAGCATGGTCCAAATACCTAATTTGAACCTTGCTGCACATTTCTGAAGAATATGACTCACTTATAATCGCCAGTAGCATTAACTTCCCACTGTAATCTTATGGCCTTTAAGTTAGAAAATAGGGAAATTTAAACCTTGTTATGCTAACAAGTTCCTGTTTATTTCTACAGAAAATATGGCTTAAAATATTATTTCATTGACATTGGAGCATAACTGATCTCCCTCTTTTCCGCTGCCTGCTGTTATGTAAGCAGCTTAATGAAAATACAAATCCTGTTCAATATAATTTTCTCTCTGTAAAAAGAATAAAAAAATAGTTTTCCTGCACGTGAAAGCAATCTTTCTTGTTCTAAGTCCAGGGTCTGTGTTAAGTCTATTTTAAGAACATACATCATCCTAAAACAATTAGCATCCGCATGAGACTGCAGAATAAACCAATTAATGTCTGTGGAGAGCTTATGTACACCTGGGAATAAAGTCAAGTGAATACATTTAGTCCAGAGTGAACATTAGGGTAAAATAATAGCAAATGCTGTTACCTGTAAGAAAACACTTGTACAGTAATCAAGAGTACCTGTCCACTCCACACTACAGATCAAGCCATTTTGTGACCAAATTCAATGCGTCAATGGCAGTTTTTTAGACAAAAAGTAACACTCAAAATCAGACCATAATGTGTGTTGATTCTGTTGTCCGCTTTCTCACTTTTACCCCAAAATTAAGAGGATCACTTTGTGACCTTGAAGCAACCCTGAACGCAAATAAATCCAGTTGAGGAGTAATGTTACTGTTTATTTCCAGAGAATAGCAATTGCTGCAGCTTGAAGACTTCAGCATTTCAATTACTCTCTAAAGTATACCTGCCCTGAAAGAAATATGCATGCTGCCCATGCCGACCTCTTGTTCTCAGATTGTTTGTTTCCTGGTTGTCTGGCTTTGGCTTCAATGCATTCTGAGTCACTAACAAAAGAGTGTACAGATAAGAAATTCTGACTTTCTAATGACTATCAACTGTTATGTGCATTTTCTGGGTATTTAAGTTTGTGAAGTCAAAGAAAGAGAAGGCAACCAGCATTTTTAGGATGAAGCCAGAATAGCGGTTCACATATATATCTCTTGGCAAATAAAAATAAAAAACTGAACTTCATCATGTGCTTTGGTTTTTTTTTTTACAGTGCCTTGAAAAAGTATTCTCTCCCCTTGAAATTTTATGTTACCACCAGGCCTGGACTGGGACAAAAAATAGGCCCGGGCATTTTAGACTGAGCAGCCCGGGGGGGGGGGGGGGCACAGCGGGGGTTAATGACGGGATGTGGGATGAGATAAAGAAAGATAGATAGATAGATAGATAAAGAAAAAAAGATAGATACAGATAGAAAGAAGGTAATGAAGGAAGATAAAGAAAGATAAAAGATAGAAAGAAAGAAAGAAAGAAGGGAAGGAAGATAAAGAAAGATAAAAGATAGAAAGAAAGAAGGGAAGGAAGGAAGATAAAGAAAGATAAAAGATAGAAAGAAAGGAGGGAAGGAAGGAAGATAAAGAAAGATAAAAGATAGAGAGAAAGAAGGAGAGGAAAAAAGATAGATAGATAGGAAGATAGATAAAGAAAGAAGGGAAGGAAGATAGATAGATAGATAGATAGAAAGGAAGGAAGGAAGATGGATAAAGAAAGAATGAATAATATAGAAAGAAGGGACGGAAGATAGATAGATAGAGAAAGAAAGATAGATAAAGATAGAAAGCAAGAAGGGAAGATAGATAAAGAAAGTTAGAAAGAAAGAAGGTAAGAAAGATCGATAAAGAAATAAAGATAGATAAATATAGAAAGAAGGGAAGGAAGGAAGGAAGGAAGGAAGATAGATAGATAGATAAGATGGAAGATATATAAAGAAAGATAGATAAAGATAGAAAGAAAGAATGGAAGGAAGGAAGATAGATAAAGAAAGATAGATACAGATAGATAGAAAGAAAGAAGGGAAGATAGATAGATAGATAGATAGATAGATAGATAGATAGATAGATAGATAGATAGAAAGAAAGAGGAAGGAAGATGGATAAAGAAAGAAAGAAGGGAAGGAAGATGGATAAAGAAAGAATAAATATAATAGAAAGAAAGAAAGAAGGGAAGATAGATAGATAGATGGATAGATAGATAGATAAAGATAGAAGATATTAAGGAAGGAAGATAGATAAAGATAGAAAAAAAGAAGAGAAGGAAGGGAGATAGGTAGGTAGGTAGGTAGATAAAAATAGATAGATAGAAAGGAAGGAAGATAGATAGATAGACAGTGGCAGTGCATCTATATAGGGCACCGGAGCGCCGCTCCTTCTGGCTCAGCCGCCCCTTCTGACTCAGCCGCGACAATGGGCACAGTGGCATCAATGGACACACTGGCATCAATGGGCACAGTGGCGACAATTAAAGGGCACAGTGGCGACAATTAAAGGGCACAGTGGCTGCGTTTGATGGCATAGCACAGTGGCTGCGTTTGATGGCATGGCACAGTGGCTGAGTTTGATGGCATGGCACAGTGGCTGTGTTTGATGGCATGGCACAGTGGTGACAATTGATGGCACAGTGGCTGCGTTTGATGGCATGGCATAGTGGTGACAATTGATGGCACAGTGGCTGCGTTTGATGGCATGGCACAGTGGTGACAATTGATGGCACAGTGATGACAATTGACGGCCCAGTAGCAGCATTTGATGGGCCCTGTGGCTGCATTTGATGGGCACAGTGAGGCACAATAGCCGCCGGGGGCCGGTCGTGGGCCGCGAGGGCCGTTCGCGGGCCGCAACCGATTGAGATTATTGAGATTTTATGTGATAGACCAACACAAAGTGACACATAATTGTGAAGTGATAGGAAAAGGATAAATGGTTTCCATTTTTTTTTTTTAACAAATAAATATGTGAAAAGTGTGGCATGCATTTGTGTTCAGCCCCCCAGAGTCAATACTTTGTAGAAGCACCTTTCGCTGCAATTACAGCTGCAAGTTATTTGGGGATGTCTCTACCAGCCTTGCACACCTAGAGAGTGACATTTTTGCCCATTCTTCTTTGCAAAATGGCTCAAGCTCTGTCAGTTTGGATGGAGAACGTCTGTGAACAGCAATTTTCAAGTCTTTCCACAGGTTCTCAATTGGATTTAGGTCTGGACTTTGACTGAGCCATTCTAACGCATCAATTTTCTTTGATTTAAACCATTCCATTGTAGCTTTGGCTGTATGTTTAGGGTTGTTGTTCTGTTTAGGGTTAACCTCCGCCCCAATCTCAAGTCTTTTGCAGACTCAAACAGGTTTTCTTTTAAGATTGCCCTGTGTTTAGCAATATCCATCTTCCCATCAATTCTGACCAGCTTCCCTGTCCCTGCTGAAGAAAAGCATCCCCACAACATGTTGCTGCCACCAGCATGGTGAGGTGATGTGCAGTATTATCTTTCCCCCCACACATGGCGTTTTTCTTTTATACCAAAAAGTTAAACTTTGGTGTCATCTGACCAGAGCACTTTCTTCCACATATTTGCTGTGTCTCTTACATGGCTTCTCACAAACTGCAAATGGGACTTACGGGTTTCTTCTTACCACTCTTCCATAAAGGCCAGATTTGTAGAATGCATGACTAATAGTTGTCCTGTGGACAGATTCTCCTACCTGACCTGTGGATCTCTGCAGCTCCTTCGGTGTTACCATGGGCCTCTTGGCTGCTTCTCTGATGAATGCTCTCCTTGCCTGGCCTGTCACTTTAGGTGGACGGCCATGTCTTGGTAGGTTTTTAGTTGTGCCATACATGTATTTTCGGATGATGGATTGAACAGTTAGTGCTCTGTAAAATGTTCACAGCTTGGGATAATGTTTTATAACCTAACCCTGCTTTAAACCTCTCCACAACTTTATTCCTGACCTGTCTGGTGTGTTCCTTGGCCTTCATAATGCTGTTTGTTCACCAAGGTTCAATAACAAAACTCTGAGGCCACGTACACACGAGGAGATTTATCCGATGAAAATGGTCTGACAGACCGCTTTCATCGGACATGTCTGCTGGGCTATTTTGGTTTGATCAGTGTACACACAATCAAACCAAAATCCCAGCGGACAGACAGTGCGGTGATGTTGACGCCGCCACGTCACCGAACCAGGAATGCGGTGGATTTTTGTCCGCTGGTTAGGCGTACTAACCAGCGGACATGGCAGACAGAGGGCTTTCCAGCAGACAAGTTTTAAAGCATGCTTTAAAACTTTTGTCTGCTGGAAACTGTCTGCTAGCCCGTACACACGATCAAATCTGTCCGCTTAAACTGGTGTACGCGGCCTCAGAGTTTCACAGAATAGCTGTATTTATACTGAGCTTAAATTATACACAGGTGGACATTGTTTACTATTTAGGTGACTTCTGAAGGCAATTGGTTCCACCAGATTTTAATTAGGGGCATCAGAGTAAAGGGGGCTGAATACAAATGCACGACACACTTTGACATATTGATTTGTAAAAAAAAATTAAGGCAAGGGATATGAAAAGATATTCAGTGAATTGAGAATGCCAATCTGCAGTGTTTAAACTCTAATCAATAAGGGGAAAATTAGGGGTTCTGTTGAAACCAAACCATGGCCAGGTAGACCAACTAAGATTTCAGCCAGGAAAATGCCAGGAAAACTGTTTGGGTCTCCTGACCTCAATATCATTGAGCCACTCTGGGAAGATCTCAAACGTGCAGTTTATGCAAGACAGCCCAAGAATTTACAGGAACTGGAGGCTTTTTGCCAAGAGGAATGGGCAGCTTACCATCTGAGAAGATAAAGAGTCTCATACATAAATACCACAAAAGACTTCAAGCTGTAATTGATGCTAAAGGGGGCAATACACTGTATTAAGAACTGGGGTATGTAAACTTTTGATCAGGGTCATTTGGGTAGTTTATTTTGTGTGTATGATTTAAAAAGAGTAAACACAGTTGATTTATAATAAATGGCTTCAGCCAAATACTAACTATGAGTGAAAGAAAAGTTTTTGTGTTATCATTCATATTCTCTGAAAAATGGCCAAGAGATCATAAATTTTGCCAGGGTATGTAAACTTATGAGCACAGCTTTAATATTCTTTGGTTAAAATCCAATGTAGCACGCCTGTGAGGATCATTATAGCTGATTGGTTTTGTTTGGTTGTATTAAATCACTCTTTGTTTGGTTGTATTAAATCTTTTTTCTTTGTGGTGAGGTCTCCTTGCTTTCGCTTCTGGCTTTGCACCTGGAATTTTATTTACCTTCTGCATGTCCTATAAAAAATTAATTTCCTATAAAATGAATGAAACATTTAATAAGGATAATGGGAGATCCTTCATAACATCTGTGACATCAGTTTGGATGAGCTCTACCTTAAAGGGGTGGTTCACCCAAAAAATTTTTTTTAACATTAGATTGAGGCTCGTTATGTCAAGGGGAATCAAGTGTGTTTTTTACAATCGAAGCAGTACTTAGAGATGCATCTTCTTCGTCGCTTCCGGGTATGATCTTCTGGTCTGGGCGTTCCTATTTGATTGACAGGCTTCCGACGGTCGCATTCATCGCGTCACGAGTAGCCGAAAGAAGCCGAACGCCGGTGCGGCTCTATACGGCGCCTGCGCACCGCCGTTCGGCTACTTTCGGAAAATCGCGATGCGTCGGAAGCCTGTCGGAAGCCTGTCAATCAAATAGGAACGCCCAGTCCCGAAGACCATACCCGGAAGCGACGGAGAAAATGCATCTCTAAAACGGTAAGTACTGCTTCGATTGTAAAAAAAAAAACACCTGATTCCCCTTGACAAAACAAGCCTCAATCTAATGTTAAAAAAAAGTTTTTTGGGTGAACCACCCCTTTAAAGTGGCTCTTAGAAGTCTCACTCATTCCCAATGGCAAGTTCCTGTAAAAGAAGAGGTAGTATACTCGCCTCTCTAGCGGCCCATGTCTCCAACCATTCCACTGTTGCAATGCTGTATATTCAGTAAGACACTGGCAATTGGCTGTCCCTAAGAATACAGATGCCTGTGTCCCCCATGGTTTCTTCCTCCAATCCCTAAGTCACTACAGCCCGCAGCACTGACAACGTTTAAGGGAAGGAACATTGGCACAGTGGGAGACACGGGCATCAGACGCTCCCAGAAGTGTTGAACTCTGAAGCTGCGGTAGTGGATCAGAGAGAAATTAGTAGACCCTCCTGTTACATATTCCTACTATTGGGAATTATTGAAAGACCTTACATGATTGCTTTAATGTTTGTAGATCTCAGTGAAAAGCACTTAAAGTAAATTAGGGGAGAAAGGTCATATCTACCATGCAGACAGACAGTTTGAATGCTTTAGCATCTCACACTCAAGGTAGGTACAGTAGGGTTGTGGTGCATATGACGTTCCTTTTCTGTAGTCCAGTTCAGACTGCTTTTCATGTTTGAGCTTTCCAATCCCCCAGTGTCTTCTCAGTCTTGCCGACACATTCTGAACTTCTGCTGTAAAGTGTTCAGGATATATTGCTGAGAGCCCTTCTGCAACTCTTACTGGCATTCAGCTTGGGGAAAAAGAACCTTTTCATTTATTATACTTTCTATACTTTGTAAAATTGGATGAGAGCAAAGGCTGGAATGAGACCTGTAAGATTTCTGGTTTGAAGAATAGAAGAAAACAAATGCTTTTTATCCTGAGTTTCTCCAGAGAATTGTGTGATTTTTGAACTCTGCAACTGGATAAATTGTTTCAGTGTGTTGTATGCCGTGCCTTATCACGGCCACCACCATGAACGCCTTCCTGGGTATTCTTTAAATAGCTAATGAAATGCTTTCCCTATGGGAATCTAACAAGTGGCACTTGCTTTCCCAAGTATTTCATCACATTTAGTTAACATAAATGGCTTAGTAACATCTTTACACCTTTGGGACTATTCATCTACTGAATAAAATACCTGTACAGTTCCAAACAAGGTCAACAACTATCCCCTAATAGTATTTTCTGTTTAGCATTCATGGGTGATACTTCTGTTATTAAGATAACGTCAGATTTATTTTCAGTATACAGTACTGCACATAGATCCTGTTTGATTGTATAAGTATTTTTTTTCAATATTTATTTACATGTGCCAACACACACTGCAGTCATTTATGGAGAAAGTCAACTGGTCCACTGCCACTGAAATAACTGGCCTTCCAATGTACCTATACTAACAGAAGGGCTAGTGAAGGCACTTGGCCAAAAAACAGGAAACGGCACTGCTCCAAACTGGAGTTGGAGATGGCATACCTAGAAAGAGTATCTGATTGGATGATGTATGAGAAAGGTGACCTTCAAAGTTCTTCAGCTGTATTGGGTCTTCTAAATTCACCTCGGATCTTCACTTTAAAGGGGAGTTCCACCCAAAAATGGAACTTCCGCTTATCCCACTCCACACCCCCTTACATGCCACATTTGGCATGTAATTTTTTTGGGGGGAGAGTGGGGGCTTCAGGAGGAGTGGGACTTCCTGTCCCACTTCCTGCTTCCGCCGAGGGGCTGGTTAGGCGATTAAGCTTAATCGCCTACACCAGCCCCTCCCTGTAGGCGATCGCATGGGACACATGACAGGTCCCATGCGATTGCCTGTCCAATCAGCGACGAGCCGTGCCGCGCGCGCATGCGCAGTGGGTGCCCGGCCGTGAAGCCGAAGGCTGTCACAACTGGGTGCCCATAGTCGGGATGGAGACGCCGGCCAGGGAGGGGGGGGAGAGGAGCGGAGCCCCGGTTGGCGCGTCGCTGGAATGCAGGAGCAGGTAAGTGAGTGTTTATTAAAAGCCAGCAGCTACACTTTTTGTAGCTGCTGACTTTTAATAAACACAATTTTTGGCTGGAACTCCCCTTTAAGGGGACTCGTATTTTTGTTGATGGATGCTTGCTGCGATAAAGTACTGCATCACACACACACACACACACACACATATATATATATATATATATATATAGGGACTATACAATATATTTAAAGTACTATGAGGTGTACTCTTACGGCATGTTTTTCTTCTAATTTATGCACTATGCCAAATTTGTCTCAGCTCTGCTTGACAGAATAGTCCCCATCTATGTGTAAACAGTAATACTAAGCTCATCTCATAAATGTATCAGCCTCCTCCAATGTTTTCCTTACAGAATCAGTAGAGTTCCCTGAAGAATTTGATTCAGTTAACGAAAGAAGGGTACGGTATTGTTTTGAATACATTCCTCCTGTGTGCTATGGCTGTGCTTTAGGTATTTTTTCGAAAATTAATAGATATCAAATTAATTTAAAGTCAAGTAACATTTCCTTTGTCTGTTTTCATATAGCCATCACTGGCGCTAGAAAAAATAAACTATTGCAGGAAATATGTTTAAAAAATAACGGACGCGTCTAAACGTTAGAGCCTCATTATCACTGAGGTATGTACACCATGAATGGGCCATTTATTTACATGACTTGAGCTGCCAGATGCTGCATGCAGACAGCTTATGTAAGTACAGTATATGGAGGCACAGTGGCTGCACAGACATCGCCGCTCATCCTAGTTTTAAAGGCATGGAGCTCAGCAGCCCTGAACACAGCAATGATCACCCTCACGCCTTGTTCTGCATCCTGTCTCTGTGTGTAGGCTTGTTAGGCCGCGTACACACGATCGGTCCAAACCGATGAAAACGGCCCGAACACTGTCTTTAGTCCTTCGGACCAAAATTTTAAAACTTGCTTTAAAATTGACCCGATGGCCCGCTGACCGATCGGTCCAAACCGATGGTTAGTACACAAAAGCATTGGTTCAAAACCCGCGCATGCTCAGAATCAAGTCGACGCATGCTTGGAAGTATTGAACTTCGTTTTTTTTCAGCACGTCGTTATGTTTTACGTCACCGCGTTCTGACACTATCAGTTTTTGAACTGATGGTGTGTGTACGCACATCAGACCATCAGGCTACTTCAGCAGTGACCCGATGAAAACCCTCCTTCGGCCCATTCTCATTGGATGGACCGATCGTGTGTACGTGGCCTTAGAGGTTCCTCATGTCAAAGCCCCCAACAAGGGGAACAATGTGAAGCACAGTAGGGACAGCACCAAATTCAAATCTCCTGAGACTGGCAATCAGAGGTAGCAAGACCATAGCTCTCGCAGGGAAGATATACATTTGGGAGGCTGTGGGTGCAGGTGCATACCTGTTCCCCCATGAGGCAATCAGATATTCCCTGGATGAACTACCCCTGGTGTTATTAATTCTAAAAATTTGCTCTATTTTTTCTTTTTTTATATAATTTACTGAGCTGACTAGAACTAGTCCTTGAGTCTATTCCACATTTTCATAGGTCTTACTGTGAAGAAGTCTTTCTGTATGTGATGATTAAATATAATTTCCTCTAGACGTAAAAAGTGCCCCATTGCCCTTTTTTAGTGCTTCTATCTCTCTTTTTTTTTTTTTTATTAACAGTGTATTCATTCTTTACAGCTTTCCTTGTTTGTTAGCATTTTGATTTATATGTCTAGAGATCTTGACTGAGATTGTAAAGGTTCATGGTTTCTATATAGCTGTGGTTCCTTTATCTATTGATATTAAGAATCCACCAGTGGGCTCTGGCAAATTTGAGCAAATGCTAAAGCAAGCCTGTAGTTTGCTTTCTAGTTACATTTCATTAGGAATATATGGGTTATATATATGTTATAACCTGAGAAGTTTGTTGTCAGGGAGGTAGCAAATTGTACTGTTGAGGACAAAGCATTCAAGAAGCTTAGAGGCAAACGGAAGCAGGGAGATGTGGCTTAAATTGTTTAAACAGGTGGGGTCCAGTGAGGGTTAAGTATGGTGGTAACCAGTGCATGTTTGAGTGGGAAGGGAAAGGTACCAGTAGAGAGGAAAAGGTTGAAGATGTTGGTTAGAGAGTTTAGAATAGAGCAGAAAGGGGGCCATAGTAAATAAATTAATACTTTGTAAAAAAAAAAAAAATTAAATTGACAAAAGCCATGATTTTTGGACTTTCAAACAAAAGTCTTTGATCAGCTGCACAGTGAAAGCTGGAGCAATTTTATATATGCATTTTCGGATTAATATTATTTTATTGCAATAATTGCAGCTAGTGTTTCTAATTTACTGGCCTTTGAAGGAAATGTGTTCTTGGGAATGAAAAAAGATTAAATTTGAAATAGTTGCCTTTTTTTTTTGTTATGCATTTATAATAGACATTGGTGTTTATGTAACCGTTTAAGTTATTTAATATGCAAAGGTACCCTAAAGGTATAAGCATTTGGTGTTTAAATTGTTGATTAGGTCTTGTACAAGGCAGTGAAATGGTCTAAATTATAATCAAATGAACATTTGTTCAATTGCATTCACATCCCATATTGTTGGGTTTGGAAGACTGGAGGAGTTAAAGCGGGATTACTAGTTAACCTTTGCCTGATGAAGCTCTGTCTGAAGGTCAGCACTCAAACTGATTATGTCTTTCTCAGAAATTATTTTAGGAATAAATTGCTGCTTTGGTCTCAATGTGAGTCTCACAGGTAATTACTACTTGGGAATGATCAGTGACTTCAAACCTTAATTCTGTTGTGTGATGTTTATCCTTCCAGGAGTAACATTATTTTAAAGCTGGCTATAGATGTTAGATGGTGGTCTGAAGCTCTGTCTGCCGAATGATTATACAGTATCTAGGAACACTCACGGCCTAAACATGCATGTTTGTTTTAGCTGAATGTGCACGTTAATGAGTGGCTCTCCTATTGGTCTTCTTTAGAAGGTACAACAGCGATTGGCCAAGTAAATCTATCCTGGAAAAAAATTGGATTTTTTGTACTCACGGTAAAATCCTTTTCTCTGTCGTCTATGGATGGACACAGTCTTCACAAATGTTGACATGCTCAAATGTAAAGATTTAAGTAGCTGTGTCTGTCCATGGACGAAAAGAGAAAATAGGATTTTTTTGTACTCACCGTAAAATCCCTTTCTCTGTCGTCCATGGACGGACACAGCTCCTCAAATCTTGACACATATTTCTGAAGTCTGTGTCCGTCCATGGACGAAAAGAGAAAGATCCTTTAGAGGGAGCCATATTTAGCCAGAATGGGCATTGCACATATCATGTCTCTAGGTAGCTTTGGTCTGGTTTCTCCAGATTATTAGTCAGGCTTCGAAGGTACACCCCACAACGAATCATCAAATCAATGTTTTTATTGCTTCATCTTAATAAGATAATGAACAAGTTTGCAAGTAAAAACCTTAAATTATTTTTGATGCATGAGATGCTGTATAGTACAAGACTGTAAATAATACATTTTAACTTCCATTTCTTCAATAAATATGTGCGAGTTTTAATATATTAATAAATTAGTAATAATAAATATGCGTATACAGTGTCTTAAAAGGTATGCATACCCCTTGAAATTTTCAACATTTTGTCATGTTACATCAAAAAATGTAAATGTATTTTATTGGGATTTTATATGATAGACCAACACAAAGTGGCACACACTTGTGAAGTGGAAGGAAAATGATAAATGGTTTTCAAAATGTTGTACAAATAAATATCTGAGTGGGGCATGCATTTGTATTCAGCCCACTGAGTCAATACTTTGTAGGACCAACTTTCACTACACTTACAGCTGCAAGTCTTTTGTGTACGTCTCTACCAGCTTTGTACATCTAGAAAGTAAAATGTTTGCCCATTCTCAATCCCATAGCTCAATGTCTGTCAGATTGAATAGAGAGCATCTGTGAACAGCAATTTTCAAGTCTTGCCACAGATTCTCAATTGGATTTAGGTCTGGACTTTGGGCCATTCTAACACATAAATGTGCTTCGATCAAAACCATTCCAATGTAGCTCTGGCTGTATGTTTAGGGTCGTTGTTCTGCTGGAAGGTGAACCTCCGCCCCAGTCTCAAATCTTTTGCAGACCGGTTTTCTTCTAAGATTGCCCTGTATTTGGCTTCATCCATCTTCCCATCAATTTTGACCAGCTTCCTTGTCTCTGTTGAAGAAAAGCATCCCACAACATGATGCCACCACAATGTTTTACAGAGGGGATGGTGTGTGGTGTTAGTTTCCCAGCCACACATAGTGTTTTGGTTTTAAGCCAAAAAAGTTCAATTGTGGCCTCATCTGACCAAAACACCTTCTTCCACATAAAAAAAGGGGGTGAGAGAATTTGTGGGACTTTAAATGAAGCACACAGCAGTACAAAAGTAGTCAAGCGAGTAGAATTTTTTTTTTACATATTTATTTTTGTGTTGTACAAAGCGTATATTGGGCATTGCCTCTAAACAATAAACATTTGAATATTTTCAGCACAGAAGAAATATATATATTGATCCAAGTTTGATACATTCAAATACAGAAATGAGAAACAAGAAATAACATAAATAGACTGGTTTACCGTTAAAATTGTGAATTCAGTCATACAGAGTATGGTAAAGTCCATGGTAAAGAATTATGGTAATAATGAACTGTCTCTACGCGTTTTGCGGTCTTTTACCGCTCATCAGAAGCATAAACCATGACATTTTTAATATAAAATAGAAAAGTGCATTAATAGTTGTCCTGTGGACAGATTTTCCTACCTGAGCTGTGGATCTCTGCAGCTCCACCAAAGTTACGATGGGTCTCTTGGCTGCTTCACTAATTAATGCTCTTCTTGCACGGCCTGTCATTTTAGGTAGACGGCCATGTCTCGATAGGTTTTCAGTTGTGCAATACTTTTTCCATTTTCAGGTGATGGATTGAACAGTGCTCCGTGAGATGTTCAAAGCTTCAGATATTTCTTTATAACTGTCACGATCCCTATCGTGCCAGGCAGACGGCGAGGCGTGGCCGTGCTCCAGGTGGCTTAGGGTGGAATTGAACCCGGGACCTCTCTGTTACCAGCCCAAACCATTACCTCTCAGCCACTGCTCAATTAGAAATTCTTGTTGCTTTCCAGCTATGGTGGTGCTGAATGGGCTGTTCACCATTAGCTGGATTTCATTACTTTCCACACCTGATATTCTTGCTCCAGCTGACGCAGCTTAACCAGTTAGCCAGCCTATAAAGCCCTACCTCACTTTGAGAGCAGTGTCAGTTCATTTTGGTTTGATCTCCCTGTCTGTGCTAAAGCAACCTGCTTATATCTTGAGCTCCTTAACTGACCCCGGCTTTTGACCCTTGGCTTTGTTTTTTGGATTGCTGCTTGCCTGAACCCTTGACCCCGGCTTGCCTTCGGATACCCGTGACTTCTCCAATACCTGACCACGGCTTGTGACCCGGACTTATCTCTTGCTTCCCCTATTGCGCAAGGACGCCTACTGTCATCTGGGAATCCCTGTCTCGCTACCTTGCTGTACCCGCTCTGAACCTCAGTGGACCCCACAGTTCGCTCTACACTCCCTCCGGGACCACCAGCATACCAGGCTTCACTCTCCTAACCGCAAGTACCACATACTACCAGCTATCTATAGTCTGTGTTTGTATATTTGCAGTACTACCTTGTATGTATCTGAGATACAACCCTGTTTTCCCCTCAGGTAGTTGCTTATAAGGGAATAAGCTTCTCTAGTCTCTCAGTTGGTTGTTCACTAGAGGTTGTGATGAATTAACCCCAATCTCTCTGTTTACTCTGAGTGAGAAGTGGTGGTTGTACCTGAGAGACCTCTATAGTTTTAAAACCAACTGTTTACTGTAGTTGCGTAGCAGGGATGTTACAATAACCTAACCCTGCGTTAAACCTCTCCACAACTTTATCTCCGACATGTCTGGTGTGTTCCTTGGCCTTCATGATGCTGTTTGTTCACTAAGGTTCTCTAACAAACCTCTGAGGGCTCCACAGAACAGCTGTATTTATACTGAGATTAAATTACACACATATGTACTTTATTTACTAATTAGGTGACTTCTGAAGGCAATTGGTTTCCCTAGATTTTAGTTAGGGGTACCAGAGTAAAGGAACCTGAATACAAATGCATGCCACACTTTTCAGATATTTATTTGTACAAAAAGTGTAAAACCATTTAAAATTTTCCTTCCATTTCACAAATATGTGTCACTTTGTGTTGGTCTATCACATAAAATCCCAATAAAATACATTTACGTTTTTGGTTGTAACATGATAAAAGGTGGAGAATTTCAAGGGCTATGGATACTTTTTCAAAGCACTGTATACTGTATATATCATGAAAAATTGTCTTAATATTGTTGTCAGATTATAACAGAAATGCTTGCTTCTAACAGCAGTGGTCTATATATAACCTTGTACTACATATCATGTTTCAAAAAACATTATTTTTTTATTTTGCCTGAAAAGGCATGGTCTTGAAAATATAAAGCAAAAAGAAAAAACATTGTTATTTTTTTGGATTTGCTGAACTTATCTGGTTTTGATTATATTTTTCATATGTTTTGTAGGTACACATATAATTTACATATGCTTCACAAAGAGAGCATTACTTAACCACTTCCATACAGGGGACTTATACATCTTCCCACCCAGACCAATTTTTAGCTTTCAGCTCTGTTGCACTTTGAATGACAATTGCGCGGTCATGCTACACTGCACCCAAACTAAATTTTTATCATTTTGTTCCCACAATTAGAGCTTTCTTTTGGTGGTTTTTGATCACCTGGGATTTTTATTTTCTGCAAAAATAAAATAAAAAAATTACTGAAAATTTTGAAAAACAAAAGTTTTTTTTGTTTCAGTTACAAAACATTGTAAATAAGTAAGTTTTCTCCTTCACTGATGGGCACTGATGGTACTGCACTGACGGGCACTGATAAGGTGGCACTGATGGGCACAGATGAGCATTAATGGGCACTGATGATGGGCACTAATATGCGGCACGGATAGGCGGCATGAATGGGCACTGATAGGCGGCATGAATGGGCACTGATAGGCGGCATGAATGGGCACTGATAGGTGGCACTAATGTACTGTAGTGTGTTGTACTAATGGATGCCAATCAGTGCCAAACAATAATGCCTGCCAATCAGTGATGCCCATTGTGGGCACCGATTGGCATCCATTGTGGCCACTGATTGGCATTCATTATTTCTGATTGTCCTCCCTGGTGGTCTAGGGTGGCATACCTGTGGTGGGCTTCCCTAGTGGTCTAGTGGCATCCCTGGTGGTCCAGTATGGGCATCCTAGGGGGGGCTGCGCTGATAATCAATCAGCACAAACCCCCTGTCGGAGGAGCAGCCAATCGGCTCTCCTCTACTCGTGCCTGACAGACGCGAGTGAGGAAAAGCCGATTACCAGCTTTTCCTGTTTACATCGTGATCAGCCGTGATTGGACACAGCTAATCACGTGATAGTCTCCGTCAGCGACTCTTTACCTAGATCGGTGTTGCGGGGTGTCAGACTGACACCCTACAACAACGATCGCCGCGATGCAAGGTTACAAGGATGCAGAAAAACAGTAAAAAAAAAGATTTAATGAAAAAAAATGACATGGCCAATAAGTGGTGGATGTGTACAGAATAAGGATATTGTTGCCTTAACAGGAACCACGTTATTTTTCTTCTGGGTCAAAAACACCTTCGTTATTATCTTTCCACACCCCTGGGAAATGTCAGTATTGTTCGCTGAAGGCAAATCTCTCAGCATTGCTGATCATTCCCTAAAGCTAGGTTCACATCTCTGCTTTCCCATAGTCACATCTCTGCTGTTGGGAACATGCTTTCCTGACAAGCAGAGATACACACTGCACTTTAGCAGATGCATGGGGGTTCCATTAATCCTTAACAGCACCCTCATGCATCGATAACCACATATGCTTTTGTGTGCACCAAACCCCATGGTGCTGCATGACTTTCCAAGTCTGGGACTTCTTTCTGCACATTTGTTGCGAGTAGGACACCCCATTGAAATGCATGGGCTGCCCTACATGCAGCATAAACTGCAGTGAACCATCTGTCAACCTTCACCCACAGCGTGGAATGCCACAACAGACAGTTCTGCCACATGCATGCTGTAACTCAGAAGTTGTATGGGTAACAGTAAAAAAACTGTCAGTGTGGATAAAGCATACATGGAGGGGATTGTGCAATACAATTTGAAAGCTTTCAAGTTCACTTTTTTTTTTTACATCTAGCTAGGGGCTTCTCATTCTGGTACTTTATTTCATATTATCTGGAAGTTTCTCTTTAACAACTTGACAACTGGGCACCTAAACCCCCTTCCTAACCAGATACATTTTGAGCTTTCGGTGCTCTTACAATTTGAATGACAATTACTCAGTCATACAACATTGTACCCATATGACATTTTTGTCTTTTTTTTCACACAAATAGAGCTTTCTTTTGGTGGTATTTGATCACCTCTGGGTTTTTTATTTTTTGCGCTATAAAAGATAAAAGACTGAAAATTCAGTAAAAATGAAAAAAAAATTCTCGTTTCTGTCATATAAGCAGGTTATTTCTCACACACAGCATATGCATACCACAAATTACACCCCAAAACACATTCTGCTATTCCTCCCGAGTATGGCGATACCCCATGTGTGAGACTTTTACACAGCGTGGCCACATACAACATGCAGGGAGCACCATCAGGCGTTCTGGAGCACCCAGACCAATTCTGACATCCCTCTCCTATGTAAATATAATTTATTTGCTAGAAAATTACATAGAACCCCAAAACATTATATATGCTTTTTTTTAGCAAAGACCCTAGAGAATACAATGGTGGTCATTACAACTTTTTATCGTGCACGGTATTTTCGCAGCAATTTTTTGAACGCGTGTTTTTAAAAAAAATGTTTTGTGCTTAAAAAAAAAACAGTAAATAGATACCAAACATGTCACCCTTAAAAATTGCACACGCTCGCGGAATAGCGCCAAACTTCATTACTTAAAAATCCCCATAGGCGACGCTTTAATTATTTTTATTGGTTACATGTTTTTAGTTACAGAGGAGGTCTAGGGCCAAAATTATTGCTCATGCTCTAACATTCGCAGCGATACCTCATATGTGTAGATTGAACACCATTTTCATATGTCGGCGGAAATTACGTATGCGTTCGCTTTTGCATGCGAGCACACAGGGACAGGGGCGCTTTAAAAAAATAAAATAAAAAATATTGTTCATTTTACTTTATTTTAGTTGACACTTTTTTCCCCAAAAATACATTTTTTGATCACTTTTATTCCTGTTATAAGGAATGTAAACATCCCTTGTAATATGAATATGGCATGACAGGTACTCTTTACAGTGAGATGTGGGGTCAATAAGACCCCACATCTCACCTCTAGGCTGGGAAGACTGAATTTTTTTTTATCATGGCTTTGATCGTAGCGGTGAGTCTGTAAAAGCACCGGAGGGTGTCAGGGGGGACGTATTGCGGAGTATTGCAGGGTATTGGGGTATTGCAGGGTATTGGGGTATTGCGCGGTATTGGGGTATTGCGCGGTATTGGGGTATTGCGCGGTATTGGGGAATTGCGCGGTATTGGGGAATTGCGCGGTATTGGGGAATTGCGCGGAATTGGGGAATTGCGCGGAATTGGGGAATTGCGCGGAATTGGGGAATTGCGCGGAATTGGGGAATTGCGCGGAATTGGGGAATTGCGAGGTATTGGGGAATTGCGAGGTATTGGGAGACGTCCTCCCTGACGTGCTCCCTGACGTGCTCCCTGACGTCCTCCCAGAACAACTCGACCGCGCTGTAGACGTGTTTTGTCTATAGCGCGGTCGGAAAGAGGTTAAAGTGTTACTAAACGCACAACAGTAAAATCAGCCTGCATATGCAGTAAAGCATGCTTGTAATGCTCACTGTGAAACCTAAGGGTAAAAAAGCTGTTTGGTCCTGTCTTCTCTGATCCTTCCCTTCTTCCACTGTCCCCAACTCCTGATAGAACAGAGCCTTTGGTGGCAAGCTGCACATGCTCAGTTTAGTGTGTATTGCTAGAGAGGTTTTTTTTTTCTTGGGCGAGTGCATGTAATCAGTACAGTGCCAATCAGCACTATCCAGACAGAGGGTCAGTGGTCCTACAGCCTTATAGGAAATTCAGGAGAGAATGGCAACTTTTTCTACAAGCTTTAACCAGACACTGATAGAAGTCACTAGGGGTGGGCCACATCAGGTGTTTGTTCTTAGAAAAAACAAAAGCATATGGAGCGCTCGCCCGCGGAATGAGATCACAGTGCATTGAAGGCTGCTGATTGGCTAAACCATGCACCTGACCTGTGTGCTTTGGCCAATCACAGCACAATCAGAGCCATGATTGGCCAAAGGCAGGGTGCCTTTGGCCAATCATGGCTCTGGGGCCAAGTCCACACCCCACACTATATAAGGCTGCTTACACGGTGGCCGGGTATAGTGTGCACTAATAGAGATTAGGCAGAGTAGTTAGTGGATTTGAACATGCAGTCAGTATAGTGTATATAAAGCAGTGAAGAGTATATAGTGCAGTCAGTGTAATATATAAAACCCAGTGCAGAGTATATAGTGCAGTCAGTGTAATATATAAAACCCAGTGCAGAGTATATAGTGCAGTCAGTGTAATATATATAACCCAGTGCAGAGTATATAGTGCAGTCAGTGTAGTATATATAACCCAGTGCAGAGTATATAGTGCAATAAGTGTACTGTATATAACACAGTGCAGAGTAT
Source organism: Rana kukunoris (assembly GCA_029574335.1). Classification (NCBI taxonomy): domain Eukaryota; kingdom Metazoa; phylum Chordata; class Amphibia; order Anura; family Ranidae; genus Rana; species Rana kukunoris. Next base: position 135,256,032 of record CM056051.1, read on the forward strand.
ATAGTGCAGTCAGTGTAGTGTATATAATGCAGTACAGCGTATATATATATATATAGTGCAATGCAGAGTATATAATATTGTGTATTGCAGAGCGTATAGTGTAGTGCAGACTATATAGTGTATAGTCTAGTGCAGAGTATATAATACAGTGCAGTGCAGAGTATATAATTACAAAAATAACTTTCACATTCTGTGTACTATAGGGGACCAGATATAGTGAATACAGGGTCCTGGGTTTATTGGCCTCCCTGGCGGTATCCCCGAGCGTGACTCGGGGTGGGTTTTTTCTGCTAAGAACGGTATCCCCGAGTCACGCTTGGGGTAGCCATGCAGAGCCTGCAGCGCGCGCTGTCTTACCTTCTTCCTGGATCCAGCGATGCATCCCAGCTGTGTGAGCGAGCGAGTGCCCGCTCGATTCACACAGCGTCCCCGTGTGCCGCCGATCTCCGTTTCCTGCGACGTTACGACGCACGGAAGCGGAGAACGGCGCCAAATTAAAAAAAGTAAACAAACACTTTACATACAGTATACTGTAATAGATTACAGTACTGTATGTAAAAAATACAGACCCCCCTTGTCCCTAGTGGTCTGTCCTGTGCCCTACATGTTCTTTTATAAAATAAAAAGTGTTCTTTCTGCCTGCAAACTGTAGATTGCCCATAGCAACCAAAAGTGTCCCTTTATGTCAAAAATGGTTTTAGATCAGCTAGAAAACAGCGATAATAAATTTTAATCACTTGCAGAATTGAGCGATAGCGATTTGTGGGGAAATTCGTCATAAAAAATAATAATAATGACAGCGACAATTCTGCAACTGAGCAAATTTCAGTGTTTTTGAGTTGATTACATTATTTAATATTTTTTATTATAATTACATTATAATTTGTTATAATTATTTATAGTTTTTTATTATATAAAAAATTATGATTTTGTTTTTCAAACTTTATCATACCCGGGATGTCTTGTTTGGACAGATTTAAGCAAGTTATTCCTAAGAATTGCAGGCCTACAGTATAAAATGCCAAATTTCCATGCAAATAATTGTACCACTTTTGGTACGTAATTCCAGACAGAATCATACCGCCAGGGAGGTTAACACTTTAATTTCAAAAAGATGTATAAAGAAAAATCTCTATAGCCTGAAAATACTTGATATAGAAGATGTGTGTCAACAATGACCTCTTATTCCCTGCAAATGTTACAGAAAGTGAGTGGTGAATTATGGGGTTAAAGTAGAGGAAGCACTGAACTGTAGTATATGTCATTTATTTATATAAGCTAAGGCCCAGGTATCAGAACACTATTACTGTCAGATCCAAAGCCTCTTTTCACATTTGTTCTAGAGTCCCAAAAGAGATGCTTCCTGCTAAGATGTTTACAATTGGACAACTGTGAAAAGAGTTTATAGCACTTTACTATGGGGATAGAGACCTCAATTGATCATCACAGCATAAGATCAAATGTATTATTTGGTTACAAAAAGTTAAAACTTGGTATATGAACTTATCTGGTCGGTGTTATATATTAACATCTTTTATATAAAGTTGTACTTAGGAAAAAAATGCAGTTATTCATCGTGTGAAACTGTATGTACATTTGTTCTGTGTGAATGGGGGCAAAATACATTTTTGTAGGCTATTTTCTCTCCAGGTCAAATGTTTCATAACAATATAGTGTCGTATGGCCACTATATCTCAAGTCTCTTAGAGCCGCGTCCTCTGCTCTTGATCCCTGCATTGCGCAGTTGTTGAAGGATTCAGCTGTTGCCTTGGCACCATTTATAGCAGACATTATCAATATGTCTTTTTGCTATTGGAACAGTGCCAAGTATTCTGAAGCAGGTGGTTATAATCCCCCTCCTGAGGAAGTCTAACTTGTCACGGTACGATTTAAGCAATAATCGACCAATCTCGACCCTGCCTTTTTTTAGCTAAAATAATGGAGAGAGTCGGTGTGTGGCAACTTCAGCCACATTTGGCGTCTAATAACATTTTTGATGAGTACCAGTCTGGATTCCGTCCCGGTAGAGGTACAGAGACTGCTCTGATTAAAGTTAAGGACGATTGCCTCTGGGCCTTGGACAGCAATGAGGCTTCTGCGTTAGTACCGCTGGATCTGTCGGCTGCATTCGATACCATCGATCATGCCAGACTGTTGAAGAGGCTGCTGTCTGTGGCCGGGCTCGAGGATATGGCACTGACATGGATGGCCTCATTTCTGTGGAATGATAGTTCCCTGTCTTGAGGCTTTGGGGGACTATATAAGGCCACTGCTGTATATCATCCGGCGCCATAACCTCAGCTTTCACGTCTATGCAGATGACACGCAGATTTACTTTAAGCTGCCCAAGAATGACGAAGTCCTGGTGGATCTGGCATCCTGTTTAGAGGAAATACAGTCCTGGATGGGAGCCAATTATTTAAAATGTAATGGCTCCAAAACGGAATGTATTATCATTAGCAATCAGAGCAAAACTAGCTTGACTGATTTTCCTTCTTGGCCGGTCTTGTTTATTCCATCTCCGTCACCGGCTACCCAGGTCCGGGACTTGGGAATCATTTTGGATTCCAAATTGACACTGAAGGCGCAGGTAAATCAGGTGGTAAGTTCATGTGACTACCAACTGAAACTTCTGCGTTCCACATTCCATTTTATTGACGAAGCGGATAAAGTCCCCATGGTCAATGCTTTTATCGGCAGTCGGCTGGACTATTGTAATGCTTTATATATGGGGCTTCCAAAAACCCTCTTGCACAAGTTCCAAATGATTCAAAACGCCACAGCTAGGTTATTAACGGGTGTGGGTCGCTGGGACCATATTACACCATCTTTGAAAGCCCTGCACTGGCTTCCCCGTTGCTGAACGGGTTTCGTTTAAAGTGGGTTGTATTGTCCACAAAGCCATCCATGGGAAATGCCCAGGGTACCTGCAAGAAAACCCCTTCCCTGCCAATGGCCCCAAAAATGTGTCAAGTGTCCGAAGTGCCCGCCATAATGTCGCAGTACTGAAAAAAAATGCTGATCGCCGCCATTACTAGTAAAAAAAAAATATTAATAAAAATGCCATAAAACGACCCCCTATTTTGTAAACGCTATAACTTTTGCGCAAACCAATCAATAAATGCTTATTGCGATTTTTTTTAACAAAAGATATGTAGAAGAATACGTATCGGCCTAAACTGAGGAAAAAAAATGTTTTTTTTTATATATTTGTGGAGGATATTTATTATAGCAAAAAATATTGCATTTTTTTCAAAATTGTCGCTCTATTTTTGTTTATAGCGCAAAAAATAAAAACCGCAGAGATGATCAAATACCACCAAAGAAAGCTCTATTTGTGGGGAAAAAAAGGACGCCAATTTTGTTTGGGAGCCACGTTGCACGACCGCGCAATTGTCAGTCAAAGTGCAGTGCCGAATCAAAAAAAGTGCTCTGGTCATTGGACAGCAATATGGTTCGGGGCTAAAGTGGTTAAAGTTCAGGAAGTTTTTAAAAACTTTTTTATTTTCCCTAGTGTATGGCCCTATTTAGGGTCAGATTTTAGTATTATTTTTAGTCTCTTTAAATTTTGTTACGTGATTTTATGATTGTGAGGCCGCGCACACACGATCGGTCAAAACCGATGAAAACGGACTGAAGTTCAGTTTCATCGGTCCAAACCGATTGTGTTTAGGCCCCATCGGTCAGTTGTCCTTTGGTCCAAAAACAGAACTTGCTTCAAAATTGAACCGATGGACGCCTGACAGATGGGTCAAAACCGATCGTTAGTATGCAAAGGCATCGGTCAAAAGGCCGCGCATGCTCAGAATCAAGTCGACGCATGCTTGGAAAGCATTGAACAAAAACGTTGTTTTTTTCAGCACATCGTGTGATTTACGTCACCGCGTTCTGACACAATCGTTTTTTTAACCGATAGTGTGTAGGCACATCAGACCGTCAGTCGGCTTTGTTGGTTTACCGATGAAAACGGACTGTTCTCGTTGGATGGACTGATCATGTTTACGCGGCCTTACTGTCTACTGGAATGAGAGATCCTTTTTCTATATATGGATATGTTGGTTCTATGAGCGCATCGAGGCCTTTGGGTAATGACTGCGCTCTCAATAAGCATTTTAATAAATAAATAAATATGGAGATAATGATCATAGGAAAAAATACTTAAAGCTGAACTACACTGCATCTGAGCAGCACAAACCAAAACAGTTATTTAAGCAATTTTTGATATTCAAATGAAACTCATCCATCCATCCATATCTCTATGCTTCATTTTGCTGAGAAATCACCTTGAAAAATGCCCCCTAGTATTTCTAGGCCATCTTGAGTAAGGGCAGATGATTTATGTAGAATTTACTTCCTGGAACTTGTCTGCCCTTAGCTCGGGTGTGCAGACAGGAGGGTGTGCCTAGCTGAGATAACCCCTCCTCCCTTCCTGAAGACTCCTGTAAAAGCATTAACCAGTGGCAAGCCAGGGACCCAGCAGCATAGCTGGGGTGACGCTTGAGGGGTATACAGTGGGATTGCTGTAAAAGAGCTCAGAGGACCCAGTGACGACTGGGATCTATGAGTCTAGTGAGAGACTGGGAAGCTCAGTGATTACTTATCTCACAGTATCCCACTGTAGATTCTTCAAAGGACTGTTCTGTTACCAAGAGTTAAGTACAACTACCGTTAGTGACTGTTACAAGATTAGTTGCCATAGGAGACAGCAGTCCTACCTATACAGAAGTGTCATCTGGCTGGAGCCCTTCCACTGTATAGCTGTCTATCTATAGAAGTCTCAGGGTCTCCCAATTACCATTGCATCTACTTACCTAACCCTCTCTCCCACAGTTCTGTCAAGAGACAATAAATCTCTTTTTCGCATCCAAAAGTGACCGGCGCCCATCATTTCTTCTTCCATCACACCCACCATGCCTGGTAACCCACTCTACAAAGAATGTCAGCTCTCCCTAAGGCCCCTTTCACACTTGTATGACTTGTCCTATGACTTGGGACTGCAAAGTCGCATTACAAGTTGTTCCCCATGATTTCCAATGACAACCATTCATATTAGTACGACTTTAAGTTATGCTGACTTCAAAGTAGTCCCTGTACTACTTTGGTCTGACTTTGATGCAAGTTCAGGTTTATAGACCTCAAGTCTCCCTGAAATCGCAGGAAAATCAAGGGGCCTAAACCCTTGGGCACACCATTAGGCCTCTGAAGCCCCAGGACCTTGCTACAGTATAATTGTCTAAATGTCCTTTTATGATCCCATAAGCATGATATTCTTTTAACTACATGGATTTACTGCTATTTTCACCTACTGCGCATTAGTGCTAATAGTTTGATGGTAGCTGAGCGGTAGGAAAACTGCTTCACCTGTGGTATATAAGAAGTGAATTTGAAATAATCTCATTGTGCTTGCTTAATAGAGCATAGATCCGGGCTGCAACTCAAGTCCTTGAGGGCTGCAGACAATCATCTGCACAGTGGTCAAGTCCTGGGGAAAAAAGTGTGGGAACTCCCACCCAAGATCCACTCCCCCACCACAAAAAAAAAATGATACACTCATATGCATAATTACTAAACCGCATGTTTTTTTTCTTTAAGCAAGTTCTTTCTTAATCCCACCATAACTCACGGCAGACCTCCGCAATGTCTCCTGGGAACAATGACAAAAGCTCCCAGGAGACATTGCGGCATCGAGGAAGTGACGGAATACCCGCACACTACCTGATGAATCCATATACAGGAAGCGGCCTGTAACATAAAGAATTACTAAGGTTCGCCTGCCCCTGAGGCCCTGTACACATGAGTAAATCTATCTGTTCAAATCGGTCGGCACGTTGCCGCCACGTCACCGCACCAGGTAGTAAAACACTTCCGCGCATGCGTCGAAACCATTCGACGCGTGTGCGAGCAGATATGTCTGCTGGTTAGCATACTAACCAGCAGACATGTCGGGCGGACGGGTTCCCAGCCGACAGATTTGAAAGCATGCTTTCAAATCTGTCGGCTGGCCAAATCCGTCTGTTTGCCCATACACACGATCGAATCTGTCTGCTGAAACGGTCTGGCAGACCGTTTCCAGCAGACAGATTTGATTGTGTGTACGCGGCCTTACAGTGACTCAAGCTGCTCGGCTAAAAATTGGCTCGGCTGCTCTAGTCTTACAAAGGGAACTGCGTTCCTGCTGTGAAATAAGTGCAGGGACTCCGTTCCCACGGGACTTGAGCCTTGCATCTGCAAGTGCTGCGAGACACATCTTCTTTTTATTTTTTTAAGAAATCCTTAAATTATGTGAGAATTATTATTCTTGAAGACTGAAATTATAGTAAACCAGTAAGGCCCAGATACAAGTAATAAATCTAACATGTTGAAACCCAGTCTTTTCAAGGGAAATATGCAGATGTCAATATCTGCAACAGATTTGACTTTTCATCAGTTTGAATTATTAAGAATGACTTCTGATTGGCTCCTCTGGGTTTCAGCTCTTGGCACATTTCTACTTGAATTAAATAGGTTGGATAACAACCATAAATCAAATGTAAAATGTCAAGTTTAGGATTAGCCAACTGTGAAGAGAAAAAAATTAACTATAATATCTAAGTTGTCAATCTCCCTTGTTGTGTAGTAGAAAAAGGTGTGGAAACTAGAATGCCAAGTAATTCGGAAAAAAAACTGGGTGGTGTCATTCAAGTTCTCCAAGTCTTTTATTGTGATGGTATTATATTTATTCAAGTTACAACCTAACCCAAGTTTCACATTCTGTAATGACGTAATGTCATATTCTGCTTTCTCAGAATATCTATCCCTGAATGCATAGATAAAAACAAAGTTGACATGTGGCAATATTTAGAAGCCTTTATTTATCAATGTGTGTCAAAGATCAAAAGTAAAAAGTGAGTTTAAATATGATCAATTACTTTGAGGTAAGATGGCGGCTCTTATCTGAGATACCATAATATACAATATAATGCCCATGGGAATCTTACCATTTTTATTGTAAAATGACTACAGGTGAAAACATGTTTGGAAGTTATGCCCTCTAGGCACACTTCCATGGCAATTTTCTTTGTAGAAATCAAGGTAGATTTTTAGGCATGCTGGATATACAGCTGTTATCCCCAGCCACTGGATTTGGTCCCACTAACAAAGATCATGTCTTTCAAAATGTTTTCAATTTCCTAGCTCTGTCTGCTACAAGGGCTACTGAAACCTATTCCAGATTATGATCATGTGTGGTGTATATGATATCGAATTTTACGTCCGGAAAGTATTCACAGCGCTTTACTCTTTCCACATTTTGTTACGTTACAACCTTATTTCAAAATGAAATGTTAATTTATTAAAAATAAAAAAGGAAGAAAATCCCTTGTACATATTGTAAGTATTAACAGCCCCGTTGCTCAATACTTTGGTGAAGCACCTTTGGTACCAATTACAGCCTCAAGTCTTTTTCTGTATGATGCTACAAGTACATTGCTGCATTCATCTTTCCCTCTATTGCAACTAGTCTCCCAGTTCCTGCCGCTGAAAAACAACCCCGCAGTGTGATGCTGCACCACTATGCTTCACTGTATTGATGGTATTGGCCAGGTGATGAGCGGTGCCTGGTTTCCTCCAGACATGATGCTTGTCATTCAGGCCAAAGAGTTCAATCTTTGTTTCATCAGACCAGAGAATTTTGTTTCTCATGGTCTGAGAGTCCTTCAGGTGCCTTTTGGCAAACTCCAGGTGGGCTGTCATGACCCTTTAACTGAGCAGTGGCTTCCATCAGCCCACTCTAATATACAGGTGTGATTGGTGGAATGCTGCAGGGATGGTTGTTCTGAAAGGTTCTCCTCTCTCCACAGAGAAATGCTGGAGCTCTGTCAGAGTGACTGTCGAGTCTTGGTTACCTCCCTGACTAAGGCTCCTCTCCCCCAATCACTCAGTTTGGTCGGGAAGGCTAGGAACAGTCCTGGGGGTTCCAAACTTCTTTCTTTTACGGATGATGGAGGCCATTGTGCTCATTGGGACCTTCAATGCTGCAGACATTTTTCTGTACCCTTCCCCAGATCTGTGCCTCCATACAATCCTGTCTCGGAGGTCTACAGACAATTCCTTGGGCTTCATGGCTTGGACAGAGTTATGGTGCCAAGCTGTCAGACATGGTTTGTGCTCTGACATGCACTGGTAACTGTGGGACCTTATATAGGCAGATGTGCACCTTTCCAAATCATGTCCAATCAACTGAATTTACCATAGGTCTCCAATCAAGTTGTATAAACCACTCAAGGATGATCAGTGAAATACCATGATCATTAAACCAGGTATTGGTACTTTTGGCAGCTGGTGGTGTTGGTCCACTGTGCTTTATCAATTGTTAGTTTTTGCTTTGAAGTTGCTGTAATCCTGCTCTGTTCTCCACACTTCATGCTTGTCTGTTTCCTTATAACCACAGTACTGGGAACTTTCTCACTGTGGTCCAAGCTGTCATTACTGTGTGTCTAAAACTTCCCAGAACCAATCCGATTAATTTTAAAAACAAAACACTGCCCTGGATTTGTTTGTTTTTGTTCTGTGTGTCTACTTCTACTTCACAAAAACATGAAGCCAGTTCAAAAGTGAAACTAACCTGCAGGCACAGTAAACAGTCATTTCAGCAAAAAAAATTTTTCCTTTTAGTGACCCTTTAATGCTGACAGACACCAAGATCTTTGGTTTACAATGCACAAGAGTAAATAAAGTTCGTAAAAAATACATAGGACCCAAAACTTCCTTGTTGCTGAAACGGACAGACTGGGCTGTAACACATCTTGAGACATTTCTGGAATTCTTTATAAATACAATAATAGTACTGGGTGACAACATATATCATTGATGCCATAAGACTATTTCCTTACTAATCCCATCCTGGAATCCCAGTGCCGAATGTAGCACAGCAAAACTGGATGGCATTATCTAAATAGTGGTACATTTTGCCAGATTTAAGAAGAATTAGGCTGTCCTGATTTTTAATATCAAAATTTTAAGATGTTGTTATCAAAAAAATGTTTTTATAGTTTACTGATAGTGCCTTGTTTAATTGGTGTATTGTACCATATCTTCAATCAGTGTAACATTATTGAATTTCATCGGGTAAATAGTTCAAAGAGGTCATGCTTGTGTTTTCAGCTATGCTCCTGCTGGTGGACTGCCCACCTGAGGGCAAACAATTCTTGACAGTGGAGGGAAGTCTAAGACGGAACAACAAGAGCCAATGAACTGCACGAACCAGAGAGGGAACCTGGAAGTACACTAGAGGAAAACCAGTACATCAGAAGCAGTCAGATGAATGAGACCAGATTTAGTTCCCTCCGAGCAGTTAGGCTGCATTCACATCTAGGCGTTTTTACGCCCGACGCCGCATACACTGGAGGGGAAATGTAACATTCCCCTCTATGGAGATGGTTCACATCTCCACGCCGAACGCCGAAACACCGAACACCTGAAGCCCAAAACAAGTCCCAGACCCTTTTTTTCAGGCGTCTTCGGCGTTCAGCATATGAGATGATGGACCTCTCCAAAAAGGGGGTTAAAAACGAGGCATTTTGTCGCCGCAAATCGCGGTACAAAACGCCTCACATTTGTCGCCGCAATTTGCGGGCCAGGACGCGCAATTAGGTGTGAATGCAGCCTTAGGGTTCAAAGAAAGGGGTATTTGCAGCTGGGGAGGGTGGCAGTTAAGTGGACCAGTTTCTTTGGTCTAAATTGGCAAATCACATGTAGAAAACCAATGACATTGTATCTAATGCAGTCCAGGAAAATTAAAATTTTTTGATTGCTATTGATTACTGCACTTAGCCTTATTTAATACACAGCTCGTCATCAGTGTTGCCAACCGCCAGTATTTTTACTGGCAGCCAGTAAAAAATGGGCACTTTTCTACTGCCAGTAAATGCTAGTGAAAGAAAAAAGGTTGCTAGTAAAAAATATGGCTGTGACACTTGGCCGAGACCACCTGAGTGCCTGCTATAGTGTGTTGGGACTGTACCAGCAGTGTGTCACTTGAAGACATGGTGCAAGGGAACGGAGCAGCTGTAACCTCATATGCAGGTCTGCGGAACTGGAGGAAGACAAGCAGGGAGTGGCCTGAAGGGACCGCCTGGCATGAAGAGAAAGGGTCACTGACTCAGGAGGAGACGTGTCATGTTGGTGAGGTAACATCATCATCTGTGCTGCAGCACACTGCTATCAGTGTCACTGTGGAAGTCAATTTCATGTGTGTGTGCTGCCCATTCAAATTTGTTGCCGTCTATATTGCTGTCCCTGAGCTGAATAAAATAAGAAATATGTTTTTTGCCTTAATATCTACCTTAAATCTCTTTGCTAATTGAATATTGTACTTGTTTGTAGCCTAAATATTGAAGTTTGCACCTAAAACGGTAATTTTGTAACTTTTGGATATGCCAGTAAAAACTTGGCTGTGCCAGTACATTTTGGGTGTTGTGTCAGTACATTTTAATGTGGTAGGTTGGCAACACTGCTTTTCATAATTAGCAGTTGTGTCTGGTCACATCTCGTCTAGACAATTGTGTCTGGTTTTATCTCAGATAACTCCAACCTGCAAGGCATGGCAGATAGATGTATTATCTGCCAACTATGCTATGACATAGTATCATAGCCAGGACTATCTGTATGATTTTACAAAAATCTGTGTTAAGAATGCATTACTGTTTCTACAGCCTAATGTGTTATTTCCTTATCCAATCTGCATATTCTTCCTTTACGTTGTTTGCTAAGTATGAAGATAAGTAGGCCATTGTTGGATTGGACAGGCGGCATTGCAGCCATCGTGCACTCCCTATAAAACTTTTTCCTCGTAATGAGTGGATTAAAGCTTCAGAATAATTGTTAGAATTGAGAGATGTATCCACTTACAAACACCTGTAACGTCTGATATGTGAGTTTTTCCAAAGTCATAAAGCCCAATAGAATGTTGGGGCATATGTTTTACATTTAATAGTTGTATCACTCACTATTGAAGAGTGGCTTACATTAATGTCCTCTACTAATCATGTTGTTAGATGTTAGCCATTTACATATTAGTCCATAAAAGACTCCATAAAAAAAAAAAAAAATCTTTTAGCACAATTTTATAAAATTAATTTGCTTCTTACAAGTACAAAAAAGAAGATTCTTCACATTCTGAAATCCTTTGATGCCACTGTTAAATGCTGTAGGTCATAAAATAATAAGGAACAGTTAAGATCAAAATAAGCCCAGCTTTATTAACAAACATGTCTGCTTCTAAAATTCGTATTTGATGGGTTCCTACCACATTCTGTAAGAAAAATTCAGTGTTTTTCTATGCTAAATGCAGTCAATGACCCAAGGCAAGGATGAAGACAGTAAAGTCAGAGGAAAGTTAGCACTTCTAATTGCACTTATTAACAGTTAGTAACTGTTTTGAACCAATTTGATCAGTTACTCCTCTGTCGATACGGTTCAGTGAGCGTTCCAGTTTAGTACGGCCACCCAGGTGATTTGGAGGTTTTGTTCATATATATCTCCTTGGAGGGGACAGGAAGGGGGCGGGATGAGCGCCTTCAGATTACATACAGGAGAATCTCCTGTTTACTCTGTGGCATCTCTAATAGGAAGTCCCGTCTCCTGGGGTGCCATTGCATGACTGTGCTGTCTATCATAGGAGGCGGGACTTCGTATTAAAGAGACTGCCGGGTAAACAGGAGATTCTCCTGTATGTAATCGGTTGGCGCTCATCCTGCCTCCCTCCCGGTCCCCTCTAAGGCTGCAGATGGGCATCGATCAGGCTGCTCTGATGGCAATAGTAAGGCTGCATTCAGGGCAATGGTGATGCTGCATTTTTGGCAATGGTGAGGCTGCAGATGGACACTGATTAGGCTGCATTGATGGGCACTGACCCTTATTTTGCTTCATAGTTCTTTATTAAAAAAAAAAAAACATTTTTCCTGAAAGTTCCATCTTAAAGTGAAGGTGCGTGTTATACGTCGATAAATATAGTATATTTAAATAACACGCTCAAGATCATCTCTTCACCACACACAGCCACAAAGGCAAGATAATTCTTGTTGGGCAGTGTATTAGTGCTCGGATGAACACACTTAGACCACATTTCAATGGTTCAAAGAATGTTAGGCAAAATAGTCGGCCCTCACACATATTCACTTCATCAAATCTGGCCCTCTTTAAAAAAGTTTGGACACCCCTTCCCTAGACATTAAATTGTTACTAAACCCAATAATATGAAAATAGTTAATCCCCCCCCCCCCCCCACAGTGCTCACAGCGCTCACAGCTTATAAATCTTCTTTTTACAATAAAATACTACCACTATATACCTTTTTGGCTGGTCTGTATACCACAGTTTCTCCAGTGCTGAGAGTTCAGGTAGAAGGCGATTTACACTACAACCTGTATACACGCCCACTTGTGTGATGCCAATGTCATGTGAGCTGGCAATCTCTGAGAACAAGTAAATGTTCTCTCCAGCATAAAAGACACAACTGAGCATGTGCAGGTTGGCTACCCTAAGAATAGCGGCGCTTTACCACCGACGCCGCCCCAGTGTGAAAGGGGCCTTAAAGAAAACCTGTACCAAGAGAAATAAAGTGACTGCCAATATTAACCTTCCCTTTTGAAAATGTAACTTGCTAGTTGTCATGTTCCTCCAGTGGTTTAAATTATTTTTCAAGTCACCGACTTTAAGCAAATGAGCAGATCCTCTATTCTGACTTCACTAGTAGTTCACTAGCTGTTTACTAGTTACAGGTTAGGCAAGTACCATATTTTTGGAAGAAGGTAAGGAATGGCATCTTCCCTTGTAGCTGGCCAGCTAGAACCTGTCCTAGGTAGCTAATATAACCTACATGTATATACAGCTAAACCTGCTAAGAACCTAATGTAGAGCACATGTTTATATGTGAGAGACAAAAGCAGAGTTATTCACTGTGATTTTGTGCTTGGACATCATATAACAGTTGTATGTTGTGTTCACAGAAGGAAAAGAAAAAATATGCCTTTAAGGCCGCGTACACACGATCGAATTTATCTGCTGAAAACGGTCCGACGGACCGTTTCAGCAGACAAATTTGATCGTGTGTACGGGCGAACAGACAGGTTTTTCCAGCAGACAAATTTTAAAGCATGCTTTAAAATCTGTCTGCTGGGAACCCGTCTGTCCGACATGCCTGCTGGTTAGTACACTATACAGCGGACATATCTGTCCGCACATGCATCGAATGGATTTGACGCATGTGTGGAAGTATTTTACTTCCTGGTTCGGTGACGTGGCGGCATCAACGTCACCGCCACGTCACTGTGCTGTCTGCCGCCGGGGATTTTGGTTTGATCGTGTGTACACGATCAAACCAATCTATCCCAGCAGAAAAATCCGATCAAAGCGGTCTGTCAGACAGATTTGATCGGATTTATTTAGTGGTGTGTACACGGCCTAAGAGTCATTTGTTTGTATGGCAGCAGGAGGTAAGGAAAAACACAGTTGAATTCATGCCAGCAAGCATAGAGTTAAGCTTTTGTGACTCATCAGAAGCCTTGGCACAATCACAGCTAATCTCACATTGAGCAGAGTCTTGACCAGTCACAGCCAGCTTTACAAACCCTCTGTCTGGGAGGTTCCTAATACTCCATGTGCTGCTACATTATTCCACCACAGAGACACAGAGCCACATGGAGACAGAGAGCAGACACACAAGGCCAGAGTCTTGTTTTATGGAAGCCAGGGGCTAAAAATAGGTATGTGACACAGTTATATATATGTTCTTATTATAAATAGTGTGGTTAGAACTGTATACTGATTTAGTTGTGTGTTCACTTGTAGTTCCACCATACCTTCAAACCATACCGAACCGTACCATACCATATCATACCTTCAAACCAAACCCAACTAAGCTAACCCTGCAAAAGCAACCCTGCAAACCAAGTTGCAAACCACAGTTATACCTTTCAGAGAAATCAGAGAATGCTTTGATAACTTACAGAGAGAGAGAGAGAGAGAGAGAGAGAGACAGAGAGAGAGTAAATACTGAAGAAAGAAATATATCCACCATCTTATGTTAAATGACAATAATGAATATTTGAAGCACCATTTTCTGTTATACTTATTCATCACGTGTTTTTGTACATGGACTGTCTGCTGCAAAGCAGCAGTATTATATATGAAGAAAAGTTATTAAAGAAGTTATTTTAAGCCTTTGGTTTGCTCTTTAAACCTACTGCTTCCATAGAACGGCACTAGAGGAATTTCAGAGTAATGGACAGTCTTGTTGGACCGAAAAGTCAGAGATATCACAATTCTTCCAATGCCACAGCGCATGAGGCACTTCATAGTGCTGCGCCTGCCACATCCCTTTCTCTCCTAATATAAGTTGCCCTTAAAGTGTGTGCAATACCTAAGAACAAACATTTACTATATTGATATTTAAGCACATGTATTTCATAGATACTAAATAATAATAGATGCATAGATAGATTTTTTTTTTTCTTACTTGAATTATACTTTCAGTGTCCAGGTTCTTGGGCCCCAGTGACTTGTGCACCATTTAACCACCTGATCATCCAATTATTGACATTCCAGTTTGACTATAGTTTTAGATATTAGAGATGGATAATTATTTATAAAAAACAGTCTGTGCATTTAACTGGAATCACTGCTAGGAATTTTCTGACAAAATTATGATTTCACACCTAATTAATTTATTACTGAGGCACGAATGCTGACAAATTTGTTGGAAACAAAAGCACTAAATGGTTTAAAATTTTGGGCATTTCTTGTTTAATTTTAATTTCACGATTCATTAATTCTCTTGTTTGTGAATAGACTGCCAGTATTCTTTTCACTGCAAAGCTTTCCAACAATACTGTCCTTGTTACAACACCTGTTTAGTCTTTTGGAATGAAATTAAACATTGCAGCCACCTAAGTTACAATTAAATGGCATTATAAAAAGCATTTCTATATTGGGGTGTAGAAAACGTATTTTATTTGTGTCTTCTTTTTTTTTCAATTAATATTTTGGGTTTATTATTTTACACGATTGTACAGATGTTAGATGTGTGGTGTGGCATTTTAGTATACTTATTACGATGTCCCAGAGCTGGTGAATCACCATTTCCTCAGAGCTGCGCATACTGTATATTAATCAGGGCCGAAACAACTAATCGACCGACAACTAATCGATTATGAAAATAGTTGTCAACTATTTTCACAATCAATTAATCGGCCAGTAGATTAGTTGGAACTACAGTGCATCACACATACAGCTCAGTACACTGTCCATACATGTCAGTAAGTGCCTGAGACCATGTGAATCTGTGAGGAGCAATGCCTCATGGGACATGTAGTCCTGGACAGCAAGTGAGTGGTTCTAAAGGCAGAAGTTTTTTTCACCTTGCTAAAGGGGCGTTCTATATTATAATATGCAGCTATTGGGTCTCTCTGAAGGCAGGAGGAGCCAGAAGTTTCAGTGGGGGCCCCAGAAGAAGAGAATCAAGGCTGAGAATCAAGGGGCAAGGAAACCTTTTGTCATGGATATGCTGTAATGTTTGTGTGTCAGCTTACCTCCTCCATGTGTTCACCTTAGAGGCCAGTCACTCTCATCTGGCTGCCTAAATAATCTCTCCTCTAGCAAGGCTCCACCCCAGGCCCTATCAGGGAACTCTATATTAACCTGTGCACTGCAAGCCAGCTGTACTGATCAACGTTGTTTGTTAAGCATTGTGTGTTTGGGTTCCTGCTTGCTGTGTGCTACGTTTATCTCTGTGTACCGATCTTGGCTTGTCTCCGACTACTCTTGTTTGCCTGTGACCCTGACCCTTGGCCTGTCCCTTGTTTATCCTTGCCTGCTTGTCGCCCCGACCTTTGCTTAACCCTTCACTATCTCCTGTCCTGTTTGGCTGCTTCCCCTCTCTCCCTACAGAGCGTGACCTAAGGGACCCTGGGGCCCGCAACCTGGATTCAGCTGCAGCTAAGGCCATCCTCACCACTAGAGGCTCTGGTGAATTCCAGCTAAATCTTAGACTCCGCACCCTGGGGAATCTTGGGGTCAAGCTTCCTGTGGGATCCCTATTTGAGCCCCAGTGGACCTGTCCTCTGTATCCACTCTGTGGTCGATCCGCAGCAGTCTGCTTTAAGGTTCACTACCTTGTGGTGCACTCCTGACTCTAACGGGGTGCATCTGTCATCTGGCCACCGAGCGGAAGTGGGAGCTGGTTACATGTCAAAACGAGGTACCTGCCCCCCAAAAAATGACATGCCAAATGTGGCACGTCAGGAGAACTTAAAGTGGAAGTTCCACTTTTGGGCAAAACAGCCAGCAAAACTTTTTTTTTTTTATATACAGTATATCTCTTCTGTCTGTTATTCTCAGAGTGGATTAGAGATTTTTCTCCCTAACCATAGAATTGGTTATTTATATTTACCACTGAGATATTTAAGAATAAACTGCCTCTTTTTGAAACCTTACATATTAACTAAATTATACACCACACTTTTTAAGGTTATTTTCCAATTAAGCGAAGCAATAATCGGCCAACTAATTGATTTTGAAAATGATCGTTGGTTGCAGCCCTAATATTAATACCATATGTCAAAGTGTTATGTTAAATACCAAACTACTGTATGCTAAAAACACTGATAAAAAGGGAAATCACTGATCATTCCTAATCGTTTGCTTCTTTTCACTATGTGGTTAAAATGTGTCTGGTGAGTTTTTAGTTTCTGAGTCTAATTTAACATGCACTGTTTTAGTCCACAGTCATCTGGTGAACATATATTGCTGCCAACATGCAGGCTGTCAACTGCTGATCTAATACTGGCCATACAATAGTAGAAGTTTGTTTGAAAATGTATGCTTTCTAATTCTTTAATAATTAGTGGGGTCACATCGATGATTGTTTCATACTGGTGTATGCGCAGCTAAACGGTACAGGAGAAAAGAGTAGAATGGGTCTTATGTTTCTTCAACTTTCATTTAGATTCAAGTTATCTTATATCAATTAAATGATATAAGAGTGTTTGCTATTTAAAATGTTAAGGTCTGACTTTGCAGCCTTTCCATCCCTAGTGCTGTAAATCATAATGTACTGTAGATGATACAAAAATGTGAGCGTACTCACATTTGTGAGATATTGTACATAGTCGTAATAAACAAATATTGTATACTGGTTCAAATTCTGAAATTTATAAATACCAATTTAATGTTTATACTACTGGAAGTTTTATTTTTGCTAATCTGTCTTTTTGTACTTTTTTTTTTTTAGCAATTTTGTACGATAACATTATTTTTCTGATAAATATATATATTTAAAATATTTGATGCATTTCTATTTTTTTCCTAATTAGAATTATTGTTATTATAATCAGTAGTAGTAGTAGTAGTATTATTAATACTTTTTTGTGTGTGCTTATCTCCCATGTTGCTATACATCAGTGATACAAACAGTGACAAGTGACATATGTAATACAGGTACATATGTAAGACAAGCCCATTGAGTTGAATAACAAAACAACACATATGCTCTTTATATGTTTGCTATTTTATGCCGTACACATAAATTAAAAAATAAAGCTTTTAGCGGTATGCTACATCTTTTGATGCCAGTTTTCAGATATCAGATGGCTATCTTGCAATTTAATATTTTACTGTATTCATCTTTGTGACTGTCACCATGTTGTTGGATAGTCATCTTAAAATATCATAATTACATAGTAGAAGGATGTGGATTAGCAAGCTTGTTAAATTCTGGAGCAGTGACCTTTCTTTTGTGGGACTGACAGTACTGTGACAAATAAACTAAAGAAAGCAAATAGAAGATCAGTGCTTGTTAGTCTGAATATATTCATTACTGTGGCAGAAAAGTACACATGCCACCATAGATAAAATCACACTGCTGACCTTGGCATATAGTGGCATTTTGAAAGTCTCTGCAGCTATTAACTAATCTATTTTCTGCTTTTATAAAGCTATGAAACATAGTAATATTTTTGGAACATGCCTATAAGGCGGCGTACACACGATCGGACATATCCGATGAAAACGGTCCGCGGACCATTTCCATCGGATATGTCCGATCGGGAGTTTGATCCGATGGCGTGTACACACCATCGGATCAAATTCCCCGCCGCCGGACGGCGCGGTGACGTAGTGGTGACGCGGCGGTGACGTTGACGCCGTCGCGTCACCGCCACGTCACCGCACCAGGAAGTAAAACACTTCCGCGCATGCGCCGAATCCATTCGGCAGCGGCGCGGCGGCGGTGGGGGCCGACATGTCTGCTGGTAAGTGTACTAACCAGCAGACATGTCGGGCGGACAGATTCCCACCGGATAGATTTCAAAGCTTGCTTTGAAATCTGTCGGGTGGAGAAATCTGTCCGCTAGCCCATACACACGAGCGGAGATGTCTGCTGAAACGGTCCATCGGACCGTTTTCAGCAGACATATCCCCTCGTGTGTACGCGGCCTTAGACTTTTTAAATAAAAATTTAAAGCCATCAATGCAGAGTTGCCAATGGGAATCGCTGGCATTCATAGCTTCAGTCTTTCCAGCTGTTTAGTACTACACAGAGTTGCAATCTGCTTACATAAACAAGGCAGATCGCCGTTCTGATATGAGGGAAGGGAATAGTATAGTATAACAGTATAGTAAAACACTGATACCCCACCCCACAAATATTTTTAAGTCCGCAGCTACAAGTTAGAAGGCTGGCCGTAGGCCAGCCTGAGTTTATGGGAGGAGTCTAAGAGTACTTAAGACTCCCTCCTTGTCTGGGCTGGGTCGGCATCTGTTTCAGGGTGTGACATCATTTCTGCCCGTCAGGGTGACGCGCCACTTTCGACTGGGACAGAAATTTGTCCCTGGACTTCATTCAGACTGGCCCACTTTGACAGTTCTCTCCCAAGGCGGCCGGACAACACGCTGGCTGCTTAGGGGGGGCTGCCCTCCCACATCTCCGGGGTCATGCTAGCGGCATGGGGGGAGGTGGGCTGTCCATCTGTTTTTGTCCCGCTTTTCTGTCCCTGGGTTTCTGTCATAGCGTTTCTGCCCCTGGTTTTCTGTCATAGTGTTTCTGGCCCTGGTTTTTTGTCATAACGTTTCTGGCCCTGGGTTTCTGTCATAGCGTTTCTGCCCCTGGGTTTCTGTCAGTGTTTCTGCCCCACATTTTCTGTCATAGTGTTTCTGCCCCTGGGTTTCTGTCATAGCGTTTCTGCCCCTGGGTTTCTGTCATAGCGTTTCTGCCCCTGGGTTTCTGTCATAGTGTTTCTGCCCCTGGTTTTCTGTCATAGCGTTTCTGCCCATGGTTTTCTGTCATAGCATTTCTGCCCCTGGTTTTCTGTCATAGCATTTCTGCCCCTGGTTTTCTGTCATAGCATTTCTGCCCCTGGTTTTCTGTCATAGCGTTTCTGCCCCTGGGTTTCTGTCATAGTGTTTCTGCCCCTGGTTTTCTGTCATAGCGTTTCTGCCCCTGGTTTTCTGTCATAGCATTTCTGCCCCTGGTTTTCTGTCATAGCATTTCTGCCCCTGGTTTTCTGTCATAGCATTTCTGCCCCTGGTTTTCTGTCATAGCGTTTCTGCCCCTGGTTTTCTGTCATAGCGTTTCTGCCCCTGGTTTTCTGTCATAGCGTTTCTGCCCCACGTTTTCTGTCATAGCGTTTCTGCCTTAGCGTGTCAGGCTCAGCGGTATTTCTCATCCAATTTCTGCCCCAGGTTTTCTGTCATTGCTTTCGGCCATAGCGTGGCAGTCTAAGCGTTTCTGCCCCAGTTTTGCTGTCATAGCATTTCGGTCTGCACGATTTCTGTCATAGCATTTCTGCCCCTGGTTTCTGTCGTTGCATTTCTGCCTCAGCGTTACAGGCTCAGCATTGCTTGCATACCATTTCTGCCCCAGGTGTCTGTCATTATATTTGTTCCTCAGCGTTCAGGCTCATTGTTGCTCGCATACCATTTCTGCCCCAGGTTTCTGTCATTATATTTTTACCTCAGCGTTCAGGCTCAGCGGGTCTCCCATATCATTTCTTTCCCAGGTTTTGCCATAGCCTTTCAGTCTCAGCAGTTCTGCTGCCCCCACGTTTTCTGTCGTAACATTGCTGCCCCACGTTTTCTGTCGTAGCATTGCTGCCCCCCTCGTTTTCTGACGTATTTCTGCCTCAACATGTCAGGCTCAGCGATTTTCTCGTACAATTTCTGGCCCAGGTTTTCTGTTATTGCATTTGGCCATAGCATTTCAGTCTTGGCGTTTCTGCCCCAGGTTTTCTGTCATAGCATTTCTTCCCCCTCGATTCCTGTCTGTGTTTGTTTGTCTTGGCGTTGTCGTCTTCATGGTTACCATGTCCCATTGTACTTTGTCCACGTTGCACCTGGGTTGATTAGCTGGTGCTCACATCTCAGGATCTGTCACGTCTACAGATTCATACAGGCTGAGGTTTCGTTTTTTAATGCTTGTTGACCACTATCTTCTCGTCTGTTTACATACGGCATACGTTGCACGTTCATTCATTACACCTATACGATTACCCACCACAGTCCGTGGGTACACTAGCCCTGAGTGTTCAGTTAAATTGCCTGTCTCTGGGCTGCAGGTTACTCGGGCTAATGTGCCAGTCACACTAGGGGGGGGGGGGGGGTGTGCTGTCATCAGGTTCATTCACGCGCAGCGGTCTTGTTGTTTCTGCTCCTATTCTCATACATAGGTAGGCACAGAGGGGCGTTGTTGTTTCATGTCTGTTTACTGTCTTGTCTAGGTTGTGTTTCCTTAACTTGGGCTTGCTGCACGTCTGTTATGACCAGTTCAAGTGCATCCCTTCTACCAAGTGAGGGTCTTCAGTGCAGGGTAGCACCCCGTCATCTAGGTGTCAGTCCATACTTCAGCACTCAGCTGAGTTTGGCTCAGGAACCGGCGGTTTGCTTTGATTTGTTTCCAAGTTGTCCTAGATACTCTCGCTTACCAACATGGTACAGGTACTAGGCATTCTCTGGTTTGCAGTGTCAGGTGGGCCAAGCATGCTCTCCGCAACCTGGTATGGTTGTAAATCAGGGTGGAGGTAATTGAGACTCATGCACTCAGTGGCAAGGTGTCAGCGCATCCCCAGCTCCTGCTTTTTTTCTGCCGGCCATGTCATCATCCCTTTGGGTCCGGTCTATCAGGCCTTCTGGTTTTATGGCTAAGCTATGGGTGTTCCTCATTAGAGGCGGTGGTGGAATCTAGGTACCTGCTTATGGGGCTCATCACTGCATCATCAGGTTTTTTTTTCATAGGGTTTTGGCTTCAGCTGACAGTCATGCTTTCGTTACCAATCAAGTTTCTGGAGGCAGCTTTTCCAGGGGTGGTTGGTCTGGTTTCTCTACCTTCATGCTGTAGGTGGGGGGCTGGGCCTCCTAGGTACCTAGTGGCGAGTTCCAATAGCATTGGTACTTTGGGCTGCTCTTTTCTGCGAGACTTTTTTCATTAGGTACTTGTCCGTGGCTTGGCGTTTCAGAACTTGTGCAGTGGGGGGGGGGGGAGGTTTGCGTCGGCTTCCATACCGATATCAACTATCCTTGCGCTCAATCCCGTCAGTCCTGCCATTGTCAAGGTAAGTTTTTTTGTGCATCATCATCGGGTCGTGCTTCTGCCTGTAACATGCCAACCAAGTCAATCAGGTAGGAACGGGTTCTGTGTGTCTGGCATGGTTCCATGTTTAACAATGATTGTTGCCTTAGCGCATGGGCCTTATCCACCTGCTCCATCAAAATATCCATCAGGTATCCAGCACTTCAGGCTCCTGCCAGTTTGTCAATTTTTTGCAACTCACCCTCTCACTTTTTAATACCGAGTATGGGTAGGCCAGGGGTTGGGTTGTTTCCTCACGGAGCTACGTCACTGGTGTCCGGTTGAAGTATTCGTTCTGTTAGGCCATTATTGCAGGGGCTCCCCGGGCAGCCCTGGCTCCAATTGCCCTCACGTATTCTCTCATCACAACACTTCAGGCTCTCATTTGTGTTGTCTCGGGCAGCAGGCTCGAACCAATCTTTCTCGGGGCATTTGTTGAGTTCTGGGCTGCTTCACACGTTCAGTAGGGGCTTCCTTCCATCACAGGTCATGAGTCAGTGGCTTCTCCTGTCATAACAGGCACTTATCGGTTATACATACTGTGGCCATAAGGGCGTGCGCTGCTTTACTTGATGGTCACTTATTTACCCCTCTTCACCTAAATATGTGTCTTTTGCCCTCTTCTCAGGCATACCGACCAGCAGGCCAAAGGCACACCTCAGGCCTTGGTTATTAGGGTTATTGCATTCCTTACTCGAAGACCCTGATTACAAGTTAAAAGGCTGGCAGTGGGAGGAGTCTAAGAGTACTTTAGACTCCCTCCCTGTTAAGGCTGGGTCGGCGTCTGTTTAAGGGTTCCCACCCACCAGTTCCCCCCAGCTTTCATACATACTCATTATACATTTTTCTTATTCTTACATTCAGGGTATGCCCTCTTCTCAGGCATACTGACCAGCAGGCCAAAGGCACACCTCAGGTCTTGGTTATTAGGGTAATTGCATTCCTTACTCGAAGACTCTGATTACAAATAGGACATTTACCTGTCCAGGGAGCCCGTGATTTGGATCAGCTGTCGGGTGCAGCCGTTGCCATTGCTGGTAAGGGAACCGGCAGTGAAGCTTCACTGCTGGTTCCCTACTGCGCATTCACAAAGCGTGCTGTGCTTTCTAATTGGCCCGGCGGCGGAGGAAGGAGAAGGGGGAGGACCTTTCCCACTGCGCCGTTTCCGGAAGTGGGGAAGGGGACCTGTAAAAAACAGGCCCCTGTTCCCCCCTACCCTCTGAATGTTGCCGAATAAGCGGAAGTTCCACTTGTGGTTGAAACTCCGCTTTAAGTTACATTTATTATTCAGCGTGTTGTATGTGCTACTTTGTTCAAACTTGACCATAGATGGCTAAACTTGGCACCCCAGATGTTTTGGAACTACATTTGCCATGATGCTCATGCACTCTGTAGTGTAGTTGAGCATCATGGGGAAATGTAGTTCCAAAACATCTGGAGTGCCAAGGTTCGCCATCACTGATTTAGACATTATTTTAAAAATGATTACAAATGGCAGGTTTGATAAATTTTACAAAATGCACAGCTGCACTTGCCTACAACAGTTATTCTAGCGGCATAGTTTACTTGATCTGTGTACAGTAAATGCATGACTGGCTATCATAATGACAGGGAGAATGTGGAAATGTAAAATGCTGTCAGTTTAAAAAGGTGCAACCTTTATGAGACCTGCGTTGCATTTATAGTTGGCACCGTCCTCCTAGGCAGCTGTCTTTGTTTTGTATTGTATGTTCATATAAATGTGCAGATCACAGCTCAGCAGCTGCAATCACAAGGCGGGAAAGGAATAGAAATTGAGCGCAATAGACCATGTATAATTGATCGCAACCTTTTATACACATTTCATAGAGACTGCAGCTAGTTCTCTGCTGTTTCCATAAGTCTTTTGCATGATATTTTATTGGATCATTGTCAGCAAAAATCTGTTACCATATTTTTGGGGCTTTTGTGATACTAAAGGTAAACTAAAGTTTGTTCTTTTTTTTATGTTTAACCACTTCTTCCCATACCTGTGGACCAGAGCAGTCTTTACATTTCCACTATGGGCCATAATTCAGCAATAACTTTGTCATTACTTAAGTAACAAAGTAATAATCCATACTCTGTTTTTGTGGACACAATGGGCCGGATTCAGAAAGAATGGTGTAATTTTCGGCGGGCGTATCGTATCTCATATACACTACGCCGCCGTAACTTAGAGAGGCAGGTACCGTATTCGGAAAGAACTTGTGCCATAAGTTACGGTGGCGTAGTGTATATGGGCCAGCGTAAGCCCGCGTAATTCAAATAACTTACGCACAGCCCTATTCGCGTACAACTTGCGCAAATGACGTAAACGACGGAAAATTCGGCGCTGTTCCGACGTCCTTACTTAACATTGCCTGCAACTCATATAGCAGGGGTAACTTTACGCCGGTCATACGCCTTACGTAAACGTTGTATATTAATGCGCCGGGCGCAAGTACGTTCATGAATCTGTCATTTGCATATTCTACGCATAAATCTATGGAAGCGCCCCTAGCGGCCAGCGTAAATATGCAACTAAGTTACGACAGCGTATGGCAACTTACGTCGGTTGGCTGAAGCCATATTTCAGGTGTAACTAGGTTCCTCAATACAGGGCATAGATACGACGGCGCATCTTTTAACTTACACTGCATATCAATCCGGCATAAAGCCTTTCTGAATCTGGCCCAATCTGCTTTCTTCTGGCGATAATTGTCTTTCAATCTATATTTAATCTATAGACAAAAATACTGTATTTTCCAGTGTATAAGATAACCGGACGTATAAGACGACCCCCTAATGCTAATGTATTTCCTACTTTTTTGCCTATACTCACTGTATAGGATGACCCCCCCCCCCCCCCGAGGCTTCATATTTCCTAGATTTCCTTCTCAATCGAAGTTGGAGCCATATGGCACTGAGCCAATCACGGCGAGCTATGTATTCTATTGAATACAAAGCCTGCTCGGATTGGCAGAGCCTGTGACGTCATCGGCCCTCTCCGTTCTGACTCACTGTAATGTAGCTCGGATTGGCAGAGGTTGTCCCCAATCCGAGCAGGCTTAGCAGGCTCTGTATTCATCACAGGTTGCATCACTGATATCCATCTGGCGGCTGATTCACCCGGCGTATAAGACAAATCCCGGGTTTTGGATGTGAAATTTAGATGTGAAAGGTCATCTTATACTCCGGAAAATACGGTATGTAAAAATGGATATGTATGTTTTCTTTTTTTATTTTGACCAGTGTTTTATGTAAAATAGTTTTATTGCATATAAAAAATAACGCATTTCATTCTGTAATTTGACCTATTAAAAATGAAACTAAAGTGATGTTTTAGTACTAAGCATGGCAAAGTTATTTACAAATGCAAAAAAAGGCAGATTTTTTTTTCCAATCTTGAGACTTTCTTTTCATGTGACACTGAACAAAAAAAAAAAAAAAAATCTAAAAGTACATTTTTTTCTGGTCCAATGGACCGTTTCAGCAGACAAATCCGATCGTGTGTATGGGCTAGCGGACATGTTTGTCCAGCGGACAAATTTCAAAGCATGCTTTAAAATGTGTCCGCCGGAGACATGCCCGTTGGATATGTCCGCTGGTTAGTACACTAACCAGCGGACATATCTGTCCGCACATGCATCGAATGTATTCGACGCATGCATGGAAGTTTTTCACTTCCTGGTTCGGTGATGTGGGGCGTCAACGTCACCGCCACGTCACCGCGCTGTCTGTCTGCGGGGATTTTGATCTGATGGTGTGT
Source organism: Rana kukunoris (assembly GCA_029574335.1). Lineage (NCBI taxonomy): Eukaryota > Metazoa > Chordata > Amphibia > Anura > Ranidae > Rana > Rana kukunoris. The sequence goes on from CM056051.1 coordinate 135,281,396, forward strand.
ACACGCCATCAGACCAAAATCCGATGAGACATGTCCGCTGCAAACAGTTCGTCGGACATGTTTGAGCGGACATGTTTCATCGTCCGTACGCGGCCCTACAGTTTGATAGTTCTCATATTGCTCTTTTTGCACAATTGTTGAGTAGAACAGAAACCAAAATGGTTTGAAACTACCTGCCAAGTAAAGGTTGAAATGAACTCTTATGCATATTTATCATTATTTTAATTATTTACAAGATAATTTAATTAGCATAAACAAGATTGAATGTGCAATATTTCTGTCAATCATATTACAAGTGGTGCTATAAACTATTGTTCATAGTGTTTATACTAAACTTCTAAAATGCATAATTCATTATATTGGAGCAGATTAAATAAAATCACTCCAAAGTGGCATAATTGACTAAAGTTCGCAAAGCCTAATCCATTTATTTATGCATGCATCAGTGCAAAAATAAAAGTATTATAACAACGCTGGTAAGATTGTAAATGTATTAACACTAACAAAGTACAGTATGTTGATGGATTGTTTGCATAATCCTTTCTGTCAATTGTAGTCAGAATATACAGTCAGTATATACAGTAAGTATAAACTAAGTATAATAATAAGTATTGAAAAGTCACCATTTTTCTAGGTAAACACATTTCTAAAGGTGCTATTGACATGAAATGTTCACCAAATGTCGGTAATGACCCATGCAATCTATACATACAAAGAAACCAAAACAAATACGTTCAGAAATTAAGTTATGTTAATAAAATGGAATGTCACAGGGGAGAAGTATTGAACACATGAAGAAAGGGAGGTGCAAAAAGGCATGGGAGGCCAAGACACCAACTGAAAACTATGAGTATTTAAAAAGCAATCCTGCCCCTTGTCAGTGAAAATTAATGTCAGCTGGTTCAGTCTCAACTTATTATTAAGGTATCATACAAAAAAACATCTCATGATGGGTAAAAGCAAAGAGCTCTCTCAAGACCTTTGCTACCTTATTATTGCAAAACATACTGGGGGGCACTGGTTACAGAAGGATTTAAAAACTTCTGAATATTTCAGTGAGCACTGTTGGGGATATAATCCAAAGATTTCTGATAGAGGAGTGAAAATAATTATCAGAAAAGTTGTCCAGGAGCCAAGTACCAATTGTGGAGAGCTTCAGAAAGACCTGGAATTGGCAGGTACAATTGTTTCAAAGAAAACGATAAGTAATGCACTCAATCGCCATGGCCTGTATGCATGCTCACCACGCAAGACTCCATTGCTAAAGAAAAAACGTGTTGAAGCTTGTTTAAAGTTTGCTGAACAACATTCAGACAAGTCTGTGAAATATTGGGAGAGTGTAGTCTGGTTAGATATGACCAAAATTGAACTGGTCAAATGGCAGTGCACATTACCCCAAAAACACCATACCAACAGAGAAGGTGGGCACATCATGGTGTGGGGCTGTTTATCAGCATACAGTACCGGCAAACTTCATATCATTGAAGGAAGAATGGAAAAAAGGTACCAAGACATTCTTGATAAAAATCTGCTGCCATCTACCAGGATGATGAAGATGAAATGAGGGAGGACATTTCAGCAAGACAATCATCCCAAACACAAAGCCAAGGAAACTCTCAATTGGTTTCAAATAAAGAAAAAGCTGCAAGAATGGCTCAGCCAATCACCTGACTTGAATCCAATAGAAAATCTATGGAAAGAACTAAAGTTTAGAGTTCATAGAAGAGGCCCATGGAGCCTTCAGTATTTGAAGACTGTGGAAGAATGGGCCAACGTCACACCTGAGCAATGCATGCGACTAGTTTCTTCATGCATGAGATTTTCCATAGATTTTCTATTGGATTCAAGTCCGGTGATTGGCTGGTCCATTCTAGCAGCTTTATTTTCTTTCTGTGAGTTTTTTTTAGCTTTGTATTTGGGATTATTATTAATATACAGGATTTACATAGCGCCAACAGTTTGCGGAGCGCTTTATCATTGTCTTGGTGAAATGTCCACCTTGTTTCATCTTCATCATCCTGGTAGATGGCAGCAGATTTTTATCAAAGTCCTAGTACATTTTCCCATCCATCCTTCCTTCAATGACATGCAGTTTGCCACTAACATATGCCAATAAACAGCCCCACACCATGATGCTCCCACCTCCAAACGTCACTGTTGGTATTGGGGAGATTTTGGGGAAAGGTGCAGTGCCATTTGACCTCCAAATATGGTGTGTATTATGGCATCCAAAGAGTTCAATTTTGGTCTCATCTGACCAGACTATATTCTCCCATTCTGCTAATTTCAGGTCTTTCTGAAGCTCTCCACAAGTGGTCCTTGGCTTAACTCTTCTGATAATTTTTTTCACTCCTCTGTCAAAAATCTTGCGAGGAGCACCTGGTCATGGCCTGTTTAGGGTGAAATGTCCTTTCCACTTCTGGATTATGGCCCCAACAGTGTTTACTGGAACATTCAGAAATGTTTTAATCCTTCTGTAACCAATGCCATCTGTATGTTTTGCAACAATAAGGTTGAAAAGGTCTTGAGAGAGCCATTTGCTTTTACCCATCCTGAGATGTTTCTTTTGTGACACCTTGGTAATGAGACTACTTTTTATAGGTCATCAGTTGAGACTGAACCAGCTGATATTAATTTGCACTGACAAGGGGCAGGATTGCTTTCTAATTACTGATAGATTTCAGCTGGTGTCTTGGCTTACTATGCCTTTTTGCACCTCCCTTTCTTCAGGTTTTTAATACTTTTTTCCTGTGTCATTCCATTTGAATACACATAACTTAGTTTCTGAACTTATTTGTTTTGATTTCTTGCATGTTGTGTGTATGGATTACATGGATTGTCATCAATATGTGGTGAAAATTTTAAGTACATTTAGAAATATATTTACCTAGAAAAATGGTGATGAGTTAAATACTTATTTTTACTGCTATACATTTGGGCCGGGATTCAGATACATTGGCGTATCTTTGTGCGGGCGTAGCGTATCTCCTTTACGCTACGCCGCCGCAATGTTGAGAGGCAAGTACAGTATTCACAAAGCACTTGCTCCGTAAGTTGCGGCGGCGTAGCATAAATTGGCCGGCGTAAGCCCGCCTAATTCAAAGTAGGAAGGAGGTGTTTGTCTATTCTATTTAAATTAAGCGTGACCCCATGCAAATGAATGGCCGATTAAACGGCGCATGCGCGCGAATGCTCAGAATCACTCGGATACGTCGGCTCAATGCCTACGACGGCATCGTTTCCTGGCCCATACCTTTTCATTACCTGTGCCTGCTATATGAGGGGTAACTTTATGCCAGACGTAAGCCTTAAGCAAATCGCGTATATGAAACGGCCAGGCGCATCTACGTTCGTGAATCGGCGTATCTTACTCATTTGCATATTTAAAATGGGAACGCCGAATGCGTCCAGCGTAACTATGTGCCCACGATACGCCGATGTAGGCAAGTTATGTCGTACAGCTGAAGCCATGTTTTTCAACGTATCTCGCTTTGTGAATCGGCGCAAGTATACGACGGCGCACATTTGTACTTACAACGGCGTATCTCGAGATACGCCGACGTAAATCCTTTCTGAATTCCGGCCATATAATATATAATTTTTTTTTAAAGTCCTTATACCTAGGATCTATTTTGGTACCTTAACCACTTAAGACCCGGACCAATACGCTGGCAAATGACCCAAGGGTTTTTTGCGATTCGGCACTGCGTCGCTTTAACAGACAATTGCGCAGTCGTGCGACGTGGCTCCCAAACAAAATTCGCGTCCTTTTTTTCCCACAAATAGAGCTTTCTTTTGGTGGTATTTGATCGCCTCTGCGATTTTTATTTTTTGCGCTATATACAAAAATAGAGCGACATTTTTGAAAAAAAATCAATATTTTTTACTTTTTGTTATAATAAAAAACCAATAAACTAAATTTTAGTTAAACGTTTAGGCCAAAATTTATTTAGCCACATGTCTTTTTAGTAAAAAAAAAAAATCGCATTAAAAAAAAATTAGCTACCTAGTGGGAACAGCGACACTAATACAGCGATCAGAAAATGATCGCTTAGTGATGCTGGCAATAGGGAGTGAAAGGGTTAACTAGGGCAGTGATCAAGGGGTTAAAACTTTATTGGGGGGGGGCTACCCTGACACTAACACTAACTGACTGTCACACTGACACTAAATACAGTAATCATACATGTATGATTACTGCATTCAGTGACACTGTGACAGGGGGGGGGGGGGGGGGGCGAACGCGGGGGTTAAATGTGTTTTTGTGTGTGTGTAAGTGTGCTGTTGGTGCAGACTTACTTGCTGTGTTGCGATCTCTCCTCAGCGGCGCTTGAAACAAACGCCGAGGGAGAGATCAGATAGCTTCCTCCTTCCTGTGTTTACACAGGAGGAGGAAGTGACAGGGCGGGCGGGCGCGCGCATTGGCTGGGAGCGATCCGGAGGGGGCGGGTGAAAACGGATAGCCGCCCCCTCTTGTCGGATCGCTCCTGCAGCCGGGCGGACCGCCGCATGTACGGGGGGGGGTCCGATCCCCCGATCCCCCCCAAGGCACCAACGTATATATATACGTTGATGTGCCTGTCGGTGCCATTCTGCCGACGTAAATGTACATGCGGCGGTCCTTAAGTGGTTAAAGTGACACTAAACTAAAAAACATTCTACTATTTATTCTAAACTCAAGAAAGAAGCTTCAAATGCCTTTTTTTATGTGATCCGACTTCCCATTAGATGCTACATTTGTTATTCATGGTCTAAGAGCCGGTTCACACAGGGGCGACTCGTCAGGTGACTCAGCCGCCTGACAAGTCGCGCTGTGCTCTATTCAATAGAATAGTTCTAATAGGAGTGAGTTGCTCCGACTTAAAAAAAAGGTTCTTGTACGACTTTGAGGGTGACTCAATACAGAAGTCATTTTGCAAGTCGCCTCTCAAGTCGTCTTAAGATCGCCTTGCCGAGTGGCCACCAAACTCGTGTCGCCCCTGTAGCCACCCTTTCTCGCTCAATCCTGTGATGGACTATAGACTGAGGACTATGGACTATGTTGTTTGTAGTGTGCATAGAGAAGAGCACACAACCAAAACTAACAAGTACTGCTCGTACCAAATGTAAGTAGAGAAAGGAGAGGTTCTGGAGTACACAGAGAACGTTGCAAGGAGACAGAAAAACACAGTAAGAAGCGATTTTATAAAAAATTGGTTACCGGCCCATTAAGTTTGTAGGACTGTGGACACACCCTATCAGGCACGTTGTGTCCCAATTGCACTTCACCAGAGGTAGGAGATCCTACAGGATGTCTCCAACTTACAAGCAGACCTAATTGGGAAATGATATGTCAAATAAGCTTTAATTTTGATAAATGTAATGCACTTGGGGGCTTACAATATGCATTACATATACATACTAGGAGGAGTACAACTGGGGAAATCCATGGTGGAGAAGGGTCTGGGGGTTTTAGTAGATTATAAACTTAATGGCATGCAATGGCAAGCTGTGGTTTCCAAAGCGAGCAAAGTGCTTTCCTGTATTAAGAGAGGTATAGACTCCAGACAGAGAGAGATAATTTTTCCCCTCTACAAATCATTAGTAAGACCTCATCTGGAATTTCAGTTTTGACCACCAGTTCACAAAAGGATATCAGGGAACTGGAGAAAGTGCAGAGAAGGGCAACCGAACTGCTAAGAGGCATGGTGGAACTCGGCTATAAGGAAGAATTTAAGGAACTGAATTTATTCACTCTTGAGAAGAGGAGATTAAGGGGGGGTTATAATCAACGTGTATAAATACATAAGTGGTCCATATAGTGTTGTTATTCACTTTAAGGTCATCACAGAGGACAAGAGGGTACGCTTATCTGGAGAAAAAGAGATTTAATCTCCAAACGGAAAGCTTTCTTCATAGTAAGAGATGTAAAAATGTGCATTGGACACTTTGGACTGGCCAGCTCAGTAGATTGGGGATTTATTGGGGATTATTTTGCCTTCCTCTGGATCAACTGTGGGTCTAGGATTGTGTATATGGAGGTTTTCAATTTGTATGTGTTTTTGTTTTTTGTTTTTCACTGTGAACTGGATGAACGTGAGTCTTTTTATAAACATGGCAACTATGTAACGTGTTCAGCCTCTATAGTAATCTTTGTGGTGATGCAGTCTTGTGTCTCTCTCTGGTAATGTGCAACTTTCTCAGACAATGTCTTCTTTATAGCAGTCTCTTTCTCCTAATGTGCAGCTCTGGTGAAATTCTTTCTGGAAGCCCCCTTAGCACTCATTTAGGTAACATGCAGTCTTTGTAGTACTTTTTGTTATAATTTACAACTCTTAAGCCCTGTACACATGATCAGTTTGTCTGATGAAAACAGACCGATGGACCGTTTTCATCGGACAAACCGATCATGTGTGGGCCCCATCGGTTTGTTTTCCATCGGTGAAAAAAAATAGAACATGTTTTAAAATATTCCTATGGATAAAAAACAGATAGAAAAAAACGATCGTCTGTGTGGAAGTCCATCGGTCAGAAATCCACACATGCTCAGAATCGAGTCGACACATGCTCGGAAGCATTGAACTTAATTTTTTTCAGTACGTCGTAGTGTTTTACGTCACCGCGTTGGACGCGGTCTGATTTTTTTTGACTGATGGTGTGTAGGCAAGACTGATGAAAGTCATCTTCATCGGATGTCCGATGAAAAAATCCATCGGATTAGATTCCATCAGATATCCGATTGTGTGTACAGGGCTTTATGGTTTTCTTAGTCAATGTACACCTCTCATGGCACTTTCCCAGATAAGGTGTCTTCTTCATAGCAATCTCTATCTGGTAATGCGCAGTTCTTATGACATTCAGCCTGCTATCCTTTCTGGTTTCTCCACTGTCCACCAGCTGGCTCACTTCACTTTAATGTCACAGATTTCCATTTTGAACTTCATAAATGAGTAAACATTTAATGACCAAGCAAAATGGAGCAATATGAAGATCAGTTATCTCTGTAATCTCTTTAAAACATAACTACACACTGCATCTGAGCACCACAAACCAAAAATATTTAAAGCTAACTGACCCATCCATAAATGTCTCTGTTTTATTTTGCTGAGAAAACACTTTGGAAAAGCAACCCCTAGCATTTGTGGCCATGGCCATATTGAATAAGGGCTAGATGTCTTGTGTAGCATATACTTCCTGGAATCCATCTGCCCTTGGGGGTGCAGGCAGGTGGGTATTCGTTGAGAAAACTCCTCCTCCCCCTTGAAGACTCCTGAGATATGACATCATTTGCCTAGGCCTGGAAATCAGGAAGTAACTGAAATGTAAAAAAAAAGCGTTTAAAAAAGTAAATATAATATAGTTTCCTATCTATTTACTAATGCCTCAACCTCCGCAACATCTCCAAGATACGCCCCTTTCTAACCAACAACACCACAAAGCTTCTAATCTACTCCCTGGTCATCTCTTGAAGTTATCCATCCATAACTTGGGCCCCAGCTAAATCACTAATCTGGTCTCAAAATACCAACCATATTGTTCTCCTCGCTCCTCCCAGGACTTCCTGCTCTCTAGCTCCCTTGTCACCTCATCCCATGATCATCTCTAGGACATCTCCTGAGCCTCTCCCATCCTCTGGAATGCTCTACCCCAGTCTGTCTGGATATCTCCTACTTTGCCCACTTTCAGATGTTCCCTGAAAACACATCTCTTCAGAGAATCCTATCTGGCCCCCACCTAACAACTGTACATTTTTTTTCTCCATCAACACATCCCCCATGGGTATTAGCTCTTGACCCTCCCTCTTAGACTGTAACCTCTAATGAGCAGGACTCTCTGATTCCTACTGTTTTTTTAAAGGTTATTGTAGTTGTCATTTACAGCATCTAATATAGAGGGAGGTAATGATTCATGGAAGGATTGTTCCCTATATGGGATATTTGTGCTTAGAAATGATGGTAATTATAGTGATGATCATTATAATTAGGGTTGTCCCGATACCACTTTTTTAGGACCGAGTACAAGTACCGATACTTTTTTTCAAGTAGTCGCCGATACCGAATACCGATACTTTTTTAAATGTGTCCCCAAATGCAGCCATGTCCCCCACATATTGCAGACATGTCCCCCACATATTGCAGCCATGTCCCCCACATATTGCAGCCATGTCCCCCACATATTGCAGCCATGTCCCCCACATATTGCAGCCATGTCCCCCACATATTGCAGCCATGTCCCCCACATATTGCAGCCATGTCCCCCACATATTGCAGCCATGTCCCCCACATATTGCAGCCATGTCCCCCACATATTGCAGCCATGTCCCCCACATATTGCAGTCTTGTATGTCCCCCACATATTGCAGCCATGTCCCCCACATATTGCAGCCATGTCCCCCACATATTGCAGTCTTGTATGTCCCCCACATATTGCAGTCTTGTATGTCCCCCACATATTGCAGTCTTGTATGTCCCCCACATATTGCAGCCTTTTCCCCCCCACATATTGCAGTCTTGTATGTCCCCCACATATTGCAGCCTTGTCCCCCCACACATATTGCAGACATGTCCTGTCCCCCCATACCTGATGGGTCGCAAAGCCGCCGCATACCGCCGTTAATCCTGGTGCATGACAACGGCGAGCATTACAAGCTTTCGCTTGTATACTTCTAAAGCCCGCGCTGCCATGTATAGACACTCCCCCTCTCGTGATTGGTCGGATCCGTCCAATCACGAGAGGGGGAGTGTCTATACATGGCGGCGCCGGCTTTACAAGTATACAAGCGAATGCTTGTAATGCTCGCCGCTGTCATGTACCGGGATTAACGGCGGTATGCGGCGGCTTTGCGGCGACGGTAACGGCGGTAGCAGCGGCGATGGCGGCGGGGGGGGGGTATTCTATTTCGGTATTTGCGGGAGTACAAGTACTCCCGCAAATACTCGGTATCGGTCCGGATACCGAGTATAGTATCGGTATCGGGACAACCCTAATTATAATTCTTCTTTATTTCTTGTTTTTGCTATGCAAGGTGATGGGACCGTGTTATTTTATGATGCCCACACTTAAGATGGCCACGGTCTATTTCTAGATCATAAACTAAAACTAAAACTCTAAATGCTGTAACAACCTAACAAAACGGACCTTAGTTTACAGAATAACTTTACTGTAATACATTAAGCTTGGGTATTACAGGGGTATTTATATTTAAAAAGTGAAATTGTGGGTGGAACTCCCCTTTAACCCCCCTGGCGGTATCCCCGAACGTGACTCGGGGTGTTTTTTTTGTGCCATTATCGGTAAACCCGAGTCACGCTCGGGGTAACTATGCAGAGCCTGCAGCGCTCGCTGGCTTACCTTGTTCCTGGATCCAGCGATGCATCCACGCTGTGTGAGCGAGCGGGTGCTCGCTCGATTCACACAGTGTCCCCGAGTGCCGTCGATCTCCGTTCCCTGCGATGCACGGGAGCGGAGAACGGTGCCAAATTCAAAAATTCTAAAACGTAAACAAACACTATACATACAGTACACTGTAATCTTATAGATTGCAGTACTGTATGTAAAAAATACACACACCCCTTGTCCCTAGTGGTCTGCCCAGTTCCCTGCATGTTCTTTTATATGATAAAAACGGTTCTTTCTGCCTGCAAACTGTAGATTGTCCATAGCAACCAAAAGTGTCCCTTTATGTAAAAAATGGTTTTAGATCAGCTAGAAAACAGCGATAATAAATTTGAATCACATGCAGAATTGAGCGATAGCGATTTGTGGGGAAATTCGTCATAAAAAAAAAAAGATAATGACAGCGACAATTCTGCAACTGAGCAAATTTCAGTGTTTTTGAGTTGATTACATTATTAAATAATTTTTATTATAATTATATTATTATTTGTTATAATTATTTATAATTATTTATATTATAATTTATCATTTTGTTTTTAAATAAATAGACTCGTCTTTGGTCAGATTTAAGTGAGTTATTCCTAAGAATTACAGGCCTACATTATAAAACGCCAAATTTCCTTGCAAATAATGGTACCGCTTTCAGCACCTAAAATCAGAAAGAATCATACCGCCAGGGAGGTTAAATGGAAGGCTTTGTAAAATTTGTCAGTATTTGTGATTTTATTTTAGATTTTAAAATAGGCAATATATCAATAAATTATAAAACCATTAGTGTGGATCTGGGATAAATATCATTAGCTTAGGTCTAAACAGTAAGTAAATGTCCTTCATTTAACCATGTTAATGATGGGATTAGCTGGCTAAGCAAGCTCATCTATATTATTAAGTCTGTCTTTATAATGAATCACTCTCATTTTATACTTTTTCAGTTTGAGTATTAAAGATGTGTGACAGTGGGCTGGGCTTTGTGTAATGTTTAAACAGCAATGGATGTAAATGTTATGTTTAGTTATTAGGAACAATTACTGCATTAAATTAGGTGTGTCTTATAATAATGTTTTATTTTTTATTTATATATGTGCATTTTATAGGTAGCTACAAGTAAGTACATGTTCGGGTGTGTACTCTATACAGCAGTAAATTTCAATTAAAAAAAAAATATTTAGACTGAGATTAAAAAGATATTTAAAGCAAACCTGTGCTGTCAACCTCCTCCCTATAGCTCAGTGGTTCTCACCCTGGGGGTCAAATGACGATTTGCCAGGGGTCTCCGAACCCTGGGCTTTTCCTGAAGCCCACACAGCTCTCTATGCTTTTCGCAGTTGCCCAGCAGGGCTGTTCCTGAAGCCCGCGGCTGCCCAAACAGCCTCATCGCAGAGACTAGAGGTCAGCTGACTGGTGAGGAATGTGACATGGGAGGGGCTGGAGGAGACCTTATCTCCTGATTTCAGGATAGGTGTCACTGCTGCGGGACACTACAAAGTCGGAGACACAGTAAGTAACACTACCTATGATTATAGTTGCCATTAAAAGCCCCCACTACAGTTCTCAGATAAGCAGATGAACATGATCAAGAGCACCAAAGTTGGCTGATCAGAACCCCCCACTGCAGTGCCACTCATCCCATTCCCCCACCCCCCAAAGAGTAAAAAAAAATAAGAATACATTAAAAGAGGGGGAGGAACAAAGAAAATCGGAGAGAAAGAATCAGTGAAAGAATGAGAAAGAACAAGAAAGATGGCTAGAGAGAGAGAGGGATGGGGGAAAAAAAACAAGAAATTAGGATAGAGAGAGATAAAAGGGAAAAAATGAGAACAAAGAAAGAGTGGTACATTCTAAAATGTACCATAAGGGGTTTAATACTGTACGAGTGGAAGGGACTCAGGGATCGCTAAATGTCTGTGGGTTAGGGGCGCAAATTACTTGTCTTGCCTTGGGTGCTGACAACCTACGCTACAAAAATAATTTGAATTTTGGGGGTCCCCACAACTTGGGAAATTTTATCAAGAGGTTGCAGCACTAGAAAGGTTGAGAACCACTGTTCTAGCTTCTTCTACATTTCTTAACTCCTCAGAAAATGTTCTCCTGTAGAAGCGAGGAGGAGGAGTAGACTTCTATAGGCACGGTGCTCTGATCAGATCTTATGCAGGGCTAAGGACTCTTTCCCGACCCATGTGACCGCATGGCTAAAGCACAGGTTCCCTTTCAGTCTTCAGCTGAAACTGATCTTTGTGATGAGCATCTGAAAGTACACATTACATAGCTGTTTGATAATCTGAAAATTGCCAGGCTTAAACACCAACCAGGAAACCGTCGTCCGAGCAACCAAAGATAATGTCAATAAGGTGCGTTCATGGGAGAAACTCATAATCAGCCCATTGCCATTGTAGACATAACTACTGTGCCTATCTGGTCTCATTCTGTGATGATACGAGAGGTTGGTTTTAGGTGTCACCTTTCAATGATGGCATCCGATTAGATTATCACCTCATCCACCTTTGGTGTGAATGATGAGCAAACAGATCCTCTGCTTTTTTTTCCCCACTATCTACACCAACATGGTATAGCTGTGATAGGTAGAGGAAGGTAGAGGCGAGGTGTTTAGAAAGGACTATTCACTGGCAGAGAGGTTAACACCTCTGCCAAGGGTCGGTAGGTGGCGCTGCACAGCATAGTTTCCATGCATATAAAGCTTTCTTGTTCAATTAGAATTGGACAATTTTTATTTATTTTTTTAAAGGGGTTGTAAAGACAAAAATATTTTCCTCTTAAATTAAAGTCTGACAGTAGCTGATAAAGTAAAAATTAATGTTTTGCATTATAACTAGTTTGATACCTGTTGAAATCGAGTTGTTTTATTCACCTCCGTCACTCCTGAAACGTTATTCTCACTGACTTCCTGGTTTGTGGCGCGCATTCATTCTTGCTACATCACGGCCTAATGGGAACTACAGTTTCCATTAGGCTTAGCCTCCATGCCTGTGAGGGATAAGAGAGCATCTTCACGCAGGGCTGTAGTCATAGGGAGGGGGTGAGCACATTCTGCTTTCCACCATGCAAAACGGCTCAGATGCTGGTGGAAAGCAAGAAGAGGAGAGACAGGAAATGGCATTTTCAAACCTGGATTACTGTATTTTGGAGGTCAAAAGAAAAAACAAGGTAAGTGATATTTAAATGCTCTAGCTTACAGCAATCAATTGATGTAATAAAAAACGAACCTTTAGTGTTCCTTTAATGTTAGATCCTTTGCCAATTACTTATCTAAATGTTTACACCTTAAACACAAAGAATGCATTTGTGAAGGGACCCCAATTCATAAAAGTAAAGCTGAACTTCAGGCTTGCCTTCTGCATTGCACAGACATCGCGTCCTCCCGACCCACTGATTGGCTCCCCCTGTGGGCAATCAGCGCAAGCGTGCCCTGCTATCTTTGTTTGAAATGACGTACTAGTATGCCGTTTCAAGCAATAGAGCCCCCCTGCTGCAGTATATCTGCGGTGGGTGGTTTTTAACCACTTCAATACTGGGCACTCAAGAGCTCATTAAATCTTTGTAGTGAAGTGGCTTTGTGGCACATTCTTTCTTTGGTAGCATGGTCTGCTCAAGATTTCCACATAGAAATAGAAGAGTGTGGAGGATTGGATATTGGCAGTAATTGTGCACTTTATTTAGATTGTTTATGTTTATTGATTTAGCACAGTATTTTAGAAGTATTCACATGAATTGGAATTACATTAATTGTATTTAGTATTATTTATTTAAAGGGACAGCACACTCTAATACATTCTTTAGTTTTATTATATCTCACACTCAGATATGTGGTGGATTGCAGTCCCCTAATTTTATTCATTTGATTTATTGTATTTAATTTATGTAAAAAAACTCCATGCCTTTGGTCTCTGTGACTGTATTCTTTGCTGGTTCTCCTCCTACTTATCCAACCTCACCTTTAGCATTACTTACAATTCTACCTTTTCCTCTCCTCCCTCTTTCTCTGTCTGGGTCCCCCAAGGTTCTGTTCTTGGACCTCTCTTATTCTCTATCTACACCTCCTCCCTGGGTGAGCTAGCCTTCCATGGCTTACTATACCATCTTTACGCTTACGACACCCAAATATATCTCTCTACCCCTTAGCTCACTCCTTCAGTCTCCTTATGCATCACTAATTTACTAACAGACATATCAGCCTGGATGTCACAACACTTCTTCAAACGCAATCTATCCGAAACCAAGCTCGTAAATTTTACCTCCCCCATCTGCCTCTTCCCCTGATTTCTCTGTCAAGATCGATAGCGCTACTATCAGCTTGTCCCCACATGCCAAGAATCTAGGTGTAATCCTGGACTCACGGCCAATCACTGTCTAAATCTTGCTGCCTCAATCTCCGAAACATCTCCAAAATACACCCCTTCCAAAACGATGACACCACAAAGCTCCTAGTTCACTCCCTCGTCATCTCCTGCCTCTGCAACTCCCTACTTACCTTTACATAGGCTGTCCCACCTTCAATCCATCATGAATGCTGCTGCCAGGCTCATCCACCTTACCAACCGTTCAGTGTCTGCTACCCCTCTCTGTCAATCCCTCCATTGGCTATCACTCACCCAATGAATTTAATTCAAATTGCTTACAACAACTTACAAAGCCATCCACAACTCGTCCCCCAGCTACATCACTGACCTAGTCTCCAAATATCAACCTACTCGTTCTCTTCGTTCCTCCCAAGACCTCCTGCTCTCTAGCTCCCTTGTTACCTCCTCCCATGCTCGCCTCCAGGACTTTTCCCGAACATCTCTTATCCTATGGAAATCCCTACCCCAATCTGTCGGACTGTACCCTACTCTATTTGCTTTTAGACGAGCCCTGAAAACCCTCCTTTTCAGAGAAGCCAATTCTACCCCACCTAACAACTAGACATGTGCACACTGAAATATTTTGTTTCGGAATTTAGTTTTCGCCTAAAAAAATTAGTAAAAAAATTTGTTTTTACTTATTTTGTTTTGTTAAAAAATGCATTCGCCCGAAAATCTGAATTAATTAAGGTCGACTCTGTCATTGAAGGCTCATGGTGTCTTTCAAATTTTCGAAGAAGATTTGACGGAGCAGCTAAACTGTACGACGCCGCAATTGTACATTTCCGGTCGGATGTTCCGCCTACAAGCTATAGAAGAATTCTAATGTTGTATGACTAGTAAGAATTATATTTATAAATTATTATTAGTCAACCAACATTCAAATTTTTCTATAGCCCATGGGCCGAGCATTTGACCGGAAATGTACAATTGTGCATCGTACAGTTTAGTTGCTTGTTGAATCTTATTAGAACTTTCGACACACCATAAGCCTTCAATGACAGATCAACGTTTGTATGTTTTTCGCTGCTTCGTCAAATCTTTGTCGTTCATGTTGAATGGTCTACCCCAACACTGTCTCTATAATGTCAAATCTTTTCTCTCTATGTCAAATCTTTCTTCTCTATGTAGAATAATCTTGGACTAATAGAGTTAAGGTTAGGCACATTCGACCGCAGATTCAATAGACACAGATTGCTATCGTTAGCATCACGTTGAATCTCCTATCTATATCGAACTGTTGTAGCAACGAAAACGAAAATAAAGCATTTTTTTATGTCGGATCTTTCGGATTTCGGATTCTGCACTTTTTTTGTTTTCGTTTGTTAAAACGATAACAAAAATACCAGAAATTCGGATGAAAATGCATTCGGACGAAAAATAATGCACATACCTACTAACAACTATACTTGTATGTTCTCCATGAGTTCACCCCCCACAGTTATTACTGTTTGTATAACTTGACCCTCCTTCCTAGATTGTAAGCTGTAAGGAGCAGGGCCCTCTGATTCCTCCAGCATTGAATCGTAATGTAACTGTACCGTCTGCCCCTCATGTTGTAAAGCACTGCGCAAACTGTTGGCGCTATATAAATCCTGTATAATAATGTGTGTCGTATAAGAGTCGGTTCACACTGGGACGAGGCGCGTCCCATTCAATGCAATGGAACCGTTCTAATAGGAGCGACGCAAGTCGCTCCGACTTAGAAAAAGGTTCTTGCACGATTTCGGGGGCTTTTCGGGGCGACCTCCATTGACTTCTATACAGAAGTTGTTTTGCTAATAGCCTCTGAAGTCGTCCTCAGGACGACTTGCAGAGTCGCCCCCGGAGTCGTGCCGCCGCAGTGTGAACCGACGTCTAAGAGATTGATTGTTATTGTTTGTTTTTATATTTGCTGGTGCACGTTTATTGCAATGATATAATAATGTTCCCCTGCATTATTATGATTATAAAAGTACAAACAAGAGTGACTGCCTATTTACACATGCATGCCTGTAAGAAATGACCAATATCTTAGCTGTCGCCTATTTGTACAAATATATTTATCCTTATTCATTTGTGTCTTTATTCCTCTGATCTTTCACTCGGATGGGTTAAACGGCCATAGTCCTAAGAAATGTAAATTGCATGCCCCACAAACATATTCTGCATTGACTTAAATGTTTTGTGGAAACTAAAGGGATTAGCACAGCACAGTTATTTTTTCTCATGGCAGCGCTGGTCTTTGATGTCAGATTCTGCAATTTCCAGTGGACTGCCTGCTTCTTCAGATCTCTGGCAAATTTACAAACCTTAAGGCATGAAAAATAAATTGTATGTAGTTTGCTCTTTGCTGCCTAATGTACATACGAGTCTTAAAGGCATTATTCCTTGAGCATCAGTGTCATAGCCTGGTGGCCTCATATGGATATTGAAAAAAATGTAGACATGTAAAAAAACAAACAACTAAGGGTGTTTATCTATCTTCTAAAGTGGTATATCATTTGCAGATGTTTTTCTGTGCAGGCACTTAAAGTGGTATTAAACCCAAAAACAGTTATTTATTTTTGTGGCTTTTTTTCCTTAATTTTCACGTGTTGATTTGGTCAGTAAGGGCCCTTTCACACGGGGCGGATCAGTAATGCTCCGCCCAGTGAACCTCCGCTTGCTCAGCGGGGATCGCTCCGTTGATCCCCACTGAGCCATCGGATGACAGGGCATTCCCCGCACACTGTGCAGGGACCGCCCTGTCTTTTCTCCGCTCTCCTCTATGGGGGGATCAGATGAACACGGACCGTCTGTCTGTGTTCACCCGAGATCGGGTGTCAGCAGATGTTTATTCGCTGACGCCCACGATCTCATAGGGACCAATGTATGTCCCTTTTTCATCCGTACACGGATGGATGAAAAAGCGGACATGCGGTCCGCCCATGTGAAAGGGCCCTTAGTCTGTTTTTTCAGCTTCCTTTAACAGCCCAAGCTGCCTAGCAAAAATAGCAGTTAGAGGGTTGAGGTAAACCATTTAACACTGACAGGGGTGCTTATAATGATCAGCCTTTATTCATTTATGTAAAGTCTGTAACCCAAAAGGGAAAAAACATTTGCTTGTTAAGTGCTGGAGTTCAGCTTGAATTTGCTAGGCTGGCCATACACAATTCGAATCTGATGAACCGGCCGAGATTCAAACTAATAATGGGCAGGCTAAATGTACTAAGTTGATCGATCAGCTTGGGTACAACCAGACTGACGGATTTGCTTCCAATTATCACAAATGGCTGCTATTGCCGCTAGTGATAATCACTGTCTTCTCCCAGTGGGGACTAAATTAAAGCTATTTTAGTCAACTAAAATATGACTAAAACAATTATGATGACTAAAATACGACTGGCATTTTAGTCAAAAGACTGACTCGAAATCCGAAGTCAAAATTAACACTGCAGCAATGCCAAAACATGCACTACTTTTAACACCTGCTGGAGATTGTCCATGATACAGATACAATTTCTTATTTCCTTGTCACTACATTTATTGCTTTAGAGGCTAAATGTATTTTTTCACACTACAGAACTAAGATGACAGCTGATACTGTCAGAGAGCAACCATGACACAGAGACTGAACATTAGAGAACAAAGATGACAGCTGATACCATCAGAGAGCAATCATAACAGAGACTGAACACTACAGAGCAAAGATGATAGATGATATGATGAGATAGCAACTATGACACATAGGGGTAGATTTACTAAGACTGGAGTGGCAAAATCTGGTGCAGCTTCCAGTTTTCTTTTTTGTCCAAGCTTAACCCCTTAAGACCCGGACCATTATGTGGTTGTCGTGCGAAGTGGCTCCTAAACAAAATTGGCGTCCTTTTTTCCCACAAATAGAGCTTTCTTTTGGTGGTATTTGTTCACCTGTGCAGTTTTTATTTTTTGCGCTATAAACAAAAATAGAGCTATAATAAATATCCCCCAAAAATATATATAAAAAAAGTTTTTTTCCTCAGTTTAGGCCGATACATATTCTTCTACATAGTTTTGGTAAAAAAAAAATTGCAATCGCAAAATTTATAGCGTTTACAAAATAGGGGAAATCGTTTTATTGCATTATTATTAATAATTTGTTTTTTAATACTAATGGCGGCGATCAGCGATTTTTTTTTTTTGTGACTGCCACATTATGGCGGACACATTGGACAATTTTTACACATTTTTGGGACCATTGTCCTTTTTACAGTAAAAAGTGCTATAAAAATGCATTGATTACTGTGAAAATGACAATTGCAGTTTAGAAGTTAACCCCTAGGGGGCACTGTAGGGGTTAAGTGTGACCTCATATGTGTTTCTAACTGTAGGGGGGCAGGGCTTCACGTGTGACATCTTTGATCTTCTTTCCCTATATCAGGGAACACACGATCAATTACACTGCCACAGTGAAGAAGAGGGAAGGTGTGTTTACACACACCTCTCCCTGTTCATCAGCCCCGGTGACTGATCGTGGGACACCAGCGGCGATCGGGTTTCCGCGGGGGCAGTCATGAAGCTTAGGACCGCACGACCCCGCACAGCTGGGCACAATCATGTACCTGTACGTGTCTCTTTAAGCCCAGCCGTGCCATTCTGCAGACGTATATCGGCGTGAAGGAGTCCTTAAAGCGGAGTTCCACCCTTAAAATCACTTTGTTTCATTACATCCAGCATACTGGCGTCAGCGCCAGTATGCTGTTTTTTTTTTTTTTTAATACACGTACTTACTTTATATAAAATCATTGAATTTCAGGCGCACCGCGGAATGTCGCCGCTATAAGGCGTCACGCCTTCCGGAAACAGCCGATTAGCATTCGGCTCTTCTCGGCTTTTTTCGGAGGACGCGGCTATATACGGCGCCTGCGCAGTCAGCTCCTGGGTCTGTGCGCAGGCGCCGAGAAGAGCCGAATGCTAATCGGCTGTTTCCGGAAGGCGTGACACCTTATAGCAGCGACATTCCGCGGTGCGCCTGAAATTCAATGATTTTATATAAAGTAAGTACGTGCATTAAAAAAAAAAAAAACGGCATACTGGCGCTGACGCCAGTATGCTGGATGTAATGAAACAAAGTGATTTTAAGGGTGGAACTCCGCTTTAAAGTGGAGTTTTCATCCCAAATATCTTTTTCATTATTGTGCTCATTGGACCTAAAAAAGAAAAAGAAAAAAACTGGAAATCACCTGGAAATGCCTGTTGCTATGCAGGCCTGAAAAATCTGCCTTCGGAATCACCTAGGATTCTGACATCATCTCCCTCAGCTCCTCAGCACGCTAATGCTCCTGGGAAATGTGTGTCATCATTTCCCAGGATGCAGTGCTCTACCCCATCCAAGACTTCCAGGGAAAAAATTGGGGTGGTGGCGCTGAAGATCAGTGAAAAATGAAGTTAGGAAAATAGACGTAAAATG
Organism: Rana kukunoris; assembly: GCA_029574335.1. NCBI lineage: Eukaryota > Metazoa > Chordata > Amphibia > Anura > Ranidae > Rana > Rana kukunoris. Next base: position 135,300,536 of record CM056051.1, read on the forward strand.
CCCGTTTTTTGTACAAGTCCTTAAAGTATTTAGAAATAAATGTTTAAAACTCTGGAAATGGAAGGGGGCAATGAGGAAAAAAAAGGGGGGGAAGGATACTGTCCTGTATAAAGCTGATCCGAGTCTATGATCCAGGAAGTAAGTGATCCAGGAAGTAAGTGCTCACAATGCCCACAAGCAAAATGACAACGGTGTGGACATAGTTTTTTTTTTAAATAACTATGTGGAGCAGCGGTGGATTGTAAAATAGTAAGTGACCAGATTTATATTATAAAAACGCATGATAAAAAGGACATACATTTAAAAAATGCTAATTGTGGTTGGAACCCCGCGTTAAGTAGTTAAAGCGGCACTCCAGCCCCCTCCAAAAATAAAGTCAGCAACTACAAACACTTTAATATTAGGATACTTACCTGTCCAGGGTCCTGGAATGTTTTCAATTGTCTCTCGGGTGCTGTCGCCGACATTCCTTGTAAGGGAAACTGGCAGTGAAGCCTTGCAGCTTCACAGCTGGTTCCTTATTGCACATGCACCACACACGCTGCGCTTTCTGAATGGCCCGGCAGTGGGGAAAGGAGGAGGGGGGTTGAACTTCATGCGGCGAGGTCTCCCGGAAGTGGGAACGGAAACCTAATAGAAGGTCTGGTGTCACACCAACATAATCTCCATCCCCAATACAATACATATATACATAGGATTCGCCCTGGAACTTTGAATGAGGTGAGCATGGTTGGCCAAGGAACATATCATGAGTATATAAAAAATATAGATTTATTACAAATTTTCATGCATGTAAAACACAACGGCAGTAAACGCAGGCTGATGAGGTATACATACAGTGTGAAGAGAAAACTATCCACATACATTGGTAATCGTATATAAGAAGCTGTATACAAGCATCAAAATTATATACAAGCATCAGTAGTACCTGACACTTTTCTTGAGACCACACTCGCTTCTTCAGGATTAGATGCTTTAATATATCTGCAATACAAGTAGCAAACCAAGTAAATATATGTTGCACAAAATTGGTAGGGAGGTGAATGGACATAGGAGTCTAAGTGTGAGACCCCATACTCACCAGTGGGCTGGACTAGGTCCTCATTCACTGACTCCACAGGCGACGGCAGCAACAAACACCCAGCTCGCCGTTGAAGTCAGGTTGAGGTCACGTGAGAGTGATGTAACGCATAGGACGCAGGCATAAGGACACTGGAAGTGACGCAACAAGGTCCCAAGCTCACTGCTCGTTTTTATGCAATGCACTTTACATCTTTTGAAATGTGTATATGTTATTTCATGAGGGAGCGCAACACCACTATTTGATTTTTTTTCTGATTCTTTTGTGGGTAGTGTTTGACCCTTATGGTGTTTGCGGCACCCTTGAGCAACTCTATTTACCCATAATAGCGCAGGAATACCCCCGTTTTAGATAAACATCCAGCTCAGGAGCTAAGGAGGCGGAGCATCAGGTAACCCCAGCAGGGGAACAAACGGAGGACCGACATGGCTTTGGTACGAGCAAGTGTACCTAGGAGTCTCAACTTCTCCCTAATAAAGGACTGCTAAAAAATAATAAAAGCTTGTATGTATGTGTCAAAAATAGGTACCCCCCTCCGGAAAAGTGCCAAATGTGGTACCAGAAGAGGCAGATAAGCGGAGCTTCCATTTTTGAGTGAAACTCCGCTTTAACTCAGCAAGATGACGTTGGAAGCTGATTAGCTACCATACACAGGTGAACCAGATTTTGCACTCTTCAGTTTTAGTAAATCAACCCCATAGAATGAACACTACAGAACAAAGATGGCAGTTGATACTGTCAGAGAGCAACCATGGTACAGAGAATGAACACTATAAAACAAAGATGACAGATGATGCAGAGACTAAATGTTACAGACTAAAGTCGATAACTGATATTATTATAAAGCATCCCTACAGAACTAATAAGACAGCTGATACAGTCATAGAGCAACCATAAGTAGACTCAAACTGACCACAATTATCTCCAGGGAGAGGCCACAACTACAGGTAGTGACCACCACATTAACACACTTAAAGGGTCACTAAAGGAAAAAATAATTTTTGCTGAAATGACTGTTTACAGGGTGTAGAGAAATAATAGTTAACTGAATACTTTTAAAAATAGATAAAAATCAATCATATAATGTGCCTGCAGTTTAGTTTCATTTTTAAACTGGTTTCATGTTTATGTGAAGTGAAGAGACACACAGAACAAAAACAAACAAATACAGGGCAGTGTTTGTTTTTAAAATTAATCTGATTTTGAGATTTTTCTGGTTCTGAGGAGTTTTAGACACACAGTAATGACAGCTTGGACCACAGTGAAAAGCTGCCATGAGATTTTTTATAAGGAGCCAGACAAGCAGGAAGTGTGGACATCAGAGCAGAATTACAGCAACTTCAAAGCAAAAAAATGAACAATGAGGACATGAAACCAGGACTGCAGTAAGGTAAAGGAAGCTATTTAGCTAAAAAAAAAAAATCCTTTAGTGATCCTTTAAAGAATAGGACAAAAAGCAACCAACGTATCAACACAGGAACAGAATTTGTGTGCCTGTGAAATACATGTGATGAATTAAGATTTTTCAGGTTCTCGGCAGCCAAATCCAGTATACCGTCTCACTCCCAGATGATGATCACTTTCTCCACATTTGTGGGTGGATGGTTGTATTCTGCATGAGGAATCTCAGGAGTAAGACTAGTCGAGCTTCATTCCCACATTTCATGCTGTCAGCTGTAGGCAGAATACAGGCAGGCAGCTTTCTTCAAACAGAACTGCAGAGCTAGAAAACATACTTAGATTTGTATATGCCTGCCAGTTAGACTTTGCCAGTTATAAACAAACTTTATTTTTCAGCACTGTGACTAGTACATATTTGCATATTTTATACAGTGCCGAGATCCACTTACCTTATCCATCTGTTGCTCTATCGTGTCTGATTACTGAGAAAAATCATTCTAACATTCATTCATGTTGTGTATCTTTCTTTATGTATTTAAAAATGCCACATGCTACTATAAAAAAAAGTATATACTGTATATATATTTAATGTATATCAAGTATGGTGCTGTTTTGGGTTTGTGGATAACAAATATTTTTCTCATGTATCAAGGTACACTGAGGCTAAACTCTCACGCCCCATACAGTCTGCCGGGAATGCCGGGGGGGAAAACCGAGAACCTGCCCGGTCACTTTCCTTGTGTACACACTAGAGGTTTTCTTATCAGGAAAACTGCAGTGAGAGGTTTGGCCGGGAGTTCCGGCCCTGTGTATGCTCCACCTCAGTGTTTCCCATAGGGAAACTGCCAGGAAAAAGACCACCGGGCATCGCAGCAGGAAAAAAAGAGAACATGTTCTCATTTTTCCTGCTGCGATTCCCGGGGATTTTCCTGTCAGGAAAACTGCCATGGAGCATACACACGGCCAGTTTTCCCGATCAAAAGCTGTCATGCCATTTTTCCCCGACAGGAAAACTGGCCGGCCTCGTACACACGACCGAGGAACTCGTCGGAAAAGACACATCGTTTTCCTCGACGAGTTCCTTGTTAGGCTTGTCGAGAAACTTGACAAGCTGTCTTTGCATACACACTGTCAAGACCAAATCTCCTCATTCTCAAACGCGGTGACTTCAACACATACAACAGCAGGGGAAGTGGGCCTGCTTTTGCTAATCTCATGTTACTGCGTGTTAGGTAGAAGTTTGGTAAGAGACATTTTCACTTTTCAGTCTGTAACAGCGTGACAAATGTTCGATTCCCATTACAAACGCTACTTTTACCGAAGGTGCGCGGGTTTCTTAGCATACACACCAACGCGTTTCTCGTCGAAAACCAGCCCGACGTGGAACACGACGAGGAAATTGAGACTCCCATCGAGGAAAAAGAGAACTTGCTCTCTTTTTTCCTCGTCGGTTTTCTCGATGAAAAGCATACACACGACTGTTTTCCTCGGCAAAAAAGCTCTGCCACCAAGTTTCTTGATGGATTCTGTTGAGTTTCTCGGTCGTGTTTACGAGGCCTCTGAGGCATAAAAGAAAACCTCCATTGGGTTTTTATTGCTGTCTGCTCTCAAGTGATGGGAAGTTATGATAAATCTCTCCAGCAGGGACTTTTTAGTATAGTAGGGGATGTTTAGAACCTCTGTGAGTTTTTATTGGTGTCTGTGCTCTCTTTAAATGACTACGGTTGCCCTGATAAAAAAAAAAACTCTGGATGAAAAAACGCTGATGATAGTGTTTTTGTGCAAGCTCGTAGTACATTTTTAGTAGCGTTTAGGAGCATTAGCATTTTTACAGTACATGAAGAGAAACAAAAAAGCTTTAAAAAAGCTGTTAGGAGTATTTTAGTAGCGTTTAAGGCCACGTACACACGATGAGACATGTCTGCTCAAACATCCCCTCGGGCTGAGGACGCGGTGACGTGGCGGTGACGTTGACGCCGTCACCACTCCAGGAAGTAAAATACTTCCACGCATGCGTCAAATCCATTCGACGCTTGCGCGGACAGTTCTGTCCGCTGGTTAGTGTACTAACCAGCGGACATATCCGACGGACACACGATCGGAGATGTCTGCTGAAACGGTCCGTCGGACCAGTTTCAGCAGATAAATTTGATTGTGTGTACGTGGCCTTAGAAGCGTTTAGGAGCATTCAGCGTTTGTTTCTGTTGGAAAAATGCTCCCAAAAACGCTACAAAAAGCGTATTTCTGCGACTAAATGCTGAAGCATATAAAAAATGCTTCTAGCATAAAACAGTGTGCATGGACACATAGAATAACACTATTGGCTTTTAGGAGCAGAAAAAAAGGCTCATAATAGCTTCTAGGAGCGTACAATTTTTTTTAGTGTACACGGAGCCTAAAAGGAAATCTCTCCAACTGACTCACATGCAGCTCTAAAAAAATTTACACACTGTAAGTTTTAATAAAAAAAGTTTTATAGACAAGGGTTGTAAAGGAATTTTTAAAGATTTTTTATTTTTTTTTGTTAAAATAAGAAAGAGGTTAATACTTGCCTGCTCTGTGCAATGGTATTGCACATAGTGGCCCTATACCTCCTCTTCTGAAGTCCTGCACTGACTCTCTCTGTTCCATCTCTCCTGGGTGTGTCCCCTTAGCAAGCCATGTGCTATTGGGGCACCTGTGCAGGTGCACTCTTAAGCTGGGCTGTGTGTCTCCACAGTGCTGAATCAAGGGTAGACTCTGGTTAGTAATTGAGGGGGGCACAATAAGTGGTAAAAAATTTTTGTACCTTAATGCAGGGAATTCATTAAGGTGAAAAACATTTTAACTTTAGAACCACTTGTGGTGGCTGCAATAGTTTTTTTGTTTTCACTTTCATTTCATCTTGTGAGCCAAACAGCCAACTTAGGGTTCCTCCACTCTGGATGGAGAATGGAGCCACCTTTTGGACAGCAGCATTTTTGAAACAGAGGAAAGGGTAGTGTTAGATGCACTGCTGAATCAAAAAATAAGAGGAGAAAGTGGAGGTAAGGGGGAGGGGAAGGGATGAGGGAGATTGAGGGGTAGGACAACAATGACACAATAGGGGAGCACTTATATTTGCCACATCCGTATATTGTAAGTGGGAGAAAACAATTACTAAAAATAGTAATTGATGGTCGGACTTTGAGGCAGAACGGAAGTATATTAAAAATACGATTTTATTACTAAAATAAAGCATTACATCAGTAGTAAAAAATGTATAAGAAAACCATATAAGTAAACAAAAAAATATGGAAAAAAATCCTTTCAAGTTGCCTATGCGTTTTGCCGTAGGGCTTCCTCAGGGCGATACAAAAGTAGTTTTTGACAGTGCGTAGGTATTATTTTGTTGTGTCATATAAGGCACCACGATGGATACAGCCAACCAGAGAGTTTCTCACAGGGATATAATAAAATATCTAGACGATTACTTTATGAAGATGTTCCAAAAATATCAACCATCAGTGGCAGAAGTCGCCTCTGCAGTTTAACTTCAAATGAATTTTGAAAGAAAAAGAAGAAAAAAGCAGAATAAATGGCAGGGGAAAAGAACCCCCAATCTAAAATTCCCCAAAAAATTCCGACAACACGTATGACGGCACTATAAAGGGGAAGTTCCATTCGAATGGCTTTTTGCCGATTTTGTGTTACCGTGTGTTTAGTAAAAGTTTGGTGAGAGACGATTCACACTTTTCAGTCTTCGTGCTTTTCAGTCTGTTACAGCGTGATGAATGTGCTACCTCCATTACGAGCGTTAGATTTACCAGAACAAGTGCATTTTTTCCCCCTTGTTAAAGCGCACACATGACCGTTTTTCACTACGTGAAATAGAACGTGATAAACGACGAGAAGAATATAGAAATAGAGCAGGTTCTAAATTTTTAACGGACATCTTTCTCGTCTAGAAAAAATGCTCTGGTGCATACACACAGCTGTTTTTCACGACCAAGTTAAAAAATTGCATTTTTCTCGTCATGAAAAACGGTCAACCTTGCAATGTCTCATGGGACTTGTAGTTTCGTAACAGCTGGACGGTCACAGGTTGAGCGCCCATGATTTAGATGGACATGGCTAATAAATGAAAGCGATGCTTTAGCTTACACTTGTTTTTGGGGTTTAATACCTTTTAAGTAGGTAGTTCATGGTTTGTTATCCACAAAGGACTCTGGGGTGACATTATTTCTAATAATAATAATAATAAAGTTGCATCCCATGGGCTTATACCTCTATGAAGAAAAGAGCAACTTTGAAAAATGTTTACCATTTCTACATTTGTCTCTTGGGAAAACCCACCTGGTAATACGGGAAGAGCTGCGATTAAACAATAACAGTGATAAATAATTTTTCCTGTCAAGTAGACCTGTTTGTTAAAGTCAATGATTTACCAAGCAGCTCATTTGCTATTTTTTTTTCTTCTACAGAATCAAGCATGAGAACATCGTTGCCTTGGAAGATATCTATGAGAGTCCCAGTCATTTGTATCTGGTCATGCAGCTGTGAGTAGATATTAATTACAATTTAGAACAGAAAATGTTCTCAAGTGATATGCAAGATAATTCCCTGCTGATCCTTCAAATTTCTCCCATAATAACTCATATATAGAGGTACTGTTTGATAAATAACCGCTGTGCTACACTGTCATAGCCTGTAGGTATAATTTGCTGGGTTGCTATGGTAACCACAGCGTTGTATACCTTATTTCATTATTCACATAATTAACAGGAATACATTTGTAGATTTATTTATTTTATTTTAACTTTGACTTTAAACCAGTTGAAATGAAACTCGGTCTTCTTGCAAACTCCTGCCTGTGCTTCTAAAGCCTCATACACACGATCTGATTTTCCACAGACAAATCGTCAGACTTTTGTCCGAAGGGCGTTGGCCAGGAACTTGTAAAAATTCTTTATGTAAACTTTTTATTGTATTGCAGTCTGCTTAGTGTTATGCCCTTGCTCTGCACCTTAAATCTTTGATACGATGTTGGGTGTGCTTTTCTATCGCACTGACAGTGCTGTTGTGTAACAAAGCTTTGAGCATAGAGGGCGGTGTTGTGCTGCCATGGTTGTCATGGCAGCCGCAGGCTATTTTTAGGCTCAGATAGCGGGACGTCCACACGCTGCTTTTCCATACCCCACGCTGATGAAGTCACGCCCCAGGGACGTAACGACGTACGAGGGGGAGGAGCCACGTGTGACGTCACCCGCGATCGTAAACCCAAGTGAGATCCATGCTGGTCTATTTTTATGCTTTTGTCTGTCGCACTCGCTCCAGAGTGCCTTTACAGTGAGTGTCTGTCTTTTATCACTTTAATAAACATACAGAGTTTTGACTTCAGAGAGCACTAGATCTCCTTTCTTTTGTTTTCATGCCCTGTTTGCCTCACTCCGTTCCTGGATCTGTCACCATTGAGGTTAAGTTGCTGCATCTGTTTGCTGTGCCTTTGAGAACAGGAGGTTCTCTATCTCATGCTCTGTGACCTATTGTAGGTTGAAGCTATAAGGTGAGAGGCCATTCCTGCTGATTGGTGGAAGTTTCTTCTGAAAATCACTCTTTTGGATCACGCACATATTTTTCCATTTTTTGGATCATACAAGCACTTGAGCACTCTATATGGACTTTCTGTTTTCTTATTGCTTCCGAGCATGCATGTTTGTACTTTGGACTTTTGTCAGACAGACCGTTGTCCGTGGAAAATTTTAAAGCCTGCCATCCATCATTGGTCGGCGTACAAACGGTCGGATTTTAGGCCAACAGTCTATCAACACACAATTTCCATCAGAAAATACGATCGGGTGTACAAGGCTTTAGATTGCAGAAAATCCTTTGACACTGTGTCTTGGGATTTCCTCCTTTTTATCCTTCTTAAGTGGGGACTTGGTCTCAATTTTCTTAATAGATCCAAGCTCTCTACGCCATTCCAGTTGCATACCTCAAACAGATATACAAATCATTTTGTAGTTGCCATCGATCCGTTTGCCTTACTCTTTTTACTTGCAATAGAACCCTTAAGACGCGGGCACCCTATGCACATCAGGGATAACGCCACCAAGCCGTGGACACTTCGGAACAACTGTTTTGCTTCCTTGATCCAGAGGGATCACCTGAACAGTATCACACAGAACCTTAGGGGGCGTTTGAAAGAAACTCACCCCCCTCCCACATCGGGAGTGTGACCATTCATGTAGGAAGGGCCATAACCCTCTAGCGATTCATTCCGAACCCACTTGTGACCACTATCATCCCAACTAGGGACCTCTCTCTTTCCGCAAAAGCCAGCGAATTGAGAATTTTTTTTTTATGCGGTACAACTCCCTGGCCCCTGATGACGGTTCTCTTCTAAATCAAGAGACCAGAAACACGTCGGGCATTCTCTACTCTGTCCCACGGAGATTGTGCTTTTTTACTATGTTGTATTATATACTGTGCTGTTATTTGATTTTATCTTCCCTCTATTTCTTTCACTGGGTGCACTTCTCTAACCCCTGATGTTCCATATCTACTCAGTGATTGTCACAAAGAGGTAGTGGACTATATAGTTCACATTTCCAACAAGTATCAATTTGTACGTGATTGGGTCTATACTATAACTAATGTATTAAAAGTATATTTTTTCTGAACTTGGCCTTCAAAGCCCTGTTTCCTTGGGGGTATTTCTTTGTTTTCTACAAGACGCGTACACACGACCAGACCGGTCCGATGAAACTGGTCTGAAGACCAGTTTCATCGGACCAATTCGATGGTGTGTACGGCCTATCGGATCGTTGTCCGTCGGACCAAAGTTTTAAAACTTGCTTTAAAATCTGTCCGACGGACAGATTCGATGGTTAGTACACAAAAGCATCGGACCAAAAACCAGCGTATGCTCAGAATCAAGATCGACGCATGCTTGGAAGCATTGAACTTCGTTTTTTCAGCACGTCGTTGTGTTCTACGTCACTGCGTTCTGGTCCGATGGGATTTTGGTCTGATGGTGTGTACACACATCAGACCATCAGACCACTTCAGCGTGGTCCGATGAAAACGGTCTGTCAGACCAGTCTCATCAGACCGGTCTGATCGTGTGTACGTGGCCTTAAAGTGCACTTCAGGGCAAAAAAAAAAAAAATACATATGATGTACATTTCTGTAATACGTGCACATTTCTCCATGTAGTATCCTTTTCAAGATTCTGCAAAATAACTGAGAAATGCACACAGCTCCGTAGTCCTGTTGTGGGTTGATAACACACAGCATTTTCATGGAGTAATGTAAGCCCTACTCAGTGTCTTTTGGTCTTTTGATAAACTACTCAACCACTCTCACTTTTATATCTCAATAACATAAAGCAGGAGAAAGACAAAGGGTTGGTAAACACCAGTCTTCCCTGCATTGAGTGATCCCGGAAGCACAAAGCACTGAGCACTTGCAGGTTCACAGGCTTTACCATCAAAAGCCAGTTAAGATGCAAACCTAGGACTCTGTAATTCCACCCATTTAAGTTTATGGTACTCAATAAACGGGCATGGTGAGGATTGAAGAAGGTTTCAGCTCAGAGAACATAAAAACTGGATGGGTAGAGAGGGTTGACAAATAGATTGTTAATAAAATTAAATATGTCCTTTATGTGGTCTATGCCCACGGGGGAGGGAACATTTTTAAGAATAAAAAGTGTTAGCCTTTTTTGCACTTTAAAACAAGTGTATTCTACAAAATGAAAATGTCAAGAGAAGTTCTCTGTAATAGAAGTGTTATTCCTACCACTTCAGTTGCCCGTGTCTCCTCCTTCGCTTTATTCCAGCACTGCAACTGCTATCATACTCTTTGGCATTTAACACCTCTGGGAGATACAGTACCTGTGTCCCCTACTGTATTTTTTTTTTTAAGTACAGTGGAACTTCGGATTGCGAGTAAGGCAGTTAATGAGCGTTTCGCAATACAAACACAGTATTTAAAAAAAATCCTAACTCGGTTTGTGAGTGTTGTCTCGCAAAATGAGCAGGATTCAGGCCAAAGCAGTGTGCAGTACCGCGATTGGCCAAAGGTGGGGGGGGCGCCATTCGGAAATGCACAAAAAGGCCCTCGGGAACGGAGTCTTTCTGAGGTTTGCCAAGGTCAGCCAAGATGTCCTCTGGCCTTTCCGGCCATTCCTGAGGCTCTCTGACAACCACCTCCCCCCACCTCTGGCCGCAGATGGTATTGCATGTCATTGAAGTCAATGCGAAACTAATTAGTTTCATTTCCATTGAATCATTGTGGAAACTCGCTTTAATATGCAAGTACTTTGGATTACGAGCATTCTCCTGGAACGGATTATGCTCGTAATCCGAGGTTCCAGTATTCCAGTGTATATAGTGTGATAATATATGGAGAATTGCAGCTTTTTGTAGGAACTCTGTGTCAGTGGACAGAGCCTATTCACTTTTCTGTGGGAACAGAAAACAATGGTCCTTCAGGCGGCGTATAGTAGCTCACATCAGCCTTGTTGAAAACAGAAACCAACAAGTTAGAGGACAGATAGATGATTCACTGCACATCATTCTCACAGTCATCTGTCTGATGACAGCAAACTTAATGAAGATTTTAATTGTTTTCCCATTACATTCTTACGATGCATCTTCTAATGTTATCTGTGTATACTACACAGTTTCTGTAAGAGAGAATGTTAATGCTTGGAATTATTTGTGTATGACATTTTTTAATATTTTTTTTACTTTTGCACATACATTTTTTCCAAACTTTGACTGTTTCTTCTTAAATTTCTGCTTAAAAAAAATCTTATTTCACTTGAGTTCATTTGGCTTTGTGGCATTCAGTGTATCAGAAACTTATGCAGGCTATAAATGTTCGAATTCCAAATGAATTTCCTTTCTAAAATCCAAAATGTTGTAGGTTTTGTGATCCAATGGTACCACCATTGATTTTCGAAATTCAACCAACCAAGCTTTCAATTTCACCTCAAGAATGTTCGTGACCAGAAATCTTCTTTTCTTTCCAGGTCACAGGTCGTGCACATTTCTTTTTTGATTATATGCTGCGCACGATTCTCCCATCATTGATTAGAAATGTGTTTGTTTTCAAAAAATTTCCAACATGCCCTATCATTTAGATTTCATGGCCGCACAAAAAATCGACTGTTGATGATGCCCACTAATGGTGTGAAACTTGAACAACAATTCTTAGTTACGATTTTCGAAAGAAAATTCTTTCGGAATTCGACCCGCGCATGGCCGGTGTTTTGTCAGATTAGGCAAACCGTCAGATTTTGTAACGGAAGTGACGTTCCGTCGCCGTCATCTTAGTACACCCCGCACTTGTCCACAGTAAGGATATAGTGAGAAGGCGGCAAGCGGACATCTTGTTACACCCACCGGAGTCTTGCATTTCACACTTATATTTAACAGTGAACAGAGCTTATATATTGAAATTCTGTATTTTGAAATACGTCAGACTGTTTTGATGTCGATTTTTCAAAGCAACAGTGTTATGTCAGATTACCAAACCTGTAAGATCAGTAAGCTTGCCGCTGCTTTTAAAATCTAAACATTCAGACAGGTTTTTAAATACTGTATTTATATTGAGAGTCCTTCATAGTTCAGGGATGGCATGTAAAAGGTAGATATAAAACTAGCATCTTGTTAGTACTGCCATAGCACTACAGGATCAGTTATTCAATGTTATGGGGGAGATGAGCACCACACAGCAACTCTCAGCGAGCGTATGCCCATCCCAGGGGCGGACTGACACTAGGGGGCCCCATCAGGGTTGCCAGCTTCAGTAAAACCAGGGACAGTATGTAAAAATCTGTGTTTTTTTTTTTTTTACATCTGTCCCTTACCGATATCCTTTTGGTCTAAAAATCCCAAGATTATAGCTGCCCCGCCTCTCCAGTACCTTCTCAGTGTGTGTGTATGTACTGTGTGTCTGTATTTGTATTCTGTGTGTATGTATACTGTATATGTGTGTGTATACAGTACTGTGTGGCTCCACAATCTATTGCCTAGGGGCCCCATAATCTCCTATAGCCCGGGGGCCCCATAATCTTATTGCCCGAGGGCCCCATAAATTATCAATCTGTCCCTGGCCCATCCTACTGACACTGGATCTCACACTAAGGGGTTGATTGACTAAAGGCAAAAAGACTGTGCACTCTGCAAGTGCAGTTGCTCCAGAGCTTAATAAATTAGCAAGAGCTCTCATCAACCAATCATGTGCAAGCAAATTTTTATTTATTTTTTACCTCATTTACAAAGCTCTGGAGCAAAGTGCACAGTCTTTTTGCCTTTAGTAAATCAACCTCTGAGTTTCATCATGGACTTCATCAGGACAAGTAACTAATGGTAAATCCCTTTACTGCTTCCCCTGTATAGCACAGGCTTTGTTTGCAGGTTAGTGCCACATAATGGGCTAGTATGCATTATGCTTTTACTTTGCAGGGGGAAAAGAGGAAGTAAAACCCATCAGGGTTTACTTCCTTTTTAAGACTAGGAGCTCTTAGTCCCTTAGAAAATAGCACAAAGGGCTGTAGCCTTCATACCAGAGTTTCTCCAACTACCTTGTAGACACTGAACCTACCTACACTATCTGCAGAAACTACAAGCCCACCTTGCTGCTTCTTCACCAGCCCACCCAGCTGCACTGATCTCCCACATTAATGGAAAGGAAAGATTAAGCACAAGCAGTCTCTCTCATTGTAAATCCCTAGGTGTACACTGCCTCTCAGGCAAGATTCCTTTCAAACCACACTGCTGTCGGGATCCTCCCAAGCCAGCCTAAGCTTCAGTCTGAGGCAGCACTCAATATTCCACCCGACTCACCTGCTGGCATGACTCATCCATATTTAAGGCTTAACTCACTGCTTGGGGATTAGCCAAGTATGCAGATCAACCGTCCTGGCCTCCACCCACTAACTTCTAGAAAATTCTCTACAAAGTTCCAGAAACGGGGAGAGGTACCAGAGACCTGCCTGTATGAGTCATGCAACCTGACCTGCAATAAATTCTTGACCCAGATTCAAGACTCATTTTACCACGAACCATTAAATTTGTCTGCACTATTCTAGTAGCTCACTAGAGGGTGCTACAGATGCAGTGCATGATATTTATATATCATGCCTGTGCCAAAATGGCTTAAAAATTATAGAATTTGGTGGCTGTAAAAGTCACCAGGTTCACCCAGATGGCCACCCGGAACTCACTGCTGTGGATAAGTTGGTAATTTACAGGGTTCCCACTAGCGATCAAAAGACGGTAGTGATCAGTGGTGGCGCGTCCATAAAGGCAGGCAGGGGGCACAGTGGCAGCACTTGGGGCACAGTGGCTGCATTTGATGAGCACAGTAGCAACATTTGGAGGCTGCGTTTGATGGGCAGAGTGGCTGCGTTTGATGGGCAGAGTGGCTGCGTTTGATGGGCAGAGTGGCTGCGTTTGATGGGCAGAGTGGCTGCATTTGATGGGCAGAGTGGCTGCGTTTGATGGGCAGAGTGGCTGCGTTTGATGGGCAGAGTGGCTGCGTTTGATGGGCAGAGTGGCTGCGTTTGATGGGCAGAGTGGCTGCGTTTGATGGGGTTTTTTCAGAATTTTTCAGTTTGTTTGCACCCCCCCAAAAATATTAACCACTAGTCGCCACTGGTAGTGATCATGTGACCACTCTGTTCTTTGTAGACTCACCTTGCGGACTCCTTGGGAAGGTGGGCTGAAGAAGTCCTTTACTGTCCTGAGTGGTCTAAATCTGCACCCCTGACCTGTAAACATTGTTACATGGGACAGACATTGTTCTGTAGAGTTCAATAGATAGGAAGGATCCTTGTAAAAAAGAGAAAAGAAACGCACCTCATCCCAAATAGGTAAGTATATTATTATTGTTCTGTAGAGTAGAAATGCCTTCTATAGCAGTGAAATGTAGGGAGTACTACAGAGAAATACTTGCTCAGAGTACATTTTTGTGCTTGGCGTCCAGCTGCAATGTTTTCCATGTAGAAACATTTATTGTCATCATTGACACCCACACAAATTATTGGTGAAGCACTTGACTGCTCTGAACTAAATTGTTACATAAGCGCACTTCAATACACTTCTACTCCTGCTGTGCTTGTCAGTTTCTTATTATGCCTGCAGATAGTCGGCACCTTCAGAATAAAAGATCAGTCTGTCTCGCATCATTTTCTACCTGAAGCTCTTATGTTTAATAAACAAAACGCACCTTTTGTATTTATTGGCATTGTGCTAATTCAGCATGCAGTATTCGCTTTTTGTTAAAATACACATACGATTCCGGTATAAACCAAAGAAAACAATAAAGACTTGCAGGTTTGCATTCTTCCTTAGGAACTGTGTGTTATTTATTTAAAACAGCCCAGTTTAAAATAAGACAATACAAATAAATAGCCCATATATACCTCACTCGCCCTTTTCTTCCGTCTGCAGATGCGGTCCGTGTTCATCCGATCCCCCCATAGGGGAGAGCGGAGAAAAGACAGGGTGGTCCCTGCACAGTGTGCAGGGACCGCCCGGTCACCCGCCGGCTCAGCGGGGATCTACGGAGCGATCCGCGCTGAGCTTACGGAGCACACGGAGGTGGATCATTTCTGATCCGCCCCGTGTGAAAGGGGCCTTACTGTTTTACTGGAACAAGTATGTGGATTGGGAAAGTCAGTAGCCTGCATGTTTTTCCAGGTTGGTTACTAAAAATGTTTGGGCAATGTGTTTAACATAACAAACGGGCAACTAGCTCAACAGTGACAGACTCCATATTTATCCTGTGACAGATTTTCTTTAACCACTTAACCCCCGGACCATATTGCTGCCCAATGACCAGAGCACTTTTTGTGATTCGGCACTATGTTGATTTAACTGACAATTGCGCGGTCATGAGACGTGGCTCCCAAACAAAATTGGCGTCATTTTTTCCCCACAAATAGAGCTTTCTTTTGGTGGTATTTGATCATCTTTGCGGTTTTTATTTTTTGCGCTATAAACAAAAATAGAGCAACTATTTTGAAAAAAATGCAAAATTTTTTACTTTTTTGCTATAATAAATATCCCCCAAAAATATATAAAAAAAACATTTTTTTTTCTCAGTTTAGACAGATACGTATTCTTCTACATATTTTTCGTAAAAAAAATCGCAATAATCGTTTATTGATTGGTTTGCACAAAAGTTATAGCATCTACAAAATAGGGGGTAGTTTTATGGCATTTTTATTAATATTTTTTTTTTTTTTTTACTAGTAATGGCGGCGATCAGTGTTTTTTTTTCAGTACTGCGACATGAATAAGCACTGTATTTTGTTGTGAAACGCGTCAGTTCTTTTCTGTTTTTTGCTGTGACATGTTGATGTTGTGATCTGTTTTATTATAAAGGAACATTTTTTGGAGTGCGGCCGTCCTGGTTTTTCTCCATATAAAACTGCGACATTATGGCAGACACTTCGGACACTTTTGACACATTTTTGGGACCATTGGCATTTTTTTAGCGATCAGTGCTATAAAAATGCATTGGATTACTATAAAAATGCCATTAGCAGTGAAGGGGTTAACACTAGGGGGCAGGGAAGGGGTTAAGTATTTTCCTGGGTGTGTTCTAACTGTATGGGGGGGGGGTTGTACTCACTAGGGGAAATCACTGATCTTCTGTTCATACATTTGAATGAACAGAAGATCAGCATTTCCCCCCTGACAGGACCTGGGAGCTGTGTGGTTACACACATAGCTCCCGATCCTCGCTCTGTACCGAGCAATCGCGTGTGCCCGGTGGCGATCGCGCCCGCCGGGCATGCGCACAAGACTCGGAGGCAAGCAGGGGGTGCGCGCACGCACCCCCTATTGGCCGCTAAACTGCCGACGTAGAGCTACGGACTCTGGCCCAGGAGAGCCGACCTGCCGCCTTAAAACGACGGCGCGCGGTCGGCAAGCAGTTAAAGTGACTCATGACTTACTAAAACTGGAGTGCAGAATCTGGTGCAGCTGTGCATGGTAGCCAATCGGCTTCTAACTTCAGCTTGTTCAAATAAGCTTTAACAGAACAAAAATGGAAGCTGATTGGTTTCTATGCAGAGCTGCACCAGATGTTGCACTCCCCAGTTTTAGTAAATCAAATTCTCTGTTGCTTGCACAAAGATCCTGACCAAAGATACTTTCTTCTACTGTTTCCTGTACTGCTAAATGCCACTCCATTGTAGAGAAATCTGGTAAAGTGTCTTCCAAAACGGACAATTCTGTGAACCCAATGTGCTCAGTGGTTCTTCCAGCCGACTTGGGTGTCCTGAAGGGAGGTGAAGGTTGGTTGAAGAGGAGGAGGTTGGCTGGACACAGCAGATCATCAGACTATGAAGTGTCGGTTTCGGTGAGCAGCAAAGAATTCTTTCACCAAAGTGTGGTCTTCGGCAGCAGAAAAGGGAAGTACCGTATTTATCGGCGTATAACACGCACCCTAACTTTAAGAGGGAAGTTTCCGGAAAAAAACTTTCCACAGCCCCCTGCGTATAACACGCAGGCACAGTTTAAAGTGAGCGTTATACGCCAATAAATACAGTAATATATTTTTTTTCTTTTACAGGTACAGCTTTGTTCAAGAACTTTGTGTAAGCAAAAGGGCAAGTTTGATGAAACTTTAGAAATAAAAACCTTTTTGTAATGTCAATGTTTCTATGTAGTAAAAACTACACAAGATAAGAACTTCAATGGTTACAAGGGAATTGGCCTGGCTAATGCCTATTACAATTGAAAGGCCTAGAGAAATAAAATCCACAAGGTTCAGGAGTGTGTCTATGGGAATGTTTGACCATTCTTCCAGAAGCGCAGACAAGAATGCCT
This sequence comes from Rana kukunoris, assembly GCA_029574335.1. Lineage (NCBI taxonomy): Eukaryota > Metazoa > Chordata > Amphibia > Anura > Ranidae > Rana > Rana kukunoris. The sequence continues at coordinate 135,317,831 of CM056051.1, forward strand.
GGCTCGCAGTCTCTGTTCTAAATCATCCCAAAGGTAGGGTGACCAGACATCCCCGGTTTTAGGGGACAGTCCCCGGACCAAGTCTGTCCCAGGTTTTGTCCCCAGATTGGATTTGAACAGGGACTGGGGCAATTTCAAAGACATTCAGTGCAAAATTAAAAGAAAATCTGAATTACACACATCTGCCCTGCCGCTCCTACTAGCTTAGGGGGGGGAGGGGTGTATTTTTTTTCCATTATCTGTGCCCCTTTCTGATGATCATGTGCTGGTCGGAGCAGAGGGAATATTTCTTCAGTTTCGGGTGCATGCCCATTCCGCTCCACTTCTGTTCTTCTGCCTTGGCTCAAGTCTCGGCCAGTCGCCTGCCTGCCTATCTCCTTGCCTTCACTGGTGGAGGGATCTCGCTCCGCACCCCATCCAGTAGTAGCTGGGGCTCGGAGAGTGAGACTTGACAGGCTGTGAGGCGGGCGGCGATGGGCAGAGAGACCCTGATTGCCGCCATTACTAGTAAAACAAAAATATGTCCCCGGATTTAATTTGAAAAATCTGGTCACCTTAGGGTAAGACCCTTCTAGGCAATTTACATCTGAAAACATAGATTGGGACACCCATTACCCAGAGAGAAACAACAAAGATGGGATTTATGGAAAAAGTTCCTGAAAGCCAGGGGAGGGCTGGCAGCCTTAGGCCTGGGAGGCAAGTCCAGTCAAGTGGCCCATTAAACCACCAAATCAGCTCCCCATCCATTTACACCACATTCCCTGCACAGAGAAAGCGAGAGAGAGCGAGAGAGATGGAAACTGCTCCATATTTCCCCAGAGAGAGAGCCCATTTGACACTGCCTGCACAGAGAGAGCGAGGCCACTTGGCACTGCCTGCACCTGCACAGAGATAAAGAGAGACCGCTTGACACTGCTTGCACAGAGCGAGACCATTATATGCTGCCTGCACAGAGAGAGAGACTATTTGACGCTGCCTGCAGTGGCATATCCAGGGTATGGCAGGTATGGCATGTGCCATGGGCGCTATGTGAAGGGGGCGTTTGTGAGTGGCTGGGTAGCAAGGCACTTATCACATACTTGTCAGCAACAGTTAAAATTTTGTTGGGACATTCCTGGGTTTTGGACCTGTGGCCGTCCCATGTAGTTTCCAGAAAAATCATTTTTGGGCATGGATGAACTGGGCTGAGGTGTCTGATCCCCCCCCTAAAAGAAACTTAAACTACTCCACTCTCACCGGGCGCCACCCACACAGTATGCTGGGAGAGATGTAGCAGCCAGCTACTAGCTAAGGTGTTCTATCGGGTTGAGGTCAGGACTCTGTGCAGGCCAGTCAAGTTCCTCCACCCCAAACTCGCTCATGCATGTGTTTTATGGACCTTGTTTTGTGCACTGGTTTAAATCATTTAGTGAAGGGGGGGATTATGAGCAGCATTGTTGGGCTGGTAAAGGCAAGTGTCCTAATACTTTTGACAATATAGTATATATAGGTATTGCTAAACACTTACAGTATGGGTTAAAATAGGTTCTAGCCAAACCATCTGACAATTGTCAATTAATTTCCTGCTTTGCAAGTCTAAATTACTTTAATAACATCCTTTGTGCTGAGTACAAATGTCCTTTTAATAAGACAAATGCTTTACTGACAGGAATTACTCCACAAAGGTGTACACAATGACACATGTTCCTGTTTTCTGGATATCATCTTGAGTAGACAGATGTATCTTTATAATACAGAAGGCTAATGACATGACGGCTTGGCTTTGTTAGGGTGGGAGAACATGTTTAGGTGATCCCAAAAACACCTGTTACTTTTACATCTTATTTCTCCTGTAATTATGCCAAAATGCAAGAATATGCAGCCACATCATTCCGGTTTTACATTGTATAACGCAAAGGACTGTAATATACATTGTTGCTTTCCTATGGGTCGCTTTAAATAACTTTTTGCTGCCCACAAAAAGTAAACTAACACTAAACTAACTAAGATTGTTTAGCAGTTACCACAAGGTGTGCCTGATCATACCTTTCCTGCATTCCCTACAATGTGCCTTCCTTTACATTTACTGCATCCCCTACACTGTGCCTACTCTTACCTTTACTACATTTACTGCCTACAATGTGCCTACTCTTACCTTTACTACATTCATTGCCTACAATGTGCCTAACCCTACCTTCACTGCATTCCCTACAATGTGCCTACTCTTACCTTTCCTATATTCACTGCCTACAATGTGCCTAACCCTACCTTCACTGCATTCCCTACAATGTGCCTTACTTTACATTTACTACATTCCCTACAATGTGCCTACTCTTACCTTTACTACATTCACTGCCTACAATGTGCCTAACCCTACCTTCACTGCATTCTCTACAATGTGCCTACTCTTACCTTCACTGCATTCCCTACAATGTGCCTACTCTTACCTTCACTGCATTCCCTACAATGTGCATACTCTTACCTTCACTGCATTCCCTACAATGTGCCTACTCTTACCTTCACTGCATTCCCTACAATGTGCCTACTCTTACCTTCACTGCATTCCCTACAATGTGCCTACTCTTACCTTCACTGCATTCCCTACAATGTGCCTACTCTTACCTTCACTGCATTCCCTACAATGTGCCTATTCTTACCTTCACTGCATTCCCTACAATGTGCCTCCTCTTACCTTCACTGCATTCCCTACAATGTGCCTTCTTTTACATTTACTGCATTCCCTACAATGTGCCTTCTTTTACATTTTTTTATTTTTTAAGATTTTTTTATTAGGTTTAAGACAAACCAACAAACAGAAAAACATACAAAAAAAACACCAGACAACCCTGTCATAAACATCAGGCAATACACTCAAACATAAAAAAATAAACTGACATCAGTGCAAAATATAAAGTAGGCACAGTGGTAAAAGGATCAGGTATAATACCTGGATATAGCAAAGCAGAGGTCCAGACATTAGAGATCCGTGAGGCACGGCCTATCAATGGTCAAGCAGGAGTAGTACAATCAGTGCTGGGAGAGGGTTAGCGGACTAGCCAACCATCTACCCCAAATTTTGAGGAAGGTTGTGTTCTGTTTCCGGAGTTCAAAAGTAAGTTTATACAGTGGGATAGAGTCATTAATAAGTTTTAACCAGAGGGATTTCAGAGAGGTCTGTGTCCCCTTCCAGGACAGTAAAATAGCTTTTTTAACATAGAGTATACGGAGCAGTCTCTTGGCATTTGATGATAGGTGTAATTCGCCAAAATAGGCTGTTCTTGGGGTGGATTATGTTTGGGAGGCCCAGCGCCGATGCGATGAAAGCACCCACTTCTTCCCAGAAGTCCTGGACTACCCGGCATGACCAGAAGCAGTGTAAGAAATCGGCCTCCCAGCCACAGCCATGGAAACAGGCAGCTGGGGGCAGGAGACCCATCCTGTGTAACCTAGCTGGATTGAGGTGGGTTTGATGAAAAATTTTGACCTGTCTGATGCGGTCCCGGGAAGCAATAACAGAGGTTTTATACATATCACTAAATTCTGACCAGTCCTCGTCTACCAGGGAGATGTCCAGAGAGGTCCATTTTACCTGAGCTTTGTGAAACCTGGGGTTAAAGTCAGTCATTAGGGCTGCATAATAGGTGGAGACAAGTTTAGTGGGATCTGGCTGTCTGAGCAGTTTTTCCAATGGGGGCAGGTCAGTGGGATCTTCCAGGGAGCCAAACTGGGCACGGATAACGTGCCTGAGCTGGTAGTAATAAAATAGGTACGATCTTGGTAAATCGAAATCTAAACGTAGCTGAGAAAAAGATTTAAAGCCCTGAGCATTGTACAGGTGGCATAAATGTTTAACCCCCTTGGAGTATCAGCGATTGGGATCAGGAAGGGAGTATAGTTCCTGCAGATTGGGGTAAAACCACAGGGGGTTGTTGGGAGATTTCAGCCAGGTGTGCCTGGATACTTTAGTGACAATATAACGAAAAGAGGAAAGGGAAGTGGCAAGTAGGGAGGTTCCGAGGCAATCGGGGAGCCGGCCTCTGTAGATAATATTATGTAGGGTTTCCAGAGAAGATGCGATGGCTCCCTCTGTGGAGGTACAGGCATTGGCCGCAACTGGGCACAGCCAATCGTGGATGTGCACCAACTGGGATGCCAAATATAATAGAAAGAAGTTGGGAAATGCCAGACCCGCCCAGTGCGCTAGCAACCGTAGCGTTTCAAGTGCTACCTTGGGGGAGCCACCCTTTCACAGGAAAGTAGTACATATTGAATCTATGCGTTTAAAAATAGATTTAGGTATTTTGCAAGGGGACTTGGCAAGGATATAGAGTCATCTCGGTAGGTAGATCATTTTCAGGACGTTGGCCTTCCCCATAAGATCCAGAGGCAGATCCGTCCACTGCTTGGTCTGCTCTCGAAGGCGGACCAATAGAGGATCTATGTTATTGGCGACATATAAAGATGCCTTCTTTTACATTTACTGCATTCCCTACAATGTGCCTTTTTTTTACATTTACTGCATTTGCTACAATGTGCCTTCTTTTACATTGACTGCATTCCCTACAATGTGCCTTCTTTTACATTTACTGCATTCCCTACAACGTGCCTTCTCTTACCTTCACTGCATTCCCTACAACGTGCTTTCCCTTACCTTCACTGCATTACCTACAGTGTGCCTTCTTTTACCTTCACTGCATTCCTTAAAATGTGTATTTTCTTACCTTGACTGCACACTCTACAATGTTGCGGCTCCTACCTTCACTACATTGCCTACAGTGTGCCTTATCTTACCTTCATTGCATTCCCTCCAATGTGCCTTCTCTTAACTTCAATACACACTCTACAATGTAAGGCCCCTTTCACATGGGGCGGATCAGTAATGATCCGCCTCCGTATGCTCCGTTTGCTCAGCGGGGGATCCCTTAGTTGATCCCCGCTGAGCTGGCGGATGACAGGGCGGTCCCCGCACACTGTAAAATAGGGTTTTCTTCCGTCTGCAAAATCGGATCTTTGCGGATGCAGACGAGATCGGGTGTCAGCGGATGTTCATCCGCTGACATCCACAATCTCATAGGGCCCAATGTATGTCCTTTTTTCATCCGCAAACGGATGGATGAAAAAGCGGACATACGGTCCGCACGTGTCAAAGGGTCCTTACTGTTCTTGCCTTCACTGCATTCCCTACAATGTGCCCTCCCTTACCTTCATTGCATTCCCTACACTGTGCCCTCCCTTACCTTCACTGCATTCCCTACAATGTGCCCTCTCTTACCTTCACTGCATTCCCTACAAAGTGCCTTCTCTTACCTTCCCTGCATTCCATACAATGTGCCTTATCTTCCATTTACTGCATTCCCTACAATGTACCTGCTTTTGCCTTTACTAAACACTCTACAACATAGGTGTCAAACACAAGGCCCGTGGGCCAAATCCAAGAGTGCATCTGAGAGGACAAATGAGGAGCACATGTTGGGGCCTGTCTGGTCTAAGCAGATAGGCTGCTGAACCAAGCTGACTTCTAAGAAAAGTGAGACAATGAGACTATCAAAAATCTCTGTCTGAAGAGACTAGGGATGAGCTTCGCGTGTTCGATCGTTCGTCGAAATACGAACAAAATGGGTCGTTCGCGCCAAATTCGAATGACGCGCCACGGCCCATAATTTACTGCGGCATCGATAGCTGATGATTGGCCAAGCATGCACTATGAACCGCATGCTTGGCCAAGCATGCACTATGACCCGCATGCTTGGCCAATCACAGCGCGCAAAAAACGGAGAGCCATAATTGGCCAAAGCCAGGGTGGCTTTGGCCAATTATGGCTCAGGGGGTTTAGTACACGCCCCACACTATAAAAGGCCGTCTGCAGGTCGGCCTTGTGTAGTGTGTTACGGCGGTGGTTAGAGAGACAGAAAGAGTGTCATTTTTTGCAGGTAGATAGAGCAGGCAGACAGGCAGGCTAGTCAGTTAATGTTACAGTGTGTAGAGGATATAAATACATCCCATGTGTTGTACATATATTTATACACTGTATATTTTAGCTAGATCAGTTCTTCCTAATTTACTGGCAGGCAGGTGATTGTGCTATTTAAAGACGTTTTCACAGGCATACTATAGACACCCAGCAGGTACAATATTTAAAGGAATATTTCATTTATTTAAATTTTTTAATTTAAGCATCATTAAAATCCAGGAGCAGTGATTTTAATGATGCTTAAATAAAAAAAAAAAAAAACAATAAAAATTCCTTTAAATATTGTACCTGCTGGGTGTCTATAGTATGCCTGTGAAAACCTTTTTTAGAACCCGGGTCTTGCCAGAGGGAACATGTATCAATGGAAAAAAAGTTTTAAAAACGATAGTTTTTTCAGGAGTCCTGAAAAAAACGACCGTTTTTAAAACTTTTTTTCCATTGATACATGTTTCCTGGGCAAGACCCGGGTTCTCAAAGACGTTTTATGACAATAACTTGCATATAAGGCTTTAAAATGAGCACTTTTGAATTCGAGTCCCATAGACGTCAATGGGGTTCTAAATGTTCACGCGAACGCGGTCCGTTCGAAGGTTCTGGTGCGAACCGAACGGGGGGGTATTCGGCTCATCCCTAGAAGAGACCTATACGTCTGAGCTAAACCAGCAGTAGTCTGTGTATGAGCAGATGACGTGAACCACGAAACGTACGTCGAGGCGCTAACCAGTCACGCTTTTCCCTACCACTTCCGATTTCCGGGTCCGTTGGTTTCCGACGGTGGAACGCACGCCGGCTAGCGAAACTAGCAGTGTGACGGATATTCGATCCTTCTCCGAATCCACGGCATTTCGACGGTAGAACGTACGCCGGCCAGTGAGACTACCAGCGCGACGGATCACCGTACCACATCTGAATCTACCGGTTCGATTGGATATCGAAAAACGCCATAAAGCCTCAGTGCCGGGATCAGGGCACAATCTGAGTAAGCAGCCATTTGGCATGTGACTTTTTATTTTATTTTAATAAACAGTACTTCACTATGATTGCCTTTCTGTTCCTATTTATATGAATGCTGGATCATCTGAACGTGCCTATCTGGATCATTCTGAGTCATCTTATTGACAAAAGCGATATATGACTTCTTTTTTAATTAAAAGAGTCTACTAATATTGGTAAGGAGCCATTTCTATCGATCACATCGGGTGCAAATATTTGGTGGAGGTTCCAGATCTGCAATATTTACGTTTTTTTGAGCCGAGAATTACCATTGGTCGCTTATTATCTAACACCTTTGGGACTTATATTTTCTGATTTTATTGTATGGACACTAATTCACTTCACTAATAATATATGTTTTTCTAAGAGATTGCACATTCTAATGTATATATATGCACATAATTTCATATTGATTTTGTGTTTTTAGCGCCCCTTCACCTCCGATTCTAGATGAGAGGTCCAGCCTGAAGAACAAGAACATTAGTATAGCCGAGAGTCTATGACTCGGGCAGCTGAGTCTTGATGAGAAATAGGCAAAGCTGTGCAACAGCATATGAGGCTAGAAATCATTTACTATTGTGTTGTAAAAAATATTCCCTCTGTGAAATAATCATTTGCTAGATTATAAATGTATTTGATAATAATAATAAATAAAATAAAGCCCTAAAACGATCTAGGGCGCACGCCCGCGGCACCGCTCGTGACCCAGCGCACGTGCCCAGTGGCCGCGATTGCCGTCGGCCACCCGTGATTGCCGGTGATCACGGCAGGAGTGTGGATCTGTGTGTGTAAACACACAGATCCACCTCCTGTCAGAGGTGAGGAGACCAATGCTGTGTTCCCAGTACAGAGGAACACACATTCATCTCCTCCCCTTGTGAGTCCTACAGTTAGAACACACTTTAGGGAACATTTTAACCCCTTCAGCGCCCCCTATCGTTAACCCCTTTCCTGACAGTCACATTTATACAGTATTCAGTGCATATTTATAGCACTAATCGCTGTATGAATGTGAATGGTCCCAAAAACATGTCAAAAGTGTCCGATGTGTTCGCCGCAATGTCACGGTCACAATAAAAAAATCGCAGTAAAAAAAATTAATAAAATAAAAAAAATCTATCACCTATTTTGTAGACGCTATAACTTTTGCTCAAACCAATCTATATACGATTATTTTTTATATTTTACCAAAAATATGTAGAAGAATACGTATCGGCCTAAACTGAGAAAAAAAGTTTTTTTTTTTTTTTTAAAGTGATATTTATTAAAAAGTAAAAAATATTGTGTTTTTTTTTTGACGCTCTTCTTTTGTTTATAGCGCAAAAAATAAAAACCGCAGAGATGATCAAATACCACCAAACGAAAGCTCTATTTGTGGGGGTAAAAAACATAAAGATTGTTTGGGTACAGTGTTGCATGACCGCGCAATTGTCATTCAAAGTGCAACAGCACTGAAAACTAAAAATTGGTCTGGGCAGGGAGGGGGTGAAAATGCCCTGTATGGAAGGGGTTAAGCAGCATCGTCGGACAGTTTTCTCCCTACTGCCCAACAACAATACCAGCATGGAGACATTTTATGGGGATAGCTCTAAAAACAAGCACTGTCATCCACAAAAGTTTACACTTAGTGTGATATATTTATGGCTAGCGGCCGAGAAAGGGTTAAAAACCACCACAAAGCGCCACTGCTGAGGCGATTTGCCGGCGTTATAGCCGCGGTGCCCCATTGATTTCAATGGGCAGGAGCAGTGGAGGAGTGGTATACACACCGCTCCTTCACCGCTCCAAAGATGCGGCTATTAGCACTTTTTTATACCATCCTGCTAGCACACTGCTCCAGTATTCTGAAGAAACAGCCTTTCACACTGGAAAAAAAAACAGCAGCGGCTGTTTCAGGTTGGTTTGCAGGCGCTTTTGTGAAATAGGTCTTGGGGAAAAACAAAAAACCTTCCCCTCTTGGTGATCAATGTACATTGCAACTATTTAATAAACTTTGTTGCAGATTGCTACCGTTTGTTATTCTGAAGAAATAGCTCTTTGTTTGTGACCATAAAAATAAAATAAAAATAAAATAATAAAATAAATGAGAATGGGAGTGTTTTTTTAATTACCAAGAATGTGAAGCAGTCAGAATTGCCAAGGACAATATTCGACTTTACCCTTGACCACACACAAGACTAGTCCCCGATCTACTCCTGATTGAAAGAAGGCCAGAATACAACTAACCACATACTAACCAAATCCAGGATCTGTTGTAAATTTTCCTGGAATTTGCTTTGCTAGCCCAGAGGCGATTCAGTTTGCATGTGTTGCGCTATATAAGCCTCATATACACGGACGGACCGTTCAGGTCCGCCTGTCAGTTTTGACGGCTGACCTGAACGACCGCTCCATGCAGTCCTATGGAGCGTCGGATGTCAGCGGAGACATGTCCGCTGACATCCGACCCAATCCGATCTGCCAAAATCAGACGTATGGCGATACGTCCATATCCGTCCATGGCGGATCGGATCGGGTGAGATCTGACGAAAACGGGAATGCTGTCCGTTTTCATCAGATCGCTCCATAGGAATCAGCAGCGCTGCACAAGCCCCTCCCTGCTCAGTGAGGAGCTTGTCATCTGCCAGCTCCCGCTGGCAGATGACAAGGAGTCCGCCTCGTGTGAATGAAGCCTTAGTTTCTCACTCACTCACTCACTCACTTAAGCAAGCAGGGTAGGAATGAATATCACCTTCAGACACTAGCAAAAAAACAAACAAAGAAGTGCCCCTGATGACGTCATTACGACAAAACGATCGTCGGGCAGTCTATACGCACGCATCGCGCACACGCAAATAGCCCAGAGCGGTCTGTTATTACACAGAGCTTTAGTCCTTGCAAGGATTATTTTATTCTCAAGTGAGAGAACGGTTCTTTTTTGTTTTTAATTGTTATACTTCTTTTAATAAACCGTATCTATATGCCTACACTATGGGAACCTATTCTTTTTTTCCATATGGGGCCTGATACTGTGCGTCTGTTTTAACCACACACACACGTGGCATCAATTCAAAGCCATCAACCCACTTCCTGGAGCCGTGGATCCCAGTCACCTGACCTGCGAGAGATGCTGCATTCCTCCAACGGATCCATTGGATGCACATCTGCTAAGCCTGTTTGACTCTCCTGAGAGGGACAGTCACAGGCTTTTTGGTAAGCCTTGAACCCTGCTGGTGTCGGGTCACTCCTGTTTTGATCATCTTCTTCACCCTTTGGATTTTTTTATATTGGACACTTTTTCTATCTGTCACATTGGAACATTGCATATTTCCTTTTTATGAGAGGAGTTGAACACCTCTTTTCATGTATGGACGTATACATCACTAGTGTTAACTTTTACCATTAATTATTCACTGATTCATATTTATGTCTATTTTATATCATGTGATATGATAGAGCCTTTATATTATATATTTGGTACTTTATTCCAGCGCTACACTGTTTTGCACATTTTTTTGGACACTGTGGGCCAGATTCACGTACATCGGCGCATTTTTTGACTGGTGTAGCGCACCTCCTTTACGTTAGACTGCCGCAATCATTAGTGCCTGTGCAATGTAATTTCAGAGGCGTAAGGCGGAGTAATTCAAATTGGCAAGGACGTGGGCGTGTTACATTGAAATGAGCCGTGACCCCATGCAAATGAAGGGCCGGCCGGCTCGCGCATGCGCACATGAAGCAGACCATGGTCAGCACCTCTGTGCGCATGCTCACAACTCGGGGACGGCGCAATCAGTGAAATTGGAAGTGGACCCGGGCAACTTAGTGAACTACGCAGACAGCATAAATAGACAGACACAAACGCACTTCCTTTGCAAAAGTACATCCCTTTGTATCCCTTCCTATACAGCAAGGTGCTTTTGTTCTGTTGTTAGCGCTTGTTTGTTTGTGACGTGTCTTTGAGAGATTTGGGGACTGTTTTGCAGAGTGATTTTTGTCTTATGTGTTTTCTTTGTTGTTATTTTTTTTTAATTAGATTTTTGCTGGGCATTTTTTATTTTTGTTGGTCAATTATTTTTTTTTGGGTTCTGTTTGTGAATGATTTTGGAATGTGGGGGTGACATTCCTGCTGGAAAAGGGGTGTCACCCTCATTTGTGGTGGAGAAGTGATCCCCAGGTCCGTGTGAATGGTGTATGAATGTACAGTGACATAATTGGAGCCGTGGCATGGCGTTGCTGCTCACAAGTCCTGCATGGTGGGCTTGTGCCAATCCAATGTGATGAGGATGTGATGTGTCTGTGCTAGGGACCACAGTGGTGTGCATGCATGCATTCTCATTGTGCCATGATTAATGTGTGTGTTTAACGTGCAAAGATGCCTAATGTGAGCTGGCTCCTGGCTGCTCTTCCCTCAGAAGATGAGGTATCCTCGGTTAGGGGGGGATTGTCTGGTTCAGGGGTCAGGTCATCACGTATGTCAATCTACAGGCCCTTTCTTACTGCGAAGTTGTGCAGCATGCAACATGCACCAATGATCTGGCATACAAAGTTTGGGGAATATAACAGGGTACCATGGGGGGTTCCGTATAGGAGTCATGAGATGGGGTCCCAGTGCATATGCAGAGTCACCCTGAAGGGATAAGACAGGAGGATGTTAGTAGTGCATGTGCCCCTTGTGATTTCAGCATCATGGGGGGGGGGGGGACAGTCATGCCTGCCACCCATGTCACTCACCAACCAGCCAGCTGTCCCCATACATGTTCTATGTTCGAAATCTGTGGGGATGGGGCTAGGATTGTATATGTAGCTGTCATGGGTGGTGTCATGTGTTGGGCTGGTGTTGGGCTCCTGCAGGGTTGTGGTTAATTCCAGGATGGCATGAGGGGTGAATCTGAAGATGCAAGACACCTCAGAATCACTCATGCCAAAGATGTCTATGCATGTGTGATATATCAAGTGAAGAGTGAGGGGGCTTGTATCAGATTAGATTATTATATCCATCAAGGTTTTAAAGGGCTACTGAAAGATAGTGAGACCGTGTTTGTAAATTGTATGTATGTTATGTATTGATGTATATATGTATGTATTTTTTTGGTAAAAATGTTTATAAAAGCAAAGATTTTTTTTTGAAAAAAAACCTTTCCCGTGCCCTCCTCCGTGCCCTTGTCCTTCTTTGCTCATCTAAAGTCAGTAGTATAGCTATGAGCATGGATGCCACTGGTATGTTGGCATACAGTTTGTTGGGCAGCAAGTGTGACTGCTTAGCTCCTCACTAACAGTGTTGCTTTAGCTGACATGTAGACGGATTGTCTAATTTTATACCACCTTTTATATGGTCTAATTTTAGACAGAACGTGCAGCTGTTGCGCACAGCGCGTAGCATGCGCTGCACCAACGTTCTTTTGTGGATCCCCGTAACTCCCTCATTTGCATATTCGAATAGCAAATCAACGGTGTGTCTAGCGCAGTTTTGCGCGGACGGATGCGCCTGTCTATCGAAATTATGCGGGTCAAAAAATAGTAGATTTCTTGCGTATCTCGTTTTGGGGATGCGGCGCATCGAAACGCATGCGCAAATTTGGACTTACGCCGTGCATCTCCTGTAACGCCGGCGTAATCGCTCTGTGAATCTGGCCCTTTGTATCTAGGTTGTAGTGTTTAGCAGCAGGAAGTCCTTTTTCTTAATTGCTCTTTATTAATTACCTTTACCAAGTGCAAATTCTCCCCCACCCCCTTCCCTTTTCTCTTTTACAAAGAAGGAGTCTGGCCTAACAGGTAGGAGTTATATCTGGGAGGAAACTACCTTTGCTTTTTTCTAGGGTTGTCCCGATACCAAAACTAGTATCGGTATCGGGACCGATACCGAGTATTTGCGGGAGTACTTGTACTCCCGCAAATACCCCCGATGTCTAATCCGGATACTTTTTTTTTTTTTTCGGAGTGGGGGCGGAGTGGGGGCGGGAACCGATCAGAGGGGAGACTGAGGGGGCAGCGAGGAAGGCGGAGTGGAGGCGGAGAGGAGGGAACCGATCGGAGAGGAGACTGAGGGGGCAGCGAGGAAGGCGGAGAGGAGTGGGAGAAGAAGTCGGAGAGGAGGTGAAGAAGAAGACGGAGAGCAGAGCAGTCCCCAGGTATGTATAACATCACACTGGATGGAGAGCTGCTGCCGCTGCCGCTGCCGGGAACATAACGGCTTTCATTTGAATAGCTGCTGTTCCCCGCCACGCGTCGTCATGGCCCCTCCCCCTTGTCGGGGGAGAGGCCATGACGACGTGCGGCGAGGAACAGCAGCTATTCAAATGAAAGCTGTTATGTTCCCTAGCCTGAGCCCCGAACAATTAGATGGCGGGGGAGACATGACTGCATATGAGGGGGAGACATGACTGCATATGAGGGGGAGACATGACTGCATATGAGGGGGAGACATGACTGCATATGAGGGGGAGACATGACTGCATATGAGGGGGAGACATGACTGCATATGAGGGGGAGTCATGGCTTCATATGAGGGGGAGTCATGGCTTCATATGGGGGAGGAGACATGACTGCATATGAGGGGGAGCATATGGGGGGGGAGTCATGACTGCACATGAGGGTGAGGGGGAGTCATGGCTGCACATGAGGGGGAGTCATGGCTGCACATGAGGGGGAGACATGGCTGCACATGAGGGGGAGACATGGCTGCACATGAGGGGGAGACATGGCTGCACATGAGGGGGAGACATGGCTGCACATGAGGGGGAGACATGGCTGCACATGAGGGGGAGACATGGCTGCACATGAGGGGGAGACATGGCTGCACATGAGGGGGAGACATGGCTGCATATGAGGGGGAGACATGGCTGCATATGAGGGAGAGTCATGACTGCATATGAGGGGAGACATGGCTTCATATGAGGGGGGAGTTATGGCTGCATTTGGGGGGAGACATGGCTGCATTTGGGGACACGTGGCTGCATTTAAAAAAAAGTATCGGCATTCGGAATCGGCGAGTACATAAAAAAAAGTATCGGTACTTGTACTCGGTCCTAAAAAAGAGGCATCGGGACAGCCCTACTTTTTTCTTTGCCAGTGTCCAATCATCTCAAGGTGTTAGCATAGCCCTATTCTGAATTTGAAGATGCTCTGTGTCACAGGATGTACAAAAAATAAAACACCAATTGCTTAATGCAATAGGAGTGCACAACGGTGCAAAAATATATTTCAAAAGTAATTTTCTCTCCCAGCGTGAAGATCAGCAAGTGTCTTAAGCCAGTCCTTTAAAACCAACAGATTTCATCGCCGGACATCATCAGGATCACGCTGGGTTGATTTTGGGCACTTGCTGGTCATCCTGTGGGAAAACTGACTTTAAAAATAGCATTGCACTTTTTTGCACTATTGTTGCATCAAGCAATTGACGTTTCGTATAAAATAAAATCTGTGTGTGTGTGTGTGTGTGTGTGTATATATATATATATATATATATATATATATTTGTATGTTTTTGTTCAGGATTTTTTTCACACTGGATGGAGAGCTGCTGCGGCTGCGGCTGCCACCGTCTAGCTGTTCGGCGCTTAAGCCAGGGAACATAACGGCTTTCATTTGAATAGCTGCTGTTCCCCGCCACGCGTCGTCATGACCCCTCCCCCTTGTCGGGCACTTTTCCCAGGATTGGACAGGTGATCTGTCTATCAAAGTGCCCGGACAAGGGGGAGAGGCCATGACGACGTGCGGCGAGGAACAGCAGCTATTCAAATGAAAGCTGTTATGTTCCCTAGCCTGAGCCCCGAACAACTAGACGGCGGGGGAGACATGACTACATATGAGGGGGAGACATGACTGCATATGAGGGGGAGACATGGCTGCATATGAGGGGGAGACATGGCTGCATATGAGGGGGAGACATGGCTGCATATGAGGGGGAGACATGGCTGCATATGAGGGGGAGACATGGCTGCATATGAGGGGGAGACATGGCTGCATATGAGGGGGAGACATGGCTGCATATGAGGGGGAGACATGGCTGCATATGAGGGGGAGACATGGCTGCATATGAGGGGGAGACATGGCTGCATATGAGGGGGAGACATGACTGCATATGAGGGGGAGACATGGCTTCATATGGGGGGGAGACATGACTGCATATGAGGGGGGAGTTATGGCTGCATTTGGGGGGGAGACATGGCTGCATTTGGGGGGGAGACAAGGCTGCATTTGGGGACACATGGCTGCATTTAAAAAAAAGTATCGGCATTCGGAATCGGCGAGTACATAAAAAAAAGTATCGGTACTTGTACATGGTCCTAAAAAAGAGGCATCGGGACAACCCTACATTTTTCTTTGCCAGTGTCCACTCACCTCAAGGTGTTAGCATAGCCCTATTCTGAATTTGAAGATGCTCTGTGTCACAGGATGTACAAAAAATAAAACACCAATTGCTTAATGCAATAGGAGTGCACAACGGTGCAAAAATATATTTCAAAAGTAATTTTCTCTCCCAGCGTGAAGATCAGCAAGTGTCTTAAGCCAGTCCTTTAAAACCAACAGATTTCATCGCCGGACATCATCAGGATCACGCTGGGTTGATTTTGGGCACTTGCTGGTCATCCTGTGGGAAAACTGACTTTAAAAATAGCATTGCACTTTTTTGCACTATTGTTGCATCAAGCAATTGACGTTTCGTATAAAATAAAATCTGTGTGTGTGTGTGTGTGTGTATATATATATATATATATATATATATATATATATATATATATATATATATTTTTGTATGTTTTGTTTAGGATTTTTTTCACACTGGATGGAGAGCTGCTGCGGCTGCCACCGTCTAGCTGTTCGGCGCTTAAGCCAGGGAACATAACGGCTTTCATTTGAATAGCTGCTGTTCCCCGCCACGCGTCGTCATGACCCCTCCCCCTTGTCGGGCACTTTTCCCAGGATTGGACAGGTGATCTGTCTATCAAAGTGCCCGGACAAGGGGGAGAGGCCATGACGACGTGCGGCGAGGAACAGCAGCTATTCAAATGAAAGCTGTTATGTTCCCTAGCCTGAGCCCCGAACAACTAGACGGCGGGGGAGACATGACTACATATGAGGGGGAGACATGACTACATATGAGGGGGAGACATGACTGCATATGAGGGGGAGACATGGCTGCATATGAGGGGGAGACATGGCTGCATATGAGGGGGAGACATGGCTGCATATGAGGGGGAGACATGGCTGCATATGAGGGGGAGACATGGCTGCATATGAGGGGGAGACATGGCTGCATATGAGGGGGAGACATGGCTGCATATGAGGGGGAGACATGGCTGCATATGAGGGGGAGACATGGCTGCATATGAGGGGGAGACATGGCTGCATATGAGGGGGAGTCATGACTGCATATGAGTGGGAGACATGGCTTCATATGGGGGGGAGACATGACTGCATATGAGGGGGGAGTTATGGCTGCATTTGGGGGGGAGACATGGCTGCATATGGGGGGGACACAAGGCTGCATTTGGGGACACATGGCTGCATTTAAAAAAAAGTATCGGCATTCGGAATCGGCGAGTACATAAAAAAAAGTATCGGTACTTGTACATGGTCCTAAAAAAGAGGCATCGGGACAACCCTACATTTTTCTTTGCCAGTGTCCAATCACCTCAAGGTGTTAGCATAGCCCTATTCTGAATTTGAAGATGCTCTGTGTCACAGGATGTACAAAACAACGGTGCAAAAATATATTTCAAAAGTAATTTTCTTTCCCAGCGTGAAGATCAGCAATTGTCTTAAGCCAGTCCTTTAAAACCAACAGATTTCATCGCCGGACATCATCAGGATCACGCTGGGTTGATTTTGGGCACTTGCTGGTCATCCTGTGGGAAAACTGACTTTAAAAATAGCATTGCACTTTTTTGCACTATTGTTGCATCAAGCAATTGACGTTGCGTATAAAATAAAATCTGTGTGTGTGTGTGTGTGTATATATATATAATATATATATTTTTGTATGTTTTGTTCAGGATTTTTTTTTTACTTGATCTATATTTATAACCTTTTGGGTTTCAGTGAGTGTGCCACTGTCTCCTGTGTTTCCTAACATCAAATTATTTATTTTATTTTTTTGTTTATTTTATTTGCCTAGATATTTTTTTCTTATGCATCTATTTTATTCTATCTAGTCTTTTTTCTGATATATTATCAGAGCACTTTAGAAATTCAGTTGTAATCCTAACAACAAATTAAGAAGTGTTAAACAGTACATAATATGACTGTATTTCTGCTTTTATAATTCCAGCTTGACAATTGTTTCTAATTTATGCAGCACCAGCACAAGGATACGAGTGTCTGCTAAGCCTCAATGGACACCGTTCTCTCTTCTATTCTTTATTTTATCATAGCATGTTAAGGACCTTTATCACATCCTGCTTTACAGACTAGTTTGTTAAATCCATTCATTTGAACAGCGAACACAGTGCCATTTCTACAATGCATCCACTTGGAAACAAACTATCATTATTGTATCCACATCAGCACAATGCCATCACGTCTGTGAGGTTGTTGAATGAGTAAGAAATGAATGTTTTATTCATAAAAGTGCCATTTGAGCTATAATTATATTAATCAGTCCTCTCATAATACAGTGCCATTGCACTAATTTCTTATATAATGATGTCTACTATTGCGTCAAGGTTTTATACTTTAAAGACAGTTTCCTATTCTTCAGCTTGCTAATAGATAAATGATTCATGCTCATCCAATTAGATTTTATGCTGCAATGGTTTAAAAAAGATGGTTCCATTATTTTAGGTCACTTTATAAGATGTGAAGGAAAAATCAAGGAGAAAATGTTGGTATTGATTTTTCTTTTTGTCTTTGTCTGTATTTGTTGGCTATCACTCACACTGTGTGTTAAAACAGACATAAAGACTAAATAGATTAAGGGGCAAAAGGGACATAGAGATATGATGGTAGGATAATCTCAAAGAGCAGAAAAAAAATGGAAGGGCAAAATGGAGTAGCCAGCGAGTGTTGTTTTTTTGCAACATGTGCAATATTGTGCAAAAATTTATTACAAAGCAGCTCTTAAACTAGTTGGTGTACAGCTTTAAAAGTAGAAGAAAATGGGAGCAGGGGGTAAAGTGATTGCAAACCCGAAACATGTTTTGCCTTAGATTCCTAAGATAAAAAATGTTTAGGTGTCAGCCCACCTTAACTTACCTGAGCCCTCATTTGATCACAGGCAGTGCACGTCTGCAAGTCTTCTCTCCCTTCACTTCCGGTTCTCGCTAGGGCACCAGGAGTGGACGCAGCAGCGGGACTTGGGTGCAAGCACGCAAGAGTGCCCCCATGAGAAGCAGCTTCCCATGGGGGCACTGGACAGAGGGTATGTGGAGCGCCAGAGGAGGTTCACTGCCCCTCTGTGCAATTCTATTGCACAGAGCAGGTAAGTATAGACATGTTTGTTATTTAGGTGTTCCCCCTAAATTCCATACCAGACCCGTATCTGAGCAGCAGCACGGCCGGTCAGGAAAGGAGGTGGGGACGAGCGAGTGCCCCCCCCTCCTTAATCGTGCCAGGCCGCATGCCCTCAACTTGGAGGGGTAGGTGCTTTGGGGGAGGGGGATGCCCTGTGGCCCCCCCCACCCCAAAGCACCTGTCCCAATGTTGATGAGGACAGGGCCTCTTCCCGACAACCCTGGCTGTTGGTTGTCGGGGTATGCGGGAGGGGAGCTTATCGCAATCTGGGAACTCCCTTTAATAAGGGAGCCCCCAGATCCCGGCCCCACCACCCTAGGTGAATGAGTATGGGGAAAAAAAATGTAAAGAAAACACACTACACAGGGTTTTTAAAGTAATTTATTAGTCAGCTCCAGGGCCCCCCTCTCTTCTTTAGCTCTTTTACAGGGGGGGGCTTCTTTAATGTCTTCTGCGGGGGTCCCGGTCTTCACCACCATCTGGTTCTCTTCCGCCGAGGGGGGCGCATTCTTCTTTAGCTCTTTTATAGCGGCTCGCACCGATTTATATAGACCTCTTATGACGTCACAGTCCCATCATGCTCCGGGTGCCATTCTTTTTTATAGCTTGTTTGCTTGATTAGCTTCTTCCCTGGTCCTAGCAGCCAGAGAAAGTGACAACTAAAACTGGAAGTACCTGGCCCCCTCATTCGCACCAGACCCCCCCCCCCCCCCCCCCCAGGGAGACGGACGGGAATGGAAGGCGGTGCATGCACCTGAAAGCTGCCCCTGGCCCCCTCACTCGCACTAGCACATGTTTTTCCTTTAGTGACATGCTGACATTTTATTAGCCAAGACTGAAGACAAAACACTGTAAATGACAGCTAATCTAACATGAACATGGGGGAATTTGTCTGATATTATGAGTGGTTTCACTGTAGGCATATTTAATGCGCTGTTGCAGTACTTAACTTGCTATTGCAGTCACTAATTGGCCCAGGAGCTCAGAATATTGATCTTTGTGACTAATTATGCTTCTCTTGGCCTTTCGGAGCAAACACCACATATCCTTTAAAGGGAATTGAGTAAGGCAGCCGAGCATATAGATATCCTTTCATTAGCAATGATTTCTGGAAATGTTTGGCCGTGGTGAGTAATTCCTGTGCAGTCAGACCATCACTGCGGCACTAGAGAGTGCTGAGCGGACAGCAGTCATTGCAGCTGTCTGTCACATGAGAGCGTGATGGGAACTCTCAGTGCCCTACTGGGAAAATTCTGTACGAGACATCAGAACAGGAGGGTACCAGAAGGTTAAAGAACTTTAGCAGTAGGAAAATAATAGATATAAACACTGTAAATGTGCTGAGCATGAGTACAGTGCCGGTGGAGGAAAATATAAATATGGTATGCTATTAGATTGAATCCTGATTAAAGGACAAGCTGTAGTGTGCTCACTCACTAAATAGAAGAACTGTAGGTGTGCTGTAAAAAAATGTATGCCTTAAAGGGGTTGTAAGGCTTTGATATTTTTTTTTTTTTTAAACAAACATGTCATACTTGCCTCCACTGTGCAGTTCGTTTTGCACAGAGTGGCCCTGAACACTGACTTCTGGGGTCCCTCGGCAGCTCTTGCGACTCCTTCCTGCATCAGGTAACCCTCTAGGAGAAGTGCTCTCCTGGGGGGTTACCACGCTGTTGACTCTTTTATTCAGCGCCCAAAGCCATCGAATGTATGACTCGGTCCCTCCTCCCGGCACCCACATCATTGGATTTGATTGACAGCAGCAGGAGCCAATGGCTGCGCTGCTATCAATCTATCCAATCAAGAGCTGGGACCCCATGGAGAGAGGGACAGCATGTCCCCCCCTGAGGCAAATTCGGGGTTTAGGTAAGTAAAAACGGGGGGGGGGGGGCGGTGAATGGCAGGTGTTTTTTTTTTAGGATGCATTAAGTTGAAAAGACACAAGGGTTTACAACCCCTTTAAGCTGGCCATTCATGGATCGAAATTCGGCTGGTTCAGCAGGGACCAATGATGAATTTTGATTCATTTATGGACACTGTGGTTGTGCAGAAGTTTATCTATGGATTGACTTCTGTACAACTTCCCTGACGCATTTTTGCTGCTCGATCAACACTGCCAGCTATAACCAGCAGTGCTGATTAGTGTATTCTGCTGGCGGGGGGAGTCTGCCCACTGTCACAATACAATGGGTTTGATATACTAAAGACAAAATAGACTGTGTACATTGCAAAGTGCAGTTGCCCCAGAGCTTGGTAAATGAGCAGAAGCTCTGCTGACTTCCATCGACCAATCATGTGCAAGCAAAAATGCAGGTTTTTTAATTTTCCTTGGGTATTCTTTGCAAAGTGAAGCTTTTCCTTATTTACATCGGCAGGGTATCAAGCTGCAGTGGGCATCTGGCAACGTCTCCTGTGTCCTCTTCTCTTCTGAGATCACAGCGGCTTCCGCCATGCATCTTCTCCCATCCTCCTAGGCATCCAATAGGATCACCTGACCTTTCAGCGAATAGGAAAATGGGTAAAATAACTTGACATGTGCATTCGTTTTTGTTAGAATGCCTTTTCGTCCGAAAATCTGTTTTTTTCGTTATCGTATTAACAAACGATAACGAAAGTGCAAGAAACGAAAACCGAAAGATCCGACATTAATGCTTTATTTTCGTTTTCGTTGCGGTAAAAATTTGATATAGAGAGATTCGACATTATAGGGAAAAGATTTGACATCATAGAGAAAAGATTTGACACTATAGAAATAATAGATTCGACATTTCAGAGAATAGATTTCGATTTATGAGACGTAAAGATTCGACGCTCCGTCAACCAAAACGATTCGACGTTCCGTCGAATCTCTCTTTTCTTCTTTTTTCTTTTTTTTTTTTTTTGCCCATTCGACAGAAACCAAGTATTATTGGATTTTCGGACGAAAGCTATTCCCCAACGAAAAACTAAATAAATCAAAACGATTTTCGGGAGTAACTAAATAAATTTATTTTCCAAACGAAAAAACGAAACGAAATATTCCAGTCTGCACATGTCTAAAAATAACTCTTTGATTAGTGGAGAGGCGAGTCAGTGTTAGAAAGGCAATGATTCATTTGCTTTTTTAACACACCTGGGTGGGCTCCGAACAAAATGCTCTCCGCTCCGAGTCCACCCTATTTTGAAGCCTATTAGAGGCTATGGCTCTAATCAGGTGCTTCAAAAAAACACCCCAACCACTGTAATTCAGGCACCCGGCGTCCTAAAAGGGGCCGGACACATGAATAGGTGATGACCTCAGCAGCCGTGAATAGATTCATGTTATGCATGAATCTACCCATTAACCATATAAGGGGGTGGCGTGGATAGAGGGGGTGGCGCCCATGTGCCATTAATGTAGTTCATCAGTTGTTAAAATCACATTATAAAGGATGCGCATATACCTTTAAAAACCTGCAAACTCTGAAAGACAGAGCACATAAATCTATTTCCTGGTAGTCATGAAAGCCTGGACTCTCTCACCTCCCGATAGATTGACCATTGGCACATTCTTTAAAATGAACCAACTGGGAGGTGATGGTGGTGGTGCAATCCAACCCTAAACAGCTTGGTGCCTGCACTCGTACATGTTCTTGCTTTACAGTTATATACATGGCAAGTGAACTTTAAAACTAACAGGAATAGAACTAAATCAGTTATGTATTCATTAAAATTCATTAAAAATATTTATGGTCGTGGCCCTCTGACCGAGAGTGATGTGGATCACATAAACACGCGACAAGACTTACAACATAAATAGACCTGAAGTGTGCCTTGGTGGTCTGGTCAGTATGCCAAGAAAAGGGGGCATACCCAAAGTAAGTAATGGGTAGTTAATTGAAGGATATGCTGAGAAGTGCCCTGAAAAAGGGAAGGGCGGGAGGGTGTCGAATGCGATTGAATGCGCAGACTCAGACATGAGGTGAGCTGGGAAGAGTCGGCCCAGTGACGTGTAGTACTGCACACTGAACCGACAAAGAGCATGTGTGAGTGGGCTGCTTAAATACCCTCCGGGCTCCTCCCATAAACTCAGGCCACCATACTGGCCTTCTTATATATATATATATATATATATTCATAGTATCTTTAAATGCAACTAGAGTAGTTGCCTGTCGTCACCTACACAGAAGCATTTAGACTTCAAAAGAGGTAGGGCAGAAGGGGGGGCCAGTCAGACAGTAAACATGATGACAGCAGGAAAGAGCAAAGAGATGATGACAAAGTGTGTTCCTGTTTCTTCATTTTCCAATCAGCAGGCTCTGAGTGGTTAAAAAAAAGTATTTGTTGCTGTTGGGCTGTTGGGCTGTTTGAAGAGGGTGCCTGGATCATAATACTGAGTTACTGTACAAGTGAGACTTTATGGCTGGCAGACATGGAGGGAACCTTTTGTGCAAACTATTAGAGCAAGGGTGCCCTCTACTGGTAGACCTTACACATGAATTGAACACTGGACTAACTAGATAAGGATAGGGATACAGAAATGTATACACTAAGATCGCTCTTCAGAGAGCATTTGACAAACAGAGAAGGCGTCTTATCACATCTTCTCAGCTTGATTCAACCTGGGGAACCCTGTACTAGAGCACACCACAACTGCATGCATTGCACACGATTCTGGGGTGCCTGTAGTGTAGCCCCAGCCATTTGAAAATAACAAGGGTTATCATTCCTGCTGCAGCATGTGTACAGCCCGGCCGCTGCCTCTCCAGCTAAAAGGGGGGGGGGGGGAGTAAAAGTGCTGATCAACCACAATGTTTGACTGCCCCCAACTGCTAGTGTGAATCAAGTTTTTTGTTAATTTTCGACAGCTGCCAGCTGTTGATCTAAATTAATGTGCACATGCATGCAGAACTGGCAAACATTCATATTCCAGTTTGTTATAGTGTCATGAACCTTGTATGTGTATACAGAATTGCATTGAGGATTTCCTCCTGTAATCCACGTGTGGTTTGGACTTTTTGCTTAAATTGGGCCAATAATTACATTGATCTGCTGCTTGGAAATGTACAGAAGTAGCAGTGTGTGTAATAAGAAAGTCCAAGCCAGATCTATAATTTTGTACATTAGGAAGCTGCGCTAATCTCAGCTCATTTTAGTAATGTGACTGATTAGATGAGAGACAGCTGTAGGGCAGCGGTGGCTTATTTCTTTTGCCTCTGCCAACACAATCGCTGGCTGCTGCTATTTTATTTTCATAGCAAATCTGCAGCTTGTAATTTGCTTTGGAGTGTCCTCTTGAGAGTTAAACTCTAATTTCATCTCTTGCTCCTTTGCATTGCATCAACCTAAGTAAACAGATCTATTTACTGAAACACAGGGTAAGAAGAAGCAGATTTACCGTAGCTTGGGTCTTTTTTCACAATTTTAACATTTTAGATGAGGTCTTATTGATTAGGCGATGGCTTTGTCAAAAATAAATTAATACATATATTATTTTGTGTTGGAGACAATCCTGTCAACCAATCAGCTCATCTCCCGCTTTCCCCTGTTTATGTTCAGTGGGGACCGAGGGACAGAAAGCAAACTATTTCATCACTTTCAGCTTTAGGTGGATTAATCCGCAGCAGCGCTCCTGGCTGGCTCCAGTGTACTGACCAAAGGCGGAAGTGATGAAATTGTCCGCTTTCTGTCTCCCCCCCCCCCCACACTGAACACAGGGGGCCCAGAGAAGCCCAGCTGCACAGTGGGAGATTAGCTTATTGGTGGACAGGGTTTGGGAGTCACTGCCCGCTTTGCCCTCTGCTGTCACGGAAACCGGCCCACTAAACCATCGATTCACTGGGAAACCCCATGTAGGCCTGATGGCCAGTACATGCCTGGACCTCACAATAGTACTCAACTACCTGTCATCTTCAAAAATCCACAATGGACCCTATGGGAATTGTCATTAAAGACAGATTTCCTGGGAGTGGTAGCCTTAGCCAGGAGGGTTTCTGAATTGGCGGCTCCAGGGTATAAAGAACCTTGCTGGTGGACAGACAGCTCTATTCCAAACGTGGCCTCAAGATTCCATTTCAAGTCATGAAATTTTGTTGCCTACTTCTGGTATGGAAGATAGACAAGGTTAGTCCTTTGGATGTCAGGGAGACACTGAAGACTTGTATCAATGCTACCCCAACCTTCAGGTCTTCGGATTGCCTGTTTGTGGTTCCCAGAGGTTCCCACAAGGGGCCAGAGGTTTGAGGAGAGTAATTGCTTCTTGGCTTGTAAATGAGATCTCTCTGCCATATAAGGATAGGAGGTTGGCCCTTCCTGAAAGAATAACGATGCACTCCACAAGAAGCATCTCAACCTCCTGGGCAGCCACCGGTAGAGTCTCACTGGAGTCAATCTGCAAGGCGGCAAAGTGGTCATGCATATACACCTTAATTACCGTACTCATTATTGCATACATCCGTCATAGATATGTCATTTTTGACAACTGTTCATTTTGGCAAAACGGCTATCTTCTCATAATTAACCTTAACTTCTTTCTGCATCATCCCACCCTGGTTATCTAGTTAATTCCCAGTGGTAGGCTGACATGGAGCTGCCATTAAAACTGACAATTTTATATCAAGTACTGTAATTTGACTTTTCTGACAAGCTCCATGTCGGCACAAACTCCCACCCAAGTTCTGAAATAGAGCTACATAATGCCAGCCTGGTCCTTCAGGTCGAGGTATGGGTGGGGAATACCCAGTGGTAGGCTGACATCAAGCTCATCAGTAAATTGAAATTGTGGTAAGTATTTGATATTCAATTTTCAGTTTTTTTTTTATTTGACCAGTGATGGCTTTAACCCCCCTGGCAGTATTCCCGAGTCTGGCTCGGGGTGGAATTTCAGAACCAAGAGCGGTAATCCCAAACCTCGGGATCGCCTTGCAGCATCCACAGGCATGGTTTACTTACCTTGTCCCTGGATTCTGCCATGCCTCTCCGCTGTGTGATCAAGCTGTCTCCTCGCTCGATTCACACAGTGCCTGTGTGCCGCCGAGCTCCGTCCCCTGTGACGTTACGACGCACGGGGGCGGAGAACGGCGCCAAATTCAAAAAAGTAAATAATAATAATAAAAGTAAATAAACACAATACATACAGTATACTGTAATATTATAGATTACAGTACTGTATGTAAAAAATACACACACCCTTTGTCCCTAGTGGTCTGCCCAGTCTCCTACATGTACTTTTGTATAATAAAAACTGTTCTTTCTGCCTGCAAACTGTAGATTGTGCATAGCAACCAAAAACTGTCCCTTTATGTCAAAAGTGGTTTTAGACCAGCTAAAAAACAGCGGAAAAAAAATATAATCACTTGCATAATTGAGCGATAGCGGAAATCCGTCATAAAAAAATTCAAGTAATGACAGCGACAATTCTGCAACTGAGCAAATTTCAGTGTTTTTGATTTAATTACATTATTGAATATTTGTATTATAATTATATTATTATTTGTTATAATTATTTATAGTTATTTATTATTTTATAATTTATGATTTTGTTTTTCAAACTTTATCTTGTCTACTAGACTCTTGTTTGGACATATTTAAGTGAGTTATTCCTAAGAATTGCAGGCCTACAGTATAAAACGCCAAATTTCCATGCAAAATAATGGTACTGCTTTCAGCATCAAAAACCTGACATAATCATACCACCAGGGAGGTTAAACAAGAGAAAATTATATTCTCCAATTTGTTTTGTTTATCACAACACTAGAATTATATGTCTGGTAAAATAAATTATGAAGTGCTGTATATACAAATGAAATTTAAAGCATTTTTCTTCCTTTTTTTTATTTTTTAATACAGTGATATGAAAGAATGAACAAAATAAACAATCTAAAACATAAAAAAGGATTTGCATGAATTGTTACACAAAGAAAAACGAGAAACAATAGAAAACAGCTGGCAGCAGGTCCCAGCTGAGACATGCATGGGGGCGTACACATTGGTGAGCACACTAAGCAGGCACTGCAGTATGTACTATAATTGGCATACTCAGCAAGGCTGGTATACAGCCAGATATAAACCTCCTGTACCTAGACTGCAACTGTCAAACTGATAACAGCCTCTATTGGTGGCATGCTTGGCTTTCCACTTGTTACAGAATACAGTATTGGTGAGAAGGTTGGCAGGAGAATCTCCTGAGCTCCGGAAGGAATCCAGGGGATTGACATTCCCAGAAGTGTCAATCTTGTAAGAGTGGCGTTGGGCAGTGTGAGCAACAAAAGAAGTGGTATTTCTTTGCGTCTTGAAGGGTCACTTTAACCACTTGCTTACCGGGCACATAAACCCCCTTCGTGCCCAGGCGAAATTTCAGCTTCTGGCACTGCGTCGCTTTAACTTACAATTGCGCGGTTGTGCGACGTGGCACCCAAACAAAATTGGCGTCCTTTTTTTTCCCCACAAATAGAGCTTTCTTTTGGTGGTAGTTGCGGTTTTTATTTTTTGCGTTATAATGAAAAAAAGAGCGACAATTTAAAAATATATATATATTTTTTACTTGTTGCTATAATAAATATCCCAATTTTTTTTTTTTTTATATATATTTTTTTCTCAGTTAAGGCCGATACGTATTCTTCTACGTATTTTTGTAAAAAAAAAAAAATCACAATAAGTGACTGCTTTGCACAAAAGTTATAGCACCTACAAAATAGGGGACATAATGATTTTTTTTATATATTTTTTTTTACTAGTAATGGCGGCGATCTGCGATTTTTATTGGGACTGCGATATTGCGACGGACACATCGGACACTTTTGACACATTTTTGGCGCCATTCACATTTATACAGCGACCAGTGCTATGAATATGCACTAATTGCTGTATAAATGTGACCGGCATTGAAGGGGTTAACACTAGGGGGTGAGGAAGGGGTTAAATGTATTGCCTGGGTGTGTTCTAACTGTGTGGGGGGAGGGGGGTGACTGGGGGAGGTGACCGATGCTGTCTCCCTATGTACAAGGGAAACAGCATCTGTCTCCTTTCCCTGACAGGACGTTGAGCTCTGTGTTTACACACAGAGTGCCACGTCCCTGCTCTCTCACCGGCGATCGCGTGTACCTGACGGACATCGCGGCCGCCGGGTACACGCATCGGATCCTCGGTGATGCGTCGGGACTGTTTTTCTCCGCGGGGAACTACAAGTAAATCACGTCCAAAGACGTGACCCCGGCGCCTCAGGTCCACGCTGCTGACGTATTCTGTCAATAGCGCGGACCTGAAGAGGTTAAAATGACTCTTGCTTCAACCAAACCCTGAAACATAACTATACCGTAAAAAATAAACAACTGGTTATTGCCAACTGTTAATCGGATCCTATCCCTCAAACTGAACTTTACCCTAACTCTAAAACATAACTCTTATGCCGTGTACACCAGATCTGGCTTTTGCCCGACCAACAGCCCATCGGAATACCGAACATGTTCTATATTTAAACTCCAATGGAATTCATCGGAATTCTGATGCAATTTCTCGGATGGGCCATACACATGGTCGGAATTTCCTATGGAAAAAGTCAGTTGGAATTCCAGATCTTGTGTACGGGGCATAAGGGTCAATGCCACCTGATGATGTCACCGGGCACCCTCTCCTTAGCAACCAGTACACATTTCATCATTACTGCCTACGCTGTTTTTTCTAGATTTTTTTCATTGCCGATTTTTTTTTAACATTCCGCTGTTGACTTATCAGTTATTAAGGACGCGGTGGCAGCGTGCTCATTAACAGCCATGGCAGTTACTGGTTGTTAACCACTTGTGTGTCGGTGGCTTGTTGCCATTGTGATCACACACAGCGGGAGCCCATTGGCGGGTACCATGGACTCAATGTTCCCCGCCAATCGTTCAGTATACAGGCAGAATGGCGTTGCAAACAAAGCAGATCGCCATTCTGTCAGTAGGGAAGGCATTGATCCTGTGTTCCTGCAAAGCAGGGACATGGATCTATGCCTTCCTTTAGCAAAAGTACCTCCCCACAGTACACAAGCACTGGCTAGGCACACATTGATTGCCCCTGATGTTAACCCCTTCCCAGCCAGTGTCATTAGTACAGTGACAGTGCCAATTTTTTTAGCGCTGATCACTGTATTAGTGTCACTGGTCCCCAAAAAGTGTCAGTCGGTGTCCAATTTGTCACAATATCGCAAACCTGCTATAAGTTGCTGATCGCGCCATTACTAGTAAAAAAAATAATTCACAGTGTGTGTAGATGCTATAACTTTTGCACAAACCAATCAATATATATATATATATATATATATATATATATATATATATATATATATATATATATATATATATATATATATACATACACAGTACAGACCAAAAGTTTGGACACACCTTCTCATTCAAAGAGTTTTCTTTATTTTCATGACTATGAAAATTGTAGAGTCACACTGAAGGCATCAAAACTATCAATTAACACATATGGAATTATATACATAACAAAAAAGTGTGAAACAACTGAAAATATGTCATAATCTAGGTTCTTCAAAGTAGCCACCTTTTGCTTTGATTACTGCTTTGCACACTCTTGGCATTCTCTTGATGAGCTTTAAGAGGTAGTCACCTGAAATGGTCTTCCAACAGTCTTGAAGGAGTTCCCAGAGATGTTTAGCACTTGTTGGCCCTTTTGCCTTCACTCTGCGGTCCAGCTCACCCCAAACCATCTAAATTGGGTTCAGATCCGGCGACTGTGGAGGCCAGGTCATCTGGCGAAACACTCCATCACTCTCCTTCTTGGTCAAATAGCCTGGAGGTGTGTTTGGGGTCATTGTCCTGTTGAAAAATAAATGATGGTCCAACTAAACGCAAACCGGATGGAATAGCATGCCGCTGCAAGATGCTGTGGTAGCCATGCTGGTTCAGTATGCCTTCAATTTTGAATAAATCCCCAACAGTGTCACCAGCAAAGCACCCCTACACCATCACACCTCCTCCTCCTCCATGCTTCACGGTGGGAACCAGGCATGTAGAGTCCATCCGTTCACCTTTTCTACGTTTCAAAAATACACGGTGGTTGGAACCAAAGATCTCAAATTTGGACTCATCAGACCAAAGCACAGATTTCCACTGGTCTAATGTCCATTCTTTGTGTTTTTTGGCCCAAACAAGTCTCTTCTGCTTATTAGTGATGAGCGGAATACGCCATATTCGATTTCGCGATATTTCGCGAATATTTCGAAGAATATTCGCGAATATTCGTTAATATCGAATATTCGTGATATTTTATAAAAAAAAAAAAAAAAAAAATTGCGAATTTTCGCCAATGCGAATTTTCGCTAATGCGAATTTTCGCTAATGTGAAATTTCGCGATTTTTTTTTTTTTTTTTTATAAAATATCACGAATATTCGATATTTACGAATATTCGGTATATTTTATATAAAAAAAAAGCGAAATTTCACATATGCGGTTGCGAATATTCGTTAATATCGAATATTCGTGATATTTGATAAAAAAAAAAAATTGCGAATTTTCGCTATTGCGAATTTTATTGCGAATTTTTTTGCGAAATTTGAAAAATATCGAATATTCGAAATAGCGAATATTCGCCGCGATATTCGAGATATTCGCGAATACTCGAATATGCAATATTCGTAGCGAATATTCGCAATGCGAATATTCGTGAGCAACACTACTGCTTATTGCCTTTCTTTAGCAGTGGTTTCCTAGCAGATATTCTACCATGAAGGCCTGATTCACACAGTCTCCTCTTAACAGTTGTTCTAGAGATCTGTCTGCTGCAAAAGGTGGCTACTTTGAAGAACCTAGAATATGACATATATTTTCAGTTGTTTCACACTTTTTTGTTATGTATATAATTCCACATGTGTTAATTCATAGTTTTGATGCCTCCAGTGTGACTCTACAATTTTCAGTCATGAAAATAAGGAAAACTCTTTGAATGAGAAGGTGTGTCCAAACTTTTGGTCGGTACTGTATATGTATATATGTATGTGTATATATATATATATATATATATATATATATATATATATATATATATATATTGGCATTTTATTGGGAAAAATAGGTAGCAGAATACTTATTGGCCTAAATTGATGAAGAAATTCGATTTAAAAAAAATATTTTTTTTATTGTATATGTTTTATAGCAGAAAGTAAAAAATGTTTTTATTTCAAAATACCACCAAAAAAAGCTCTATTTGTGGGGAAAAAAGGACGTACATTTGGTTATCTGGGTACAGCGTTGAAAGACCGTATCGTAAAAAATGGCCTGAAGGGGTAAATCTTTCAGATGGCGGCCACCCACTCTTTAACAAAGCGGTATTTACTGGTGGTAATAAATACACCAGCTACTGCCAGGCGTTAAATTGCTACGTTTTCACTACTAAAATACCTCATTACTTCAAAAAATTACTTTTTTTTGTGAATGCCAAAAAGCCCTTTAAAAAACGCTGAGCGGTATCTTGCTGCATACTCGGATGTCAGATACCTCTTTGTGAATGGAGCCCAGTGGAAGAATAGCTAACCAGAGGTAAACAAAAAATAAATCTAAATCAATTTGGCTTGCAGAATGACCATAATTAAGATCTCTGCTGCATGTAACACATGTACCAAATACCTATGCTGCAGACCTCAGAAATTCAGTTGCACACTTTTACCAGTGACAGATGTTCCTAGCCTTGGGGAAGCCGTTTTTTTTTTCCTTCCTCTTCTTCTACAGAGCTGCTACTAGTTTTCTTAGCCACTGGCAAAAGACACAGACTGCTTTCTAAAAAAGAAATGAAATAAAAAAATATAAAAATATATAAAACGCTGGTGATTGTGCTCCCCCTACAGGAAAACGTAAGAAGTACAGACACTCAATAATATGTCTGGCTGCATAGATAATCCTGCATCAAAGTGCTTTAAGTGCTAGTAACGTGACTGTTTTATGTTTTGAACGATCGATTATGAATATACATTTCAGTGCGCAAAAAAAAAGTTTTTTTAATCAATTTTGCATTAAAGCAAGCATACCATATTCCGTGCCAAGTAAATTGTTCTTACTTTTCCCAACTGTTTTCATGTAAGTGGTTAATGACTTGTGGCACATTCATAAAGCAGTAATAAGCTTCTGTAATTTAAAACACATGCACTAGGAGGGTTCACCTACAGTAAATATATGAAAAATTACATATTCATGGCTTTATAAATAGGCTCCTTAGAGCTACATTGAACTTAAAAAGTTGGCCAAAGTCATTACACAATATGCAAAATCCTGCAACCTTTAAAATTTTAGCATGATAAAAGCAAAAAAAAAAAATCTGACTCTTATATTTCATTAAACACTGATACCAAGTTTCCCCGAAAATAAGACTTACCCCAAAAATAAGCCCTACTGTGATTTTCGGGGTGGACTGCAATATAAGCCCTACCCGAAAATAAGCCCTCTTTGGAAGGGTTGTAAAGTCCTAAAATGCTTTGTGTTACAGTGTTGTGTGGCCTAGACTGTATGTTGCTGTGGTCCGTTTGCAGTGAATACCTTTGCTGCGGCGCCGCTCAGCACTCAGCTGATCTCTTCTCCTGGCTGTCGGCGGTGGATCTTGAGATCCCCCTACCTGCAGTGTTTAGAGCGGGGAAGACAGCTTGGGGCTGGCCATGGAAGCGCCTTGTGTCTACCTCTGCAGGCGCTCAGCTTATCTCTCCTCATCTCATGGCTGTCGGTGGGGGATCTCAGCCCCTCTCCCTCTGCAGGCGCCTAGCTGATCTTCACTGCTTTGCTCTTCAACACCTCGGGCCAGGCCATGAATGTGCCGATATAACAAGGTATTTGCACAGACTATACCACAGCAACACGCACTTTTACACCACACAATCCTGTAATAGAGAGGTTTCCAGGATTCCTTCATGGCAAGCCCTACCCGAAAAAAAGCCAGAGGGTGTTTTTGCCAAAATTAATATAAGACCTGGGCTTATTTTTGGGGAAACATGGTATCTCCCTTTACAAATATATGGGAAAATCCATATGTCAATGCTAAAGCAGTTCTGCACAGCATAGTCTCTAATCTGCTCCTATTGAGTAGGGAGCACACTGTTGTATTGATAGTGGCATGTGGCTTTCCTCTTTATCTTCAAAAGAGTACAAAAGAAAATATTGTAGAGCATTTGCCCTTTGCATGCTGCCATGTTTGAGTTGTGGGGGACCTTTGTATTGTAAATCATTTAAGATTTTATCATGTAAGATTTAGGTGCAATACCAGATTTTGCTAGCAGGAGACACGTAAGTGAAATTTTTCATTGAAGTTTCTACAAATCCTTTAGCAGTTGATGGGGGCATTTTACAAATTTGACAGTCCATATTGATGCAACTAATCTCAGTGGAGCTAGTAATTTAAATGGCAGACATTTTCCAGTGAATCTGATTTCACTTTGTTACTAAGTGTAACGGTATGACCCGTGACGCCCAGAGACTTTTGAGGCATGGGGGATACTCCTGTGCCAGCGGCACTAAGGACTCTTGGGTCTTTTGTGCATAGGGTGGCTGATAAATAATAATTCATGTATTGCAGGATATCTTGAGATATTACAAGTTGTTGGTTAATGTTGACCCACACCAGGTCAATAGACTCCTAAGATATTCCATTGTCCATTGTGTAAGGCGGTAGAGGTGTTAATTTAGGTCTGCTCCCAAGACCTTTCATTGTGTATAGATGTGTTGTGACTCTAAAGGTCAGACGTCTCTCTTCAGGTGTATTGAATTAGCATGTCAATTATGTTTAGTAAAGGAATGTGACTTGTCAAGCTGTAGTAATTACCTCCTCTAATTGCGGAGACGGGACCTCTGGGGGATGATTAGTAATTAGCCCATCTGAAGGTGTATTGAAGCCCCAGTGTGTTATGAAGGGGGTGGAGAGTTTCTTTGTTCCTTTCATGCTTGAACTGTATAAAAAGCTAAGAGAGCTAACCATTAAAGAGTTTGTTCATTCATTTGAAACCAGTAACCAGAGCTGTGTGTGTCTCAGTGATTCTGGGGGAATGGATTGGGTCCTGACTGCTGGTTTGTCGGGGTGTCGGATAAGCTGTCTTGTCTTGGGTTGATGGAAGCCACCACTGTAACAGTCACCACCGTTTACGATCTTCCATCAACCCAAGACAAGACAGCTGTAACTGTCACCACCATTTACGATCTTCCATCAACCCAAGACAAGACAGCTTATCCGACCCCCCGACAAACCAGCCGACAGGACCCGATCCATTTCCCCAGAATCACCGAGACACACACAGCTCTGGTTTCAAATGAATGAACAAACTCTTTAATGGTTAGCTCTCTTAGCTTTTTATACAGTTCAAGCATTAAGGAATAAAGAAACTCTCCACCCCCCTCATTACACACTGGGGCTTCAATATACCTTCAGATGGGCTAATTACTAATCATCCCCCAGACGTCCCGTCTCCGCAATTAGAGGAGGTAATTACTACAGCGTGACAAGTCACATTCCTTTACTAAACATAATTGACATGCTAATTCAATACACCTGAAGAGAGACGTCTGACCTTTAGAGTCACAACACATCTATACACAATGACAGGTCTTAGGAGCAGATCTGAATTAACACCTCTACAGATTTACACAATGGACAATGGAATATCTTAGGAGTCTATTGACCTGATGTGGGTCAACATTAACCAACAACTTGTAATATCTCAAGATTTTCCTAAAATTACAGTGAAAAGGAAAGATCATTTTTAATGTCATTTAATTACAATTCGACTTGTGTCACGATTGTATAAGCTATATTATTTTTTCTTTATTTTCCCCACGAAAGTGGAGTTACCCTTTGATTGAATGCGCTGAAGTTAAAAGGTGATTGGCTACTATGCACACCTGCACCAGATTTTGCACTCTCCAGTTTTAGTAAATCAAATACAATATGTTTGGGGATTAAGTCTTAATTTTCGTTATTTAGCCCTATCCATCCACCATAAGATTACCCTTATTATGTAAGGTGTGGTTATTGGACAGGTGTAAGTGGGAGTGTGAGGCTTAGTTTAAGTGATGTTGCAAATGCCCCTTTCCTTGTCTGAAATACAGCCTGTTTATTAACATTATTAAAGTTACTTTACATACAGCTATAGTAATGGTCACTGTATAGATATATAAATCCCTTTGCAAGTATTTATCAAAGTGAAAATTTGAAGTAGATGTACTGTACATAAGTTTAAATATGTAATACACTGATGGCTATTGCAATGGACATTTAAAATATCTACAGACATTTAAAATCCAATTAAAGTGTTACTAAACCCACAACAGTAATATTCGTCTGTATTTGCAGTAAAGCATGCTTGTTAAACTCATCGTGGAACCTAAGGGGTTAATCTGCTGCATTGTGTACAAAGGCTGTTTGATCCTGTCGTCTCTGATCCTCCCCTTCTTTCACTGTCCCCAAACCATCTCCCGATAAAACAGAGCCTTCGGAGTTACTCTGCACATGCTCAGTTTGCTGTGTATTGTTAGAGAGTCAAAAGAATAGACCTGGATGGCCAGACTCTGATACAACACCTTTATTGGTAGTTAAAAATCTAGAAAAACAGTCCATACTGTGCAGAAGGGGGGGGACAAACAGATTACGCGTTTCACACCGTGGATTGGTGCTTAATCATAGTTATGATTAAGCACCAATCTACATTGTGAAACACGTAAGCTGTTAGTTCCCCCTTCTGCACAGTATGGCTTGACTGTTTTTCTGGATTGTAGCTACCAATAAAGGTGTATCGGAGTGCAGCCATCCAGGCCTAATCTTTTTCCTCTTGATCCCATGCAGAGGATGCACCTGTGTGCCTCACTAGGGCGTGTATTTTATGAAACTCCTGTTTGAGAGCGGCAACCCTTCCTCTATTATTAAGTGTTTTTTTCTTGGGAGGGTGCATGTGATCAGCACAGGGCCAATCAGCACTATCCATAGGACAGTCAGAGGCTTATGAAAACTTCTTCTACAAGCTTTAACAAGACACTGATAACAGTCACAAGACTGCTATATACTGCTGATGAGAAAAGGTATTTAGCAGTTTACATTTACTAAAATAATTGCATGTTCATGTTCTGTGCGCTGTGGGAGACCAGATATAGTGAATGCAGGGTCCTGGGTTTAGTAGCACTTTAACTTTGTTTTGCTTTTAGTACCGTTTAATAAATAAGTCAGCAGACCTACATTATAGATCCTACAATGTACATAGCTGCCAACTGTCCCTGATTTCTATGGGCTGCCTTTTTGTTTTGAAATATCAGTGTAAATTATGGCTGTGTAATGTCCATAAACTGAAATTATAAAACCCTGTTTTGTTAAAAAAAAAAAAAAAAAGTTCTTGTTCATAAAGAGCAAATTCTATTGTACTGAAAGTTAAAATCATTTTATTTTAAATAGGAGTATGATAAAAGGCTAAAGAACGTATACTCTAATTTAAATGGGAATGTTGTGATCCACAGTTCTGTTAGACGGGCATGAATCAAGAAGCCTTGACATGTATACTGAGATTCTGCATTCACTCTGGTTATACCATGCATTTCAATAACAAGGCAATTAAGCCAGCAGATGGCTCCCTAATGTTTTGTAATATACTTGGGAGAAATAAAGGAGCCAAAGTCAGTTTAACGACTATAAACACATAGGTTAGATCCCAGAATCATGATTTATCAAGTTGTGATTTTATAGAAAACGTAATAATAAAAAAAAAGGGTTGTATTGTTTTGTAGGTTTTTATGTTATTATAGGTCACATAATAAAATATGAGTTGCTTCATATTGGATTAACTCATCATTGTAGGAACATCATATTAGATCTGCTCTTTCCTTTGCTAAATTTCAGTATTAAAAAAGAACCTGTAAATCTTGAATAAGATGGTCAGGCTTACTACAATGAAATATGTTACCATTGGTAACCAAACCTGAGATCTATGTCCCAATTTTTTATTTATTTTTTAAATAATGCAAATCTTGTTAAAAAAGCATGGACTGTAGCTCTTCGGCACATGGATCCTTTCTTTGTCCAACCTTGAAGAGCTGTCATCATTTGAAGTGTAACATTTATATACTCTTAAAGTGGTTGTAAAGGTTTGTTTTTTATTTTCTTAATATGTTCCTTTAAAGGGTTTGTAAAGAACATTTTTGCTGCTGTAATTCTTCTCTGATCTCCACGCTTCCTGGTTGTCTGTTTCCTGATAACCACAGTACTGGGAGCTTTCTCTTTGTGGTCACTAATCAAGGAGGTGTGATTACTGTGTGTCTAAAACCCCTCAGCACCAATCAGTTTCGTTTTCCAAACCATCCCTGCCCTATATTGGCTCTGTGGCTCTGTACAGCACAGGCAGGAAACAACATGCAAAAACGAAACTAGAAACTACAGGTACATTATATAATTGATTTTTATCTATTTTTAATCATTTTTAAAAGGAATCAGTTAACTATTATGTCTCTATAACCTGTAAACAGTAATTTCAGCAAAAAAAAAATGTTTTTATTTACAACTCCTTTAAGCTAGTGCATTGTTTGGTTCACTTATCTTTTCCTTCAATTTCTCTTCTAAATGTTTTTTTTCTTTGTTTTCTTTGTCTGAATTTCTCACGTCCTGTTCCTCCTCAGTAAGCTGCTCAGTAAGCTGTTCTAAATGACTTCCCACTGCTCGGATGATGGTGGAAAGCTTACTGAGGAGAAACAGGAAGTGAGAAATTCAAACAAAGAAAAAAAAACATTTAGAAGGGAAAACGAAGGAAAAGGTAAGTGAGCCAACAATGCACTCGCTTAAAGGAACCAATTTAGAAAATAAAAGAAGAACCTTTACAACCCCATTAAATAGATAACATTAAGCTGCATACACACG
This sequence comes from Rana kukunoris, assembly GCA_029574335.1. Lineage (NCBI taxonomy): Eukaryota > Metazoa > Chordata > Amphibia > Anura > Ranidae > Rana > Rana kukunoris. Next base: position 135,355,031 of record CM056051.1, read on the forward strand.
GTCGGAATTTCCATTGGAAAATGTTTTCATCAGATATTACGACCGTGTGTGTATGCCCCATCAGACTTTTTCCGTCTGAATTTCCGACAGACTTAGAGAGCAAGTTCTCTATTTTTCTGTCGGAAATTCCGATGGAGTTTTGCCCAAAAGTCCGACCGTGTGTACACGGCATAAGAGTTTCATTGCAAGTTATTGTGTATGGGTCCTGCCAGCATTGGCTGGGGATAGGATACCAGTGTAGTGTAGTGGTAAAGCCGTATTTACTATAGCAGTGCTTGAAGACTTGTTTCTCTGAAGATATGTCAGATTCTTGTGCTACCTATTTGCATAACTAGTGAGCGCTCTAAAGACATCTTTAACGTTGGTGAAGTGTTCCTATAATAACTTCACCTGCCAGTGGAAGTGTATAACACGGATACCTACAGTAGAACTACACTGGGAACATTATTGCTGGTCTGCATCACAGTACAGCAGAATATCTCTTCTTGTTCGAGGGGCAGCTGTAAAACGTATTTTCCTTTGCTAAAAGTGGAGTTTCCATCCCAATTTTTTTTTTCATTAACCACTTAAGGACCGCCGCATGTACATTTACGTCGGCAGAATGGCACCGACAGGCACATCAACGTATATATACGTTGGTGCCTTGGGGGGGATCGGGGGTCCGATCGGACCCCCCCCGTACATGCGGCGGTCCGCGCGGCTGCAGGAGCGGCTATCCGTTTTCATCCGCCCCCTCCGGATCGCTCCCAGCCAATGCGCGCGCCCGCCCGCCCTGTCACTTCCTCCTCCTGTGTAAACACAGGAAGGAGGAAGCGACGTGATCTCTCCCTCGGCGTTTTTTTTCAAGCGCCGCTGAGGAGAGATCACAACACACCAAGTAAGTCTGCACCAACAGCACACTTACACACAGACACAAACACATTTAACCCCCGCGATCGCCCCCCCCCCCTCCCCCCTGTCACAGTGTCACTGAATGCAGTAATCATACATGTATGATTACTGTATTTAGTGTCAGTGTGACAGACAGTGTGACAGTCAGTCAGTGTTAGTGTCAGGGTAGCCCCCCCACCCTAGTTAACCCTTTCACTCCCTATTGCCAGCGTCACTAAGCGATCATTTTTCTGATCGCTGTATTAGTGTCGCTGTTCCCGCTAGGTAGCTAATTTTTTTTAATGCGATTTTTTTTTTACTAAAGACATGTGGCTAAATAAATTTTGGCCTAACATGTTGGCTGACTATAAATTTTGGCCTAAATGTTTGACTAAAATTTAGTTTATTGGTTTTTTATTATAACAAAAAGTAAAAAATATTGGTTTTTTTTCAAAAATGTCGCTCTATTTTTGTATATAGCGCAAAAAAAAAAAATCGCAGAGGCGATCAAATACCACCAAAAGAAAGCTCTATTTGTGGGAAAAAAAGGACGCGAATTTTGTTTGGGAGCCACGTCGCACGACCGCGCAATTGTCTGTTAAAGCGACGCAGTGCCGAATCGCAAAAACCCCTTGGGTCATTTGCCAGCGTATTGGTCCGGGTCTTAAGTGGTTAATGTGCTCATTAGAACTAAAAAAGGAAAAAATATGTTTTTTCTACTCATCTGGAAATGCCTGTTGCTATGCGGTCCCACGAAATCTGCCTTTGAAATCACCTAGGATTCTGACATCATCTCCCTCTAATGCTCCTGGGAAATGTGTGTTATCATTTCCCAAGGTGCAGTGCACTGTCCAATTATCTCTCTCCATCCAAGACTTCCAGGAAGTAAGTGCTTGTTGGCTTCACAATGCCCACAAGCAAAATGACAACGGTGTGTACAGTTTTATAAAATATCTTTTTTGAATAACTATACGGAGCGGCGGCAAATTGTAAAATAGTAAGTGACCGGATTTATATTATAAAAACGCAGGATGAAAGGACATACATTTAAAAAATGCTAATTGTGGTTGGAACTCCGCTTTAATGTCCTGGTTGCAATGGCCACCATGTGGATGTTAGAACATGGCACGGCGCTTCATTCCTAGGTACCTCTAACAGGTCTCTTGCCCTAATTTCACATTTATCCCCGCTTCCAGAAAGAGAAAAATATGCATCCATTCTATGTATTCTACCAGGACCAACACGTCGCCCTGTATGGATATAGTCTATTGGTTGCAAGAAGAGGTGAGTCCAATAAAGTTTCAGAGCTACTCTCTCGCAACTTTGAGGCAGACAAATTCAGGGCATACAGAGTCTCTTCAATTCTTGTAGTGGATATCGGCACTTTCCCAGGTTAGGCAATCTTCCTGTCCTGCAGCAATTCCAGTACAATTTAGTGTATTAGAAACTCTCCAGATATTTCCCAGCCGGTGAATACCAAACGCTGGAAACTCTACATCTCTGCTGAAAGAGCCCCACCTTGTCTCATTGGGTCAAGCCTCTAAGTCTAAAGCCTCGTACACACGACCGAAAATCTTGTCAGGAAAAAACTGTTGTTTTCCCTGATGAGATTCTTGGCAAGAAACTCTTGCTGCCCGAGTGTACTGACTTTCATTTCAAAAGAGCCGCGGTTCTCTTGAAAGGAAAGAACGCAGTGACACCATCGCGTACGACAAGCATGCGCTTGTCACATTCGCTGCCATTGCTGCCATCTTGCTTCACCCTACCTATGCGGCGAAAGCTTTCCAGATGAGAAACCTGAATGCCTCGCACACACGAACAGGAATCTCGGCAAGAAGCAGTTTTCTTGCTGTTTTTTGCCGAGAAACCCGGTCGTGTGTACAAGGCCTAACTCCTGTCTCATTAGACTCTGCGCAAACTCTCTCTGCCTCTGCGACTTAACCAACTAAATAAACAATAGGCCAAACTGGGATTTGTACTGATATCCCCTTACAACCAGAACAAATGTTGAGTGTGATTCTTCCCAGAGGTCACCCAGATTACAGTTAACCCATTAACCCAAAATAGGTACTTATGTTTTCCCATTCAAAACCAACCAATCTCACTGCATTTAATAAAATTAGTTGCTATTTATTTTTATACTTAAACTAAACATATACTTAAAGCTTTCACTGTGTCAAATGTTAAAGATTCAAAACACAAAAACATACTTGGTGCTGCTATAAGACCAAAAACAATACAAAACAGATAACAGTGCACACATGCAAAAATGACATTTATCCTGCGAGGCTAGTTAAAAACACCTGAACATATTCAAAAATACGGGGGTTTGGTCACACTACAGTATATCATATAGTGCTAAGCCCACTTACTGTGACAAAGTACCCCGAATTAGTGGGTCCTAACCTGTTAATAGAATGAAAGAACCTAGTGCGTCAACCATGAGAGATAAACTCCTCTATGTGGGAGAACTGAAGGCGAATTCCTATATACTGGTGGCCACTAATAAGAGGTAATGAAGAGGTGCTCCAGCCCAAGAGACCTGGTCAGGGTCTATACAACATACAAAAACATACTTGGGGGGCACACCCAAAAAATGCTATAAGACCAAAGACAGTACCAAACAGATTATAGCGCACACATGCAAAAATTACATTTATCCTGCAAGGCTAGTTAAAAACACCTGAACATATTCAAAAATATGGGGTTTTATGGTCTTATAGCAGCACCATCTTAGATGTAAAGCATTTTTAGGGTGTGCCCCCCAAGTATGTTTTTGTATTTTGTATAGACTCTGACCAGGTCTCTTGGGCTGGAGCACCCTCCCCCTCTTCATTACCTCACATTAGTGGCCACCAGTTTATAGGAAGGATTCCTTCAGTTCTCCCACATAGAGGAGTTTATCTCCCAAGGTTGAGACACTAGGTTCTTTCATTCTATTAACAGGTTAGGACCCACTAATTTGGGGTACTTTGTCGCAGTAAGTGGGCTTAGCACTATATGACCATACAGAGTGACCAAAACCCCATATTTTTGAATATGTTCGGTTGCTTTTAACTAGCCTTGCAGGATAAATGTAATTTTTGCATGTGTGCGCTGTTATCTGTTTTGATGTTAAATGTTAAAGATTGATTCAATAAACTTAACCAAGATATATGCCAATCTACTGCTTGCCATAAATATTGCATGCTTATACAATCAACTAAGTTTGATAAAATTGAACAGGAATTCGAATGGGTTTGGGCTCACATAGGAGCCAAAGTATTAACATCTGGATGAGGTTGTATTACACAGTGATTGGATTGGTTGGAATTGTATTTATTAAATATGAGCAGATTGTTTATACCGAATGATATGTAGCACACAATCTCCTCTTTCAATCACTTTTTGTACATTTTAATTGTCAATCATCCCAAGCTAAGACAAGGGCTTTGGAAGTTAATTAAATCTTCTGTTATTTACAGATTTAACCACTTGCTGGTAGTTTCCTCACTTTGCATCAGGAGAATAAAATATACCATAATAAGGGATGGAATATTGCTGACACTATACATTTTCTGAGTACCATGGAGAGACCAGATAGTTGGAGGCAGTAATGGCCACGATCTGTAGTATGTCTGCATAAAGGTGTAGTTTTATGTGGTTGCAGTTTGCTTTTTTTTTTTTGTAACTTAAAATATAGTTCTACAGCAGAGTGTACAAGCAAGTTGAAGTGGTCACCTAACAGATACATTTTCACAATATGTTTAAAGTAAAGCTACAACTTTTTATCTGAATTATGCAACCCCTCATAAGATATAAGAGAGAATTTCCAGCAACTCCAAAGTCCTTGTTACAAAATCTATTGGCTACACATGAGCATTAAAACGCAGACGGCTGACACGTTTCGGTGTGAGCCTTAGTCATAGCAACCTCTCCACATTGGTCTTTTGAACATTGTATTGTGCCTCAAATCTTGATTACCTGTAATTTTATTGCAAATTCTGATCACAAGGATCTAATTACCACTACTTGTTGCCAAAGCATGGGTGATCAACCTGTGGCCCTCCAGCTACAACTAGCTACAAATCCCATCATGCCTCTGCCTTTGGAAGTCATGCTTGTAACTATCAGCCTTGCAGTGCATCATGGGACTTGTAGTTCCACAATAGCTGGAGGGCTACAGGTTGAGCACCCATGGTCTAAGGATGTGGTAGGTGGAGTTACCCACACTCCCCATACTTTCTACTAGCCCTTATAATTATTTAAATAATGTGATGTCACTGCATCACAGCAAGTATAGACGATGCAAACGGAGCCAACGGGCTCTTGTGGCAATGCCCTAAAACATTGTCCCCTGAAGAGAGGACATTGGTCATTCATTTATTTTTTTGGCCAGAATAATAATTCTGCCCATTAAAATAAGTTAATGCTCAAGTGCTGAAGACACCTAGAGTTAAGTGTTTCTCTGCAAAAATGCTGCTGCTCTTGGATGCACTGACGGGGGAGGTTGGGGTGGTCGTTTCTGTCTCTAAATGCCTCTAAACACCTGCATGTGAATTGACACATACGGGTTGATTTACTAAAGGCAAATAGACTGATTTTCAAAGTACAATTGGCCTCTGTAAGTGCAGTTTCTCCAGAGCTTAGTAAATAAGGTAAATCTTCACTTTGCAGAGAGTACCCAATCACATGCAGGAAATAAAAAAAACAAAAAAAAAACATTAATTTTTTGCTTGCACATGATTGGATGATGGAAGTCAGCAGAGTTTCTGCTCATTTACTAAGCTCTGGAGCAACTGCACTTTGCAAAGTATTTTTCCCTTTAGTAAATCAACCCTATATGCTAACATACAGGGGCATTTAGAAGCAGAAGGCCTAACAGGGATTTAAACATAAATATAGTTAGTCACTTATCTTTACTATTGATGCCTAATTGCATGGTTGTTTTTTTTTGTTCATCCATTAGTTCTACTTTAATATTTTTCTAAAATGTTAAATCAGTTACACAGATAAACAAGATTTCTGAGATTGGTACTGGTCGTAAAGTCAAGGTTATGGCTGTTTTTATTTCTTTCGATCCCATGTAATAGCTCTAGTGTTGCTGGACTTCAAATGCCAGGAATGATTGATTAAAAGGTTTATTGTAAAGCGAGTTGCAGTAATGAAAAACAAAAGTATATTTTGACAGTCACAGCTATATAGATATTTGATTGTTTTATTTTTGCCACTAAACAGAGGATGTTATTGCATTTGCTTGGAGATTATGTGCTATGTCTTTATTCCCGTGTGCTGACTTCCATTTTAACTATCAGACTAGATAACATCTTCAGAGTGTTCCTTTTTTTGCTGTGCCCTGCCTGCATATTAACAACACACTTCAAAAAAATTCCAATCAATTAGGAAGGTAATAAACCATTAATGGCAAAGGGATGGACACAGTTTAACTTTGGACATAATATGCCTGCCAAAGATTCTGTAATGTTATATAATTTCTTAAATTTATACTTTGGAGTTGTCCATGCAGAATGGCACTTTTGTGTATGCTTGTTATTCACTTCAAATGTTTGTTTTACAGAGTTTCTGGAGGAGAGCTCTTTGACCGAATAGTGGAAAAAGGATTTTACACGGAAAAAGATGCAAGCACGCTTATCCGACAGGTGTTAGACGCCGTTTTCTACCTTCACAGGCTTGGAATTGTGCACAGAGATCTGAAAGTGAGTAACTAACAATACTGAAACCTTGTGCTTGGTGTGGCTGACACTCCTTACTGGGTTCATCATGTACTAAACTGTGAAGGTATCAGTTCTCATGTGGACCAGTTACACACTCACGTGATATCTTTTATGTTTTTTTTTTCCTGTCTAGCCTGAAAATCTGCTGTATTTTAGTCAAGAAGGAGAATCAAAGATTATGATCAGCGATTTTGGTCTCTCCAAGATGGAAGGTAAAGGAGATGTGATGTCAACAGCCTGTGGAACCCCTGGGTATGTTGGTAAGTGACAGCACAATGTTGCATTGAACGAATACTGAAATCTTAGTGGAAGCCATCAAACAAAAGTGATAACCACCATATCTGTGTTTATTTCCCTGTCCCAAAGTGCATTACGTCTTTGACATATTAGAAGATCAAATTGCAAATGTGATACTACAGCGCTATTGTGGTGAATACAAAAGAATAACAACAACAAGGATAACTAAATAATAAAAGCTGCATACATAAAAATAGTGTACTAAACTAAAAAAAATGTAAGGGGGGCGTGGCTTGACGCATGGAGGAGTAGGACGCTTGTGCCTGGAGCTCCCACACACACTGCCAGCATAACGGCCCTAAAAGCAGCCCTGACACGCCAGACACTCCGGTGATGGGACGGAAGGGAGGGGGTGAGACTCACCGCAACACCGTTCCAGGCAGAGACGGTGAAATCGATCGATTCTTTGCTAAAATCAGGCCGGAGCAGCGCGGCCCATCTCCAGCCAAGATGGCGGCGGCCCGTCTTTCGGGATCCCACGCGGCCTCTCATGGAGCCTCCTCGCAGCGCTCAGCATCAGGTATGAAGACTAGACAGAGGGCTAGCTCCCCACCGGACTCCGATGCTGGCTCCATCCGATCGGGCGGGCATTCCCCAGACTCTCACCGCTCCTATGGAGGCTGGGACCTTGAGGCCTATATCAAAGCCCTACCCACCAGACATGACTTTGAGGCCTGCGTTCAGCGTATGGAGAGATCCTATAAGCAGGAGATTTCTGAGCTGCGCAGGGATGTTACTGACAGGCTGGAGGAAGTGGAGCAGCGTGTGGAGGAGACTGTGGCCACCTTGCAATCCCATGAGGCTATCCTTAATGACCACACTATCCAGATACAACAGCTTATGCTATCCCAGGACGACCAGAAGAATAGAGCCAGACGCAATAACATTCGCATTCGCGGCCTCCCTGAGTCGGTTGAGACCAAGGATCTATCCCTAACTGTGGTGGCCATGTTTAATGACCTACTGCGGAAGGAGAAGGAGGCCCCCATAGAGCTGGACCGAGTGCACAGGGCTCTAGGTCCCAGGAACCCCAGCCCGGATCACCCCAGAGATGTGATTTGCAGGGTTCACTTCTTTACTGTTAAGGAAGCTATCATGCAAGCCGCACGTACGCAGGAGGCCATCCTTTTCAACGACACTCGCATCCATCTACTGCCTGATGTCTCCAAACTGACGCTGGACTTACGTCGGGCTCTGAAGCCCCTTACTGGAGCCCTGCAAGCTAAGAACATTAAGTACCGCTGGAGCTTCCCTTTTCAGCTGTCAGCCTCCCATGATGGAAAGCCGGCTGTCTTTCGCTCGCTGGGTGACCTCCCCAGGTTCTTGGGTGCCTTTGAGCTCCCGCAGATCTCCATCCCAGACTGGCCACTGCGAGCAGCCACCCCAGGCTTTCAACTCTCCTCCGGCTGGAAGAGACAATCTAAGAAACCTCGACGATCCAGGTCGGAGACCGCCAAGACCCCCGATGGATGAGTTGACCTGGCCCCCCACGCCATTTGAGCCGCTGTATGTTGCTGCTCACGGACTTTAGTCTGCTGAGATCCTTACTGTCTGGGTCACTTGGTTTTGGAGGGACACTGGGCTGGGGGGGTGGATGGACTGCGGTGGGGTAGTGTCCTCCCCTATTACTGGGCCCTCTCCGGCTTGGTGGCCCTTGGTGGCCCTTGGTTTCCCCTTGGATCATATAAGCGAACTGTGCCTTAAAACATCCCAACTTAGGCGGGCCACCTCCCGCCTCTCCCTTCCCTATGCTGTTTTTCTAGAAGTCTCACCCTTGTCACCAAGGCGTGTTCAGATGTTCACCACAATACCCTGTAGGATGCAGATTTACCAATGTACTTGGGAGGGGGATACCCCCCAAGCTTAGTATACATGTTATCTTTCAGCAAGTAGTCCTGCAGAGGTTCTAGCTAGTTATGAATACCGTTATTGTATTTTTGTAAATGTTTGATGTTTAATGTGTGCGGGTGCCTCTCCGTGCGACACCCACGTTACCCCACCTAGGACCTTCAGCTCCCCTTGCGGTGTAAGCTGAAATGTTGCTAGCAACAATGTTAGTGAGGCCACTCCGGCCTAATGTTTTCTGTGTTTCCCTCTTTCTCCTTCTCTCTTTACTTTACCCTGGGCCCTCTGCCCACTGTCGCCCCTCCCCCCCCTTCCCCGTGCTCTGGAGACGGTGTGCTCGTTCCCGGTAAGCTGCTTTTCTCCCCCCCCTACTGTTTCACTCATGGCCTCTTCTAATTTCCTGACAGTATCCTCTCTGAACTGCAGGGGTCTAAACGTCCCGGAGAAGCGAAGGCAGATAGTATTCCATTTCCATAAATTACGTACCCAGATCCTCCTCCTCCAAGAAACCCACTTCAGATCTGATTCGGTCCCCACCCTTCTTCACAAGCAATACCCCACTTGGTTCCACAGCACTAACCCGGCTGCAAAGTCCAAAGGGGTCTCCATTGCATTTCATGCCTCCTTCACACCAGATGTTCTAGATACCCTCATAGACGCTAAGGGGCGATTTATTTTTCTTAAATTGTCATACAAGAATGTGGTATACACTGTAATTAACGTGTACTCTCCTAACCAGGACCAACTGCAGTTCTTCGCCTCCATGACATCCCGCTTGAGGAAGTTTAGCATGACCAACATGATCCTGGGCGGTGACTTCAACGTGGCTCTGGTACCCCGCATAGACACGTCGGCTGGTAAATCCTCGCTTTCATTGGCTTCCCTGACCAGGCTGCGCACTCTCCTTACTGATCTCTCCCTGGTGGATGTCTGGAGAGTCCTTCACCCCTCCGCCAGGGACTACACATACTATTCCCCTGCCCACTCCACATACAGCAGACTAGATTATATACTCATTTCACAATCGTTGCTGGACCTCTCGCCTTCTGCCTCCATTGGTCTTACACTTTGGTCGGACCATGCCCCGGTACATGTGGAGCTGGGGAGGCCTCCCCCCCTAGGCCCAGAACCTCATGGAGGCTCAATGACAATCTCCTCACAGACCCGACCTGCACAGACGACATAGTTCAAACCATTGCGGACTTTAACGCAGATCATGCCCATGATGACACCAACCCACTTACGAAATGGGAAGCCCTTAAATGTGTTCTTCGGGGTAAATTCATCCAACATGGCTCCAGACTCAAGAAAGCCCTTTCGGCGGACATATCCCGCCTTCTGGCTACTATCTCGACCCTGGAGGACTCACACAAACGATCGCCCGATGCAGCCACTTTGGTGGACCTGGCAGGTGCTAGACGGGACTTGTTACAAATTTTCTCTGACCGCTCCTTGGTGGCGAGAGACAAGGGCCGCTTCACCCATTACTCTCAAGCCAACAAGTGCGGTAAGATTTTAGCGAACACCCTTCAGCCACGGCAGGCTAGGAAACACATACCCTTCATTGCATCTCCCGGTGGGGGTAAGGTGTTGGCTAATTCTGCCATAGCAGAGGAATTTCGCCACTACTATTCCGATCTATATAATCTCTCCTCCCAACCCGCTAGGCCCTGCTCCACACCTGGGGATTCTCCGGCAGATCTATCCTCCTATATTGCAGACACCGCGCTCCCGTCCATACCGGCCTCCGCTGGTGAAGAGCTGGAATCTCCCCTGACCGAGGCCGACTTCCGACTGGTTATCAAAAAACTTAAGAATGGCAAAAGCCCCGGCCCAGATGGTTTTACAGGCCGTTTTTATAAGTTGTTCGCCCCCCACCTGGCCCCCCTACTCGCGAAAGCCTTTAACGCCATCGCGGAGGGTGTGCGTCCCTCCCCATCCCTGCTTTTGGCCCAGATTGTAGTCCTCCCCAAATCAGGTAAAGACCCGTCTCAATGTTCCAATTATAGGCCTATCTCTCTTCTTAACATCGACCTGAAACTCTTCACGAAAATTCTATCCGATCGACTTTCCCCCCTATTGCCCGCTATCATACATGGTGACCAGGTGGGCTTCGTCTTGGGCCGTGAGGCCCGTGACAACACTGCCAAGACCCTGCATCTCATCGCTTATGCCCAGAGACACGGGCTACCATCTTGCCTTCTCTCCTGTGATGCGGAGAAGGCTTTTGATAGGGTCAGTTGGTCCTTCCTGGAAGCTACGCTCCGTCAGATAGGCTTAGGCCCAAAAATGCTCTCGCGTATCCTTTCCCTGTATTCCACTCCCTCTGCCTCTATCTTGGTCAACGGCACGCAGTCAAGCATGCTATCGATCAAGAACGGTACTCGGCAGGGTTGCCCCCTGTCCCCTCTCCTGTTCGCTCTGGTGATAGAACACCTAGCACAGGCGATTAGGGCTAACCCAAATATTCATGGGATCCAAACGCCCTCCGTTAATTGCAAGCTCTCCCTGTACGCAGATGACCTGCTTCTTTATGTCACTCAACCCCACTTGAGCATCCCATCCATTCTGGCAGAGATTGACAGATTTGGCATACTCAGCAATTACAAACTAAACTTGTCCAAAACGGAAGCGTTAAATTTATCCCTACCACAGCGTACCCTCTCAAATCTAATTTTTCCTTCCATTGGAAGGAGAAATCCATTTCCTACTTAGGAACGGCCATACCAGCCCATTTGTCCGAGATATACGCTCTAAATTATACTCCACTCTTAACCAAGCTCCGGCTCCTCACAGAGAAGCGCATGGATCTGCCGGTGTCATGGTTTGGGCGTATGAACACTCTAAAAATGGACGTTCTGCCGAAGCTGCTATACCTGTTCCAAGCGCTCCCCATAGCTCTCCCCACCGCTTTTTTTCGTACATTGCGCTCTATGGCTATTCGGTTTTTGTGGCAGGGGAAATGCCCTAGGCTGAAACACTCCATGCTCTGCTCCCCCGTCTCCAATGGGGGTGCGGGCCTCCCAGACTTTGAACTCTACCACGCGTCTGCGGTGCTCTCTCGACTCTTGGAGCGGTTTCCCCGCCCCCTGACTAAGATCGCTACCCAGGTTGAACAGGACTTAACCTCAACCGATCTCCGGGCGCTTCTCTGGGGACACGGTGGGGGGTACCGGTCTATACCAGATCTGTCTCCCCTAACTAAAGATGCCTTGGGGCTTTGGTACCGCAGGAGGGAGGCCTGGGCACTTTCGACCGACCCCAGCCCACTGACTCCCCTGTTTGATAACCCAGCCTTCCCTGAGAGTAGACTGACCAGGGTTCTCGGTGACTACGATAGGGCTTCCTGGCTGACGGCACGACGCTTCGTGCATGCCTCCACAGGCTCCTTTGTCTCACCGGGGGCTACCCCTTCAGCTAGATTGACCTGGCTCACCCATATGCACCTGACGACCTATTGTAAGACACTACACATTTCTAAGCAGGTCCACAGACCCCTGACGGGCTTTGAACACCTATGTTCACTGCCAGAAACCCAAAGGCACACCCTCTCGTCGGTATACAAACTGATTACAGAACACACCCATGGTTCCCTTCCTACATTCACTGCAGCATGGTCAGGGGACCTTGAGAGGCCCATCAGTGAGGCGGAATGGCGTACAGCCTTTCTCTTCACCCATAAGTCCTCAGTGTCCAGTTATGCGCAAGAAAAAAATTATAAATTACTGTCTAGGTGGTACAGAGTCCCTTCCGCCCTCAGGGTCATGATTCCATCGGCTTCTGACTCCTGCTGGAGATGCAACTTGGCTATAGGTACGTACTGTCATGTCTGGTGGGACTGTGACTTACTCCGTCCGTTCTGGAACCATATCTTTGAAATATATTCTGAACTGTACGGAGATCCCCTCTCCCCATCTCCCTTTATTGCTCTTCTATCCATTCTCCCGGGCTCCATTAAATTTCAAAAGAATTCCCTCCTGAAATTCTGTCTTAGCACAGGTAGACAACTGATCTCCCGACACTGGAAATCACCCTCCCCTCCGACTTTGATTGAATGGGTAAGCGAAATGAATGGTATCATGCTTATGGAAGAACTGCAAGCTAAATCCCTAGACAGATATGATAAATTCTCCTTTACTTGGAGCTTGTGGAGACACTACTCCACATCGGACAATTTAAAGACCAGACTCTCGCCCAATGTACCCCTGCAGACACTGATCTCAAGCCCGCAACCGTGCTCTTAGAAGCGGAGTTGGAGTGCAGTCTCCCCTGACCCCTTTTATAGGCTTAGTTTCTTTTACTTTCGAAGATTGTATTCCTTAGGCGGGAATGGAGCACGCCGTCTCCCCAACCCCCCCCCCCCTTCTCCATCTTCCCCACCTTCTCCTACCCCTTTTCTTACTATTCCTCCCTCCTTCTCTCTACTGGTCTTCTTGGCCTCCCCTTGGGTTGCTCTTGACGGCCGACTAGTTACCCACGGGCACTCTATTAGTACATCGGGCCGAACATATTTTATGGAAGTGGTACCGTTATATGGCTGTTCGGTAGCTGTCAGCACTCCAGCTTAGTTTTTCTCGTCCTTCGAGCTACATAATCTTTCACCTCCTTGGATCTCGGGCGCAGCAGGATCCCGTAGGGGCGCCCGGATCGAGTTTGAAAAGTAGTTCCCTTTTTTATTTTTTATTTTCTTTGTATGCTGGTTTGCACAGTGGTGCGGTGAGTAGCACTTTCGCCTGGCAGCAAAAGGGTCGCTGGTTCGAATCCCGACCACGACACCATCTGCCTGGAGTTTGCATGTTCTCCCTGTGTCTGCGTGGGTTTCCTCCGGGTACTCCGGTTTCCTCCTACACTCCAAAGACATGCGGCTAGGTAAATTGGATCTCGTCCAAATTGGCCCAGTATATATGTATATATGTGTATATGACTGTGTGTCCCTAGCGTGTCAAGATCCTACGGATCCTGACCGCACCAGCCAAGCAGACACTGGCTGGAAAAAGCGCCCAGAGGCGATTCAGTTCGCATGCGTTGCGCTATACAAGTCATTCATTCATTCATTCATTCATTCATCGATATATGTCCACCCACAATATCCATAATGTGAATATTTGTGCAAGTTTATGCGTGTACTTTGGAGTGTCTATGTTTTTTCTCCTAATGGATCTGGCTACCCTGTGTTGGGGGCCAGGTCCAATATGTTCATCTTGTTTATTTTTCACTGTTTGAAAACCTTTAATAAATACTTATTGAACCTAAAAAAAATGTAATGTGATGTAATGATGCGCTAAAATCAACCCTATATGCTGTACAGTGATAAAAGGTAAATGATATGAACCTAAATAGGTATTAAATAAACTGTGACAATCATGCCAAAAATTTGCCTATGTGATAAAGGCAAAGTCTGTTCAACTGAACTGGGTAGGAAGTGATGGTGGTCTCCTGTGATACTGGATTCCTTCCACCCTGCTTCACCCGACCACTTGCATACGACACTTCCTTAACCAAAACGACGGCTCAAATGGAAGAAATAAACGACAAAACAAGACCTCATTGTGCAATATGAAGCCACAAATAGGGTCCATGATTAAGTCACGTGACGTGTGACGTAGCGCGTAGGGGGAGGAGCCAAGTGCCGCGATCGAAGGTGTTGTACACCGCATGAAGAGATCATACACTATGCGAGGCTGAACGTCTGTTTTGTCCAGAGGATTGGTGATTGCGATTGTATCGCTGTCATGCTTTTTTCTCTATTTGTTGCTTCATATTGCGCAATGAGGTCTTGTTTTGATGTTTATTTCTTCCATATGAGCCGTCGTTTTGGTTAAGGAAGTGTCATATGCAAGTGGTCGGGTGAAGCAGGGTGGAAGGAATCCAATATCACGGGAGACCACCATCACTTCCTACCCAGTTCAGTTGAATGGACTTTGCTTATTGTTGCCGTTATTACATTGGCAAATTTTTGGCATGATTTTTACAGTTTATTTAATACCTATTTAGGTTCCCTATCATTCACCTTTTATCACTGTACAGCATATAAGGTTGATTTTAGCGCATCATTACATCACATCATATTAGAAGATCAGGAGTCGCAAAGCTTTATTTAACAATATGGTGTCATCACAGCCTGGAGGAGTTTCCTGCTTTAACTGAGTAAAAGGAACTGTCCACTGTTTGACATCTGAGCAGTATGCAGCAGATTAAGCACTGGTCTTTCCCCCACCTGGGGCATAATTTAAAGCAGACATTTAGGCTATATCACACAACACCTTTAAAAGGCTGTTTCCCCACTGCAGTGTGTACCAACGATGGGTGGCATCACTGGTCTATTGAATTCATCTCTATAGTTGGCTCTGCACATTACACAGAGAACAGATGGTTTTGCTTTCATGTAACTGCATAGAAAAATTAGGGAAAAAATTGCAATTTATGTTAAAATGTATGTAGCACAATGGTGAAAAGTAGAGGGTGGGAGCAGAATTTGAAAGGTGGGTTCTTGTATAGCCTAGACTTCTACTTTACATTTTCCCTGGGATGAACCATTTGTTAAGTTAGATAGACTGCATCCAGGCTAAACAGCCTACAGGTCTAACCTGGCCCAAAATGATTCGTAACTAGACTATGTTTTGTTGTATATTGAATTGTGCCATCACAGACCCCTGCAAGGTCAATTGTTTTTGTTTTGTGTTTGATGCAACAATGATAAACCACAGGCAGGAAACCTCTAAATACATTTTGGTCTCTGGACTACCTGTCTGCAACCCATAGATAGATAGATAGATAGATAGATAGATAGATAGATAGATAGATAGATAGATAGATAGATAGATAGAATATGATCTGCATTCATGATATGTAAACGATTGGGTAATATGCTTTATTGACATTCTCTGCTTATGCATTTCGGCCCGGATTCACGTACCCGGGCGTATCTTATTTACGCTACGCCGCCGCAACTTAAGTCTGCGTAATTCAAAGTAGCTAGGCAGTGGGCGTGTTTTAGTATAATGATCCATGACCCCATGCAAATGATGGGCCGAACGGCGCATGCGCCGTCCGTGGACGTATCCCAGTGCGCATGTTCAGAATCACGTCGGATAGAATGCCTAAGTGATGTCGGCGTGCAATGTTTACTAGGTGTGAACATAACCTACACCCAGCCCTATTCACGTACTACGTAAACGGCGTAAACAATGTAAAATTTGACGGCGTCGTTCCCTGGCCCATACCTTAGCATTAGCTGCGCCTCATATAAGCAGGGGTAACTTTACGCTGGACGTAAGCCTTACGCAAAGCGCATATATGAAGTGGCCGGGCGCATCTACGTTCATGAATCGGCGTATCTTGCTCATTTGCATATTTTACATGGGAGCGCCGACTGAAGCCATGTTTTTCGGCGTATCTTGCTTTGTGAATCGGCGCAAAGATTCGCTGACGTAACTCTTTGTAAATCTGGGCCTTCGACTGTAGTTGCTGACAATGGGCAATTTGCAGGTATTTCTCTTTCAAGGCTCTTTTGTCTCTTCACATTAACAAGGATATTTGACTGCAGGCTTTTTCTGCTGCCAAGCACCGACCATGGGGGCTGCATTCTGCAGGGCTGTCCTAGACTATTGGTAGTCCTAGAACAGGAATTGCTGCACCTATACTTTCCTATATAAAATGCACAAAAAGTTGCTGCTGTGGAAAATGCTAATCGGAAACAGGGAATCTGAAGGTCAGTTAGTAGAGTTTTATTAAATTAAAATGATGCGTTATGAAATTGCATTAAATCTTGCAGTGGATGACCAAGAGCTGTTGTTCTGCTAGAGGCAGCACTGTTAAAACAGACAGAAAATATGCTTTGTAAACTGACAGTTCTGTAAAAGCTGGCAATGTGAGCAGGCCCTGGCAAAACAGCTTTCCTATTTAATTTTAGACACTGGCACATTATTATTATTAGTATACAGGATGTATATAGCACAAACAGTTTGCGCAGTGCTTTATATACAATTCAATACAGGAAGAATCGGAGGGCCCTGCTATGTATTCCATTCTTGCCAACTGTCTCAATTACCAAGGTTCACCCACCCCGAGTTGGAGTTTTTGTCTTTCTGGGTAGCGGTCGGGCAGTTTATTTGTGGTGTTTGTTGAGTTTAGGACTTTTGGCCTGTTTAGATTTTTTTTGGCGGTTTATTACCAGAAACTTTAAAAAAAATAGATTTTTTTTATAATGTGGAGATAAAATTGTCATGATATATTTACTGTAATCTGAATTTATAAAGCTTGACAAATGGATCTAAGTTATCCTGAAAGCTTGCATCTTTAATAACTTTAGTTAGCAAATAAAGAGTATCATTTACCGAAGAGCAATCATCTGCTATATGTACAAAATATATATGTCTCTTAAGGTGGAATAAATAGAAATAAATAAATCAAATTAAATATATGCCTTGAAAAAGTATTCATACCCCTTGACATTTGTCACATTTTGCCATGTTACAACCAAAAATGCAAATGTATTTTATTGGGATTTTATGTGATAGACCAACACAAAGTGGCACATAAATGTGAAGTGGAAGGAAAGAGATAAATGTTTTTCAAAATTGTTTACAAATAAATATCAGAAAAGTGTGACGTGCATTTGTATTCAGCCCCCTGAGTCAATACTTTGTAGAACCACCTATCACTGTAATTACAACTGCAAGTCATTTTGATTATGTCTCTACCAGCTTTGCACATCTAAAGAGTGA
The DNA here is from genome assembly GCA_029574335.1 of Rana kukunoris. NCBI lineage: Eukaryota > Metazoa > Chordata > Amphibia > Anura > Ranidae > Rana > Rana kukunoris. The sequence goes on from CM056051.1 coordinate 135,372,483, forward strand.
ATTTTTTGTGCATTCTTCTTGTCAAAATAGCTCAAGTTCTGTCAGATTGGATGGAGAGCGTCTATGAACAGCAATTTTCAAAGTCTTGCCACAGATTCTCAATAGGATATAGGTCTGGACTTTGACTGGGCAATTCTAACACATGAATATGCTACCATTCCATTGTAGCTCTGGCTGTATGTTTAGGGTCGTTGTCCTGCTGGAAGGTGAACCTCCGCCCCAATCTCAAGTCTTGTATTTGGCTTCATCCATCTTCCCATCAACTCTGACCATCTTCCCTGTCCCTGCTGAAGAAAAGCATCCCCACAATATAATGTGTGGGTTCAGGGTGATGTGCAGTGTTAGTTTTCCTCCACGCAAAGCCTTTATCTTTAAAAAAAGTCAGGTATCCTTGAGCGTGACTCGGGGTGTTTTTTTTTTTGCTAAGAACGGTATCCCCGAGTCACGCTTGGAGTAGCTATGCAGAGCCTGCAGCGCGCGCTGGCTTACCTTGTTCCTGGATCCAGCGATGCATCCACGCTGTGTGAGCGAACGGGTGCTCGCTCGATTCACACAGTGTCCCCGTGTGCTGTCGATCTCCGTTCCCTGCGACGTTACGACGCACGGGAGCGGAGAACGGCGCCAAATTTAAAAACGTAAACAAACACATTACATACAGTATCTTATAGATTACAGTACTGTATGTAAAAAATACACACCCCCCTTGTCCCTAGTGGTCTGTCCTGTGCCCTACATCTACTTTTATATAATAAAAAATGTTATTTTTTCCTGGAAACTGTAGATTGTCCATAGCAACCAAAAGTGTCCCTTTATGTCAAAAATGGTTTTAGATCAGCTAGAAAACAGCGATAATAAATTATAATCACTTGCAGAATTGAGCGACAGCGATTTGTGGGGAAATTCGTCATAAAAAAATTAAAATGACAGCGACAATTCTGCAACTGAGCAAATTTGAGTTGATTACATTATTGAATATTTTTTATTATAATTACATTATAATTTGTTATAATTATTTATAGTTATTTATTATATAAAAAATTATGATTTTGTTTTTCAAACTTTATCATACCCGGGATGTCTTGTTTGGACAGATTTTAGCGAGTTATTCCTAAGAATTGCAGGCCTACAGTATAAAACGCCAAATTTCCATGCAAAAAATTGTACCGCTTTTGGTATGTAATTCCATACAGAATCATACCGCCAGGGAGGTTAATGATACTTTAGTGAGGCAACCAAAGGTTGCTCAGGATGGGGGTCTTGACGTGCATCCTTAGAAGCCATTTTATTTATGCATATCAATGAGAAATGGTGAAATGTAAAGTGCAGCAACACATGATCACTTGGATCAGTTTTCGCTCTGCAGCCAGTGCAATGGAAGATGACACGGGATCTCTTGTTATTGGGACGGCACTTAAGAAAAACCTGTCATTATTGTGACGTGCTAAACTTTTTTTTTACCTATTGCTAAGGTGTTCCCTAATCAATTTCCATGCAATAACTATAAATTTATTTTTAACCAAAGAGCTAAATTAACAAACCCAAGCAGCAGCACAGACAAGGCTGATGCTGGGAATACTGATTCTTGGTTGAGCCTTTCAGTGTCCTGTGAGCAGAGGGTCTCGATTCCAGGAATCAGGAGAAAGCCGTCATCTGTGTCAGCCCAGCTGCTCCTAGGCACTTTCATCATGCAGCGTCTTCATCTTATCTGATGTGATCCCTGGAAGTGGGTTACATTTATTCATGTCACTGCAAAGATATTTTCATGCATCTCATAAAGCCACTGCTGACTAAGTCTGAACATAGGGTAGAGCTCCGTGACAAGGACAGTCAGACACTTCTGTTACAGTGTCTTCATTTAAACAGCATCCTGTGCATGTTTGGTGTTATTCCGCATGTCATTTTTCTGCGGGCAAAAATATTACAGCAGTATCAATTTTACTTTAGGTACATTTAAATAAACCTACTGCTTCAGTTAATAGTCATAACTATTTTTTTCTTTCGGGACACTAGTGCAAGAGCGTATATGGTGTACAAGAGCGTATATGGTGTACAAGAGCATATAGGTGTAAGAAAAAATAATTTACAGTATCTCACAAGTGAGTACACCCCTAAAAATTTTTGTAAATATTTTAGTTTATATTTTCATGTGATAACACTGAAGAATGGACACTTTGCAACAATGTAAAGTAGTGAGTGTACAGCCTGTATACCAGTGTAAATTTGCTGTCCACTCAAAATGACTCAACCGGTCTAAACTGGTGTGTTAAATTTGGTGTTCTGGAAGAATGGTCAAACATTCCCATAAACACACTCCTAAACCTTGTGGACAGCCTTCCCAGAAGAGTTGAAGCTATTAGAGCTGCAAAGGGTGGGCCAACTCAATATTGAACCCTAAGGTCTAAGACTGGGATGTCATTAAATTTCATGTGTGTGTAAAGGAAGATATCACAATACTTTTGACAATATAGTGTATATCCCCAAATCCTCCAACCCAGTAAAGAGCTCTCCCCTCAAATCCCTCCCAGTACAGAGGGGAACCCAGTAGGCAGAGGCTGTAGGCAGAAAACTGTACCAGTACAGGCATTATGATGGGCTCCCTGCTCAGGACGGATTGGATCATCAAAAAGAGGCCTTAGTCTGTGGAGCTGGGCGGCCAGATAACTGGGGAAGAGACAGGGGTGCTCATATACTGTCAGGTCTCAATGAGTAGGCGGAACAAGCACTGCCTTTCTTTTGTCCTTACTGAAGTTTCCAAGCAACCAACAGGAGGCTGTGTAGCTTCACATACAGAACCAGTGCGAGAGGTGGCGGAGCTGCCAGTACTGAGTACCGGCTGACAATTTTTCACTTTTCTTAGACCTATTTTTCTTTATTCCATATGGTTTTGCTCTCCATAATGTGTTTTCTGGACTAGCACCAGACTATTTCAAGTACATGGCAATATATATAAAGCAGTCATCCTTTAGTTTTCCTGCCAGTATTTAATGGTCATTCTGTTCTCACATGCCAGCCTTCAATTGGTAGCACAGAGGAGGTGCAACAGAACAGTAATTCACCAGCTTGGCAGACTATCATGTTATCTGTTTGGGTACTGGATCTTTTCCAGTGTCGCCACATAAATGAAAAAACTATTACCTAGATTGCTGTATGTTTTTCTGATTATATTATGATGATATATTATATTCATTTACAGCTCCTGAAGTGCTTGCCCAGAAGCCCTACAGCAAAGCAGTAGACTGCTGGTCTATCGGGGTCATTGCATATATTCTGTAAGTATAGTAACTTTCACATAAATTTGCATTTCCATATGCAAGAGGAAAACACAGATTTGTCCTAACATATCGCTATTACCGTTAATTATTTCTGCCAACTGTCAGAACTGCAAGGGTTTTGTATTATGCTTGTACGCAAAGTAGCTATACATTACAAAACATGTCCAATGCCTCGTATACACGGTCGGAATTTCCGACAGGAAAAGTCTGATGTAAGCTTTTGGTCGGAAATTCTGACCGTGTGTAGGCTCCATCGGACTTTTCCTGTCGGACTTTATGCCAACAAAAATTTGAGAGCTGGTTCTCAAATTTTCCAACAGAGAAAATTACAATCGGAAATTCCGATCATCTGTAGCAATTCCGACGAATGCTTGGAAACAATTCAACACATGGTCGGAAGCATTGAACTTAATTTTCTCGCCATAGTGTTGTACATCACCGTGTTCTTGATGGTCGAAAGCTCAGAGAACTTTTGTTTGACCGTGTGTATGCAAGTCAAGCTTGAGCGGAATTCCGTCGGAAAAACCATCCAAAACCGTCGGAAAATCTGATCGTGTGTACGCGCATTACCCGCGTTTTTTGTCATGTTGGAATAGAGTACAACATATGTTTTTTTCTGTATTTCCTTGGGGGGGGGGGGGGTTCTTTCCCTTTTGTTTCTGTCCTAACAGGAAGTGGGTGAAAATTTCTTCTAAATGAAGAGAAATCCCTCTTAGTTGTTAGTGGAACAGCTGTGCCCTTGGAATATTTCCCACACCTTCGGTTCTGGTGACAACTTTCGTATTTTGTTTTTTTTGCCCATTTTCTGTCCCATGGGCAGTGGTCACCAGGATAGTTACTGTTAGATACAGTGATGTGCCCCAAAGGGTGATCAGACAACAGTAAGAAAAAAATATAGTTTGTAAGTAAATTGGCTCAGCTTTTTTATAGATAGATCCCTTACTTCCCCTACGTGAAGGAGTAGATTGGCAAAAGCTTATCATACACATTACAATTTAATGCACAAACTCCTTTATATCTACCAACAACTATGTATTACAAGGGACCTCCAGATTGCATATGAATTGATTGTATAGAATAAGTAATTCTTCATATTACATATTTTTTGAAAATCTCAAGTTTATTGTACAAAAATTGTATGGTTAGATCATGTAACGTGCCTTAGTCAGTAAGATCTCTAATTCTACAACACCAGATTCTCCAGATTTTCATTTCTAGTCGCCTCTACCCAACAAAAATGTGAAATTGTTCTACAACAATGATAACATTGTTTGTGCTATGTATCAGTTTAATTCTATTTACACGGTATTTACCTCATACATGACAAGTGAGGACATGCTTTCCAGCACTTAAACAGGGGAATTTAATAATGTCTTAGCAACACTATTCTGGTGGAATGGCCCTTTAAAATGCATTGCACCATTTTCAAAAATCCCTGCTGCCTGTTGCTGTAGCTATCGCAGCACATGCCGCAGATTCAGGTTGTTCTTAATAATACCACTTTGTAAAAGTGGCTTTAATACTTCACCAGATAAAAAAAATAATTCCATCCACTTCCTAGATGGGCTGTTAAGTAGTACCTGTTCTTTTAAAGTCGCCAGCTACAGTATTTGTAGCAGCTGATTTGTAATTTTTTTTCTAAATGCTGGTGAAGTTCTTCTTTAAGATAATGTGAGTGGTCCTTTTTCTCTGGATAGCATTAGATCGATCACTCATGGATTTTACGCATAACTTACTGCACTCAATTTTCTTTTTCTTTTACGTTTCTGAACACATTGCTGTATTACGGATCTTCATGCAGCTTCTTGTCTATAGACAACAATGCATCTCTGTTCAGATTGGCTACCAGTGACGGCTGGTGGTTCTTTTTGGGGGGCAAAGAAATACCCCCCTTGCTGTTTGCCGGTTGGTCCGACACTTACTCCATAGGCGGGTGGCAGGCAGCAGGCAGGCAGTGTGCTGCAGTGGCTCTATGTCCTCTCCTCCATGGTGGCTTCCAGCTCTTCCCCTCCTACTCCTAGCTGTCCAGTATGATCGCCTGTCCTTTGAGCCAATCGGGTGAAAACCGGCTTCCTGATTGGCCCTGGATCAGTGTTACAATAGTGAATATTCATTCACTGTTGTGGGATCGGAGTGCGCACTTTGCGACCCAAGCCCACCCTATATTGAAGCCTATTAGAGCCTTTGGCTCTAATCAGTGCTTCAAAAAACAGCCCCCTGCATTAGAATCCTTGCGCCGGTGTCCCAAAACTGGCCAGACGCAAGGATGGGGGGACGACGATGGACGAGGGGGCGGCACCCGTGCGCCATTACTGTTGGCTACATGACTACAAATGCTGTATTTGTATTCTGACTCATGTGCAAGCCTTATTATCAATATGATATTGGTCAATATCTGAATAATAATTACTGAGTGTGAAAAAGAATATAGAGTCACTAATCTGGTTTTAAACAGTACATTCTACATTTGAGGCTTTACCCCACAGTTAGATCTACCTGTCCATGAGTGTATACAACTTTGGCCAAGACATAATTGCCTTTGACATTTCCATGAATTCTAAAACATTAACCATGACAGTACAATAGATTTGCAGGACCATTATCATGAAAATTAGTATACCAACAAGAAAACAGCTTGCGCTTCAAGATATTTACTTTTGCTTTTCCACACATGACACTGATTTAAATACTAAAACCTTACTATACTGCTGTTTTTGTTACATGGTTTCTACAGAGACCAATATAACGTTGTAAATGGCAAATAAATACAATATTGTACAGACATCTGGGCTTTAGATGGGGAAAACAGGTTATATTTAGAAACAACTGAGCATCAGCCATTACCGGAGATTTAACACACACTGTAATCCAAGAATACACTTATCGGACTTGCATCAGTGCCAGTTAGTAATGAGTAATAATTACCTCCAGACTGCTTTGTTTGGGTTATTGTAGTTGCTGTTAAAAACGGCACTGTTAGAAACAGTGTTAGGAGAATTATAATTTATGATGTTTTCTGTTTTATGAGAAAAGTCACATTTTTTTCACAGATGCTGTAAAATTCTCCCTATTGGTCCCACTACTTTACCATAGATAAATTAGTAGCATTAATTAGAGGAGTATAGGGCTTCTGCACTCGCTGGGCTTAAGCTGAGCGTAGATGCTTTGTTTGTTCATCCAGGGGACACAAGCTAGGTGGATGGAGAAATTAACCCCCCACCCCCAACGGTACGTTGTATTCTGACAGCGGCTTCCGCTGCTGTCGGAATGCACTGATCAGTGGCTGCAGTTGGTGTAACAGTCACCACCGTTTACGACCTTCCATCCAACCACGACAAGCTTATCCGACACACTCTGACAATACTGCATACACGATCCATATCAATTCCCAGAATAAGACGAGACTCAGCTCTGTACTTGCTTCCAAAGATATGAACACTTTAATGGTAACTTAGCTTGCTTTTTATACAGTACAAGAGGTTACAGCCAATCCCAGGACAATACCATCTCCACCCCCCTATTCACTCACTGAGGCTAATTATCTAATCCGTAGCTAGACATGTGGGCACCGCATCATCAATAGAGTTCAATTAACCTTGAATAATACACAATCACAGATAATCTTCACACATATCAGGAACCTCAATCACATTATCTAGACAGACAATTCAGCACCGATACTGACAGATACATTCCTTGAGATAATGACATCAAAACCAAATACTATCACACCTGGGCATCAATATATTCCTGTATCAATAGAATTCAATTAACCTTTAGAATAACACAATGAAAAGAGTCCTCCAGGAGTGGGTGCAATTAACACCTTTTCAACAGAATGTGTCTTAAACACTGAATAGCCAACACCTCAAGACATTTCAATAGCCTATTATACAGAGGTATGAGTCACTCTGGTCCACATGAAATCACCTGCAATATGAAGTATTATTAATGTCCCATCTCATATAATATATGAATTATGATTTCTTTGTCACCCTATGGCCCTAGTGGACATAAGGTGACCCTAGACATAGGAGAATCTCAGTCTGTCACGGGTCATTCCGTTACAGTTGGTGATTGGCAAAAGATTTCCAGCATGTCCATGTAACAGGGGTCAATCTAATGATCGGTTTCTCTTAAACTGGGAGGACCACAGACAGACAAAATTCCTGCTGAACCAGCGGTTTTCGATCCACCTGTGCCCAGCTTTAAAGTGGATGTAAACCCAAATACATTTTTTTTATGTCACAATATAGAGTATAAGATTTCCAACCATCTGTGCTCAGTCTTGCCACACAGAGTTAATCCAGCGCTGAGTAATCCTCTTTTAATGTTCAGTGCAAATTAACAGAATTCCAGATAAAAACTTGCCAAATTATAAAGTCTGTTTCTCTGTTTTTGCTTTCAGTGACAGGTTATTTACAAATCTAGCTTGGACATGTTTATCATAACATGAGGTGATCCAGAGTTCATTGTATATTACCAGGATGTGTTATGTGGGGGAGGGGTGGATTTATCACTTTTTATACCTCATGTTATGATAAACATAACATATGATAAACATGTCCAAGCTAGATATGTAAATAACCTGTCACTCAAAGCAAGAAGAGAGAAAACTGACTTTTTATTTAGACAGTTTTTTTTCTGGAAGGCTGTTCATTTTCACTGAACAATAAAAGAGGATTTCTCAGATATGGATTAACTCTGTGTGGCAAGACTGGGCACAGATGATAGGAAATCTTATACTCTACATTGTGACATCCACTTTACATCCACTTTAAGTAGGTGAGGAGGGGTTGGCAAACCCCTGCAGGGATGCCAGGGTTGGCACCAAATGCTCCATCTTGCACTTGCACTAGTGCTGGAACTGTCAGCTGTCATCCAGCACTAAGCCCAGAAACTGAAGCAATCAGTTCTATCGATCACTACATAAGAGCATGCTATATAAGCACATTTTACATAGAATGCTTCCACATTATGCTGAAATTTGAGGTCTATTGACATCACAAGTAACAACTCGGCACTCTCCTCACAGCAATAGATCACTGATTGCAGCCAGCAATAGATCATTGTTAGAAGCAATCAGCTGCTGCATGAGGGGATCTGGGTGAGATCTCCACCACCAGATCTGGAACCCCTCACAAAGAAAGTGTAGAAAAACTGAAAAAAAAAATAATGACAATGACTTTGGATGATCTGGATGACATTTGCACTTACTGCACAAGCATTAAGTGCTCACATAAGTGAATGTACTGTCATTTGAATTTTTGTGATTGCAAACCTGTACAGATTCACTATCAAGCTACTGTGTGCCTTTATCACCTGAACATAATCTTATTTTAATGTTACGCTAACAATTTACAAAAAACATTTTTTTTTTTTTACTGCGTGCATCTCAATGTTGCATATAAAGGGGAATGAGGCTCTCCCTTAAATAAAAGACAACAAGGTTGCGCTCAGAAGCACAATGTGATATTGTGAAAGAAATAAATAGTGTCTATATAAATAGATAAAAAACAAACATATTCAACATAATCATAATTATAAACAAATTAAATTATATCAAAATGGATGATAACAAAGTAAATATATAAAGTCCATGAAGGCTAAATAAATATAGAATATATATATGAATGTGTAAATTCTCTAATAGTCCTATTAGGGAAATAAGAAAAAAAATATAGCAGCTTTCCAAGTTGAATGACACAGGTGATAGCTGTAGATCGTGAAAGTCCTGTATAAGTTCACCATCAGTAACACAATATTACTTCCAATATGGTAAGGTAAATAGGGTGTACTCTTACCAGATATAAAGGGGATTCAGGCATGTCACTCCCAATACGTCTGGAGTAGGACGCTTCCGGATCTTCCACACCGGGTTGATGCGATCTCCACTGAACCAGCAGATATTCAGCAACTCCAAAAAGCTCAGCATCCCATTCGGATCAAAGAAAAGGAAGAAAAGAACCGGGGACTCACCATAGTGAAAATACTTCCAGAAATTTATTCCAAGTTGTGCAGCATATACACGAAATTTAAAAATTGCCGGCTAAAAACATACAGCATAAAAAAGAACGTGCGCCCGTGCTTCCGGGGTCACGTAACAAAACGCAGTGACGGAGGGCGGAGCCACGCACTACGTCACTGCGTTTTGTTACGTGACCCCGGAAGCACGGGCGCACGTTCTTTTTTATGCTGTATGTTTTTAGCCGGCAATTTTTAAATTTCGTGTATATGCTGCACAACTTGGAATACATTTCTGGAAGTATTTTCACTATGGCGAGTCCCCGGTTCTTTTCTTCCTTTTCTTTGATCCGAATGGGATGCTGAGCTTTTTGGAGTTGCTGAATATCTGCTGGTTCAGTGGAGATCGCATCAACCCGGTGTGGAAGATCCGGAAGCGTCCTACTCCAGACGTATTGGGAGTGACATGCCTGAATCCCCTTTATATCTGGTAAGAGTACACCCTATTTACCTTACCATATTGGAAGTAATATTGTGTTACTGATGGTGAACTTATACAGGACTTTCACGATCTACAGCTATCACCTGTGTCATTCAACTTGGAAAGCTGCTATATTTTTTTTCTTATTTCCCTAATAGGACTATTAGAGAATTTACACATTCATATATATATTCTATATTTATTTAGCCTTCATGGACTTTATATATTTACTTTGTTATCATCCATTTTGATATAATTTAATTTGTTTATAATTATGATTATGTTGAATATGTTTGTTTTTTATCTATTTATATAGACACTATTTATTTCTTTCACAATATCACATTGTGCTTCTGAGCGCAACCTTGTTGTCTTTTATTTCTGTTTTTTATGTATATCACATATTTTTGTGTTGCTGCTGGATATCACCTAACTTAATTTGATTCACTTCATCATATTTACTTTACTTAATATTTATTTTAATTTAATTAATTGTTAGCGCGAGGAATTTTTCCCCCTTTTTGATTGAATACTCTCCCTTAAATGTATACATGCTTTATATACTTTAAGCTTTACATTTATGCTTTATGTGTTTATGTGTATGATATTTTAATTTAGATTTTTTGATTATATTATATAGTAAATATAGAGGTCTGGGCGAATTAAATAAACATTGATTAAATAAATGTTGCACTGGAAAAAAAATTACCTATAATAAGGCTTACCTGTAGGTATAAAGAATATCCCCTAAACCTGTACGGTTAAGGAGATATTCCCCTCACAATGCGCCACTGATTGCAGCAGCGCATGCGCAGGGGGGGATTCTCGGCTAAGGACCGGCAGCCGCGGGACCCTGCCGATTTTAAATCTCCCGCGCGCGTGCATTTATTTTCAAATTTGCTATCAAATTAAAGCTTTAATGTTACGGTGGGCTACAAGCGCTAAAATGTTAAATGTTCAAAACATCCACTCTCCTCTCATCCAGTTTCTTTTCTCTTTTACCCCTCTCCCATACTTTCTATAGCACTACCTGTATTAGGAGTGTGGCTTTCTCCAGGACATCCCTACTACTCCTGTATGAGAACAACCTAATGGGATTTACTGCTGGAGAGCTTAAGAGCCTGACAGCAGCCCTGAGGCCACGTACACACGATCAGACCGGTCCAATGAAACTGGCCTGAAAACCAGTTTCATCGGACCAAATTGATCGTGTGTACGGCCCATTGGACCGTTGTCCGTCGGACCAAAGTTTTAAAACTTGCTTTAAAATCTTTCCGACGGACACCTGTCCGTCGGACCAAAACAATGGTTAGTACACAAAAGCATCGGACCAAAAACCTGCGCATGCTCATAATCAAGTCGACGCATGCTTGGAAGCATTGAACTTCGTTTTTTCAGCACGTTGTTGTGTTCTACGTCGCCGCTTTCTGTCCCGATGGGATTTTGGACTGATGGTGTGTACAAATGTAAGCAGCTGTCAGTGATAGGGTATTTCAGTGCTGCAAGAGTAAGTGGTAAAGCATCGTATGTATTTCACGCTGTAGATAGTTGTTTTGTTTATTATGTTACCACTATTTACCTCTATAGTGTCTCCAACACCATTTTGCAGGAGCCCTGCGTCCTGATAGGCCGCACCAGATCTCGAGAGATTTGGGAGGCCATTTTTGGGTGGTTTCCTTATATAAAAAAGCTCAGGCTCGTTTCTTGAGGAGAACACGTGTGGATGTAGAGAGGGACAGAGACCCTGCTTGTGAGGGAGAGGTAGAAGAAGTCAGGGAGAGTGTTCCGGCCTGTAGGGATAGTTCAGGGCTCCTACGGAGTCGCGCAGTGATAACCTGGGTCGGATGAAAGACTCCCAGCTGCTACGGGTAACGTGTTTCCAGCCTCTTCCAATCTGCATTGGGTGCCGGGGTATATAGCGTATCATTGAGTGAGGAGTGCCTGTGTTACCCAGAAAGCCACATCGCTTAGAACATTAGCTGCTGTGTTGCATATGTGTGCCTCTGTGCCTGGAGAAGAACCGTTTGCTGTTTGATTATAAAGACTGTTGTTACTATCGCCTTCGGTAATAAACGTTACCTTGTTCAAAGAACTTACTTGGCTTCCTCTGTGAAACGCAACACCCTTTCCCCGCTTACATTTTGGCGTAGTCGGCAAGATGTCAGAAACACCGTCCTCAAGCGGGGGAGTAGCTAGAGGGTCCTTCATGGCACCGTATGGAGCGGCCTTAGCACTGATTCCTAAATTTAATGGTGCCAATATTCCCCTGACAGATTGGGTGGAGAGACTGGACAGCTCGGTCCGATTATTCGAAATACCCGCAGCACACTTTGCAGATTTGGCGGTTAATGCGCTAGAAGGAGAAGCCCGCCGGGCTGTGATGGTTCTGCCCGAGAAGGAGAGAGATAACAGAGCCGCCATTGTGGCCCGCCTAGAAAGTCTGTATGGTGAGAGTACCTCCATAGCCGAACTTCGGAAGAATTTCTACAGTCGGGAGCAGTATGATCGAGAGACTATTCCTCAATTTGCAGTGGCATTGCAGGAGATCTGGTGCCGGTTGGAGGAGAAAATGGCCCCCGCAGGAACTGGGGTTGCTAACCCCGATCAGCTAATACGGGACCAGTTTCTCGCTGGTGTGTGGTCCCCTTCCTTAAAAAGAGCCTTGAAGGATCGAGTGAGGGCTGATGATACAGTGAAGTTTGCAGTGATACTACAAGAGGCCATCGAGAGGGAACAGGAAGAGGCGGACCATGAATGGCCTGGGGCCAGAAGCCAGGTTACCCGCACTCAAGGAGCTGGGTGGCCGGTGGGGCGGGTGGAAGCGACTGCTCCATGCCCTGCCACAGTCTCGATGGTGGAGATGCCCTCGATGGAGAAGGTCGTACGAGACTTAGCTGAGAAGGTCGCCTCCCTCAGCCAAGAGGTGGCGGCCTTGCGGAGAGGGTCAGAACAACCCCGAGTGGAGACCAACTCACTCCGGAGGAACCCAGATACTGACCGAAAATGCTGGCAGTGCGGACGGTTAGGCCACCTCGCAAGGGACTGTATGAAACGGGGAGCCCAGAACGTACAAAGGCATCCTTTAAACTAATGATTTCCGTGGTAGAGGGGCGACCCGCGGGAAATGTTCAGTCACCGCCTCAACGTGGCCCTCCTCAATGTGATCCTACAATGATTTCTGGTTGCCCCGTGGCGACAGTGATCTTCAACGGACAGCCGGCCAGTTGTTTGGTGGACACTGGATCAGAAGTCACTACCATGGCCTATTCGTTCTACCAACAACATTTTGAGCCGACCACAACGTTAGACCCCTCCTGGTTGAGACTGAAAGCTGCCAATAACCTTCCTATTCCAGTAGTAGGGGTCACTTGGATGTCCATGAATGTGTATGAGCAGACCCTCCCTAGGGTTGGAATCGTGGTGACCCGGAATGCCTCTTTCCCGGAGATCCCAGTAGTGTTGGGCATGAATGCCCTAAAGGAACTGGACTTAACACGCCTTCTTCGGGAGGCTTCATCACAAACATCTGGACAATCGGAACAACGGCTGCAGAATCTGATCAAAGCGTGTCGGCAGTTCAGACGCAGAGCCGTAAACATACTGAGAAAGTGGGGCTCATCCGCCTCCCTGCCCGACATCGGGTTACTATACCCCCACGCCAGGAGTTGGTGTGCCCCCTTCCGGTGGCAGCTAGAAGACCCATCAGAGGGGCCACTGTGATGGTAGAACCGCAACGCAATCTGGAAACCAAAGGTGAATGGCTGGTGGCCAGAACTTTGTCTGTTGTCCGTAAGGGACAGGTGTTGGTGCAACTGGTTAACTTGGGGTCCACCCCTATTCAAGTGCCCACGGACATGACCATTGCTGAGTTATATACAGTACCCAAAAGCTGCATTACTGACCCTTGCCCTGGGGTGGAGGCCGCCTGCGCTGCCTTGCAAACGGCTCTACCTGATTCAGCAGAAGACCATCTTCCGAAATTGTTGGAACAACTAGCGCTTCCGGTGCCGGGAATGATTCCTGACCAACGTAACAAGCTCCAGCAATTAGTTCATAGACATCTGATGGCGTTCTCTCAAGGCCCTGAGGACTACGGTTGTACTAACGCTTTGGATCATTCCATCCACACCGGAGCCGCTGCTCCGGTTCGGGAAAGATATCGTAATATACCCCCCGCTCTTTGTCAAGTGGTCAAAGACTTGTTACGCGGTATGCTGAAAGGGGGGATGATTCGAGAGTGTCGTAGCCCTTGGGCTGCGCCCATAGTTCTGGTGCGAAAAAAAGATGGGAGCTTACGCTTTTGTGTGGACTATCGCAGATTGAATGCCTGCACCCATCGGGATGCTTACCCACTGCCCCGGGTTGAGGAATCCTTGATGGCCTTGGGGCAGGCACAGTACTTCTCCACGCTCGACTTGGCCAGCGGATATTGGCAGGTCCCCGTAAAAGAGGAAGATCGTGAAAAAACGGCCTTTATCACCCCTCTGGGACTATTCGAGTTCAATCGGATGCCCTTTGGCCTGACCAATGCCCCCAGTACGTTTCAACGGTTGATGGAGCGCTGCTTGGGAGACTTGAACTTTGAATCTGTCTTGATTTATTTGGATGACATTAGCATTTTTTCCAGAACGTTTTAACCGCACCTTGTTGGGATTAATTCGCACCTTAGAGCAGGAGCACCGAGTACGTTGGCCACAGTATATAGGAGATGTCGTTTGGGCTTACAATCAGACTGTGCATAGAGCCACTGGTTATACTCCTCATTTTCTGATGTTTGGGCGTTACGGCCGGTTACCGGTGGATTTACTCCTAGAAACCCCAGAGCCTATTACGTCAAGGACCCCGGATGAGTGGGTCCAAGATCACTGGCATCGGCTGGATCAAGCCAAACAAATAGTGTTGGGAAAACACCAGGAGTTAGCAGAGGAAAGTGCTGTCCAATTGTTGCCACTTGCACCGGACGACAGAGTCTTGGTGAGGAATCCCAAACATCTGAGGGGCAGTAAGCTGGAGCCTAAGTGGGAGCCATGTGCGTATCGAGTCGAACAGCAACTTTTCACGGGGCGGCCTGTGTACGATCTGGTCGCAGAGAAGCCAGATGGGCCGCGCAAAAGACTGCATCGTAATCTCCTCCGTCCCTGTGTGTTCAGTGCGGAGTCACGAACGGATAATCCTGTTCCTGTCTTCCCACCGTCGGCTAGACGGGACTGCAGCCAGGAAATCCTCAACAATGACTCTGCAACATGGTGTTTGCCTCCTCTTCCGGCAATAGAGAGCTTATCCCCGGCAGAAGGAGAAACAGAGAATCCGGCTGCTGTAACTGAATGGAACTTGCTAGCAAGGGAACCAGATGTGCAAGTGGCCCCCATCCCTGAGGAGGATGAACCTCTTATGGATGAAGTAGTACCTATTGACCCTGTCGTGGGTGAGGAACAGTACCCTGCTGTAGCTGATAGAGATGGACATTTGGGGGATCTGGAGCCTCGCTTTCCAAGGCGTACGACACAGGGACGGAGACCTGTCCGCTTTGCTGACTATACCTTGAACTGTTGTGTTGCTTATTGACTCACATGTTATCTTCTTGCACTGTGTTAATTGTCTTCCCCTAGGTAATGCAAGGGATTGCACTTTTCAAACGGGGGGAAAATGTAAGCAGCTGTCAGTGATAGGGTTTTTTAGTGCTGCAAGAGTAAGTGGTAAAGCATCGTATGTATTTCACGCTGTAGATAGTTGTTTTGTTTATTATGTTACCACTATTTACCTCTATAGTGTCTCCAACACCATTTTGCAGGAGCCCTGCGTCCTGATAGGCCGCACCAGATCTCGAGAGATTTGGGAGGCCATTTTTGGGTGGTTTCCTTATATAAAAAAGCTCAGGCTCGTTTCTTGAGGAGAACACGTGTGGATGTAGAGAGGGACAGAGACCCTGCTTGTGAGGGAGAGGTAGAAGAAGTCAGGGAGAGTGTTCCGGCCTGTAGGGATAGTTCAGGGCTCCTACGGAGTCGCGCAGTGATAACCTGGGTCGGATGAAAGACTCCCAGCTGCTACGGGTAACGTGTTTCCAGCCTCTTCCAATCTGCATTGGGTGCCGGGGTATATAGCGTATCATTGAGTGAGGAGTGCCTGTGTTACCCAGAAAGCCACATCGCTTAGAACATTAGCTGCTGTGTTGCATATGTGTGCCTCCGTGCCTGGAGAAGAACCGTTTGCTGTTTGATTATAAAGACTGTTGTTACTATCGCCTTCGGTAATAAACGTTACCTTGTTCAAAGAACTTACTTGGCTTCCTCTGTGAAACGCAACACCCTTTCCCCGCTTACACGCACATCAGACCACAGCGTGGTCCGATGAAAACGGCCTGTCGGACCAGTCTGATCCTGTGTACGTGGCCTAAGGCTATTAAATTGACCATTATTAACACCAACCTTACAGTCAGGGAATGTTTAGCACCTCAGACACACAATGTCCCATACCAAGATCAGCAACCCCCCCCCCCCCCCTCCAGACATGATTTACACAGAGTTACTCTCTGTGGTCGTTAAAGGGGCTCAGAGTATTCTGTATCTGTCAGTACTCTGGGTACTAAGGCTATCTAAGGGGCTTCTAGTGGGAGCAATGAAAGGATTTCAGTTAAAAAAAATATATATCTTTTGTTCTGAGGTTTTTGTGTGTCTATAAAGTTTTTTCAACCTCTGTAACTAAGGAGTATTTTGAGTACAAGGAGTGCCACACATATCTGTTGTGTATAAGCTCAGATTCCACATCCAAATCCAGTATAATTTAACCATGCCCATTTTTGGCTGAGCAATCCCTTTTTCTCAAGTTCTAAAGCTGGGAGGTATGATGCCGAAAAGGTTGTGGGGAGACACACGGGAAAGGTGGGTTACAACATATGGGTACACACTGGGGATGGGCTATTAGGTCTTGGCAGTCTTGTGTGGCACTCAATTTCTTACAAATACTTCTTGGCTTAAAAAAGTTACTTACCCCTTCCTAGAAACAAAAATATTATTAGGCCGCGTACACACGATCAGACATGTCCGATGAAACATGTCCGACGAACCGTTTTCATCGCACCACGCTGAAGTGGTCTGTTGGTCTGATGTGTGTACACACCATCGGACCAAAATCCCCTCAGACCAGAACGCGGTGACGTAGAACACAACGACGTGATGAAAAAACGAAGTTCAATGCTTCCAAGCATGCGTCGACTTGATTCTGAGCATGCGCAGAATTTTGGTCCGATGATTTTGTGTACTAACCATCGAACATGTCCGACAGACAGGTTTCCAGCGTACAGGTTTCTAAGCATGTTTTGAAACTTTTGTCTGCTGGAAAACGGTCCGATAGGCCGTACACACGATCGAACATGCCCGCTGAAACTGAAAAATCGAAACCTAAAAATGAAGCTTGATAAACTATAAGGCCGCATACACACGATCGAACATGTCCGCTGAAACTGATCCGCATCAGTTTCAGCGGACATGTTCGATCGTGTGTATGCGGCCTTATAGTTTATCAAGCTTCATTTTTAGGTTTCGATTTTTCTTTTTTTTTGTCTGTCCTGGCGACACAGGAGTTGGAGAAAATCTCTTTAACGTGAAGGGAAATCTGCTGTTAAATGCATCTCACTGAAACTGTGGTCACTATGGTCACAAGAACAAATAGAGAGGGTGAAGTTCCCAAGCAATGATACAGACAGCAATAAAAAGTGAAGAGGGATTTTTAAAACTTGCAAACGCAAACCTAGAACAAAGTTTGGGCTTGGAATATGCGTTAATGTTTTTGTACCTGTACTGTATTAATGTTATCTATAACCTCTTTAGCCTCTGCGGATATCCACCTTTCTATGATGAAAATGATTCCAAACTCTTTGAACAGATACTAAAGGCAGATTATGAATTTGATTCACCGTATTGGGATGACATTTCAGATTCAGGTATGTGCACTACTATGCCATGTTTATTTTATTTTTTTTAGTTTATTTATGTGAATTTCAAAATGTGAAACATATCTAAATACTAATTCGAAGTGGTTGTAAATCTCAGACATGAAATATGAACCTTGGGCCCTCCAGCTGTTGCAGAACTACACATCCCATCATGCCTCTGGGATTATTTGTAACTGCCAGCCTCATGGGAAATGCCTCACGGGAAATGTAGTTCCACAACAGCTGGAGGGCCCCAGGGAAATGCTGGACGGCTGCTTTCTGATGCAACACCTTTATTGTGCAGAATCAATAAAATCCAAACTATTAATCCATAGATCTCAGGGGTACAGGAACAAAACAGCTGATGTGTTTAACACCATTAGAAGGTGCTTAATCATAGCTGAAGGACATAATTTGATCATACAGATATATAGTGGTATTGGACCAACCAAAGATCAAAGTCCATCGGGGTCCTTCCAATAAGCAATCCGATGTAAGTGAAAGCACACATGTGGGAAGAACATCGAGAGAATGGAGAAAAGTTGAACTGGAGGGCCCCAGGTTGCCTACCCCTGCCTTAATGCAATAGGCCGCACACACCTATGGAGGCCATAGGTTTGTGCACAGGGTGTGCCAGGTGTGCCCAGGCACATCCTAATCACCCTGTGCAGCATAAATAATTCACCTACTGCCCTAGCCCCCCCTTCTCGCCACACACCGCTGCTGGCTTCCCTCCTCTCCTCTCCCAACAGCTGAGGCTGCAGGATATTTTAGGATAAATGGGGGATGGGGCTGGTAAATATGTAATTTACTGACCCCTTCCCTTCCTGAATAAACATAGTGAGAGACACCTATGATGGAGGCATTATGTTCTGCTGCTCCTTATTTTTTCAATGCTAGGCTCGAGCAGGTCCAAAGCTTGGTTGTTTTGCTTAACAACAATGTAACCTACAGAGAAGACTTGTGCCGCGTACACGCGATTGTAAATTCCGACAGGAAACCCGTGGATTGGCTTAAACTTGTGTTGCATACACACGGTCACACAAAATTCCGACCGCCAAGAACGCGGTGACGTACAATACTACAACGAGCCGAGAAAAATGATGTCCAATAATTCTGAGCATGCGTCAAATTGATGCATGTCTTTTTTGCGCGTCAAAATTGCATACAGACGATCGCAATTTCCAACAAGAACTTTTACCGTCTGAAAATTTGAGAATCGGCTCGCAAATTTTTGCTGTTGGAAATTCCAGTTGGTCCTGTGGTGTGACAACAGATGGAGTATTGTAGTAAAATTGAATACACTCAATGGGCCAGATTCACAGAGCCGTAACTCCTGTCTAACTGGTGTTAGACCGGAGTACTTTCTAATTACGCGCGTTTTTTCACTAGTTTGAAACCTCAAACCATGAAAAGACGGCTTTGCGCTTCAATCCGACTGGCTTAC
This sequence comes from Rana kukunoris, assembly GCA_029574335.1. Taxonomy (NCBI): domain Eukaryota; kingdom Metazoa; phylum Chordata; class Amphibia; order Anura; family Ranidae; genus Rana; species Rana kukunoris. Next base: position 135,391,577 of record CM056051.1, read on the forward strand.
GTGATCGTACGCCTTCGGATCTACGCTGCAATAAAATTGCGGCCGCTGGGTGGACTTCCTGTCGTTTTCCGCGTCGGGGTATGCAAATGAGCTTTTGCCGTCGACCCCCGAAATTACGATCTTCAATCGCAATCTCTTACGGCATCTTTAGTCATCTTTTCGCTGCGTAATGTTATACCAGCTTTTAGCTGGTCTAATATTAGACAGCCCATGTTAAGTATGGCCGTCGTTCCCGCGTCGAATTGCAACGTTTTCCGACGTCTTTTATTATTTTTTACGTAAGTCGTCCAGGAATAGGAATGTCCGTAAACGACGCTACTCAAAAAAAATGACGTAACGACGCTATTTCGCGCAATGCACGGCGGGAAATTTCTGAACGGAGCATGCACAGTTTGATCGCCGCGGGGACGCGCCTAATTTAAATGCTTCACGCCCCCTAATCGCGTATTTCGATTACACGGCGAGAAATAGACTACGCCGCCGTATTGTACGGGCAAAAATCTACCAGAATTCGTTCTAGAGCCTGGTAAAATACGGCTGCGTAGCGGATCTCGGATACGCTGCGCAAATGTACGTGTACCTGAATCTGGCCCAATGACTCTAATCAGTCAGAAACAATCATGTACTGAATTAATAACTCAACACACTTATTACTTTTGAAATAACAAGACTTGTGATTACTTGAACAGCAGCCCAAGAATTGCTTGACGTGATATTAATCATGATCTTCAGTTTATCTTAACATATCATTTTGTAAATAACCGGCTGATATTCTGCAAGCAAACCAGCTCACAGGGGGAAAATCTCATTGTAAATTCCCAACTGTGAATACAAGTAAATTGAACGGCTGACTTATATCACACAAATGAATATACAGTAGCAGCTCCACTATATTTAAATGTATTCTGTCTTTTAACAGCTAAAGATTTTATCGGCCATTTGATGGAAAAGGATCCCAACAAGAGATACACTTGTGAACAAGCACTGCGACACCCATGGTAAATGCAAATCTTACTGTCATTCATAAATCCTACCTCTCTGTAGTTTAGGGGCTTGCACTAACTACATAACAGCAGTATAGCCATATATAAAATCAACTTCGTCCAGCCAACGTAGTTTTGAATTAGAAAAAGGTTGAGTCCATGAGTCTCTGCCAAAGCCACGCCCCAACATGTTTTGCTCCACCCACCGCAGCTAAATCTTAAACCCCAGTAGGTGAAGCAAAACATGTCAGGGGTCATGTTTTTAGCAGAGACTCACGGGCTGTGGCTGTTTTCAAGTCTACACTTAGGTTAGCTGGATGGGAGTGCAACATTTCTTTGATTTTATACATGCATCACTTCGGATGAGCACCTTTGGCAGTCTGCACCTTTCTCCTTGGTGGCTGCGGGATTTTGGCCTCCCCAGCTTAAAGGGGTTGTAAAGGAAAACATTTTTTTTTCATAATACGCATCCTTTACCTGCAGACATTCCTCTTTTCACTTCTTCATTGTTCGTTTTTGCTCAGAAGTTGCTCTATTTCTCCTCTGTTCTGTTCACTTCCTGCTTGTCTGATTTTGCTGACCACCGTGAAGGGAGACTTTACTGCGGTGGTCAGTGATGTGCTCGCCCCCTCCTGGGAACTACATCTGTGTGGCAGAACGCTCTTTACGTGTTAGAGACTTCAAGAAGGTGTGAAATACTGGGTGTGCCACAATGCATACTGGGAAATGTAGTTCTTGAATGAACAAGTGATGCAAACCAGGAAGTGAATGAAAGAACAGAAACTAGAACGCCGGAGGTGATATAGATGAAGGAATTTAATAGGTATTTACTTGTTTGTTAACAGAATCATTACACTATTCTGTATGTCTACCTTGCAGACATTAATTTTAGGCAAAAAAATGTTTTCCTTTACAACTCCTTTAAGTGGCATATAATAATCTAGCACCAAGGTGGGGTTATGGCCATGTCTGGAATTTAAGACTGGGGTCATACAGCTCCTTTTACAGTAAAATTAAGATCCACTGCCACATTTTGGAATAGGGGTTAGTGAAGTTCTGCTCAATTCCATGCTCATCCCTCTGCTAGGTTGATCCATTGATTATGAATGCTGAAGTTACAATAATTCTGTACTATGTGCCCATGTGGCTCTATGTGTGTTTTGGAGCAACCCTGTTTCCTTCAAAGACAGTAAGCTCTAAATGCGTGCTATTCAAATATGTCTGATATTTGCAAGAATTATCCCAGGGGAACAAAAGTAAGGCAATAAAGGTTCCACCTGCCAGTCAGTGCTGAACAAAGATTTAAAGTAACAGGCGGACAGTTACACTGGTATTGGGGCAATGAAGTATAATATATTCAGGCCTGGACTGGCCATAGGGCATACCGGGCAAATGCCCGGTGGGCCGCTCGTGGCCTGTGAACGGCCTGCAAGCCAACTGCGGCCTGCGAACGGCCCTCGGCGGCCAGCAGGCCATATGTCACGTGTCCCCAGGGTGTACACCACCAACACAGCGTCAGATAGTAAGAGCTCAGCTGGGGTATCAAAGCCAGCTCTGACACATTTCCCCTCCCCTTGCTGCCCCCACGATCAGTTAGAGGAGTGGAGCTGCTTCTACTCCTCCCCCACCTCTCTTCCTCTCCTCCTGTGTCTGCCCCGCCCACTCTCCCGACGGACACTGTTCTGCTGCCTAAGGGATGTGGGTGGGTATATTCAAGCTAAAGCCAAACAGAAAGGTAAGATGGAGTCTGATATCCATCCATCCAGTCCCTCCTGTCTCTGGGTGAGTACACTGTACACTGATGTAGGGGTACCCTTCATCCCTCTCTCTCTCTCTCTCTCTCTCTCTCTCTCTCTCTCTCTTTTTGTCTTTTTTTTTTCGTTTGCGCCCCCCAAAAATTTTGATCACCAGCCTCCACTGTAGATAGATGGCTAGATAGATAATAATCTATCTAGCCATCTATCTACAGTGGCGGCTGGGGGGGGGTGGCGCAAACAAAAAAAAAAACAATTGCAGCCTCACTGTGCCCATCAAATGCAGCCACTGTGCCATCAATTGTCACCACTGTGCCATGCCATCAAATGCAGCCACTGTGCCATGCCATCAAATGCAGTCACTGTGCCATCAATTGTTACCACTGTGCCATGCCATCAAATGCAGCAACTGTGCCCTGCCATCAAACGCAGCCACTGTGCCATCAATTGTCAGTCACCACTGTGCCATGCCATCAAATGCAGCCACTGTGCCATCAATTGTCACCACTGTGCCATGCCATCAAACGCAGCCACTGTGCCATGCCATCAAACGCAGCCACTGTGCCATCAATTGTCAGTCACCACTGTGCCATGCCATCAAATGCAGTCACTGTGCCATGCCATCAAACGCAGCCACTGTGCCATGCCATCAAACGCAGCCACTGTGCCATCAATTGTCAGTCACCAATGTGCCCTGCCATCAAATGCAGTCACTGTGCCATGCCATTAAATGCAGCCACTGTGCCATCAATTGTTACCACTGTGCCATGCCATCAACGGCAGCCACTGTGCTATGCCATCAAACGCAGCCACTGTGCCATCAATTGTTACCACTGTGCCATGCTATCAAAGGCAGCCACTGTGCCATGCCATCAAATGCAGCCACTGTGCCATCAATTGTCACCACTGTGCCATGCCATCAAACACAGCCACTGTGCCATCAATTGTTACCACTGTACCATGCCATCAAAGGCAGCCACTGTGCCATGCCATCAAACGCAGCCACTGTGCCATCGATTGTCACCACTGTGCCATGCCATCAAACACAGCCAATGTGCCATCAATTGTCACCACTGTGCCATGCCAACAAACAAAGCCACTGTGCTATTAATTGTCATCACTGTGCCATGCCATCAAACGCAGCCACTGTGCAATGCCATCAAATGCAGCCACTGTGCCATCAATTGTCACCACTGTACCATGCCATCAAACGCAGCCACTGTGCCATGCCATCAAACGCAGCCACTGTGCCATGCCATCAAACGCAGCCACTGTGCCCATCAATTGTTGCCACTGTGCCCTTTAAATGTCGCCACTGTGCCAATTGATGCCACTGTGCCCTTTAATTGTTGCCACTGTGCCCCGCTGAGACAGAGGGGGCGGCGCTCCGGCGCCCTCTATAGACGCACCGCCACTGTCTATCTATCTATCTATCTATCTATCTATCTATCTATCTATCTATCTATTTATCTATCTTCCTTCCTTCCCTTCTTTCTTTCTGTCTTTATCTATCTTCCTTCCCTTCTGTCTTTCTTTCTTTATCTATTCTTTATCTTTCTTTTTCTTTCTTTCTTTATCTTTCTTTATCTCCTTCATTTCCTTCTTTCTTTCTATCTTTATCTATCTATCTACTCCTATCTATCTATCTATCTATCTATCTATCTATCTTATCTATCTATCTATCTATCTATCTATCTATCTATCTATCTATCTATCTTTCTATCTTTCTATCTTTCTATCTTTCTTTCTATCTTTCTATCTTTCTATCTTTATCTTTTTATCTATATCTATCTTTCTTTGTATATATCTATCTTTCTTTCTCTCTCTCTGTCTATCTATATTTCTTTATCTCACCCCACATCCCATCATTAACCCCCGCCGCGCCCCCCCCCCCCCCCTCCCCTGGGCTGCTCAGTCTAAAATGCCCGGGTCAATTTTTTGTCCCAGTCCGGGCCTGAATATATTGATTCATTATCAAATCACCATAGTCTGTTAGTTGGGTCATCACACCAATAATAAATCTAAAGTTATCTTACAAAAACAGCATTTATGTGTAAGGCAACTAATCCTGTGTCCACAAAAGTCTAGTATCCAAACTATCATGCCACAAACTTCTGATCCCAAACCACCAAACAATCTTTACTTTACCACAACAGTGCATAAACAAGCTCATCCATATCTACCAGCATCTTTGTTATTTCAAGGGAACAATTTCAATCAGGAAAAATTATCTTCATTGATCCTCCCTTTCCGTAAGAGCAATTGGACCAAAGTTTCTTCCCAAGTTACAAAGTGCTTTAGCCATAATAATCATTGTGCAATCATATAGAAATATCTAGAATTATGATAATCCAATGTCTACGGGGGTCCATTTACTTGTTTATAATGTTGCGTGCTAACATGAATTGTGTTATGGCAATCTACTCAAAATGAATGGGCTGCCATCGCACCCTAGTGCACTTTAAAATTTGTGGTCCTTTTTTTCTAATGCATTACCCTAAGTTGCTGCATGCTTCAATGCAGGTGTGTTGCCTTATACCATTCAAAATGATTGGCTTTGCATCACAGAAACAAATGCTACATGCATTACTGCAACACAAATGTGAATATGGACCCTTGAAGTGTGTGAAAAACCAAAGCTTTTTTTTTTTTTTTGGATAGAATAGGGAACCTCTGTCAGGTTTTTAATATGTCATCACTAGGAACAGGAGTGCACCTCAGACGCACCAAAAAACGATGAGCTAGAAAATCGACTTTGTTGCAATTAAGAGTATTCCAAAATAGTGCCGTTAAATTTGCTATAAACACCAAATTGGCAGTATCTGCCAAAGGAGTATAGCAGGAATGATCCACCATGTCATCAAGGCTTATATTACTGGTCTGTATCCATCCACACCTCTGTGTCACAACAAGAGTGTGGATCTATGCTGTGACATAGAGGTGTGGATGGATACAGATCAGTTATACGAGATCCTGTCTTTCACGCAATTTGGTGTTTATAGCAAATTTAACAACACATTTTGGAATACTTTTAACTGGAAAAGTAAAGTTTTTGTTTGAGGTTTTTATTGCTGCCTCTATATTTGAAGGGTTGATTCATCATTACTTTTTCACCAGTTTACCTTTATTACCGAAAATAAAGTGATGGAAACTCCACACATTTACACCAAAACAGTGAGTGAGGAGAAATCTTCCAATGTGAAAAACCTGTTCCAGTGACACCTGACTAAGGAAAATTCCCCTTACATTGTAGAGATTTTCTTTTCAACTCTGTGTACAGAAAGTTAAGGGAAATCGCCCAAAAGGAACACAGACATCAAAAAATAAACTGACGGGTTTTGATTTGCAAATTGCAAATGCCACTCAAAAATCCCCAAAAAATTATATGCATACAACATAATTAAAGTATGTTAATCGTCAGTAGACTGCAGCAACTGTTGCTCATCTTTAGCTTGTACCCAGCCACCCATATTAAAGACTGTGGGCTACCAAAACAAACATTTCCGCCTTGGCACACCCTGGCGTCTTGAATCATCTTCTCGTTGTAATATCTTGTGAGATCTCTGCTGTGGACTTCCCATCTCCACATACCTTCTATGGATATTACCAAAGGATTGTTATATATTCACCATTTGAACCCACTTATTAACTCATTTTACATGTTTTTATTTATTTCAGGTACTTATATAGCGCTGTCAATATTTGCAGCACTTTACATATACATTGCACATTCACATAAGTCCCTGCCCTCAAGGAGCTTACAATCTAAGGTCCTAAACTCGCATTTATGCATACGCATAATAGGGCCATATTAGACAGGAGCCAATTATCTTACCAGCATGTCTTTGGAGTGTGGGAGGAAACATACACAGGCACATGCAAACTCCAGGTAGGTAGTGTGGTGGTTGGGATTCAAACCCGCAACCCTTTTACTGCCAGGCGAAAGTGCTAACCACTACACCACTGTGCTGCCCATTTATATTAGAAAGAATGAGTGGGGAATACTATTTGGCTTCCCAACTGATGTGTTGGGATCAGAGGGTAGCACCTCTAGTGTTGAATGAATGATATACAGTAGAAGCCACTGAGGTGGTCAACCCACAGGGAAATTTCAAACGTGAAAAAGCAGTGTGCACAGATTTACTAATTAAATCAATACCGTACTTTCCGGCGTATAAGACGACCTTTTACACCAGAATTACACAGCCAAAAACCTGGGATCATCTTATACGCCAGGTGAAGCAGCTGCCCGATGCATATCAGCCCGCTGGGTTTTCTGTAAAGCTATATGTATTCAGGACATGCACCGCTCAGCCAATCCAGGCGGGCGATGCACTCTGTTGATGACTGCAGAGCTTGATAAGCCTGCTCGGATTGGAGTAACAACCTCTGACAACCCGAGCAGTCTACATATGTATGCCGGCAAATACGGTATGTCTGTTTTATCATTACAATGCTACAGGTTACTTGACATGTATTTACCAAGCTGTGCTTCTCAGCAATGAATTATAGTTCACAGAAATCTGCTTTATAGCTAATATCATATAAATAGTGCCTAGAATACAGTACACACTGTAGATTAGACACTAGGTTTGATTTCTATGCATAGCCGAAACTATAATGCCACACAATCAGTACTGATCTTGCACCCCCCCCCCCCTCAATGGATGAGCACCCCACTTTCACACACAACCACCCACCCTCAGTCCATTACTTTAACAGAGCATTTTGATTTCACATGGGTTTGTGTGCAGGACAGTCTCCTCTACAAACTTAATTTGAATGCCTGGGCACCTGCAACTACTCCCTACCCCGGTTGATTTTTAATGGAATCTCTTTAACACGCAACCACTTACATATTTTTCCTTATCATTTTTAACATTCATTCATTTGATTTTTTTTTTTTTATAGACTTCCTGAATTTAATCATGCAGCATTGATCTATCTACCTATCTATATGTATGTGTATGTGTATATATATATATATATATATATATATATATATATATATATATATATATATATATATATATATATATATATATAATTTTTTTTATGAAAAAAATATTTAAAAAAAACTCAGAACATACAATTCACTCAAATTTAAACACATAATTTTTTATTTATTTTTTGATAGGTTTTATTTTTTCTCATTAACAAATGGGCTTATTTTTGCTAACACTACATATGGATGGCCTGTTAGTATACTGCCAACAAGGAACAAGCAGTATCGGCTTTTTATAATGTGCATATTTAATACTGATGGGACCATATAAGTGGATTTGAGGATTTTAATGGTGTTTTGCCAATTTTTTACCTTTTGAAATTGGAATATTGTATTATTCATTTTTATTCAAATTTTTACAAAAATAGCTTTCTTTGCATGAAATGCGCATACCAGATTGCCTTTAATAGGCCCCAAGTGAGAGGGATTAGAGAGGCTGAAATATATTACAGGACAGCTGCTCCTCTTCACTGTTTTGGTTTTACCTAAATTTCGGAAGAATAGCCTGAGAACATCTGGGGTAAATAATGCAGCAGTCACACATGGGGGTGAAGACACTATTTTGAGACAGCCATCCAAGATGCAGAAAATAACTTCAAAGAACTGTAAAGATTACTACTAGTGTGATCAGTCCCAGATGCCTCTGTTGCACTTCTGTGTCTCCGGCCAGCGTACACACCACGGCTTTCATTATATCCAATAAACATCAGGCAATAAGCTAAATGTGTTAGTCACCAAGGACCAATGAAACTAAACCCAAACTGCATTGATGGCCAGAAGTAGTACAAAAGCTCTGAAAACTATTTTAATCTAAAGATCAGACAAATGTCAGTTGGACCTGTAACTATATTAGTTTGTATAATGATTAAATGATAAAATGCAGGTACAGTTTTTAAAGGCACAGGAGTTCAGGTTATGCAGAAGTAGACGGGATTCTTTACATCTCGGGATCATTTTTTTTTTTTTTTTGTTTAGGTTCTCTGACCTATCATATGTACAAAAGAAGTGTAGGTTCACAATTCAATAATGCCGTATCTGATTAAAAAGAAATACTGGTCTGTTCACCTCTCACACTCATACCTTTTGACAGTTTTATAAATTGCAAATATTCTCAAAATCAATAAACAAGTCTGTGCTTCGAAAAATTATAATTTTAAGAATTATAAACTAGCAAAAGAATAGATACCTAATTTCCAATCATATATGCATAAATAATCGTAGCACCAGAAAAAGAATTGGTGCAGAATCAAAATAATAAAGATACATATATTCATCTGGAGGATCACTGTTACTTACCTTTGGGTGATGGGCGGTTAACAGCAAATATTCACGCATTTCTGGATTTTCACTTTGTTTGTCTTCTTATGATTGTTGCAATAATAGAATTTTTTTTTGGACTTTTCATATTTTTTGCTTATAGTTTTTTTTTTTTCACTTATTTGTGTATGTTGTATTTACACAGTTGAATGTATATATTTTGTTATTATTTTAATTTTATAAGGGGGCAAAAGGCGCAATTGCCCCAGGCCCACCTTCCAGAGGGGGGCCACAGGCTTCCTTATAAAAAATGTAATGCTTTTAAAATTTGTTTTATTATTAAAAAAAATTAACAAAGTGTGTGTGAGTGTCAGCATACAGAACAGTTAAGCCTGACTTCAGATGCAAAGAAAGAGATGAGGGCTTCTGGCAGATATTTTAATAAAATAAAAAAATCAGACAAGTCTCCTATTCGGAACCTCACATATATTTGTTTGGAACAAAATAGGTTTATGTATTACAGTTCACTTTTTTATTTTTTCATATAATTTTATTTTTATGTTGAGAAACTCCCAAACTTGATGTCCCACAACCCCCCCCCCCCCCCTGAGGTCTAAATACAGCACTGTGCACTGATTCTATTTCTGGTTCTGCAGTTATTTATAAATAATTGCAACATGCAATCCTCCATGTGAATATAATTAAAATATATATTTTATATAATTTTTATATAAAAATCGGTACTGTCCTCCCCACCTTTTCCACTGTAATAATCTGGTGCTTTGGGGGTTAACACAACTAAGGACTGTCACAGGCTCTCATCAAGAGATCCCGACTATGCCCTTTATTTCTGTCCAGCTCCTCCATTCATAAAAGCCGTACTACAACTTTCATGAATGAAACAGGATCTATAAATAGAGGATAGCTTGATGATTGATAGCTCTGAACCCTCCATTTATAGATCCTGGATACTGGACATTTTCTCCAAATGCAGCTAAACTGACAGCACGTAAATACAAGTAAACACTGAGTTTGAATGACACAATTGAAAAATCATTGCATGCATTTATTTGCATTTATAAATATCCTTCTGAATGCATATAAACACATGTTTGATTGTGTCAGTGTGAATGGAGCCCTAAACTACTCTTTGTATTAAGTCTAATTAAGATTAGTAAGCAGAATCAATGGCCCAGATTCACAGAGCGATTACGCCTGCGCAACAGGAGATGCACGTGCGTAAGTCTAAATGTGCGCGTGCGTTTCGATGCACGGCATTCCCAAAACGAGATACGCAAGAAATCTACTTTTTTTTTGTCCAGCGTAATTTCGTTAGACTGGCGCATCCGTCCGCGCAAAACTGCGCTAGACAGACCATTGATTTGCTAGTCAAATATGCTAATGAGGGAGTTACGGGGATCCACAAAAGAACGTTGGAGCAGCGCAGGCTACGCAGTGTGCGCAACAGCAAAATGTCCTGTCTAAAATGAGACCATATAAAAGCTGGTCTAAAAAGAGAAAAATCGTCTACATGTCAGATAAAGCAACACTGTTAGTGAGGAGCTCAGCAGTCACACGTGTTGCCCAACAAACTGTATGCCAACATGCCAGTGGCATCCATGCTCATAGCTATACTACTGACTTTAGTTGAGCAAAGAAGGAGGAGGGCACTGAGGAGGGCACTGAGGAGGGCACTAAGGAGGGCACGGGAGATGTTTTTTTTTTTTTTTTTTTTGCTTATATAAACTTTACAATTTAATCTAATCTAATACAATATTCTTATCTGATACAAGCCCCTCACTCTTCACTCTTCACGGGAGAGGATATATCACACATGCATAGACATCTATGGCATGAGTGATTCTGAGGTGTCTCGCATCTTCAGATTCACCCCTCATGCCATCATGGAATTAACCACAACCTTGCAGGAGGACATCAGCAGCCCAACACATGGCACTACCCATGACACCCATGAAAGCTACATATACAATCATAGCCCCATCCCCACAGATTTCGAACAGAACATGTATGGGGACAGCTGGTTGTTTGGTGAGTGACATGGGTGGCAGGCATGACTGTCCCCCCCCCATGATGCACACATCACAAGGGGCACATGCACTACTAACATCCTCCTGTCTTTTCCCTTCAAGGTGACTCTGCATATGCACTGGGACCCCATCTCATGACCCCATCTCATGCCAGCTCACATATGCATCTTTGCACTTTAAACACACACATTAATCATGGCACAATGAGAATGCATGCATGCACACCACTGTGATCCCTAGCACACACACACCACATCGTCATCACATTGGATTGGCACAAGCCCACCATGCAGGACTTGTGAGCAGCAACGCCATGCCGCGGCTCCAATTATGTCACTGTACATTCATACACCATTCACACAGACCTGGGTTTGACTTCTCCACCACAAATGAGGGTGACACCCCTTTTCCCGCAGGAATATCACCCCCACATTCCAAAATCATACACAAACAGAACCAAAAAAATAAAATAAATGACGAGCAAAAATAAAAAATGCCCAGCAAAAATATAATTTAAACAAAATAGCAACAAAGAAAACACATAAAAGACAAAAATCACTCTGCAAAACAGTCCCCAAATATCTCAAAGACACGTCACAAACAAACAAACAAACGCTAATAAACAAAAGCACCTTGCTGTATAGGGAGGGATACAAAGGAATGTACTTTTGCAAAGGAAGTGCGTTTGTGTCCGTCTATTTATGCTGTCTGCGTAGTTCACTAAGTTGCCCTAGTCCACTTCCAATTTCACTGATTGCGCCGTTCCCGAGTTGTGAGCATGCGCACAGAGGTGCTGACCATGGTCTGCTTCAAGCGCGCATGCGCGAGCCGGCCGGCCCTTCATTTGCATGGGGTCACGGCTCATTTCAATGTAACACGCCCGCGTCCTTCCTAATTTGTAATACTCCGCCTTACGCCTCTGAAATAACGTTACGCATGCGCAATTTTCTGCGCAAAAGCTACGAGAATAGGGTGATTACGCGGCTACATTGCGCAAGTCTAACGTAAAGGCGGTGCGCTACGCCGGTCCAATAATGCGCAGATGTACCTGAATCTGGCCCAATGTGTTTTTCTGCATATTATCACAATGCATGAAACTAAGTGCAGTGCGTTGCATTACCACTCATTTTGATCAGCACCTCAATACACAACACACCTGTGTCTGTTAGTAAACCGGAATGCACATATGGCATTGTGGCGCATTGTGTTGTTAAAAATGTCTCAAGTCTGTTTTTGCATAACATCATCCAACATCTCCCATGGCCAATCTGTTTTCGGCACTCCCTCTTCTACCCAGCAGCAGCCATTTACTGACACAGGCCAGTTAAAGCTGCAAAAAAACTTGACCGGACCAGATTAAAAAAGGTAAGTACACAGATCCTTTTATACAGGGTATGCAGGAAGAGATGTTTTTAAGAATAGTTATAGTTATCTTTCACTTCAAATACTGAGAAATCTACAGGTTCTGTGTCAATGCCTCATATTCATTTTATTAGCGACAGCAGCAGTGTCATTTGTGTGTGTCAGTAATTTAAGAGATAAGTCTGTGTATCTGACAATTTAACTTGTGTTCAATATTTTCCAGGATTGCTGGGGATACGGCTCTATGTAAAAATATTCATGAATCTGTCAGCGCACAGATCCGTAAAAACTTTGCAAAAAGTAAATGGAGGGTGAGTCATCACAAATCTTCTGTTCCTTTCATATTTGTACTGCTGTATGCACAGGTAAGGTCTGATATTGTAAAGTGAACAAGAGGCTCTATTCACTGAAGGATGTAAAATAATTGCAGTCTAACTGTTAAAACTTTTATAGATGGCTAGGTTTATCCAAAACTGTACCAGCTTGAGCCAAGTGAAATGTGACATCTTGCAAACATCATTACAGACACAACTGTGCTGAGAAAATATATTTAGGGTACCACTGCTCATCTTTCTTTCTGAAGATGCTATTATAACTGCCTGGCTGTTATGCTTATTATTAAGGATGAGTCGAACAGTCCCCGGTTCGGTTCGCACCAGAACTTGAACATGCAAAAAAGTAGTTTGAACACGCGAACACCATTAAAGTCTACGGGACACGAACATGAAAAATCAAAAGTGCCAATTTTAAAGGCTTATATGCATGTCATAAAAAGTGTCGGGGGGCCTGGGTTCTGCCCCAGGGGACATGTATCAATGCAAAAAAAAGTTTTAAAAACTGAATTTTTTTTGGGAGCAGTGATTTTAATAATGCTTAAAGTGAAACAATAAAAGTGAAATATTCCTTTAAATTTCGTACCTGGGGGGTTTCTATAGTATGCCTGTAAAGTGGATTTTTTTCCCGTGTTTAGAACAGTCCCTGCACAAAATTACATTTCTAAAGGAAAAAAAGTAATTTAAAACTGCTCATGGCTATAATGAATTGTCGGGTCTCGCAATACAGATAAGTCATTGAAAAAAACAGCATTAGTATTAGGGTCTGGTATGAATATTAGGGGAACCTGAACCAAAAAAAATTGTGTGGGGGTCCCCTCAAGTTCCATACCAGGCCCTTCAGGTCTGGTATAGATATTAAGGGGAACCCTGTGCCAAATAAAAAAAAATGCTGTAGGGGTCCCCCTCAAAATCCATACCAGGCCCTTCAGGTCTGGTATGGATTTTAAGGGGAACCCAGTGCCCAAAAAAAATGGCGTAGAGTTCCCCCCAAAAATCCATACCAGATCCTTATCCGAGCACGCGACCTGGCAGGCCGCAGGAAAAGAGGGGGGGACAAGAGAGCACCCCCCCTCCTGAACTTTACAAGGCCACATGCCCTCAACATGGGGAGAATGCTTTGGGGTCCAAAGCACCATATCCCCAGGTTGATGGGGACAAGGGCCTCATTCCCACAACCCTTGCCCAGTGGTTGTGGGGGTCTGTGAGCGGGGGGGGGCTTATCGGAATCTGGAAGCCCCCTTTAACAAGGGGAACCTCAGATCCCGCCCCCCCCCCCATGTGAATTGGTAACAGGGTACATTGTACCCCTACCATTTCACAAAAAATGGTCAAAAATTTTAAACACAAGAGACAACTTGGGGCAAAAAAAAATTCCAGCGATGTATATCCATTCTCGACCCGATGATACAAAAACAAATTTAATTTTACATTTTTTGCAGAACTGGCTAAAGCTCCTCTTTAACTCATATAGTAAGTCAGCCTCAATGAATCTAACATCCTCATGCTTTGAAGATTTTCATGTTCTTTTATGAAGGCATTACTTCCAGCCATAGCTTAGGCAGTTAGGATAGCTTTTTATCATTTGTTGACCCAATCATTTCACTGACTTTGTCATACTTTTTCAGCAAGCATTTAATGCTACTGCAGTAGTGAGACATATGAGAAGATTGCACCTTGGCAGCAGCCAGGATAATTCAAATATGTCCAGCAATCACAATCCTGCAAGTGCGCTTCCAGATGGCACAAGTCGCAAAGACTGTAAGTATATGCTTCTGATGTTTTGTTCCCTAAATTGCCAATTACATGTTTCCCCATAATTCTGTTTTCTTTGTGTAAACTATCTTTGAAGGTACTCTGTCATCAGTAATGAAAACATTTGTCCGTACTGTGTTTTTTGAACCTGGTTGTTGTGATAGCTACTGTATATGTCTCTAGTATTCAGTATACTGTGTATTCAGCGAAGCTAATAAGGTACTACCAGTTATGTGCTGGTATGTGCAGAAAATGAAATATTAGATTGAAATTTAACATTTCTGTCTAATATGTTTGTCTTTACTTTTTGATCATAAGTATAACGTTATTATTATTATTATACAGGATTTATATAGCGCCAACAGTTTGTGCAGCGCTTTACAACATTAGGGCAGACAGTACAATTACAACAAAATTCAATACAGGAGGGATACTTGTTATAAGTGCAAGTATTATAAAAATATATATATATATAATTTAAATATAATTAGTTTAAAAACTGTAAATAATATGAAATGGTTCAAAAGCAAACTGTCAGAAGTTACAAAAATAAAAACTGAAAAATAGGATTTGTATACTCTCCATAAAATCCTTTTTCTTTGAGTCCAATGAGGGACACAGAAAGTCACGTACACGCGATCAGTCCATCCGATGAGAACGGTCTGAAGGACCGTTGACATCGGTTAACCAATGAAGCGTTAAAAAAACGATAGTGTTCGAACGCGGTTACATAAAACACAACGACGTGCTGAAAAAAATGTTCAATGCTTCCAAGCATGCGTCGACTTGATTCTGAGCATGCGTGGATTTTTAACCGATGGTCGTGCCTACTAACAATCGGTTTCGACTTATCGGTTAGGAATCCATCGGTTAAAATGTAAAGCAAGTTGGATTTTTTTTAACCGAAGGTTAAATAACCTATGGGGCCCACACACGATCGGTTTTGACCGATGAAAACGGTCCATCAGACCGTTGTCCTCTGGTTAACCAAAGGTGTGTACGAGGCCTTAAACCTTCAGGTTTGATTGCTGCCTATAGGACAATCAGTAAAACAACTGCAGGTCAACCTGGGACAACCCCTCCTACTACCAGCATGCCTCAGTTTCTTACCAAAATTGTACCAAGAGCGTGATTATAAAGACAGAGGAGTGGGACCAGTGTTTTAATCAGCAGACATTGTTGACTATATTGTGGAATACAGACATACCACTTAAGTACACAATGGGGTTAATTTACTAAAGCTGGAAAGCGCAAACTCAGGTTCACTTCTGCATAAAAACCAATGAGCTTCTAGGTTTTATTACCAGGCTTAATTGAATAAGCTGGGGTTAGAAGCTTATTGGTTTCTATGCAGAAGTGAGCCTGATTTTGCGCTTTCCAGCTTTAGTAAATTAACCCCATTGTGTACTTAAAAGTGGGGTATGCCTGTAAATATATAGGTGTGCGCAAATTGGGTAAATGTTGCTTCGGGATAAATTAAAGGAAAATTCTATTTTTTTTCTTTTTAACTATGTATTCCCAATAACAACCAAATAAATATCAAATTGCTACCAAATGAAATCCCTATCTGTTCCAAAAGATGTATAATACATAAGGGTAGACTAAAACGCTGAAAGGTATAATTTAACTAAGGCCTCGTACACACGACCGAGGAACTCGTCGTTAAAGAAACATCGTTTTCCTCGACAAATTCCTTGTCAGGCTTGTCGAGAATCTTGACGAGCTTTCTTTGCGTACACACTGTCAAGACAAAATCTCGTCGTTCTCAAGCGCGGTGACGTAAAACACGTACAACAACACTATAAAGGGGAAGTTTGATTCCACTGGCGCCACCCTTCTGAGCATGTGCGGGTTTCTAAGCATACACACAAACGTGTTTCTCATCTAAAACCAGCCCGACGAGGAACACAACGAGGAAATTGAGACTCCCGACGAGGAAAAAGAGAACTGAACTACAATTTTCTTGATGAAAAACATACACACAACCTTTTTCCTCGGCAAAAAAGCTCTGCCACCAAGTTTCTTGATGGATTCTGTCGAGGAAAACGGTCATGTGTACGAGGCCTTAGAAATCTTTGAAATAAAAAAATGTTCTGGGATTCAAGGGAATTTAAGCAGAAAAAGGCTCAGGCATTCAAGTGGTAAAGAGGTAGTAAACCAAATAATAAAAATTAATGGGCCTCTATACAGGTTTAAGTCATAATGCACTAGTATGCACCGCACACTTGCACATTATGACAGACTTACCTGTACATGGAGACCTCCAGTGCATCGCTGTTACTTCTCCCCGGCGCTGCCATCTTCACCTGGTCTTCCTTCTGGGTTTGTGGACTCCGGCTGTATGTGTTTTGTCTCGGCGCACACACACACCCTTTCTCACCCACTCGCTCCACTTTTTCAACAAGTAGAAAGTCACAGGTCCTAATTTTCCTGAGGTTACCTTCTTTCTCGAGTTCTATAGTTGGGAGGTATGGTGGTTGTGAGAAGTCCCAAAGAGGAGAGGAGATTTATGTGTCAGTTAGGAAGCACTGGAATGGGGCTGTCAGACAATTCCGGGCCTGTCTGGCACTTTCAGTTTCTTACAAGTTTTTTCTCACCACACTAAGTAGAAAGGTTTCCTACCCCTGTTGTATATGTTATATTTTTGTATTTATTTTCATTTTAATTCACTTTTCAGCTTTGCTACTATATATGCAGCACAATACATTTGATTATGCTGTCTAGTATGGAATAGATGAGGACTTTCTAAGACAGGCTCGACGAATCCCAAGTCGCCATGGCGACTAGAAATTGCTTCCTGGCGCCTGGGCTACTGTTCCTGTACACTTAAATGTCTTATGTAACATCATCCACCGTGCCACCAATTGTCACCTGTTTGCACCTCCATACAATTGAAACCTCCGTACACAGCCCCAGAAGCTGTAAAGGAAGAATAATCTTTGCAAGGCTCTTGGCCATTGGTTAGCATCATTATGTGACAGCACTGACCAATGAGAGTCTGTTTTTTCTTCCAAAACAAAACAAGAGTAGCCCTTGAAAATGTACTTCTACACAGCTTCCAGGGCTGTGTACAGATGTTTCAAATGTACGGAGATGCACACTGGGGAACATGGGTGGCGCGGCGAATGATGTTCCACAAGAAAGATAAGTGCACAAAGAACAACAGTTTGTTTAGGTGTGAAGGTGGAGACAGGCCCGGATTTACTCTCTTTGCCGCCCCAAGGCCTGGTCCTTCAATGCCGCCCCCGCCCCGCCAAAAAAACAAACTGAAAGTCCCCCAACTGTGCCCATCATTGCCACCTCACTGTGCCCATCATTGCCGCCTCACCATCATTGCAGCCTCACCATCACTGCCGCCTTACTGTACCCTCATTGCAGCCTCCCTCACCATCATTGTTGCCTTAGGCCTCGTACACACGATCAAATCTGTCCGCTGGAAACGGTCTGCTGGACCGTTTCAGCAGACAGATTCGATCGTGTGTACGGCCGAGCCGACGGATTTGGCCACCCGACAGATTTCAAAGCATGCTTTGAAATCTATCGGGTGGGAATCCGTCCGCCCGACATGTCTGCTGGTTAGTACACTTACCAGCAGACATGTCGTCCCGCACCGCCGCCGAATGGATTCGCCGCATGCGCGGAAGTGTTTTACTTCCTGGTGCGGTGACGTGGCGGCGTCAACGTCACCGCCAAGTCACCGACACGTCAGCGCGCCGCCTGCTGGCGGGGATTTTGGTTTTCTCGTGTGTACACGCGAGCAAACCAAAATCCCAGCAGACAGATTTGTTCAAATCTGTCGGACAGACAGATTTGAACAAATCTGTCTGCTCGTATGTACGAGGCCTTCCTGTGCCCTCATTGCAGCCCCCCTCACCATCATTACATTATCTCCTGCTCTTGCTGTGTCCACGGAGCTCACTGTGAAAAGTTTGGATGCGTTGTGATAAAAGTCCTGCCCTCCTCCTAGACCAGCTTGTGCGACAGAGACAAAACACTGCGTCTATCACACAAGCTAGTCTAGGAGGAGGGCGGGACTTTTATGACAGCGCGCCCAAACTTTTCACAGTGAGCTCTGTGACACAGCAGTCTCCCGTGGGGTGTTAGAAGCGGCGCCACCCCTGCACCCACTGCCGCCCCGAGGCCTGGCCTCGTTGGCCTTGTCAGAAATCCGGAGATACCCTTTATAATCTAAAATCCAAAAAAAACTTTAGCACGGCTGCTTATCTACAGCAGAGCTAACGTTTTTTTAATCCCTCACATACTGCCACTCCGGGGGAGGGGGGGGAGTTGTGAAACGTGGGGGGGATTTGTGAAGAGGTGAGAGCTGTGGGGGGATTTGTAAACAATTCTCATAATAAGGTGTTTCCCTCTATAACAGGTTTTTATTGTCATTCTTTCCGGCCAGCCTATAATCCTGATGTAGCGGAATTACGTTAGGGTTATTGGCTGGCTGCTCTGCTGCAAGTAAGTTAGGGGGGTTAGGGGGCACAAATGACTTGCCTTGACTTGCCTTGCCTTGAGCTGACAACTAACGTTATGCTAACTTTTTAGGTGGCTCCTGGATTCAAAGCAAATTTGTCAAGCCCTGTTCTAAGACCTGTGTGCATTTTTCTAAAGCCCCATCCAGGTTACAATTCTAAACGGCCCTGAAATCTCATTAAACAAAAAGGAAGATTAGTGACAGAACACAGACAGTTCTGGCATCTTTTATGTATTCTAACAAATCTTTAGCCAACAGGAAACCAGAAATGTTTCCAGTGCCTGTTCACTGCATAGGAAAATATTAAACACACTTGTTTGTCCAGCCATGGCTGAGGTGGTTGCTGTATTATGTGAATTTTTAGTGCAGAAGACATCGAAACCAAAACAGGTTGCTGTTATCCATTGTGATCCTCCATAATATTAATTACACACATTAATGGAATTTTACGTTACAGTACATCTGATTAATGAACTTTAAAAGGTGGTAGTTGCAGTTTAAAGGTACCTCATTCCAACATACACAAGTTATTATTGTATGGAGGAAAAACAGACCTTATAAGGTATTTTATTTATGATATTAGTCACAAATTTCATTGTAAAGCTCAGTTACCTTTCAAAAACGGAAGAAAATATTCTGAATGGTGTTTAGGTTACACACACAAAATAAAACTCCATTTGGATTCTAAAACCAACTATTTAGTTACATACTGTAATTCTTTACAAATTTAAGAATGCTGATATGCTTTTGATGTAACTAGTACACAAAAACCAGCTTAGTAAGAGAATGATAATAGTAATCTGTATCAGGTATAAAATGCACACATCTCTGCCTTTTTAGCAAAGCAAATATGGCAGCTGTTGGGACCAGTTTATAGCTAACATCAGAAGGGGTGCATGTGTGCAGGGCTGTGCACAGAACAATACAACAATTCCTCAACACACTCTCCAATAAGACCCTTTTTACACTGAGGCAGCTTTCAGGCATCTTAGCGCTAGAAATAGCGCCTGTAAAGCACCTAAAAACCACCTCCCATGCCGACTGAATGTTAAAGCCTAAATGCTTTGACACCGGTTGGTGCGCTTGCAGATGTTAGAAAAAACCTGCAAGCAGCACGTTTGGGGCGGTTTGGGAGCGCTGTATACAGCACTCTCAAAATGCCCCTGTCCATTGTAATGAATGGGCAGTGCTTCCAAAGCTCCTGAAAAGTACTTTGAAATGCCACAACACAGGCATTTTTAACCCCTTATTTGCATTTAAAAGCGCCCCGCTAGCATCCGAAAACCGCCGCAATTCCAGCCCAAGGCCGTCGTATGACATCCTTGACTTTCAGTGGGAATATCTGAATGATCCCTGCAGCTACAAGCATCATTCAGATATCCTCGTTTTCAGCTAGCGATTCTGTGCACCATAAGAGCGACCATAGTGGCAGTTCCGCCGCTTGATCCCTCTTATAGGCAACGAGAGGGGACATCTCCCCTCCCTCCGCCATCAGGGAACCAGAGAAAGAATTGGCCGCCGCTGGATGACGACCATAGAGCTGACAATGGTGACCACATGGTCACCAGTCATCTCTAGGACTGTCGGAGGCCCGGGCGTGACGTTATGACATCACGTCCGGGCCGCTGATGTAAACAAAGCCACAATCACGGCCGGTAAGCATGAGATTGGTGATTTTTTTTTCGGTCTTATTGACCCATAAAGAGGACCTGTCACAAACCATTCCTATTACAAGGGATGTTTACATTCCTTGTGATAGGAATAAAAGTGATAATAAAAATGTAAAAGAAAATGTAAAAAAATAAATAATAAAGTACAATTAAAAATATATTTTTTTTAAAGCGTCCCTGTCCCTGGTAGCTTTAATTTTTTTGGTGCAAATACCATGCAAGATAAAAAGTAGCAACGACCGCCATTTTATTCCCTAGGGTGTCTGCTAAAAAAATATATATATATAAATGTTTGGGGGTTTTGAGTAATTTTCTAGCAAAAAAAATATGATTTTTTAAATTTTTAGGAGAGGAGTGCCCGGTATGGAAGTGGTTAAACAGCGGTAAAGCTAACACATGGGCGGCCCCAGTGTGAAAGGGGTCTTGGCTAGCACAAAAAGCCTGTTTCAACGTTTAAACAGCCTTACTTTTGTGCATCTAACAAAATGTATAGACTACAGTACGATGAGTATGTTTTCCTTTTTCTTATTTTTTTACTAAAGGAGGAAATATTTGAACTAATAGAGGTCTAACAAAACTGGAAGGGTTTTTCAGAGCACAATAACATGCATTCACTACAATTTATAACAACTAATAAAAATATGCTGAATGTCCAGCATTTTACACTATATTTTATTATTGCTGCCAATCTTGTATTTTGTTTCAGTTCTTCAACATAGACCTTTACACATCTGAAGTTTGTCAGTAAAAGTTAATTCTCACCAGTGGCTTTCACACATTATATACACTAGGGTTGGACAAATATGAGCCTTTGTAAATTAAAGCATATGTTCCCTGTCTCTATAAATTGCCTGCTGGCTCCAGCAGTCTGTGAGACTTTGTCTACCCAAAACATTTCACTTTGTTTTTACTATTATTTTTTTTTTTTTCAGGTAAGTCTCCATCAAGCCCATATAGCTTCCTGACTGGAGTTACTCCCTCTTCTACAGCCATTACTGCAGTAGGTGGAGATCGAAGACCGATACCTGCCTCAGTTGCAGCAGTGCATTCTGGGAGCAAATGAGCAGCCAAAGAAAAACCAAGGTGGAAAGTAGCAGACTCTTCGCATGTGATTTCATTCTGAATTGTGCACTGCAGGATGGACTCATTAAAAAAAGGAAATTTTTTATGGCCATATTTTATACTGCAAGACAGATGGTTTCATCTATTATAAACTGCAATGGCTCCAGCACCAATAGGCAAAATAATTGTATCTGGTGCTGAGCCTTGCAATATTCTTACTACTGGACATTAATTTTTTCTGATAATTTGCTTTATTCTCAACGTGGGTATTGGTACTGTATATGTTGTATTTTTTCATTAATCGAGGTATCAACTGGATTATTTAATTAATACTAATTTTGATGGGTTACTTTATATTTTTATTTTAATATGATATTTTTCATTAAAATCATGTTTTCCTGCTTTTCCCTATGGGGGTAGATAATAGACTAAGTAAAAATTGAGACTGTGTAACATTTCTGTTCTTTTCAGTTGACTTTAAGAAAAGTCTCCTGTACTTATTACTCCTGTCAGTATTCTAAAAGTACAAAGCTGACCCCAGGCAGTGTCCATGCAAACCTCTATATGTAGACTTCAGTACCCTGGGTGCCCCAAATCCCAAAGTACTACCACAAGAAAATGTGTACACTCCCTGATGATGATTATTAGTAGTCTGCCCTTTCTTTTTTTAAATACATTCTTTATTTTTCCATAGATTTCACATTACAAGTTTTCACATTTTATACCATCTGCTTATATCAATCAAACAAAACAAAAAAAAGAAACTACAATCTTGTATTTTCCTATCTCCTTTATGCTTCATTCATTTGATGTGACTTCTCTTTTCCTCTTTAACCTCTGCCTTTTTTCTCAGTGATACCCCCTTCTCTCCCCCCAACCAAACACAAAAACTTGACTTGCCCTCCATCATAGCGATGGGCCTTCAGGAACCTGTGAGAGGTGTAGGCCAGTACTTAACACTACCAGGAAATGTCCAAATTAAAATATTAGTATAGTACCCTTAATTTGGATCACCCAGGGTGCTGAAGGCTGCATTTAATGGTATGTGCCATCAACACTTTTTGTTTGTTGTAGTTCTGGAGTTTGTTTATGACCTTTATTTTACTGACAGGTTTAGTTTAAAGAGGATCTTTTTCATTAATGGTTACTCAGTGGTCTTTTTTTTATCAAACCTCCTGCTAGCTTGGTAATGTAAATAAGTGAGGTGATTACTGTGTCTGAGATGTCAACTGTGCAGGGCTTAGCCAAGGTTCTCCCGGACTTGGTGTAGGATGTCAATCCAATACCAATACTTCTTTATTATCCTCATCCCTTTAATGACTTACCTGGTTTATCAATGTGCTTATTGAAAGGATGTAATTATATAAAAGCTATTACTGCTATAAAAGTCTCTAAAAGAATAGGGCTGTATTTACAGAGATGCTTACAATATGAGAAAAGTCTGAAACCATAGATGCATTCAGAGCACTGCGACTTTCTATATGGTTAAAGAGTATAAGAGGGAACACCTGATCATGGTGAGGCAAGTGACTAAGGCAGTGGGAGAGTATGCAGCAGCAGGGGCTCCAATTTGAGCCCATAAATTTCATCTCATAAATCTACTAAGAGGCTCATGATGACTAAAAGAGGCACTCCTTAAATACTTGAAACTCAGACTTTTTCCTGGCATCTGTAAAAAAATTAACAGAATGTACCATTAAAATGTAACTAGAGTGGGAAAGAATTGGAACATTTTACTATTTTATGCTGCCCCGCACCCTTCTCCCTCCACTCTGATATAAAAGGTGGCCATTGCTCTCTCTCCCATGTTGGAGATATTTCCCTTCAATTGTTGATCATTGGTACAAAGTACCAGAAATCCTTCTCAAAAGGAACAAGACATCAATACCTGACAGATATATAACCCTTACCACTTTGTTATAAAAAAAAAGGTTTTGTCTTGAAATACATTTGAAGTAACCACAGGAGGGTCAGTAGCTCACACCTAAATAGACTTCATTGTGTGTGGCATTTTATCTTTAAGTGTATTTAGTTCTACATTTAAAACATTACATACATACATCTGTTTCCGTTAACCATGTTTCAATGAAGTTTAATTTCCTCTAATATTAGGTTGGTAATCATATTTTCCAGTGTTTGTTTCTCTCTCATAAAAAGTGTGTCTCCTTTAATCTGTCACTTGATAGTTCAGTGCTGGACAGGGGAAAGTATATTAAAAAGGGCTAAGTAAGTAACTATGAGATGTGCTTATTTTTATATTTAGTATATTAGAAGTTAAAGATTATGGTATTTGCTGCAGTGGTAGATGTGTTCTTCTTTTGTCTGTATTTTACTTTTTTTCTACAATTTGCATTTTTGAGCTTTTTTTTATTAAAAAGTAGCAGAGTGAAGACAGCCATTACTACAGCAATTACAGCACTTAAGTATTGACATTGATTTACTAAAGGAGTAGGGGCTCCTTGACTGTTTACTTTGCAGAGCGAACATAAGAATATAAGATGAACTTGAGTTCATTTTGCAAACCCAACCGTAAGAGAGATTGAAAAGCTGGAATTTTGCTACCATATAAATGGGTTTTTAAATTGACACTGAACTCTGGTTTACGCAAAATATATAGTTACTTGGTTAGTCTGGTTGAAAAAAGTCACAAATCCATCTAGTTCAACCAATGAAAGGGGGAAAAACAATAATAAAAAAAAGCTATATAGACAATCCTATACTCACAGTTGATCCAGAGAAAGACAGGAAAAAAAAACAGCAAAGCATGATCCAATTTTCTTCTGCAGGGGAAAAATCTTTCCTGTACCCCCAAGAGGCAATCAGATATTCCCTGGATCAACTTTACCTATAAATGTTACTATCCAGGTATATGATGTACATTTAGGAAATAATCCAGGCCTTTTTTTTTAAGTTATCTACTAAGCTGGACAGAATCGGCTCTTGAGGGAGTCTATTCCACATTTTCACAGCTCTTACTATAAAAAAACTTTCCATATTTGGAGATTAAATCTCTTTTACTCCAGACATAAAGAGTGCCCCCTTGTCCTCTGTGATGCTTTTGAAGTGAATAACTCAACACCAAGTTCATTATATGGACCACTTATGTATTTATACATCATATCGCCCTTATGCCTTGTACACACGATCGGATTTTCTGTGGGGATAAATTTCGACTGATTTTTCAGACGGAATTCCATTCAAGCTGTCTCGCATACACACTGTTACACCAATTTCTGACCGCCAAGAACGCGGTGACGTGCAACACTACGACGAGCTGAGAAAAATGAAGTTCAATTCTTCCGAGCATGCATCGACTTGATTTTGAGCATGCATGGTTCTTTTCTCCCCCAGAGTTCCCTACAGACAAATGGATTTCCGATGGGGCACACACACGGTCGGAATATCCGATGAAAAAATTCCATTAGTTTTTCCATCGGAAATTCCAATTGTGTGTACAAGACATTAATCTTCTCTTCTCAAGAGAGAATAAATTCAGTTCCTTTAATCTTTTCTCATTGCTGAGCTCCTCCATGCCTCTTATCAGTTTTCAAATCTGTATTTCTAACTCCTTTTTTGTTGCTGTCATCTGACTTCCTGTTAGAGTGTGGCTCCTCCTTCGATGTCCTCTGTGAGATCCTCTTCTTTTCCCCTGACTTCTGTTTGCTCCATCCTGGGAACAAGCAAGAGAGGGTGGCTATGTTTCTACTTACAGTAGGATCCTGGAGAACAAACATAGCCACCCTCTCTTGCTCGAAGAGGTTTGGTACCTCACAAAAGACATTACAAGGAGGCAGAAAAACACAGTAAGAAACAATTTTATTGAAAAATACAGAGTCATTAAGTAATGGAAAACAAGAAAATAATTTGGTATCACTTTTAAGAGTCGGTTCACACTAAGGCGGCACAACTCCTGAGGACGACTTCTGTATAGAAGTCAATGCAAGTTGCCCCGAGCCGCCCCCGAAGTCGTACAGAGAGTACATTTCTAAGTCGGAGCGACTTGCGTCGCTCCCATTAGAACGCTCCCATTGCACTGCATGGGAGGCGACTCATCAAGCGGCTGAGCCGCCTGACGCGTCGCCCCAGTGTGAACCGATTCTAAAGTGAATCCAGGTTCACCTTATTTACTTTGCTAAGCGAACGGCCTCTACACATTTAGTAAATAAAGCCCAGTGTCTGAGAAAGGCTTAATATGCTTCCATAACTGCTAACGTTAAAAGAAATAGAGAATACCTTTTGCATATATAACATACATACTACAGATACATGATAGTCTGACTCTGATTAAATGGTGTACGCTTCTAGAAGAAAATGTGTTTTCTTTGCTAGATCTGCACTAGCTTGACTATCACTGGCAACAATCTTTGTGCACTGGTCACTTCATTGTTAGATCTTGGATAGTATATTATGATGAAATATAACAGAGGAAATACATTATTTTTATTGTTTTTAATTTTATATACTGTTATAAGTTTTCTTGGTAAGGAAAGCTCTAAATAAAAAGAAGCATAATAGAATCTACTAGCTCTTTTGAGTTGCAAGATGCAAAGTTTAGTAGCTGGAATTGTCATTGATTTCTATGAGCTATTTAAGATCATTTCTCTTTGTACTACATTATTAAATGCGCCCAGATTGATTTTATATCCAGAACCATAGGTTGTAACAGCTATAGGTTGACTTTACAACAAAATTCACAACTTTTAGTGCCATATAGGTTGAAAAGACTTTAAAAAAAACTTACGGTAAGCTGATCATGCACGGCTTGAATTTCAGCCTAACCATGCTGAATTGGCTGAAATGCGAGACAAGGGTGTCCCCATTAACTCCAGGTGGCTCAACAAAAGTCACACACACATGCTAGGTCCACCAAACACTGACTGCATTTGGTCAGATGCAGTCACTGTGGTATTTTGGCAGACTTGGCTTTATGAATACAATGGCCGGCAGTGTATATTTCTCCATTCATGCTGTCATAGATGGGGGAATCAAATTTATTTCTCTTATGTGAATTTAGTTCACACTGACTATTGGTGTGTAATGTGTTTTTATGGGGAATACATGGTCTGGAAGGTAAACTAGAACTATATAGTATTGTGATAATGAGATAAAACATTTGTGCAATTTGAGGTGAGGCATTCTGATAAAATGGATACTGGAGCAAAGCTTTTAGCCCAGACTGAATAATTCCATGCTCAACTGCCACAGGCATGCATCAGTGGTTAGACATCAAGGCTAAAATCTCACATATGTGTGCATATTTTTTTGCACATTTCCCATTATTGTCCAAAAGTACGGCAAAGCATTTCAAGTAAAAAAAGAACCATGCCTTTCAATTCACGAAAACACATTTACAAGAATACCTATAGAGCGTGGTGTGCTGTGTTGTCAAAAATTAGACACGTACACTTTTTGCAGCAATCAAACTCATAAGAGGCAGATACAACTTAAAGGGATTGTAAAGACAAAAATACTTTCCTCTTAAATGAAAGTCTGAGGCCGTGTACACACGACCGAGGTTCTCGCTGGAAACCAGCGAGAACCTCGCTGGAAGCTGCATTCCAGCGAGGACCTCGGCCGTGTGTACGCTCTCGGCGAGCTTCCCGTCGGGAAGCCCGTTGAGCAGAAATAGAGAGCACGCTCTCTATTTGCTCGACGGCCCGCCTGGAAGAATGGCTGGTTGCCATTTCCGACGGGCGGGTCGCCGATTTCGACGGCCGGCAGGGAACCTCGACGGGCGGAACGATGTGTTCTGCCCGTCGAGGTTCTCTGCCGTGTGTACACGGCCTCACAGTAGCTGATAAAGTAAAAAGTAATATTTTGCATTATAACTAGTTTGATATCTGTTGAAATCGAGCTGTTTTATTCACCTCCGTCACTCCTGAATCGTTATTCTCACTGACTTCCTGGTTTGCAGTGCGCATTCATTCTTGCTACATCATGGCCCAAATAAGAACTACAGTTCCCATTAGGCTTAGCCTCCATGCCTGTGAGGGATAAGAGAGCATCTTCACGCAGGGCTGTAGTCATAGGGAGGGGGTGAGCACATTCTGCTTTCCACCATGCCAAACGGCTCAGATGCTGGTGGAAAGCAAGAAGAGGAGAGACAGGAAATTGCATTTTCAAACCTGGATTACAGTATTTTGGAGGTCAAAAGGAAAAACGAGGTAAGTGATATTTAAATGCTCTAGCTTACAGCAATCAATTGATCTAATAAAAAACAAACCTTTAGTGTTCCTTTAATGCAAAAATATAGGTGTGAATGGGCCTTGAAGGTAATGGAACAGGCTATAACCCCAAGTGTAAACTATTTTATCTGATAATACCAGGAGGCAAACTTACAGGAGCCCTAGTAGAACCAAAAAAAATATTTTTGTGTAAATGGGCCTCGAAGGTAATGGGACAGGCTATAACCCCAAGTGTAACCTATTTTATCTAGTAATGGCATAATACCAGGAGGCAAACATACCAGAGCCCTAGTAGAACAAACAAAATATTTTTGAGTTTGCTTTTCTCCACAACATATAATGTCTATTCCAGATTTGTGATAAACCTTGAATGAATCAGGTGTATGATATCTTTATTTAGAGCAACAAACTGAACTAGTGCATAGAAATGCCTAGGATTATTTTTTTTGCAAAAAAGTATCCAAAATTTTTGTCTGCGAAAGCCCAAAAATATGTATTAATAATTACTTATATATATAAAAAAAATAAGACAGACAGGAGAAAAAGTTGTCTAATATATACAAGAGTGGTATTAGATGCTCTGTGAAGTGTGTGTTATTGTCTGTGTCTATATTGGGAGATTTCCCCTCACTTCCTGTCTACATGTAAAAAGTCAAAAGAACAGGGGCAAATTTAAAGCACAGTTTTTTTTTCTTTGCTGGGTGAGAAATGGTTAGAATTTTTGTAGAATTTGTATTGCTTCCAGAATCTCCATTGGGCAGAGCTCCCTTTGCTTCCAGTTTAGTTGTCAGATATTAGACATAATAATAATGAAAAAAAACACTTAATCTTAGCCTTTAAAATCTAGAAGAGGCTAGCCTATAAACCTTCAAAACTCTGTCCAAGACCAATAAATAAACTGTTATGTATGTCTGGATACTGGTTCAGGTGCAGTCATGCTCGGCACTCAATGTCCACCTCCAGGGTGCTAGGTGCTGGCTCATTTCCACAGAAACTGCTCACAAATGTCTCAGTGGAATACCACACGAATGTAGCAATCTTGTTAATTTTGTTTAAAAGCTGGCAGGAACATTCTGACCTGCTTTGTGCGAAGGTAAAGCACTTTCTCAAATAATACCAATTCTTTTAGAAATCAGTGTGCCTTAGCTCAAAACGTATCATAATGTTCCTGCTAGCTTTTGAATAAAAGTAGCAATATCATTGCATCTTGATGTACAGTATTTCTTTGAGGAAAGAAAATAAATTTTGGCTGTAGGCTGTTAATAACAATGTTTTAGATAATAATATGGTTATATCAAATGTTATTAAATGCATTAGGCCTTATGCATTAGATCCACATGCAACAAGTCAGCTTTCTCTTTAGACAGAATAAGACAGTAGGCAAGACATTCATGCACAATGCTCTTGACACCCCAACAAATACAAATGTCTTCCTTTTTGCAGAAAGCTTGATTTTCTTTTTTATTTATTTTTTAAATAAACCGTAGTTTAATCACCTCTTTAGTTATTGTTAGACTTGGAATTATTCATCCTGGGACTTGATTTTATAAAGTTGTGTACCAGTTGTAAAGAATAATTATTCTTGATATCCTATTTATTGGAGATACTTCATTTGATATTTACAGAAAGAATAAAGCCTGAGGTTTCACAAGAGAAAATAAAAATCTTCTTTATAAAGCAAACCTAAACCAGTTCATTATAATGTAATAATAGAGTGCCAGGCAGTTACCAGCAAAATGTGGCAATAAATACTTGTCTTTAAACAATTTGGTTAGGAGATTAAAGCATGTAATTGTATCCCATGAAGCAGCGTTTAGCAAAGCTTGGCAAATTCTGTGACACTACCCCTCGCAATGTTTGCATACCACCTAAACTTTTTATTGTTGCTATGTGTGCTGCCATTGTCACACTTATACTGGATGTCACTGCACAGTCTTGACTAGGAAATAGTTTACACTAATGTCACACTCCTTCCCATCTTCCTGAGGATTTTTTCCTGAGCACACACCCTTCAGTCCCAGCAGAAGGCTTGAGTCTTTGGGGTTAATTTACTAAAGACAAATAGGCTGTTCACTTTTCAAGACATATTCCCCCTAGTTTAGTGAATACCGTGAAACTTTACTTTCAAAAGAATACCCAATCACTTGCAAGGAAAATAAAACAACAGCATTTTTGCTTGCATAATTGAAAGTCAAGCCAGCAAAGCTTCTCCACACTCACTAAGCTAAGGGAAAATTCCCCTACAAAGAGAACATTCCTTTGTAAAGTGAACAGTCTATTTGCCTTTGGTAAATCAACCCCATTGACATAATATCTATCTATAAAGTAAGCTACTCTACCCTCAACTAAATGGCCTGAAGACACATGCATATTACGATTCTAAATCTTTTGACTATCACAGGTCAAGAAAAAAAATAGCCTCATGTGTAAGAGTGTGGGTATAGGGCCTTCTTTTAACCCAGAGTTTCAATACAGTATTACAGACTTAGATTTAACTCATTATAATACCAATCCTCAGCTCCCCACAGCTGCCCTTGGTTGCCATAATAGGGACAGACTCATCAGAATAAATAAAATGTCCCATAAATGAACCATGGCTCTACCCCCTGCTGTTTCTGTGTTGTAGGAGATACAGAAAGCTGCACTGCCCTTTCCAACATAGGAAGAAAGAATAGATGTTAATTGTATAGTACAGAAGGAATGACCATTTATACGTGACCCAGAGAGTGAACACGTCTCCCCTCAAAGCTGTCCTATACACAAGGCTATTGTGGTAAAGATGTTTATAACCCATGGTACATGACCTACACGACCTATAAGAAATATTGTTCTGAATAATTTTCATATTATACGAGACACTAAAGAATCTTCATGGGTTAACAACCTTATAGTAATATGTTGCTTTTTGTAATGTTGCTAATACAACTGGTTATTGTATGAATATTACTCTGTTGTTATGCTATGTGCAAATACTCCCTGGTTTTGTATTGCATTATGAGTAATAAGAGGGAAATGCGCACAAATGGTTTTCAGTTTCATTTACAGTATATTATTCATTTAACAGTTTCTGGATTGTTTGCTGTAAAGGTTTTCCTGAAATACGGGTAATAGTTTACAAATAAGAATCTACTTCCATAGCGACTGATCCCGGATAATATGACTGTTAGCTATCTTCCTTTTAATGACTATGACACCAGACTAATTCAAGAGCTCACTATCTGTCCTTCGTAATTTCACTGGTATTGTAAATGACTATAGTCTCTGAGCATGTACTGTACTCATTCAGTCCAAAGAGAAATGATGTTGATAGTGTGCTAAAAACTAAAAATGTATTTACAACTAAACATGGAATTATGTGGTTTAGGAACTGCATTTGCCTTTCTCTGTTGTGAAAGGTGTAAGGCTGATTAGAATACTACATAATATACTATTCATTTCATTAATTTTACATGTTCACATCCCTTTTCAAACCAGGGACATTGGGCATCATATTACTCATTATGGCTGGGTGTCTAACACATGCACAGTTGTGCAAAGGTCACCAGCAAATGCCCCCTGACCCTGGACAGACAGGGACTACAAAATTCTGCATCTAAGATATACAGGTATGGCTATATAATACGTAGTTACATTGGTGGAGCTTGGAACTATGCATATACCATACCTGGCCAAAGTCCCTGAAAGCACTGCAATAGACACCACTACCTCAGTGATCTCCACTTGCTTCTGGATCCCACACTGAGTGACCGGCCTACTGCATTGTAAACACTGGAAGTCGGCCACTTAACATGAGTGGCATTCAGAGAATGGTTTACATTTTCTGAAGGAATGCAAAGCATTCTCTGAACAAGGAGAGTGTGATATCACCACCCTGCCTCCTCCAATCATAGAGCCCTTTACATTCATTCAGAAAATGCAAACCATTTTTTAAATGGTGACCATGCTGAGGGGCCAACCTGCTGTGTTCAGTAAGCAGGAGTGCAACTGCTCAGCACGGGACCCAGAAGCAAGTGCGGATTACTGAAATAGTGGCACCTACTTCAGTGATTTCCAGCTTCCGGGGCATTGCCAGGTATGATATATACATAATTAAATGGGCCCAAGCTGAACCCATGTAACTATGTATAATATATCCATGCCTGGAATTCTTCTTTATTACATGTGAGTACGGGGTGACATATGTGGCTTACTAATACAAAAAATGCACTAAAAACCCAATTGCATGCATGAGAATTAAGAAACACAGGTTCACATCAATGCACTTTATCTCATTTCATACTTTCGCTCTCCCCCTTTGTGACCTCAAAAGGGATGGAAATGTAGGGCCCTACCGGGCCATAATTTCATTTAAAGTCCCAAGGGATGGAATACGTGACCTTACATATGTCACAGCTTCACTCAAAGTCCCTAAAGAATCTCTTCCACTTTAATATCATTTCACACTTTAATAAACAAATGAGATCCACTGATTCTTTCATGACTGGCTGACCTCTAACCCAAATCTGCTGGACAGATCACTCTGTCGGGATAAGTATTAAGTATTATTCAATAAGCCTTTTATGAAAACTGTTTAAACAGAAAATCTTCTGTCTATTATGATATGATCTGTGCAGAGGTATAATCCGCTGACGATTTACTATGATCATTTGGAGATCATTTTTGAGAAGCAGGGAAATCTTTATCTGCAATTTTATTTACAAAAAGTTTCTCTTTTTATTTTTTAGATCATGATAAATAGTTTGCCTGTGAGTCATTTTTAGGAAAGAATGAGCCAAAAAGAGTGCACACAGAAATAGATCACAGTTTTGGGCTTTTGATGTATGCAGGATTTAACCCTTGCACCAATAGACCTGTGCGGTATTGCCTTAGAGTTCACATAAAGTGCAGGCCTTGAAGAATATTTAAAACTTGAATGTTACAGTGCCAGAAAAGCCTGTAAATGGAAACATAGAAACTAATAAAACTGCATGAAGTTACAATGCATGTTCAGATATTTTACACTCGCTTCCCTACTGCCTTTTATTCCATTAACTTGGAATAATTCCAAAGGCCAAAAGTACTGTTCTTCAAAAGGAAAACTCCACTCATTAGGATGGTATCTGTTTCTGCAGGAATGGTAGATGAGAGGAAACATTGGAAAGACTGTTTGTGGGAAATAGCTCTTGCAGTGACTGTCCTGTGCTAAATATCTATGCAGTATTTCCGGTGTCTACGTTCTTTGTTGAGCTAGGCTAAGCTTAGCCAAACGTAATGTCACCATTGTGTGTTAATGATGCTTTTCTGTCTTCTATGCATGTTACACAATGTCTTTATGTCTTTTATGCCTTGTATTATTCTGTACTACTGTTGAGCAATGGTTGGTCACAGCAATACCTCCATTGCTATGTGTATTTACAAAGTATATGAACTTTTCAGACAGGGAAAATGCATGAGCTTCATCTGATATCTTACAACTCAATTTGGTCGGGAAAAAATACAGCATGCAAAATCTTATTGGAAAGTCATAAATGAGTCTTGCTAGTTCCAAGCAAAAAAATAACCATAAGATCAAGCAATATAGAATAAATTCCAAAATGCATCTTTCAAAGAGAAATTTTCTTTTTCATGTGTTCTGCATCATATTATTCATGTGTTTTTCAGAGTTTCGCATTTAACAAGTTCCCTCGAACTGCGGTTAGAAAAACTGTAATGAGTTTTTCTTTTAGGATAAAGTGAAAAAATGGCCTTGATGGAAAAATATAATGCAGATAATGATAATGACATTTAGTCTGTTGTGTCTTTTTTTTTAAATTATTTTACCAAAGCAAAACAGGCCTAGGCCCCATTCTTCAAAATGCTCCATGTAAAGCTTTTTTTTTTTAATATGTTTTTTCTCGATTATCTTTTTCTTTAACTTTTGTCATTTGTGATTACGAACCAGTTTATCGTACATAAAAGGCGTGGCAAAAGGGGTCTATTTATAAAAATTCTCAAAGCTGTTTGTCAAGAAAAACTTCACATTCATTCGTTGTGTGCAAATAACCAGCATAATAATTCACTCATTCGTTTTAAAGATTTTTGCACAGCTGTGGCTGTTGTGCGAAGGGGGCAAAATCAAATGTTCCTAAGATGTTTTCTCTTTCGGTTGAAAGGTCTTTTAGGCTATTTTTCAAATGTTCCTAGGCTCTTGTTTTAGGTTATTTTATTCTTTGGTCAAATTTTTTTGGGTTAATGTTTTTTAGCCTTTTTTCTCTTCTGGGTGAATGTTCTTCAGCTATTTTCTTGTATGGGTATAAGGAACTATCATATTCGCCCTGAGAAAGACAAGTTACAGCGGTTGTAAAGGTTCGTGTTTTTTCACCTTAATGCATCGTATGAAAAAAAAAACACCTGGCAATCACGGGGGGCTTCGATCTCAGGTAAGTAATTCATAATGAACTAGTATGCTATGCATACTAGCTCATTATGCCTTTGTCTTGCAGGGTGTATTTTTTTTTTGTTTGTGGATTTACTTCCTCTTTAACACATATTATTAACATATGCAAAGAAATTATTGTATTTATTGGTGTAAAACACTCACTTTTTTTACCCTGAAATAAGAGGGTAAACTGTGCCTGCGTGTTATACACAGGGGGCGGTGGAATTTATTTTTCCTGAAAATTCCCTCTTAAAGTTAGGGGGCGTGTTATACGACGATAAATACGGTATTTGCAGGTTTTACAAGAATGCTGATATATTTGCACAACAATTTTTTATGAATAGACCCCAAGGTGTGTATGTGGGTGCTTTGCAAATCCCATACCACGACTGCAAAAATCAGAACTACACCTAACTAATCAGGTTATGTTGGGTTAAGAGACATCCATGTATAAAAATTTCTTACCTCTGTTCCTTTGTTTTCACATTATCTCATTCAGAGACATACCAGGGGCTTTTGCCTCTATTTCACTGTGCTAACTCTGCATGTTTATCAGGTAATTTCCTTACACAAGTTACTAGGGAAATTATCTGTGACATGCTCCATGTAAATAATGCAGCAAATTTGCAGCAAAAGGGGAGCAGAGGAAAGTAATATTTAAAAATGTATATTTCCTAGCTATGCACAACAAAAATGCTAGGGTGAACTTTGGGTAGAGTTGTCTGCAAATAAATCCCATCTGATTGATTGAGTCAGTAAACGGTTACCTAGTCTCTCACCTTACAATTGTACCCTTATTTCTCCCTGATGAGAATATTGTTTCCTACAGCAAATTTAAACTGACAATACAGTTCAAATTTCATTTTTTTTCCCGGGTCGAAAATCACTTACTACAAAGAACTGCATTTATCAGATATATAAAAAGTACAAATAAAAATGTCATTGTACAAAAATGTATCTTTTATTTATGAGCAAAAAAAAAGTGTATGTTAAAAAGAAGCAATCCAAATGTTGCGATTAAGCATTTGCATTGATAGCAGTAATATAATTGGACCACGTGGAATTCCTTATTTAAAAAAAGGCACAAAATCAATAATCTCCACCCTTCTGTGAGTTTATGTCATGACACTGAAGGACACATCTGAAGGATCTTGACATGTTAATAAAGTTAATTTCACACTCCACTGCAGTGTTAATGCAATTATGTATTTAATATACCTGTTCTGGAAACAATATTTAATTCTAAGTCTATGGCAGTCTACAGTACTATGGCACAATTTTATTATATATGCTGTAAAAATTATGACTTCCGATACTGGCTTTTTGGCAACAATAGGAGCATGCAGCACACTATATTGCACCAATGTCAAATGAAATAACAACTTAATTAGTAGCTGCTGATTTGGGTAAAAGTATACAGAGGTTGTTTTACCAATGGCTGTATCTTGCAATGCATGAAATAAACGACAGCCAAATTCCAAATATTCAGACGCAACTGTAACTTCACAATTGTAATGAACCTTCATGTAATTCTCTGCCTTGACAATCATATATACATATCAGTAATTCTACCATAATGACAAGCTGGAGGGATGCCTGACTGTTTTCTTCAAATAAATCCAGTTTAATCACCTCAATATGAAGTTTGACGTTTTCTTCAAAATCCTATTTAGGCATGACTCCCAAGTGGGCATAACTGTGTCTAAATGTGTGCAAACATTAGTGGGGTTTTAATAAATTGGAATGTTCTATATATTTATGTATTGTAAGGTGTTTCAAATCATCATTTTAGACTTTGCTAAATTGGAGACTTTTTAAAGGATATTTTTTTCTTGTTAATGATGTACACCCTGCCAGGGGCACATGTGACCAGGTAACAACTCAAAGGCATAATTCGGTGATTGCGGTATTTTTTTCAATTTCATATAGAGTAAGGGATGATTAAAACTGCTGTTGTTGTTTTTTCCTATTTATGTCTCTTTAGGAAAATTTGAAAATTGACAATTGAAAAGCGTGAAACGGGGACACAGACAGCCAAAGAAACCATTGTTCTAACCTACCACAACTCTATCCACCGCTAAAACAAAAAGTTTTGTTTTTAATTATACTTGATTATACTTTAAGACAAAAAGATAAAATTAGACTTTTTCCTGCACATGATCAGCCAGCATGTTTATCTAAATCTGAAGTGTAGGATTGTCAGTCTCTTCCCTAGTTATAGATACAAAGGAAAATCTCACAAGGGCACTTTCGGTTGCCCCCACTCTTTATGTATTACATTGCAAAAAAACTGCATATTTTAATCACCACTGAAATTCATCCAACCAGCAATTGTTTTATTTGCTATCTGCAAGCTTTCTCAAGTCAAGTGGATAAAGGTGTTTGTCCAAATCACAGACATTAGGATTCACAGGCCCGAGTGCTCTTCCCTAGTTACATCTCTGGCTGAAATAATCTTACATCATACTAGCTACAACAAAATGCTCCCAGCATGCAATACATATGGGGGGTTGATTTACTACAGAAGTTGAGAATATTCATATGATTAAAGACATGCAGGGTTTACTGCTGAGCTGTGGTGTTGAATAGCTATCCAACAATACGGATCAGCCAAGACAAGTACCTGAGTGACAGGAGGCATGATAGACAGTGTGCACACAACGCGCACAGTACCTGGTTACCCCCCCTCCCCCCCAAGCTGCCAGACAGAACATCACTCTCCTAATTATTAGTGCAGAACACTTAATACATTGATTGTATAATGTTAATTACACAGTTTGTAACAGGTTTGATACCATATGCTAAGGAATATTTTGTTTGCACATTTTATTCTTGAACAAATAGGAGTAGCGCCTTGCTTCACTTATTCACTTATTTGTGATGTACTAAAATTTTCAACAAAATCTCAGTAAAACAAAATGCCTTTAACCTCGCAAAAATAAGACTGTAAACATGGAGAACATTTGTACAACCGTTCCAAGCGTCCCTGCACTTTATCAAGACTACAAGTATACAAAGAAAAATCAATGAATGAGTTTAAATGTTTCCTGTTCTTTGACCTTCTCCTGCATTAATTTCACAGTACACCTATTGACTTGATAGATAAACACTGTAATAAACAAGTCATACAGTATATAAAAAATACCTTGTTGATGAATAGTGGTTGTGTTCAATAATGGTCAAAATTGTTGAAGATTAAGAATGCCTCTTTGAACCCTTAAAATTGATAATAGGTTATGCTAACCCATTTCTAAAAACCAAAGTTCCCACATCCGTAGATAATTTGAAATCAAACACAAAGATACAATAGAGCATGAGTTTGGACTCCCTTTCAATGCCAAAAAAGCTACTCATTAGATCTGCTTGCTTTCTTTCTTCCCTATCTGAAACCGCAACGGTACTTGCTGAGTAAGATGAAAGGTTCCTAAAGGAGTATTGTTCTTCACACAGAACTAATGCCTCGTACACACAACCGTTTTTTCACAACGAGAAAACTACCATTTTTTATATTGGTCGAGAAAACCGGTCTTGTGTATGCACCCTAACAGTTTTCTCGACGGAAAAACTGCCCGCAAAAAATTGAAACCAGCTCTTTTTTTCTCATCGTGTTTCACGTCAGTCTTTTTCTCGCCGCGAAAAACGGTCGTGTGTATGCTTTTCCGAGGGGAAAAAACGTGCATGCTCAGAATCATGTATGCAGCCCAAAGGGTGGCGCCATTTGAAAGGAACTTCCCTTTTTGGTCGGACGTTTTTTTGGATGAACATGCGTATGCAAGTTAGGCTGGAGAGGAATCACGTCATGAAAAACCATGGGTTTTTGAACGACAGGAAAAACGATGGTCTGTACACGGCATAAATGTTTTACCAAAGTAGCTTTGATGAAGAGACCTAATAATTCTGTCTGAAGAAACCAGTCACTTGTTAAGCAAAATGAATTTTCTATAGAGAACTTTGTTTAGTGAAAATATTGTGGCCTTGGCTTCATCTGCCCATTTTTCACAGCCGCCTTACTGTAAATTGTCTGAATGACATGGTACAGAAGACTAAATCCTCTTGTTAGATTGTTTCCTGGTAAGTTAAGGACACCAGTACACATGTAAAAACTATTTTAAGATGCTGAAAACGGCATTTCCAGACACTTACACAACAGATGCGAGATCTTCAATGTACACATCCTAGATTGAAAAATCAAATAGATGCTTTGTTTAAAGACCTCGGTGATACAGATGTCTATATCATATGGTGTGCAGACCTATTCCAGACATCTCTGAGAGTCAGAGGCAATAAACACATTTCATTGAAATTAAACAACTCTTCATATTTTTTTTGGTCCCCTAAAGAAAATAGAAACATTTCAGAAATGATATATTGTTGGAGAAAAGTGCGTGCCGAAGTAACTCAGTGCTTTCATTGAATTTTTGAAAGTCTGTATACTGTATTTAAAGTGGCCTTAAAGTGGTTGTAAAGTTTTTTTTTTTAAACAACAAACATGTCATACTTACCTCTACTTTGCTCATTTTGCACAGTGTGGCCCCGATCCGTGACTTCTGGGGTTCCTCGGCAGCTCTCCCGGCTCCTACCCACATCAGATATCCCCCTAGGAGAAGCGCTCTCCTGAGGGGTTACATTGCGGGCTTGCTCCCGAGTCATTCATTCGGCGTCCATAGTCACTGAATGTATGACTCGGCCCCGCCCCTCGACACCCGCGTCTTTGGATTTGATTGACAGCAGTGGGAGCCAATGGCAGCGCTGTTTTCAATCTATCCAATCAAGAGCGGGGACCCAGTGGAAAGACAGAGCACATCACCGCTGAGCGAATTCCACAGCTCAAATAAGTAAAACGGGGGGGGGGGGCTGGCGGGCTGGTGACTGCCAGAAGTTTTTTCACCTTAAGGCATAGGTGAAAAACACAAGGGTTTACAACCCCTTTAAAAATATATATTTAAGTATATATTCTTCACTCCAAAAATTACCTTTTATTGCTCTCAGATTCCTCCAAATCCCTCTTCTTCTTTTTTTAAGCTGTTGTGATGTGACATACTGTTAGAAGGTGGCTACATTAGTTATTCATGTCCCACTGAATGTAGGAATGTAGCCACTAGGGATGAGCAGAACACCCCCCCCCCCCCCCCCGTTCAGACCATTTCGAACAGGCAAACTCTATTAAAGGCTTATATGCATTTTATTGCCATAAAACAATCATTTTTAACCACTTCAATACCAGGCACTTTCGCACCTTTCTGCCCAAGTAAATTTTCAGCTTTCAGCGCTGTCGCTGTTTAAATAACAATTGCACGGTCATGCTACACTGTACCCAAACAGAATTTTTATCATTTTGTTTCCACAAATAGAGTTTTCTTTTGGTGGTATTTTATCACCTCTGCGTTTTTTATTTTTTGCTAAACAAATAGAAAAAGACCGGAAATTTCGGGAAAAAAATAAAGTTTTTCTTTTGTTTCTGTTATACAACTTAGTAAATAAGTACATTTTCTCCTTCACTGATGGGAACTGATAAGGCGGTGCTGACGGGGACTGATAAGGCAGCACTGATGGGTGGCACTGATATGCAGGACTGATGGACATTGATAGATGGCACTGATGGACACTCATTGGTTGCACTGGGGGGCACTGATAGGCGACACTGATGGGCACGGAAAGGCTGCACTGATGGGTACTTATGGGTGGCACTGATAGGCGGCACTAGGCACTGATACGTGGCACTCATGGGCACTCATTGTTTGCACTGGGGGGCACTGATGGGCGACACTGATGGGCACGGAAAGACTGCACTGATGGGTACTTATGGGTGGCACTGATAGGAGGCACTACTGGGCACTGATATGTGGCACTGATGGGCACTAATATGCAGAACTGATAAATGGAATTGATAGGCATCGCTGATGGCACTGGCACTGTCAGGTATTGCTGATGTGCACTGATTGGCTGCTGCCTGGGCACTGATTTGCAGCTGCCTGGGCACTGATTGGCATATCCCTGGTGGTCTAGGGTGGCATACCTGGTGGTCCAGTGTGGTGGCCATCCCTGATGGTCCTGGCAGGATCCTGGTGGTCCTGGGCGGGCATCCGAGGTGGGGCTGCGCTGGTAAACAATCAGCATAGACCCCCCTGTCAGGAGAGCAGCCGATTGGCTCTCCTCTACATGCGTCTGTCAGAGGTGAGTGAGGAAAAGCCAATCAACAGCTCTTTCTGTTTACATTGTGATCAGCCGTGATTGGACACGGCTGATCACGTGGTAAAGAGCCTCCATTAGAGGCTCTTTACCGAGTTTGGTGTAGCGGCGTGTCAGACTGACACGCTGCACCACCAATCATCGTGATGCGTGTCCCCACAGGCGTGCGGCGGCTGTTATCCTGCTGGATGTCATATGACGCCCAGTCAGGATAACTGAACCAACTCCTGGTCGTCATTCTGCTATAGGCCGGGCAGGAAGTGGTTAAAGGAGCAGTGATTTTAATAATACTTAAAGTTAAACAATAAAAATATATCTTTAAATATTGTGCATGGGGGTCCCCTTAGTCTGCCTGTAAAGTGGCGCATCTATTCGCTGTATATAACATGCCGCAGCAATAATGACATTTCTGAAGGAAAAAAATAAATTTAAACTTGCTCGTGGCTGTAATGTATTGCCGGCAATAACACTCTTATTGGAGCACGCAGCCTGGCAGGTCAGGAAGAGTGGGGGAATACGTGAGAGTCCCCCCCTCTTGAACTATACAGGGTCACATGCCCTCAACATGGGGCAGTGGTGCTTTGGGGCAGGGGGGGCTCCTGTAAATTGAGGAGGGGTTACTGTCAGGGCTGGGCTCAGCCCTTCCTTCTCAGACCTCTGTGCTCGGGTGTTGGTTAATTGTCAGCACTCTTCATTCCACAGTGACTCGCCTGGCCTTCATTTTCTGCTCGTCAGCTAGCTGGATCAGATCTTCTGTGCCTTCGCCTTGGTCAACATACCTGGACTCTCTCTGCTGTGTTTTCCGGTGATAACATTTTGCTTGGCTGACTTCCTTTCTGCTTACTGATCCTGTTTGCTGCACCTGACTTCGCTGATCTTTAGACTCTTATCTCTCTGGCTTGTTCTGACTACCCGTCCTGGTTACCGAACTCTGGCTTTGTTTTGACTATGTTTGCTCTGTTTATACCATTTTATTAAATAGTGTGATTTTTACTGTACTTCTGTCTCAGTCTGATTCATGGTTCCTGACAACCAACCACCTCACTGAGAATAACCTTCTTGATCCCCTTAAGTTTGGATTCTGTCTTCAAGACTCCACAGAAATTGCTCTCCTAAAACTCACAAACGATCTGCTAACAGCTAAATCCAATAGACACCATTCTGTACTCCTACTCCTGGACTTCTCTGCTGCCTTTTGACACAGTGGACCACCCCCTCCTCTTCAAAAAAAACTGCATGCCTTTGGTCTCCATGACTGTTCTTATCACTGGTTCTCATCCTACTTGTCCAACTGCACCTTTAGTGTTACGTCCAATTCTACTTCCTTCTCCCCTCTAATTTGCTTTGTCAGGGTCCTCCAAGGTCCTATTCTTAGACCTCTTGAATTCTCCAGCTATACCTTCTCCCCTGGTCAGGTAATAGCCTCCCATTGCTTCCAATACCATCTAAACACTGATGACACAAATTTACCTCTTTACGTCTTCGTTCACTCCTTCAGTCTCCTCACATATCACTAATTTACTAACAGTCATATCAGCCTGGATGTCACACCACTTTCTCAAAAGCAATCTATCTAAAACCGAGTTTATAATTTTTCCTCCCCCCATGTGCCTCTTCCCCTGATTTCTCTATCAAGACCAATAGCACTTTTATCCGCCAGTCTCCACATGCCAAAGTGTAATCCTGGTCTCTGAACTCTCCTTTGGGTCCCACATTCAATCACTGTCCAAGTTGCCTCAACCTCCGCAACTTCTCCAGAATACGCCCCTTCTTAACCAATGGCGCCACAAAGCTCCTAATTCACTCCCTGGTCATCTTCCTCCTTTGCAAAGAGACCACTGCTTCCATACAGAGACCTATTCTTTCTCTTCAGAATGCGGGCAAACAATAAGCTTTTCTACTTGGGCTGTGGCTGCTTTTTAGTGAAAACCAACTCTTAAGCCCCATACACACTATCAGTTTTCCTGACGGTTTTCTCTTCAGGTTTACCAAAACCATCTAATATGAGGTCAAACCTCAAGAGTTTCAATTTGTATGGAATCAGGCAGGCCCTTGCACTACATGGTTTTGGTAAACCTGATGAGAAAACCGTCAGGAAAACTGATAGTGTGTATGGGGCTTAAGACACATTTTTTCTTGATGTGCCTGGAATTTTCAGTATTTACCGGATTTAAACTGAAGGCTCAGCTGGGGTTTAAACTTGAAATTAGCAATGGTATAGGTATGAAGTTTTGTTTTCTCTGGTCCCTGCTTTCTATCTTATCATTTCCACAGCTCCCTTGAAACCTCTCATTAAGATTTACATCAGAATGCTACCTTATCCTACATCACCATGTGGTCTGTGTTTCAACAAATGATTCCCCTGCTATGGCACTTAAAACTTTACAGATGTTTATTCCACTGCCACTATTACTGTGACTGGCACCCAAATCAATCTCTCTACCCCTTAGCTCACTCCTTCAGTCTCCTTACGCATCACTAATTTACTAACAGACATTTTCAGCCTGGAAGTCACACCACTTTCTCAAATGCAATCTATCCAAAACTAAGCTCATAATTTTCCATCCCCCATGTGCCTCTTCCCCTGATTTCTCTGTCAAGATCGATAGCACTACTATCCTGGACTCTGAACTATCCTTTTGCTCCCAAATCCAAATCTTGCCGCCTCAACCTTCGCAAGATTTCCAAAGTACGCACCTTTCTAAAAAAAAAGATGACACCACAAAGCTCCTAGTTTACTCCCTGGTCATCTTGAGCCTTGCCCTTGACCACTGCAACTCCCTCATCACAGAATTGCCTTTACATAGGCTATCCCCCCCTTTAAGTCCATCATGAGTGCTGGTGCAAGGCCACCTTACCAATTTTTCCGTGTCTGCTACCCCTCTCTTTCAATCCCTCCACTGGCTTCCACTCACTCAACAAATTAAATTTAAAATACTAACAACTTACAAAGCCATCCACAACTCGGCCCCCAGCGACATTACTAACCTAAACTTAAAATACCAACCTACACAATCTCTTGGTTCCTCCCAAGTCCTCCTGCTTTCGAGCTTCCTTGTCAATTCCTCCATGACCTTTCCCCAGCCTCTCCTATTCTATGGAACTCTCTACATGATCTGTTCAACTATCTCCTACTCTGTTTGCTTTTCGACTATCCCTGAATTCCCTTTTCATCAGAGAAACCTATTCTGCCACACCTAACAACTGTACTTTTATTTTCTCCATCAGATCATCCCCCACAGCTATTACCTTTTGTATCACTTGACCCTCCCTTTTAGATTGTAAGCTCTAACGAGCAGGACCCTCTGATTGCTCCTGTATTGAATTGTATTGTAAATATACTGTCTGCCCTCATTTTGTAAAGCTCTGGGAAAACTATTGGCGCTATATAAATCCTGTATAATAATAATAATAATAATAACATATTTATGTGTTAGTGGGAGATATAGAAAT
This sequence comes from Rana kukunoris, assembly GCA_029574335.1. Taxonomy (NCBI): domain Eukaryota; kingdom Metazoa; phylum Chordata; class Amphibia; order Anura; family Ranidae; genus Rana; species Rana kukunoris. The sequence continues at coordinate 135,435,509 of CM056051.1, forward strand.
TTGCACTCAGGATATTAATGAGCAATGCAGAGTGTGGAGGAGCTCACAGTCAAGTTTTGGGAATAAACACAAAAGACAGAGAAAATTACAATCTTTTTATTTTATTTTATCATCTTACATGGATAGCATATGCTAAGTTTCAGGACAGTTTTTGCCTGTGGTTGACATTTGCTATTAACCTATACAGTAGAGTATATGGCTAAGGCTAAGTAATGGGTCAGAATTTAACATAAACGAGAGAACACCAGTACAGTGCTGAGTCCTGACCCATTATACATTGATGCTAATAATATCTGACCACTATTGTTCCATCCCAGTAAGTCAGTAGTGAGTCATGATGCTTTAAGCACATTCAGCCTATTTGCTGCAGATTGCCAGAAAACCTTGCCAATGGAAAAAAAGAAGTCTAAATATGTGCAAAACAGAATTGTGGCCTTTCTGCTAATGAATTATGCATTGCTGCCCACATTCATTATTAATATAAAGTGTTTACATGTATTCTGCAAAGACAGTTCCATAGATTCACTTTGATTCACTGTCATAATACACAGCAGTCCGAATCCATTTCCCCCAGTACATTCATCTTCTGTTTTCAGAATCAGGCAAAATGCCATTACATATTTGCAGTTTTTTTGTTAATGCACAAGCATAGAATCTTGAAACAGAATATGGGAAATACGATCACTAGCCTTGTTTTTAAGGTTTTGTTTCCTGAATCACTCATTATAGGAGACAGAGACACTAGGAGGCTTGCAGAAAAGCATGGATTAAGTAATCATGGATAGTCAGATACATACATACAATCTTATCGCTCAAAAAAAATGAAAAGGCTTTAGGGAAATGAGGGGTGGGAGGAAGTGGAAAGAGGCCGCTAGCACCGACTTGTCAGAAGAAATAATTATTTTTTTGACTGTTCCTGTCACTCATTCTCCAAGATGGCAGCTGATGGAATCTGTATACACCCATGTGCATACTAAATGTATCGCTACCCCCTCAGGAGTCACTGATTAGATTTGGGATTGGCATATTTAAGTTACCTCTGTGTGATGTCTAGGGGTGAAGGTGGTGAGCAGAGCAGTAATTGAATATCCAGGCTGATAGCTGAGTTTTCCAATGCTTTATTCCTAGTCAAACACGACCAACATCAACTTGAGGTAGACAGGATTGGTTGATGAAAGAAAGAAAATGAACCTTGCAGCATCAGGCTTTGGATAAGGAAAGCAGTCCTGCCTTCAACGGTAGTATCTATCACGTCGCCACTCTAGCCAGAGTGGGAGAAGTGCCCCGGACAGACCCCTCTCACAGGCCTGGCAGCCGAAGTGTCACTTAAAACTTCTGGGAAGTAACAAGTCTCTGCCACCGACTTGGCTCTAATTAAATTAGGATTTTAAGATGGAAACCTCTCTCACAGGCCCAATGTTAGCGAAGTAGAGTTGTAGAGCAAATCCTCCCAGTAGGCCTTTTAGTAGAGGTCACCAGCTGACAGTCTGAATATGTTCTGTCAGCGTCTGCTAACCAGATCCCCGGTGGTTCGTTCAAGCCCTGTTGGATCACCTGCCTCCAGGTTCTCCTTAGACCGATCCTCCACTGGGTCACTGGGGTCCCTGACAGCATCAATTGCTTTGAGCCATGAGACCCAAAGTTCGTAGCTCCGCGTAGTGTAGGCCCTGGCCAGGTAGGCCATAGTGGCGGCCTTGTGGTGTGTGCGCACCCTGAAGGTGGGTGCCGCACCTGCGACCCGCTGCGGGTAGGTGACCCGGGTAGAAGACCCGGACAAAAAGGCGCCCGTACCAGATATACCCTCTCCCAGCATGCCTCTCCCAGCATGCCCAGCGAGGGAAACACTCCTCTGATTGGCTGCTGAGGAAAGGCGGCTCTGTTCTGGAACCCCTCTGGCGCCATCTGCTGCCCAAGGATGGTAACATATCCTCAGCACAGAGAATAGGACCACAGACAGCCCAGCCCGAAACGCAAATTTAGGGAATTTAACATGGATGAGAGCAATTTAACTCTCTCATCTCCCCACTAAATTTACAATAGTGGCCATAACTGACAGTAGGGGGCGCTACATAAAGGACTTTGATAAAGCGTTGAACAACGCGAAACATGTCAGTCACGGTTTCTACCCCCCCCCCCTTTTAAAATATTCTCCACACCCCTTTGACTAGCATTTGCTTGGAGTCCCACATACACACTTGTGTATGAACGCTGCTGTCAGTTTCTGTACTGTGGGATACGGCACCTCGCCAGCCTGTCTGTGTGTGCACAGAGGGCGCAAGAATCTCTACACCGTCAGGTCCTGTGTTTGTTCACACCCCCTTCACGTGTCAGCGCTGTTACGTACTCCATCACACTTTCGGTTCACTGAATTGACCGCCGGTCTGGTGCCCGCTGTGACACAGCCGCAGCTGTCCACCATCTTGATCCAGTGTCATCTTTACCCTCCTGCTCTCTGGCGCCATCATGACTGTCTCTCCGACGGTCGGTGTGATGGATTCTTACCGATCTACACCGCATGTGCAGCCACCCATGGTGACGTGAGTACATCAGTTCACCTGAGCGATCTTCCATCCCCACCACAGCAGTATCCCCTTCTACCATCTAAGGTACTGTGTCCTTATGCATGGGTCACTATGTCTGATGAACTGACGCCCATACAGCAGCCCAAGTGATTGATATCAGTCTCTGATTTTTATCACTCCATCACAGGACTCCTTTCAATGCTATGCAATTGGTAGCTATTTTATGTACCCTAATTGTCCATCACGGCATATTAACTTGTGTACATTTGTTTGATGTCCATTTTTTACTTTTTCAACTATAAAGTTTTTATTACTTTAACTCATAGAGCGCTGCTTGTTTTTGTTGTTTATTTTTGTACCCATCCTCCTATGGTTGGCAGCTGCACTGAGTCAAGTATAGATATCCATATAGGTATTACTGTGTTCCAGTGGCGGCTGGTGCTCAAAATTTTTGGGGGGGGCGCAAACGGAAGAAAAAAAAATATTGTAGCCTCACTGTAACCATCACATGCAGCCACTGTGCCATCAAACGCAGCCACTGTGCTATGCCACCAAATGCAGCCACTGTGCCATCAATTGTCACCACTGTGCAATGCCATCAAACAGCAACTGTGCTATCAATTGTCACCACTGTGCCATGCCATCAAACGCAGCCACTGTACCATCAATTGTCACCACTGTGCCATGCAACACAGTAACTGTGCCATCAATTGTCACCACTGTGCCATGCCATCAAACACAGCAACTGTGCCATCAATTGTCACCACTGTGCCATGCCATCAAATGCAGTCACTGTGCCATCAATTGTCACCACTGTGCCATGCCATCAAATGCAGTCACTGTTCCATCAATTGTCACCACTGTGCCATGCAACACAGCAACTGTGCCATCAATTGTCACCACTGTGCCATGCCATCAAACACAGCAACTGTGCCATCAATTGTCACCACTGTGCCATGCCATCAAATGCAGTCACTGTGCCATGCAACACAGCAACTGTGCCATCAATTGTCACCACTGTGCCTTGCCATCAAATGCAGTCACTGTGCCATCAATTGTCACCACTGTGCCATGCCATCAAACGCAGCTACTGTGCCATCAAACGCAGCCACTGTGCCATCAATTGTCACCACTGTGCCATGCCATTAAACGCAGTCACTGTGCCATGCCACCAAACACAGCCACTGTTCCATCAATTGTCACCACTGTGCCATGCCATCAAACGCAGCCACTGTGCCCCTCAATTGTTGCCACTGTGCCAATTGTCACCACTGTGCCCTTTAATTGTCACCACTGTGCCCATTGATGCCACGGTGCATGTCACTGTGCCCTTTAATTGTCACCACTGTGCCCCATGATGCCACTGTGTCCATTGTCACCACTGTGCCCCATGATGCCACTGTGCCAATTGTCGCCTCTGTGCCCTTTGTCACCACTGTGCCCCATAATGCCCATTGTCGCCCTTTTCCCTGTTAAAAGCACTTACCTGAAGCTTCCATGTCCTCCCTCGATGTCTTCTGCCGCCATGGTGAAGCTTCAGCCAATCAGGTTCCTGATAACCAGAATCCGGGAACCTGATAGGCTGAAACGGTCGTCAGTCTTATGCAAGGAACGCAGGTTGCCTGCGCTCCGAGTATAGACTTCCGAGAGCCGGATTCCTGCTCATATGTATATGCTATAGAGGCATCCTTTCCTGGTAATGAAGAAACAAGTAAAAAAGAGAAAAATATATAACACATTACCAGTCACAGTGGTAGTGGCAGTGGAATGAACATTTGTAAAGTTTTAAGTGCCATAGCAGGGGAATAATTTGTTGAAACACAGAAAACATGGTGATGTAGGATGAGAGGGTTTAAGGGAGCTGTGAAAATGATAGAAATCAGGGACCAGAGAACACAAGACTTCCTACCTAAAGCATTGCTAATTGCAAGTTTAAACCCCAGCGGAGCCTTCAGTTTAAATCTAGTAAATACTGAATATATCAGGCACACCACACAAAATGTGTCTTATAGTTTTTTTTTTACCAAAAAGCAGCCACATTCCAAGTAGAAAAGCCTATAGTTTGCCAGCATTCTGCAGAGAAAGAGCATCGGTCTCTATATGGAAGCAGTGGTCCCTTTGCAAAGGTTCCAACCCCCCCCCCCTTTCCGATTAGTTAGAACTATAAAAAAACATTTGCTTTGGTGATTGCCGAGCTATGAAGGGCCACTGATTCTGCATAAAGAGCTAGGGTCTTTCTCTTCAGCATGCTGGCAGCACATGCTTTTTTACTCAGGCTGTGATTAGTTTCTAAACAAAACCAAAATGCATTACTTTTGTTTTAATGCATATAAAATGTATTTAGCAAAACAAAGTGAAAGCTCAGTTTTTCGCTTTGGCAGGACATAAATTGAAACGATACAGAGAAGATTAGCATGGCTCCTGCGCAAGGATTACATGCAAATTCATGAAGCATTCCATATTTTTGCCCTCTAATAGAGCATGGCTTCCCAGTTCCCTAAATGGATCTTTTAAATGAGCCAGGGTTCATATTTTATAAAAGTTGGTTTATGGTTAATGCATTCTTTACCACTTTCAAAGATGTTCTGTATATGTTTTCTTCAACTTCTTGTACGTCTTTCTATGCTGGAAATTACATTTCTCGAACATGCTGCGCTATGGTATTTTGTACCTGCAAATAAAAAGTTATTTGACTTAAAGCGGAGGTTCACCCTAAAAAACACAACTATTTACCATTAGATCCAGCATACTGCTGACATCTGCAGTATGCTGTTTTTTTTTTGCTGTACTTACCGTGTTATCGTAGTTCTCATCCGGCTCCGAGCTGATTCCCCGTGGGTAATAGGCGTTCCTAAGACAAGGCGTAGATGATTGACGTGCGGGTACAGCGCGTCACGCCTTCCCGAAAATAGACGAAGTGAGACTCGACTGTTTACGGTGCTATACGGCGCCTGCCGTGTAGAGCTGACTGCGCAGTCACCGTAAAAAGCCGAGTCCCACTTCGGGTATTTTCGGAAGGCGTGACACGCTTTACCAGCACATCAATCATCTACGCCTTGTCTTAGGAACGCCTATTCCCAGGGGCAGAGAGAACCCAAAAGCCGGGTGAAAACTACGATAACACGGTAAGTACAGCGGGGGAAAAAAACCCAGCATACTGCAGATGTCGGCAGTATGCTGAATCTAATGGTATATAGATTTTTTAGGGTGTTTATGATCGCTATAAAAATGCCAATGGTCCCAAAAATTTGTAAAAAGTTTTCGAAATGTCCGCCATAATGTCGCAGTACCGGAAAAATCGCTGATCGTCGCCATTACTAGTAAAAAAAAAATTGCCATAAAACTAACCCCTATTTTGTAAACGCTATAACTTTTGCGCAAACCAATCAATAAACGCTTATTGCGATTTTTTTTTTTACAAAAAATATATAGAAGAATATGTATTGGCCTAAACGTTTTTTTTTATATATTTTTGGGGATATTTATTACAGCAAAAAGTAAAAAATATTCATTTTTTTTCAAAATTGTCACTCTATTTTTGTTTATAGCGTAAAAAATAAAAACCGCAGAGGTGATCAAATACCACCAAAAGAAAGCTCTATTTGTGGGGAAAAAAGGACGCCAATTTTGTTTGGGCGCCACATCGCATGACCGCGCAATTGTCAGTTAAAACAACACAGTGCCGAATTGCAAAAAGTGGCCCGGTCATTGACCAGCAATATGGTCTGGGCTGAAGTGGTTAAGAACAAGACGGATATTCATCTTTAGAAAGTGTCCCACAACAGTCCCCTTCATATCACCAGCACTTTTCTGTAAGCAGCCAGTTCACTTATTCAGTTTATACATTGTACTAAAATTGATAAGAAATTCACATCAGTGTCTGGCTGACATATGTTTTATTCCAGGAATTAATTTGACCTTCAGAAGGATTAAAGCTAATTATAAACAAAATGTTTCATGATGAAGAATTTTAATGTAGAACAGTCCTTTGCAGCACTCATCTCAAATTATGAACTGCAGTTCACATCCTTTTCTTTGACACCACAACTCGGTAATCCCTAAGAACTGGTTCTGAAGCACCTCCGACAACAGCAATATTATGATTACCATCAACAATAACCTAAAGCTACTTTGCAGGGTTCCCTATCTGCTGTTTTCAGTTGGTTATCATAATGACTTGAGAGTTAGAAGGATTTACATTCCTTAAAAAAATTGCATTATGTCACCAATGTGATGTGCAGATTGTATATTTATGATTCAAGCTATGCATCGACAGTACATTCCGAGCGAGTGAGTCATTTGTGTTAAATCTATCAGACCAAATTAACAACAGGCACCAACAGAAGAATGGCTTTGATTAAGTTTGCACCGTGTATATAGAAGCCATGTTTTAATAAATTCACTTGGAAACAATGACTGATGCCGATAAAGATCTCATAATTAAAACAACAAATGTGGCACAATTCATAAGTCATAATTTTTACAGAATTGAATGCTCACAAATGATCAGCAACCTCTGCCATCTCTACCATAACTGCGGTCAAGTAATCTAAAGGTAAGTGGCTAAATAACATTACAGGTTTACATTAGAAGGAACTAAGGAATTCTGAATTTAACAGGTTAAACCATTTGGTGTCTTTTTACTAATCAATTATGTAAAAAAACTTACATGTTTTACTAGTGCAATGTTTGTTTCAAATGCAAGTAAACTACAAACCAACTATCAAATGATGATAATCAAATGTATAAAAGTAAGTTTTCTTTTTAACCACTTAAGGACCGAACCAATATGCTGCTAAATGCCCAGAGGCGTTTTTACAATTCGGCACTGCGTCGCTTTAACAGACGATTGCGCGGTCCTGCGACGTGGCTCCCAAACAAAATTTGCGTCCTTTTCTTCCCACAAATAGAGCTTTCTTTTGATGGTATTTGATCGCCTTTTTGCGCTATATACAAAAATATAGCGACATTTTTGAAAAAAATATCAATATTATTTACTTTCTGTTATAAGAAAAATCGAATAAACTAAATTTTAGTCAAACATTTAGGCCAAAATGTATTCAGCCACATGTCTTTAGTATAAAAAAAAATAAAACATAAAACATAAAATAAATAAACAAATAAAACATAAAAAATAAAACAATAAAAAAAAAACTTGCTACCTAGCGGCAACAGTGACACTAATACAGCGATCAGAAAAATGATCGCTTAGTGACACTGGCAATAGGGGGTGAAAGGGTTAACTAGGGCGGTGATCTAGGGGTTAAACCTTTATTAGGGGGGGTACGGGGGCTACCCTGGACCTAACACTAACTGCATGTCACACTAACCGTGACACTGACACTAAATGCAGTGATCAGTAAATATATGATCACTGCATTCAGTGACACTGTGACAGGGGGGTGGGGGGATGATCGGGGGGGGTTAATGTACCTACATGTCCTGGTGTCAGTGTAGTGTTGTGCAGACTCACTGTGTGATGTCTTGAAAATACCGCCGAGAGGAGAGATTACATCACTTCCCCCTTCCTGTGTTTACACAGGAAGAGGGCGGGGTTCGCGCATTGGCTGGGAGCGATCCGGAGGGGGCGGACAAAAAGGAACAGCCGCCCCCTCGCCCCGGATCGCTACTGAAGCCACTGAAGCCACGGGGACCGCCACAAGTACCGGGGGGGTCCGATCGAACCCCCGACCCACGTCTAGGCAGGGACGTACAGGTACGCCAATGTGCCTGTACGTGCTATTCTGCAGACGTATATGTACATGCGGTGGTCCTTAAGGGGTTAATTATGAGATGATATTGAGGCAACATCATCTCTAATATTAAAATTGATAGAGATGGAAATAATATTGCATTATTTCTGAAGGATGTTGAATACTGATGCACAGATATCAGGGGTTTACCTTGTGGGTGCTCATCTGGGCAGACAACTGTGATCTGTCACGTCACATTCAGTCCTCACTGCCTTATACTATTAATATTTCTTCCTCAATAGCCTCTGCTAGAATATGTCCTCTTCATTTTCTGGGCCCAACTGTTCTTTTGCTCCCTCTACTCAGGCCTTCCTACACTGCAGACTCCTCCAGAGCCCATCCAATCCATGTCTCTTTTTGTAGACGCTTGTCCTATCCCATTGCAGGGACATGGCCAATCATATCATCGCGCATCTCCATATCTCTCTGCAGAACCGCCATCTTGCATTCTGGCTTGACCTTCCTGCCACTATCAATGGTGGTTCATTGCGTTTAAAGCTAATGCAGTGACAGTGCACTGGTGACAGCTGAAGGCTACACCATCCATTATTATGTGCTTCAGAAACAATAAATTCCTCTAAACAAAAGCTCACACCTCTATTAGACATGTGCAGACTGGAATATTTTGTTTCGTTTTCATTTGAAAAATAAATGTATTTAGTTACTCCCGAAAATCGTTTTGATTTATTTCGTTTTTCGTTGGGGAATAGCTTTCGTCCGAAAATCCAATAATACTTGGTTTCTGTCGAATGGTCAAAAGAATATTCGATGGAACGTCGAATCTTTACGTTGAATCGTACATTTCCGTTCGAATATTCCACCTACAAGAATTCTAATGTTGTATGACTAGTAATAATGTCGAATCTATTTTCTCATAGATCGAAATCTATTCTCTGTAATGTCGAATCTATTATTTCTATAGTGTCGAATCTTTTCTCTATAATGTCAAAAATGAAAATAAAGCATTTTTTATGTTGGATCTTTCAGGTTTTCGTTTCTTGCGCTTTCGTTATCGTTTGTTAAAGCGCTAATAAAAAAAAACAGATTTTCGGACGAAAATGCATTCTAACGAAAACGAATGCACATGTCTAACCTCTATAAATATAACAGTGTCCAGAATAATGCTCAGCAAATCATTAGCATGTATTCCCTCAAATATTTCCTCTGATCAGTATGCAAATATAAAATAAGTAAAACAAGTTATGAAGTGGGTTTCAATATCTTTATAAATAATTTTGCGTGCCCATAATTAAACTATACTGGAATAGTTCATATTTAGACAACAGAGATTGATTGTCCAGAGTGTGGAGTTGCTTACTTGCAGATCACAGACTGAGATTTAAGGGTTCCCAAAACACCAGCTTACTGGGGACCTAAAGATTTTACAAGCGGCATTCTCTTGAATCAAACAAACATAGCCAAGATAAAAAACAGGTAGACAGCTTGTTGTACATATTTTTTTTTTTTTTTTAGTTTGACTGCAGTTTTTCTTAACAGTAAGAAGCACAGAATTTCTAACCAATCCTATTCAAATTAATACTAGCAACAACATGCCCACAATGGAAAATTCCAATGTAATGACATGTACATGTGATGACCATCTCAGAGCCCTCCTCATACACATACAGGTGTTATGCCACAGGCACAGGCTAAAACTTTACATTGGATACCAAAAGTCTACACACCCCTGTTAAAATGTCAGGTTTATGTGATGTAATAAAATGAGACAAAGATAAATCATTTCAGAACTTTTTCCACCTTTAATGTGAACTGGACAAATCAATTAAAAAACAAACTGAAATATTTTAGTGGGGTAAAAATAAAAAAATAAAAATTATGTGGTTGCATAAGTGTGCACACCCTCTTATGATTGAGGATGTAGCTGTGTTAAGAATTAAGCAATCACATCCAAACTCATATTAAATAGAAATCAGTACACACCTACCATCATTTGAAGTGCCTCTGATTAACCCCAAATAAAGTTCAGCTGTTCTAGTAGGTCTTTCCTGATATTTTATTAGTCGCATCCTACAGCAAAAGCTATGGTCGGCCAAGAGCTTCCAAAGCATCAGAGGGATCCCATTGTTAAAGTTATCAGTCAGGAGAAGGGTACAAAAGAATTTCCAAGGCATTAGATATACCATGGAACACAATGAAGAGAGTCATCATCAAATCGATAAAATATGGCACAACAATGACATTACCAAGAACTGGACGTTCCTCCAAAATTGATGAAAAGACAAGAAAAAGGTTGGTCAGGGAGGCTGCCAAGAGGTCTACAGCAACATTAAAGGAGCTGCAGGAATATCTGGCAAGTACTGACTGTGTGGTATGTGTGACAACAATCTCCTGTATTCTTCATATGTCTGGGCTATGGTATAGAGTGGCAAGACGGAAGTATTTTCTTACAAAGAAAAACATCCAAGCCTGGCTAAATTTAGCAAACACACATCTGAAGTCTCCCAAAAGCATGTGGGAAAATGTGTTCTGGTTTGATGAAACCAAGGTTGAACGTTTTGGCTATAATTCCAAAGATAAGTTTGGCACAAAAACAACACCGCACATCGCCAAAAGAACATCATACCCACAGTGAAGCATGATGGTGGCAGCATCATGCTTTGGGGCTGTTTTTCTTAAGCTGGGACAGGGGCCTTAGTCAAGGTAGAGGGAAGTATGAACAGTTCCAAATACCAGTCAATATTGGCACAAAACCTTCAGGCTTCTGCCAGAAAGATGAATATGAAGTGAAATTTCATCTTTCAGCATGACAATGACCCAAAACATACATCCAAATCAGGAATTGCTTCACCAAAAGAAGTTTAAAGTTTTGAAATGGCCCAGCCAGACCCCAGACCTAAATCCAATTGGAAATATGTGGGGTGATCTGAAGAGGGCTGTGCACAGGAGATGCCCTTGCAATCTGACAGATTTGTTTTTGCAAACAAGGGTGGGCATATATTGCCATGTCAAGATGTGCCATGCCAAGTTGCTTCAACAAAGTATTAGTTTAAGGGCGTGAAAGCATATTATTTTAGTTTTTTATTATTACTTCCCTCCACCTAAAATATTTCAGTTTGTTGTTCAACTGAGTTGTACACTTTATAGGTCACATTAAAGGTGGAAAAAGTTCTGAAATTATTTTTCTTTGTCTCATTTTTTTACATCACAGAAACCTGACATTTTAACAGGGGTGTGTAGACTTTTTATATCCACTGTACCTGTTGTTTCACAGATTCCTAGAAATTCATTGGCTGAGTATACAGTAAATTACATGGCAGATCGCAGAGTTCCAGTTGAATCAACCAGCCCAAAAGTTGTACCAATATATAAATTAAATTATCACTAATGAAATAATGACACATGAAAGCATTTCCTTCATTGCAGGATACAGAGTAATAATTGCCATCAACTGTAACTTTATGTATACTGTGGCCTAATTGTTTCCTTCTGACCTATAAACTAACTCTGTTAAGCTAAACATTATGAATCCAAATGAAAATAAAATGTGATACAGTAAAATGTGAAATGTCTTGGTGATCCAAAAAACATGTGTAGCGGTGTCAGCTTATGCTTTAGAGAGGATTATGCAGGAGTGTATGTAAAATAGACATTTGGTGCCCTCTGCTGACCAGAAGTGGGACGTCGGGCTCAAAGTTTTACTTTTTTCTGGAACAACCCAGGAAGGAGGGGAATGCCACTCCCAGGAACGCCCAGGGGAGCAAAGGATCTTGGGAACAGAAAAAAAGACCGGATGGCAGTTTTTTTTAACTCTCTCTCCAGCCTGGGACACAGACCTGTGAGGAACTGTTCCTGTGAGTGTGTGACTGAACTCCGGCCTACCTCGTGGAAAGCAGCCAGCGATGTCTGGGCAGCAGTAAAGAGTTTCCTGCAGTTCCCCTGAGACAAGAGCCGTGTGATCGGACGAGCGTTGGAGATCCGACGGGGGTCGCGTGCCGAGAGGATCCCAGTCACCAGGGCCGTGTGTGGTGAGAGGGCTTGCGCCCAACTGTTTCATACTATACCACACTCACACACACACATCTGAGGGACTATCTGAGCTGTGTTGTGGAGAACACTAGACCAGTACCATCGGAGGGTTCCAGAGACATACTCAAATACTTGTCGCAGGGCCCGAGAACGTTAGCCCACTGTTGAGCGGTCTGCTGCTAAAAGATTCGCTCACCGGTTGTTTGCATCGGATACTACAGATACCCCTGTTGGATTACAAATAGGGCCCTTTCTATTTTTTGCTAGCGAAGAAAACGAAGACCTCGGACTAGTGCACTTACACTCCTGCAGCAAGGCCTTGCAGATTGGGACATATAGTTCAGTAAACTGTTTAAAGGGGTTTCTAGTGGGTAAAGTACCACAGTTAGTTTAAAGTAATCTTGCTGACTGCTGCGCAGCATACATAATCTTACCAGTTCAATCCCTGCGGCCGCAGGAAGAGGGTGTTAGGGAGCTATCACCTTGTACTATATGTATTATATTAACTGTATGTGTGATGATTAATTTGTTAACTGGTATTGATCTTTCATGAGTAAAATTGATATTTGCTTTAATTTTCTGGTGTCTTGAAGAGTTACTTGTCACTCAGAAAAAATTCTGGTGCTATTGCATCATAACTCAGTCAGGGGGATTGGTATTAGGGACTTTCCTCAGGTGTGCTGGTGTGCGGTGGATCGAGTGTTGCGGAGGAGGACCAGAAGACCCAACAAATTCAGCCGCTCCTTAGGGGGTAAGCGCTACACGTGGGGGCTCGTCCGGGATCACTTCTGATACCCCTCGCACAGAGATAACCACACCAACAGCCCAACCATGGATCTGACAGCCGCAGCAAAGTGGTGCAAAGAACAAAACGCCCAGGACGGGCTGAGTGTAGTGATGGACATTCCTGATGGCACATGGACAGAGGAACAGATCCGTAAAGCAGTAACTACCTTAGCGCCTGACCAGAAAGTGTTTGTCATAGACACCATAACAAACCAAGAAGGCTCCCACACCTATGCCCTACTGGAATGGAAGAAAGGAATCCCACATTGCTACCGGGGTGATAGCATTCAGCTAACAAGGGAAGTTAAAGTGCGGCTAATATCTTTAGCCAACCCAGTTAGTAGTTCTGAGGGACCAAGTCAGTCCCCACTGGGAACTGTAGGAGCAACTACCACATCTGAGCTAACTGCTAGTTACCCTCCAGCCTCTTTCTTCAAGGACATAGGAAAGTTAGTAGAGAGCGTTGCCAAACTCACCTCACCCTCTGCAAATTATAGCTACCGGAAGCTGCGAATCTTCTCAGGGACGCAGCCCGTACCCCAGGGAGAGGAAGAATATGAGACCTGGATGGAGCAGGCTATGCAAGCCTTAGAAGAATGGGATGTCCCGGAGTTACAAAAAAAACAACGGATCACTGAGAGTCTAAAGGGCATTGCAGCAGAAGCCATTCGGAATCTGAAGTTCAGTCAGGGGTCCTGTACAGCCTATGATTATCTTCGCATGCTGCAGGAGGAGTTTGGGCGTACCGAAAGAGCCACAGACTTACTTTTTCTCTTTGAACATATGTACCAGCAGAGGAATGAAGCATTGTCCGAGTACATAAGGCGCTTGAATAAGATGCTATACCAGATTGTGCTGAAGAAGGGAATAGACGCAAAGGACATGGATCAGGTCAGGATGAAACAGATACTCAGAGGCGCTCTAAGCTCTGATCCTGTCTGGATTCAGTTGAGGACTCTGCCAGGAGGGACCTCTCTGCGATACCCCGATCTTATACGGACAGTGAGGGAAGAGGAGGCAATCCTAGCGGAGAAGAAAAAAAGTTCAGGGTTTTCATCCTCTGCTGAAGTTCGGACGTTTAGTGTGTCAAGTGGAAGTCCGGAGATAGATGAACTGAAGGCCCAAGTCACTCAGTTGACACAGATGCTAACCCTACTGGCTGCAGGGGTTAATTCACCCCTTGGAAAGGTTCCTCCAGAACCTGTGCCTGAAGCTACCACCGGGGTAGTGCCTGTCAGGAGACCGCAAAATGTCTGCTACAATTGCGGAGGAGTTGGGCATTTCCGCCAAGTGTGCCCAAGCCCGCCGAAGACAGAAGCGAGAACCCCAAAGCCGGCTTTAAACTTCAGGGGGCCCCAGTGAAGGAGTCAGCTGGGCGCCCAATCACATCGGTCAACTCCAAAAACCCCTCTGTCGTTTCCACCCCTAAAGAACGGAGGGAGGCGAAACCGAGAGAACGACCCAGGAGAAAAGGCGTGAAGGTAAGGGTCACCAAGCAGGCTGATCTTGCTCCTCCGCGTGGATTTCCTTCTGAGTTGGTGGGACCCTCCCCCATTGTCCCTGTTCAAGTGGAGGGAGTTTATACAAAAGCCCTGCTGGACACCGGAGCTCAGGTGACCCTCCTTTATCGGGACTTTTACGAGAGGCATCTCCGACACTTACCCCTACAGAAGCTGGAAGAGCTAGAGATATGGGGCTTGGGAACGCAGAATTGCCCTTATGATGGTTTCCTGTCCATAAAGCTCGCTTTTGATCCAAGCGTGGCCGGAGAAGCTGAAGCTTTTGATGCCTTAGCCGTAGTGTGCCCCCGTCCACCAGGGGCTGAAAAGAACTCCATTATCGTTGGGACGAATACCCATTTGGTCCGGAGGCTCCTGTCCCCGCTTATGCAACAACAGGCTACACCAGACACCAGGGTGCACCCAATGCTGACCCAAGTGTACCGGAACCTGCTTCAGGAGCAGAGAGCGCCTGAAGACAGAGTGGGAAGAGTCTGGCGCCTGGATAGATGGGAGAAAGTGGTACAGCCTGGCGAAGTAGTCTGTCTGAGGGCTTCGGTCAAGTTATCTTGGAAGCAGCCAGGACCCTTCATTGTCCTTGAGACAGACCCAAGACAAGGGGATAACAGACTGGAGATAGTGCCCGAATTGTTGCCGACCAAATTGTTAAAAAGGAACCGAGGGAAGGTCTCCATCCGCGTTAAGAACACCACAGCATCTCCTATAAAAGTACCAGCTAAAGCCTTGCTAGGGGAAGTGATATCAGCAACCCCAGTGCCTCCCCAAGGCATACCAGAAGCGGAAGAGGAGACCCTTTTTGAAGAGTGTTTCCCAACAGACACCCCCCTCCCCCCCTGTTGGCTGGAGAGAGCGAAGACTCAGCTATTAAGATGGAGGATGGCGTTCTCGAAGAACGAATTCGATGTGGGGCTGGCCAAAAGTGCTGAGCATAGGATCCGGCTGGAAGAGGACAAGCCCTTTCGGGAGAGGGTCAGGCGTATCCCATTGGGAGACCTGGAAGATTTACGAGAACAGCTGGCTGAGCTGAAGAGGACGGGCATCATTCGGGAGTCCCGAAGCCCCTACGCTTCCCCCATAGTGGTGGTCAGGAAAAAGAATGGGTCATTGCGGCTCTGTATTGACTACCGAACACTGAATCGGAGGACCATTCCCGATCAGTACACCACCCCCAGGATAGAGGACGCCTTGCAAAGCCTGTCTGGGGCGAAGTGGTTTAGTGTACTGGATTTGAAGAGCGGATATTATCAGATCCCCATGAACCCTGAAGACAGAGAGAAAACGGCTTTCATCACCCCAGTGGGGTTCTTTGAGTTTAACAGGATGCCACAAGGTCTGTCAGGGGCCCCAGCTACTTTTCAGCGGTTGATGGAAAAGACCGTGGGCGACATGAATCTGATCGAGGTGTTAGTGTACCTAGATGACGTGATAGTGTTCGGCCGGACACTTGAAGAGCACGAAGAAAGACTGGAGAAAGTTCTGAGTAGACTGCATGAGGAAGGCTTAAAACTGTCTATGGAAAAGTGCAGGTTTTATCAGTCATCAGTAAGCTATTTGGGGCATATAGTGTCCGAAGAAGGGGTGGCCACGGATCCACAGAAGCTGGAGGCTGTCACCTCCTGGCCCCGACCAACCAATGTGACTGAGCTCAGGTCTTTCCTAGGATTTTGTTCCTATTATAGAAGATTTGTGGAAGGGTTTGCCAGAATAGCCCGTCCACTCACTGAACTGTTAAAAAATGAGGAGGGGGCTGAGACAGACTCTGAAGGGCTTGGAAAACCCAAAGAGGGGCCCAGAAAAAAAAAGGAGCCAATTGTAGATGAATGGACCCCACGGTGTGAAGAAGCCTTTGTGCAGCTGAAGGGAAGTCTCACATCTGCCCCAGTCTTGGCCTATGCAGACCCCACAAGGCCCTATGAGTTACATGTAGACGCCAGTCGAGATGGATTAGGTGGGGTACTCTATCAGGAGCATGACGGGCATCTGCGTCCCATTGCCTACGTAAGCCGAAGTTTGACGCTTTCAGAGAGGAATTATCCTACACATAAATTGGAGTTCTTGGCTCTCAAATGGGCAGTGGTGGATAAACTGAAGGATTATTTGTATGGAGCCGACTTTGTAATCAGAACGGACAACAACCCGCTTACCTATATCCTCACCACAGCCAAACTGGATGCCACTGGACACAGGTGGTTAGCCGCCTTGTCAGGGTTCCGCTTCAGTCTCAAGTACCGCCCCGGGGTCAACAACCAGGATGCGGATGCCCTGTCCAGGAGACCTTACAGTACAGAGGCCCCAGAATCAGAATGGACCCATTTAACACCAGACGGGGTCCAAGCCCTATGCCAAGGGGTGGAATGTAGAGCCAGGGGAGTGATTGGCGCAGAGGCCATAGGAGTCATGGCTGCCGGTGTCCCCAAGCTGTACTGCCATCCTGCACAACTGAGGAGTGAAGGCCTGCCTACTTTCACACAAAAGGATTTAAGGGTGGATCAGGCCGAAGACCCCTTAATCGGATTGACACTGAGGGCCTTGAGAGACAACCAAAGGGGACTTTTGCTAACTGATTCGCCGAAGGAGGCTCGGTTGATCCACAAAGAGTGGGAGAGGTTGAGAGTGCTAGACGGGGTGGTCTACCGAAGGGGCCCCTCGGATGGCGCAGAAGAGAAACAGCAATTGTTCCTCCCCGAGAAACATAGAGAAAGTGTGTTGAAGGCTTTACACGATGATCATGGTCATTTGGGCACAGAGAGAACTTTCAAACTGGTCCGTGACAGATTTTATTGGCCCTGTATGAGATCCGAGGTCGAAGGCTATTGCCATTCCTGCTTGAGGTGTATCCAGAGGAAAACTCTACCTTCTAAAACGGCTCCAATGAGCCATCTGCAGAGTCAAGGCCCTATGGATTTAGTGTGCATAGACTTTTTGTGTTTAGAGCCCGACACCAGTGGACAAGGAAATATCCTGGTGGTGACAGACCACTTTACTCGCTATGCTCAAGCCTTTCCAACCAAGGATCAACGTGCTCCCACAGTGGCCAAGGTACTAGTGGAGAAGTTCTTTGTCCATTATGGGCTACCCCAAAGAATTCATTCCGACCAAGGCAGAGATTTTGAGAGTCGACTCATCCGGCAGCTCTTGGATCTGTTAGGGATTCAAAAATCAAGAACTTCCCCTTACCACCCCCAGGGTGACGCACAACCAGAGAGGTTCAATCGGACTTTATTAAATATGTTGGGAACACTGTCCACCAAAGAAAAACAGCACTGGAGTCGGCATATCTCTACCATTGTGCATGCCTACAACAGTACAGAAAGTGATGTGACCGGATACTCACCATACCGGCTCATGTTCGGAAGAGAAGCCCGGCTGCCTGTGGATTTGGCCTTTGGTCTCTCTCTTGACCAAACGTCTGTTGCCTCTCATGAAGGTTACGTAGACCGACTGAGGAAGAATTTGGTTTCTGCCTTTGAAAAGGCCCGTTCAACATCCGGGGGTAGAGAACAGAGGAATAAGCGAAATTATGATCTGAGAGTTCGTGTGCAGGACCTACAGCCTGGCGATCGAGTTCTATTGAAAAATGTAGGTGCCTCAGCCAAGCACAAACTGGCCGATAGATGGAGTTCCCAAATTTATGTCATTTGTCAGCAATTGCCTGGCCTGCCAGTGTACCAAATCAGACCAGAGGGAAAAACTGGGCCATTGAAGAATTGGCATCGGAACCATCTCCTACCCTTAAATGAGGCTGTTCGGATACCAGAGAGAGATGAGTCTCCTTCACCCACTCCTTCCACCTCTCGGAAAACACCTGTCACTCGGTCACAGCAACCACCACCCACATTAGAAAGTGAGGATGATAGTGATGAGGGGGATGGGTGTCCGAGCTGGATGTGGCCATCTGACTCTATGGATGTTCATTCAGTCAATCCAATTTCTGAGCAGGACTCAAGTACCTTGAGACCGGATGCTCCGGAATTTGTGCCCCAAACTGATGAGAATGTCTCCTTATCTTCTCAAATGGAGGATTCTTTGCCGGAAGCCTCCGAACCTGAGGATGTTTCTGTTGCTCAGGAAGAGGAGGTCACTGAACTGCCTCAGCTAACACAACAGGAAGAAGAGAGCTCAGCAGACGAAGGTCCATCCAGGCTTCTAGAAACAAGGCCAAAACGCCTGGTGCGACCTCCTCAGAGACTCACGTACAATTCAGTAGGAAACAGCACAGAAGAAGCTATTGTGACTGTACACAGATCTCCTGAAGTGCCCACTGTACTCACGGAAGTGTCAAAGGCCACGTGCCCAAAACGGGACATCAGCACACCTTGGTGGAGTGTCCCTCTGCCTGTCCCACTTGCTAGACGTTGTCACAGACTGCACATATCTATGTGCAATATAGATAGTAGAGCGGTCTAGCCAAATTTTATGTTGCATCTAAGATTGATACAGATTACCCTTTGGGGGGACCCAAAGGATTTAAGTGGGGGGAGAGTGTAGCGGTGTCAGCTTATGCTTTAGAGAGGATTATGCAGGAGTGTATGTAAAATAGACATTTGGTGCCCTCTGCTGACCAGAAGTGGGACGTCGGGCTCAAAGTTTTACTTTTTTCTGGAACAACCCAGGAAGGAGGGGAATGCCACTCCCAGGAACGCCCAGGGGAGCAAAGGATCTTGGGAACAGAAAAAAAGACCGGATGGCAGTTTTTTTTAACTCTCTCTCCAGCCTGGGACACAGACCTGTGAGGAACTGTTCCTGTGAGTGTGTGACTGAACTCCGGCCTACCTCGTGGAAAGCAGCCAGCGATGTCTGGGCAGCAGTAAAGAGTTTCCTGCAGTTCCCCTGAGACAAGAGCCGTGTGATCGGACGAGCGTTGGAGATCCGACGGGGGTCGCGTGCCGAGAGGATCCCAGTCACCAGGGCCGTGTGTGGTGAGAGGGCTTGCGCCCAACTGTTTCATACTATACCACACTCACACACACACATCTGAGGGACTATCTGAGCTGTGTTGTGGAGAACACTAGACCAGTACCATCGGAGGGTTCCAGAGACATACTCAAATACTTGTCGCAGGGCCCGAGAACGTTAGCCCACTGTTGAGCGGTCTGCTGCTAAAAGATTCGCTCACCGGTTGTTTGCATCGGATACTACAGATACCCCTGTTGGATTACAAATAGGGCCCTTTCTATTTTTTGCTAGCGAAGAAAACGAAGACCTCGGACTAGTGCACTTACACTCCTGCAGCAAGGCCTTGCAGATTGGGACATATAGTTCAGTAAACTGTTTAAAGGGGTTTCTAGTGGGTAAAGTACCACAGTTAGTTTAAAGTAATCTTGCTGACTGCTGCGCAGCATACATAATCTTACCAGTTCAATCCCTGCGGCCGCAGGAAGAGGGTGTTAGGGAGCTATCACCTTGTACTATATGTATTATATTAACTGTATGTGTGATGATTAATTTGTTAACTGGTATTGATCTTTCATGAGTAAAATTGATATTTGCTTTAATTTTCTGGTGTCTTGAAGAGTTACTTGTCACTCAGAAAAAATTCTGGTGCTATTGCATCATAACTCAGTCAGGGGGATTGGTATTAGGGACTTTCCTCAGGTGTGCTGGTGTGCGGTGGATCGAGTGTTGCGGAGGAGGACCAGAAGACCCAACAAATTCAGCCGCTCCTTAGGGGGTAAGCGCTACACATGCTTACCTGAAATGAATGCTGGGACAAACACCCTAAGCTTTATATGCTACAGTATCTCACAAAAGTGAGTACACCCCTCACATTTTTGTAAAAATTTTATTATATCTGTTCATGTGACAACACTGAAAAAAATTACACTTTGCTACAATGTAAAAGCCATTAATGTCTAAACTGCTGGAAGTGAGTACAGTGAAAATGTTCAAATTGGGCCCAATTAGTCGTTTTCCCTCCCCGGTGTCATGTGACTCGTTAGTGTTACAAGGTCTCAGGTGTGAATGGGGAGCAGGTATGTTAAATTTGGTGTTATCGCTCTCACTCTCTCATACTGGTCACTGGAAGTTCAATGTGGCACCTCGTGGCAAAGAACTCTCTAAGGATCTGAAAAAAAGAATGGTTGCTCTACCATACATAAATACGCCCTAGGCTATAAGAAGATTGCCAAGACCCTGAAACTGAGCTGCAGCACGGTGGCTAAGACCATACAGTGGTTTAACAGGACAGGTTCCACTCAGAACAGGCCTCACCATGGTTGACCAAAGAAGTTGAGTGCACGTGCTCAGTGTCATAACCGGAGGTTGTCTTTGGAAAATATACATAAGAGTGCTGCCAGCATTGCTGCAGAAGTTTAAGGGGTGGGGGTCAGCCTGTCAGTGCTCAGACCATACGCCGCACACTGCATCAAATTGGTCTGCGTGGATGTCATCCCAGAAGGAAGCCTCTTCTAAAGATGATGCACAAGAAAGCCCACAGTTTGAAGACAAGCAGACTAAGGACATGGATTACTGGAACCATGTCTTATGGTCTGATGAGACCAAGATAAACTTATTTGGTTCAGATGGTGTCAAGCGTGTGTGGCGGCAATCAGGGGAGGAGTACAAAAACAAGTATGTCTTGCCTACAGTCAAGCATGGTGGTGGGAGTGTCATGGTCCTGGGCTACATGAGTGCTGCCGGCACTGGGGAGCTACAGTTCATTGAGGGATCCATGAAAGCCAACATGTCCTGTGACCCCAAACACACCTCCAAGATGACTGTATCACTCGTCCCGCCCCCCGGCATGCCGCGTCATCCGCTGTGATTGACAGCAGTGCCAGCTAATGGCTGCGCTGCTATCAATCCGCCTAGCCTAGCCAATCAACGGCCAGGCTGGGAACCGAACAGGATGACATGGACGCGCCCGGGAATTTCGAACGGTCAGGTAAGTAAAACGGGGGCCCGGGGGGGGGGGGGGCGGTGCTGTCAGATGTTTTTGTTGCCAGCGGTTTAGACATGAATGGCTGTGTGTTGAGTTAATTTGAGGGGACAGCAAATTTACACTGTTATACAAACTGTACACTCCATACTTTACATTGTAGCAAAGTGTAATTTCTTCAGTGTTGTCGCATGAAAAGATATAAAATATTTACAAAAATGTGAGGGGTGTACTCACTTTTGTGAGATACTGTGTATGGCGTTTGTCCCGAGATTTATTTCAGATGGGCGTGTTTTTTTGGATCACTGCTAAAAGTATTAGGTTTACTGTCCATATTCTTAATGGTACCTTTTTATTTCCCATTTGTGTCCTGTGAGGATTGGATGAAGGCAGCTTTGGAGGTTTGACATATTTACCTAGGGTCACTGGTTGCGGGAAAAAACAGTTGCTCCACCAAATAGGAATATTAGCTATGGACAGCTAGACATCTTGGAACTGTTCCAATTTTTATTTTAATAATTTGTAAGGTGTCTTAAATCAAGTCTTGTTCCCAAAGTTGTCAACTTAAAAGTAAGCAGAGCAAAATGCAAACATAGTACATGTATGTTCATACTCAAGGTTGACATGACATAGGACGTGGTCAGTTTCTCAATTAGAAATTGCAAGTTTTCAGATCTTGAAAACATGACTCATTTAAAACAAATGTTGCAACCAAAGAGATTGGAGAATATGGATTGCTTTAGCTCTTTTTCTCGTAGATATTTAATTTAAACTACTACAAGAATACATTGGGTAACATCCCCAGGTACATTCTATGTGAATTGATCTTTTTTTTATCTGATGTCTATACTTATTATAACCTAGGCCAGTAGTTCTTAGCACCTCCCACTGCTGAGGCTACTGTAATATTGGTGGGATAAGCCTCTGCAGGTTATACACTCCAAGGATGCTGCATGATGTTAGGCAGATATGCCTAAGTAGGGGGCTGCTATTGCTTGCCTCTGAAATGCTAGTTGTCTAGCTGTGGATGGATTTACCACTTTTTGAGTCGCAGGAAACCAAGTGCAAGAAAAGTGTCATATTCCCTATTTCTATGTGTAGCGCTACCCCTGAAGGAGCCGCTGGTTAATTGTTGGGAGCGGCAAATTAAGTTACCCTATCGTTGTCTAGGGGTGTGATGCAGGAACAAAGTAGTGAGCGGTCTAGACAGTCAATAAAGGTTTTTTCCAATACTTTATTTCCAGGCCAACACAGCCAACATCAACTTCAGTTAGGAGAGAAAAGGTTGATGAGAGGAAAGAGGTAAACTTGCGGTGTCAGGCCTGGATGTGAACGGGCAAGCCAGCCCTTAGTAGTAACGATTTGCAACTCGTCGTAGCTTCTGTTAAAAGAGTGGATAGGGCTAGGGCGAATCCTTCCAATGGACTCCAGCCCAGGTCACCGGGAGACAGTAATGCGTACCTGTAGCATCCCGGTCACCAGATCCCCGATTGGTTTGGCGCTCAGCCTGAGATCCACTTCAATGGAGCCTGGAACCCAGTAGGTCACTGGGGTCCTTTTTCGCCTCCGGTTGAGGCTCAGCGAAGCCTGTAAGCTTGGCCAGGAGGGCCATGCCGGTGGGGTTCATAGGTGCGCGCACCCTAAAGGTGGATGCCGCACCCAGCACCGGGACTCCGCAAAGATTTTAGAACACATGACACCTGTCACAGATATACCCCTCCCCAGCATGCCCTGTGAGGGAGGAACTCCTCCAATTGGCTGCTGGGGAAGACTTGCTCTGCCAGAAACCCCGCTGGCGCCCACTGCTGGCCAGAGATGATACCACATCCCTAGAATGCAGACTGGCCCAGGAGACCTTTCTGGAACGACAGAAGTCGCAATTTAGATAAATCATGAATTGGAGCAATGTAACTCTCCCATTCCAACTAACTTTAGCGTAGTGCCCGTACTGAAAGTAAGGGGGCGCTACATATGCTTGTTCCAAGTCATAACTCAGAAGACAATGAAACCATTGCATCACCACTGAAAGCCAGGCAACTAACATAAAGAAACACTTTTTATATCACACAGGGAGAGGAATTCAACTATACCAGCCTCTCCAACTTCAGAAAAATCCCTAGCAGCGTAGCACTCAAGTACCTATCATCGGAACTAGGTGGAGAAAGTGCTACCTTGAGCTTTATGCTAGAGGAGGGCCTGCCCTGCAGTATATGCTGCTAAAGTGGTAACTTATAATACTTCACTCCTCTACAAAGAAAAAGTAAAGATTAGCCCTGTTATTTGGAAATACCAAGCCGCCCACTGCCTTTCAGCTTCTAGTGCAGAAATTACCTGATCCTTATGCCTCGTACACACATACGGGTTTCCCGTCGTGAAAACTGCCATGAGAGCTTTTGGCCGGGAATCCTGACCGTGTTGCTCCATCGCAGTTTTCCCGGCAGGAAAACTGCCGGGAAAAAAAAAGAGAACCAGATCTCTTTTTTCCGCCGGGATTCCTGGCGGTTTTTAAGCTGGCAGTTTTCCTATGGGAAAAGACTGAGGTGGAGCATACACACGGCCGGGTTTCCAGACCAAAGCTCTCATGGCAGTTTTCCTGTCAGGAAACCCTGCCGTTTGTAGGGGGACAAGTAACCCAGCAAGGTTCTTGGTTTTCCTCTCGGGTTTCCCGGGAATGTAAAAAGTCTGCCTGGAATCCTGTATGTGTGTACTATGGATTACAAGTTATTCTTGAATTGTAGGGCATTCTTTGCTTGGGTTGTCTATAATGCATAGGTAAGCCTAACCTTGGTAATTAGATAAAATGGAAGATTGCACAAGGTGTAAGTTTTTATCTTTATTCCTGTCTGCTGCTGTCATTGTTAGGCAAACTCTGAATAACCTAGATATTGAGGCAAGTCAGAGAATAAGGACATGGATGTCAGAAAACTGTGCTCTTTATCATCTCCTTCTTTAATCAGTTAGAATGATGTTATGACTTAACAGACAACAATGAATATCGAGGAATGAATATAGTTAGTAGAAATCCATTTAGCTGCTTAATGCATTGTCTTATCTTTGCCTAGTCCTATAAGAAACGGGCGGCTCGGCACTAGACCGTGGATCACTTGAGTGTCTGTTTATTAAAAGCCAGCAGCTACACTTTTTGTAGCTGCTGAATTTAAATAAACATAAAAAAAGCTGGAACTCCCCTTTAAGAAAATGCCAAGCATTTTCTATATGGTGACTGTGCTGAACCGACAACCTCCTGTGTTTAGAATTAATCAACCTGATCATTCAATCAGCATGAGACCCGGAAGCAAGTGGAGATTATGACTGGACTAGCAATGTTTTCTTCTGTGATTTCGGTGACTTCCACTAATATTGGCCAGGTATGGTATATAGATCGTTACATTGGTTCAAGCTGGACCAGTACAACTATATATCAGTGTTTCTCAACTCCAGTCCTCAAGGCGCCCCAACAGGTCATGTTTTCAGGATTTCCCTCAGATGAAATAGCTGTGGTAATTACTAAGGCAGTGAAACTGATAAAATCACAAAATAATGGAAAGCCTGAAAACATGACCTGTTGAGGCGCCTTGAGGACTGGAGTTGAGAAACACTGCTATAAATAAATCATCCAAAGCTGGACTTCCTCTTTAAGCCGCGTACACACGATCGGTCAAAACGATGAGAGCGGTCTGATGGACCGTTTTCATCAGACCAAACCGATCGTGTGTGGGCGCCATCGGTTATTTATCCATCGGTTAAAAAAAAGCAAACTTGTTTTAAATTTAACCGATGGATACCTAACTGATAGCAAAAAAAAACGATCGTTTGTAGGCACGACCAACAGTTAAAAATCCACGCATTCTCAGAATAAAGTCGACGCATGCTTGGAAGCATTGAACTTCATTTTTTTCAGCACGTCGTCGTGTTTTACGTCACCACGTTCTGACACGATCGATTTTTTAACCGATGGTGTGTAGGCATGACTGACAATCAGTCAGCTTCATCGGTTAACCGATGGAAAAATCCATCAGACCGTTCTCATCGGTTTGACCGATCGTGTGTACAGGGCTTTACCCTGCTTATCCAAAACTGGAAATAAAGGTTTTGGTTATTTAGACATACACACTCACTCAATTTTTTTTTTATAAAGCTCTATCTAAACATTTATCATGATTGTATGAAAAACAAATGTTGCAGCAGTATGTTTAGAAGAAGAACTTCCTTCTAGAGCTAGAAGATGAAAACCACAACCTTGTCTGTTGCATTATGTATAACATTTTGAATATCTGGGGTGCAATGGGAAATCACTGCTTGTTTCAGCAATTAGAGGCAATTGCTTATTTTCTTCAAGGAGATTAGTTTTTTTTTTATTGCTTTCATTTCCTGGACAAGGAGATGTTTAAGGAATTCCAGACATATAACAGACAGTTATCTCACTTTGCATCACTTTTGTAAGTCATGTCTTCTCATTATTGTAAATGTGAATGAACTGGTCACTCAGCACATGTTCACACTGAAAGAAACTGTAAATGCACAACAGGCATTCAAAAATATGATTACCACGGTAATACATTTCACCGCTTCGATATATGTAAGAGTATGGTCTGTTAAATGTCTGAAATAAATAAAAAAGAAAACGGAAAGGCTGACTGCATTTCTAAAATTGGTTGTAAAACTTTTTGTTACTATACAAATGCTCATACTTTTTGTTAAAACCTAATTAAAAAATATTGCAATTAAAAAGAAAACATATGTAGAAAAAATAATTATTTGACCACTTTTTATTTTTTTAGAATAAAGATTTATTCATTTTGAGTACTTGCAGAAAATAGGTACATAAACACAAACAAAGAGAGTAGCATATTGTGGAATGTCATGCAAGACTTATTGGAGTGGACCTGTCATCATCATCATCATCACAAAGACATCTTAAGAAGTTTGTGTGGTTCTGGGATAAAGGAGAAGAGAAACAGGATAGAAAAACACACAGTGAGAACAGTTGCCGAACGAGTTGATGAAGACAAAGGGGGATTGTTTCCATAGTATCCATAGTATCTATCGAAGGGACGTTGGCCGTGAACTTGGTATGCATACACACGGCAGAACATTTTCAGTCAACATTCACCAAATCACGTGTTTTTTCTGCTCTTTACCTCCACCCTTCTTCCTCCACCCACACTTCTGCTATTGTTGTCTGATGTTTAGCATTGGTTCGGAGAATGCGTGTTTGTACTTTGGATTTTAGTCTGATGGATTTGTGTACACACGATCGGATGATCCGACTCAACAAATGTTTTGTCGGACAATTTGAGAGCATGCAGCCAACATTTGTTGTCGGAAATTCCGACAACAATTGTCCGATGTAGCATATAGACGGTCGGAATGTCCGACAAAACACGTCCATCAGACAATTCTTGTCAGAATATTCGATCGTGTGTACGGGCCTTAAAAAATTACTTACAGTATATTTGAACAGTATTTTTATCACTTAAAGTGGAGTTCCACCCATTTCTTTCTGTTTGTCTGTGCTGCATGCCCTAATCTCATAGTGTTCAGAATGGATAATTTTTATTTATTTTGTTGCTTGTAAATACCTTTATTTTGTAGTCCTTCATTACTTCCTCCTCCTTATTAGCCTAGGCTATTAAGTCACAAGGCTATTTGCAAGGGTTTCTGGGATAGGCATCATGTTTCCCAGTAGTCCTTGCAAACCTGACTGAAACCTATTACATTGCTTGTGCAGCACTGAGCATGTGCGAGATATGCAAAGCTGAAATCCAGGAAGTCATACAGTCTGGCTTCATGATGCCCACACTTCAAGATGGCCATGGTCTATTTCTAAACTATCTAAATGCTGTAACAACCTAACAAAACGGACCTTAGTTTACAGACTAACTTTACTAGAATACATTAAGCTTGTGTATTACAGGGGTATTTATATTTAAAAATTGAAATTGTGGGTGGAACTCCCCTTTAAGGCCCGTACAAACTATCGGAAATCCTGGCGAAACAATTGTGCGATGGACGTGTTTTGTCGTATAATCCGAATGTCTGTACGCTCCATCGAACAATTGTTGTCGGAATTTCCGACAACAAAAGTTGGATGTTCATGCTCTCAAATTGTCCGACAACAAATGTGTTCTGTCGGATTATCCAATCGTGTGTACACAAGTCCGTCGGACTAAAATCCAAAGTACAAACACGCATGCTCCGAACCAATTCTAACCATCAGACAACCATCAGCAGAAGTTGCCCAAAGGTTGGCGCTAAAGAACAGAAAATCCAGGTAGTTTTGTGAATGTTGGCCAAAAAAGTTCTGCCGTCTCTATGCAGAACAACGCCCTTCGGACAAAGTTCTATGGATTTGTCCAATGTAAATTCAATCGTGTGTACGAGGCTTAAGCCTTACCTATGTTTGCTGTCCCTCCAAATCACCTCACTGATGATAGTTCTTAAGGCCTCTTTCACACGGGACGGATACGTGATGATCCACCCCGTGAACCTCCGCTTGCTTATCGTGGATTGCTCCGTTGATCCCCACTGAGCCTCCAGGATGACAGGCCAGTCCCCACACACTGTGCAGGGACCGCCCTGTCAGATCTTCGCTCTCCCCTATGGGGGGATGGGATGAACACGGACCATCTGTCCATGTTCATCCGATCCACAGACGGATGGAAAAATAGTGTTTTCCTCCGTCTGCAGAATCGGATGATTGCGGAACCAGGTGAGATCGGGTGTAAGCGGATGTTTATTTAAATAACTACACACCCCTCAAGACTTTAAAGACTTAAAAGAAACAACATTCATTTGTTAGGAATATGGTATTTTTATGAACTTTGGACTGAGGTTTTGGACTTATTCATACACAGTGAGCACCTTGTTTTACACGGTTCAAATTTGTGAGCATTTGTTTAAAGTTGTATTCAGATCTGTATAAATTAGTATTAAGTTAACCAGCTTTCATACCTTTATGAATCAGAGAAATTGTTATATGTTCCCTTTGGTGATAATTTTGATATTACTTTATAGTTCAAGAATTTTATTGGTTTCTTAACATAGTGTAAGAAATAAATTGTTACAGCAAACAAAAAATGATATACTTAAATACAATAGATACTGTATATAAAGGTATCCCTAATAGAAAGGAAGTAGGGAAATGTCAAATAAATAAGATACAAATAATTAATTAAGAAACATAATTAATATTTAACAATTAATACTAATGTTATAATAAGCGACATTGTAAGGAATCACTAAAAAATAAATAAAGAATATTTTAGGGATGTACACATTAAAAGAAATATATAGAAGAAAAAAAAGGAATGTTGGAAACATAAGGTCATTTTGGCGTTACACTTATGAACCGTTAGCGTTGATATTACTTTAGATAATAGGTAATATATACATTGGGTTTTTTTTTTGGGGGGGGGGGGACAAACTAAGCTTTTATTATAGCAATATTGTCTCACAAAAATGATTTATATTTTCTCTATAGACAAAAATATATATTTGTTCATATTTTGACCAGTATTTGTTTGTTTTTGTTTTTTTTCTAAAACAAATAAAAAAATCTGCAGATAAATAATATTTAAGCGGTGAAGCGAAGTGTGGAGTTAATAATTGCTGATTATGGTTGGCTAAGGTTTAATAAGTGGAACAGATAATGGATTCAATAAGATGCTTTAGCTTTACCCCATGATTCAGAGCATTATTTTACTTTACCAATGATCTTGCAATGCTTTGTGTATGCAATCTTGACCATAGAGACTGTGAATAAATGGGCCACAATGATTTGTCTTCTGAAGTCTGACAAGACGCCTATTTTACTGATCATGTTTGAGAGAGTTGCTGAACACAACACTGTTATAGAACCTAGAGAACATAGACAAAGAAAAGATAGACAAATTAAAATTGCAATTTGAAAGCCCTTTAATACAGTTTTTTTTATATAGATTATTTTATTGTATCTGTACAGTTACCAATGTAAGGTCAGACATGTTGGCATAATTTGTTTCCCTGCTAGAAATCTTCCACCACATTTCTAAATATGGTCACCTCAAACAACTGTTCGTGTTTAGGCCTATGGGAAATGTGATAGGCTGTATACACCTCTGGTGCCAACCAGTGTTGTTCATCTTCCTTTAAAAAAGTAACTAGTTACAATTACAAGTTACTTGTCCGAAAAGGTAATTGAGTTAGTGACTCAGTTACTTTATTAGCAAAGTAACTAGTTACTCGGAAAAGTAACTGAGATTTTTTTTTTATATGAACAAAATATGAACTTTGTGCTACTGGCTGAGCTGACAGTGACTGCTGCTGCTGATATTGCTTGTAATTGTAAAGCTTAAAGGACTCCAATTATCTGTCTATAAGCCTGTTATATATTTATAGACAGATAATTGGAGTCTTTTAAGCTTTGAAGCAAGCAACAATATCAGCACAGCCAGCCAGTCGGTCAGCTCAGCCAGCCCAGTAGCACACAGTTCATTCACATCACCACCACCAGACCAGGCAGGCCTTAGACTAGGCCGCTCTCCCCCCCAGTTCCAATCGGCTCCTCACCTGGGACCTGGCTGCGTAGGGGGCAGGGGCCACAGTCGGTCGGACGGTGCTGCTGTCTGCTGGCTTGCGCAGGGCAGGGGCAGCCACAGCGCCACAGTCGGTGTTGCCTGGTGAGGTGAGTCAGTGTGACTTGGCTGCTGGCTTGCTGCTGGCCTCGGACCGGTGGTGTGGTGGAGTGGAGCCTCCGCGGGGGACGGACGGGGGAGATGTTGGCGGCTCCGGGACCGTCAGTGACATTGACACCGTCCGTCCGTCAGTCAGTCACACCCGAGTCCCGACACACGACACGAGTCACGTCTCTCTGAGACTGCAGGCGGCCGCAGGCGGGAGACTCCAGGGGCGTGTGCATGCGCCGCGCCAGCGCCACCCCCTGGCATGGCATGGCAACATGTGATGACAGACAGTGTGACCCGGGCCACCCAATCACAATTCACAATTCACAATGCATTCACAGGCTCCATCCCGCTGGCCCTGAGGAGAAGTTAGACAGACATGACCCCGAACTGCCCCCCGCGCAGCGCACTCAATGTAACTATGGTAACGCTGCCAGGGCCGATCCCAGGCGGGGTGCAACGGGTGCACTGCACCCAGGCGCCAGAGGGGGGGAAGCGCCAAAGTGTGAGGAGCACCGTTTGTTTCCTCAATCTAGTGTGCAGTGTCATTCTTTCACTGCATCACCGGCGCCGCTGTCCCTGTGACAGGCTGCATCTGGCAACAAGGCATGGTGACAAGTGCCCCTCTCTGTTCACTACCCTCTCTCTGAGCCCTCTCTCTGAGCCCCCCTCTCACTCAGCCCCCCTCTCTCACTCAGCCCCTCTCTCAGCCCCACCTCTCTTTTTCAGCCCCACCTCTCTGAGCCCCCCTCTCTGTCAGCCCATCTGTCTGTCCACTACCCTCTCGCTGAGCCCCTCTCTTTCTCTCAGCCCCACCTCTCTCTCTCTCAGCCCCACCTCTCTCTCTCTCAGCCCCATCTCTCTCTCTCAGCCCCCTCTTTGAGCCCCCCTCTCTCTCATCCCCTCTCTCTGTCCGCTACCCTCTCTCTTTCTCAGCCCCTCTCCCTCTCTCAGCCCCTCTCTGAGCCTCTCAGCCCCTCTTTGTCCACTATGCTCTCTCTGAGCCCCTCTCTCTCTCTGAGCCCCCCTCTCTCTCTGAGCCCCTCTCTCTCTGAGCCCCCCTCTCTCTGTCCACTACCCTCTCACTGAGCCCCTCTCTCTCGCTCAGCCCCTCTCTCTCGCTCAGCCCCTCTCTCTCACTCAGCCCCTCTCTCTCATTCAGCCCCTCTCTCTCTCAGCCCCCTCTCTGAGCGCCTCTCTCTCTCAGCCCCTTCTCTGAGCCCCTCTCTGTCCACTACCCTCTTTTTGAGCCCCTCTCTCTCTCAGCCCCCTCTCTGTCCACTACTCCCTCTCTGAGCCCCCTCTCTCTCTCTTAGCCCCTCTCTCTGTCCACTCCCCTCTCTCAGGTGGGGCTGAGAGAGGGGAGTGGACAGAGAGAGGGGCTAAGAGAGAGAGAGAGAGGGCTAAGAGAGGGAGTAGTGGACAGAGAGGGGGCTGAGTGAGAGAGAGGGTAGTTGACAAAGAGAGGGTAGTTGACAAAGAGAGGGTAGTTGACAGAGAGAGGGTAGTTGACAGAGAGAGGGTAGTTGACAGAGAGAGAAAGGGGGGCTCAGAGAGAGAGAGGGGGCTCAAAGAGAGAGAGAGAGGGGGTTCAGAGAGAGAGAGAGAGAGGGTCTCTCTCCCTCTCTCCCTCTCCCTCTCTCCCTATCTCCCTCTCTCTCTCTCCATTTGGTGGGCACTGGTAGGCTATAATTGGTGAGCGATGGTAGGCTGCAATTGATGGGCACTGATAAGGCTGCATTTGATGGGCACTGATAAGGCTGCATTTGATGGGCACTAGTGAGGCTGCATTGATCTTTTGCACCATGTCTGCAGTCTCTGACCATCTCTTGTATAATGTCTGGGGGCTTTTTTTAAACAGACTCCCTAACAGAGGCCCTCTCTGTGTCCACTAGAGAGACCCCCCTCCAGGTCCAATTAGAGTACTATGCTTCTCTTCCTGTATTTTGTTTATTGTTAAGAGATCGTGGGAGGATCCCAGGGTAACGATGACTCCTTATCTCTGTGTTTGAATCGTTGCCTTAGAAACATTTGTAAAGGGGGAGGAGTTAGTAAGGTGACCACGCCCTTGTAGGGGCGCCCTAAAATATTTCTGCACCCAGGCGCCTGTGACCCCAGGATCGGCCCTGAACGCCGCCAATGTAATGGCAACAGTGTTGGCGATGGGGTAAAAGTAATCAGGTAGATTACTAGTTACCCCTTGACGGCCAATCGTTACGTAACAGCGTTTTTTTAAGCGCCGTTACTTACAACACTGGTGCCAACTAATAAAAAAAACACAATGAATGCTAAGGGGTGACTTACCTGAATGAAAATAGCAATTAGACAGAAGCTGTGCTTAGCTGGTTGCATCTGCAGCTAGCTCACAAACATTAGACCCTTCCCCAACTTAGCAGTTTATTGTCTACATTCACCTTTATGAGTCCTTTAATGTGTGCTCTTTTTCTCGCATTGTTAAGAAAACACAATTAGAAAAGTAAGACATAGACTAATTTAAACTAATTTAATTAGACAGAAAATGAACGCCAAGTGTTCTTTATTTGAGGGTCAGTGGAAAGGGCTTTGCTGAAGAGTCTTTATCCTCCTGACTTGGATTAATAATGAGATTAGTGTGCAGCATACATGACCTATTTTCTACACTGCTTTATTCTGTAACATGCCAAGCCAAATGTGCCAAGGTTTACAAATCGAGTAAGACTTGTTAACTGTAAAGTAATACTTATGTATTAATTATTTTCTAAAAATCATAAATAAAGTACTTAGATTGCAACTTCATGTGAACTTATATTAAAGGGGTTGTAAAGGTTAGTTTTTTATTTTCTAAATAGGTTCCTTTAAGCTAGTGTATTGTTGGTTCACTTACCTTTTCCTTCGATTTCCCTTCTAAATGTTTTTATTCTTTGTCTGAAGGAAATCCAGGAAACAAGCCTAGGTCAGGGTGGGCGGCAGGCAAACATAGACAGTAAACAAAGCCAATGTCCTTACACGGGAAGTAAGACACTGTCACAAACTACGGTGAACAGGCAGGGCCGGATTTCCCACAAGGTCACCAAGGCCCTCAGGGCGGCAGTGAGTGAAGGGGCAGCTCTCTTTTCTCTCTTTGCATTCCTTATCTGCTCGCCGATATTTGCTTGCAGAGTGGGCGTTTGCTTTCACGGGAAGCATTGCGGTTGTCTTGAAAACATACAGCCCCACCCCCTGTCACTCTCGCAGGAAGGATCCCAGCAAAAATCTGTCCGCCGGGGTGTCAGGAAGGGGTGGGACCATGCGGCAGTGTGGGCTGCTCATGGCTGGCTGACTGGGATCAAGATGACAGCAGCCGGGGGGGGGGGGGGCTGAGACGAGCTGTCGGGTGAGTGTGTGTCCAGCCTGTCATCGGTGACATCGGAGATCAGACCGTGTAGTGCTGCCTGCTAGAGATCCGCCTATATACAGCCCCACATATCATCCTACACATTGCTCTGTATAGACTTTCTCATGTCCTCTATAGAGTACTGCATACACCGACCGTACAGTGTTCCTGATCATGCCCCATGGAGCTCTGTGACATCTATATATTCTACATGTGACAGAACTATATAATATCTCCGATCATCCCACTATCCCCCATATATACATTCATGTGTCATACTATACATTGTATGTTCTATACAGCAGGGGTCATCAACCCCCGTTCCCCGTCCCACTACCAGGCCGTGGCACTTCTGCAACCGGGCCGCGGGTGCGGGCGGCCGGCAAGAGTAATGCTGGGTTGCCGGTGTCCTGCCGTTAATTGTCCCTCATCGCATAATGCCCGCAGAACACCGGCATGAGAGTGCTGTGTGGATGGGGAAAAAGCGAGCGGGCAAGCAAAGATGACATCTCTCTGCTCCCCCGCATCACCGCTCTTCCGCCCTCAAAGCCAGTGCTCTGTCTGTGTCGGAGATGCGGTGGGGACCAGAGAGATGAAATCATCTCATACTGCCCGCATCACCGCTCTCCTGCGGCTCCTTGCTGTGTGGAACTTAGATTCCTTGTTCAGCCAGCGCAGATTGCCTCAGAACAAGGGAAGAGAGACACACCTAAGCCATGCTTTATTAATCTGGTGACAGGCAACATGGCTAGTGACAATCCACATCTGGTGACAGGCAATGTGGCAGGTGGCAATCAACATCTGGTGACAGGCAATGTGGCAGGTGGCAATCCATATCTGGTGACAGGCAACGTGGAAGGTGGCAATCCACATCTTGTGGCATGGCAAGTGGCATTCCACATCTGGTGACAGGCAACGTGGCAAGTGACATTCCACATCTGGTCACAGGCAACATGGCAAGTGACAATCCACATCTTGTGGCAGGTCATGTGGTAAGTGACATTCCGCATCTGGTGAAAGGCAACGTGGCAAGTGACTGTCCACATCTGGTAGCAGGCGACAGGGGCCACTGATTCTACATTATGGTGAGTTGAACTATTTAATTTAATACTACAATGTAATAATAGAAAAAATGCGCTTCAATCACCCTGACACCATAACAAGCATGGTGCCGGGATGATTGAAGCGCCAACCCCAGCCATTGCCCGTGAAAAATTGTGACCCACCCCCCTCCCTCGGTCCTTGGCATAATTTTCTGCCACGCAGCCGCTCCCTGGTGCCAAAAAGGTTGGGGACCACTGCTATACAGGACATCACAAGATACTTTCTATCATCTCCTATAGAGTACTGCATGTTATACTTCCCACTATCTTCTATATATATTTCTGTGTCATCCTTTACTCTACC
This sequence comes from Rana kukunoris, assembly GCA_029574335.1. NCBI lineage: Eukaryota > Metazoa > Chordata > Amphibia > Anura > Ranidae > Rana > Rana kukunoris. The sequence continues at coordinate 135,470,376 of CM056051.1, forward strand.
CCATTATACTTCCCACTATCCTATATATATATATATATATATATATATATATATATATATGAGAGTGCTCCGGGCGATCTATACACTGTCCTGAATAACTTTTCCTTTACTACCATAATACTTCCCTCTATCCTGTGTGAACCTATACATTATTACTATACAGATAGAGAAATGCTAGAAAAATACGTTGTTGTACGATACTGAACATTACTCTAGACTAGAGTCTATAATAATACTCAGAACTCACCATGATCTTTATATTGTTCCATATGTGAAAGACCCGGCCTTGGAGGGGGAGGGGGGTGTCAGTGAAGGACCCAGCCTTGGGGCGGCAAAGGTAGTAAAATCGGGCCTGTGAACGGGAGTGAACCACAACTGCGGTTAAGGAAAGATTACGGGGGCGTGACCAACTTCCGGTATGTGAGGACGCATCTTTACAGAGCTCCGACTGCACATTGATCCTGCATTATCCTGATGGACTTTTGGCTTTCCTATTTCCCTTCCCACACACCGGAGTAGCTTGGGGAACACACCAGGATCCTGGCGATGGTGAAATATGGTCCCGGAGCGGTTCCCAAGTCCGCGGAGACACTGGCAAAGTTTGCACACGGGGCGACCCAAAATGGCGCCCACTCGGAGCGGCGTGCCTCCTCTGTTCCTCCGGCTCGTAAACCTACTGATGACTAGCCAGATCCGACAGACCCTCTGGCTTCTCCCCTGTCCTCTCCCCAGTCGAATACAGGGGAGGGTGACTCCAGTGAACAACGGGCAGAGCCGTCGCTGCAACAGATAATGGACGACATTAAGAGCTGCCATTCTTCCCTGACATCACAAATTGAGACCATCAGGGTGGACTTTGCTCTCCTTAAGGATGATGTCCAGAAGGTGAGACACGGGGTATCGCAGGCGGAGCAGAGGATTAGCGCGGTGGAGGATGATCTCAACCCCCTGATGGTGAAGGTGAGAGATATGGCGGCGGACCACAAGTCCCAGGAGGCCAAATTGGGGGACATCGAAGATAGAATGAGAAGGAACAACCTATGATTCCTGGGATTTCCAGAGGGGTCGGAGGGGAAGGATCCGGAGGAGTTCTTGCTATCCTGGCTCAAGCAAACCTTTGGTGCTCACAGCTTCTCCAACCTGTTTGCTATAGAGAGGGCACACAGAGTCCCCATGAGAGCTCCGCCCCCGGGGAGATTTCCCAGATTTCCCAGACCCTTGCTAGCCCGCTTCCTGTATTTTAGGGATAAGGAGACCGTTCTACGTAAGGCCCGCAATATGCCTGATTTGCTTTACAACAACAACCGCATTTCCATATTCCCAGATTTTTCGGCGGCCACACAGAAGCAGAGAGCGACTTTCCAGTATGTGAAGCAGCGCCTAAGGGAACGGAGCCTGCCGTACAGCATGTTATACCCGGCCAAGCTTCGGGTGGTGCACAAGGGCCAAACACAATTCTTTATGTCGCCTAAGGAAGCAAACCGATGGCTGGAATCGCTGGGACATGGGTAAGACTTCTGCATGGCCCCTTGATGCCCCTGTCATCTGAAAAGCCTGGGGTGATCTCCCTAGGGATGCGTGACTGTGTCATTTTTCCCTCCCCCCTTTTTTTTTTTTTCCTTTGTTTTTGGATCCTCTGCATGGGAGCGGATGCTCTCTAGGCACCATTGTAGTTTATGTGTTCCAACCACTTTCCTGGACAAAGTGTCTTTAAGACCTACTGCTGAAGGTCCTTCATCTATAGCGGTCATGTTCCTGCTCTACGTGAACTCACATACTTAACCCTAAGTTTTCCTGCCCAGCCGGTGCAGGAAGAATACCCCCCTCTTAGGGAGACATTTTCTGCTTACTGTTTTGGGGTGAAGCCTGTGGGATGTTCGGGGCTGCAGGCAGGGTGGGGGGACAGGGAGTTAGGATCCGTGTTTCTGAATCCGGGACAGTTTTTGGTTTTCTTTTTTTGGACCTTTTGTTTTTTTCTTTTTTTTCTTCATTGTTCAAATTTTTTCACATACCTGCCGAATTTCTGCGGTCCAGAGGCCCTGGTCCTCCATTGCATATGTTTATCCAGCAATGTGTTTATGTATATGAGAATGTATGCCTTCTACTTGCTTATAGTGCTGTGGGCTTGAGGGTGCCGTTGTTGCTCCGCCAGGGGGATCCTCCACTGTCACCCCATCCTGCTGCGGGGGGCCCTGGGGGTTCCCCCTTTTTCTGTAGGTTCCGGGATGCAGACCCTTAATCTATTGTCCTGAAATGTGCGGGGACTAAACTCTAAGATTAAACGGGCCCTGGTGTTCAAATATATCATAAACGTAAGCCACAGGTAATATTTCTCCAGGAGACGCATCTGGTGGGCTCCAGGACACTGGCGCTCCATAAGGCCTTTGTTGGCAGGGCATTCCACTCCACATATTCTAATTACGCCAGGGGGGTCTCGGTTCTTGTCTGTAAATCGCTGTTATTCACAACCAAGTCTGTGAAACTGGACCCCTTGTGCAGGTATGTGGCCCTGGTGCTGTGTATTAATAACCAGATGTACACCTTTGTGGCGGTCTACATGCCGCCCCCGTTTACAGTTGGAGTGTGGGATGCGATGATGGCGGAGGTGGTTCAGATAGCAGAGGGACCAATTATTTTGGCCGGGGATATGAATGCTGTGTTATCTCTAGATAAGGACAGGTTTGGGATGGCGGCTGGGAGGGGGTCACCTTTGGAGGCCTGTGTGAAACACTATGATTTGGAGGAGGCCTGGCGATGGAGGCATCCTGATACTAAGGCATACTCGTGCTTCTCTTCCACCTTTAACACCCTCTCTAGATTGGATATGTGCTTTGTATCCACTGAACTTCTTCCTAGGGTAATGGGAGTGCAATATCTGCCAAGGGCCATCTCTGATCACTCCCCTCTGCTTATTACTATTGATATGGAAAGACCCCGAGGCTATGCATTATGGAGACTGAGCCCTCTGTGGCTCAAGGAGGAGTGTTTTGAGCGGTCCATTGCCAGGTCCATTAACACCTTCTGGTTGGAAAACAGAGGGGAGGTGCCGGTGGGAGTCACTTGGGAGGCGTTTAAGGCTTCGCTTAGGGGAGTGGTTGGGGCTGAAGTAAAACAGTCCCAGTCTGATAGGGAGTGGAAGGTCAGGGAGGCCGAGCAGGTAGCCGCTGAGGCGGAGGTTAACTATATAAAAAATCCCAACCCTGATACCCATAGGATATGGAGAGAGAATATGCACTTGGATTTGGTCCTGGTAGAAAAAACGCAGAAAAAATTGCTTTACCAAGCCCAACGTGTATTTGAATTTGGGGACAAAAACAGTAAGTTGCTGGCCTACTTGGCCCACTCGCACCAATCGCCAACATCTATCCCACGAATATATGATGCCCAGATGCAGCTATGCACATCACAGGCGGAAATAGCTGAAGCCTTTGTGGCCTTTTATTCTGATCTCTACACCTCGAGAGTTAACTATGACAGGGAGATAGTATCTGGCTCCAATACCTCTCCTGGAACTTTCGGGGGGGGGGGGGTGGCGGAAGACTTGGATGGCCCTCTCACGGTTGACGAGGTAATCTCGGCCATGAGTTCCTTGAACCCGAACAAGACCCCGGTTATGGACGGGTTTCCTGCAGAATGGTACACCACATATGCAGAAAGCCTGGCTCCCCAACTACTCAAAATGTATATGGACGCATATAGGAGGGGGGTGCTACCTGAGTCCCTACGAGAAGCGCTTATCCCCAAGCCGCACAAGGATCTTGATTTTTGTGAATCGTACCGACCGATCTCCCTAATTAATGTAGACGCTAAAGATTTAGCCAAACTATTGGCCGAACGACTGAATAAGGTGATTGCGTCGGTTATACATCGTGATCAGACGGGATTCATACCGGATCGCTCGACGGCTATCAATCTGCGTCGTCTTTTCACTATCCTACAAACTGAGGGACCCACGCCGGATACTCGGGTGGTGATGTCCCTTGATACGCATAAAGCGTTTGATTCCATTGAATGGCCATATCTGGTGGCTGTCCTTAAGCGGCTGGGGTTCGGTCCTAGATTTATAAAGTGGGTTTAGATACTGTATGCCGACCCGAGGGCCAGGATCAGGGTTAACAATACAATCACGGATTCATTCAGCATTGCGAGGGGCACTCGACAGGGGTGCTCGTTGTCGCCGCTGCTATTTGCCCTGGCTATAGAGCCGCTGGCGGCTCTGCTGAGAGAGGATGGGGGTGTTCGGGGGTGTGCGGTTAATGAGCTGGAAGAAAAAGCATTCCTATATGCGGATGACATGCTTGTATACCTGTCCGACACGGAGGGTTCGTTGCCCAGGGCCCTGGATGTTATCTCAGAGTTTGGCCAGTTCTCGGGATTTAAGGTGAATTGGAATAAATCTATTCTCTTCCCTTTTGATCCTGCATATGTCCCGAGGTTGCCCCCGGGGGCCCCCCTGAAGATAGTCTCTAAATTTCGATACCTGGGAGTGGAGGTTCAGTTGCCGATCCATACTTACGTAGCTAATAATTTAACCCCCATGAGGGTGAGATTGAGGGACAGCCTGCAGTCCTGGGCTAAGCTGCCACTGGGTCTCCTGGGCCGCATTAACGTGTTTAAAATGATTTACCTGCCCAGGTTCCTGTACCTGTTTTGGCATGCACCGGTCTACATCCCCAAGAAGTGGTTCACGGGAATTAATAAGATGATCTCTGCGTTTCTCTGGGGACCTAAGCCCGCTAGAGTGGCGCTGGACAAAATGTATTTGCCTGTACGGGAGGGGGGATTGGCCCTACCTAATCTGCAATGTTACTACCTGGCTGCCCAACTCACACATGTGCTCTGGTGGGGGTTCCCTAACCTAGACATCGCCTCAGTGGCGACACAGGCGGCTCTGGTTCATTCATATGAGGGACTCCTTAATGTCCTCTATAGGAATGGCCCATACCCAGAGCAGGGAGCAGGTCTGTTGAAACTGTCGTACAAAATCTTCCATACATGTAATGTCAGGGTAGGTGGGACGGCTCTGGAGAAATCCCCCAATGCTCCTTTGTGGCATAATCCCCAACTTCGTGAGATATTTCAGGTACCAGATGGGTCGTGCTGGGCTGCGTATGGGGTTAAGTACGCCCATCAATTATTTAGAGACGGGGTCTTTAGGACATTTGTGGATTTGAAATCGGAATATGGGGTCCCCAATACATTCTTTTTTCGGTACCTTCAGCTGCGCCATGCGGTGAACACCCAGTATGGCGGGGGGGTGGTGGCGCTCTCCCCTTCTACAATGGAAAAGATACTAACTGATGGGGAACATGCACAGTTGATTTCAAAATATTATTTTTTGCTGTTGACATCATCTTCTCCTAGAATGAGGAGGGTGCTGTCCCAATGGCAGGCAGATATACCGTCCCTCACAGAAGATGCGTGGTCAGAGGCTCTGGACACGCTGGTGCCCTTGATGATTTCAGCTAGAGACAAGTTGACTCAGTTCAACTATCTCCATAGGATTTACTATACTCCCAAGCGTCTACACAAGATGGGTAGAAGGGATTCATCAAACTGCCCTCGCTGCCACACTGCGGAGGGTGATTTCTTTCATATGATATGGCTATGCCCCCGGGTGGTGAGCTTCTGGAGGGAAATATTAAAATTTCTGGAGGATACTATGGAGCTTCCGAACATTTACTCCCCGGCCAGGTGTCTCCTTGGGAATCTGGAAGAGGAGGAAATCTCGAATTCACAGAAGAATCTGCTTAGAATATTGTTTTGCTACGCTAAGAAAGCAGTGGCCCTTAAATGGAGGAGTCCGTCACCCCCGTCCCTACAGGAATAGGTGGTCCTGGTAAACAGAGCCGTGCCGATGTATAAATTGACCTACATTGCCAGGGGGTGTCCTAATAAATTTGATAACGTATGGGCTAGATGGGTGGAAAGGGTATCAGGAGAAGAGGCGGTGGCATTAAGATAGGCACTAGAGAGGCGGTTGGAGTGGTGGGCAGAGGCCTGTAACCAAGTTGGGCACTGGATGGTTTAAATAATATGTACAACGGAGGTGTGGTGAGAGGCAGGTGGTAGTTTTCCATTATGATTTCTGTTTATGGTTCATGTTTTTTCTGTTTTTCTCTTTTAATTTTCAACATGCAGTGTATCTTAAGATTTGAGCTGAAAACTATATGATTCTATGATTAGCGACTGATGTACTTGTCGTATATTGTACGAAAATGTGTACTGTGTTATATCCTTGTATGATACTACCAATATGTACAATAAAATTTACCCTTTAAAAAAAAAAAAAGGAAAGATTACAATGCACTTCTCTATGTTATGTGAAATTTCAGTACTGGACCCCAGGCGTCACTCCAATCAGAGAAAAGGAGTTTGGGGGTTCACTACATCATCTCTCTCACATATAGGAATGCGTTGAGCTATTAAGGGAGGAGGTATTACAACATGCCTCCAACCGCTAGCATAGAAAGATTATAAAAGTGAATGAGCACAACTACATTAAAGATTCCAATGCACTTCACTATGCAAGTGATTATCAGTACGAGACCCCAGGCGTCACTCCAATCAGAGAACAGGAGTTTGGGGGTTCTCTACATCATATCACTTTACATAAAGGAATGCATTGGGCTACTAAGGCAGCAGGTATAAGATACCTTCACCCTTAGCAAGAAAAAGTTAGAGCGAACATGTTCAGTACTTTAGGGCACAAGCCCAAATATATTTACAAACACATGTCAAGCACGTAGCATATGAGAATACTGTCTGCAACTAGCATTTGCATGAGAGAGGTAAATATAGCTCAGATTGTTTGAGAGTGTATGTCACTTTAAGATATTACAGAGCTGTCAAGTGAAGGCCCACTAAGTAAACTCAAGCAGCAGGATACTATTAATTATACCAGATCACAATACAGCACTTGTAAGGGGTATATAAAAATTAAGTCATTCTAGAGCAGTAATAGTACTTATCCGTTTTCAGGGATGAGTGTTTTCCAGTAAGCTAGTAGCAGCCTTGGGGTTCTGTAGTACGGGGAGAGGTAAGTGTAAACAAACCTTTCCTCGTTCTTCCTAGTGTGACTGCCACTGATCGTCTGTTCCCTGTCATAAGGAACGACGATCAGTGACGTCACGCGCAAAGCCAAACAGTAGTAATCACTCCCTAGGAAACACTTAACCCCTTCATCGCCCCTACAGATTAACCCCTTCACTGCCAGTGTCATTTTAATATTTTCATAATAATTTCATAATGTCATAATTTCATAATGTCGCAGTCATGATAAAAATTGCAAATCGCCGCCATAACTAGTAAAACTATTCCCTATTTCTTTCTCGTACATCACGGGACACAGAGCGGCATATTCATTACTATATGGGTTATATGGAGTACCTTCAGGTGTGGACACTGGCAATCTCAAACAGGAAGTCCCCTCCCTATATAACCCCCTCCCCTAGAGGGAGTCCCTCAGTTTTTTCGCCAGTGTCTTAGGTGTTGGTCACGGAATAGCTTTGCTCCACATCCTTGGGATTAAGGGCGGGCTAACCGGATCTGTCCAAGGAGCCTCAGTGCCAAAGTGGACAGTACCCGGGCCCCAAACCGTGGGGTTTTGCCTATAATGCTCCTCTTTGGAGGGCTGGACCCTGGGCCCAGGACTTGGAGTTTGTAAAAACCATAAGTTCCTGTTTGCCAGGGTGCTATATAGGTCCAGGACAGTGGGTACCTTCATAGGACCCCAGGGCCTGAAGGTCTACTACGCTACCCACGGAGATGGGAGAAGATTAGATCAGTTTGCTGGACAAACATCCTGCAGCATGGAGCAGGTAAGGGGGAGCCTGCGGGACTTGGTTCGACAGCAGGCTCTCCGGGGTAACCTAAAAGGGGGGACAGCCTAAGTATGCTCTGCATGGGCAACCTTGCTCACTATGTCTAAGAGAGACAGGATGACACCTTTTTCCCCCATCACTAGGTTCCCCTGTCTAAGAATGTGTTGCTAGCTAACCTGCTGCTTTCTTCCTAGGACTAGTAAGGATCCCTAGGGGCCTTTTGGAGTCCTACCTGGCCGGGGGTTTGAATCTGCCGCCTGTTTCTGCAGTCCTGGGTCTCCAGCAGCGCGGCTCCTCCATGTTCCTCCTGGTCCGGCATACGCGCGCGCGCGCGTGCGCGCGCACGTCTTATAGACGTTTTTCGCGCCGTTCAGACAGGAGGGCGGGGGGGGGCGTGCCTGCGGCGTCATACAGGGGCGCGCCTTGTGCTGTTATAGATCAGCAGGCAATTTCAGTGCTCAGTCTGAGGCTGATTTCAGAAGGAGAGGACGCAGAGCGGCAGAACAGTGACTCCCGGTGGCGGAAGAGGGGTAGTACATGCTGGACTTTGTTCCAATGCCTTTTTTGTTAAGCCAAGAAATCCCCCTTTTTGCATACAGGTTGGAGGCTGGCAAACTAAGTTTGGGGTCACTGTATGTTTCTAAAAAAGAAAATATATATAATATATATTTAGAAAAAAAAAAAAAAAAAAGAGCATTTACCCCATGGAGGAAAGATTCTCCAAGAGGTGGAGGCTCCCAATAGTGGATGCAACCATCTCATGTGTGAATAAATCACTAACTTGCCCGGTGGAAAACATACGTATGTTTAAAGATCCGGTTGATAAAAGGTTAGAGACACTTTTAAAAGCATCCTTTGCTACGGCAGGAGCAGTGGTACAGCCAGCTGTGGCTGCAATTGGTGTTTGTCAGGCGTTAAAAGACCAGACAAAAGAAATGTTAAAGGACATGCCTACCCAACAAGCAGAAGAGTTTTCTGACATTCCCAGAGCTCTGTGTTTTGCTGTAGATGCTATAAAGGATTCCATCCAGCAAGCCTCTCGTTTATCACTATTTTTGGTGCACATGAGAAGGCTCTTATGGTTGAAGAACTGGGCGGCGGAGCCCCCATGCAAAAAGCTTCTGGCAGGGTTTCCCTTCCATGGAGGACGACTCTTCGGAGAGGATCTGGATAAATATATTCAGACTATTTCAAATGGCAAGAGTACCCTTTTACCGGTCAAAAAGACATTCCGGGGTCCTACATTTAAAAGGCAGCTCTTTCCTGTCTCGGGGCCCTCAAATTCCAGGCAGTATCGACGGCCGCCTGCACGATCCAACGTTAACAGTAGATCGCAGGGACAGGCCCCTGGGGGTAAGAGGCCATGCTATCGCAAGCCGACAAAGACAGCCCCTAAGTCTGCCTTATGAAGGGGCGCCCCCACTCTCGCGGGTGGGGGGAAGGCTTGGTTTCTTCTCAGAAGTTTGGGAAGCCAAAATCCCCGACAAATGGATCCGGGCATCTGTAACCACAGGCTACAGACTGGAGTTTCTAAGGTATCCTCCGCCTCATTTTCAAGAATCAAGGCTACCAAGGGATCCAGCAAGGAAGGCATCATTGCTGGCAGCTTTGGATCACCTGCTCTACCAGGACGTAATAATAGAGGTGCCAGCCCAAGAGCAAGGGCTAGGTTTCTATTCCAATCTCTTTGTCATACCAAAGCCCAACGGCGATGTCAGGCCAATCTTGGACATAAAGAGGTTAAACGGTTACCTAAAGGATCGTTCCTTCCGGATGGAATCCATCCGGTCAGCAGCCGCCGCGCTTCAGAAAGACGATTTTCTGGCCTTCATAGACATAAAGGATGCTTACCTTCATGTACCAATCTTTCAGTCGCATCAAAGATTTTTACGCTTCGCGGTGGGGCAGCGACACTTCCAATTCAGGGCGCTCCCCTTCGGGCTGGCCACGGCCCCCCGGGTATTCACGAAGATCCTAGCCCCAGTTCTGGCCAATTTAAGGATCCAAGGGGTCACAGTCCTAGCATACTTGGACGACCTTTTAATCATAGATCACTCACGACCGGGTCTGCAAAAGGCAGTAAACCTCACGGTTCGGTACCTCGAAGAATTCAGCTGGGTCCTAAACCGGGGAAAGTCAGCGTTCCAGCCTACAAAGCAGTTGGAATACCTCGGCATGAGGTTAGACACAGAACAGCAAAGAGTGTTCCTGCCCCTGGTAAAGATCGAGGCTATCAAGGGGTTGGTTCAGTTGGTTCTAAACAAGAAAAAACCAACTATTCGCCTGTGTATGCGATTACTAGGCAAGCTAGTGGCCACGTTCGAGGCAGTACCATACGCTCAGATCCACACTCGCGTCCTACAGGCAGCCATTCTAGCAGCCTGGGGCAAGAGGGCACATGCCTTAGAGTCCCCTTTGACGCTATCATCAAGGGTCCGACAAAGCCTGGCCTGGTGGTGGAACCCCCAGAATCTTCTAAAGGGAAAATCCTTCAGCCCTGTTGTCTGGAAGGTAGTTACCACAGACGCCAGCCTGGCAGGCTGGGGGGGCGGTCTTCGAGGGGTCCTCTCGCCAGGGAACTGGGGTGAAAGCAGAGAGGCAGCTCCCCATCAATATCTGGGAGATCAGAGCTGCTCGCCTAGCCCTTCTGGCATGGACCTCCAGATTAAAGGGGTTCCCGGTGAGAATCCAGTCAGACAATGCCACGGCGGTGGCATACATAAACCACCAAGGGGGAACCAGGAGTCGGGCCGCTCAGAGGGAGGTGAGCTTGATTTTTCAGTGGGCAGAGGTTCATGTACCCTGCATTTCGGCGATATTCATTCCCGGAGTGGACAACCTGCAGGCAGACTTCTTAAGTCGCCAGAGTCTGTCGCCAGGGGAGTGGTCTCTGCATCCCCAGGTCTTTCAGACAATCTGCCAGAGGTGGGGAATGCCGGACGTAGATATAATGGCATCCAGGTTCAACAAGAAACTAGACAGGTTCGTGTCTCGAACGAGGGATCCTATGGCCTGCGGAACCGATGCGTTGGTTTGCCCTTGGCATCAATTCAAACTTCTATATGCATTCCCTCCGCTACAGTTACTCCCTCGCCTGTTGCGCAAGATCAGAGTGGAGCACAAGCCAGTCATTTTAGTAGCTCCGGCTTGGCCCCGGAGGACTTGGTACTCACTAGTCCTGAAGATGGCAGTGGGAGACCCTTGGACTCTTCCTCTACAACCAGACCTACTCTCACAAGGCCCGATCCTCCACCCTACATTACGGCGTCTAAATTTGACGGCCTGGAGGCTGAATCCCTGATTCTCAGGGGTAGAGGTCTGTCTAGGCAGGTAATCCCTACCCTGATTAGGGCTAGAAAGCCGGTCTCCAGGGTGATTTATTACAGGGTGTGGAGGAACTACGTAGGCTGGTGTGAATCCAAAAGATGGAATTCCCGCAAATATACTATTGATAGGGTGTTAAGTTTTCTCCAGCTAGGAGTGGATAAAGGCCTGGCACTAAGCACAATCAAGGGACAGATCTCAGCTCTGTCAGTGTGGTTTCAGAGGCCGCTGGCCACCCACTCGCTGGTAAAGACCTTCTTACAGGGGGTCTTGCGTATTAATCCTCCTGTCAAGTCACCACTTTGTCCATGGGACTTAAATCTTGTTCTGTCATCCCTACAGAAACAACCTCTTGAGCCGTTGGCTGAGGTACCTTGATTTTACTGACTAGAAAGTCGGTATTTCTGATCACCATAGTTTCGGCCAGGAGAGTATCGGAATTGGCAGCCTTATCTTGTAAAGAACCATATCTCATTTTGCATAAGGATAGGGCGGGGTTCCATCCTCATCCTTCCTTTCTACCAAAGGTTATATCCAGTTTCCACCTGAACCAGGATGTGGTACTTCCATCCTTCTTCCAAAACCCACCTCTAGAAAAGAGGGGTTGCTGCATACGTTGGATATTGTCAGGGCCGTAAGGGCCTATCTTAAAGCTACAGAGAAGGTTCGGAAAACAGATGTGGTGTTCGTTTTACCGGAAGGGCCCAAGATGGGTCAGGCAGCCGCTTGATCCACCATCGCAAGATGGATTAAACAATTAATTGTTCGGGCCTGCGGTTTGAAGAGGTGCCTCCTCCTTTGTCGGTAAAGGCCCATTCTACCAGGGCCAGGGGCACCTCCTGGGCAGCACACCATCAGATCTCTATGGCTCGAATATGCAAGGCAGCAACGTAGTCATCAGTCCACACGTTTACAAAATTTTATCAAGTGGACGTAAGAAGGAATGCGGATACAGCCTTTGGGCAGTCAGTACTACAGGCCGCGATTCAAGCTCCTCGGGATCTGAGGGGGCTCCCTTGATTTGATTTGAGATTTACATTTCTCGTTTAAGTTGGATTTACTAGTATCTGAGTATACCTCTAAAATTAAATCCTTCTTTGGAAGATGTCTCCCTCCCCTCATTAAAGCATTGCTTTCGGACATCCCATATAGTAATGAATATGCCGCTCTGTGTCCCGTGATGTACGAGAAAGAAAAAGGGATTTTTAAATACAGCTTACCTGTAAAATCCTTTTCTTGGAGTACATCACGGGACACAGAGCTCCCACCCCTCTTTTGGGTGACCATTTTGGGAGGCATACTGCTTGCTACAAAACTGAGGGACTCCCTCTAGGGGAGGGGGTTATATAGGGAGGGGACTTCCTGTTTGAGATTGCCAGTGTCCACACCTGAAGGTACTCCATATAACCCATATAGTAATGAATATGCCGCTCTGTGTCCCGTGATGTACTCCAAGAAAAGGATTTTACAGGTAAGCTGTATTTAAAAATCCCTTTTTTGTAGGCGCTACAACTTTTGCGTAAACCAATCAATAAACGCTTATTGCGTTTTTTTTTACCAAAAATATGTAGAAGAATACGTATCGGCCTAAACTGAGGAAAAATATTTTTTTTGGGATATTTTTGGGGGATATTTATTATAAAAAAAGTAAAAAATATTGATTTTTTTTAAAATTGTCGCTCTATTTTTGTTTATAGCGCAAAAAAATAAAAACTGCAGAGGTAATCAAATACCACCAAAAAAAGCTCTATTTGTGGAGAAAAAAAAGGATATAAATTTTGTTTGGGAGCCATGTCGCACGACCGCACAATTGTCAGCTAAAGCGACGCAGTGCCGAATCGCAAAAAGGGGCCTGGTCCTTTAGCTGCATATTGGTCCAGGGCTTAAAGCGGAGCTCCACCCTAATTTGAACATTACCTTAATATTACTGCCGATATTAAAAAAGCTTAAAATGGATGTTTTTTATTTTTAATATGTGTACAGTACCTTTACATTCATGAGCCTTCCGGTGAGCACAACTGTGGGTATTCTTCGGGCATGAAGTCACTTCCCGTACCACGCAGTGTGCTCTGGGAGCTTCTCTCATAGCTCAGAGTGTGAAGTGCGGAGCTGTAAGAGCAAATATCGCGCGATTTGTAAACCAGGAAGTGACGCGTGGTGCGAGTCCGATCTATCAAAGTGAGTTGTCTTGTTAGATGAGCCTGTGTTTACATCACCGCAACAAGGAAGTGCCCACAATTAAAATGGCAATGGCATGAACAAGAGATGTTCCCACCTATGGCCAGAATAACAAAATGTCCACATGACAGATGCCTTTGGCCTTTGCTTTACTAAATAAAATGTGAAAGTATTTACAAGCAATTCATTTAACATTCCGAATGGAGGCAGCAAATCCTAAAAACTAAAGGCAAAACTTTTTTTTAGTTTAGGATAGGGTGGAGAGGGATTAGAACACCTGTCGATTTTTATTGCTGTCAGGCCGCGTACACACGATCAGTTCATCCGATGAGAACGGTCCTAAGGAACATTTTCATTGGTTAACTGATGAAGCTGACTGATGGTCTGATGTGCCTACACACCATCAGTTTAAAATACGATCGTGTTAGAACGCGGTGGCGTTTACGTGTTTTAACTCAACGACGTGCTGAAAAAAACAAAGTTCAATGCTTCCAAGCATGCGTCGACTTGATTCTGAGCATGCGTGGCCTTTTAACTGATGCTTTTGCATACTAACGATCGGTTTTGACCCATCGGTCAAGCATCCATCGGTCAAATTTTATAGCAAGTTCTCTTTTTTTTGACCAAAGGATAACTGACCGATGGGGCCCACACACAATCAGTTTGGACCGATGAAACGGTCCTTCAGTCCGTTTTCATCGGTTTTGTGTACGCGGCCTTAGGAAGATTACCCCTCTCTATTTTTCCTGTTTACCATTACCATTGAAAGTGAAAGTAAAAGAAAATCCCAAATTTTGGGTTGTCCCCAGAAAAGTAATAGAGGGAAACATTTCCGATGGGGACACTAGTTTTGGTGACCTGTGAATGCCCAAGAAATTTTTGGCTATGGGGCAGGACGAGAAGGGAAATCTCCACAATGGGACACAGATGATGAAAAGAAATCTGACAGGGGTTATAACCCTGCCTTGCTTTATCTAAAATGAAAAAAAAATGGTTTGCCTATACTTTTAAGCCCTGTACACACGATCGGATATCTGATGGAATCTAATCCGGTTGTTTTTTTTCTTCGGATATCCGATGAAGCTGACTTTTATCAGTCTTGCCTACACACCATCGGTCAAAAATCCGATCGTGTCCAAATGTGGTGTTCAATGCTTCCAAGCATGCGTCGACTTGATTCTGAGAATGCGTGGATTTTTGACCAATGGAGTTCCATACAGACGATCAGATTTTTCTATCGTTTTTTTTTTTCTGTAGGAAAAATTATAAACAGGTTCTATTTTTTTACGCAGATGGAAATAAAACCGATGGGGCACACACAAGATCGGTTTGTCTGATAAAAACAGTCCATCGGTCGGTTTTCAGCAGACAAACCGATCTTGTGTACAGGATTTAAGTCCAGAAAAGGAAAAGCAATGTAGTAGTAGAGGAAAGACTTGGGCCATCCAAGTGTCCTATCACCCCTCCTAGGTATGAGAGTAGTCCTAAAGCATAATCCTTAGCACATGGCAGCCCTGGCTTACCCCAAAGGGAGCAGCCTCCTAACTAGGCCTTTTATCTAGGTTCCCATGATGAATTCCTGTCCTGTTCCCATCAGAGGGTCCTGTTCCCATCAGAGGGTCCTGTTAATCCTTCTGAGTCTGGCTACTAAAACTATTGAGAGCTTCCCACCTAAACCATTTTTATGGTGCCTGTCTACTGGTAGGGGCAGAGTATAAGTTTCCTTAACCCATAGGATTCCAGGGACTATCTCACTGTTATGCATTGCTATTCTGTGAACTTTCATGCCTGCATCATTCACTTCAGTATCGCAAGTACCTTGATGATGTTATGCATTGCTATCCTGTGAACTACCATGCCTGCATCGTTCACTTCAGTATCGCAAGTACCCTGATGTTGTTATGCATTGCTATTCTGTGAACTTCCATGCCTGCATCGTTCACTTCAGTATCACAAGTACCCTGATGATGTTATGCATTGCTATTCTGTGAACTTCCATGCCTGCGTCGTTCACTTCAATATCGCAAGTACCCTGATGATGTTATGCATTGCTATTCTGTGAACTTCCATGCCTGCGTCGTTCACTTCAATATCGCAAGTACCCTGATGATGTTATGCATTGCTATTCTGTGAGCTCTCATGCCTGCATCGTTCACCTCACTATCGCAAGTACCCTGATGTTGTTATGCATTGCTATCCTGTGAACTGCCCTGCCTGCTGAGTTGTGTATGCTAACTATACCAGGAATTACTGCAGCCATAGTCTCTCTATGTTTGGTACTTCTAATAAGGATCCTGCCATGATCTCTACATTCTAAGTCACCAAGTATAAACGGAAGCCTTTCATGCCTATGTACCTCCTTCTCAAATGTTACTGTGTGCACATATACTGCCTATTACTTTGAGGACTTTGCTATTAAGTTTATTTACATGCCACGCATGCTCGGCTACTTCTGCATTTAACTACATGCCACACATGCTCGGCTACTTCTGCTTTTAACTAGAACCTGGTCTGTAGTTTCCAAGTATTAGTGGAATGCTGCTTTCACGCCATTCCCTCAACACTGCTGCACTGCGACCAGTCCTTTACTCTGGAGGCTTGTGGTGCTAATACTACTTACCTTGCTATTAGTATTCATGCAACCTCACTCACCAGGGTATCACCCTAGTGACCCTATTGAGCCTGAACTAGTATCAGTTCTACCTGGACTTTATATTTATATTTATATTTGTTTTCACTGGAATATGCGCCATGTTTCTTGACTGAGACTGTGATGCTAGGATTCCAAACTCTCTGCACACAAGAGAGTGAAACCTGGGTCCGAAACTGAGAAGTCTCCGCAGTTGAGATCCAAATTCTCTAATCATATTCGGCGTAACGTTACAAGAAGCTGAGGGTAAAGGTGATGGACTGGTCAAGCATGTCTCCAGACCGAAACCCTATTGAGCATATGTGGAGAATCCTCAAATGGAAAGTGGAGGAGCACAAGGTCTCTAACATCCACCAGCTCCGTTACATTGTCATGTTGTGATGTTGTCATGGAAGAGTGGAAGAGGACTCCAGTGGCAACCTGTCAATCTCTGGTAAACTCCCTGCCCAAGAGGATTAAGGCAGTGCTGGAAAATAGGGGTGACCAAACAAAATATTGACACTTTGGGCCCAATTTGTACATTTTCACTTGGGGGTGTACTCACTTTTGTTGCCAGTGGTTTAGACATTAATGGTTGTGTGTTGAGTTATTTTGAGGGAACAGCAAATTTACACTGTTATACAAGCTGTACACTCACTACTTTACATTGTAGCAAAGTGTCATTTCTTCAGTGTTGTCACATAAAAAGATATACTGTAATAAAATATTTACAAAAATGTGAGGGGTGTACTCACTTTTATGAGATACTGTATATACTGTTAAGTATACACCGATTAGCCATAACATTATGACCAATGAAGAAATGACTGCACATCGATAGAAATAAAAATGCTGTTTATTGATCACCAAAAGGACATTAAAGGACACAACCCACAAGTCTTGTAGACATGTTTCACACAGCACAATTGTGCTTAATCATTACTATTAAGCTGTGTGAAACACGTCTACAAGACTTGTGTGTTAGTGTCCTTTAATTTGGGTGATCAATAAACGGCATTTGGATTTCTATTAATGTGTAGCCATTTCTTCTTCAATCCATATACCCACGGAGGTGGGCCAGGTGTAGGACTTGACCAGAGTTCCTATCAAGCATAGCTTATTCACCTGGAGCGGCGAGTTCTTTATTCCTATTAGGAAAAGGGAGTTGACTGTAGATTTTGGGCAATATGAGATTTCATTTACCAAAGTCATTATTTGCAAATTATAGCACTCCAAACTTCAAGTCTTCCAGGATTTTTTTTTTTTTGAAGCACTTGAAGATACAACCTTGCAGGTCCCTTCTTTACATCTCTTTCATTGATGTACTTCAAACATTTAAAATGAACAATTAATATGTTTTAATATTTGTGTAATATTCTGCTTTAAATCCATATTCTGAAGGTGGTGCAAAAGACATTCAAATTAATTAAGTTTCTTATCTAAACATAAAGGCAAAATAATGTATCACAATGAATTTTTCCACAACTATACACTTGACAGACGTAAAATAATATAATATGACACAAGCCAAAATTTTGTCTAAATAGTGTTTATTGTCAAATTATGTGCAAATATTTTCAAAATATTTTAAATATACATATTACTTGGAAGAAAAACACTGTGAATTATTTTACATGAAAAAAGGATCATTAATCAAAGTCACTGCTACAAAAACACAGTTGATCTTTGCCATGCTATAGAAAATATATCAACCACTCAACTCTGTTAACATAAACACTGAATTTTAATAACTGTGAAATCATAGAAACATGGAGCTGCCCAGCAACTCCTTTACAAGGCAATACCAATAAAGTAGGTTGTAGATGTAAATGCTTTTCTATAAAATGAATAAAAAATAATTTTTAAAAAGTCTACATAGTGACTTTAGCGGTGAAATGAATTGCCTATAGATCTGGTGTATTTGCTTTGGTTACTGTTACCAGGTTAGATATAGGATATCAGTCTATAAACCCCCAAATACTAAATTCATTCAATAACCAAGTTGATATAAACTTGCTGGAGATTGATCTTGATGCTAAAGAAGCCCTGGAAGTAATAAAACTGAAATTATTTTTAAAACCACTGTTATTTCTTTATTGTTGTAGTTCCCCCTTATTTTTTTATTTTTTTACAAACTAATAAAAACTTGCATGTTTAGAGCAGCTGAAATTGTATGTTAATCCCAGTAGAGGAAGAGAGGACATGTGCCAGCCAAACATGGCCAGGTCAAGATCCAGTCATCCTCTAGCCGCAGGCAGGCAGATATCAAAATGATGCAATAAATAAGCAACCTACTTGACAGTGGTTCCCAGAAGTTGTAGACTCTTTTTCTATTCTCTCGTCCTGGCTTTCATGGACATGCCAGGCTTTGCTGCCCTTTCAAGACTGGGTAGTCTGGACACACTGCAACCATAAAACAATCAGAGGGCACATATATGTAATGATAGGTAATATACTCACAAAACAACATGTACATAAAAGTTTTTCAGAGTAAAACCAGCTTCAAATACTCGTTAAGTCATATTACATGGAGGGACAATGTAAGTCCAATAGGCTAATGCATATCAAAAGACTTACCCTCTTCTTCAGAGCCAAAGGACCTATAACTTCCAACAGTGCTTAAATATCCAAATGGTATGAAAAATGGAAAGGAAAAGGCACCTTTCACTTGGGCAGGGGCTAACCTATTTGTTCTTATAAGGCAGTGATCATCAACCCTGTCCTCAGGGCCCGCTAACAGGCCAGGTTTTTAAGATAACTGAAATACATCACAGGTGAAATCATTTGCTGCTCAGTGATTGCAGTATTCTAGTCTGCATCTCCCCAACGGCATACGTAAAAACTGGCCTGTTAGTGGGCCCTGAGGACAGGGTTGATGACCACTGTTATAAGGTACAACCAATAATAATCTTACTACATAAATATATATATATATATATATATATGTGTGTGTGTGTGTGTACAATTGTATATTGATTTGCATGGTATCAATAATTAAATAGATCTTACAATCCATGTGGTCAGGTTACACGTTCAGGGGTCAAAGTACATATGCTTATGGTATTCACATACTGATCATTACAGTCTATACAGCTGATGATGCTGTGTGCCAATCAAATTAAATTGTTGATGCTGAACATGTCCAAAGTTGCGCTGTGACTTGTAGAATGGGACAAATTGTGGTTGTCCCAAATATGCCCCGTTCAACGAGCCCAAGAGCACGTTTAAACATGTGTGGTGCCAACAATTTAACTTGATTGCACCACAGCATCATCAGCTGAATAGTCTGTAATGCCGCATACACACAACCGTTTTTCGTGACAAGAAAAATGACATTTTTTATAATTGGTCATTAAAAATGATCGTGTGTAGGCTCCAGAGCATTTTTCTCGACGAGAAAAATGGGCATTAAAAATTTAGATCATGCTCTATTTTTTCTCGTCATTTTTCACCTTGTTTTTCTCGTCGTGAAAAATGGTCGTGTGTACACTTTAACAACAGAAAAAAAACGTGCATGCTCAGAAGCAAGTTATGAGAAGGGAAATATGCATAATCAGCCCAAAGGGTGGAGCCATTCCAATGGAACTTCCCCTTTATAGTGCCGTTGTACGTGTTGTACGTCACCGTGCTTTGCTCAAGCATTTTTTTCACGATCGTGTGTATGCAAAGCAGGCTTGACAATCACGTTGACAAAAACGTCATTTTTTTCAATGACATAAAAAATGGTCGTGTGTACATGGCTTAAAGCCAAGTACACACTATCAGTTTTTTTCTGTTCAACCCGGCGAGTTGAATGAAAAAAAAAAAGCTGCCTCCGGTCATTAATAATACAACTCCATGTCCCCCACTGAGCTTTTGTGTTCTGACAGGGGGACAGCACTGCCCCCACAAGAACACTTTGATCAGGACTCTGGAAAACAGTCAGGTGCTGGTTTTCCAGCATGCATGTTTCAACTTTAGTCGGCCAGCTTCAGTCAGACCAGCTGGCACGGTAGCATACACAGTATGCGATATACTGTACAGTGTGTGTGTGTGTGTATATATATATATATATATATATATATATATATATATATATATATATGTGTATTTATTACAGTAAGATTTTTATTGGTTGTACCTTATAAGAACAAATAGGATAGCCCTTGCCCTTGCCCATGTGGTAAGTGGGAGGTGCTGTTGCCTTTCATTTGTCATACCATTTGGAAATGTAAGTGCTGCTGCAAGGAATAGGTCCTTTGGCTCTGAGGAAGAGGGCAAGTCCTTAAAATTCATTAGCCAGTTGGACTTACTTTGTTCCTCCATGTGATGTGATGTATCGAAGATTTGAAGCTGGTTTTACTCTGATCAGCTTTTTTGTACACGTTGGTTTGTGAGTACCTATCATTACATTTAAAAAATGTTAAGATATCTGAAGATAATGCACTAGGATGGTGCATCCTCTATGTTATGTATGCAAGACATCGCAATGATATGAGTGATATTGAAACATGTACCTATCGTCTCTCATTTCAGTGGAATAATGAGACCTACCACCGTCTTCTCTATCTAGGTTTTAAAAAAAACTTGTGGTGAGAGGTTTTCTGCTTTTATCTCTGCCGAAAAAAAAATGATTTACAGAGATTTTTCATCACATTGGGAAGCCTTTAAATGCAATAAGAACACCAAGAAGACATAGTTATTGCTAAAGCTACACACATGGCCCAATAGATGGTCAATTATTTCTTGAAATTATTGAGTCAATATTTTTCTTGTAGATATCAGATCACCAATGCCATGTGATCCAAAGCCCATCCACAATTGACATCCCCATATCTAGGCACCATGCCAAACATTTGGCTCCAGAGGATGAACAAATCTAAACAATGCATTACATTTCACTTGATTAATTCAGAAAATGTATTGTCAGTTTTGAAATTTTCTATCAGCTTTTGACATTTTAACAGATATAAAGGATAAAAAAAATAAAAACGAAAACATAATATATTACAGCTTGCCAGTTCTTAAATGTGGTAGCTGCATTCGTTTATTTTTTGTACATTTTCTGTAAGCACAGAAAAATAAAAGTTTTTTTATCACAGAATTCCAGTGTCCCCATAACTCACGTGCACTGAACTGATATATCAAACATTCATATCTGTTTTCCAAGCTACTCTCTGTGAATATCCCCACATTCAATGGAAATTAAGAGTGGCAACTGGCAAAGGAGTTAGTAATCCAAATCAGTAGAGCAGTCTAGTGACAACCATGGCTCCCTCCACAGATGCAGTGGAATAAGTTAGCATAGCCACCCTAGGACAGTAAGTGTGTTATTCATTGGATTACTGAGTGAAATTGTGGGGGGAACAGGGTGGAAAAGAATACTATGCAGCTACCACATCTAAAGACTGTTGAGCTACAATCTAATACATTTTTGTCTTTGGGTTTTTTATACACTTTAAACAGGAATATTTATAAAGCAGTGAATCTGACATTCACCATTCAACCCAACTGAACCTTCCAGAGTCATATGTTTTAACCACTTCAAAACAGACATGTTACACCCCCATTTTGCCCATGCCTTTCAGTTTTTAGTGCTGTGGTAGTTTGACTGACATTTAGTTGCTCATACGACCCTGTACTAATTTTTTTTGAGGCAGACAGAGCTTTTTGCTGGTGGTGTTTAATAACCATTGGGGGTCTTTTTTTTGTTCTTGTTTTCTAGTATAATACATCAATCAAAAATGCCAGCAAATTTGAACACGCCCAAGAAGAAGACACTCCAAGGTGAAATTACCAAACATGCTGATGTTGATTTGGCTAGAAACTAATTGAGGTGTGCATAGCCAGTGGAACTTAGTTCTCCCCCCTCTAAATATTCCAGATGGTTAGGGGCCATTTAAATACCCCACCTTTGACGTCTCTTTTAGTGTTGCTCACGAATATTCGCATTGCGAATATTCGCTACGAATATTGCATATTCGAGTATTCGCGAATAACTCGAATATCGCGGCGAATATTCGCTATTTCGAATATTCGTATTTTTTCAAATTTCGCAATAAATTTCGCAATCAATTTCGCAATCAATTTCGCATTCGCAATTTTTTTTTTTTTTTTATAAAATATAACGAATATTCGTAAATATCGAATATTCGTGATATTTTATCCAAAACAAAATAGCGAAATTTCGCAATCATTTTCGCTTTCGCATATGCGAAATTTCGCTATTTTTTTTTTTTTTATAAAATATAGCGAATATTCGTAAATATTCGTAAATATCGTTTTTTTTTTTTTTATAAAATATCACGAATATTCGATATTAACGAATATTCGCGAATATTCTTCTAAATATTCGCGAAATATCGCGAAATCGAATATGGCGTATACCGCTCATCACTAGTCTCTTTCCTTTGCTGCAGCTGGGGGATTTAATGAATTGACTTATTAATTAAATCCTCAGTTATTCCCTTCCTCTATTGTGAGTAGGGATGAGCCGAACACCCCCCCATTCGGTTCGCACCAGAACCTTCGAACGGACCGACCGTTCGCGCGAAAATTTGGGACTCGACCGTTCGAATTTAAAAGTGCTAATTTTAAAGCCTAATATGCAAGTTATTGTCGTAAAACGTCTTTGAGAACCCGGGTCTTGCCCCAGGGAACATGTATCAAAGGAAAAAAGTTTTAAAAACTGGCATTTTTTTCAGGACTCCTGAAAAAAACGGCCGTTGTTAACTTTTTTTCCATTGATACATGTTCCCTCGGGAAAGACCCGGGTTCTCAAAGACGTTTTCACAGGCATACTATAGACATTTAGGGCCAGATTCAGGTACAATTGCCCTGGCGCAGAGTATCAGAGATACACTACGCCGCCGTATTTTACCTGGCTCTAAGACAAATTCAGGTAGATTTCAGCCGGTAAGGTACGGCGGCGTAGTGTATTTCTCGCGGCGGAATCGAAATACGCGATTAGGGGGCGTGAAGCATTTAAATTAGGCACGTCCCCGCGGCGATCGAACTGCGCATGCTCCGTTCAGAAATTTCCCGCCGTGCATTGCGCGAAATGACGGTGTTACGTAATTATTTTTTTTTGAGTAGCGTCGTTTACGTACATTCCTATTCCCGGACGACTTACGCAAAAAAAATTGAAATTTGACGTGGGAACGACGGCCATACTTAACATGGGCCGTCTAACTATAGACCAGCTTTACGCAGCAAAAAGATGACTACAGATGCCGTAAGAGATTGCGAAGGACGATCGTAACTTTGTGGATCGCCGGAAAAAGCTAATTTGCATACCCTGACGTGGAAAACGACCCGAACTCCACCCAGTGGCCGCAAAAAGATTGCAGCGTAGATCCGAAGGTGTACGAAGACGTAAGCCTGTCGGATCGAAGCCCGAAGCCGTCGAATCATGGTTTGAGGATTCAAACTAATGATACGACGTACGTAATTAGAAAGTACTCCGGTCTAACAGGAGATAGACCGGAGTACTGGCTCTGTGAATCTGGCCCTTAGGCCCCTTTCACATTGAGGCGTTTTTCATGCGGTACAGCGCTAAAAATAGCGCTGCTATACCGCATGAAAAATCATGCCCTGTAGTGTTCAATGTGAAAGCCCGAAGGCTTTCACACTGAAGCGGTGCGCTAGCAGGAACGCTCCAAAAGTCCTGCTAGCCGCATCTTTACCGCGGTATAGGAGCGGTGTGTTCACCGCTCCTATAGCGCGCCTTCCCATTGGAATCAATGGGAAACCGCGGTAATAGCGCGGTAATACCGCCCGCAACGCGGGCGGTATTAACCCTTTTTCGGCCGCTAGCGGGGGTTAAAACCTCACCGCTAGCGCCCGAATATCGCGGTAAACACGACGGTATAGCGGCGCTACAAATAGCGCGGCTATACCGTCACCGCGGCTCCACGCCTCAATGTGAAAGGGGCCTTAGAGTCAAAGGCCCAGATTCACAGAGCAATTACGCCTGTCTAACTGGTGTTAGACAGGAGTAATTTCAAATTTTGCGCGCCGTATCACTAGTTTGAATCCTCAAACCATGATACGGCGGCTTCGGGCTTCGATCCGAGAGGCTTACGTCTTTGTAAGCCTTCGGATCTACGCTGCGATATTTTTGCGTCCGCTGGGAGGAGTTCGCGTCGTTTTCATGCATCGGGATATGCAAATGAGCTTTTACGGCGATCCACGAAGATACGAGCGGTCTTCGCAATCGCTTTCGTCTATTTTTTTATACGTACTGTTAGACCAGCTTTTTGCTGGTCTAACGGTGCGTAGCCCATGTTAAGTATGGCCGACGTTCCCGCGTCGAATTTAATTTTTTTTTTTTTTTTTTTACGTAACTCGTTCGGGAATAGGAATCTCCGTAAACGATGCTACTCAAGAAAAAAAGACGTAACGACGTGATTTTGCGCAATGCACGGCGGGAAATTTGCGAACGGAGCATGCGCAGTTGATCGCCGCGGGAACGCGCCTATTTTAAATGCTTCACGCCCCCTACTCGCGTAGATGGATTGCGACGGGAGAAATACACTACGCCGCCGTCGTTTACTGGACAAAATCTACCTGGATTCCACGTAGAGCCAGGTAAAAAACGGCGGCGTAGTGTATTTCTGATACTCTACGATAATCTAATTCTATCTGAATCTGGGCCAAAGTTTATACCCAGCATACTCAGTTGATGTTTTTTAATTTTTTAATTTTTCAATCATTTTTCACATCACTTGGTATATTTTTGGTTTTTGTTCTTTTTAATGTTTTTTTTTGTTGGTATATCACCATTATTAACTATATAATAACAATATTATTGATGGTTTTTGAGGTGACTGTTTAGTGCATTAGTGGCCACCAGAGGTCACAATTTCACGCAGCAGCTAGCCTATTTTTCACATATCACTGGAGATCACTTATTTGCATATATTTGTGTTCGTTAAAGCCAGTTGGGGTAGCGCGATTTATATTTTTCTTATACTATAGACACCCAGCAGGTACAATATTTAAAGGATTTTTTTTTTTCTTTTCTTTTTTTTATTTAAGCATCATTAAAATCACTGCTCCTGAGGAGCAGTGATTTTAATGATGCTTAAATAAAAAAAAATGAAAAATTCCTCTAAATATTGTACCTGCTGGGTGTCTATAGTATGCCTGTGAAAACATCTTTAAATAGCACAATCACCTGCCTGCCAGTAAATTAGGAAGAACTGATTTACCAAAACTATACAGTGTATAAATATATGTATAAATAACACCTGGGATGTATATATATATCCTCTACACACTGTAACATTAACTGACTAGCCTGCCTGCTCTATCTACCTGCAAAAAATTACACTCTCTCTGTCTCTCTCTGTTCTCTCTAACCACCGCCGCAACACACTACACAAGGCCGACCTGCAGGTGGCCTTTTATAGTGTGGGGCGTGTACTAAACCCCCTGAGCCATAATTGGCCAAAGCCACACTGGATTTGGCCAATTATGGCTCTCCGTTTTTTGCGAGCTGTGCATGCGGGTCATAGTGCATGCTTGGCCAATCATCAGCCAGCGATGCCGCAGTGAATTATGGTCTTTGAAACGTAACTCGAATTTGGCGTGAACGACCCGTTTTGTTCGTATTACGAAGCTCATCCATAATTGTGAGGAGAATTGGAGGGCTCACCAATGCAATCAGTGCTACACTGTTTACAATTGTGATTGATGTGATTGGTCACAGCTCTCATATGGTACAAAGCTAAGTTCAATGGCTCTGTTCCTTTTGGCTGTGATCTGGTGTGTCCAATCACAGTTGATCACAGGACTGGGCATAAGCCAAACAGGTGTACGAGTGCACACAAACAAGGATGCACAGGTGTATCCACCACCACCGTAAGGTAGTTAACAATTGCCCCTAAGTATCTAAATAATTGCAAAACAATTGGAATGCCATTACAGTATTTCTGATTGATTTTAACAGCAATTTCACATGTTCAACCACTTCAAATAGATAAATGATTAAAGTACTGTGTTGCAGATACAGTAGCTGTACTTGAAAGCTGATAGCTTCAAAACTGTGAACAATTGGCAAGTGTATGGTCAGCATAGGTCCACAACTTTTATAGGCATATATATGCTTATTGCAGCAATAAGAAAGTACCCTGTTACACTTAAAAACCTACATGAAAATGATGATGAAAATGTGCATAGATTAGCATGCCTAGGGTGTCTATTGATATATGTTTTCACATAGGATTTACACAAATCTCAGGCATGATTCACACATTTTTTTCCAATTAAATTCCATCAAGGTTTCCTAGGACATATTGCAGAGAGCGTTATAAATCTGAGCTACAATGCAGATTTTGCATATATTTTGCACAGACTTTATATCAGGGTCTCCGGTATAAAGCACTATACTTTGAGGTATGATGAATGAGAATTTTTTTGGATAAAAGAATTCATGTGTGTTATCTGTCCAGCCACTGAGGAGAGTTTTTCATTCAGTTTTCTGTTAATCATTTCCATGTTTCTGGCATTCTTTTTAGCTTGTCGTAAAGAGCTCTTGACCTTCTTTACTCGATTCCGGAGCTGTTTGTTGCGTTTCTCAAGGGAAGCCACTTTTTGTTGAAGCTTCTTTGCTCTGTCTTCTTCCTCAAACAGCGCACTCTGGATCGATGAGCACATTAGCTGCCAACACAAAAATAATGTGCTATCAGTAGGATGTCAAGGACAACTAATTTATTACACATACCAGCATGGTGGCATTTACTGTCAGAGAAAAGAAAAGAATACTTGTCTAGTGGATGTTTAGTACCTATGGATAAAGTGAACCAGTCATGTTCTTACTAGAGTAGGATGTATGCACACTGCACCTGGTGTACTGGGTACCCTATTTTAGCCCAATCTCCTTTAATGCCACTTCTGCCCCAAAGCTTGCCACAAACATAAGTATGAGAGTTTAGTTCAATACAATTACTAATGCACGAGTTCAAATCAGATGTAGTGAGTCAGCTAGTTCAAATATACATTCAGTTCAAAACCAAAGCCATCAACCTTCACATTACATGATCATTCATTTAACCATTGGCCAATGAAACATACATGTGCCCACATACAAATAATTATTTATTTGTGGAGGAACAATCTGACTTTTTGAAAAACGTAAGAATTTGTATGCTGCCAAATCACTGTTTTGCGCCTTTTCTCTAGGCGTTAACATGAGACATTATGTCACTTGTGTTCGTACATCTCAGAATGGAATAAGTGAATTGACTTGAAAGTTCTTGATTCTGCTCCTCCCAAATTTCAAACAGAAAAGAGTAATATGAATTATTTTCTGCTCCATGATTCAGCTGTTTACTTCCCATTACTTTTAAATGTTGTTAAAAGTTAGGCGGTTTTGTAAAATGCTAAAATAACTTTTTGGCTGACCACATTAAGTAGGATGAATAATAATGTTATGCAATGAACGTTGCTCCTCAGTCGGTTCAGCAAATGAGATGTTCAGATGGTTTGTGCCTGTATTTCACTATTACAATGGTACCAGCATCTTTTTTCTCAATATTAAATAAAGGTTAATGGTTTATTTTAAGATTTTTGTATCTGATTTAAATAAATGTCCTGTTTCATCGCTAGGATCATTTTAACAGTTGGGCAAGAAAACAATCTGTCCCATGCCTACCAAGTAAGAGGTCTAGTGAAGCTTCAACTAAGCAGCTGCACAGTAGTTCCCATAATAGACCCCTGGCAGTGTAGAAAGCCAAGAGACCTCTTGTTGTAAATAAATGAATAATTGCTCTAGTTTATAAGATCAGCTTATGCTTAAAGTGTATCTGTTGTTATTTTTAGAGAGTTTCTGGTAAGTGTGTAATCTATTGGGGAGCTTTCCATTTACTTCCTGTTCCAGAGATGCAATAGGAAGTTACAGGACATCTCCCAAAGTTAGGGGAATTTCCTTTTTAGACACTTGTCCC
Source organism: Rana kukunoris (assembly GCA_029574335.1). NCBI lineage: Eukaryota > Metazoa > Chordata > Amphibia > Anura > Ranidae > Rana > Rana kukunoris. The sequence goes on from CM056051.1 coordinate 135,498,257, forward strand.
CAGAACAAGTGCCTCTATTAGATTTTCCTTTAGCTCTTGTTCTTTTGACAGCGCTAAAGATTTGGATTTGCCCTTTCTTTTTGGTAAGAATGGTCATCAGTACAAATAGAGTGGCGAACCTCTCCAGTGGGGACACAGAATGCATTCCTAACTCTATACAGAACTAATCTAGATGTAACTAATGTAACCTAGATATACATATTATTGTAAATGTACAGTTTTTTCAATTATTTTTTACATAGAAGAGATCAAATTGATGTAAATATTTTTAATGTTTGTTAAAGTGGTATTAAACCTAAAACGAAAAATGGAACATATTGCAGTTTACTGACTATAAGCTCTGGTGACTGCATTCATTTTTTTGGTACAATATTTTTTTATTAAAGTATGCATAGAAAAAGGAGGAAAAACAGACAAGTTCCCATGCAGGGGATATGGACATAAAACATAAGCATACATAAAAGCACATAATAAAATATATACTATTAGAAGAACAAATTATAAATTACCACCGTCTCCCCAGCTGGGGTCGGGGGGCAGTGCGTTATGCCTGAGCCAGAAGACCCAGGGGCCAAGGCAGATTAAAAAGGGGGGGGGGCAGAGTTATCCGCAAAACAGGGGGGAAAAATAAATAAATAAATAAATAAAGGGCAGAAGTATAAGATAAAATAAACCAACAAAAATAGGTGACTGCATTCATTTTTTATGCTTTGTTCCCCCTATTTTCACCTAGTGATCTGGTTCAGTAAGGTAGATCATATATAAGTCAGGTTTTTTTAGTTCAATTAGCAGGTAAATTAAAATAACTGATCCGATTCCCCCAATCCACACACTCAATGTGGATAAGGGGATCCTGCCCTCTGAGCTATTTTTTTCTGATAGTGGGGAGACTTCACCAACGTCAGAATACACTGATCAGTGTTGCAGGCTATAGCCTGCAGTGCTGATCAAGGGGAGGAAATCAGATAGGGCGGTTGTACAGAAGTTGATCGGTAGATTGACTTCTGTACAACAACAGTGCCCATACACAGATTGAATTTTTTTCTGCTCCCTGTAAATGTTGTTGTCTGTGGGAATTTGTACCCATTCAACCAAAAGAGCATTCTGAGGTCAAGTACTGTTATTGGATTAAATGATCTGCCTAGGAAGTGGCATTTCAGGTTATTCCAAAGGTGTTCATTAGTGCTGAGGTCAGAAATCTGTACAGGCGCCTCAAGTTCCTCATTACCAAACTCATTAAACATAGTCGTTGGCCTTTCCCAAACTGTTTCCACAAGGTTGGAAGTGCAAGATTGCCTAAATTGTTTTTTTTATACTGTAGCATGGTCAGTTATCTACAAACATTCACTCTGATAGTATAAACATATAAAGGGGAAGCATTAAAAATGTGATATTTACACCATAAATGTATTTATGGCAGATTCTGCAATCATTAATAAAAAATGTGCGTACATGAAATACGCTATAATTTCCTTATATAAACATCTTTGGTTATCCTTAATCACTGCTAACATTTTCAAGTGAGTTGTAATATTTCCTTAATAACATATAAAATATTAGATACTATCTTAGGGTACATTTTTTTATATAAAGACTGATTATTAATTTTCTCTATCCTCAATTACATCATAATAAAGTCATCTCTATTAGTTTTAAATATGAAAAATTGGAAAAGCTGTAAAATACTTTTCCTTCTCTTGCAATACTTATGTCTATGTAACAAATAAAACCCAGAAACAAGTTTCTAGAGATAAACTTTGTGCCAAATCACACTAACTACGTGACACCATCAAATGAAAAGTGGAATTTTTCATGACCAAAGATCACTGATGCCTAGATACCCTGCTCAAATTTAGCTGCGTCAGTTACTTGAAAGTAAATCAATGTCAAAATTGGCTAATCCAATTTCTCTATATATTCATTTCAGGGGCATATAAAACATTCTTGTGGTACAATGTTTAAGTAAATACCATGCCCTGTTTTCTGATAGCCTGACAAAAATGTAAAAAAATCGAATTTTTTATATATAGTAAATGACTTTCTCAATACTTTGTAGTTGTATTTGACAATTAAAATATGAAACAAATGATCATTGCCATTTTTTGTCTGCATGTCCGCAGTGCCATCTGCAAGCTGAAGTTTTATTTTGCCTCCAGTCTGCATGCAATTGCTGCCATAATTGTCATAGTGATCACATGACTGGGAATCACTGTGATCGGTTCCTGATCTTCAGTGGAGACCAGCGCTTTTAGCAACAGCCAAGATTTACAGCCACATGCAGCTGATGGCTGTCAATGTGAAGGTATTTACTGATGCATCAGTAGTACAGAGCATTAGGCTGAGGTATACAGATTGTAGGTAGGAATGGGTCAAATTATTTGGAAAGTAGAGAAAAATTGATAATGGTGTAGCACTACCCCCTAGAGGGCCGCTGGATTTTGGGTCTCCCTTTGTCTTGCACAGTCAGGCAACAAGAATTTTCCACAAGCATTCAACAGCCAATGAATCAATCCAATGTCCTTGTGGTTGTTTTTTTTTGTCAGTATAATACGTTTGGTACCAACACAATCACCAACTCAACCTGGCTGTGTAATGTGATGCAAAAACTTCCCCATGGACAAATTATATAATGTACTGCTTATACAAATGGTAAAACAAGAGATGTTACTGCTGCATCTGCACATCGGACACCACAGCAGTTACAAGCAGAACTCATTTTTCACACATCATTCCTCCCCATACAGAACACTACAGAAGAACAGAGCGGTGGACGGATGTCGCTGTATCAGTGACTGGTTTGGCTACATGGAAAACCAACCAGTAAATAAAGATCAGAAATTACTCCAAGAAAACTCTAGCACACCAAAGCCACTAGGGGTGCAGAGGTGTGACTCTAAGGCCTCGTACACACGAGGGAATTTACCTGCTGAAAATTGTCGGACGGACCATTTCAGCCGATAAATCCGCTCGTCTGTAGGGGCCGGCGGACAGTTTTGGACGGATTTCTCTAGCGGAAAAGTTTCAAAGCATGCTTTGAAACTTTTCCGCCGGAGAGCTGCCCGTCAGATATTTCCGCTGGTTAGTACGCCTAACCTGCGGACATATCTGCCCGCACATGCGTCGGATCCTGTGAATGGATCTGATGCATGCGCGCGGAAGTGTTTTACTTCCTGGTGCGGTGACGTGGCAACGTCACCACCGCGCTGTCCGCCGGCGGGGAATTTGATCCGATGGTGTGTACATCCATCGGATCAAATAGCCTGGCGGACATATCCGATGGAAACGGTCCGTCGGACCATTTCCATCGGATAAATCCCATCGTGTGTACAAGGCCTAAGTCTCGAGTCTTTGTGTTTTTTGTTGTTTTATTAGGGTGGTTAACTTGGGTGGGGTTAGGGTAATATGGGATGCCCAGAAACGTATCTACGAAGGAACTCTCAGGACAACTGCTCCCAACTTTCAGTATATATCCCGGACTGCACTCCCGGAGGAATAATCACAAATCCTTACTGAATCTTAAAGCACAAGTCCCAAACAGACTGCATGTATTCACTTCCTTTTAGCAAAATGCCAGCGCACCTGGCTTTACTTGAGCTTTCCCCAAGCAGGGATGAAGGTTAGCTGTACACTGTCCTCTGAAGGCTAGCTAGATATTGCACCTGGCTGCTTTCTACCTTTTTTTGGCTTTGGAGGATGAATAGACGGCTTAGTTACTCAGTCCCTTCAAATCCTTCAGCATAACAGTGACTTCTGTCCAGTGACAGTTTTGGATGGATTTCTCCAGCGGAAAAGTTTCAAAGCATGCTTTGAAACTTTTCCGCCGGAGAGCTGCCCGTCAGATATTTCCGCTGGTTAGTACGCCTAACCTGCGGACATATCTACCCGCACATGCGTCGGATCCTGTGAATGGATCCGAAGCATGCACGCGGAAGTGTTTTACTTCCTGGTGCGGTGACGTGGCAACGTCACTGCCGCGTCACCGCGCTGTCCGCCGGCGGGGAATTTGATCCGATGGTGTGTACAGCCATCGGATCAAATAGCCTGGCGGACATATCCGATGGAAACGGTCTGTCGGACCATTTCCATCGGATAAATCCCATCGTGTGTACAAGGCCTAAGTCTCGAGTCTTTGTGTTTTTTGTTGTTTTATTAGGGTGGTTAACTTGGATGGGGTTAGGGTAATATGGGATGCCCAGAAACGTATCTACGAAGGAACTCTCAGGACAACTGCTCCCAACTTTCAGTATATATCCCGGACTGCACTCCCGGAGGAATAATCACAAATCCTTACTGAATCTTAAAGCACAAGTCCCAAACAGACTGCATGTATTCACTTCCTTTTAGCAAAATGCCAGCACACCTGGCTTTACTTGAGCTTTCCCCAAGCAGGGATGAAGGTTAGCTGTACACTGTCCTCTGAAGGCTAGCTAGATATTGCACCTGGCTGCTTTCTACCTTTTTTTGGCTTTGGAGGATGAATAGAAGGCTTAGTTACTCAGTCCCTTCAAATCCTTCAGCATAACAGTGACTTCTGTCCAGGCCTCCTGTTGTTTAGGTCCCGTTTACTTGGCAGGGTGTCTCCTGGAAGAGACTAAAGGTGTTGATGGTCCCTCTCTGGCTCCTTCTCTTCTCTCTCCCTCTCTCTCTCAGAAGCACCACTTCTGCCTGGTGGCAAACCCTCAGGCACAGGGGTCCCCTCCAGGCCTCTGGATCCTCAAACCCGCTCTGCCCACCTGGCCAGGCTCCAGAATACTTATGGAGTCTCCGTGAATATTCAAGTTGCTGTCTCCACCCCTACTAAGTTCTGGGACCTTCTAGAAGCTTCTAGAAGCCAGGGGGAGGTGACAGACTCATCCATTAGAGCCTGCAAGCTAACTGTACACAAATCAATTAACCCTGGCTGCACTGGCTACAGTGGAGCCTAAATTAAATGTACCTACTATACACTATGTAAACAGGGGGTGCTACAGTGGACAATATATATTTGTTTTTGTGTGATGCATTTGATATGTAACTATGTGTTGGCATTTGAGCTGCAGTGGAAAATTGTGTGAGGAATATGTAGGCTGCTGCTCTAAGCCCTCCTTCCGAGAATGCTATCTTACTGGTTGCCATGCTGATGCTTTGGCTTTAATATTTTAGGTTTCTGAAACAAGTATAGATATAGAAGGACGGCTCTTTTTTCTTATTGTGTGCTTGTTCTGAGCTTGTCATCTAGGCTACTTTCACACTGAACCTCTCCTTTCTCTCCAGGGCTTTCACACTGGAGTGGTGCGCTGGCAGGATGGTAAAAAAAATTCCTGCTAGCCGCATCTTTGAGGCCCTGTAGGACCGCTCCTTAAGCGCCCCTGCCCTTTGAAATCAATGGGCAGCGCCACCGGACCGGACCCTTTTTCGGCTGCTAGCTGGGGTTAAAAGTGCTCAGCTAGTGGCCGAATAGAGCTGGAAAAATATTGTAATGCACCACTAAAAAAAGCGGCCCTTTATCTCCGACGCCTCAGTGTGAAATTAGTCTTAAGCAGAATATCTAGTCATGTTTGATACAAAGTATGCAGAAATCTTTCCAGATTTAATCATGCAATTCTCATAATTACCAGTCAACTGAAGTGTAAAACTGACTATGTAGCATTTTGGTAAATTTCAAAGGAGGCCATAAATAGAGAATTCATGTATACATGCTCTGAAAGGTGCTTTATGGGTGATAGACATTGGGTATGTTACTTTTTGGTCATTAAACACATATTTCAACTTGACTTGAAAGAGGAAATGAACCCTACTCTGTTTTGCTTGCTGTGGTTCAATGAGAACAGGGTCCTAATCTGCAGAGAAAGGTTGCTGGAAGTATTTGGCTCTTTCAGCCTGTGTTGCCAGAAGCTGCACTCATCAAAAGGTCAAGTAGAGATTTCCTAACTAGTAGGTTATTCCATCAAAGGTGAAGTATAGTTTTATTTGAAAGGGATAATGTTAAGATCCTCAAATGTCCTCTTCTAATAATGCTAAAAAAGCAGAATTCCGGTACTTACAAAGTAAAAAATGTTTCGACTTTACGACCAAACCGAAAACAAGTCTCTTAGGCTGGATTGACACATATGCAAATAGGATATGGGTTTCCCCACATCGAATTCACATGACAGGAGAGTGTGCCCGACTCACAATGGAGCCGGTTCACACACCTCCTGTGCATCTTTGGTTCTAATTCAGGTGCAAATTCTAACAAAAACTCAGACCAGATTCGCACCTAAATCAGTGAACAGGGATGCCCTGGACCCCTGCTGTGAGCCGCAGCTGCAGCATGTAAAAACCCAGCCTTAAGGCTGCATTCACACCTTCGCGTAGGCATTTTGCGGCAATTTGCGGCGACAAAAAATAGGCGTTTTGTCCCGCGATTTGCGGCAACAAAATGCGTCGTTTTTAACCGCGTTTTTTTTACATTGTATTGTTGGCTATGCGAAACGCCGAAGCCGCCCGATACGCGTGTCGGAAAAGGGCCCGGGACTTGTTTGAATTTCGGCGTTCGGCATTCTTTCGACGTACGGCATTCGCCGTTAGGAGATGTGAACGATCACCATAGAGAATAATGTTAGTCCGACGGTCCGGCGTATTGTAGCGTCGGCGTAGGGCGACAAAACGCCTAGGTGTGAATGCAGCCTAAGTGCTGGCTAAAAAAAAATCTAACTTACAGTGTATCGAAAGTTGGCAGTACTAGAAATCCTTTGTTTAGCCTGTGGGCTGAAAGACAATTTTTTACGGATTCCTCAATCCGTGCTAAACAGCTTAAATTAACTAATTTCATTCCAGTCAGCTATCAGAATACAATTGCCTTAATGGGAGATTCATGTGCTCTGCTAAAGAGTGACTGCAGCTGATTGGCTGCAGTCACTGTTGAGCAGAGAATTATATGCCTGGCTCCTTTTTGAATCGAAGGATTCAACAAACGCAAAAGTGGTGCATTCGTGGACATAAACCTTATGATTGTGCCTGGGTAAATGTCAATGCATGAGCCATTGCCGTTTACAGGAGTATGACCGCGTACAACCATTCACTTGTGTGGGCGGCTGCATGCACCACCTGCCACTTCCCAGATGAAGAAAATCACCAGGGATTTTATTTTAAAGGAGCTTCTTGATGCCCGCTGAGCCGCCGGGATGACAGGGCGGGGCGGTCTGTGTTCATTCGATCCTCAGACGGATAGAAAAATAGGGGTTTCTTCCGTCTGCAGAATCGGAGGATTGCGAGATCACTGTACATATTCTTCATTTCTGTTAAAGGGAACCGCTCAGAAGAGAAACTCCACGGCTACCATTGCTGAGCTCTTTCTGAAAATGATAGCTCTTTGCCAATCTGGCTTTAGCACTTTCACTGCCCTTTACACATATATAACAAGTGAGATAACTCAGAGAACTAAAGATAAACAGTCAGTATGACTATGATCTTCAATTCAAAGTTTGGCACAGTTTCAATTTTGGCTGATTTAGCAGAAAATGGTCAAAATATTATGCATGTATAGTTGGCTTCACCTATATATAAACTGAATTGAGTAATTAACTTCCTGTGAAAGTCAGTATACTAGGCAATAGACATCAGTTATTTTGCAGCAGCTGAGTACCTTGTTTTTAATATAACATTATTCATTTGGCAACTGGTATCATTTCCACTTTCCTGGGTGTGGTTGGATTAAACTCTGGGTACATAAACTGGCAAATACTTCTGTTCAGAGTACATGGTGATTTTGGCAAATCTCTAAAACTCTATAAATTATTGGTTTAAAATATAAAATTAAAGGCTTAGAGGGCTCATTTATATAGTGGTAGCATTCATATCCAAATGTTATAGTATTCTTAGCAAAATGTAGAAAATAATACCTGTTTTCTTTGAACAAAGCTACTATTTAGCGCAGGGAAGGGTTAAAATCCCTGCCAGGTTAATTAGCTGTCTGTGTACCATTAAAGTGGATGTAAACCGACTCTCATCCTTTCTAAACTACTGCCGTAGTGCTGATCTATAAGGATATACATGCCTCCTGCATGTATCCTTACCTGTCAAGTGTCTCCCCTCTGTCTGTTATAAGAACTGAAAAACTGCAGATTCTGTTGGTAGATCAGTTGTCTGGAGCTCGGTGGGTGGAGTCGTAATGTCAGTAGACTCCCCGCCCACCTCTACACTCCCCTTGTCAACATGCATTTTTTTCTGTGTATTACTTAAACTGAATTCTGCTATGATCACTAACATCCAGTCAAAATCCAGAAAAGTAACCACATGACTTCAGAAAAGGAGTGGGAATTAAAAAAGAATGCCTGTCTCCAGGCTGGTGCACGAGATATGTAATCAACCTGTCACTCACAGCAAGGGGACGGAACGGGACCAAGGCTTTTCTCTGTTAATCCGTTTTATCTCACTGAACAATAAAAGAGGATTGCCCAGAGCTGGATTAACTCTTTGTGACAAGACTGGGCACAGATGATAGGAAATCTTTTAGGCTGGGTTCACACTTGTGCGGTGCGAATTTCAGCTCTGTAATCTCTGCAGATAGATAAGGGATGTGTTCAGCAGATTAGCTCCGTTTTTGCAGCGAATTTGGAGACCTGGGAGAAGTTCCAAATGAGAGGAGAGTGGGGGAGAAGTGTATTGAGCTGAATGACAGAAATTCCTGAAGAGAACTGAACACATCTGCGAATCAGCTGCGTACCCATAGAAGATAATGGGACTGAATTCGCACCTGAGCCGCACCGCAAGGCCTCCACAACGCATACGGATTTCCGGCAATGCGCAGTGCGAATGCATCGCACATATGTGAACCAGCCTCATTGAAAACAATGTATTTAGAAATGTTCTGCGTTTTGGATGCGGTTGAAACCGCAGCCAATTCGCATAGGTGTGAACCCAGCCTAACTCTACATTGTGGCAGCAAAAAAAAAAATTTAAAAAAATCGGGTTTACATCCACTTTAAGTAAATTTCCTTTCCTGTTCGAAAGATGCAATGCAAAGTTAGAGAAAATCTCTTAGGCCCTGTACACACGAGGAGACATGTCCGATGAAATCGGTCCGCAGACCGTTTTCATCGGACATGTCTCCAGGGATATTTTGGTCTAATGTGTGTACACACCATCAGACCAAAATCCCTGTGGACAGAGAACGCGGTGACATAGAAGACACCGACGTTCTCAAACCAGGAAGTTCAATGCTTCCACGCATGCGTCAAATCAATTCGACGCATGCGCGGGATTTCGGTCCGATGGTTAGGCGTACTAATCATCGGATATGTCTGACGGAAAGGTTTCCAGCGGACAAGTTTCTAAGCATGTTTAGAAACTTTTGTGCACTGGAAACCTGTCCGCTAGGCCGTACACACGATTGGACATGCCCACGGAAACTGGTCTGCGGACCAGTTTCAGTGGACATGTCTCCTCGTGTGTACGCGGCCTTAAAGTTAAGGGAATTCCCTTGTAAAGCCTCATACACATGATCGGAAAATACGACAGGAATTGTGTGATGACAGGCTGTTGTCGGAAAATCCGACCGTTTGTATGCTTCATCGGACAATTGTTGTCGGATTTTCCATGGACAAATGGTGGATAGCATTCTTTAAAATTGTCCGCCAACAAATGTGTGTTGTCAGATTATCCAAGCGTGTGTACACAAGTCCTTTGAAAACAACACCAAAGTACAAACACGCATGCTCAGAAGCAACGCTCACCATAACACAACATTAGCAGAAGTTGCCCAAAGGGTGGCGCTAAAGAGCTGAAAAACCACATAGGTTTGTGTTTGTTGGCCGAAAATTCTTTGCTGTTTGTATGCAATACAAGTTCACAGCCAACGCCCTTCGAACAAGTCCTACGCTTTGTCCGATGAAAATCCGATCTTGTGTCTGAGACTTTAGAAAGTTGTCCCCCAGTTGTCTCCATTGGACGATTTCCCTTTTCCTCTTGCTTTGGTGACAACTCTTACATTTTGGATTTTCTTTCACAATGGTCACTGATACAAATAGAGGGACGAATCTCCCAAATGGGGACACAGACAATAATAAAATCTGGAACGCTTTCCATTTTATAAAAAAAAAAGTCTGAAAAAGTAAATGCTCAAACAGGAGTACCATGTGCAAAAGGCCTAATGCCGCATACACACGGTCGTTTTTTACGATAAAAAAAAACGACGTTTTTTAAAACGTCATTTAAATTGACCGTGTGTGGGCAAAACGTTGTTTTTTGTCTTCCAAAAAACGACCCAAAAAAAATTCCAACATGCTTGAATTTTTTGTGTCGTTTTTCAAAACGTCGTTTTTTGTGTCATAAAAAGTGATGGTGTGTGGGCAAAACGACGTTGAAAACGACGTTTTTAAACCCGCGCATGCTCAGAAGCAAGTTATGAGACGGAGCTTCAATAGAAAAGAGTGCCGTCGAACGTGGTGTACGTCACCGCGCTTTGCTAGAGCTTTGTAGAAAAACGATGGTGTGTACGCAACGTCGTTTTGGAAAATGAAGTTTGAAAAACGCCGTTTTTTTTCATGATTGAAAACGTCGTTTTTTTTCATTGCAAAAAACGACCGTGTGTACGCGGCATTAGAGCAGGGGTCTCAAAGTGGGGGCCCTCCAGCTGTTGCAGAACTACAAGTCCCATCATGCATCTGCCTGTGGGAGTCATTATGTAACTGTCAGCTTTGCAATGCCTCATGGGAATTGTAGTTCTGCAACAGCTGGAGGGTCACCAGTTTGAGACCCCTGCCTTAGAGCATCTACTTTTTTTCAGATGTTTTTGTATGTATTTGCACGTATCTACGCACATTTACGCGTATAAGCATTTGCACATTTTTGCACGCACTTGTATGTAAATGGACAATGGGTGTAAAATTGAGCTTATTTTTGTGTTTTTGCGTGAATGAGGCGTTACTGATTAAAAAAATTACTGAAGAATGCACAGCGCTTGTGCATATGCACATTACAATTAATGGGCTGTATTTTAGCTCAGTAGAAAAAAATCTGTACTGAGATTTTTTTAAGCTGCAGTGTGCAAGAGGCCTTAAAGGGGTTGTAAAGGATTTTTCCCCCCTAAAAAGCTTCCTTTACCTCAGTGCAGTCCTCCTTCACTTACCTCATCCTTCCATTTTGCTTTTAAATGTCATTATTTCTTCTGAGAAATCCTCACTACCTGTTCTTCTGTCTGTAACTACACACCGTAATGCAAGGCTTTCTCCCTGGTGTAGAGAAAGCCTCTCGAGGGGGGAGGGGGCGAGCAGGCAAGTCAGGACACTCTCTACTTTGCAGATAGAGAAAGGAGCTGTGTGTTAATGGGCGTCCTGACACTCCTGCTCGCCCCCTCAAGAGGCTTTCTCCACACCAGGAAGAAAGCCTTGCATTACGGTGTGGAGTTACAGACAGAAGAACAGAAAGTGAGGATTTCTCAGAAGAAATAAGAACATTTAAAAGCAAAATCGAAGTATGAGGTAAGTGAAGGAGGACTGCACTAAGGTAAAGAAAGCTATTTAGGGGGAAAAAATTAATTCCTTTACAAACCCTTTAATACAGCTCTGTTGATTAACTCTTTAGAATTAAATAGAAATGTAAATAAGCCATATTAAATATGTACTTTAAATCTCAGACCACATGACATTTGATTTGGCACTTTTCATAAAGTTTGTGTTTATGATGGGATTAAAATAGCATATTCTGCATGTGCTGAAATTTGAAAAAAATAAAAAAAGAACGGAGGGTGCACCGACCTAGTGTGATACCGTTTGGGTAACTTTTATTAAAATATTAAAATCAATCATTATACTCACAATTTGAGTTTTAAAATAGAGCCTTGAAAGACAGCACAGCAACAAGACACAGCAACACCAGCAGACTATGACAGACCACCAAGCTCTGAAGAAAGGGGTATGCCCCTGAAACGCGTCAGCTCTGAAAACATCGATTGTAGACTCAAGTGACTATCATAGTCTACTGGTGTTGCTGTGTCTTGTTGCTGTGCTGTCTTTCAAGGCTCTATTTTAAAACTCAAATTGTGAGTATAATGATTGATTTTAATATTTTAATAAAAGTTACCCAAACGTTTTTTGTTTGTTTTTTTCAAATTTCAGCACATGCAGAATATGCTATTTTAAACGGTATCACACTAGGTCGGTGCGCCCTCCGTTCTTTTTCTTTTTGCTCCTAGTTTCATGAATTCCCACGATTCTGAGGAGGGCAGCAAGACTCTAGAAGATACCGTGTAATTGGATTACACCACCCCATAGCAAGAGATACCGGAGCGCAGGAGATTTGTTTTTGTTTGGTACCTTTTTTCTGAAATTTGAAGCCAGGTTCCAAATGCCACCAGTTCTCACAATGTTTATGAGCATTCATCAGATGTTTGCAGCTCCCAGTCATCTGGGTAATACAGGCACTGTATGTCGATCTTCTCTGAGTAATAAATACAGTACAGAAGAAACACCGTTGCATTAAAAATTTCTCCTTATTAATGTATTCTGACCTCAATTCCCTATTTGTTTCTGGATAGCTAAACATACTCATCATGCGTTCCAACTATCAGACAAGAGCAAACACAATATACATAAACAGAGACAGAATCTATGCATGAGTACAACATTCATTTTACACAAAAACAACCAAAACCCAAGTGGCAAAACACAACCAAAAACGGTTCTGTTGCTGCTATCTCTGCATGAACATTTGGTGGTCCCGTATTCCTAGGGATGGTACTGCAGCGTTATGCTTTCCTTTGAAATACAATGAAAAATACATTAAACGCACTTGCTTGGTTTAGCAGACATTCCTCACTAATTGCGCTCAGATGCCATGAATACTTTCCTATATTTGCTGTGAACATGTTTTGCAAACTTGTGATTTTTCTGCTCACAAAAAACTTAAAAAGCTGAAAGCAAAGGCAGAATTACGAAGAAACTGGAATCTTAGACAAAGTAACAGCATGTAAATAACCAATTCACATAATTAAAACATAATTCTATCTGCCTCTCTGGTGGGATTGTTGTGTCACGGGGCTGTGTGCCAAGCTGCACGTCTTCCACATGTACAACCAGGGCCACTAATAAGGCAGTACAGCCAGCCCTCCTGTACAGGGCCCGGGGCCTATCAGTTCAAAAGGGAAGCCTAGACACCCTCCGAGCAGCATCTTGAAATAACATATGTAATATGAGAAAAAATATGAGAAAATTGATTAATCCACCACTAAGGTTGAAATAACATGCAGAGATAGCAGCAACAGAACCGTTTTTGGTTGTGTTTTGCCACTTGGGTTTTGGTTGTTTTTGTGTAAAATGAATGTTGTACTCATGCATAGATTCTGTCTCTGTATTTACATGTGTAATTTCAACCTCAGTGGTGGATTAATCAATTTTCTCATATTTTTGAAAAAAAAAATTAAAATTTTCAATTGTAATTTCTTAATGTAAAAAGTGCAGCGCCAAATGAACCAGGGTGTCCCTAATAAGGGAGCCCCCAAATCATGTGAGATCCACAAGGAACCTGGATGTCCTCCCTAGTATTCAAACAGTGCAAATCTACACCTTAAAAAATTTGTAAAGGAACAATATATGTCGAGGTAACCTTAGTAGACCCCGAATATATATGTAATAACAAACAGTGTCAAATGGTGTAAATAAATTCAGTCCAGTGATATAAATATACAAACGAGCATCAGTGTAAACAGAAAAAAGGGACTAAACAGTCCAAAACCAGTCCATATACAATGGTAGGTAGTATTCTCATAGATCTATTGTAATGTCCTCTTTCAAGTAACATTCAGACACATAAGGGTTGCGTATATATTATTCAAAATAGGACAGAAGAACCCATCATTTCTGGTCAGTGATGAACATTTCTTCTATACTCCACATTCCCAGGAAATTAGCGTTAGGTAAAGGTGAAATCAATGCGCTTACTGACTGGTGTAGACCCACAGCTCACCTTACGGTGGGGGGTCCCTTGGGCTTAAATGTGGCCGATTACCCTTCTCGATCCTTGTCACAGAGTGGATCCTTGTGTAAACGATCCAGAGGCGTTCCCGGGGGGTAGCCACAATTTCCACTGAAGTTGTATCCTCACACAGGATCAAACAGGGAGGCGATGGGAGATAAGAAGAAAAAAAGAGGGTCGTCTCCTCATAGCGTAAAAAGTTTACTGGATTATACTTGTTTCCATTGCTCTCTTGGACTCTTTTATAGTGTTTTTTCCTAGATGTGGAATAGTGCTGTGGTTTGACCAGTTATCAACAATTTTTTCATTCATTCACTCTGGATGGTACCTGTGTGTGATTTTTCTTTTGCCCGTTTTGAGATTGTTTTTAAAGTGTAATACCCCTTTTAAAATAAACTTTTTACGCTATGAGGAGACGACCCTCTTTTTTTCTTCTTATCTCCCATCTCCTCCCTGTTTGATCCTGTGTGAGGATACAACTTCAGTGGAAATTGTGGCTACCCCCCGGGAACGCCTCTGGATCGTTTACACAAGGATCCACTCTGTGACAAGGATCGAGAAGGGTAATCGGCCCATTTAAGCCCAAGGGACCCCCCGTCGTAAGGTGAGCTGTGGGTCTACACCAGTCGGTAAGCGCATTGATTTCACCTTTACCTAACGCTAATTTCCTGGGAATGTGGAGTATAGAAGAAATGTTCATCACTGACCAGAAATAATGGGTTCCTCTGTCCGTTTTTGAATAATATATACGCAACCCTTATGTGTCTGAATGTTACTTGAAAGAGGACATTACAATAGATCTATGAGAATACTACCTACCATTGTTTATGGACTGGTTTTGGACTGTTTAGTCCCTTTTTTCTGTTTACACTGATGCTCGTTTGTATATTTATATCACTGGACTGAATTTATTTACACCATTTGACACTGTTTGTTATTACATATATATTCGGGGTCTACTAAGGTTACCTCGACATATATTGTTCCTTTACACATTTTTTAAGGTGTAGATTTGCACTGTTTTAATACTAGGGAGGACATCCAGGTTCCTTGTGGATCTCACACGATTTGGGGGCTCCCTTATTAGGGACACCCTGGTTCATTTGGCGCTGCACTTTTTACATTATTTATTTCACAATATTTTCCTATTGTTTTGTTGGCTGCCTTAAATTTACTTGTCGTTTTTTTGTTTTATACACTTTGGAATAGCGCAATATATCTTTACACATTATTTTCTTAATTGTAATTTCTTCACTTTACTATCTTCCATCATGTATTCATTATGTTTTTGCCAGTCAATATGCTTGTGGAAATACCCACTAGAGATGGTCTTGCCATTCTAGGTTAGATCCTCTATAATTGATTTGCTGAGGCTTCTGACATTTAAAGTTTAAGGTGGGGAATTGCTGATCATTCATACTTATTGGGGGCCAGTGCCTTTTCATATGTGGCCTCTAGGCCCTATTATTGTTACATTATTAGTTACCTAAATTACACACTTAGGGCCAGATCCACAAACAATTACGGCGGCGGATCTTCAGATCCGCCGCCGTAATTTTAAATCTGCGCCGGCGTATCATTGTTTTGTATCCACAAAACAAGATACGCCGTTTTTTTGCGTAGATACGCCATCCTACGCCGCTGTCCTAAAGTGTCCTATTTACGCTGAACGCTAGGGGCACTTCCACGTCTAATATGCAAATGAGGTAGATACGCCGATCCAGGAATGTACGTACGCCCGGCGCAGTGTTTTTACGTTGTTTGCGTAAGCATAGGTCCGGCGTAAAGTTACCCCTGCTGTATAGAGGCGTACGTAATGTTAAGTATGGACTTCGGGCCAGCGTCGATTTTTTCCGTCGTTTACGTTGTTTGCGTAAAGCGTTTGCGAACAGGGATTTGCGTCAGTTACGTTCACGTCGTTTTCATTGACTATTTGTGACGTGATTTCACGCATGCGCATTGGGATACATCCATGGCCGGCGCATGCGCAGTTCAAAAAATATGTTGTTTGCGTCGGGTCATTGATAATTTTAATAAAACACGCCCACCTCTTGTTCATTTGAATTACACCCGCGAACGCCGGCCCATTTACGCTACGCCGCCGTAAGTTACAGCGGTAATTGTTTGTGGATAAGGATACGCCACTGTAACTTACAGCGGCGTAGTGTAACTAAGATAGGCTACGCCAGCGGGAGATCTTTGTGAATCTGGCCCATAGTTTTTTTCTCCACTCCTGTGAAGTTGATTCCCCGCTTCCCAGGAGTAGATTTAGATCTACTTAATCACCTCATCCGAGTTAGTGTCATTTTTTAGCTTTAGGATAGGGAGTTTTAAATGTGTATAGACCCAGTTGGCCACCAGTGGTTTTGATTATTGGTGTAATGCCGATGTCAACCACTGGGGGTATATATAGGGTGGAATCTTTTCCAACATAAATGACATCAACTGTGATAGTACATACACTACTGTTAGTGGTCTATTTTATTGACATAGATATTATTCCTATTTTTTTTATAGGATGTTTTTAAGATACCCTTCGCACTGGGTTAGGTGCCCTTTGTATACGCTCGTGGGGGCATCGAGGCCCGTGTGGCGTATTACATTAAACCTCGTGTTAGTCACTGAAGAGAGTAGAATTGCCCTAATTGCTATTTTTTCAACCTTTTTTTCAGCTATATATTTTTTTCGTTAATATAGGCAATTTAAGTTTAAACCAAGAAGACCATATTATGAAAGGGCAGATGTTCTGCTCGTTTGTTTCACCGTGTATGGGCAGACGCCCTCAGCTGACATGGCGACACAGGTAGCAGCAGCGGACAGGCGGACTTCTGATTCTTTTGATATGAAAGCAGCAGATGACGGGCAGATTTCAGGTTCTCTCGTCCTAACATTATGGGTGTATTCCCCTTTCTTGTATAATTGGGAACTTTTTAGCTAAAACGAGCAGATATTTTGTTTGTTTTACGTTGTTAGGGGCTAACGCCCTTAGTAAACATGGCGTTATAGGTATAAGCCAGGATGGGCGGACTTCCGGTCCTGCCTGTCTCACTCAGTATGGACAGATGCCCTCAGTGAATATGGCGATTGAAGCGGCAGGGACGCTGGGAGCTCAAATCTGGGCGGTCCTGTTGTACTGGAGGTATAAATAGCGGTGAGTCAGCACGCTGCCTGTGCCCCTGGACGAAGTCAGGTTTGACTAAACAGAGTAGGGAGGAGCGGCGTGCTGACGCCACCACAGGAACAACGCAAGGTCCCGGAAGGAACGGGCTGTGAGAGCTGGCCAGCTACACTAACTTTTACATACGCATTTATCTTCTCTTTTTTGTAAGTGCAACTTTTTATATATTAATAACGATTTTTAAAAGGGGTTAAGCTATGTCGGTTTCTTCTTCCCTCATCTGGTTATGAGCACTTATGGCCTTGTGTGGGAGACGGAGGATAGAACCACTGACTGAGTAGAGGCATCAAGCATGAACACACAGAGACCCATCCATTAACAAAGATCTCTAGTTAGGATCTTACTCTCTGGTAAGCGGCACTGGCTTTGGAGGTGGAGGATTTATTTTCTATCAACCAGAACTGTTCTTGGGTGTCTTGTGGTTTGATGCCACCAACCTGTATGCAGGAAGACTTCATAACATCAACATATTGACTTTTCCTTTTCAAACACGTAGTATATTCAACAATCAAGTTGTTGATCACCTATTGGGATGTTCATGGCTTTTTATTTGTATTTGTGCAGCAATTGGTGTTCTACCCTTCTATGAGGGGTGCTATTTTGATTCAGTTTTTGATTTTGCATTTCCTTTTTGGGCATTTATTGTGATCCAATTTATAGCACAGAGTTCATTACTATACGTTCCATTTAACATTGCGCAACCTATATTATATTTATTGGTTTTTATTGTGTGTGTGTTTCACATCTTAGTTTTCACATCCATTCATAATACAAAGTGCTTCCTATGTGGCCCTCGGGGGGCCTACCCTTTGAGGTAGCCATACCTTGAATATTGTAAAAAGTTTTTAGAGTCCTTTTAGTCTGTAGATTAATAGCATACGTCCATGTTCCTGGAAATCTGACAGGTTTCCCTCCAAGGGGTGGTATCAAGCAAAGTAGCAATCACACCCTAGCACAGCCCCTGTTCCCTTTCCATACATTGAGTCCCTTACCTGAAGGTGGCTCCCTCCCTAATATATGTTTTCCCTAACAGAGTGGGTTATTCCCCAAAAAGCCTGGGAAATCCTTGCCAGCAGCTCAGTAGGGCAATACAATTAAACAGTGCACGGGTAGTACAGTCAAAATATTACACAAAAACAAAGGAAACACACAATACAAAAAAACAGAGTAAGCATAGTGCTCACACACGTGTGTCTGGCGCACAGGGGCTCACTAACACGCATACTATACATGTTCATCTGTGTGTATTATATGCTTTTAATCCTTGATCATTTTTTTTTGTATCATGTACTGTTATAAATAAAATATATCCTTTTATACTCATCACTGTGCGTTGCGCCTCTAAAGTCCAACCTTGGGCTATTTATATGCCCATTTTTTCTTTGTTTAACCTCTGGATATAGTACATGCTGCCCTTAATTTTCTGGCAGGATCTTTATAACAACAGTCATTTAATATAATCAGTATTAAACAGAGTGGAGCATGTATAAAGGTGTCAGGGTGTCAATGTAGTATGATTACTAACAATGTCACTACACTGCTAGATAATTGGTTCTTTATTTCGACTACTAGAGTATAATCATCAATCTCAATTTTTTTTGACACAACTAACTGTTCTGTAACAAATATTGATGACACATTTCTACTTTTCTCATTGACTTGCCTCTACATTACAAGCTCAGACCATAACACAAATGACTAGTTGTGACTTCTTTGCAGCCACCCTATCAATTACTGTAGTACAGGACAAGTGAAGCATGCAATCCATACATTCCCATAGCACCAATGAATACACCATATCTACACATGAATCCAAGTATTTGCACAGAACTTCATGTGACTACAGGACAGAAAAATGACTGATTCTCTGTGTTAGGATGACATCGAAATCTATGAAATATGCAGACCGACATCTGGGAGAGAACAGCTCATTGAACGAAAGGCATTTTTACAGCCCACCTGCATGTTGATTCTAGTCTTTGTCACACATCCATCAATCTCACTCAGAGTAGAAAAGACAATGATTGTGTGAGGACAAGGGATACACACGCAACAATATTTATTTCTTTAACATATTCGGATTCTAAAATATGTACTGTAAGACAAGGCATCAGTTGTGATATTATAGGAGAAGCCAGACCTTTAATAGAAAAAAATATGTAAACAAAAGGGAAAAAAGCCAGATTTGTGCATCAGAGGGGAGGAGGGGTGGACACAAGGCACATCTGCTTAGCCATATTTATCTGAGGATATGACTGCAAAGTCACAAAATGTGTCATGTGATGGTTTACAGACTGTCCACAACTTACAAACATCCGACTTCCATACGACTCATACTTACAAATGGATGGAGACAACAGGAAGTGAGAGGAAATACACCTGGGTAAGAATATTCACTCCTGTTAAGCCCCATACACACTATCAGTTTTCCTGCAGGTTTTTGTCTTCAGGTTTACCAAAACCATCTAATATGAGGTAAAACCCCAAGAGTTTCAATTTGTATGCAATCAGGCAGGCCCTTGTACTACATGGTTTTGGTAAACCTGAAGAGAAAAACCTGCAGGAAAACTGATAGTGTGTATGGGGCTTTAGAGTTATCATGGGAAAAAGGTGTCTCCACTCCACTGAAGCTTTATCACCAATCTTTGTTTCCACAATTTTCAAAATCCAATTGTCATTGGGACAGAAAGTGAGGTGAAATCTTCTGAACAGGAGCAGAGACAGCAAAACAAGCGTTATATGGGTGTTAACCTATTCAGAAAAAGTAAACACTTAAAAAATGTATCTGCCACAACTTACATACCAATTCAACCTAAAGCGGCGTTCCAGCCTTTTAGTGTTTTTTAAAAGTCAGCAGCTACAAAAAGTCTAGCTGCTGACTTTTAATAAACAGACACCTGCTCCATGGTCTAGCGACGCAGCCACCCAGAAGTCCCACTCCTGCCGAATTCCCCACTCCCCCCCCCCCCCAAAAAATGACATGCCAAATGTGTCATGCAAGGGGGCGAGGAGTGCTTAAAGTGGAAGTTCCACTTTTGGGTGAAACTGCGCTTTAAGAACAAACCTACAGAGTCTTGTTTGTAACCCGGAGAGTGCCTGTAATTACGTTTTACACTTCAGTTTTCTTCATTTTAATTATACTTCAGTTTTCTTAAATATCTTTCTATCAAATCTGTTATTTTTCTAGCTCAGGCTTTCCACTTGTAAAATCACCTTTACATGTGTAATTCGTCTTGCAATATCCACAACACAAGTGGGTGAGTAGCATCCATTATTTCTCTGTCCAGTGCTACAGTAGTGTGGGTCCCTTTTCTTGCTGCTAGCAATAATCACTGTCTTCTCCTGGCAGGGATGACTTCCCTCCGCCCCTCCGCCAGGAGGAATACAATGGCTCGGCAGGAGGGATTCCCCTGTCAACACTGTCTGTTGTTGCAGGAAAGAAATTCACTCCATGTATGGCCTGCCTAACACATCATAGTCTTCCTCATCTGAATGGCTCTATATGAAGTTTCAATTAGCAAGAGGCGGTCAGAATGGGAGAAGATATTGCTCAAATTTCTCTTTAGAAAATCCAGAATGATTCGTAATAAAAGTATGCACCTGAATTACAGATTTTTGTTTTTTAAATATAAAGAAATAAAGTAAGGCCACGTACACACGATCAAATTTGTCCGCTGAGAACGGTCCGATGGACCGTTTCAGCAGACAAATCCGATCGTGTGTACGGGCTAGCGGACAGGTTTGTCCATCGGACAAATTTCAAAGCATGCTTTGAAATGTGTCCGCTACAAACCTGTCCGTCGGATATGTCCGCTGGTTAGTACGGCAAACCAGCGGACATATCTTCCCGCACATGCGTCGTATCCTGTGAATGGATCCGACGCATGCGCGCGGAAGTGTTTACTTCCTGGTGCGGTGACGTAGCGGTGACGTGGCGGCGTCAACGTCACCGCCGCGTCACCACGCTGTCTGCCGGCGGGGATTTTGATCCGATGGTGTGTACACGCCATCGGACCGAAATCCGATGAGACATGTCCGCTCTAAACTGTCCGTCGGACAAGTTTGAGCGGACATATCTCATCGTGTGTACGAGGCCTAAAGCATCAATTTAAAAGCTTGTAAAGTTTAAGTGCGTGTAAAAGCTTAAGTGCAAGGCAATTAACATATGAATTCATGTAAAATGTAGTAAATGTGATAAATGTTTAGCCATACTTCTTCATTTATGTTTTGATATGCTTAATGCTTTTTTTGTTAACCTAAAAAAATAAAAAAAAATATTGATCCTGGTCCCTTGCTTGTGCTGGGTAATTTGGCCCCTTCTATCACCTAAAAAACTGGTTGATCCTGCCTGGCTGTGCCCTTCCCCCTGTAAACTGACCACGGTTTATCATGGCTACTGAGCCCTGACACTGTGGTCAGTTTATGTGCCTCTGTCATCCGCAGCTCTCCTGTCCCCCTCTGTCCTCTCTCTCCCCTCCCTCCTTGCCTGTCTGCTCCTGTGTCGGTGCCTGCCCCCCTCCCATCTTGCTACTGAACTTTCATTTAAAGTTTTATACCATCCTCTGTGTTTAATAATCCTATGTGCCCCTGTGTCAGTGCCTTATAAAAATAAGTCGTTCTTTACCTGTTTTCAGAGCGCCAATCGCTTCTCACGTGACCAGCTGCCTCTCTTCTCCTCCCCGTCTGACAGCTGCAGTGGGCGGGACCAAGGATTCTCCACTGATGTCAGTGGGAGTGGAGTAGGAGAGAGGTGATGGGTCATGTGATCGGCACTCTGAAGACAGGTAAAGAACAGCTTATTTTTATAAAACACAGACACAGGGGTACATAGGATTATTGAACAGAGAAGATGGTATAAAGTGGCTTAACAACCACTTTAAGTGAAGGTCTCACTCTGATTTTTGCTGTCCCTATCTAATGCTAGATTACAGAAGTAATTAACTAGATTTACTGTTGTAATACAATGTGGTGCTATCTGCTGCTCAGAAATACTCATTGCCTACTATTTTTTTGTTTTTCGAATTAATACTTATTATCTTGTAAATATAAATGTAGCACCCTCCTAGGAAGGTGCTAGGATTAGATAAGTTAGTATTAGTTAAATTTAGTTGCCACACTATAGTCAGTGTGGCTGCATGTATTTGGTATGCAAAATCATATTTTGCTCATTGTATCGAGTTAAGCTGTAATCTGCTAATAAGGTCTGCTCAGTTTGTTCAGCTGCTGCCAGTCTGGCCTATAGCTTCCTCTGTATCCAGGAAACCTAAGGAGTTTCTGGATGATAGGTGTGAGGCTTTGCAGCATGAATATTTATACAGCCCTAGCCTTTCCTAGAGAGGCAGGCTCTGATGGTATGCTGGGTAATGGACTATATTCAGTGAGCACACTGAGCACAGGGTAGATAAGTCCAGCCTTGGGGGGCACGCTGTCCTCCCAGGTGGAAGCTGCTGTTGGTGATACCTCAGGTGGGCAACCTGAGGGGCTTCAATGCTGAGACCCAGGAGCTAAATGGAGCTGACCGCGAGAAGCTGTCTGCTGACGTTCTGTCTGGTATCACAGGAAGGTTTCACGTGAAAGTATGATGAAGGCTACCAGCTGTCCATGAGCCTTGTGAGTATAGATGCTGAGAGATCTTGGGAAAATGTGTGCTTTAGCTTACCCTTTGGTATTGTATAGACAGCCATGGGTCTATTTAAAGGGGACACCAGCTGGTGTCCTGAAGAGCTTTGTCCTGAAGAGCTTAGAGGGACTCTGCTTTTGTGGCCCAAACTACTACTACTAAGCTAAAGTCTACTAAGCTGAAGCCCGGACTACAAAATAGTTAATCTGAAGAAGAGTCCTCAGTTGTGCATAGTTCTTGTTTTTGAATCATCCCACCACTACCCTCAACCCTATCCAAGTTCTCCAAAAATAAAAACCACAAAAACAACATCCCCTAGATTGGTTATTGAAGAAATATGTGAACGAGCCTGGGTTCCTGGCTGCTTGCCAAAGCCTATGGGGAAGGTCTGGACAGTAATCCTATGGCTCCTATGAGAGTAGCGCTACATAAACAAAATCAAAATCTAGTTTTCTATCAAAGCATCATGCTTTCTATGTATGCTAGGATTGCTGAAATACTCTCAATAAACATTTGAAGCAAGAGGTGGCAAGAGGATTGATGATCATTCATTGCATCTTTCCTCTCTGTGTAGCCTGAATTGTAAGGTAATGTATTCTTAAGTTAAAACCCCAATGAATTTTATCCAAAGGATCCTAATTCCTTGTCATAGAAAAGCTGTTCAATATTTTCATCATTCATCAATAGACACAGCTGAAAAAGAGTACATCTGTCTTCATGCCTGCCTTGTTTGCAGTTACTGTTTACCAGTTTGGTCACACCACATTATTCTCAACATAAAGTGAACATGTTTACCTACAGAAGATGCTTCCCATAAACTACTGATTTCATTGGCATTGTCATTGATTTACTGTGTATTTCTTACAAAAGCCATAAAAATTAGTCCTGGCATTTTTTCTTCCATTGCCAACACAAATAGTTGACATCTGGTCGCAATAAAATGTTGCAACTATTCATTTTTGTCCAATAAATGACTGGACAGGGATGTTAAATATCTTCTAGTGCTGTCTGCTTATGAAATATGGCCTGCACAGTTCTAGCAAAGAATACTAAAGCCTACACAGTTTTGAAATGGATTCACTTCCCCACCAAATTTTTTAGTACAAACTGTAGTCCGGTATTTCCACAGGTGTTAAGCATATTGTATCATTCTGTTCTAGTAAAGAGAATTTCCCAGAAAAAGGCAAATCCATTTTTATTAGGACCCAACCTAGTACCATAGCATGGAGAGTTTCAACCATGTAGAGACTCCCTTATAGGTTCATTAAAGAATATGTGAACCTTTCGTTTGTAAATCAACCCAGGCTAAAACCTGAAGAAGGATTCTACCTCTTCTCATGTGAAATCTGTGGATAAAGTGCTCTACAAGGCCAGCAGCTACACAGATCAATATCTGTAAAAACTTGATTAGAAGTAACCTGGCTGCAGTTTCCAAAAAAATCTGTGCTTTCCTTATTTAGGACTAAGCAACATGTGTGCTTTAATCCTCCTCAGCATATGTTTACCTTTCTTTTACTGGCTCACCCGGTAAGAAGTTTGATAAGGTCTGGGCGGCCTGAGTTTGCGGGAAACGGCTTTCTCTGGAGTAGTGACTGGGGCTAGGGTACTGTCATAGAAGTATCAGGCTGCTGAGCTTCCTGCCTGCAGGACTGTTAGGCCGCGTACACACGATCAGTCCAAACCGATGAAAACGGACTGAAGTTCATTTTCATCGGTTCACAGACTGATGGTCTGATGTGCGTACACACCATCAGTTCAAAAACCGATCGTGTCAGAACGCGGTGACGTAAAACACAACGACGTGCTGAAAAAAATGAAGTTCAATGATTCCAAGCTTCAAAAAATACAAGAGAGAGATGCGCTAAACTAAGTGCAGTATGTCGTTTTTAATCAGTAGTAAATCAATACAATAAAGTAACTACTCACAAACATGGAGTAATATAGGCATTGGTGTGGCTAAGAGGCCGGGGTCATCATGAGAAGTTCCTCCGAATAAGGTTTCTTCGAAGGCACTGGAGTGCACTGGAGTGCCTAGACACCCTTACGTAGAAAGTGCATGGCTCCTTTTTGGAATTAATGACAAAATGGTAGATTTTTTAGGCCGCTTAGTCACTATTAACATTTTTTGTATTTCCCTATAGTAAAGCAAATCTTAATTTTCTGAGTTCAGTTCCACTTTAACATAACCCTGTTGCTTTGTTCTGCATAAACAGTCAAACAGCTTTTCAAATGCTCTCAAATGCATGAATGGTTCATTGTTCTCAGGAAAGCACTGTCCTGTGTCTTCCCCATAGACATAAACGA
Source organism: Rana kukunoris (assembly GCA_029574335.1). Lineage (NCBI taxonomy): Eukaryota > Metazoa > Chordata > Amphibia > Anura > Ranidae > Rana > Rana kukunoris. The sequence continues at coordinate 135,523,291 of CM056051.1, forward strand.
TAACATTTAATGATAATTACATGATGTTACATGCATAAATGTGCTACACCCCATAAAAAACACACTATAGCTGCCATCATTTGGATTTAATCCCTGCTATTGTGATTGTGTGACTCAAAGAAAATTGTTTGTCTTTAATTAAACTTTTCATTTTTATAAAGGATGGTTTCTGGTGTCATTACAAGTTTTAAGAAATTCTGTCTTTGGCATTTACATCTTCAATCAACTATGGAGTCCTGTGCACAACGATCAACACTGAACTTAGTTGAAAAAATATAGCCTGCTGTGATCTTTTAGTTTCTAGTCATCTGTGTCTGAATCGCCAATTTTTGTTGTTTACACTAATTGGTGAATCTTCATCAAAGCCTTTTTACCACAGCAATTAATGCAAAATAATTGCAGTATGTGTGGTCATTATTAGCATTTTTTCTCAACCTCGATGCTTACAGTAAATTACTTATATTGGTTAAATCACTTAATAGGCTAATTATTGTATATTTCACTGAGTACACATTTAAAGTTATTTTAGACTACCACAAGTACACATTTAAAGTTATTTTAGACTACCACATATATATATATATATATATATATATATATATATATATATATATATATATATATATATATATATCTGCTTTCTTTACTGTTTTATAAAGGGTTTTCATATTAAAAAAAAGCAGTCTTTCACTAGTCTACCTGGCTCTTTTTATATCCAACTAGTTCAGAGTTAGGACCCTTTCTAAACAACTGCCGAGACAATAGGATTAAAGACCAAAAAGAATATTTTTTTCAGCCAAAGTAGACTAAAGCCTTGTACACACGATCAGTCCATCCGATGAGAATGGTCTGAAGGACCGTTGTCTTAGGTTAACGATGAAGCTGACTGATGGTCCGTCGCACCTACACACCATTAGTTAAAAAAATGATCGTATCAGAACGCGGTGACGTAAAACACAACAACGTGAATGAATGAACAAAATGAAGTTCAATGCTTCCAAGCATGCGTCGACTTGATTCTGAGTATGCGCAGATTTTTAACCGATGGTCGTGCCTACTAACGATCGGTTTTGACCTATCGGTTATGAGTCCATAGGTTAATTTTAAAGCAAGTTGGCTTATTTTTTAACCTAAGGTTAAATAACCTATGGGGCCTAATGGTCCCCCTGCATGTTTAAGTCATAATGTTCTAGTATGCACTGTATGCTAGTACATTATGACATACTTACCTACAAACAAAGCCTTCCGTGCTGTCAGGGCTCTCCCCGATCCTCCGGCGCTTCCATATCCTTCCAGGATTTGTGTTTTAGGCCACTTGAGAATTAGTTTATTGAGATTTTTCATTTAAAATAACAAACCAACAAAAACAAACATAAAACAAACAGTCTCATAGATGAAACCCAGGGGTATGTATATACATACAGGGGTCTAAAGCTCCATTCACACCAAGGCGTTTTTACGCCTGAAGCGCGATGCTACAATACGCCGGAGGGTCGAATTTACATTGTTCTCTATGGAGACTGTTCACATCTCCTAATGCAGAACGCCGTACGTCGATAGAACGTCGAACGCCAAATTTCAAACAAGTCCCGGACCCTTTTTCGACGCACGTAACGGGCGGCTTCGGCAGTTCCGCATAGCCAACAATACAATGTAAAAAAAACACGGTTAAAAACAACGTGTTTTGTCGCCGCAAATCGCGGGACAAAACGCCTCTTTTTTGTCGCGGCAAATACGACCGCAAATCGCCTACGCAAAGGTGTGAATGCAGCCTAAAGACCAACAAGAGGGCTACATCCGTAAGGCTTGGCTCACATCTACCTCATTATATACCTGTAGAGTGTAATGTTACCTCCTTGTTTTTTTCCATATTCTATGTGTGACATCACTCCCTTGCATTATATTCTTGCACAATGTTCACCTTTGCTCTACAGGTCATATCGGATGCAGTGGAAGGTTGGGCTAACCGTTTAGACCATACCTTGTCATATTTTCTGGGGCAACCATGACTTTACTACTACTTTAAGCATATACTGTATAAGTAATATATATGAATATAACTACCCCTATCTAGACCTTTATTACAAAATTGTAAAAAGAAACAAGCTTGTTTAGAGTTTTGCACATGTTGAGATTATTACAATGATCCACACAGCTAAGAATCCCTTAACAATTTTAAAGGTCACATAGGGGGAAATTTGTCAAACAAATTCATAAAATTAGACCCACATCTATTGCAAATCAGACTCAGTCTCATTTAGTAATGTACCATGTACGCAGTCTTTTCTTTCTTTGTGATCTTCTGCACCCCTATGTAGCCAACTCAGGTGGAGTCTGCCACAGATTTGTCCCTTTTGACAAAAAAATTATTACTAAAACATACAACAAATTAAAAATAGGTCAGGCAGGATTTATATTGTACCATTGCTACTTCAGTGGGAGGAATTTATGATTCCAGCTGCAGTTGTATAGTAAATCTTTCTCATTGCTCCTGTACAGCATGTTTCCTTGCTGTGCAACAGAATTTATAAATGTTCCCCACTGGGGAGATACATCACCAGTTGCTACCATCAGCTTAGACTGTTCGACAGTTTTGAATATTTAACAGTGAACTCCAGACAAAACACAGCCAAAGGGAATCTGTCAGCTTAGATATAGGAGAACTGGTTTTAAAAGGACAGTCTTAAGGCCTGTTGTGTTTAACTATACTTATTAAGTCACTGAGCCAGAACATGAATGCAGGTCAGGTGTCTTGAAACCACAACTAAGGATAGAAGACAACAGCCCAACCACCTTTATAAGACAAAATAGCAATGACTGCTCTGGGATTTCTGCCAGGTAATGCAGGACCTATTGATATTTACATAGCCTAGTCTAAGTAGTCAATTAGAAGGAAGCCCTTGAGTTCGGGATTTCACGTTACGATTACATGTCAACCGTTGCAAGTACAAGTATGTGAATCCTTTTGGAATGATATGGATTTCTGCACAAATTGGTGAAGCGAACTGGAGTCCAATCAATGAGATGAGATTGGAGGTGTTGGCAAGGAGTTGACAAGAGCATGCATGAGGTCCATTCTAGTTGCAAGGCAGGACCCCCTTCTGTTACTGGGAGTATGATAAAAGAGGTAGATGGACTGGTGGAGAGGGCACGGGCTCAGTGTTGTTCCTCCTAATGCAACCTACATCAAGCTACAGTGTGCAGTGACATGGGCTTTCTACAGGAATTCTACACGTTACTGCACACAGTGTTATGGCTCATCTCTAAGTCAGGGAACTGCAATAATGTTAGACTTCCCACATGACCACCCTCTGCCTGGTCACGGGCATTGATGAGCATGCTCTGTGTGAAAGGTACCGCCGCGTGCAGGGTGAGTAGGCCCTGCACACACACTTACATTGGATCAGGCAAGTCCTGCCCATTGGAACTACCAGGAGTTTCCCGGGAAGGCCGATGGCTCGGTGGGCCGCTTTCCGTGAGAGCGGAGGAAGAGCGGGGGGAGGGGACTCCCAAACCCTGTCTACCAATAAGCTAATCTCCCGCTGTACAGCTGTTTAGAGGGGTCAGGGGACAGAAAGCACACTTTTGGCTTTGGGCGGATTAATTTGCAGCAGCACACTATACATTTGAACGCCAGCCTGTGGTATATCAGTACACTGGAGACGGCCGGAAGCACTTCTGTGGATAAATCCGAATCCTAAAGCCGAAAGTGATAAAATAGTCTGCTTTCTGTCCCCCACTGAATACAAGTGAGGCCCAGAGAAGCTTTTTTCTAAACAGCTACACAACGGGAGTCGAGAGATTAGCTGATTGGTGGACAGGATTTCTGAGTCCCTGTCCACTCATCTCGCACTTCCCCCCAGTTTCCTCCAGCCCTTGTTACCCAGCTCTGTGGTGCCCAGGAGGCAACTTTACATTGAATTTTTATTTTTCAGAAAACTTTCAATACAAATTATTAAAACAGAATAAGTGGAGTTTCTAGACCTAAACATAATCCACAGTTTTTTTTTCTAGCTGGACATAAGGCCATCTCACGGGGAAAAGCTTGGTCTTAACTCTGTCTACAGTTCAATGTTTGATCCATGCCTCCCTAGTAATTATCATTTCTTCTAGGACATGACAGTTTTGAATGTATGTAATTATTTAAAAACTGTAGATAAGGACAGCTTCCCATCTGCTGCCTGTCTTTAGGCTTTCTTCTTAATCACTTGGGAAACATTCCAACATGTGACAGAAAAATATGAGCATTAAAGCTTTACTAAATGATGCCTTGTCAGCATAACATTTCCTCCTTTACACATCCAAAGAAGAACAGGGTCATTCCAGATGCTACTAATCATCACGATTAATAAGTAGTGCTTATATTTCATTTAATATATGATGTTTTGTTTCCATACCTATCATTTCATAAGCAACACTACAGATGCAACATTTATGAGGGCGAGTATGAAATACAGTCCTTAAAAATGCTGAATTCGCTATAAGAACTGTATCACAAACTGCTGTTTTAACACTCTTTTAAAAAGTTACTTTATATTTCCTAACATCAGAGGCAGAGACATAGACTAGACATGTGCACAACAAAAACTGTCTTCTTTTTTGTTTTGTTTCGTCTCGTTCCATAGATTCGTAAAGATTCGTAATTTCGTAAGACGCAAGTTTTCCTAATCGGACCCATTCGTAATTTCGTAAGACACAAGTTTACCTATTCGGACCCGTTCGTATTTTCGTAACAGTTTTATTTTCGTTGATACTGAATGATTCGTAATTCTGTCTAATTTATTTTCACTGATTCGAAATTCGGAATTTTTTTAGATAATAATTTTTGTTTATTCGTTACACTATTCGTAATTTAGTAATTGTTACTTATGTGAGATTGCCTTTTTCGTTGATTCGTAACATTGTTTTGTTTTTGTTGATTCGTGTGTATTACCATGCTTCAAATGGATTCGTAATTTTGTACTTTCGTAAATACATTGCGGCGTGGTCATTCACAATCTTGTATTTTACTTTTATCTTCAACACGGGGCTAATCCATATTTAAGGCCCATACACACGGTTGGACTTTTTGCTAACAAACTTCAAAATGAGCAAGTTTTCAAAAAAAACAGACCGTTTGTATGCTATGGGCATTTCTTCGGCCAACTCTCTTCGGACAAAAATCCACGGAAAAGTTTGTTTGAAGTCCGATATTGTGTACAGGGCTTTAGGCTGCATTCACACTATAGCGCAGCGTTTTGTCCCGCGATTTGCTGTGACAAAACCCGTCGTTTTTTAGCCTTGTTTTCGCTGGAGGGGTGATTTTAACATTGTCGGCGATGCCGAAAGCCGAAGCCGTCTGAAAAAAAAAGTCCAGGACTTGTTTTGAGCTTCAGGCGTACGGCGTTTCGGATGTGAACCATCTCCATAGCCGACAATGTTAAATCACCCCTCCAGCGTATTTCAGGCTGCAATAGCGTCGGGCGTCGGGCGTAAAAACGCCTAGGTGTGAATGCAGCCTTACACTGTTCATTGTGACTCAGCACAAAAGAGATAAGCTGATTGGCTAAGATATTAATCACTTACTACACTGCCCAGTGCCCATTCGAAAGAAGGATCCAAGTACACAAATTTACGAACAGACAAAGAAACGGACTTACAAAACACACAAATGAAAATACGAACATACGAATGAAATACGAATATATGAAATTAAGAACAGACAAAGGATTTAAAGGATCTAAAAAATTTGTACAAATATCCACATGTCCACCAATAACTTATTATTCTTAAAAGCAAGGAATATTGGGGGTTATTTACGAAAGTCAAATCCACTTTGCACTACAAGTGCACTTCAAAGTGCACTGAAAGTCTTCACAGCAAGGAGCACTGGAAGGGCAAACACATGCCAAATAAAACCAGCCTGCAACCAACCAAATTAACCTGTCTGATGCCGCGTACACACGGCAGAGAAACTCGATGGGCGGAACACATCGTTCCGCCCGTCGAGGTTCTCTGCCGGCCGTCAGATTCGGCGACCCGCCCGTCGGGAAAGGCAACCAGCCATTTATCCCGACGGGCCGTCGAGCAAATAGAGAACCTGTTCTCTATTTGCTCGACGGGTTTCTCGATGGGCGGGGTTCAGGAGTCCGATACGTCTCCATTCACTGTTTTAGGTCTGAATTCAGGCCCAAATTTGTGGCTGAATTCGGACCTGAAAAGGACCAAAAGAGGCAGAAGACTCCTGTGCAATTCGCACCAGAGACACTGCAGAGAAGTGTGAACCGGCTCCATAGAGACCTGGTCACAATCTCCTGCTATGTGAATTGGATGCGGAGAAACCCGTATTCAATTCACAATAGTGTGAACCCAGTCTGAAGCAAACAAATTACTTAAAGTGGATGTAAACCCCAAAAAAAATAAAAAAATTTGGATGTCACAATGTAGAGTATAAGATTCCCTTTTATCTGTGCCCAGTCTTGCCACACAGAGTTAATCCAGAGCTTAGTAATCCTCTTGCAATGTTCAGTGCAAATTAACAGAATTCCAGATAAAAACTTGCCAAATTATAAAGTCCGTTTCTCTGTTTTTGCTTTCAGTGACAGGTTATTTACAAATCTAGCTAGGACATGTTTATCATATGTTATGTTTTGTTTATTATAACATGAGGTGATCCAAAGTTCATTGTATATTACCAGGATGTGTTATGTGGGGGAGGGGTGGATTTCTCACTTTTTATACCTCATTTTATGATAAACATAACATAACATATGATAAACATGTCCAAGCTAGATATGTAAATAACCTGTCACTCAAGGCAAGAAGAGAGAAAACTGACTTCTTATTTAGGCAGGTTTTTATCTGGAAGACTGTTCATTTTACTGAACATTGAAAGAGGATTACTCAGATCTGGATTAACTCTGTGTGGCAAGACTGGGCACAGATGATAGGAAATCTTATACTCTACATTGTGACATAAAAATTTTTTTTTTTTTTTTTTGGTTTACATCCACTTTAACTGGTGCTTATTAATTGATTTTTAATGATAAAAGGTACAGCTTTTTCAAAAAATATGTGTTTTTTTTACATATTGTCATATGCCAGGAATACATTCTTTCAGACCTGTGAAGTTATTGAAAGGTCCGCTCTCAACATAAAAGTTGATTATCTACACACGTTGTTTACTAATGGAGATGTAGTCTGAACTTGACAGAGAGAGTTTGTTAGATGTTTATTTGTTGTTGTTTTTTTGGGGGGGTGGCAAACAATGCACCCACAGTCACCCCCCCTGGTCGGGTCAGCCGCAGCCCTCCCTCCCCCGGTGGGGTCACCCGCAACTCCCCCCCATCAGTCGGGTCACTTGCAACTCCCCCCGCCGCTTGGGTTGATCGCAATCCCCCCTCCCCTCTGGTCAGTCAGTTGGGCCCACACTAACCCCATCTATGGAGCGGGTCGCGATTCCCTCCAGTTGCGGCTTCCCTTGCATCACGGTGGCCGTGCTCCTCCTCCCTCCTCCTCGGTTCCCTAAGGCCAATAGGATTGCTTCTCCTTTTGGCCAATCAGTAAATGGGTCTCAAGACCTGCTTTCTGATTGGCCGGTAGGAGAATCAGTATGACAATGGCGAATATTAATTTGCTATCGTCACATAACTGGGTGGGTTCTGGGCGCACTGCTCTGGGTCTATTTACGTGCTTCACAAAAAAAAATTGGAATCCAATGCGTCCGGTGTCTCGCATTTAGATTAGAGGACCAGATGAACGGGCCACCACTGTTATATTGTAAGCTCTACTGTATTAAAGTGTATTGTAGTTGTACTGTCTATCCTCAAGTTGTAAAGCGCTGCGTAAACTGCCAGGGCTATATAAATCCTGTATAATAATAATATATAACTTGTAAGTATACATGTCCTTCGAATATTGCATCCTAAAAGTAAACGTTGAATAGACTTACTACTTAAAGAGCTAATACAAACGTATCGTAGAGGTGTGTATGTTTAACCACAGTTGTAGCACATAGAACCATACTCAATATGATACCCAGTGGCGTATCTAGGGTATGGCAGCCATGGCAAGTGCCATAGGCACCATATGAAGGGGGAGCTGTTGAGTGGCTGGGCAGCAAGGCACTTACCAGGATCTCTTCTTCCCTCCTCCCAAGCATAGGCAGGATCTCCTTTTCAGCATCATTTCTAATGGACAATGGCAGCACTATCCCTGCTGCGTTCAGCCACAGCCCTCCTGTTCTCCCATTCCATCTGGTAGGATTGGCAGCGCACAAAAAAGAAGGAATATCAGTTTCTCCATCTCCTCTGTGAAAACTGAGGCCTTAAGTGATGAAGATTTCATTACTTCGAGTATTGGTTCTGCATTTACCTGGCCTTAGAGGGTAGAGGAGGGATCAGGGTTCTAATAAAGCCCAGATTTCTCCATAAAGAGGATATGTCACTACCCAAGGTGTCACAAGGGATGATAAATATCACTAGTTTTGTTAGCTGTTTTTTTTGTTAGGTTATCTGAAAGATGGGTTTCAAATGTCTCAACATGGTTGCAGTCTCAGTGCTTGCCATAGGTGCTATTTTCGCTAGATACGCCTCTGATGATACCTATTATTTTTACTAATTCTGTTCACATTACAGTGCCGATTATTAGTAGAAAAATCCCTAATACTGCAGCTTCAGCTTGTTGATGACATGTTGCTGTTATCTTTGAAGTTATAACTTCCATAGTATTAGGGAGGCACTGTCAGCCTTGAGTGGAGGGGGTGATTAATTTGCTGGTAAATGACGTGCATTGTAATATAAACATACCTGACAGATAATTGATGTGTATAGGCAGTGGCACCATTAAGAGGACAGGAAATAAGAGCTAGAAACCAAAAATGAGAACACTCTGGGGTTTTTATGGCCCTATATGTCTTTAGTCTGTGTGTAGTCAGATTGGGATTCAATAAAGCCTAAGTGTAGTCCAATTTTTTTTAAAAAAACAGCACAGGGGCATTACTTGCATTCAAACCTTTGTGTCTCTTGTGCTGCTGGCATCAAGAGTGCCAACTATGCCTGTTTGTTCCTAGTCCCTCTTCCATTAGTAGAAGCTGTACTATAGCTCCAAACAACAAAAAAACAATCTATGAATGGAGGACAGGTGGATAAATAAAAAGTCTGCTTCCTCCATTCATAGAGCACTTTCATTAATAAAAAACTATAGTACAGCTTCTATGACTGGGGAAGGAGGGTGGAAAGAGTGGGTATAGCTGGAACGCTTGATTAGTGCATATTAAAATTCCCTTTTCTTTGATTAAACCCTTACAGTAGCAGAAAATGACGGTATCGAGGCTGTGGGGGGCATCGGAGGTGGAAGATACCAATAACACCAGCAAGCAGCACCAGAGAAACACATTACACTTACTGCAAGGGAAATCTCAGTTTTTTTGACTAAACTAAGGCTTTAAGATGACGATAAAGTTGAAATTCCTAAGTTTGGGATGACCAGTTACTTTGAATATTATTTAATATAATGTACAGTCGTTTTATTACGTATATTTAGAATATGGATGAAAAAGATTTTGGCCGCGATTCAGATACATTGGCGTATCTTTGTGCGGGCGTAGCGTATCTTCTTTACGCTACGCCGCCGCAACTTAGAGAGGCAAGTGCAGTATTCACAAAGCACTTGCTCCGTAAGTTGCGGTGGCATAGCGTAAATTGGCCGGCGTAAGCCCGCCTAATTCAAAATAGGAAGGAGGCGGGCGTCATCTATTTAAATTAAGCGTGACCCCATGCAAATGAATTGCCGGTCAAACTGGGCATGCGCGCGCATGCTCAAAATCACGTTGCATATACTCCCTAAGATATGTCGTAACCTACACAAGAACGTAACCTACGCACAGCCCTATTCACGTAGTACTACGTAAACGGCGTACGCAATGTAAAATTCGATGGCGTCGTTCCCTGGCCCATACCTTTGCATTACCTGCACCTACTATATGAGGGGTAACTTTACGCCAGACGTAAGCCTTACGCAAATCACGTATATGAAGCGGCTGGGCGCATCTACGTTCGTGAATTGGCGTATCTTACTCATTTTCATATTTAAAATAGGAACGCCGAATGCGTCCAGCGTAACTATGCGCCCACGATACGCCGGCGTAGGCAAGTTACGTCGGACGGCTGAAGCCATGTTTTTCGGCGTATCTCGCTTTGTGAATCGGCGCAAAGATGGGACGGCGCACATTTGTACTTACGATGGCGTATCTTTTGATACGCCAGCGTAAAGCGTTTCTGAATCCGGGCCATCATCTTAATTTAAATAATCCAATTTATTTGGGTTGTTTTTAAATGATATGTAAACTTAAAGAATAACTATAGGCAAAACTTTAAGGAGTAAGGAGGGATTTTTTTGGCATTTGTGTCCCATTGAGGAGATTTACCTTAATTTCCTATCCCATAGCCTAACAGGTAGTGAAAGATAATCTCTGCAAATTAAGGGAATTTCTTGGGGACCCCCAGATCATCAGAATTAGTGTCCCCATTGGAAGATTTCCCCTCTATTACTTTTCTGGGGACAACACAAAATGTGGGATTTCCTTTTATTTGCACTTTTAATGATAATGGTAAATAGGACAAATAGAGAGGGCGAATTTCCTTAATGGGGTACAGACAGCAGTAAAAACTGACAGATGTTCTAACCATTCTCCCATCTATCCAAAACTAAAACAAATGTTTTGACTTTAGTTAAATGTAATTTATTGATGTTTTCACAGCCTTTGACATAATAGCTGCATTAGTTTACTTTTAGGCTAAATTATTTTAGGAAAGTACTGAAAATACTTGTCAGAAATGCAGTGTCCTTGTCTCTTACTACAAATTCCTTTGCCACCCATATAATGGAGAAGTAGAGAGGAAGACATTCTAGTCCTGTGATCTGTGAGTTCTTTAAATGAAAGCAAGCTGAATAAGTAACTTCCACCAAGTGCTTTTATTTTGCAAAGCAACCAGCAAACCATCACAAGCCAAAATTGCAGAATAGTAGTCACATACAGCCAAAATTATGACTTTTGCTGATTTTTTCTAAAGGACCCACAATACACATAGCAACTTTTTTTAATGTGTTGCCAACCACAGGGTCTGGTTTCCATGGTGCTCCTGTCTAATGGGTGCAGTCATTTGGCAAGTGGCACAAGTCATAGAAGCCAATGTCTGTGTCCTGATCTGTTACCAGTACAAATACCAGGCCTAAATGGCTACTAAACCAACTTCAGCAGCATCTGTTTGGACAGTAAAAAGCTTGGAAAAAGCTTTTACATGAAAGACATTCTCTTTAATGACTGTCAGGAGTGTCTAGCGCTCCTGCTCCTCATTCCTGCATCCTGGTTTTGGCTGTGGCATTCTCCTTGTCTGGCTGTCCACCTGCAAGGTGATTGATGTGGTCAGACTCTGGGTGGAGACCAAACCTGATTTAAGCTAGCCAAGCCTGCCGTCTCAAACCTGTGATAGAGTGTGTAATACCCGATCAAGTTTTCTGTTTGTTTGCCCTGCTCTGCTAGATTAGATTTCCCTATGTATAACCTTGGATCGGGTATCGACTATTCTCTGAACTCTGCCTGCCTTTTACCCGGACTGTCATTAAACCAGTCTACCTGTCTGCCAACAAGTACCTGTTTGCTTTGCTCAGTTTGAGCATGCCCTGGCCTTGTATACAGGAACTATAGCACTGTGTATAAGTCCTGTGGGCAACCAAGTAGTGGTAGGCCTGTTTGCCTTATGAGAAAGGGGGCTGCTATAGCTGAAGAACACTGTAGCCAGCTATAGTGTCTGACCACCCGTGTTAAGGGTAAGCGTGACAGTGACCCGATTCAGAAAAGCCCAGATTTTTCTAAGCCCTTTTTTAATGTCCAAACAGATGCTTCTGATGTTGGTTTAGGAGATATTCTAAGTACTGAGTTTGTACTGGTAACAGATCCATGGCCTAACTTCATAAAAAAGCAATGTTTTGTTAAGTAAAAGTAAAAGTAAAAACATAAAAATAAGCACAAAGGACATAAAATAACAGTTAGTATGACGTGTCCCTTGTGGGTTTTTTTTTAAGTGTATTTTTGTGCGTGAACTCGAGAGAGGAGCCAGACTGCAGGAGTTGGGAGTAGGCAGTCTGCCATCCTTCTCCATGCCCCCAGGTGGCAATGGCAGGTGTGAGGGGGGGGGCCTCCCACTCACCCTGCCCTACCTGCTCCACTTGGGAGCCCAACTGGGGCCCAATGGGGCAGAGTGACTCCCCCTATGAGGGAGTGAGGAGGTCTAGCCCACCCAGCCAGCCCCGTAGGTCCTTCGCCTCTCTTTTTTTAGGAGACCGCATGGCCAAAGTGTGTGCGTGTTAAACCAATTTTGTGTGCGTGCAAGTGTGGTGGTAGTTTTTTGTGGGGGGGGGGCGTACTAAGCACAGGCGTACCTTGCATAGCACACCCACCAGGAACCGGGCTCACATGTAGCCGAGGCCGGGATCCGAACCCTTGGCTGCACAGGTGAATGGCTTGTCAGCGCAGTGCCAATCACGTTGAGCCACCACAGCTCCCTTGTCCCTTGTGTTGAATCTTCCTCTGTCCTCCGCCCCACCACTGTAATCTGCCGGTTGGGTTGGGGATTAATACAAATAAGGGGCTGTCAGGAACTCTCATCAATAGAGTTTGAATTTTCCTGCCCTTTTCTTGCCAGATCCGCCATTGTTTTTAGCTAAACTTGGGATTTTAAGATAAAAAATGCCAGACTAACCAGATGGTGCTTAGCACTGTAACCCTTTCTATCTATTATCCCACTTCTGACACCATATGCAAAAGGATTCCTTATATGGATGCAAGCTGAAGCAGTAACTTTCATCACATACTGGCAGCAAGCAAATCATAACAAGCCAAGGATGCAACCCTGTAGACATATGAATAAAAAAAGTATAAATCCAGCATGCCAACAAAAACAATCTATTCTTTGCCACAGTCACAATGCCTTAAAGGGGTTGTAAAGCTTTGTGTACTTTCACCTTAATACATCCGATACATTAAGGGGAAAAAACACCTTCCACTCTCGGGCCCCCCAGCCCCCCGTTTTACTTACCTCAGCCACGAAACTCTGTGGGCGCGATCCCGCAATGCTTTCCCCCAGCTTGAGGCGGCTCTTCATTGGAGATTGATAGCAGTGCAGCCATTGGCTCCCGCTGCTGTCAATCGTCAATGGCGCGGCCGGGGGATACACTAGGCAACTATGGCCGCCACTGTATTACATGGGATCGCACTCGCAAGCAAACCCCCTTGGGAGAGCGCTTCCCAGAAGGGGGTTAGCTCTTGCGGGGAGGAGCCAAGACAGCCACCGAGGGACCCCAGAAGACAAGGATCGGGGCAATATACCTGAGCAGTGGCACAAGCTAACACTTAAAAGAACTCTTGATTTTTTTGAAGATACAGAGGGCCACCAAGTTAAAAGTGGCTTTTGTCTGCAGAACCGTACAGCATCTGGATACTACACAGGAAAACCACTGAAACTGGAAGAGACTCTCCATGAGCGATAACTGCAGGAGGAATTTTTGCCAGCCAGCATAGAAAAAGGAAGAAGATGGAAAAAAGAACAAAAAAATAAGCACCGGCATTAAACAAGATATATTCTTTAAAAGAGAATTCTGGCAAAATAAAAACCTTTAACACGCGTAGGGGAGGGGACAGGACAGTGCAGTAGACAGCAGGTTTGAACGCAGTTAACCGACAAGCTTTCTCATCGTTTTTTTCTTTTATCTGCTATAGAGTAGTGCGCTTTAGCACCTGGAAGTTGTGAGTACCCAGATTTATCGTTTAAAAATGTTTTATTTATAAAACATCAAACACCATTTAGACTTTATTTTTATATATGGACGAAGGAAATTACTGCAGAACATGTCAGGATCCCAAAGAGCTTCATTCACATAGAACACAGGGGTGGTTCACATGCGTTTTTTGACTAAACTTAGGTGTGTGGTCAATGCCCTGAGGTGAGCACAAGTTTGTTGTCACCTTTGGCGCACCATCACAGGATTTTGCTTTGCCAGCACAATGGACATTTTTTATTTAATATGTTTAATATCATTTTTCACTTATTCATGCACTTTATTTATATGTGTTATATCATATTGGTTACCTCAATATAGTGCAACACTCTTCATCTGTTGTCTTAATTTGCCAGCACAATAGACATTTTATATAATATATGTGTAGCGCCCCCTTGCTTTTTGCAAGGGCTCTGTGTTAAAAGTAGTTGGACTAGGAGAGTTAAGTTGCTCCTAGTTGTGATTTGTTTAGGTTGTTGACCTATGTCATTCTGGAAAGGTCCACTGGCTCGGACTGCATTCTGGGGATGTCATTTCATACTTGGCCGGCAGTGGGAGCCAGCGGGATTTTTGGTGGATGGAGTCTTTCTCAGCAGCCAATTGGAGAGGGTTTTTCCTCGCTGGGCATGCTGGGGAGGAGTATATCTGGGACCTAGGTAGGGTCTTCGGGGTTCTTCTGCTTCACGTGCGCGGGGTTCCCGGACTCGGGATGCGGCATCCACCTTCAGGGTGTGCACACTCATGGACCCCGCCGGTCAAGCTGGAGACGAGAATCAAGAGACCCCAGTGACTTACTGGGTTCCCAAAGCTTAAAAGAATCCCAGACGGGGATTTGGTGACCGGGATGTTGGCAGGTACGCTTCACTGTCACCCGGTGACTTATGCTGAGAAATTACTGGGAGGATTCGCTCTGTTCGCACATTTAGTCTATCCAAATTAACTGGTCTGTGGCAGAGGCCTAGACCCGGGCCTGTGATAGAGACCCATTCCTCCCAGCTAAAATTTGAGGTGGCGCCTCGGCTGCCAGGTCTGTGTGAGAGACACCTGTCCGGGGGCACCTTACCCACTCAGTCTTATAGAAGTGGCGACGTGGGAAAATTTGTGCTACAAAGGGCTGATCTGCCTTGTGTATATTCAGGCCTGACATCAAAAGTTTCTCTTCCCTCATCAACCTATTCTTCCTTCACCAAAGTTGATGTTGGCTAATGTTGGCCTGGAATTAAAGCATTGAGAAAATCTTTATTGACTGTGTGGACCTCCGTTTACTGCTTAGTTTTTCTGGTGCATCCCTAGACTAAGCTGGGGTAACTTAATTTGTCGATCCCAAAACAATCCAGCGGCTCCTTCGGGGGTAGCGCTACATGTGTTATTATGTTTAATATCATGCATGATTTGCAATAATGCATTTTATATGTGTCATATTACATTGGTAATCTTAATATAGCGTGGCATTATATTTGTTTTTATCTATAAATCATACAGCAAATATACAGAGTTGATTTACTAAAGTCAAAAAGGCTGTTCACTTTCAAAAGGAATTTTAAATATGCAAGAGAATGTATGCTTAAAGCTGAAGCTTATTTTTGCATAGGTACATTAGTTCAGTTTGGGCCAAGGTAAGTACTGGATGTATGTGTCATACCTGGAAGATCCCAGTGGAAGCTGGAAATCACTGTAGTAGGCACCGCAACTACAGTGATTGCCATTGGCTTATGGGTGCCATCACCGCCCTGCCTATCCACCTCGCCCAATTAGAGTCAACTGCTGTAGTAGTGGTGCCTATCAGTTATTCCCATCTTCCAAATGGATCTTATAGGTTCGACACATGCATACTTATATTGGTCCAACCTGGATCAATGTAACCATGCAAAAATATTCATATCTCAAACTGCAGCTTTAAAGCTATAGTCCAGACACAAGAACTTGAATTTAAATCGATTCCTCAATAGACACCAAGGCTATAAATCCACTTTGTGTGCAACAAATGCCTTTACCCAGATATTACCTTATAAAAGTAGAAGTGATATCATCACTATTCTCCACGGGGGGGAGACAAGACCAGACACCTTGCACAAGGAGAGAGAGCAGCGGTGACCGGTCTTTATTACAGGAAAATCCTACACAGAGGCAAATTTTCACACTGCAGAAAGAAATACACAAAAAATGTGAAGATACAAGTATGCCTTTTGTATGTAGACAATATTTGTTTATCCTGGAGATCCGCTTTAACAAAATATTTTTCTAAAATGTATTTACAGTAATACAGTAATTGCTAAAATTAAGGTACGTGAGAACTTTTCTCTGCTGTTAAAGTGGTTGTAAAGGCACAAGGTTTTTTGGCTCCATGCACAGAATGCATAAAGGTAAAAAACCATGTACCTTTACATCTACTTTAACAGCAGCCGCTGCTACAGGGAAAAGTTTTACCATTCCCACATACATTAACTTTAGCAATAAATGTAAACACATTTAAAAAAAATATTTTGTGTACCACCCAACCACTTACCTGAGCCCCCTCTTGATCCAATTATGTCCATGAGAGCCTTGCCTCTCTGGGGACTTACACTCCTGATTGGCTTTTGGCAGCAGTGGGAGCCGAAGGCTTAATCACAGCCAGTGAGCCAATCAGGAGACAGAGGGGGTCGGTCCAAGCCATGGCTCTGTGTGTGAATGTACATGCAGAGCCGCAGCTCAGGAGCACGCCTGCTTGGATACCCCCAGAGCAAGCAGTAGACTTGGAAGAAGGGAGGAGCCAGGAGCGCCGACGTGGGACCCAAGAAGAGGAGGATCCAGGCTGCTCTGTGCAAAACTATTGCACAGAACAGGTAAGTATAACATGTTTTTTTTTAAACAAGGCTTTAACCACTTGCCGATTGCCTCATGGGTGCGCGTCTACCGCGACTTCAGTGACCATGCCCGCAGGAACCGTAGACTCGATATCCGCTGGTGTCCCGCGATTGTGTCACAGAGCTGCAGAAAAGGGAGATGCCTATGTAAACAAGGCATTTTCCTGTTCTGCCTAGTGACAAGACACTGATCTACTGCTCCCTGTCATCGGGAGCAGTGATCACTGTCATGTCACTTGTAGCCCAGCCCCCTCACAGTTAGAATCACTCCCTAGGACACACTTAACCCCTTCCTTGTCCCCTAGTGTTTAACCCCTTTCCTGCCAGTGTCATTTACACAGTAATCAGTGCATTTTTATAGCACTGATCGCTGTATAAATGACAATGGTCACAAAATAGTGTCAAAAGTGTCCGATGTGTCCGCGCAATATCGCAGTCACGTTAAAAAACGTTGATCGCCGCCATTACTAGTAAAACATATTTTTTTTAAATAAAAATGCCATAAAACTATCCCCTATTTTGTAGACACTATTAGCCAGATTCAGGTATCTTTAAGCGTATTCTTAAACTGAGATATGCTTCTCTGTTGCTAATATACGACCGGCGTAAGTCTCATACCCCGTTGTATCTTAGCTGCCTATGTACACTGGCCGCGAGGGGATTTACACCTAGAATATTTAAATTAGCTAGATACACCTATTTGCGAATGTACGCACGGCCGTCGCAGTAAACTACGCCGATTCAGAATGGGGCTGGGCGTAGGTTACGTTCACGTCGAAAGCATTGACTATTTGCGACGTGATTTTGAGCATGCACACAGGGATACAACCACGAATGGCGAATGCGCCGTTTGTTCGGCGCATGCACCGTTCGTTCAGCGCCTCATTAACATGGGGTCACGGTTCATTATAATAAAACACGCCCACTGCAATCCACTTTGAATTACGCAGGCTTACGCTGGCCCATTTACACACCATCAGACCAAAATCCCTGCAGACCAGAACGCGGTGACGTAGAAGACACCGATGTTCTGGCAAAAGGAAGTTCAATGCTTCCACGCTTGCGTCAAATCTACACTATGCTGTTAAATACAAAAAAAGTCCTGGGTACATTTTCTGACGTTTAGTATTTGAAAGATCCAATAAAAAGAGTTACATCTCTCTTGAAATTGACACCGCCTGTCTCATGACTCCAATTTCCTCCTTGAGATTCCCCCCTTTTTCAATAGAAGGGATTGCATGACCGGTGACCTGATTGTGGTCAAATGTGTTTGTACTGTTTTTTAATGTTATGTTTTTTTATCTTGTTTGATGTCCTCATGTAAATACATTTTCTATATCTTACCCAATGTGAATTACTCTGGCTGATTTCAACCATTTATATAGTACCGGTATAGTCCTCCCCGCCCACCTTTCCTGTTGGAGCCTCAGGGTCTGTGGGGAATCCCTGAGTCCCCTAAATCTATATTAGAATACTAGGACGATGGTACACCCCTTACTTAATTTGATTTCCTCAATTATAAAAGGTTAAATTATATTCTCTCTTGAATATGTCACAAACATAGATGTGCAAAGTTTTGCATGACGCCAAAATATATAGGGCCAGATTCAGGTAGATCAGAGCATCTTTGCTCTGGAGTAACGCATCTCATTTACGTTACGCTGCAGAAATTTTAGGAGCAAGTGCTGTTATTCATGAAGCACTTGCTCCTAAAGTTGCGGCAGCGCATCGCAAATGAGACAGCGGAATTCAAATTGGGCGTGTACGGGGCGTGTAGTATTCAAACTACGCGCGATCCCGCGGCGAACGTACTGCGCATGCGTCGAGTGTCAATGCATCCCAGTGCGCATGCTCCAAGTTCTGTCAGTGAACGTCAATGACGTCACGTCCCCATTCATGAATGTTTTACGCAAACGACGCGATTTTGTTTTTTTTCCGACGCGATGACGACGCCTATACCTAACATAGGATATTACACTAGGGGGCTGCTTTATCTTTACGCCGCGTATCGCTTCCGGAAACGTCGTAAAGTCCCTGCCTTCGCGCCCGAAAACGATCGTGAATTTCCGACTCCC
Organism: Rana kukunoris; assembly: GCA_029574335.1. Taxonomy (NCBI): domain Eukaryota; kingdom Metazoa; phylum Chordata; class Amphibia; order Anura; family Ranidae; genus Rana; species Rana kukunoris. The sequence goes on from CM056051.1 coordinate 135,542,027, forward strand.
GCCTAACATATTTTTTCAGCGTTAATCAGCGGGAACGCCCCTGGCGCCATTTTTAAGTTGAAGTAACGATGCGATGGCGAAATTCAATTACGCCGATCGCATCGGAACTCTAACCTGGCGTTTCTTGTTTTCTGGTTATAGAAAACAGAAACGCCGGCTTAAAGTGACAGTTAGGCTGGCGGATCACTGGACCATACATGGGACAGTTAAACTTTGTCAGAGCCTTAAACAATAAAACGACCTGCTAATAAAGATGGATGTGCAAACTGTATGTAATATTTATAAATTAACAAAACTTTATACAAAGCTGCTTTCATTTTGTTGATCTCCCCCTACACGTGGCCGAAATAATAGCATTTCCAGACATTGAAGAGGTAATGTCACAAAACAACTGCTCCCTCATTTATAAGAAGATAATCCCCTAACGTAACCCTAGAATGTACAGTTTGCTGAAGTGACTGTATTTTACACAATGGTCGCCCCTTCCTAATCCAGCATTCTCCTGTCTGTTCAGGGATATCTAAATAGTTTACCTTTTTAAGTAAACCAAACGTCTGGTGTGGGAAATGCCCCAGTTGTCAGAGCCTTGTGTGTTTAGCCTCCTTTGTCTGCCCCCCTCCCAAAATCAGTAGACATATAATTAATGTGGCATTAGTAAAATGGCAACTGTGCGGGAACCTGGTGGCAGTAAAAGCACAGCTGTGAGGAGCAAGCTATACCTTCAAACAGACCGTGAAACAGGAGGAGTCACCACACTGTGTTCATTGTGGGATACAAAGGATACAAGAGGAAATGTACACAATAACCTTAAAAGAAAAGTCATAAAATTGATACTCCTAAGGCAACACTGGTGTAACTGTAGTAAACGTCAAGTGTTCTTCCACTACTATATTGTACAGTAATAGGAATGTACAATCCAGCCCACCCAACATACACCATGGGGGTTATTTACGAAAGGCAAATCCACTTTGCACTAGAAGTGCTAGTGCAAAGTGCACTTGAAATTGCACTGAAAAAAATGAAGATGAATCGAGGAATTAATAGTTAATTTCCACAGCCCTAGAACGAAGGAGTAAAAAGTACGGTAAGTGGGGGGTGGCCCTTGGGACTTCTTTAATGTACTGCAGTGTAGATTAGGAAATTAACCCCTGCAAGGCTGTAAAGAGAACCTGTCACTACTGCAGGGAATGTTTCTACATTAACCACTTAGGGACCGGACCAATATGCTGCTAAATGCCCAGAGGCGTTTTTACAATTCGGCACTGCGTCGCTTTAACAGACAATTGCGCGGTCGTGCGACATGGCTCCCAAACAAAATTCGTGTTTTTCTCTTCCCACAAATAGAGCTTTCTTTTTATGGTATTTGATCACCTCTGCAATTTTTATTTTTTGCGCTATAAACAAAAATAGAGTGACATTTTTGAAAAAAAATCAATATTTTTTACTTTTTATTATAAGAAAAATCGAATAAACTAAATTTTAGTCAAACATTTAGGCCAAAATGGATTCAGCCACATGTCTTAAGTAAAAAAAAAAAAAAATCGCAATAAAAAAAAAAAATAGCTACCTAGAGGCAACAGTGACACTAAGGCGGCGTACACACGACCGAGGTTCTCGCTGAAAACCAGCGAGAACCTCGCTGGAATGTGCATTCCAGCGAGGACCTCGGCCGTGTGTACGGTCTCGGCGAGCTTCCCGTCGGGAAGCCCGTCGAGCAGAAATAGAGAGCACGCTCTCTATTTCCTCAAAGGCCCGCCTGGATGAATGGATGGTTGCCATTCCCGACGGGCGGGTCGCCGATTTCGACGGCCGGGAGAGAACCTCGACGGGCGGAAGGATGTGTTCTGCCCGTCGAGGATCTCTGCCGTGTGTACACGGCCTAATACAGCGATCAGAAAAATGATCGCTTAGTGACACTGGCAATAGGGGGTGAAAGGGTTAATTAGGGCGGTGATCAAGGGGTTAAAACTTTATTAGGGGGGGTACGAGGGCTACCCTGGACCTAATACTAACTGCCTGTCACACTAACTGTCACACTGACACTAAATGCAGTGATCAGTACATATATAATCACTGCATTCAGTGACACTGTGACAGGGGGTGGGGGGTGATCGGGGGCGTTTATGTGCCTATTTGTGTGGTGTCAGTGTAGTGTTGTGCAACTTACTATGTGATGTCTTCTCTCCTCAGCGGCGATTGAAAATACCGCCGAGAGGAGAGATTACATCACGTCCCCCTTCCTGTGTTTACACAGGAAGAGGGCGGGTGGCGAACGTGCATTGGCTGGGAGCGACCCGGAGGGGGCGGACAAAAACTAACAGCCGGCCCCTCGTCCCGGATCTCTCCTGAAGCCACGGGAACTGCCGCATGTACCGGGGGGCTCCCAATCGAACCCCCGACCTACGTCTAGGCAGGGACGTACAGGTACGCCAATGTGCCTGTATGTGCCATTCTGCCGACGTTAATGTACATGCGGCGGTCCTTAAGTGGTTAAGGAGCAATCAGCCAGAGGTAAGTCATAGCGTATAGTGCAGAAACAAAAAATATAACTAAACTTAAAGTGGTTGTAAACCCAAAGAAAATCCCCTTCTATATTTTTTTTCTTTGTCCGAATTTCTCACTTCCTGTTCCTCCTCAGCAAGCTGTTCTGGCTGACTAACCCCCAACCAGATGATAGGGGCAAGCTTACCGAGGAGAAATAGGAAGTGAGAAATTCAGACAAAAAAAAAACATTTAGAAGGGAAATTAAAGGAAAAGGTAAGTGAACAAACAATGCACTAGCTTAAAGGGGTTGTAAAGGTTTTTTATTTTCTAAATATGTTACTTTAAGCTAGTGCATTGTTGGTTCAGTTACCTTTTCCTTCGATTTCCCTTCTAAATTATTTTTTTTCTTTGTTTTCTTTGTCTGAATTTCTCACTTCCTGCTCCTCCTCAGTAAGGTGTGCAGTAAGTTGTTCTAAATGACTTTCCACCGCTCAGATGATGGTGGAAAGCTTACCGAGGAGGAACAGGAAGTGAGAAATTCAAACAAAGAAAAAATTAAATTTAAAAGGGAAATGGAAGGAAAAGGTAAGTGAACCAACAATGCACTAGCTTAAAGGAACCAATTTAAAAAATAAAAGACGAACCTTTACAACCTCTTTAAAGGACCCTATTTAGAAAATAAAAAACAAACCTTTACAACCAACCACCTATTCGAAGGATCCTGGACCATATATCCCTTCTTACTTTACACTCTACAGCAGGCATGTCCAAAGTCCGGCCCGCGGACCAAATGCGGCCCCCCTGTTGATTTAATATGGCCCCCCTGGGGATTTGAATATATATATATTGTTTGTGGCCCCTAGGGCCACAAAATATATATATATACCGTATTTATCGGCGCTGCCTTAGAGGGAACATGGAGAGGGCAGGACAAGTGCCATCAGATTACATGAAGAGAATCTCCTGTTTACTCGGCAGTGTCCGTATTGGAAGCCCCGTCTCCTGGGATGCCATTGGACGACTGTTCTGTCTATCATAGGAGGCGGGACTTGGTATTAAAGAGGCCACAGAGTAAACAAGAGATTCTCCTATTTGTAATCTTTTGGCACTCGTCCCGCCCCCTCCCTCTGCCCTCCGAGGCTGCAGATGGGCATTGATCAGGCTGCACTTATGGCAATGGTAAGGCTGCATTTATGGCACATGTGAGGCTTCATTTTGGGTACATGTGAGGCTGCATTTATGGCACATGTGAGGCTGCATTCATGGCAATGGTAAGGCTCCATTTATGGCAATGGTGAGGCTGCATTCATGGCAATGGTGAGGCTGCATTCATGGCAAAGGTAAGCCTGTGTGTTATATATGCCCATAAATGCAGTATATACAAATAACTAGCCCAAGCTCATCCTTAGTCCTGAGCAGCACTCTGGGATTCGTTGAGTGAGTGAGTGAGTGAGTGAAAACTTATATAGCGCAGCACATGCGAACTGAATCACCTCTGGGCTCATTGGAGCCACAAAAGAAATATATACGGTATATCCAAATAACACGCCCAAGCTCATCTCTTCACCACACACAGCCACAAAGGCAAGAGAATTCTTGTTGGGCAGTGTATTAGTGCTCGGAGAAATACACTTAGACCAAATTTTAATGGTTCAAAGAATGTCAGGCAAAAAAGTCGTCCCTCAACCATGTTCACTTCATCAAATCTGGCCCTCTTTGAAAAAAGTTTGGACACCCCTGCTCTACAGGCTCAACCAGGAGAAGAATCTTTTGAGGATGAGTTATTTTCAGCTAAGTCCAATGAGATATGAAAATATCACAGTGCACTTGGAAGTGCAGTCGCTGTGGATCTGAGGGGGACATGCAAGGAAAATAAAAACAGCATTTTAGCTTGCACATGATTGGATAATAAAATCAGCAGAGCTTCCCCTCATTTTAGATCTTCCCCTCAGATTTACAGCGACTGCACTTCCAAGTGCACTTTTAGTGCAATTTCAAGTGCCCTTTGCACTTTTAGTTTGCACTTGTAGTGCAAAGTGGATTTTCATTTTGTAAATAACCCCCATGTCTGCTTGGACCACTAAAGGCGCTTAGCTATTCTAGCTGCCATTTCATATGTGCCAAGAAGTAGAAAATTCACAACCATTTATAAATATGCAATTTTTGTATACAAGGTGTTGCAGTTTGCAGATTAATTGAACTGTGGCATACAAATATGTGCGACTGTGCCCTGCAGATAAGTAAATTAGGACGCACTGTATGTTTAGCTTTTTGCGTTGCTGATTGTTCACACACAGGCATGCTGACCCTTTCATCAGATATGTGGCTGTAAAAACGTTTTATGAGACACAACACAAAGGAAATAGCACACAGTCGCTGTGATTGTAAAATTGCTACGTTGTTACTTTTTTATTTTATTACAGTCGCCCTTGAGCTTTTTAAAGCACGTTTCTCATCTAGAATCTAATGGCACAAACACAAATCCCATGCTTTTCCATTTATATGGGTGAGAATTTCTCTGCAGTATATTCTCTGGCATTTAGAGGTCATGCAGAAAAATTCCCATGCATGTAAATGGAGAGGTCAATGTCCCTGGTCACTTCCTACCCCCCAGTTCAAATAACAAAAAAAATAATCTTATTTGTATTCATTTGAATAGCTACATGCTTAAACAAAGGAACAGTAAATCATGTTAATGTCTCATTAAACCAACCACCTATTCAATGGATCCTGGACCATATGTCCCTTCCTACTTTACACTATACAGGTTCAACTAGGAGAAGAATATTTTGAGAATGAGTTATTTTCAGCTAAGTCCAATGAGATATGAAAATATCAGTCACAGTACATGGCTGAAATAAAGCTTAACCACTTCCCTAGGGCCGTACGACTTTATACGGCCGTAGGGACGTCCTGAATCTCTGACAGGCCGTGTTTTTACGGCCCGTTCTTAGAGAGGCCACTGGGGGGACATCACTGACATGCCGATGCGCGTGCCTGGCGGACGTGATGTCCGCCAGGCACTCGGGATCGGCGGCTGTAGGGACAAGACATGGATCTCTGTGTGTAAACACAGAGATCCATGTCATGTCAGGGTAGAGAGGAGAGCGATCTGTGTCTCTTGTACATAGGGACACAGCATCGGTCACCTCCCCCAGTCACCCCCCCTCCCCCCACAGTTAGAATACAATTTAGGATACACATTAACCCCTTCCTCACCCCCTAGTGTTAACCCCTTCAATGCCAGTCACATTTATACAGTAATTAGTGTATATTTATAGCACTGATCGCTGTATAAATGTGAATGGCGCCAAAAATGTGTCAAAAGTGTCCAATGTCTCTGCCATAATGTCACAGTCACGAAAAAAATGCTGATCGTCGCCATTAGTAGTAAAAAAAAAAAAATAATAAAAAATAATAATAATTCTGTCCCCTATTTTGTAAGTGCAATAACTTTTGCGCAAACCAGACGCTTATTGCGATTTTTTTATTTTTTTTTACCAAAAATATGTAGAAGAATACGTATCGCCTAGACTGAGAAAAAAATGTTTTTTTAAAAAAATTGGGCTATTTATTATAGCAACAAGTAAAAAATATAGTTTTTTTTTTCAAAATTGTCGCTCTATTTTTGTTTATAGCGCAAAAAATAAAAACCGCAGAGGCGATCAAATACCACCAAAATAAAGCTCTATTTGTGGGGAAAAAAGGACGCCAATTTTGTTTGGGATCCGCGTTGCACGACCGCGCAATTGTCAGTTAAAGTGATGCAGTGCCACAAGCTGAAATTTCACCTGGTCAGGAAGGGGTTTATGTGCCCAGTAAGGAAGTGGTTAAAGTGGTTGTAAACTTAGTTACACTACTTGTACCTATAGGTAATCCTATAATAAGGCTTACCTGTTGGTACTGATATTTATTATATACTTGCGCTGATGTCATCGGCCAATGCGCACTGAAGAAACAGCTCACTTGTGCCGTTTCTTTAGCAGCCGTGCCGTGACTGTTGGCTCCCACAAGCATGTGCGGGTGAGACATCATCGTGGCTCAGGCCAATCACAGTGCCGGAGCCCGGGAACCCGGAAATAACTCAGGGAGACATGACGCCGGTCACAGCGATGTACTGGGACCACTGCAACAGCGTTCATCTAAGATAATTTTTTCATAATCAGCTAGTATGCGATGCATACTAGCTGATTATGCCTTTGTCTTACAGGGTTTGTTTTTGTTTTTTTCGGGTTTACAACCACTTTAAAATTTTGTTATATTTTTTGTTTCTGCATTATACCCTATGATTTACCTGATTGCTCCTTAGTGTAGAAACATTTATTTTGTATAAGCTCATATTGCACCGCAAAGGTATAGGTTTTGGGTATCGAAGCATTTTCATGAGTAAAAGGACTTGTGAAAATTCTCAGTATTGGCACCGATACCGATATGGGTGCAACACTAACTTAAAGCTTTCCCGATTTGTAATTAAAATATAAATTATTTTTTTGAAACTCAAGAAGGAAACATGGAGTCCTCTGGTGTGAAGAGGTACTTGTAATCACAGAGGGAGATTATTCAACATTTTGGAGAAGAGTAAATGCTTAAAATACATTGCTTACACCACCATTACCAGCTGGGGTCCTGGCACTCTGACAACTCCATGGCAAGCAGATATGTTTCCTCCCATTACTGTCAAGGAGATATCTGCTCATCTATGGATACCCCTAAACACAATTTCTAGATGTATCAGTATTATATGAGTGTGAATATATTCTCTTTCGATTAGGCAGAAAACTCAAATTTTGCCCAAAAAATGTATAATTCTCACAAAAACACATTTGAAGAGAACCACAGACACAAACATGAAACAAGTATTTTCTTGTCTCCACTAACCTAAGGTTAGGTCTGCCTACGGCTATAACACAGGACTATATAATGATTTAATAATGTGTGTATACTGCAAAATATCTGTCTATGTCAAAGAATGCTTTCAAATCCAAATGTATTATGTTACATGGTGGACTTGCTCTTGATTTATCAGACAACAATGTACTAGCATGAATCATGTAGATGCATTATAAACAGAATCACCTAATATTAATATATCTCTCTCCAATTTTTTGCAGAATATTCTCAGATTTATTGAAGTCTACAGTTAAAATCATATACAGATGTGTGCATATACTGCTGTATGCTAATGTATATGCAATCGTTTTCATCATTTACTTTACTTACTTTATACCCCAGTGGGCAAAAAATGTATGTATTTCAAAAAATGTGAACCTTTTCAATTGCAAAATAATTTTTTTATGTCTAGTATAGTTTAAGATATATTCACACTCCTGGACAGCATTAAATGAGAATAAAACAACATAACCCTCCCACCTAAAATGAAAAGATTGGTTGACAAGATCTGGTGTATCTATTGCATGGAACATTATAGCTTACATAATATGTAACTCCTGTTTGATGAGAAATAAAAAATACTCCCCTGTAAAGTTTCGTACATTACAAGGACTGTAACAAACCTAATTGCATAGTCCTACCAATTGCCATTTGTATTGAATTTCACATGTGTATTGTTCTCAACGTCTATGCCGACCTCCTACTCCCTGAATGGATTGGTCATCCTGCTGTAGTCAAATGATCAGCCCCAGTGTTATTTTGAGAGAAAAAAAGATTGCAACAGCAGCAAGCCAAATAAATGAGCAGAAAATGACAGTTCTGGGGAAGGTCTATATCCCAACAGTGTACCCAGCACCCCCAAAGAAGTCAGCCTTGTTTGATATTTTTCTACAAGACAGCTGACAGCAGACCTAGACCTTTATTTTGTTTTTTAATTTTGACAAAAGTGTGCTTACCTTTTAAATCCAACCTTGTTTAACTGACTTATATCTTTAGCCTATCAGCTTAGAGATAATAACTGCTTAATGAAAAGACCTTTATTATATTACATTACATTATACCTGTCACCTCCTTATGTGTACTTATTAATTAAATCCAAGTATTAGGAAAAACACCCTTTAATCCAGTTACTAATTGGGGTTGAGTTACTATAATTTGAGAGTGCAAAATCTGATGCAGCTGTGCACGGTAGCCAATCAGCTTCTAACTTCAGCTTGTTCTATTAAACTTGTACAATAAAACCTGGAAGATGATTGGTTTCTGTGCCCAGTCGGACCACATTTTGCACTCTCTAGTTTTAGTACATGAACCCCACTGTATCATTAAAATTACCTTTTAAATACAGCTAGTATAAGTAACTGAAAAGATTTTTTCATTAGCTACCGGTACTTTCCTTACACAGCAGTACTAACCTCCAATGCCAAGTACACACGATCATTTTTAGGGTTGTAAATTTTTTTTTTTTTAAATATAATTTAAAATGATCGTGTGTGGGCTTCAGAGCATTTTTCGGGTTCTGAAAAATGGCAAAAAAAATTCGAACATGCTCTATTTTTTCACAACATTTTAAACAATGTCGTTTTCTGGGTTGTAAAAAAATGATCGTGTGTGGGCTTAAAGGACGTGAAAAACCTGTGCATGCTCAGAAGCAAGTTATGAGACGGGAGAGCTCATTCTGGTGAAAAATACCGTTCGTAATGTAGATAGTACATTCATCACGCTGTAACAGACTGAAAAGCGCAAATCATCTTTTACTAACACAAAATCAGCAAAAGCAGCCCCAAGGGTGGCGTCATACGCATGGAACTTCCCCTTTATAGTGCTGTCGTATGTGCTGTACGTCAATGCGCTTTGCTAGAGCATTTTTTTTTTTCACGATCGTGTGTGGACAACGTTTTAATGATTACGTTGAAAAAAACGTTGTTTTTTCTAGATCCTGAAAAACGTTGTTTTCTACAACCCGAAAAATGAGCACGTTTACGCGGCATCAGAACGTGTGTTTGCAATCACAGTAGTATTGTTTTTGTATGGTGTTGCATTGTCAGTATTATAACATTGAGAATGTACATTTTGGAGGGAAGGGAGTTTTGGGACATGTAATTGAAGTATTATGAATTAGATTTTTACAATGAAATCTGCTTTTTCCTTTACTGTATGACATTTTACTTGGCAACAACCATTGACATCAGCACTTACTTTTGTATTTGTGAAATACTGATTAATTGTAACTATGTTCTTATGCTTAAAACCAAATAAAATGGTTAAAAATATGTTCATTTATTTTACTTCACAACTGTACAAAAGTAAACACATAGGCCCAGATTCACAGAGCAATTACGCCTGTCTAACTGGTGTTAGACAGGACTAATTTCAAATTTCGCGCGCCGTTTGAATCCTCAAACCATGATACGGCGGCTTCGGGCTTCGATCCGAGAGGCTTACGTCCTCGTAAGCCTTCGGATCTACACTGCGATATTTTTGCGGCCGCTGGGAGGAGTTTGCGTCGTTTTCATGCGTCGGGATATGCAAATGAGTTTTTACGGCGATCCACGAAGGTACGAGTGTCCCTCGCAATCGCCTACGTCATTTTTTGGCTACGTAATGTTAGAGGAGCTCTTTGCTGGTCTAACAGTGCGTAACCCATGTAAAGTATGGCCGTCGTTCCCGCGTCGATTTGAAAATATATATATTTTTTTAACGTAACTCGTTCGGGAAAAGGAATGTACGTAAACGACGCTACTACGACGTGACGACGTGTTTTCGCGCAATGCACGGCGGGAAATTTGCGAACGGAGCATGCGCAATTCGATCGCCACGGGAACGCGCCTATTTTAAATGCTTCACGCCCCCTACTCGCGCAGATGGATTGCGACGGGAGAAATACACTACGCCGCCGTCGTTTACTGGACAAAATCTACCTGAATTCCACGTAGAGCCAGGTAAAAAACGGCGGCGTAGTGTATTTCTGATACTCTACGAGAATCGAATTCTCTGTGAATCTGCCCCTCACTGTACAAGCAGTTGAAATAATATAAAAAAATGTAGCTAAATGTGAGGCGACATATAGGGTCAAACAAAATGGGAACTTACAGACAGGAAAATGAAAAAATATTGAATTTAATTAACATAAACAAGAAACTACTGGCACTCCCACATACCACCATCATTTTTACAGTGTAATATTTCAGGGCGGATGACAGATAAGATTAGAGGGCAAAGTGGAGGAAGTAAGAATAAATGCTGGAGATGAAGAATAGGAAATAGCTTGAGAGGCAGGGTTAAGAGGGGACAGACTTTGGCTATACCTGAAAGGAATATTTTGCAGAACGTCTTTATTTTTCTATAGCTTTTTGTACACCACCAATCTTTGATAGTAACACAACTCTAGACATGCCCTAATGGTGCATTTACAATCAAATACAATCTTGTTCTGCAGTTGCAAAGAATATTCAGCACATTGGATATTGCTGTTGTTGCAGTAATAATCCCTACAATTTACAGATCGCTGCCTGAAAGTGTTTAAAGGTGAACAGAGAAGCCACAATGGCTTTGGGCGTTCAAGAAAAACAGTTGTTATATTTTTTGGTGTGGTCAGGCTGTATTAAAAAAAATCAAAAAAATAAGGCTTACCCTACTGTCTTCTTGACTTTCTAGTTCATCCATGACTTGTTGTCCTTGAGAACAGTTGGAGTACTGGAAAAGACTGGAAAACAGCCTCCAGTTGTCTTGAGTATCTGCGAAAATTGCATCCTGGAAATTCACTCCATGTGGAAGCAGACTGTAATTTTCATCCATTCTACAATATAAAAAAAACATTAAATAAAGTTTGCTAAATATTTTGGGTTACAACATTACCTTTATTGCAAGTGGAATTAGCATAATAACTAGATATTCCATTCTGATTCGGGTCAAGTCTGTGCTCAAGGTAAACCAAGGCTTTTTGGGGACCTTCCAAACTATTGCGGCCATTTGCCCACCCAAACTTTTGCCACTGCTGTAATGTAAACACAATGCTGGGGATTCTGGGGGGCATCATTGTTCAAATTTGGTCATGACCATATTTGGTTAAGGATGTCACTTGGGATCCCCACTGTGGTGTTTATATTACCGCAGCACCAGGGCTGTGTCATTTAGCAATGGGAGAGCTAAAGGTTTGCATGGGTTGTGGTGGGTTGTTGATTGTTGAGGAATTACATTGCTGGACACTGTGAATTTACAAAATTGGAAAACCTGCTGGATGATGGACTTTCATCAGGGACAATAGTTTTTTAAAAATGTTATGATTATTTTTTATGTATTTAAAGCACTTCTAAGATCTTGCTGTGCTTATTTACATGTTTTATTTTTTTTGAGATTGTGTAATAAGTGGTAGTAATGTACCCCTGTACTCATTCCCCTGGGAGGGGTTAAATATCTGGCATACTCTTATTATAAAGGGAGCTTCTAAGTTCCTTTATAAGTCACCCCCCCCCCCGAACCTCCAAATCCTCCGACAGTACATGGGGAAGAAGTTGTTGTCTGATGACATTGGGTCAAGGTGCTTTGCAAGGGGGGAGGCTTTGCCACAACCCCATGCTGTTTCTTTTTAAATATGTACTCTCCTCTCCAAAAAACAGAAACATGAGAATCTATTTGAAATTCAAAAAATACCTTTATACCTAGGCCTGTAGCTAGGGTGGGTTGGTGCGCAGATTGGTTGGTGAGTTGAACTGGAAATTTTCTCTGGCTTTGTCTTTCATGTGTTTGCCCTTCCATTTGTTCCTTGCTGTCAAGGCCAGTTATAGGTGGGGGCAGGTGCCACCTCTTTGTTACTGGTATAATTTGGTCAGGGGACACACTGGGCACTTTTGCTGCCATTTGTGCTATGTGCTGGGTGTCCAATGTGCCCCTGTGCCTTTAAAGAAGAAGTCCAGCCTGAGCTTTTTAGGCTGGGCTTCTTCTAAGGCTGCGTACACACGATCGAATATATCTGCTGAAACTGGTCTGACGGACTGTTTCAGCGGACATATCTGATCGTGTGTGGTGGCTAGCGGACATATTTTCCCAGCGGATAAATTTCAAAGCATGCTTTGAAATTTGTCTGCCGGAGACATGTCCGTCCGATATGTCTGCTGGTTAGTACACTAACCAGCGGACAGAAATCTCCGCGCATGCATCGAATGGAATCGACGCATGCATGGAAGTATTTTACTTGCTGGAGTGGTGACGTGGCGGCGTCAACGTCACCGCCACGTCACCGAATCCTCAGCCCGAGGGGATTTTCGTCCGATGGTGTGTACACGCCTTCGGACCAAAATCCGATGAGACATGTCCGCTGGAAATGGTCCGTCGGACATGTTTGAGCGGACATGTCTCATCGTGTGTACGCGGCCTAAGGGTCATAGGAGTGCAATACGTTTTGCACTCCTGTGATTCGTTTTCAGCGGAGAGCGGACTTTAGTCGGCTCTCCGTTGACGTCACTGCCATCAGTCGGGGCAGCGCGTCATCATGACTTCCAAGTCAGAATCCATCAGCTGCCTGATTGATGGCAGTCTCAAGGGGATTAGTGGGCCGCTTGGAAAGCCTCTACCTGCCCCTCCATGGATCAGCGCTCCAATGAGCGTGGAGAAGCAGAGAGGAAAGACGCTGAGTTGACAGTCAGCAGCTTTCCTCTCGGGGATCTGTGAGAACCGAGCCATCGGCGATGTTCCGTGGCTCAGTTTTCAGTGCAGAGAAGGCAGGTGACAGCTGTAGCATCGATCTGATACTCCATCCACCCAGGTAAGTATGAATCAAAAATACAAAATAAAACCATACTTCTCTTTTAAGTAAGATTGGTCTACCTCCAGGGCCACCTGCCCCTTATCTATTCATTAGAATGCATGTTCTTCCTTTGTGAAGACACTCATAAATTTAGAATGTTGGAACTGCAAGTGATACAGAGTGCCGTGAAGAGGCCTTGCAGCTTACACATGCATTTGCAAATGTGTACCAAATAGTTTTTAACGCATACTGTTGGACGGGTTATTTTGGTTGGTAAGCAGACTTGTTGGTGAGTTGAGCTGGCAATTTTCTCTGGTTTTGTCTTTAATGTAGCTAGGGTTGTCAGAAGAGAATAGTATTAAATGTTCCTTGCCACTTACCACTCAGATAGCAAGCAATTATGCTGCAAGTTTGCTAAGCTATTGCTAGACTTGTCAGACTTCACATTGCATGACTTCAGGTCAACTTTTTTTGCAAACATTCTGCAAGTCTGCTGCAAGTTCTGGTTCAGTAATGTTGTGCAAAAATCATCCGACCACAGGGGTCACTGTGGCTGAATTCTCATGTTGTAGACTTGCAGAGCCCTTGCTGTAGACTCACCAATGCAACTTTGCCCTTGCAATTTTTCTACAAATTGGAAAAGTGTCAACTAGAACTTGTGCTTCAGTGCTCTGTGAGTGTACAACTTGCCAGTGAAAATGTGCAGCAAGTTAACAGACTAATGCCGCATACACATGATCACTTTTTGTGATGTAAAAAACGTTGTTTTATCTCATGAAACAAAACGACGTTTTTCAAACTTCATTTTAAAAAACGATGTTGCATACACACCATCGTTTTCTGAAAATGTTCTTGCAAAGGGCGGTTACGTAAGACACTTTCGACGGCACTCTGTTCCATTGAAGCTCCCGTCTCATAACTTGCTTCTGGGCATGCGCGGGTTTAAAAACGTCGTTTTAAACGTCGTTCTGCCCACACACGATCATTTTATGTGAAACAAAAGACGACATTCTGAAAACAACATAAAAAATTCAAGCATGTTCGAATTTTTTTTTGTTCGTTTTTTTGAAGACATAAAACGACGTTTTGCCCACACACGATCATTTTTAAATGACGTTTTTTTAAATGTCGTTTTGTTTCATCACGTGTGTACGCGGTGTTACAATTCAACACTGCCACAAATTTGTGGTAAGTTATCCTTGCTATCTGGGCAGTGGCAGACCAGATCCTCAACACTTCAATGATTTAAAAACAGTAGCTGTGACGTCATTGATCAAATTTCACCAATGATATCACCTATATTACACTTATATGTTTACTTTAAAGGGAATCATTCATGTTATAACTTCTCACTACACTTTGACTTTCCTGAACAGGACACCTACTCTAAACGATTGAAATAAAAAACTAAAGTCAGAGGGTCAGCATAAGAGTCGGGTAAATAGCATTTCAGAATAAGGGCTCTTTCGCACAAGGTGGATCAGTGATGATCCGCCCCGTGAACATCCGCTTGCTCAGTAGGGATTCTCCGCTGATCCCCGCTGAATTGGCGGATGACAGGGCGGTCCCCGCACACTGTGCACAGACCGCCCTGTCAATTTTCTGCTCTCCTCTATAGGGGGATAGGATGAACACGGACCGTCTGTCTGTGTTCATCCAATCCGATCTGCAGATGGATGGAAAAATAGGGTTTTCCTCCGTCTGCAGAATTGGAGGATTTTGGAACCCGGGTGAGATTGGGAGTCAGCGGATTCATCCGCTGGCACCCGCTATCTCATAGGGATCAATGTATGTTCATTTTTCATCCGTACACGGATGGATGAAAAAGCGGACATATGGTCTGCCCATGTGAAATAGCCCTAAGGTGAGTGATAACAAATATCCCTTTTTGTACTTTTTTGGAGGGTCTACATATTTATAAAGTCAATCCTAATGAATGTAAAATAATTGCCTTCCCAGATAGCAAGGATAACTTGCTACAAATGTGTGGCAGTGTTGGATTGTAAATCTTGTTAACTTGCTGCACATTTTCACTGGCAAGTTGTACACTCGCAGAGCAATTGAAGCACAAATTCTAGTTGACACTTTTCCAATTTCTAGAAAATTTGCGTGCCAAGTCTCTAGCAAAAATAAAGTTGCAGTGGTGAGTCTACAGCAAGAGCTCTGTTAGTCAAAGTGTTCCCTGTGGTGGGATGACTATCGCACAATATACCTGAACCAGAACTTGAAGCAGACTTGCAGAATGTTTGCGAAGAAAGTTGATCTGGAGTCATGTGATGAGGACTTGCTGCAATTGTGCAACAAATTGTAAAGTCTGGTAAGTCCAGCAATAGCTTAGCAAGTAATTTTCAAACTTGCAGTTCAATTGCTATCTGGGTTTTTATTGAGGAATATAAAATGGCTCTTCTACTAATCAGTACATAGAGCATTTATTATCTGATTTTAAGAGCAATAACCTGTAGTAATGAATCAGCTGACAACAGATTGTCAGCACTAAACTGCTAAAAGCTGATATCTTAGGAGATGTTTTATATTATAAGACACCAATATGCTATCGCTTTGCGTGAGTAAAAGCTTAGGCAAAAATGACACTGTATCTTGAA
The DNA here is from genome assembly GCA_029574335.1 of Rana kukunoris. Lineage (NCBI taxonomy): Eukaryota > Metazoa > Chordata > Amphibia > Anura > Ranidae > Rana > Rana kukunoris. The sequence continues at coordinate 135,557,747 of CM056051.1, forward strand.
ATTGAGTGTCATGTAGATCTGCAGTGAGATAAGAGATAAAGCAAACACAACATTATTAGAATATAGAATTTAGACTGTGTATGCACTGGGCAGTCTACCCCAGGACCAGCATTATCCTGAAGGAAAATGAATGCTCACTAAAGAAAATATAATCCAGCAAATGAACTTAACCTTTGAACAAAAGAACAGGATAAGTTATTACACACATGGCAATTGTTGCTTGATCAAGACATATTTGTAAGTGCACTTCCTGGGTTGAACAAGCATAGAGCATAGGATTTAAGAAATGTCATTGAGTGGTTAACATGTAAATGAATAGATTTAGGCCAAGTATACATGATGGGTCAAAACCGATGAAAACTAACTGAAGGTCCGTTTCATCGGTCCAAACCGATCGTGTGTGGGCCCCATCGGTCAGTTATCCTTCGGTGAAAAAAAAGAGAACTTGCTTTAAAATTTAACCGATGGATGCCTAACCGATAGGTCAAAACCGATCATTAGTATGCAAAAGCATTGGTTAAAAAGCCGCGCATGCTCAGAATCAAGTCGACGCATGCTTGGAAGCATTGAACTTAATTTTTTCAGCACTTCATTGTGTTTTACGTCACAGCGTTCTGATACGATCGTTTTTTTAACCGATGGTGTATAGGCACATCAGACCATCAGTCAGCTTCATCGGTTAACCAATGAAAGCGGTCCTTTGGACCGTTCTCATCGGATGGAATGATCGTGTGTACGTGGCCTAATACATTTATACTTACTGCTAAAACCAATGACCACTACTTTAATCGTATTATTAGAACTTTCTGCTGCCTTTGATTAAGTTGACCACCTTCTCCTCCTCTAAAATATTCACTGTTTTGGCCTTCAAGACTCTTTCAGACAATACTCTGGCCTAGTAGTTAATTGGACAAAATCTTCAATTATGTTACTTGATGCTGTAAAAGAGGAAAAGGCATCCACCCTCCAAGATATACCTGTATCTTCTTCCTTTAAATACTTTTTTTTTGTAACAACCAGACCTTTAGCTTATCTCTCACGCAATTAATCACCATTATTGGGACACATGCGTGATAAGACAAAGATATGGGATAAACTTAGGCTGTCATTGGTGGGAAAAGTCAATCTGATAAATCTGCCCCAGCTCCTGTATATATTGCACAATTCCCCAATGATAGTTCCTCTCAAACAATTCCAAATAGTCAACTCTATTATTCGTAACTTCCTTTGTCAGAATAAGCCCCCAAGGATCCGGCTAGAGCAGCTACAGTAACCTAAAGGCAAGGGTGGCTTGGCACTGCCTAACCTTAGGCTTTACTACATGGTAGCTCAACTGCAGCATATTGCCCATGCTATACCGACAGAGGGGGAAAACCAAGTATATTCTACGACGGCCCTTTTGCATCATGTTACAGGGTTGGATAATGTGGCTGAGGGCCTAGAGGGGCTGATGTTGGCTAAATCCAATAAACCTCCCCATACGTTTGTCCTTATGCAGAAGGTTTGGAATAAAGCGTGACAGTTACAAGATATACGCCTGATATGGGATAATGGATACTATAATGAACTGCTATCAGTGCAAAATGGGCCCAGAAGGAAGTTATGTGGGGTCACATGCCTGTCTCATACCTAAATTGGGGGGTTATAGACATTTGCGGACTTGTATGCTAAATGTCACCTTCCACAGTCTATGTGGTTCCACTATTTGCAACTGCAACATGCTGTCAGGGCACAAGCAGGTGTAGATATATGGGAGCGATCCCCTTCCCCAATTTTCAACTACTTGGCAGATGTGCACCTTTTTAGGGAGTTCATCTTTAGGTGCTATTATATGTTGCTGACCATCTTTTTGAAAGGATTTCTAGGGCTGCCGATAGATGAAAAAGAGATATGGGAGGCTTCGCTGAGAAACAGCAGGCGGTACCAGCAACGCTTGACACTGCTTTATATCACGTTAAGGGTTCAATTAACACCAGTAAGGTTATTCAAAATGGGACTAAGAAAGGACTCGTTGTCCAAAGTTGCACCTATATTGGTCTGGAGTGCCTAATACTGTAAATAAATCCTTCATGACTTCCCCATTGAAGACATTCCCAAACAAGCCATTCGGTGAGCTATATTTCAAGCCCAGAAGCTAATACTTAGGCACTGGAATGATTCTGAACCACCCTCACTGAAAGAGTGGATTGCACAAATGGGTTTGTTGAACAATTGCAGCAAGTCCGTATTGCAGGTCAACTTTGTTTGCAAACGTTCTGCAAGTCTGCTGCAGGTTCTGGTTCAGTTATGTTGTGCAATAGTCATCCTACCGCAGGGGTCACTGTGGCTGAATTCTCATGCTGTAGACTTGCAGAGCTCTTGCTGTAGACTCAGCACTGCAACTCTGCATTTTCAAATTTTCTACAAATTGGAAAAGTGTCAACTGTGCTTCAGGTGCTGTGAAAGTATACAACTTGCTAGTAAAATGTGCAGCAAGTTAACAAGATTTACAATTCAACACTGACACAAATGTATGGCAAGTTGAAGTTATCCTTGCTATTTGAGTCAATGCTCAGAATTCTCTGCACATTCACAGAAACCATTCCTAAAGTAATGTATAGGCTTTTCCAAAGTAGCACCCATTCCTATCAATGACTCCCTTAACCAGAGAGCGTGCTCAGTCAGAATGCTCATATTTCACAACTGTGCATGTCTTTGTGCTCTTCCACTGGCTTTTGTGTAACAGCTATTAGTATTTCCAGATTTCTATCACTGGAGCCTGTGAGCACACAATTTTACACCCACTACAGTGCTACTGTGCTGGAATCATGTGTCTTACATTTACATTTTTTTATTTGTTACTGGTTTTAATCTGGTTTATAATTTAGTGACAATTTGTGATATGTTTAACTGTAATTTACACTTAGATTAAATGAATGCCCTATCTTCTGGGTGACTGATAACTAGTTAACCTGGAAGTGGCTATCAGCAAAAAAATAACTTCCAATATTCTCAACTGAGGTGTCTTTAGAATATTGCCTACAGGAACAGCCATCATTGTCTGTTAGGATCAGTCAACGATCTCCCTATGTAGGGATGTGTTTAGTTGCTGCTCTCAACTCTTCAAGGGACATGTAAGAAACATCTATAAACTTGGCCATAAATGGATAGAATTTCGAACCTAAAGTCTTAGCAAGATTCATACGAAAATTCTCCCACAAACCCATCCTTCAGAAGTTATTCAGAAGTTAGAAATATTTCTGATGGGCAGGAGTGGTCACATATGGATCGAACTTTGGTCAATCCCTGCTGAACCAGCCGAAATTTCGATCCACATATGGCTAGCTTAACACGAGCTAAAAAATAATAATATATTAGCTAGCATGCACAGTTTAACCACTTCCATACTGGGCATGTAAACCCCCTTCCTGACCAGGTGAAATTTCAGCTTGCGGCACTGCGTCGCTTTAACTGACAATTGCGCGGTCGTGCGATATGGCTCCCAAACAAAATTGGCGTCCTTTTTTCCCCACAAGTAGAGCTTTCTTTTGGTGGTATTTGGTCACCTCTGCGATTTTTATTTTTTGCGCTATAAACAAAAAAGGACGACAATTTTGAAAAAAAATACAATATTTTTTACTTGTTGCTATAAAAAATAGCCCAATTTAAAAAAAAAATTCAGTTTAGGGCGATACGTATTCTTCTACATATTTTTGGTTAAAAAATAAAATAAAAAAAAATCGCAATAAGCGACTGGTTTGCGCAAAAGTTATAGCGCCTACAAAATAAGGGACAGAATTGTTATTTTTTATTATTTATTTTTTTTACTAGTAATTGCGGCGATCTGCGATTTTTATTGCGACTGCGACGTTATGGCGGACATATCGGACACTTTTGACACATTTTTGGCACCATTCACATTTATACTGCAATCAGTGCTATAAATATGCACTAATTACTGTATAAATGTGACTGGCAGGGAAGGGGTTAACACTAGGGGGTGAGGAAGGGGTTAATGTGTTTCCTGCATTGTGTTCTAACTGTAGGGGGAGGGGGGGGTGACCGATCTGTGTCCCTATGTACTAGGAACACAGATCGGTATGCTCTCTCTATGACAGGACGCTGTCATTGTGAGAGCAGGCAATGAGAGATGATCTCATATGTTTACATATGAGATCATCTCTCATTGGCCCATCAGATCGCACCGCAAACGGCCACTCTGATTGGCCGTTCGCGGTGATCTGTGATTGGCTGTGTCCGAGGGACACAGCCAGTACACAAGTTCCCCGCTGCGCGCTCTGGAGCGCGTGCTGGGAACGAGGAAAGGGGCTGCCGTGAAAACACGGCAGCCCGGAGATTTAGAGCCACCCTGCGGCCGTATATACTCGTACGGCCGTAGGGAAGTGGTTAAATGACACAAGACTTTTGGAATGCGATGGTACAACTCAGGACATACCTAGCCAGGAGAGAGTAAATAATAATAATAATACAACTTATGACGCGTACACACAATCGTTTTTGGGCATGAAAAAAAACTAAGTTTTTCAGCATGTAGAAAAACAAAATTTTTCCAACTTCATCATTAAAACGACATTCCCCACACACCATCATTTTTAAAAAATGCTCTAGCAAAGCGAAGTGACGTACAACACGTACGACGACACTATAAGGGGGAAGTTCCATTTGCCTTTAGGCTGCTTTAGCTGATTCCGTGTTAGTAAAAGAAGATTTACGCTTTTCTGTCTGTTACAGCGTGATGAATGTGCTTACTCCATTATGAACGGTAGTTTTACCAGAACGAGCGCTCCCGTCTCATAACTTGCTTCTGAGCATGGGCGGGTTTTTTACGTTGTTTTAGCCCAAACATGATCATTTTTTACAACCTGAAAAACGGCATTGTTTAAAACGTCGTTAAAAAATTCGAAAGCATGTTCGAATTTTTTTTTGGTCATTTTTCAGAACCCGAAAAAATATGTGAAGCACACACACGATTATTTTAAATTACATTTTTTTAAAACTTAGGGCCGGATTCATGTAGAGCGGCGCATCTTTGTGCCGGCGTAGCGTATCTACTTTACGCTACGCCGGCGCAAATTTGAGCGGCAAGCATGCTATTCACAAAGAATATGCGCTCAACATTTCGCCGGCGTTGCGTATAGTTGTCGGCGTAAGCGGACGTAAGTCAAAGTAGGTGGAAGTGGGCGTGTAACATTTAAATGAAGCGTGACCCCATGCAAATGATGGGCTGAGCTTCAAAAACCGAACTGCGCATGCGTCGGCTCTTGGACGCATCCCAGTACGCATGCTCAAAGTCACGTCGAAATAGCTGCCTAGGATATGTCAATACACTGCCTACGACATGAACGTAACCTACACACAGCCCTATTCACGTAGTACTACCTAAACGATGTAACATACCTTTGAATGGGTTGCGCCACCTATGTGGTGGAATAACTTTGTGCCGGACATAACCCTTACAAAAAAACGTTTATCTTTTCCGCCTGGCGCATCTATGTTCGTGAATCGGCGTATCTTACTCATTTGCATATATAACATGGGTACGCCGAATGCATCCAGCGTAACTATGCGCCCACGATACGCCGGCATAGGCAAGTTACGTGGGGGGGCTGAAGCCTTGTTTTACGATGTATCTAGCTTTGCGAATCGACATAAAAATACGACGGTGCACATTTGTACTTACGACGGCGTCTCTCTAGATACGCCGGCGTAAAGCTTTGTGAATCCGGCCCCTTTGTTTTTTTTATGCCGAAAAACGATCGTGTGTACGGGGCATTACAGTTCCTAAACTAAAGTCCTTCAAGGGCCACACATGGCTTCTAAAGGTCTATCAGCAGGTGCTGTATTATACATATATAATAGTGGCAAGAAGAAGTTACTGGATATAATTTAAAAGTTAATGTTATTGAAGCACAACTCCAGCGAAAAAAACTTTTTTTTGTTTTGTAAAAGTGGTAAAGAGCATTTTTATGAGGCTTTTATTGCTGTGTGTTTCTTCAATAGGGATATTTCCATCTAAATTGATGAGAAGAAAGAGAAATAGGTTTTAGTGGGGTTTTAATGGCACGAGAAGACACAGACAGCAATAAAACCTAACAGAGGTTATAGCCTTTCTCCCCCAAAGGGGACGTATATCAATACAAATATGGTTCTGTCCTTTCCCTATTATTATTATTATTACTATACGGATTGCGCAGTACTTTACATCAGGGAAGACAGTACAGTCACAATACAATTGCAGTTGTAGTTTTGTTTTAAAACTGAACCCCAGGCACAAAAACTTTTACTCAAATATATATAAATCACATATATATATATATATATATATATATATATATAAATCATATATATATACAGTATATATTGTTTTTTATATTATATATAATATAATTATTATAATTATATATTCTTTTATAGCAGCAGCTATCTATTGGAAGACAACTGCTCGTGGCAGTATATGGCGGCCACAAGGAGGCACAGACAGGAATATTTTTAGCAACAGCCTGCAGGTAATGGAACAAACACCATTACACATCACGAATATATATAAAAAAAAAAAAAACATAAACTTCAGCTTTAAACAATAATTCTTTTGAAATGCATGCACTCCATCTCCCATCGGTAAGCTCTGTCACCAATGCGATGATCACTATACCAGCTGAACACAACTGGCATCTCTAGGTTGATCTTAAAAATTTTATTACACCATCAAAGGTTTAAAATGGAAAGTTGGTTTATGGTCCTACTCACCGGAGGAAGAAGAAATAGGAGTGACCCTGCACAACTGTGTATGAGTGACAGTCAAAGTATCCCAGTCCAGTGATGTTGAGCCTGGATCCTGCAGGTACCTCCAGCATACTGCCCCATCCCTGATCACAGAGCATTTCTATCTCTGCAGAATAGAAGAAGGTGCTGTCCCCTGATTCATACTGCCATGGCAGGTAATTGTACATACTGCTGAAGATACTACTGTGTGTTTCCTGATGTACAGCCAACACCTTGGCATAGACTATTATCTGTGCCAGCTCTGCCCTGCATCCTTCACTCAGGTGCCTCCAATCTGATGACAGCTGACAACCCTGGGCACAGCTCCATACAAACCAGGCTGTGATCACAAAGTGCAGCATGGCAGACTTACTGTCCTTGTCACTTCTTGACACCCAAATGTAAAGGAAAGGAATTAATCCTCCAAAGGTTTACACACAGAGTATACATTCCATTGCCATGAGCAATACAGGCTTTTCATATGTTACAGATTCATCATCTTGCCTAGTAATGGAAAGCTTGCACTGTCCCTGTGGTGTGTCCTGTCCTGGAGCAGCAGACTGCTAACTGCCTGAACTGTACAGATAGTTTAAAAGGACTCCAGCAGTCTGTGCCCTCCCTTTGCTGCTACATCACACACAATACATTAGGGGGGGGGGGGGGTTCTGCAACTCAATCATGAATTACAGAACAGCAATGACATCAGATGGAATATATATACACTGTAAATAGAGAGAGATACATACATTGCAGCTGTTTTTCATTTTTTCAGCTGTTATATATTAAATAAAAGAAGTATCTAAAGTGGAACTTAAAAGTATAACTTAACTTTTTTTTTTCATTTTTGCTGTCTGTGCCCCTGTTAAAGAGACTCATCCTTTCTATGTGTCCTATTTACCCAGAGCCTTTTTTTCTCAGAAAATAGGTGCAGGAACTCAACCATGACACCGTTCAGATTTCACAAACAGTAGAAGGGTCTTAAAGGGGCATTAAATACCAGGATTGCATTACATACAGAGTGCAGAGTTCAGGAGGTTACACATAAAGTGCAGAGCTGCCACTTGTAAACACAGAAACCAGACTTCTGTGTTTACAAGTGATTGTGGTGAGCAGGCACCAAAGGGTCTGAGCCAGAGGTGGTGGAACTGAGTTCCCCCAAGTTCCCCCTGAAAAAAAAGCCCTGTATTTACCATTATCATTGAAAGTAAAAGAAAATCCCAAATGTTTGGTTATACCCAGAAAAGTAATAGAGGGGAAATCTTCCAATGGGGACACTAGATCTGAAGACCTGAGGTTCTCCAAGGAATTCTCTTAATTTGCAGAGATTTCCTTTCACTTTGTTTGGCTATGACACAGGAAGTGAAATAAAATCTCCGCAATGGGACACAAATGCAAAAATCAATTTGACAGGGGTTAGAGCCCTCCCTTATGCCCCGTATACACGACCTGAAAATCGTTTTTTTTTTGCATGCTAGTCCTATACATCGAAAATGAAAAGCTTACTTAAAGCGGGATTCCACCCGCAATTTTTTTTTTCTAAAATTCAGCAGCTACTAACACTGTATCTGCTGACTTTTAATAAGGACACTTACCTGTCCCTTGACGGCGATCGCTCGGTCCTGACACCCCCATACTCACTAAGGGAAACAGGCAGTGCAGACCTAACGGCTTCACTGCCCGTTTCCTACTGCGCATGTGCGACTCGCGCGGCGCTTTGTGAATGGGTGACTGCCTCCTAGAAAACACAGTTCCCAGAAGGCAGCGCGCCCCATTCACCAGAAGACATCGCGATGGAGGACGAGGAAGAAGACCATAGGCGTTGGAGGAAGAGGCAGAAGAGCTAGTTCCGCATAGTAAATGCCCTTTCTGGTGAGTTTAATATTTTTTTTTTCAATTTTTTTTTTGGGGGGGGGGGGGAATCAGGGTGGAATTCAACTTTAAGTTATGAAAATTCTCGTACGATAAAAAATAGGACTCTCGAAAGCTCTGTACTAACGATCCGATTATCGTACGATCGCTTAGAAAGGGGTATTTTTCATATGATTTTCAGATTGTGTGTAAGGGCCATTGCTCAATCAAAAATAAAATAAAAAATCTTTTTGCCTATAGGTTCTACTTTAAGTACAAGAAAAAGGTGAACAGGCAGGATTTTAAATATGTTTCTCTCCACATTAAGGTCTGTTATCTGCCAGTCCATACAATTTCAGCAATGCCAAGATAAAAGATCTGCCCCCTGAAGAAGTACCAAGGATGTCAGCAGCTGGTAAGGGAGCACTAGAAATAAGGTGAGTATAGTGTATATTTATGGGAATGGTATCTCACTGCCTCAGCTGCAGAGGAAGAGATTCCATAGGGACATCTACCAGTAACGTAATTTAGTGGAAGGGTCTGCCTTTGTTGTTTACAATTTGAATGGATTGTATAGATTTGTCCCCCTATTACATAGTTGTGGCAACTCTAAAAGAGATTTTACAAAGATTGTACAATCAGATTGTATATTGTGTGGCCATATTTAGCAATCCTGACATTTTCAATTTCAACATATCACCAGCAGCGGGATCGCAAGTGTCAGAGTCCTCCATCTTAGTAAGGATTTCTTTCTGTTGGTGACAGAGGGCAGATACCCTTCCAGGAATGAGCATGCCCACTGTAATGATGGTCAGTCTTGGAGAACTGTGAGCCCAGCCTGCATGATGACGTGCCTCCAAGGGGGCATGTAAATGACAGACTGGGCTCACAGGACATGTCGCTGGCACAATGAGGAAGTCAGGGACCAGGGCCGGACTTACCATTGGGCTTGACTGAGCTCAAGCCCATGGGCCCCGCCCAATAGGGGGCCCCCAGGGCCCCGGACAGAAACCCCTACTTTTTTTATTTATTTTTTATAAAAAAAATATGTTTTTTTATATATTTATTTATATAATTATTATTATTATTATTATTATTATTAAAGGGCTCAGAGGTCCCCAGGACCCCATGTGGCAACCCCCCTTTTTTTATTGTTTTTTATAAATGTTTATTTTTTTATTTTTGTTTATATTTTTTTCATTAAAAGGCCCAGAGGTCCCCAGGGCCCCCGGATGGCAAACTCCTTTTTTTTTTGTATTTTTTATATATGTTTATTTTCTTTTATTTTTTTTAGGGGTCCGGAGGTCCCCAGGGGTCCGGAGGCCCCCAGGGCCCCGGACAGCAACCCCCACTTTTTATTTTATTTTTTATAAAAGAAATATGTTTTTTTATATATTTTTATATATAAATTTACATTTTCTTTATATTTTTTATAAATGTTTATTTTTATTTTTTTTATTAAAGGGCCCAGAGGTTTCTGTTTTCTTTTTTTGTAAAGGCCCCCCCTGCTTCTCAATTTGCGGCAGCCCCCCGCTTCTCAATTTCACCCCCCCCCCCCCCGGTTCTCTGCTCCAGGGGGCCCATGCCTTAAGCTGTGTAAGGGGCCCCAAAATTCCTGATGGCGGCCCTGCGCATACCTCCCAACACGCACAGAATCTGCGGGACTTTCCACTTCTTCCCGCAGTCCCGTGAAAGGGTTAATTTTCCCGCACTGCAATAGGAGGCAGCACAGAAGCAGGAGGAACCGGAGCGGTGTGTGGAGGACTGTGGCTGCTGAAGGGAAAAAAGCCGACAGCCGAGCTAATGACAGTCTGTGGCCCTGGCTGTCGGTACAGATGAGAGGCACTCCCCCCTCCGCTGAACAACTGCAAAACCTCCCCCAGGAGGAACCGAAGCGGTGTGGGGATGTCTGCTGAATGGAAGAGAGCCGACACATTCCGTGCACAGATGAGAGTCACCCCCCCCCCCTGCTCACCCCCCCTCTCAACAACTTTAATGCCCCCCCCGCTCAACAACTTAAATTTCGCCCCCCCCCCCCCGCCTCAACAACTTTAATAAATGCGCACCCCCCGCTCAACAACTTTAATTCCCCCCCCCCCCGCTCAACAACGTTAATGCGCACCCCCCCCCCCCCCCCCCTGCTTAACAACTATGATCCCCTCCTCGTCGCTCCAGGGGGCCCCTTTAACACTCAAGCCCAGGGGCCCCCACCACCCTAAGTCCTGCCCTGTCAGGGACATCGAGGAATGAATTCCCATTATCTCTTGCTCTCAAAACAACTGTAAAAATTTTAATTACTCATCACCTAGAAGGGACACAGACAGCAATAAAGACTTAGTGGAGGGTCTACCTCTTCCACCCTCTATCAATAACTAATAAAAATATTAAGCCTTTATATGAATTTGATATATCAAACAGAGCAGTGCAGCGCAAACCTAAATAGCATAATATTAATATTAAAACGAATATGCTCATACCAGTGAAGACATAATTGAATTAATAACAGTGAAAAAATAAAATAAAATAAAATAAAATAAAAAGAAAGTCCACATTTGCAAAGTGCAAACAAATCCTGTGATCAAAACAGTCAGAGTATCTCCACCATGTGACTTGGAAAACCAATATTTCAAATATTTCAAACGTGATCCCTTCACCAGTAAAGATGGGTACTCTCACCTCACACCAAGACCCTTGTTTTACCAAAGGTCTAAAACGCTTAGAACAAATGGCAGGAAATCCAGATGGCTCAAAGATGTGCAATTGTCAGCTGAAGGACCCGGAGATATGCAAGTATCCTCAGTGGCACCAACGAATCAATATGCAAAGAAAAAAGGCCAGATCTAAGAGCTTCCATATAAACCAGGTCTCTTTAATGAGTAAAAAATGTGCAGGGTACTCACATTCAAGTAGAAAATACAGGCATAAAACACCATATCAGGCAGCTCAAATGAAGATGTGGGACATCAAGGAGTGACATGGGATGGTTCCTGACCCCGGACGCGTATCGTAATACTACTTCCTACCGCCCTGCTGAGGAAGTAGTATTACGATACGCGTCCGGGGTCAGGAACCATCCCATGTCACTCCTTGATGTCCCACATCTTCATTTGAGCTGCCTGATATGGTGTTTTATGCCTGTATTTTCTACTTGAATGTGAGTACCCTGCACATTTTTTACTCATTAAAGAGACCTGGTTTATATGGAAGCTCTTAGATCTGGCCTTTTTTCTTTGCATATTGATTCGTTGGTGCCACTGAGGATACTTGCATATCTCCGGGTCCTTCAGCTGACAATTGCACATCTTTGAGCCATCTGGATTTCCTGCCATTTGTTCTAAGCGTTTTAGACCTTTGGTAAAACAAGGGTCTTGGTGTGAGGTGAGAGTACCCATCTTTACTGGTGAAGGGATCACGTTTGAAATATTTGAAATATTGGTTTTCCAAGTCACATGGTGGAGATACTCTGACTGTTTTGATCACAGGATTTGTTTGCACTTTGCAAATGTGGACTTTCTTTTTATTTTATTTTATTTTATTTTATTTTTTCACTGTTATTAATTCAATTATGTCTTCACTGGTATGAGCATATTCGTTTTAATATTAATATTATGCTATTTAGGTTTGCGCTGCACTGCTCTGTTTGATATATTTACTTCAGGAATTTTGTGATTGTTCTTTTGGTGTTCAGCTTGCATCCATATGAAATTCACTCTTTGAGTATTTTTCATTTTTACACTTATTATTTTTATTTTTTTCTGATCTTTATATTTTTGCGCTGATTGCACCCCCCCTGTTTTTTATATGAATTTGAAATGACTCTGCCTGAACATGAATAAGTTACTGGAAATCTGACTGACCGCCCTTGTCTTGGATTTCTCGGGACTCTAGTGGCATGACATTGCCACAAAAATTGTAACGTTTTGTGTAGTTGCTTTTGTGTTAAAAATCCAATTGATAATGCTATCTCTCCAAAAGTTTCTGATGTAGAAAAAAAAATTGTGGAACCAGAGAGAGCCACAATATCGATTGAGCTAAACTCGAGGAAAAAAAATAAATGTTGGTCCATCTACTGTGGTAGGATGGTTACCTCTATTGATGCCTCTTCCACATCTGGCTTCTGTTAAAAAGTGGTAAAAGTGTTACTTCAGCCCCTACAGCAAGCGTTGAATGTCCAATGCTGAGACTTGTTGTTCCAGCAGTACTACACAGAACAAAGAAAGTCGCTTGTACACCTCCTTCATGGAGAAAAAAACTTCTATCCTTATTGCGCACAAAGCTTCCTGTTATAGGAGGAGGGGCAAATGAACATCACAATCTCCCCTCCTCCAATTATAGAAAGCATTACATTCAGTAAAAGCAGAGTTCCACCCAAAAGTGGAACTTCCGCTTTAAGTACTCCTCGCCCCATTACATGCCACATTTGGCACGTATTTTTTTGGGGAGGGAGTGGGTTCTTCGTTTCCGCCTATGGGCCATCTAGGCAACTTCTCCTCTCCCCCTAGGTGGCCCCTCCCTCTAGGCCAGGGGTGCCCAACCTTTTGAAGAGCGAGGGCCACTTAAGCAACTTGGTAACCAGTCGAGGGCCACAATGAGCGGAGCGGGCAGATGACAGGTCACGGCTACTCTATAGGCCCTCCGATCCGCCCAGATGAAAGGGGACAAATTCCCTTCTGTTTTTCAGATTGGAGGTAGGTGGGCCTAAACAGACATCTGTCGCTCTATAGAGGTGAATTGAGGGTCCCATTTGGTTGGGTTGATCATGTGAAAAGGGCCTAAGACTGCTTTCACACTGATGTGCTGCGGTTTACCCACAACGCGGGTGCAGCGTAGTGCACCTGTATCTATCCTGTGGATTAGCTGAACTTTGCCATAGACTCCACCTGTAGCAAAAGCCGGCGCTGTAGAGGAAGCATCGGCTTATGGGGCTCTACTCCACAGCCGCTTTCTTCTTCTACCACCAGCTTCATTCACAACACTGATGCTGTGGTACGGCGGGTCGGCAACCTACGATCTGGGCTTGACAAACCACCATTCCAGTTCAGGAGGTCGAGGGCCGCATCAGAGGGCTCCACGGGCCACTGGTTGGCCACCCCTGCTCTAGGCGATCTTCTTGGACATGTGGCAGGTCCCAGAAGATCACCTGTCCACTCTGAGAGCGCAGCAAAACTCACGCATGTGCAGCGCCATGAAGCCACAAGCTGTCACGGCCGGGTGCCCATAGTTCTAATGATGGCGCCGTGGAGAGGAGTGGGAGAGTAACGGGCCTACCTGTGGCCGCATTGCATCGTACTTCTGGAAATACAAATCTCAGAATTGAAAGTTCAGAGCTTATAGTGTGATGAAGATAATTTATACAATGAATGGCTCCAAATAGTTTTGTTTCCCAGAGTTCAACTTTAAAGACTTGTTGGAAGGGATATAAAAACAAGCAATGGCAGGGAAATCTCAACTCTCAAAACATACCCATCTTCTAGCATTTTTTTAAAATATATTTCATAGCAAGGAGGCTCGCCTTTAAAGATTTTAGACCTCCTCTCTGTTCAGTATCTAGTGCTAGAGCTTTATAGCTTTAGTTTGGGGATTGTTTAATAAAATATTAATGATATACAGGATCAATATAACTATTATTGTTACAGGTATTTATAAAATGCAAACAATTAAAGAAGTTCTGTATATACTGTAAATTCTCATTTTGGCACCGGGCTACTTTCAGAGCCGGTGCCAGGGCCGATCCTAGGGTCACAGGCGCCTGGGTGCAGAAATATTTCTGGCGCCCCCACATGGGCGTCGTCATTTTATTAACTCCTCCCCTTTACAAATGTTTCTATGGCAATGACTCAACCACAGAGATGCTCCCCCATGAAGTCTTCATTAATCTGGGATCCTTACATGATCTCTTTACTAACAATAAACAAAATATAGGAAGAGAAGCAAAGTACTTTATTGGGACCTGGAGAGGGGCCTCTGATGGACACAGAGGGGGCTTCTGTTATAGAGTCTGTTAGATGTTCAGCCAATGGGAAGGCCCTGGGGATGAATAGGTGAACACCGGGAGCCACTATAGGTGGATAGATACATGGGATTTTAGCAGACCACTAAAGTGTATATGTAGGTATGTCAGTGTATTTTGTTAAGTTCGACTTGTTCTGTAAATGTATGTTATTGAAAAATGTTTAATAAAAAGAGAATGGAAAAAAAAAAAACATATATTTTTGGAAACGAAAAGCTAAACTTCAGACAGATATGAAAGAAATAAACTGATGCAGCACTTTATTCATTATTACATCATTAAATGTACTTTTTTTTTGTAAAAAAAAAAAAAGATGTTCAGCGCCCCCACCTCTGCAGGCGCCTGGGTGCAATGCACCCTGTGCACCCTGCCTAGGATCGGCCCTGGCCGGTGCTATGTTAAATTTAGGGGGAGAATTCTGAGAAATAGTTGGCTCTGAATTAGTTTGATTGTTTAAATCTGGGTCTCTTCTTTGGGTCCCCAACTTGGAGGGGGTCCCGAGCTGTCCATCCAATTGGAGGAGGCTGACCGATGAGAAGTCTGTTCGAAGGATACCAAGCACGAGGCTGGTGTTCCAGGAGGGGCCTGTCCATTCATCGGGGGACTACCTAGGATCTGACAGGCTGGATGTTGATCGCCTGTCAGTCGCTAACTTGCAAAAAACTACCTGAAGGAGATCCGGGTGCTGAATCTACTGAGAGAGGATTCTGGACCATAATTGTCTCCATTCTTCTGGGATGGCAGAGAATTGATCCCAAGTTCGAGTGACACTCTGGCTGCCAGGCTTGTGAGAGAGGCCTGTTCAGGTGCGCTACACCCACTCCGGCTGGACTGGCGAAGTAAAGTGTTGTTGGAAGCAGGACTGTTTCCTCGTATGCAGTTACACCTGAGTCTGCTGTCTTCTATTTGCTATCCCTTCACCTTTCCACCGTTTAATCATTTTTACCCGGCTGGGTAATAAAAGCACAGAAAGACACCTGTCGTGTGGACATCCCTTTACTACAACTCTCATCAAGTACCCTAGACGGTGGAGATACAGAGGTAACATGCTACCTAAAACAAACAAGCAGCTCTTACGGGGGTAGTGCTACATCATCATTCCATGCCATTCAAGGAGTTTATAAACTAAGATCCCTATCTCACATGCATACACATACGAGGGCCGATTTTGACAGATATTGAAAGATGCAAGGGCACAGTGGGGTGTTTTTACATTTTAACGTGGGGGGGGAGCGCTTTTAACCCCTGCTAGCGGTCGAAGAAAGGGTTAAATGTGACTGTGTATTGCCACTGCCGAAGCGCCCTCCCCTGAAAAAATTTCAGCGGACACCCATCCCGGTACTGATGCTGAAGGTGTGGAGACAGGTGGAGGACTTACATGCCTTTTATAGGGTGCTAAAGACCTAGATTGTGTATGCTGCCTCTAGTTTGACTTTGTTAGTCCTGCTCCAGATGTATGTTTAATTGTGGATTTCTGTTATTCTACAGCCAGGTGGGGCTGTAAACTAATTATCTTTTTTCTTTGTAATACTCAACAAATCCTTGATTCTAAAAAAAAAAAAGATGTACTTCTTAGGAAATACTGCACTACACACCAGCCAATCCCTTAGGCCCCTTTCACACGGGCGGACTGTTCAGATTCGCCTGTCAGTTTTTTCGGCGGAATTGAACGGACGCTCCATATCTATGGAGCAACAGTTGTCAGTGGTGACATGTCCGCTAACATCCGAACCACCCTGATCCAACCCACTCCGCTAAATCCATACGGATGGAAACCCTATTTTCCATCCGTCTGGCGGATCGGGTGAAAACTGACTCAACGGTCTGTTTTCATCTGATCCCCCCCATAGAGGAAAGCAGAGATCTGACTAGTCTGTTTCTGCACAATGTGGAGCGATCCCCGCTGAGCAAGCAGATGTCTAAAAATGTATCCGCCCGTGTGAAAGGGCCCTTAGAGTGCACTCTATGCCAGTGTAGTATTATTGTAATTTATACTGTATTTAAAGTCTATTTACTGTTGGCCTGCTAATATCCGTATTGACACCAGCTAGTGAAATAGGCAGGTTACATTCAACTTTAACTGCAATGTGTGATTTATATTCTACAGCTGTTTATACTAAGCTTTTGCCAATATTAAACGTATGTTTATTTTAAACCCTGTGTGTGTGTCTATTTACTGGTAAGAATCCACAGCCAGGATAAAGGTATTTTCCACTTGTATCCTTATTCGTGTCTGTTGTGATTTTCATTCAACCAGGTGTATCAGAAGGGCTACATTTTCCAAGTGGCTCCTTTGGGGGGTGGCACTACATTTATATTTAATAAATACATGTATCGCCCGTATCCCAATGTTTAGGGCGCTATTGTAAATTTAGGGGGCGTCTGAGCCAATAGTGGGCTCAGACTTTACTAATGCCATTAAAATTAGCTTCTGTTCTGGCTATGGTTGTGCTTGATAGAAGTTTTCCCCTGTTGCCTGTAGTTGGCGTTACCATTTCAGGCCCATGTTGGAAAACAAGCTAACCATGGTGTGTTGGGTGACCCTTCTCGGCAGCAACCCAGTGGGAGTGGTGCCCCGCTGTGCATGCTGGGAAGGGATACTTAAGAGGCAGACGCCGTTGTTAGGGGGTTTGTCTTCTCCTCGCGGCCCTCCTGGCGCGAGGTATGTGTGTGTGTGTGATTCCAGCCCCAGGACCACGTTTGTCCGAGGCTGCATCGCTGTTTAGTAGGCCCAGCTATGCTGGCTGGGGCCTATCATTCTGAAGGGGATCCCATGCTGTCCGTCCAAAGGGAGGAAGCTGTTTAATGAAGGAGACTGGGGGAGGACCTGCCCTGGAGGAGACCAAGCAAAGCAAGCTAATGTCTTGGGATAGGCCTGGTGATTTCGTTAACAGGGGATCCACTATTCCTTTAGCCGGGTCGGCTTAAAGGCTCTTCTACTGTAAGGCTGGAAGTTCGGGATTAAAATCCTGTGGCAGAGGATTCCTGGCTATCCATTTTGTTTTCAGACAGTCTGTGGCAGAGACTGTTTCCATACTGTCCGTGCATCATTCCGGCTGCTACGCCATGTGAGAGGGGCCTATCCGGGTGACCAATACCCACTAAAAGAGAGAGGGCCAGATCCACAAAGATCTCCCGCTGGCGTAGCCTATCTTAGTTACACTATCCTTATCCACAAACAATTACCGCTGTAACTTACGGCAGTGTAGCGTAAATGGGCCGGCGTTTGCGGGTGTAATTCAAATGAACAAGAGGTGGGTGTGTTTTATTAAAATTATAAATGACCCGACGCAAACGATGTATTTTTTGAACTGCACATGCGCCGGCCGTGGACGTATCCCAGTGCGCATGTGTGAAATCACATCGCAAATAGTCAATGAAAACGACGTGAATGTAACTGACGCAAATCCCTATTTGCGAGGGGTTTACGCAAACGACGTGAACCACGGAAAAATCGACGCTGGCCCGACATCCATACTTAAAGTGGATGTAAACCCCAAAAAAAAATGTTTGATGTCACAATGTAGAGTATAAGATTTCCTATCATCTGTGCCCAGTCTTGCCACACAGAGTTAATCCAGCGCTGTGTAATCCTCTTGTAATGTTCAGTGCAAATTAACAGAATTCCAGATAAAAATTTGCCAAATTATAGAGTCCGTTTCTCTGTTTTTGCTTTCAGTGACAGGTTATTTACATATCTAGCTTGGACATGTTTATCATATGTTATGTTTTGTTTATCATAATATGAGGTGATCCAAAGTTCATTGTATATTACTAGGATGTGTTATGTGGGGGAGGGGTGGATTTCTCACTTTTTATACCTCATGTTATGATAAACATAACATAACATATGATAAACATGTCCAAGCTAGATATGTAAATAACCTGTCACTCAAAGCAAGAAGAGAGAAAACTGACTTTTTATTTAGGCAGGTTTTTATCTGGAAGGCTGTTCATTTTACTGAACATTGAAAGAGGATTACTCAGATCTGGATTAACTCTGTGTGGCAAGACTGGGCACAGATGATAGGAAATCTTATACTGTACATTGTGACATCAAAAAACAATTTTTTTGGGGGGGTTTACATCCACTTTAACATTACGTACGCCTCTATACAGCAGGGGTAACTTTACGCCGGACCTACACTTTCGCAAACAACGTAAAAACACTGTGCCGTGCGTACTTTCCGTTCGTGGATCGGCGTATCTACCTCATTTGCATATTCGACGTGGAAGCGCCGCTAGCGTTCAGCGTAAATAGGACACTTTAGGACGACGGCGTAGGACGGCGTATCTATGCAAAAAACCGGCATAGACAAAACAATGATACGCCGGCGCAGATTTGGATCTGGAGATCCGCCGCCGTAATTGTTTGTGGATCTGGCCCAGAGTGGTGAATAGTGGAACTGAACTATTTTTGTGTATTCTGTACCGCGTACCTGAACCTTCCCCTTCTCTCTATACTCTCATCTTTCTTCACAAGTTTTATGCAGTGAAAATAAAACAGATGAAGGTTTTACATCTTGTGTGGACATTGCAATTTCTACAAACTTTCCTCCCTGACAATAAACTTAGAGGTAACGTGCAAAAGCCCAAATTAAACCAGCAGCTCCTACGGGGGTAGTGCTACATACACATAACTAGTTAGTAAGGGTAACTGTTCTACTCTCCCTTTCTTCCAGTTTTCATACAATTAGCTCAAACTATTTTTAATTTGCTGATAATTCTGTAGAATATGCTGATGGGTGCATTTTTGAAAATAAAAACACCTTACTAGAATGCTACTGCCAAATATAATAACATGTACTCGATCATTGGCTGTGTATAGTCTGCCTTAGATCTGCCCTAGTTAGAGCTTTTAAACAATGGACTATTATTCCGTCTGACATCCGATGAATTCACTGATACAGCTTTGTACAGAATGCCAAGTTGGTATGGCAATTTGGCTTCTGTCGCGATGCTTCTTACACATTTGGTGGTCTTCTTTAAACAAAGCCATTCTACCCAGCGAATGCCTCAACCCGCAACTTTATTTCATTTATTTCTTAGTAACATTTAATTGTTTTGACATGGATACAGCCTTGTTCTTGGAATTTACATAATAACTGAGTGAAATACATCTTAATACAGATTAATCTTTCAGAACAGCTCCTTTTGTATGAATAAGGTTATTTGATTTTAGGTGACAAGATTATTTTTAAATTGCTTGTCATGCAAATAACATCTCCTACAACAGAGCATGATTTCTCTTTATTCAACCTCCTCCTCATTTGTAGGAACCTTAAAGCAGGGGTAGGCAACTAGTAGCCCTCCAGCTGTTGTGGAACTATTTCCCATTAAGCATTGCAAGACTGGCAGTTACAATTACTCCCAGGCCTCGTACACACGATCAACTCTGTCTGCTGGAAACGGTCTGCTAGACCGTCCCAGCAGACAGATTCGATCGTGTGTACGGGCGACCCGACGGATTTGGCCACCCGACAGATTTCAAAGCATGCTTTGAAATCTATCGGGTGGGAATCCGTCCGCCCGACATGTCTGCTGGTTAGTACACTTACCAGCAGACATGTCGTCTCGCACCGGCGCATCGTTTTTCAGGTCTTCGTTTTTTACTTTGTGAAAAACGGTCGTGTGTAGGCTTTAACGATGGGAAAAAAAAGTGCATGCTCATAAGCAAGTTATGATATGGGAGCACTCGTTCTGGTAAAACTAGCATTCGTAATGGAGATAGCACGTTCGTCGCGCTGTAAAAGATTGAAAAGCACGAAGACTGAAAAGCGCAAATCGTCTCTCACCAGACTTTTACTAACATGAAATCAGAAAAAGCAGCCCAAAGAGTGGCACCATTTGAAAGGAACTTCCATACGTGTTGTATGCCACTGCGCTTTGCTCCAGCATTTTGTTTTCACGATCCTGTATATGCAAGGCAGTCTTAACAAGAATCACGTCAAGAAAAACATTGTTTTTTCCATGACATTAAAAACGGTCGTGTGTACGCGGCATTAGATATAGTAATTGTAGGGTCCTGGGTTTAGTAACACTTTAAAGCTTCCAGCCCAGCTAAGAGTTTCTACAAGAAACCTTTCATGTTAGAGGCATGGAGGCTTCAACTGCTGCTTCTCATTTTAAAAATGCTAGATTCCTGGCTGTCATGTTTATCTTCTTGCTTCAGTGCTTTATATTTCTTACCTGGACTAGACATATAAATAAGGATTTCTGATTTTACAAAGATACATACATGTTCCAGGTCAGTGACTCAACCCAGCTGATCAATGACCTAGCCAGACAACCAGCATCTTCCAAAGAGGATTGGCAATATTAGCCCCCTGTGTGTCTTCTAATAAGACCCCCCTCAAACTATACACTTTTTGACTTTTACCTACAGGTAAGCCTATAATAAGGCTTACCTGTAGGTATAAAGAATATCTCCTAAACCTGTACGGTTTAGGAGATATTCCCCTCGCAATGCGCCGCTGATTGCAGGGGGGATCCTCGGCTGAAGGACCGGCCGCCGCCGACCCTTGCCGAAATGAAAACTCCCACACGCAGGAGTGACGTCATCGCCGCTCCAGCCAATCACATCGCTGGAGCGGCGATACCCGGAAGACACGCCGGCATGGACCAGGTAAGTTTACTTTTCCGAGTTCCGAGGTAAGTATTTCATAATGAGCTAATATGAGGTGCATACTAGCTCATTATGGCTTTTGCCTTGCAGGGGTAAAAAAAAAAAAAATGTATATGCGGGTTTACAACCGCTTTAATGAAACTTACTGTGTTAAAGCATGCTGCGTAAGTCGTAAGGCAGCCTGCTTATTTGAATGTGTTTGCAGCACACTTTAATGCATGAAAAATCAGACATGTAACATATTCAATATGTTGCATTACAATGCTTTGGATGAATACACCATTTAAAACTGAAAATAACTTTATAAATCTGAACTGTAAACAAATTATACAATTTTTTTTACTCACTCTACAATCCTTCTCTCTGAAACCACTGATGAACACAGGTAGATAGTAAGACCCCTAGGGTTATACTGCCACCTACAGGAGAAAAGAAAGACCAGTCTCCTTGAGGTTATAACCCCTCCTAAACAACTGTGACTCCGTTGTAGCAAGAAGCCTAAGAGAGCATACCATATGAGAGGAGGAATTTGTGTTCCTCATTGGACTCTAATGCCGCATACACACAATCAGAAATTCTGACAACAAAACTGTGGATTTTTTTTCCGACAGAATTTTGGCTCAAACTTGTGTTGCATACAAATTTTGGTGGCATACAATACTACGACGAGCCGAGAAAAATTAAGTTCAATGATTCCAAGCATGCGTCAAATTGATTTCGAGAATGCGTAGGATTTTTTGTGCGTCAGAATTGCATACAGGCGATTGGAATTTCTGACAAGAACTTTTGCTGTCAGAAAAATTGAGAACCAGCTCTCAAATTTTTCTTGTCGGAAATTCTGACAGCAAATGTCCGATGGAGCCTACACACGGTCGGAATATCCGACCAAAAGCTCACACCGAACATTTGTTGTCTGAGATTGTGTGTACGCGGCATTAGGAACGGATTTTACAGAGTTTCCAAAAAAAATATGTTTTCTCTATTGTCCACTGAGTAAGAAACCTAGGGACGTACAAATACTGTCCAACCTGACGGGAGGGCATACCCAAGCAACACTGGTGACCAGGCTAGTTCCTGCAGTATGCTGCATCTGCTGCATCACTGCTGCACTTTCAGTCTACACTGCAACCCTGCTACACCTGCAGTCTCTGCTGCATCTCTTCTACTTTTGAATAGCAATCACTGGTTCCTTGGTCTATCACATCACATAGCATAATATATTAAATGCTCTTTAAAGTGATTGTAAAGTCTAAGCATTTTTTACCTTATTGTAATTCTTGAATTAAAATAAAATATATTTAGGTGCCAGCATCCCCCCCCCCTTTTACTTACCTGAGCCGTCATTTGATCCAGCATCATGCACGTCTGCAGCTCTTCACCCTCCCCACTTCCATGCTGTCAATCAAAGCCAGTGATGAGGGTCATGGATATGCAATAAAGTCTGGCAGCTTACCTGTCTCCATGTGTTCATTAGAGGCCTGACTCTGTTCTGGCTGCCTTTTTATCATCTCTCCTTCCTGTATGGCCCCACCCCAGGCCATCCCAGGAAGTCTATATTAACTGTTGCACTGCAGGTCTGCAGTGCTGTTCAACTTTGTTTGTAGCTTGAGTTCCTGTCTGCCGTGTGCTAATTAACCTTTCTGTGTATCGATTTTGACTCGTCCCTGACTACTCCTGTTTGCTTGTTTCCCTGACTTTTGGCCTGTCCCTTGGTTACCCTTGTCTGCCTGTTGCCCCGACCTCAGCTTACCCATCACTATTGCTTGTGTCCTGTGTGCTGCTTCCCCTCTCTCCCTACGGAGCGTGACCTAGGGGACCCCAGGGACCACGACCTTGATCCAGCTGCAGCGAAGGCCATCCTCACTACCAGAGGCTCCGGTGAACACCAAGCTGGGTCTTAGATTCCACGCCCTGGGGAATCTTGAGCTCACGCTTCATCTCTGTTCGCAGAAGCCGGCTATAGGGTTCACTACCCTGTGGTGCATCCCTGATCCTAAGGGGTTGAACTTGTCACCTGGCCACAGGTGACCTGACAATGACGTAGCAGGGGGGCGAGTCCCGCCGTCTGTTTCAAATGAACGAAGCAGGGGGGTTAGGGTGCAAAAAATGTACAAGTGCCCCAATGGTAAGCGGTTTCCCATGGGGGCACTGGACAGAGAGGAGGGGCCAAGTGCACCGGTGGGGGACCTGAATAGAGGAAGTTTGCAGCCGCTCTGTGCAATTCCATTACACAGAGCAGGTAAGTATAGACATATTTGTTATATAAAAATGATTTGGACTTTTAGGTGCTTATTCAAACATTTAGAACAAAATTCTTTAACATATCAATTTATTCACTTTGGTTAAAAATTATTTTGTGATCATTTTGAATACAGATTTATATTTAGCCTTCTCAAAGCAATTTTGTTACTTCAAGTTAGGCTGCTTTCACACTGGGGCGGGGGGGCATTAGCAGTAAAACGCTAGTTTTACCGGTGCTTTACCGCTGTTATAGCGGTGCTTTTAGGCTGCTAGTGGGGCGCTTTTAACCCCCGCTAGCGACCAAGGAAAGGGTTAAAAGGGCCTGTGTTGCATTGCTGCCGTAGCGCTTTTGGGTGTCAGCATCCCCCCTCCCCTTTTACTTACCTGAGCCCTCATTCGATCCTGCACCATGCACGTCTGCAGCTCTTCACTCCCCTCACTTCCGTGCTGTCAATCAAAGCCAGTGACGAGGGAGCGGGGGGCAAGTCCCTCTGTCTGTGTCAATGGACGAAGCAGCGGGGTTACACTAATATGTCTACACAGTGCCTTAGTTAATATAATAATAGTCTTCATTAGCATTTTGTAAGCCTCATGCCCAAAGGTGAAATATTAAGATTCCTCTATTAATTTTCAGTGTCCTAATAGCATCTCAATCTTAGCAACATATCAATTACTATTATCATTGTTACTATACAAGATTTACATCGCGCCAAACGTAAATATTGTTGGTTTGCTGCATACCATTAAGATTTTTTTGGAGGGGGCTAACTTGGTTGTTTTGTAAATGATTGCTGTCTATAGTAAATCTCTGGCAGAGAAATTGTAACATCATATCTTTCATTTGGAAGCCAGCAGATTCAATTTAGTTAGGAATCCTTGAATATCTAATAGTTGTTCCCCTTTTTGTTATAAAGTGTTCCCTCTAGTGGTCAGAAAGTTTACTGCATCACTTAAATGCACATGTAACTCACAATTAGATAGACTTTGAATGTAGAGCAGCATTAGCAGGAGGATAATAAGTTGATTGTTTCAAAATACAAAAAAGAAAAAAAAGCAGCTGACCCAATTCACCCCTACAGTTTGGTTTGTACTACAAATGTTAGCAGTGAATTAAAAAGTATTATGGGCTTTGATGTGGTTATTATTTAAGGGGGTATAGAAGAAAAAGCTCTCTACTGAGTTCCCACACATATTTCACCCTGTTTGACTCAAACTCACATCTATAAATATTTCACGAAATATATAAATATAAAAGAGGGAAGAGCATTGGGGACACTGGACATGTGAAAAGCTAGGGTTCGAACATTTTTCTAACTAACAAGTGGGCAGCAAAGTTGACCATTAAGAAAAAAAAAACAGCTGCACACCATCAGCATGGACACATACTACAGAACCCTCAACCCCATCAGCACCTTGGAACAGACTGCTTATGATAAGTAAGATTTTACAGTATGCAGTTTAACATATCCCCTTCACACCGACCGTACGCAAAGTTGCATTCAGGGCTTGAAGGGGTTATATCTGCAGGCATCATCCGGTACCGTTTTTTTTTTTAGAGCAAGCGGTTGGCTTTTTAGTGATAACAACCGATGCTGCTAAAAGCCCCCTGGCTGTTATCCTAAAGTAGCGGGAGGGGACATCCCCCCTCCCGCCACCTTCCGCCGCTCTTCCTGGGTGTCCCGTCCCACCGGGAGACTCGAGCCACCAGTCGATGTGTCCGCCGCCTAGACTGAGATGCGAACAAAGCAGGTGGACAGTGATTACAAACAAATAATATACACAGTAATTCAATTCCAAAAGCCCAGAAATTATTAGGAATCACACAGTATATCAATGGAGGTGAAAAACAAAAACAACAGCACTTACATATGTAACCATCTATTGCTCACCTCTGTGCCCCCCAAACCTCACCTTGTCCACAGCTGACCTATGCCCCCTTCCACAGCTCACTTCTTCTTCCCCTCATTTTCAGCTCACCTCTTCTTCCCGTCGTCCACAGCTCACTACTTCTTTCCCCTGTCCACAGCTCACCTCTTCTTCCCTCTTGTCCATGACTCACTTCTTCCCTCCTATGCACAGTTTACCTCTTCTTCCCTCAGTCCACGGCTCACTTCTTCTTCCCTCAGTCCACGGCTCACTTCTTCTTCCCTCAGTCCACGGCTCACTTCTTCCCTCAGTCCACGGGCTCACTTTTTCTTCCCTTAGTCCACGGCTCACTTCTTCCCTCAGTCCATGGCTCACCTCTTCTCCCCTCCTGTCCACGGCTCACTTCTTCTTCCTTCCTATCCACAGTTCACTTCTTCTTCCCTCCTGTCCATGACTCACTTCTTCTTCTCTCCTGTCCACAGCTCACCCCTTCTTCCCTCAGTCTACAGCTCACCTTTTCTTCTCTCCTGTCCCACAGCTCACCTCTTCTTCCCTCAGTCTACAGCTCACCTCTTCTTCCCTCATGTCCACAGCTCACTTCTTCTTCCCTCCTATCCACAGTTCACCTCTTCTTCCCTCCTATCCACAGCTCACCTCTTCTTCCCTCTTATCCACAGCTCACCCCTTCTTCCCTCCTATCCACAGCTCACCTCTTCTTCCCTCCTATCCACAGCTCACTTCTTCTTCCCTCCTATACACAGCTCACCTCTTCTTCCCTCCTATCCACAGCTCACTTCTTCTTCCCTTCTGCCCACAGTTCACTTCTTCTTCCCTCAGTCCACGGCTCACCTCTTTTCCCCTCCTGTCCACAGCTCACACCTTCTTCCCTCAGTCCACAGCTCACCTCTTCTTCCCTCAGTCCACAGCTCACCTCTTCTCCCCTCCTGTCCACAGCTCACTCCTTCTTCCCTCCTGTCCACAGCTCACCTCTTTTTCCCTCAGTCCACAGCTCACCTCTTCTTCCCTCAGTCCACAGCTCACCTCTTCTCCCCTCCTGTCCATGGCTCACTCCTTCTTCCCTCCTGTCCACGGCTCACTCCTTCTTCCCTCCTGTCCACAGCTCACCTCTTCTTCCTTCCTGTTCACGGCTCGCCTCTTCTTCCCTCAGTCCACAGCTCACCTCTTCTTCCCTCAGTCCACATCTCACCTCTTCTTCCCTCAGTCCACGGGCTCACCTCTTCTTCCCTCAGTCCACGGCTCACCTCTTCTTCCCTCAGTCCACGGCTCACCTCTTCTCCCCTCCTATCCACGGCTCACCTATTCTTCCCTCCTGTCCACAGCTCACCTCTTCTTCACTCCTGTCCACAGCTCACCTCTTCTTACTTCAGTCTATAGCTCACCTCTTCTTCCCTCAGTCCACGGCTCACCTCTTTTTCCCTCCTGTCCATGGCTCACCTTTTCTTCCCTCGGTCCACAACTCACCTCTTCTCCCCTCCTGTCCACGGCTCACCTCTTCTCCCCTCCTGTCCACGGCTCACCTCTTCTCCCCTCCTGTCCACGGCTCACCTCTTCTTCCCTCCTGTCCATGGCTCACCTCTTCTTCCCTCCTGTCCACAGCTCACCTCTTCTTCCCTCCTGTCCATGACTCACTTCTTCCCTGCTATGCACGGTTTACCCCTTCTTCTCTCAGTCCACTTCTTACCTCAGTCCACGGGTCATTTCTTCTCCCCTCCTGTGTACGGCTCACTTCTTCTTCCCTCCTATCCACAGCTCACTTCTTATCCCTCCTATCCACATCTCACTTCTTCTTCCCTCCTATCCACAGCTCACATCTTCTTCCCTCCTATCCACAGCTCACTTCTCCTTCCCTCCTATCCACAGCTCACTTCTTCTTCCCTCCTATCCACATCTCACTTCTTCTTCCCTCCTATCCACAGCTCACTTCTTCTTACCTCTTATCCACATCTCACTTCTTCTTCCCTTCTGTCCACAGTTCACTTCTTCTTCCCTCAGTCCATGGCTCACCTCTTCTCCCCTCCTGTCCATGGCTCACACCTTCTTCCCTCGGTCCACAGCTCACCTCTTCTCCCCTCCTGTAAACAGCTCACTCCTTCTTCCCTCCTGTCCACAGCTCACCTCTTCTTCCCTCCTGTCCACAGCTCACCTCTTCTTCCCTCAGTCCACAGCTCACCTCTTCTTCCCTCAGTCCACAGCTCACCTCTTCTCCCCTCCTGTCCATGGCTCACTCCTTCTTCCCTCCTGTCCACGGCTCACTCCTTCTTCCCTCCTGTCAACAGCTCACCTCTTCTTCCTTCCTGTTCACGGCTCGCCTCTTCTTCCCTCAGTCCACAGCTCACCTCCTCTTCCCTCAGTCCACATCTCACCTCTTCTTCCCTCAGTCCATGGGCTCACCTCTTCTTCCCTCAGTCCACGGCTCACCTCTTCTCCCCTCCTGTCCACGGCTCACCTATTCTTCCCTCCTGTCCACAGCTCACCTCTTCTTCACTCCTGTCCACAGCTCACCTCTTCTTACTTCAGTCTATAGCTCACCTCTTCTTCCCTCAGTTCACGGCTCACCTCTTTTTCCCTCCTGTCCATGGCTCACCTCTTCTTCCCTCAGTCCACAACTCACCTCTTCTCCCCTCCTGTCCACGGCTCACCTCATTTCCCCTCCTGTCCACGGCTCACCTCATCTCCCCTCTTGTCCACGGCTCACCTCTTCTCCCCTCCTGTCCACGGCTCACTTCTTCTTCCCTCCTGTCCACGGCTCACCTCTTCTTCCCTCCTGTCCATGGCTCACCTCTTCTTCCCTCCTGTCCACAGCTCACCTCTTCTTTCCTCCTGTCCATAGCTCACTTCTTCTCTGCTATGCACGGTTTACCCCTTCTTCTCTCAGTCCACTTCTTACCTCAGTCCACGGGTCACTTCTTCTCCCCTCCTGTGTACGGCTCACCTCTTCTTCCCTCCTGTCCACAGCTCACCTCTTTTTCCCTCCTGTCCACAGTTCACCTCTTCTTCCCTCCTGTCCACAGCTCACCTCTTCTTCCCTCAGTCCACAGCTCACCTCTTCTTCCCTCAGTCCACAGCTCACCTCTTCTTCTCTCCTGTCCACAGTTCACCATTTATTCCCTCAGTCCACAGCTCACCTCTTCTTCCCTCAGTCCACAGCTCGTCTCTTCTTCCCTCAGTCCACAGCTCACCTCTTCTTCTTCCCTCCTGTCCACAGCTCACCTCTTCTTCCCTCAGTCCACAGGTCATTTCTTCTTCCCTCAGTACACAGCTCACCTCTTCTTCCCTCAGTCCAGAGCTCACCCCTTCTCTCCCCCTGTCTGCAGCTCACCACTGCAAAAAACTCTCCCCCTTTTCAGCTCTAACAACTTCACCCCCCCTCTTCAAAAATTCATCCCCACTGCGGTCCACACCTGTAACCTCCCCTGCAGATGCCACTCGCCCCCTTCATAGTTTTTAGTGAACTCACCTCCTCCCCATAGCTTGCAGTGCATCGCTCAATGGTCCATTTAGCGCAGTTCCAGCCCAAAACTTAACTCGGCTCTGAGATACACACGTCTGACAGAGAGGCAGGGCACGCCAGTACGGGAGCCACGGGGCAGAGTGGGAAGGGAGCCGAGGGACAGGAGCCACAGTACAGGAGCCACTGGGCTGTGCGGGATGCTAGCCACAACTCCTGAAGCTTCAGAAAAAGTAAAGCAAAACTTGAGGGAGAGAGGTGTGGCGGGGGGGGGGGGAGCAACAAACCTTTAGGTGGCCGCATCGCTGGACCATGTGGCAGGTAAGTGTCGGTTTATTAAAAGTCACCAGCTAAGCTTTTTATAGCTGCTGACTTTTAATAAACTAAAAATAAATTCATTCAATTAGAAAACAGTTTCAAGTCCTATACATTGGAAAATAGTAAAATCTTTACAATAAATTAATATTTCCCGTTGATTATTGGATTCAATTTTAACCTTAGAGATTTTTGACTTTTTGACCAGCTGGAAACCCAACTTTGTTTAGCTTATAGCTCCTGCCAGATACACTTTATTTGACCTGTGCACATTGCCTTACTTCTTTTGTCTCTCTGCGACATCCTGCTGAGTCCCTGCGCATGTGACTGCTACTCGCTATTCCGTTTCCCACAGGGCAGAGAAACGCTACCCTCAGTTGGACTCCTGCTCCTTAATGTTCATTATTCCACAAATACTGCAGTCTAATCGCAGTCTGTTTTTGCATCTGGATAAACAAAGCTAGGCAAATCACATTTTCTCTGTGGGAAAAAACAAATATAGGAGCCATAGAGTCTGAGAGAATAACATTTTTTGGTACACATACCTCCCTCGAGGCAATAGTTATAACTTTTGTCTTTTTATTCATTTTTTTTAAATATAAAATAGCCATTGAAATGAGATTATGAAGCAAAGCGAGATGTTCTGGAAACTCATATACTCCCCTTCCCCAAAAAGCATCAGAGGCAGCCTGCAGAGATAAAAGTAATAACGCTGTTTTACATGCCAAAGGAATTGTCCATCCAATTCTGAGATATATACAGCTCTGCCACACAGCCCTACTTAGCAGGGGAGGGGACCTGATCTTTACAAGTTTCATACCCATCCTTGCCCGTGAAAAGAGAAGCAGTACACTGATCAGCTTATCTCCCCATCACTCTGCTCTTTCCATCTGATAGCATGCTTCTTGAACTGCAGCACTCCTGACTGGCTCCTTGTGCTTCTCACAGTCAGATCTCTGCTGTACAGTATTATATTTATTACAGGTATAGTGCTGTCAATGTACACAGCGCTTTACATACAGTTGTGTTCAAAATAATAGCAGTCCAACCAGATCAATCACTGTTTTTGGTATAAATTGTATTTCTACATTATTTATTGCACACCTAGTGCATTACCAGAGATAACTTATTAATAAGTTATTTTTGTATAAAAGTGTGTACTCAGAAAATGCAACTGACAAAAGACCATAAACAGTGCATTGACATGCACAGAACACGGGGTACAGCTAATGCATTTTGGGAGCGCACCCCTTTCCTCAGAGCTAGGCCTAGCTCTGAGGAAGGAGGTGTGCCCCTGAAACACGTTAGCTGTACCCCGTGTTTATGGCCTTTTGTCAGTTGCATTTTGTGAGTACCCACTTTTATACAAAAATTTCTTATTATTAAATTATCTCTGGTAATGCACTAGGTGTGCGCGCCTTCCCTTACCCCATCTGAGGAAGGCAGCATCCACCTAGTTTAGGGATACCATATATACCTTTCACACCACCATTTTATCTGATATCTGTTACGCCACACCTTGGAAGACCTATTAGCGCTGGAAGTGACTGTGTTTTTTGTATTTCTATGGCAAATAATTAATTAGTAAATGTAGTAGAGTACAGTAAAACCTTGGTTTGCGAGCATAATTTGTTCCAAAACCATGCTTGTAATCCAAAGCACTTGTATATCAAAGCATTTTTTTTACAGGGTCTAAAAGAGAAGAGAGGCACCTCTGATGCCGCGTACACACGATCACTTTTTGTGATGAAAAAAACCGACGTTTTATGTGACGAAACAAAACAATGTTTTTCAAACTTCATTTTCCAAAACGACGTACACCACGTTCGACGGCACTCTGTTTAATTGAAGCTCCGTCTCATAACTTGCTTCTGAGCATGCGCGGGTTTAAAAACGTCGTTTTCAACGTCGTTTTGCCCACACACCATCACTTTTTATGACACAAAAAATGACATTTTGAAAAACGACACAAAAAATTCAAGCATGTTTTGAAGACATAAAACAACGTTTTGCCCACACACGATCATTTTAAATGACGTTTTTGAAAACGTTGTTTTTTTTCATCGCAAAATGTGATCGTGTGTACGCGGCATAAGTGTTGCACTAATGCCGCGTACACACGATCACTTTTTGTGATGAAAAAAAAACTTCATTTTATGTGACGAAACAAAACAACGTTTTTCAAACTTCATTTTCAAAAACGACATTGCATACACACCATCGTTTTTCCACAATGCTCTTGCAAAGGGCGGTTACGTAAGACACTTTCGATGGCACTCTGTTCCATTGAAGCTCCGTCTCATAACTTGCTTCTAAGCATGCGCGGGTTTAAAAACGTCGTTTTAAACGACGTTTTGCCCACACACGGTCACTTTTTATGACACAAAAAACGACATTTTGAAAAACGACACAAAAAATTCAAGCATGTTGGAATTTTTTTTTGGTCGTTTTTTTGAAGACATAAAACGACGTTTTGCCCACACACGATCATTTTAAATGACGTTTTTTAAAACGTCGTTTTTTTTCATCACAAAAAGTGATCGTGTGTACGCGGCATAAGTTTCTAAATGTTGTACCTTCATTAAATGTAACCATATTGCTACACTTAGAGGCGCCTCTCTTCTTTTTTTATATTCAGTTGAGACATGACGCTACTCTTATATCAAGACATCGCTTGTATATTAAGGCAAAATGTATCTAAAAATGTTGCTTGTCTTGCAAAACGCTCTCAAACCAAGTTACTCTCAAACCAAGGTTTTACTGTAAGGCCCTGTACACACGATCAAACATGTCCGAGGAAACATGTCCGACGGACCTTTTTCATCGGACAAGGCAGAATTGTCTGTTGGTCTGATGTGCGTACCCTCGGATAAGAACGCGGTGACGTAGAACACAACGACGTGATGAAAAACGAAGTTCAATGCTTCCAAGCATGCGTCGACTTGATTCTGAGCATGCGCGGGATTTTGGTCCGATGATTTTGTGTACTAACCATCGAACATGCCCGACGGATTGGTTTCCAGCGGACAGGTTTCTAAGCATGTTTGGAAACGTTTGTCCGCTGGAAAACGGTCCGATAGCCCGTACACGCAATCGAACATGTCCGCTGAAACTGGTCTGCGGACCAGTTTCAGCAGACATGTTCGATCGTGTGTACGCGGCCTTATAGAAAACCAACAGACTCAACAATCATGACATGCATGCTGCTGATTCTGTGTAATTGAATCGTTAATGGAAATGTGCGTGTTCAAAATAATAGCAGTGTGGCGTTCAAAAAGTGAGGTCATTTAGTCTGTGAAAAAAAAAGGTGTCAAACAGGGGGCTCTTATTTAAAGAGGAACTGCCGTCTGCTCAAATAATTTGTAATAAAAACATCTTTGCCGTTCTGAAGCTTCCCTTCAATCACATTGCATATTATTTTATATACTTTGGGCCAGATTCTCAGCTGAGATACGACGGTGTACTCCGTCGTATCGCAGTTTTTTTCAATGGTTATCTATGCGTGTGATTCCTAGAATAGGTAAAGATCTGACAGGTGTAAAGCAATTACACCGTCGGATCTTAGATGTAATAACAACACCGGCCGCTAGGTGGCAAATGAGCCTAATACGCCGATTCCCGAACGTTTTTGCGACGCGGCGACGTAGTTTACGTAGGTTGCGTACGCGTAAGGTTACCCCTGCTATATGAGGGGTATGTTTCCGAAGTGCCGTCGTTGCCATGTTAAGTATAGCATCGGGTCAGCGTCGTCTTTTTTCGTCGGTTACGTCGTTTTACTAAGTCTATCGCGAATAGGGAATTGCGTAAGTGACGATCACATAGTTTTGACGTCGGTTTCAACTACGCTTTCCGACGTGAGCTGGAGCAATGCCCACTGGGCTTTTTTCCCGGCCGGCGCATGCGCGCGCTTAATTTAAATACAGCACGCCCCCTCCTTCACTGTTTGAATTACGCGGCCTTACGACGCCGCATTTACGCTACGCCGCCGAAAATTACAGAGCAAGTGATTTGAGAATACGGCACTTGCTCCAGTAATTTGCGTAGACGTAGTGTAAATGCGATACGATACGCTACGCCGCCAGATACGCTATTTTTTGAGAATCTGGCCCATCGAGTCTGTACTAGCCAAATATGCTGGAGAAATCTCCCTCTGCTAAGTCTGGCTGCATCAATTTTATCTGTTGGCAGCTGAAGCTACTACCTGTCCCCTTCCTGGATTTACTGTGCATCATGTGACAAGCCTAGGCAAGAAACAGGAAGTGGGTTGTATAAGGTATTTACTGGCATAAAAAAATGTTTTACTGTCCAAAGTTAAAACAACAAGGGCAGAAGATTTATTAGATGGAAAGTTGAAAAAATTACTGAAGTTCCGCTTTAAGGAGGAAGGCAGCAAATGTACATGCTGGGTATAGTGCATTTCTCTCACAAAATTTGAGTAAATGGGTTGTTCCCGACATTGTTCAGAAAAACAGCGTACTTTGATTAAAAAGTTCATTAGAAAGGGGAAAACATAAAAAACGTTCAGAAACGTATCGGCCAGCCACTCAGCTAAAATGATCTCAAATGCTTTAAAATGGCGACCAAAACCAGAAAGACATGAAAGAAGACAGAAAACTACTATTTTAATGGATGGAAGAGTATCAAAGCCGATGATCAGCTCCAGGGTGATGAAAGAAGGTCTAAAGTTAACTTTGAGTACAGAAACAATTAGAAGACGCCTTTGTGAAGCCAAGCTATAGGCAATAAGCCCCCGCAAAGTTCCATTGTTGAAAAAACTATATGTGCTTAACTGCTTCCTGACCAGCCACCACAGTTATACTGTGGCAGGTTGGCTCCCCTGGACGAGTCGTCATAGCTTTAAGACCACTAGGGGGGCGTGCACATGCACGTGGCACGACGATTGAGCAGATGCGCGGGCCTGGCTTTTTGCGATGTCGGCCCGGCACCCGTGATTACTCCACACTGAGACCAAACGAAGGTCAGTCAATGCAAATAGACAGATCTCTGTTTTATCAGGGGTGAACAACAATCGGTCTCCTCCCCCAAGAAGTCACATCCCCCCTACAGTTAGAAACACTCTCTAAGGCCTTGTACACACAATCAAATCTGTCTGCTGGAAACGGTCTGCTAGACTGTCCCAGCAAACAGATTCGACCGTGTGTACGGGCGAGCCGACGGATTTGGCCAGCCGACAGATTTCAAAGCATGCTTTGAAATCTGTCGGCTGGGAACCCGTCCGCCCGACATGTCTGCTGGTTAGTATGCTAACCAGCAGACATGTCTTCTCGCACATGCGCCGAATGATTTCGACGCATGCGCGGAAGTGTTTTACTTCCTGGTGCGGTGACGTGGAGGCGTCAACGTCACCGCCACGTCACCGACACGTCAGCGCGCTGTCTGCTGGCGGGGATTTTGGTTTGCTCGTGTGTACACGCGAGCAAACCAAAATCCCAGCAGACAGATCTGTTCAAATCGGTCGGTCCGACCGATTTGAACAGATAGATTGCCTCGTGTGTACGAGGCCTAAGACACACATGTAACCGCTTGATTGCCCCTAGTGTTAACCCCTTCCCTGCCAGTGACATTTATAGAGTAATCAGTGGCTATTTTTAGCTCCAATCGCTGTATAAATGTCAGTGGTCCCAAAAAAGTGTCAAAAGTGCCTGATCTGTCCACCGCAATGTCGCAGACTCAATAAAAATAACAGATCACCGCCATAACTAGTAAAAAAAAAATAATAATAAAAATGCCATAAATCTATACCCTATTTTGTAGACGTTATAACTTTTGCGCAAAAACCAATCAATATACACTTATTTTACCAAATATATGTAGAAGAATACATATCATCCTAAAAAAAAAAAAATGGGGATATTTATTATAGCAAAAAGTAAAATATATATATTTTTCTTTTTCAAAATTGTCGCTCTTTTTATGTTTATAGAGCAAAAAAATTTAATTGCACATGTGATCAAGTACCACCAAAAAAAAGCTCTATTTGCGGGAAAAAGGGACGTCAATTTTGTTTTTGTACAATGCCGCAACGACCACGCAATTGTCGGTTAAAGCCACACCATGAGTGCAGCCCCTCAGTGTCCATCAATGCCTATCAGTACAGCCTCATCAGCGTACATCAATGAAGGAGAAAAATCACCAGTTTGCAAAATGTTATAACAAAATATAAAGAAATATAATTTTTTTTTAATCTGTCTTTTTAATTTCTTTTAACAAAAAAGAAAAACCGCAAAGGTGATCAAATACCACCAAAAGAAAGCTCTATTTGTGGGGAAAAATTATAAAAATTTCATTTGGGTTCAGTGTTGCATGACCACGCAATTGTCATTCAAAGTGCGACAGCACTGAAAGCTGAAAATTGGTCTGGGCAGGAGGGGGGTTTAAGTGGTTAAATTGCAGTGCCATCTGACGAAGATCAGGCATCCATTATTGCGTTTCGGCCTTATCTCTTGTGCACAATAGACACGTGCATAACGAAAACATTTGTTTTGTTTTAATTACGTTTAGATTCTTTAATCTTTTTATTTCATTTTGTTAAATTCGGTTGATCTGTTAAATTTGTTTTCAGAATTCATATTTGGAATTAGTTTCCTTTATTTTTTCGAATTTTATTTTATTTTCCCGATTTTATTATTATCAATTTTTTCCGAACTACCTGAATCTAAAAATTTCAAATCACATTTCGTTTTTTTTTCTCATTTTAGAATGCGGTTGCCGAAATTTTAAGATTTAAAGGGTCACTAAAGGAAAAAAAATGTTTTGCTGAAATGACTGTTTACAGGGTATAGAGACATAAAAGTTAACTGATTCCTTTTCAAAATGATTAAAAATAGATAAAAATCAATCATATAATGTGCCTGCAGGTTAGTTTCACTTTTGAACTGGCTTCATGTTTCTGTGAAGTAGAAATAGACACACAGAACAAAAACAAACAAATCCAAGGCAGTGTTTTGTTTTTAAAATTAATCTGATTGGTTCTGGGAAGTTTTAGACACACAGTAATGACAGCTTAGACCACCGTGAGAAAGCTCCCAGCACTGTGGTTATAAGGAAACAGACAAGCAGGAAGTGTGGAGAACAGAGCAGGATTACAGCAACTTCAAAGCAAAAACGAACAATAAGGACATGAAACCAGTACTGCAGTAAGGTAAAGGAAGCTATTTAGCTAAAAAAAAAATTCCTTTAGTCATCCTTTAAGAAGTACATTTATCTTTTGGAACTGACTGACAAATCGAAAATTACTTTAACCACTTGATACCCGCCCACCGTCATATGACGTCCAAAACGGGAACCTGTTATCCAGGGTGGATGTCATATGATGGCCTGGACTTTGCGGGGGGATATCTCAATGATGCCTGCACCCAGAGGCATCATTGAGATATCATTTATTAGCGGCAGCGATCGTGCGCACCGTAAGAACGATCATAGCGGGGTCTGTGCGGACTCTGATGTAAGGGGGGACCTCTGTGCAGACTCTGATGTAAGGGGGGCCTCTGTGTGGACTCTGATGTAAGGGGGGCCTCTGTGCAGACTCTAATGTAAGGGGGGCCTCTGCGCGGACTCTGATGTATGGGGGCCTCTGTGCACACTCTGATGTATGGGGGCCTCTGTGCACACTCTGATGTATGGGGGCCTCTGTGCACACTCTGATGTATGGGGGCCTCTGTGCAGACTCTGATGTAAGGGGGGCCTCTGTGCGGACTCTGATGTAAGGGGGGCCTCTGTGCAGACTCTGATGTAAGGGGGGCCTCTGTGCAGACTCTGATGTAAGGGGGGCCTCTGTGCAGACTCTGATGTAAGGGGGGCCTCTGTGCGGACTCTAATGTAAGGGGGGCCTCTGCGCAGACTCTGATGTAAGGGGGGCCTCTGCGCAGACTCTTGTAATCATGAAAAATCTTAGATAGACTGTTTTCCTCGATCCATCACTTTTCCAGCCACTTGACTGGACTTGCCCCCCAGGCCTAAGGCTGCCAGCCCTCCCCTGCAAGGAATAGACATTAGACCAGTGGAAATCTGTGCTTTGGTCTGATGAGTCCAAATTTGAGATCTTTGGTTCCAAACACCGTGTCTTTGTGCGACACAGAAAAGGTGAACGGATGGACTCTACATGCCTGGTTCCCACCGTGAAGCATGGAGGAGGAGGTGTGATGGTGCGGGGGGTGCTTTGCTGGTGACACTGTTGGGGATTTATTCAAAATTGAAGGCATACTGAACCAGCATGGCTACCACAGCATCTTGCAGCTGCATGCTATTCCATCCGGTTTGCGTTTAGTTGGACCATCATTTATTTTTCAACAGGACAATGACCCCAAACACAACTCCAGGCTGTGTAAGGGCTATTTGACCAAGAAGGAGAGTGATTGGGTGCTGCACCAGATGACCTGGCCTCCACAGTCACCGGACCTGAACCCAATCAAGATGGTTAGGGGTGAGCTGGACCGCAGAGTGAAGGCAAAAGGGCCAACAAGTGCTAAGCATCTCTGGGAACTCCTTCAAGACTGTTGGAAGACCATTTCAGGTGACTGCCTCTAGAAGCTTATCAAGAGAATGCCAAGAGTGTGCAAAGCAGTAATCAAAGCAAAAGGTGGCTACTTTGAAGAACCTAGAATATGACATATTTTCAGTTGTTTCACACTTTTTTGTTATGTATATAATTCCACATGTGTTAATTCATAGTTTTGATGCCTTCAGTGTGACTCTACAATTTTCATAGTCATGAAAATAAAGAAAACTCTTTGAATGAGAAGGTGTGTCCAAACTTTTGGTCTGTACTGTATGAATGCTACCAATATTTACATATGAATGATGGTTATTTACATGTAGACACAGGAGGCCAGATTCTCAGCGGCGATACGACGGAGTATCTCAGATACCCCGTCGTTTGGCCATTTTTTTTGCCTCGTATCTATGCGCGTGATGCTTAGCATCACTTTTGCATAGATACGCTTCAACATCCGACAAGTGTAAAACCATTACACTTGCGGATCGTAGTTGTAATGACAACTCCGACCACTAGGTGGCCTTTACGTTGTTTTCTCATTTGCATATGCAAATGAGGCTAGTACGCCGATTCCCGATTGCTTTTACGCCGCCCCGTCGTCGCGTACGTCGTTTTCGTCCACGTAAGGTTACCCCAGCTTCTATGTGGAGTAACCTTACGCCGTCGGGTGCCGTCGGATGCCATGTTAAGTATGGCGTCGGGTCAGCGTCGGCTTTTTCCGTCGCTTACGTCGTTTTACTAACTCGTTCGCGAATAGGGGCATTGCGTAGTGACGATCACGTCGTTTTGATGTCGGTTTCAACAACGCTTTCCAACGTGAGCTGGAGCATGTGCACTGGGCTTTTTCCCCGGACGGCGCATGCGCAGTTTGTTCGACGCGGGGGCGCGCTTAATTTAAATACAAGCCACCTCATTTGAATTAAGCGGGCTTACGCTGGGCCATTTTCGCTACGCCAACGCAAACTACGGAGCAAATGGTTAGAGAATACGGCACTTGCTCTAGTACGATGAGGCTGCGTAGTGTAAATGGCTTACGATACGCAAGCGAAATTCTATAAGAATCTGGCCCTGGGTCTGCAGGTGAGTCATTTGTACACAACAATAGAGCAGAGCTGGACAGCATTGGTAGCAGCTGACACTGAGATATCTGGACTCAGCACGGGACTAAAATTTCAAGGGACAAGGCAATTGGCAGCTGCTTTGGGCCCCACAATGACAGGGCCCAGGGCAGCTTCCCCTTCTGCCCTGCCTTAAAGATGGCGCTTTACTACCATAATGCAATGCATCTCCCTTGGCCCTTGCACGTGTAGCACTACCCCCGTAGGAGCTGCTGAATTAAATTTGGGTCTACCGTTACCTCACTGTTCACCGTATCACAACCAGGAGTCTGTATTGGAAAATAAGTCCACAAATGTATGCACCAAACACCTAGTCTTGTTATTTTCCAATGCTTTTATTAAACAACTTGCAGCGATAGAGGGATGGAGGGTTAGGGGAGATTTAGATACCTTGTTTGCAGATCACAGACACTTCCTAGGATCCAGAGGAGAAACAGCTTGCAGCATTGGATCTCGCAAACACCAGATAGGCCTCTCTCACTGACCTAGCAGCCAGTGCGATGCACGGACAAAGTCTCTGCCACAAACTTAGCGAATACAATGGGGTTATTGCACAATCCTCTGCCACAGGATTGCATAACCAAACTGTTTTTACAAGTTTAAGAACAGCTACACAGTACCAGAGTCTTTAAGCCAATCCGGCCGTACTGTGAGGTAGATTGGTTGGGATGTGTCCTCCAATTGAGTCGGGGTCCCTGGGAGGCCACCGCAACGGGATCGCGGCCGCAGTCGCGGCTGAGACATCTTAGGAAAGTCCGCGGCTTCTGCCGCGGCCTAGCGGGACACCCCCCACGCCGAGGGTGACAAACTCCCTATTATCTCCCCATTACTGTAAAACCACTACACCGCCTCAGGCCCCCCCGAGGACTCTCCCCGCTGTACCCGTACAGGCCCCTCTCTCCCTCTGTACCTTAACCCCCGGCTCAGGCCTGGTCCCAGGCGGGGGCCATCTTGGTACTCCCACAGTACAGCAATAACACCACCTACACTAAATCCATGATTTCATCCTTCAACATGATCTAGATTGCCTTTTCATCACAGAAAGCTGGCTTACAGCCGATTGCAACACCATTCTGCAAGAATTGGTGCCAGCAAATTATCGCATTCAAATGCAGAACAGAGTGGGGCAAAGAGGGGGAGGCCTGGCGGTGATCCACAAGATTCACCTCTCGATCACCAAACCAGCCCTCCAATACTCGCTTCCATTTATGGAAACCCTCACTCTTCAGCTGCAAACAAACCCCCAAGACATGGTCCATATGCTACTCTGCTATAGTCCACCATGCCCAAAAATGCACCTTCTCACGTCATTAACATAATTCATCTCCTCTTACACCCTAAGCATCAAACACCTTTTGGTGCTTGGGGATTTCAACCTCTGGGCCAACTCCTCGTTGGACCCAGTCGCTGACGCCTGCATTGACCATCTGGAAGGACTAGGTCTGCAGCAATTAATACGAGGCCCCACTCACGCCTCAGGCCATACCCTCGATCTCATTTTCAAACAGGACTTGGAAATTGAGGTTGGGGGAAATGAGCCACTACCATGGACCGATCACTACGCCATTAAATTTACAATTGCCAACCACCTCAGGCCAAATAAATCAAGAAAACCGGTGACAACTCACTGGACTAGATCTCAGAAGAAGCTCCACTCTGAACTCTTCAAAACGACCCTAGTAAATAATATAAACACAATCCAATTAAAACAAAGCCACAGAAACACTTGACGCCATCAACAAGGCGCTACTTCAGTCCGCCGACTGGGTGGCACCAAAACGCAAAACTTGCATCCGGAAAAACAACGCCGGCTGGTTTAAAGACCAGCTGACGTTGCTAAAGCAAGAGCGTAGAAGAACAGAAGCTGCCTGGAAAAGGAGCTCTTCAGATAGAAACCTCACTATTTATAAGATAATAACAAAGAAATATCATAAAGAAATCTCAATGGCAAAAAAAAATCATTTTGCCAACATCATCACTAAGGCCCAAAACCGCCCCCGCGAACTCTTCAAGCTGGTTTCACAGTCGATGAATCCAGCCTGCTTAGAGCCCCCCAATGCTGATTCACAAGAATTTTGCAATGAACTATCGGATTATTTCATCAACAAAATTTAAAAAATCTGTGTAAGCATTGAGCAAAAAGGAATCTGCATGAATCCCGCCTCTAATCCCAACCCTATTACCATTACATACCCGCCTCAAGCACCAGAATTCACCTTAAAATCCATCTCCATCGGGGCAACTATAAATATAATTCGGTCTCTGCGCAACAGCACAGCACCCAATGACATCATTCCCACTAAACTGCTGAAAGAAAGTGCCGATATACTGGCTCCAGCTATCACGCAGCTTATAAATCAATCATTCAAGGAGGGCTTGGTGTCCTCCTTGTTGAAACAAGGTACAATAAAACCGATCCTAAAAAAAAACACCATGGACCCGAAAGATCCAAACAATAGGAGGCCCATAACAGCTCTAAATGTTTTCTCCAAGATAATGGAGAAAGAAGTTGTACAACAGTTACAACTGCATTTAGAAACCCATAAATTAATCGATGCGTTTCAATCAGGCTTCCGTCCAGGTCACAGAACTGAAACTGCTCTGGTAAAAATATGGGATGATGTTCTAGAGGCCACAGACGAAGGAGAATCTTCTCTCCTGATCCTGTTGGACCTAAGTGCGGCCTTCGACACGGTAGACCACGGACTACTACTCGCTAGGCTAGCTGAAGTGGCCAAAGTCGCGGAAGCAGATCCATCATGGTTCTCCTCCTTCCTGGAAAACCGATCACAAACAGTGAAATTGGGATCTTTCGTGTCAGGAAAGCGTACGGTATCATGCGGAGTCCCTCAGGGATCTCCCTTGTCACCGGTACTGTTCAATATCTATCTACGTCCCCTCTTTGAAATCATCAGCAAACAAAAGCTACTTTACCATTCCTATGCAGACGACACTCAACTGTATCTCTGCATCAGTAACAAAAAGGATCACTCTCTTGGACTAGAGAGATCCCTCACTCTAATAGGTAACTGGATGACATCCAGTTATCTTAAACTCAATGGTTCGAAAACAGAGCTTCTCCTGTTAAACGCAAACCGGAAAAGTCACTCCACCACAACTTGGATCTCACTGCCCATTCTGGGTAAAAATATCGCCCCTAGCACCAAAGTCAAAAGTCTCTGAGTCATTTTCAACTCCAACATGACAATGGATGCACAAATAGGGTCTGTAGTCAGCAGATCCCATCATCTGCTACGCCTAGTACGCCGACTCGCCCCCTTTATCCCTAAAAAGGACATTCGTGGTGGGAACAATCATCAACTACAGACTCGACTATGCAAATGCCCTCTATTTTTTTTTTTTAACTGGGAACAAATTCCCTCTATTTAGGTCTTCCCAAATACCAAATCACTCGTCTGCAAGTCGTTCAAAATACGGCTGCTCGATTAGTGACTGGAAAAAAAACATGGGAGTCAATCTCCCTTTCGCTTAGATCCCTTCACTGGCTACCAGTGAAAGACAGAATCACTTTTAAGGCACTCTGCCTAACACATAAGTGTATTCAAGGAAACGCTCCCCGATATCTTTGCGAAAAAATAAAAGCCCACAACCCAAATTGCATTCTGCGATCCACAAATCAAAAGCTACTACAAATACCCAAGGCAAGATACAAATCCAAAGGAGATCGGAGATTTGCTGTCCAAAGAACCTCGACTGTGGAACGCACTACCAACCACCATCCGACTGGAGTCGGACCATTTGGCCTTCAGGAGAATGATTAAAACTCTTCTAAGGTTAAAAGGGTTTTCTTTACCGAAGGAATGGTAACAGCGCCCAGAGGCGATTTAGTTTGCATGTGTTGCGCTCTCTATACGTTTTTCTTTTTTTTTTCATTCAAGTTTAAGTTTATTTTCTGAATAAAGTCAGTACAATTTAAAGAACATATCAGGAAATCAATACATTTTGTTACATATCCTTAAATATTGAGACATGAATCGTTTGCTGAAGTCATCACTACGTCATTTCTCAACCATACCTAAATAACATTCTATCTGCGATGAAAGGAAAACAGGTTCAACAAGGGAGTAAATTCTGACCCTAAGCTATATAGTCTAACCGGGGTAGCTCCCTACCCTCCCCCAAATCCTGCAGTTCCTATCAATCCATCTAGGGTCCCTAGTCTACAGCAGTTGGGATAAATCAAAACCTTATTGGTCCAACATATATCGGAATGAAATGGGAAGGGCACCCTCCACCCCCACTGACACCCCCAATGGGATCACTCTGTGCCCGGGGAGGTAGAGTAATTCCCCCAAACCATCCCGCCCCCTTAGCAAGTTATTATAAATATTACAGTTTTGTGAAGTCCACTTCGTGATGTACCTCCATTTCATAAACTTAAAACTTCTCAAGTACCTCTGGTACGAAGTGTATGATATCTGGACCGATTAAATTAACCTAATACTAAAAGAATAAATAACAAGTTCGATGAGAGGAGAGGGAGAGGGAGGGAGAAAAAGAGAGGAGAATCCCTCTTCAACTTCCTCCACCCCTATGATAGAGACGTAACATGTATATATATGGAGAACTTTTCCCAAACACAGATTATACGAAAAACCTGAACACAAGCACAGCATAAAACCAGAACATAGAGAAGAAAAGTAGAAGAGAATAAAAAGAGGAATGTGAGAAAGAGAGGGAACGAAAAAGAGGGTAGGGGTGAGAGGGTAGAGAGACAGAGATCCTACCTGCCAGGTGTGTACATCAGCCTACAGTAAGTTATGTTATCACCCCTTTATGGGGTGTGAGATCCCTAAGTATTTTATCCATGGTTCCCAGATTGCGTTAAACTGAGTAAGTCTATCCAACATTGAGCCAATTCTCCTTTCCTGTTCCATTATCCAGGTGATCTTTCTTTTCATACTTAAGATTGAGACCGCCTGTTTCTTCCAGGCTGCAGCTATAGTGATTCTAGCTCCTGTTAGGATAAACCATATCAGCCTTCTAGTAACCTTTGATACTTGTGGTATGAATCCATTCAGTAAGGCAATCGCCGGGGACTGATGTATATTACAGCCCATAATCCGTCTAATTATATGGAACACTTTACTCAAAAAACCTTGTATTCTTGGGCATTCCCACCAGGTGTGAATCATGGAGCCCACACCTTGGCATCCTCTGAAGCATAGAGGTGAGGATGAAGGATATATGGATGCCAGTCTTAGGCGGCGTACAGACGATCGGATATATCCGATGAAAACGGTCCGCGGACCATTTCCATCGGATATGTCCGATCGGGAGTTTGATCCGATGGCGTGTACACACCATCGGATCAAATTCCCCGCCGCCGGACGGCGCGGTGACGTAGTGGTGACGTGGCGGTGACGTTGACGCCGCCGCGTCACCGCCACGTCACCGCACCAGGAAGTAAAACACTTCCGCGCATGCGCCGAATCCATTCGGCAGCGGCGCGGCGGCGGTGGGGGCCGACATGTCTGCTGGTAAGTGTACTAACCAGCAGACATGTAGGGCGGACAGATCCCCACCGGATAGATTTCAAAGCATGCTTTGAAATCTGTCGGGTGGAGAAATCTGTCTGCTAGCCCATACACACGAGCGGAGATGTCTGCTGAAACGGTCCATCGGACCGTTTTCAGCGGACATATCCCCTCGTGTGTACGAGGCCTGAGAGGAACTAGATACCATCTAGTAAATATTTTGACATTCGCCTCTATGAGTGACATGTTGATGATACCCTTTATAGATCTATGGAAGTTTTCTCCCCAATCTTCCAAATCCCACTCATCCTGAATTTCCTTCTCCCAAGCTAGCATATAGGGTAATTTATTGACATTGTTCGCAAGGGATTTGTAAATTACAGAAATACCACCCTTCCTTACTGGGGCCTGTTCACATTTACGTTCATAGGGCGTAAAATGACCAGTTACAGCCTTGTCAGTCCA
The DNA here is from genome assembly GCA_029574335.1 of Rana kukunoris. Lineage (NCBI taxonomy): Eukaryota > Metazoa > Chordata > Amphibia > Anura > Ranidae > Rana > Rana kukunoris. The sequence goes on from CM056051.1 coordinate 135,602,479, forward strand.
GAGTTTCTGTACAAAACTGTAGATTTGAGAAAATCTTGATTTCTCTGAAGGAGGAAGATCAAGATTGTCCCTAAAATATTGTTCTGATAGAGGACCTGAGTGGGAGAAGAATCGTCCAATGTGGTATACTCCCTTATCTCGCCACCACTGGAAGGATTCAACGTTCACATTGGATGCAAAGGACGGGACCTGAAATATATCAGTTAATGGTAGACTCTTAGAGACTAAAGAGGGATTGCTCCTGAGGGAGTCCCACAGAACCAACGCCTGTGACAGTGCCGGAGACGTAATAGAATGTCTGCGTTTGGGGATAGACCACACAAGATTTTCCAATGAGCATGTGGGGGACGCCTGTTCTTCCAGACTAACCCAATCAGGTTGGTCCTGTTTGAGGTATATATCTGACAGTTGTGCCAGTCTAGCTGCCTGGTAGTACCACAGCAAATTTGGGAGTCCCAAACCTCCCTGATTAGGGAGATTAAAGAGGCTACGCGATGATACACGGGGGCTCTTTTTGTTCCATACAAATTTGGTGATCTTACCCTGAAAAGCCTTCAAGTGATTCCTTTTTATCGGTATGGGGAGAGAACGAAAGAGGTATAGAAGTCTAGGAAGAAGAGTCATCTTGACAGAGTTTATCCTGCCAATCCAGCCTATATTCTGTGTATCCCAATCACCTAAATCAGATTCAAGTTTTTTATACATAGGAGGGTAGTTGGCTGTATATAGATCCTCAAATTTCGAAGATAAATTAATACCCAAGTATTTGATAGATGAGCCATTCCAACCAAATTCATATTTCTTTTGTAGTAAGGAAACTACATCTACAGGAAGCGAGACATTGAGGGCCCTAGATTTGGACATATTGACTTTAAGGCCAGAGGCCCTGGAGAATTTGTCAAGTACAGAGTAGATTTCGGACATAGAGAAAATCGGGGAAGTAACAAATAGTAGCAGGTCATCCGCAAATAATGCACATTTGCCCAGAAAATAAGGGGCTATATTCCCACTCCTCGGGGCGACGGAACGTCGATCCAAGGGGTAGGCTGAGGCCCAATGCCTCACCACCGGCTGCCAGCGACAGCTCAACAAACTGTAATGTAAATCACTGTTATGAATAATTCAACCCAGTATGACATATTAAAAGAGACAATAAACTATTTTAACTTTCCTAAGAAAAAACAACAAACACACAAATAAAATAAAAAAATATATAAATATAAATATATATACATATACACATATGTATATAAACATTTCCTGGGAAAGTATTAACATGTAGCTTTGGTGAGATCTATTTTCCCGGGTATGGAAAAATAGGGGAAAAAGAGACATCATGACCATCCCATTGAAGAAAGGGGAAAAGACATCCACAAACATGTTCCTTCTCTTCAGGTTGCAAAGTTATCTTTAACCTTCCTGTGCTTGACTCTGCTCCAAGCAGAGGAAGTCGGGCTGATAGGGGTTTGTCTTTTGGCAGAGCCCTGCTGGATAGGAGTAGTGTCCATTTCTGGCTCGCAGGAAATAATCTTCAAGTCCAATAATAGTCTCTCACCTTCCTGAAAATTCTGTACTACATACTGCCTGCCATTAAATGAAAATTTCAAAGCAAAGGGTAAGGCCTATTTGTATCTTATGTCCTTTTTCATGAGGGGAGACAATAAGGGCTTCATAGCTCTTCTTCTCTGTATTGTGTATGGCGATATATCAGAAAATATTTGAATTATGGCGCCTTGGTACTGTAGTTGTTCGTGTTTGCGAGACTGTTTCATCACTTCCTCCTTAATGGAATAGAAATGTGGTTTAACTACCACATCCCTTGGTAAACCGTCCTTTCTTAAAGGACCCAGGGCCCTATGTGCTCGGTCCAATTCCAGTTTGTGAGTTGGTATAGATGGGATCAGGATTTTGATAATGTCCTGTATAGCTGTATGCACGTCTGAGATAGATTCTGGTAATCCTCTGACCCTGAAATGATCTCTTCTTGATCTGTTCTCTAATTCGTCGATCCGTGCCTGAGCAGCTTCCAGCTGTTCCTGCATGAATTGCAAATGTTCTGAGTTCTGATCAGTCCGTGCTGTATTAACCTCCAGTTTGTGTTCAATATTTTCTATTCTGCTTCCCAGGCTCTGAAAATCAGCCCTAATCTCTCCTGTGATTCTTTCTGCATTTTGTGCCAGTCCTTTATCTAGCATTTCAGAAATTCTGGTGAATAATTCAGAGACATTGATGGTTACCTCATGAGCCTGTTCAGCCTTTGTATTCATATGTGCAGGACTTTGTGAGGTAATTACCTCAGGAGTTAAATGACCAGCCTCCATGAGATTTTTTATTTCAAATGATGCAGGAGGGGAGAGAATAGGGCAAGTGTCAGAATTTGGTGTCTGAGGTACTATAGAAGGACTTATAGGAGATATAGCTTGTCTGTCAGTCAATGAGGTCTCAACTGTACCCAATGTACTTGTCTGAGGTACGGCGGCCATCTTAAGTAAATTGTTCTTAGCCAGCCTTTTATTAAGTTTCTTGCTCTTTTTGTAATATTTGCCCGGCATGAACTGGGTCCACAGTATGTCAGCTATTCACTACTGTTGTTTCTCTGCTCTTAACGGGTATATAGAACCTGTAATTCTCGTCAGAAAAACGAAACAGCGCGGGCACCCCGTCCCCAGCTGTCGTTCTTTACAAGGCTCCTGTGTATAATTCCCCTGAATAAGGAATAGTTTACCCGGTATCTTCCGATTCACCCTCGAATCCGCAGTCCTCGGATATCTTTTTGTCGTTTGTATCCGGGTTGAAACTCTATATATTTGCGTTTGACAGCCGGTGGTGAGCGGAGCTCTGGTCCTAAGCTGCCATCCTAGGAGCTCCCACGCATGCGCCTCCTCTATACGTTTTTCACTCACTCAATTGAGTCACCAGGCCCCTTTCTCAGAAATCAGCGGTTCGCTCGGTCCTCTCCCGGAAAAGGTCCTCCCCTGGCTCCTCCAATTGCTCAGCTTCTCCTCGCAGGCAAGACAGCACAGGACTACCCCTGGACCAGTAGACCCCAGAAACTCCTGGGCCTACTTCCAGTAACACAGCCTCGGGCCAGCAGGCCCAGAGACAGAAGAGCCGCTATAACATACTGTTGCCTATAAAATCTGTATTTTAAGATTTAATATCATCAAGATATGATATGAGTTGAATAAGAGAGTTCTTTCACCAGAATTGAAAGCTTCAATATAATAAACATTTATTAGAGCTTATACAAAGCCCAATCTATCACACAGAACCTATAGTCCCAAACAAGCAGGGAACCGTAGGCCTAAAACACCAACATTTACATGGAGGAAGATACAGCATATTCCTCTAAAACAGAGTACAAACATAAAAAGATATAGTACAAGAGAGTGCAGTTGCTATATGCAAGTAGAAAATACCTACATCATATTTACCCTTTTTAGACCTATCCTTAAGGTCATGACTCCATAAAAGTGACTCTCTTCCCCTTTTGCTGTGGAGTATATCTCTCTATGCTGACATCCCATTGGTTGGCCTAGCTAGAATCAGGATTGGAGGCCTGACTACATTAGTCCGCCCCCCTTTCATGCAAATCCTGCTGGCTATCTCAGGGCAAGCCATTACATAGACATTCCCAGGGTTAAAAAGGGTGGAGATCTCCCAGCCGGGGGTTCATCGCATAAGGTGTTTTATTTCCCTGACTCCGAAATGTCTGGTGGCGATCAAAAGGCTTTGCTATGTGCTAAATGCCATGAATTAGCAAGCTCAATTAACAATATGCTCTGTACTCTGAATGCCACTACTAAGAGAAATATATTCATAATCACAACACATATATATTCTTATATATATATATACACATAGACACAGACATAGCCATACCTACACATATATATATATATATATACATATATATACATATATATATATATATATATATATATATATATATATATATACATATATATATATACACCCATATCTATCTAATTTAGATTACCAAAAACCATATGGCAACAGATGGCCCCTTGTGGCCAGTTGAGAATATGAGACTTGGCCACACCTACAATAATGGTTTTATGTGTAATCTTTCATTTGAAACTTTTGGCTTTCCGTCTCTCTGAAATGGTATAACTCTTTGAGAAGAAACCAAACTCTTAAACTTTCCGCCTCTACAGTTCATATGTCTGGATCCCAGTATTGGTAGTCATTACTTGTTCTGGATATAATAAGTCCATAATAAAATCATAAGATACCGAACATACAAAAAAAAACGAAGGGGGAAAAACTGGAGGATCCTTGTTCTCAACCGTCCGATAATAATAATGCGAAAGTCCATAATGTCAATCAGGTCCTGTTTCTCTTGCTTCTGGGACAGCCTTCCATGGTGATTCCAATTGGATGCATCATACAGTAATGGTCTTTGGACCACCTTTCCTGGCTTTCTGTGCTTGCACTTTATTAGTGTGGGCAAAGTTAGAGAAGGAAAAACACGAGTACTTTTACGACATATGCCTTCAAAGAATGCTTATCTTGTCATTCTAAATATTAAGGACCTTTGATTAAAATTGTTATAGATATACTGTGACCTAATATGAGGCCCTTTACCATTGACATGTGTAACAATTTAAATGAGTGCGCCCCCCTCAGCCAGGTAGTCTGATTGCCATCACCCATCTTTCTTCCTCCATTGTCATATGCCTGCAAGTAACTCTGCCCAGCCTTCTGCTGAATGCCCCTATGTGTGTGTGACCCTTCAAGTTTCCCGGGGGATCTTGTTGTCCTCGCAACTCACCCCAAAACTTTTACTGACGCTGTGTTCAGTTATACCAACCCTGATGGGTTGAAGCCTGGGCTGGTGCCCAACTTTTGTGCATATAGCTCTGTCCTTGGCTACCGTGTGTAGCTGCTGTTAGGAGTCCGGCCTTTAGCAGGCTAGGAAAGAGGTTGTCACTTTAAGAGGTCTCCGTGCAGATTTAGGCAGTGTCATCTATGCCGACAAAATAACATGCTTTCAGAATGCGGATAAGTGTGATGTCACCAGTTACTTGTGGCTTCAGGAATGATTAGACTAAATTACTTCTTAAGTACAATTGTACTATATTCTGTTCTTTGCCAATCACTATGAGTCTCACCAGTCCCAGTATATCTATATGATTTTTAAGCATTGCTTTTTGAACTTAGTTATGGCACAAAAAGAAAACTGACCAACAACAAAAAAAAATTACTCCTGACCACCTATGATGACTGCCCAATATTAGAACTGTAGAGAGGACACTATGTGACTTATACAAGGACCCTAGTCACATGACTGTTGCTAAACCTCAGGTGTTACTGTTACTATTTTCATAGTTGGTAATAGCTACAATGTCACACATTTATATAAAACATTTATCCAGTGTCAAAAGAGAAGAAAAAAAAAAAAACAGTTGGAACCTTGTCCGATCTCCCACATGATATAGGGAAGCTTTAATATTCTATATCAACATTATTTGTTTTAACTGTTCTTAAATGTTCTCCATATAATGTTACCCCTACTCCCCTCTTTTTTTTTTTTTTTATTTCCCCATAGCGACCTCAAGAATGACCAAAAAAAAAAAAAAGTGATCTAGGAAATAAAGAAAAATAGTTTTCCTTCAAAGACAAAAGAGAGAAGAAGAAAAACAAAGTACCCCCAAAAGTACACCTAAAAAAGTGTACACAAAAAAAAATAAAAAAATAAAAATTCAGATTCAATGCTGCCCCCACCTTTGCATTTTTAAAGAGCATTCAATCTGTATTTTGTTAAACAAAAATACAAAAAAAAAAAATTGCATTGCTTTTTGTACAGAAGGCAATGTCCTCTCTGTAGTGATTACCATATTAATTGATTCTCAGTGAAAATCAATTTGCAAGTCCAACAGGCCACAGGAAGTGGTATCAGAGAGAGAGAGACCTGATCATGTTTAATGAAACAGACCACAAAAAAAAATTAATAACATTTTAGAATTTAGTTAGGCCTGGCTTTGATTAATTCCATTCAAGGATTTTCCTTAAAACAAAAAAAAGTTTTAAGGTCCTCTGTATTTTTACAGTAATTTGACCAGTCTTGGTCCGATCATCTGTCCATGTGTGTATTTCTTCCTAAAATACAAAAGTCCAAACCATTAATAACATCACACTGTACCTCTTCTGAGAGGTTTAATGGGCTAACTGGTAGTATATGCTTGGCACAAACTGCCAGAGGAGGTAATGAGTCCATCCACAGTAAGTACAATGACCCATGTCCCGACTCCTTCCCATATCTGTATTTTGACAAACGAAAATCATAGGAAAAACGTGGTTGGATTGGTAAGTACTTACAGTCTAAGAAGACCCTATGTTGACATAAACATTTGCACATAATACCAGCACATGCGTTTATTTGCCAGGAGAAAACCAGAGAAACATAGGACCTCCTGAATCCATAATATGCCACAAGTTGCAGCATAATGTTTTATGTAGTTTCCAAGTGTCTGAGTGAATGACACTTCACTCATACCCCAGGAAAAAGAGAGAGAAAAAACAAAACAAAATCAACTAATCTTGTATCTGTGCACAGATTTTTTTTCTTATTCGCGAATGCATTTTAACTATAAAGAAAAGGGTATAAATTTAAACTGGTACCAGTATTGAGCTCATTACAAACGAGAGATTGGGGAGAGAGAGAAGAAAGAAATTATCACATAACAAATCGTACATAGTATGCGCATTAGTGTGATCATAAAACGAAAACAAAACTGGTTTACCCCTAGACTTTTCATACCCATTCATTCCATGACACACACATACAACTTTGGTTAGTTTAAAACCCCTAGCTTAGGTAATTTGCAAATGAATTACTAGGCGTTTCTGCCCCTTGGGAGAATACAAAGGGACTGAATAAGAGAAAAACAAAAGCCTATACTTGACCTTTTGTTAGGCGCGTATTTACGCATATGTACAGCTTTCTGTGATTTGTACTCTCAGGATTCACCCTGAAAAAAAAAAACTTGCAGCAAAACAGACATTACTTTATCCCAATTTTTCTTTAACTTATTTAAAGGAAACAATACAACATTTTTACATGTACATTGGTAAACTTTGATCTAGTGAAACTAAATGCCCTAGACCTTTAAAACAACCCTTCTATCTTGCATTTCATCCCCAATTTTAGTGTACAGGTTTGGTTCCTGATGGACAAATTTCCTCCCGTCATTTTTCAAATTTAAGTCAATAACTTTTCTTTTAAAGGATTGGAATTCTTTCACAAACTCATCCCGTTCCTGTTTCATTTGCCTAATCTCATACTGTAAAGCCTCATTTTCGGCCTTAATAGTTGAGGAACGGATATATGAATGTATATTTTCATACTTCTTAGGTTTATCACCCCAGCGAGGTGAGTACACTTCAACCTCACGCCTCTTTGTTGTATACTGCTTTGGCTTTAATATCTTTTCACCAGAAGATAAACAAAACTGGGAAATGTGGCCTAATAAACCACACGTGAAGCATTTTATCTTCTGTAAAGTATTAAAGCATCTCTTAACAACTGGTATGGTTTTAGGCTGAGAACATTCAATGGCTACAACCTGATTAACACCTTTTGCTGTATGTGAAATGGAGGCCCTTTCAAAAGAGCTCCCACCTTTACATGAACTGTTGGCCCTATCACCTACTCCAGACAGAGGTGATTTCCTGTTGCAACTAGAAATACTTAAACTGGTTGCATTACAATCTATGGTATGTGTAGATTGTACCCTCTGCACTGTGCTGGAAGATGCCAATAATTTTTCACATTTACTGTCTGCAGCCCCCAGCCCCTGTATTGTTGGAGGCTGGTGGCTAGCATTCGTATTTGTCATAGAAACTGTTAGAGTACTTAGAGTACTGATATTATCTTTGGCTAATTTGAGATCTTCCTTGAGAGAAATGGTCTGCAGTAATAACGCCCTATAATTGTTAGCTAGCCAAAAGGCAGCAAAAATTAGAGCGGTCTTACCGTCACGTTTGCTGTATTTCTTCTCTGCAAGTTTTATATTTACATACTCCTGTGCATTGTGCCATGGGCTTTTGGATTCCTCCATAGCCCTTATTATCTCTGTGCTATTTTGAACTTTAGCCATCCTGGCCATCAATTTTTCCATGATTTAAAAGTTCAATGGTGATACAATACTATCCACAGATTAGACTTATCAAAGTCTTGCACTTAAAATTTGCAGATACAAGCCTTACTAACACTACAATCTTCACAGAATGAAGTCTAAACCAAAAACAAAAGTGCTGAGATCCACACCCAAGGAACAATATATTTCCTTTAGGTACACAATGGAAGTGTAACCAAATTCAGATTTAAAAAAAAACAAATCTCCCACCAACTTAGTTTATCCAATTATTGGTACTGGGTAGAGTTTATCCTTAAATAGAAAAAAAAATCAAGGTATAAAATACAGTATGCTAAATGCACCTTATTTTACATGTATAACCTTTTCAGCTATTAGTTTCAGTAGCAAGCCTTCCACAGTCTTGTACTAAAACTAACAACAATGAGAATATTACTGATTGTAACTTTCACAGTTGAAAAAGATATAAGTAAAAAAAAAACAATCTTTTGTAGATTTTCAATGTCCTAAAAATTTCAACGTTAATGGACATAAAATTTAAATAAAACAAAACTTGTTGAACCTTTTCAACATACCACCAAGACCACTATTTCAGTGTCTTTTGAATACAACTGTATCCACCATCCAGCAAACTCAAACACTGGTTTGAGTTTGGGGCACAAAAGCCATAATTAAAACAAAATTAATCCCGTACGTCCTCCCTATTACAGTGACCGGTTATAATAGTTCATCTAAAGTACTTGTATCATTATGATTTTGGGATATTAATGAGAAAAAAAAAAAAAAAATCAAATCAAAAAGGAAAAATATTTACCTATATTTTCCCTAGCTAGATAGGATAAACTGACTCAGTTTGAACTCCTACTAACCATAAAAATAACTTTAGAGGTTATACCCACTAATAAAAGGAAAAATATTTACCTATATTTTCCATAGCTAGGTCGGAATAGCTGACTCAGCTTGAATTCCTCCTACTAACCTTAACTTTTAATACACAAATATTTTGTTATTATATTAAATACTTTCAGTCTTGGTCATAACTTCTGTGGTCGCCACTTGTTGCCTATAAAATCTGTATTTTAAGATTTAATATCATCAAGATATGATATGAGTTGAATAAGAGAGTTCTTTCACCAGAATTGAAAGCTTCAATATAATAAACATTTATTAGAGCTTATACAAAGCCCAATCTATCACACAGAACCTATAGTCCCAAACAAGCAGGGAACCGTAGGCCTAAAACACCAACATTTACATGGAGGAAGATACAGCATATTCCTCTAAAACAGAGTACAAACATAAAAAGATATAGTACAAGAGAGTGCAGTTGCTATATGCAAGTAGAAAATACCTACATCATATTTACCCTTTTTAGACCTATCCTTAAGGTCATGACTCCATAAAAGTGACTCTCTTCCCCTTTTGCTGTGGAGTATATCTCTCTATGCTGACATCCCATTGGTTGGCCTAGCTAGAATCAGGATTGGAGGCCTGACTACATTAGTCCGCCCCCCTTTCATGCAAATCCTGCTGGCTATCTCAGGGCAAGCCATTACATAGACATTCCCAGGGTTAAAAAGGGTGGAGATCTCCCAGCCGGGGGTTCATCGCATAAGGTGTTTTATTTCCCTGACTCCGAAATGTCTGGTGGCGATCAAAAGGCTTTGCTATGTGCTAAATGCCATGAATTAGCAAGCTCAATTAACAATATACTCTGTACTCTGAATGCCACTACTAAGAGAAATATATTCATAATCACAACACATATATATTCTTATATATATATATACACATAGACACAGACATAGCCATACCTACACATATATATATATACATATATATACATATATATATATATATATATATATATATATATATATACACATATATATATACACCCATATCTATCTAATTTAGATTACCAAAAACCATATGGCAACAATACCTAAGGCCAGGAGGACCATCAGGTCAGAGAGACCCAGAAAATGGCGTCTGTCACTTAAGTATCCTTTCCTAGAACGCGCAGCGGCAAGAACACTCCCACTGGCCTGCCTCTGGGGATCGAATACTCGATTCACCCAGCCTGCTGTATTCCCAATGCTGACCTGTGGTGACAGCGACACCTACTGTCAAGTGGAAAATGCACACAGCACAGCTGAATTAGAACAAAAGCAACAATTTACATAAGCACTCTGAGCCATTTACAGCTCAGATAACCCCAAAATTTACACATAGGGCCAAATTCTCTAAGAAATTCGCCGGCGTAGCGTAAGCCATTTACACTACGCCGCCGCAACGTACTAGAGCAAGTGCCGTATTCCCTAAGCATTTGCTCCGTAGTTTGCATTGGCGTAGCGAAAATGTCCCAGCGTAAGCCCGCGTAATTCAAATGGGGCGGCTTGTATTTAAATTAAGCGCGCCCCCGCGTCAAACGAACTGCGCATGTGCCGGCCGGGGAAAAAGCCCAGTGCGCATGCTCCAGCTCACGTCGGAAAGCGCCGTTGAAACCGACGTCAAAACGACGTGATCGTCACTACGCAATGCCCTATTCGCGAACGAGTTAGTAAAACGACGTAAATGACGGAAAAAGCCGACGCTGACCCGACGCCATACTTAACATGGCACCCGACGGCATCCGACGGTACTTCGTAAGGTTACTCCTTATAGAAGCAGGGGTAACCTTTACGAGTTCGTAAACGACGTACGCGACGACGGGGCGGCATAAAAGCGATCGGGAATCGGCGTAGGCAAATGAGAAAACAACGTAAAGGCCACCTAGTGGCCGGAGTTGTCATTACAACTACGATCCGCAAGTGTAATGGTATTACACTTGTCGGATGTTCAAGCGTATCTATGCCAAAGTGATGCTAAGCATCACTCGCATAGATACGAGCCATGGGTGAGCATGTTGTTATTGTGCATGGAGGAGGTTATCCTGCTGGTGGTGCTGTGTCTGAATGTGAGCCTGTACCTGAACTGGTGGGTGTTTTTGAGCGAGTGAATGTGTGTGGTGGAGAGTCAAGAGGAGAATCAGAGCTTGTAGTTGATATTGAAAGTGGTGTGGGTGCGTTGGCGGGTGGTGATGTTGATGCACGTAGGAGTAAGTGTGGACGGGAATGGAGTGGAGGAAGAAGGGAGTACTCACACTGTTAGGAGTAAGTGTGGACGGGAATGGAGTGGAGGAAGAAGGGAGTACTCATGCTGTTAGGAGTAAGTGTGGATGGGAATAGAGTGGAGGAAGAAGGGAGTACTCACACTGTTAGGAGTAAGTGTGGAAGGGAATGGAGTGGAGGAAGAGGGAGTACTCACGCTGTTAGGAGTAAGTGTGGACAGGAATGGAGTGGAGGAAGAAGGGAGTACTCACGCTGTTAGGAGTAAGTGTGGACAGGAATGGAGTGGAGGAAGAAGGGAGTACTCACACTGTTAGGAGTAAGTGTGGAAGGGAATGGAGTGGAGGAAGAAGGGAGTACTCACGCTGTTAGGAGTAAGTGTGGACAGGAATGGAGTGGAGGAGGAAGAGAGTACTCACACTGTTAGGAGTAAGTGTGGACAGGAATGGAGTGGAGGAGGGAGGGAGTACTTACACTGTTAGGAGTGAGTGTGGACGGGAATGGAGTGGAAGAGAAAGGGACTACTCATACTGTTAGGAGTAAGTGTGGACAGGAATGGAGTGGAGGAGGAAGGGGGTACTGACACTGTTAGAAATAAGGTGTGGACGGTAATGGAATGGAGGAGGAAGAAGGGAGTACTCACACTGTTAGGAGTAAGTGTGGAAAGGAATGGAGTGGAGGAAGAAGGGAGTACTCACGCTGTTAGAAGTAAGTGTGGACAGGAATGGAGTGGAGGAAGAAGGGAGTACTCACGCTGTTAGGAGTAAGTGTGGACAGGAATAGAGTGGAGGAAGAAGGGAGTACTCACACTGTTAGGAGTAAGTGTGGACAGGAATGGAGTGGAGGAGGAAGGGGGTACTGACACTGTTAGGAATAAGGTGTGGACGGTAATGGAATGGAGGAGGAAGAAGGGAGTACTCACACTGTTGGGAGTAAGTGTGGAAAGGAATGGAGTGGAGGAAGAAGGGAGTACTCACGCTGTTAGGAGTAAGTGTGGACAGGAATGGAGTGGAGGAAGAAGGGAGTACTCACGCTGTTAGGAGTAAGTGTGGACAGGAATAGAGTGGAGGAAGAAGGGAGTACTCACACTGTTAGGAGTAAGTGTGGATGGGAATGGAGTGGAGGAGGAAAGGGATACTCACACTGTTAGGAGTAAATGAAGGAGGGTGGAAGGAGCAAGATGGTTTCTCCATTATGTGAGGACTCCCAATTCTCAACCTTGGGCTGATGATGGTAGTCATGCCACTGACTCCAAGAAGCCACCCAAAAGGGGGGCAAGTTTCTCTGAGAATGAAAATGTAGCCCTTGTGGTGGCAATACATTGATTTAGCAGCTAAATTAGTGCAAAAAAATAAATAAAACAGAGGTTTTTGTTGTATATATTTGCAAACATATGTCAAGTTACACAGCACTCCCACAGCAGAGCATGTGGATCTACTTTATGGCTTGCACTTGATCATAGAGACACATCGCATAATCTATTCTAAATCTTGGGTGCTCGTAGTGATACAACGGATGGTGTTTATAAAGTTTAGAAAGTCACTAGCATTTCATTATTTTTACCATTTATTGTGAGAGTAAAGTCATATTATTGCAGTCAATATATTATTGCTGGTTTGCCAACAACTAGTACCAAATGGCAAAAAGAAAAACAAATACTGGCCTCCGACCTCCCCTTTTAGCCAATCCAACACACGCCTAAAAAAGTTACAGCCTCCAACCTCCGCTTTAGGTGATCCAACACACATCTGAAAAAAATACTGGCCTCCGACCTCCCCTTATAGCCAGTCCAACACACGCCTAAGAAAGTACCAGCCTCCCCTTTAGGTGATCCAAAAAAAAACAGATCTGAATAAAATACTGGCCTCCAACCTCCCCTTATAACCATTCAAACATACACCTAAAAAAGTAACAGCCTCCAACCTCCGCTTTAGGTGATCCAAAAAAAAACCAACACACATCTGAATAAAATACTGGCCTCCAACCTCCCCTTATAGCCAGTCCAGCACACACCTAAAAAAATACCAACCTCCAACCACCCCTTTAGGTGGTCCAATACACATCTGAATAAAATACTGGCCTCCGACCTCCCTTTATAGCCAGTCCAAACACATGCCTAAAAACATACCAGCCTCCAACCTCCACTTTAGGTGATCCTTAGTAGAGGATCACCTAAAGTGGAGGTTGGAGGCTGGTATGTTTTTAGGCATATGTTGGACTGGCTATAAGGGGAGGTCGGAGGACAGTATTGTATACTGAGGGTGGGGGGGTCTGTACTGAGCGAGGTGAGTGGTCTATACTTTGTGGAGAGGGAGGTCTATACTGAGGAAGCGGCGTCTGTACTGAGGGGGAACAATACTTTGTGTAGGGGGTCTGTACAGGGGTAGAGGGGGTCTATTCTTAGCGAAGAGGGAGTCTGTACTTAGGGAGGGGGGTCTGTACTGAGAGGGGGGTGGTCTATACTTAGTGGAGAAGGAGGGGGGTCTATACCGAGGGGGAACAATACTTGATGTAGAATGGGGTCTATACAGGGGAAGGGGGGCTCTATTCTTAGTGGAGATGACGTCTGTACTGAGGGAGGGGTGGTCTATACTTAGTGGAGAGGGAGGGGGTATATACTGAGGGGAAAAATACTCGATGTAGAATGGTGTCTGTACAGGGGGGGTCTATTCTTAGTGGAGAGGGCGTCTGTACTGAGTGGGGACAATACTTGATGTAGAATGGGGTCTGTACAGGGGAGGGGGGCTTATCTTAGTGGAGAGAGGGTCTGTACTTTAGGAGGGGGGGTCAGTACTGAGAGCAGGGGTTGTCTATACTTAGTGGAGAGGGGGAGGCCCATACTGAGGGAGAACAATACTTGGTGTAGAACTGGGTCTGTACAGGGGGAGAGGGGTCTATTCTTAGTGGAGAGGGGGGGTGACACCATGTTTTACCACACCAGGTGACACCAACCTTAGTGACACCACAGGACCAGTTGTGGTGCGTCCATAGAGGGCGCTGCTCCCTCTCGCTCCTGCACCGCCACTGAAAAACGATACATAGATTCATGCATTGTATGAATCTATGTATTGTTGCCACTGCCCACTATTCAGATGGCCAGACCCCTGGTCGACCCATGGCCGACCATCTGAATAACGACAGCTGGTTGGCTTTGGAAGTGTCTATCAGATCCAGCGGCTCTGATAGGCCTTCCGATTACAGCCTGAGGGCTGTAATTGGCTTCCAAATAGTTAACTAGGGGACGCAGGGGGTGTGCGTTCCCTGGTTAACACTGACAGGTGTCTCAGCCAATCAGGTTCACAGGTTCTGGTTACCGGTAACCTGATTGGCTGAAGCGACATCGAGAGCGGGACTACTTCAAGGGATCGTGGAGGAAGATCCGAGGATGGCTGACCGAGAAAGGTAAGTGCCAGGCAGGGGGGGGGGGCAATCTGGCGGCATTATAGGGGCAAACTGGTGGCAATTGATGGGCACAGTGGCGACAATGGCATGGCACAGTGGCAATAATTGATGGGCACAGTGGCAACAATGGCATGGCACAGTGGCTGCGTTTGGCATTGCACAGTGGCGACAATGGCATGGCACAGTGGTGACAGTGGCATGGCACAGTGGCTGCGTTTGGCATGGCACTGTGGTGACATTTGATGGCACAGTGTTTGCGTTTGGCATGGCACAGTGGCGACAATTGATGGGCACAGTGGCGACAATGGCATGGCACAGTGGCGACAATTGATGGTACAGTGGCTACGTTTAGCATGGCACAGTGGAGACAATTGATGGGCACAGTGGCTGCATTTGGCATGGTACAGTGGCAACAATTGATGGGCACAGTGGCGACAATTGATGGGCACAGTGGCGACAATGGCATGGCACAGTGGCTGTGTTTGGCATGGCACAGTGGTGACAATTGATGGCACAGTGGCTGCGTTTGGCATGGCACAGTGGCGACAATTGATGGGCACAGTGGCGACAATGGCATGGCACAGTGGTGACAATTGATGGGCAAAGTGTCAACAATTGATGGCACAGTGACTGTGTTTGATGGCATGGCACAGTGGCGACAATTGATGGGCACAGTGGCTGCGTTTGATGGCATGGCACAGTGCCTGCGTTTGATGGCATGGCACAGTGGCTGCATTTGATGGCATTGCACAATAGCGAAAATTTTATGGCACAGACAGTGGTGACAATTTTTTGTCACAGTGGCTGCGTTTGATGGGCACAGTGGCGGAAATTGATGGACACAGTGAAGCTGCAATTGATGTTTTTTTTTTTTCGTTTGTTTGTGCTCCCCCCCCAAAAAAAAATAATTTGGCGCACCAGCTGTCACTGCACAGGACACAGACAACTGCTGTTTTTTTTTGTTCCCACCCTTTTTTTTCCACACGCTGATGGCCCCCCCAATGTCGGTCCCACGATCGCTCCGGGTCCCGCGCCGCCATTCACACTAGGGAAAACAGGCGGTGAAGCCTTACGGCTTCACTGCCCATTTCCTACTGCGCCTGCGTGAGTCTCACGCTGGCTTGTGAATGGGCGCGCTGCTCTCTGAGAACACACACAGTTCCCAGAAAGCAGCACGCCCCATTCACAAGGAGAAGAAGCAGAAGAAAAGACACTGCGGTGTGGAAGAGGCAGATTACGGACTTCCGCATAGTAACAGGTATTTCGGGTGAGTATTAATTTTTTTTTTCACGTTTTTTTTTTTTTTTTTTTTTTAGGACTTTTGCCCAAATGTGGTTTTCCTGGGTGGAACTCCGCTTTAAGTGCTATTGCACTGGGCCTGCTTTGCTCTATGCAGGTTAAAACATCTCATTGAGGCCCCCTTTTTTTTTTTGCACCATTAGTAACTATAAATATACTTCAGGTGTGTGTATTACATTATGTATCACCCACAGGTCAGAGTGGGAGGTTATCATTTTCCAGCCTGCACTATGACTCATGAAAACAAGCCGAGCCTGTCACTGTCACAGCCCATTCTACACGCACACCGGCTCCAAGAACTGGAAGAAAGTAGAAACTGACAGCGAGTCACATGACCGAGCAGGCCGCGTCACCTGGTCTGCCTGGGAATTTCCCTTCGTCTTGACTCTTGACGATGAAGTCAGATGACCCGGGGGGCGTGTCCTGAGCTTGAACCTGCGGAGTGTACAGAGAGAGGAGGAAAGCCTCAGGAAGGTGGGCAGCCGGTGAGTGTGTCCGGTAGGTAATGAACGTTTCTTCCTCTATAGGACTCAGCAGAAGTATGACAGCGGTGACCTTTACCACGTGACTGGCGCACTGTGCTCCTATGTAATGTGTACATGGGGCTCTGCTCGGTGTGAGTGCTGCATGTCATGTATGATGACTGGAGCCATGTATATAGAGGTCACCTAACCTTCCCAGTACCTGGAAATTGTCCCGTACCCACTGTGTGCCCCCCCCCCAACATTGTCCTGTACCCACTGTGTGTGCCCCCCAACATTGTCCTGTACCCACTGTGTGTGCCCCCCAACATTGTCCTGTACCCACTGTGTGTGCCCCCCAACATTGTCCTGTACCCACTGTGTGTGCCCCCCAACATTGTCCTGTACCCACTGTGTGTGCCCCCCAACATTGTCCTGTACCCACTGTGCCCCCCAACATTGTCCTGTACCCACTGTGTGTGCCCCCCAACATTGTCCCGTGCCCACTGTGTGTGCCCCCCCAACATTGTCCCGTGCCCACTGTGTGTGCCCCCCCAACATTGTCCCGTGCCCACTGTGTGTGCCCCCCCAACATTGTCCTGTGCCCACTGTGTGTGCCCCCAACATTGTCCCGTGCCCACTGTGTGTGCCCCCCAACATTGTCCCGTACTCACGCTGTGCCCCCTCCCAACATTGTCCAGTACCCGCTGTGTGCCCCCTCCCAACATTGTCCAGTACCCGCTGTGTGTCCACCCCAACATTGTCTCGTACCCGCTGTGTGCCCCCCCCCCCCAACATTGTCCGGTACCCCCTGTGTGTCACCCCCAGTATTGTCCTGTCCCCCTGTGTGTGTCCCCAACATTGTTTTAACAGTGTCACCCCCCAGTATTGTCCCCCCCCCCCCAGTATTGTCGTCCGCCCCTAAGTGTCACCCCTCAGTATTGTCCTTTCCCCCCCGCATGTCACCCCCCAGTATTGTCGTGTCACCCCCAGTATTGTCGTGTCACCCCCCAGTATTGTCGTGTCACCCCCCAGTATTGTCCCGTCACCCCCCAGTATTGTCGTCGTCGTCGTCCCCCCCCGCGTGTCACCCCCCCCAGTATTGTCCCCCCCCGCGTGTCACCCTCAGTATTGTCCTCTACCCACCCCCATCACTTCCTGTATTAGTGACATGGTCTCCCTCTGAGTGATGGGAATAAACCTCTGTCAGGATTCCTTGCCCCCATTTTGGGTAGCTCTCACTTGTCTGTTCTGTTATGATTGCTGCGTCTCTCTATCCTGGAGACACCCATATCCTTCCCTATAGGGACACAGACATTCTATTTCTTCCTCACTCTCTATCCTGGAGACACCCATACCCTTCCCTATAGGGACACAGACATTCTACTACTTCTTTACTCTCTAATCTATCCTGGAGACACCCATACCCTTCCCTATAGGGACACAGACATTCTACTACTTCTTTACTCTCTAATCTATCCTGGAGACACCCATACCCTTCCCTATAGGGACACAGACATTCTACTACTTCTTCACTCTCTAATCTATCCTGGAGACACCCATACCCTTCCCTATAGGGACACAGACATTCTACTTCTTCCTCACTCTCTATCCTGGAGACACCCATACCCTTCCCTATAGGGACACAGACATTCTACTACTTCTTCACTCTCTAATCTATCCTGGAGACACCCATACCCTTCCCTATAGGGACACAGACATTCTATTTCTTCTTCACTCTCTATCCTGGAGACACCCATATCCTTCCCTATAGGGACACAGACATTCTACTTTTTCCTCACTATCCTGGAGACACCCATACCCTTCCCTAGAGGGACACAGACATTCTACTTCTTCTTCACTCGCTAATCTATCCTGGAGACACCCATACCCTTCCCTATAGGGACACAGACATTCTACTTCTTCTTCACTCTCTAATCTATCCAGGAGACACCCATACCCTTCCCTATAGGGACACAGCCATTCTACTTCTTCCTCACTCTCTATCCTGGAGTCACCCATACCCTTCCCTATAGGGACACAGACATTCTACTTCTTCCTCACTCTCTATCCTGGAGTCACCCATACCCTTCCCTATAGGGACACAGACATTCTACTTCTTCCTCACTCTCTATCCTGGAGTCACCCATACCCTTCCCTATAGGGACACAGACATTCTACTTCTTCCTCACTCTCTATCCTGGAGACATCCATACCCTTCCCTATAGGGACACAGACATTCTACTTCTTCCTCACTTTCTATCCTGGAGACACCCATACCCTTCCCTATAGGGACACATAAGTTCTACTTCTTCCTCACTCTCTATCCTGGAGACACCCATACCCTTCCCTATAGGGAAACAGACATTCTACTTCTTCCTCACTTTCTATCCTGGAGACACCCATACCCTTCCCTATAGGGACACAGAAGTTCTACTTCTTCCTCACTCTCTATCCTGGAGACACCCATACCCTTCCCTATAGGGACACAGAAGTTCTACTTTTTCCTCACTCTCTATCCTGGAGACACCCATACCCTTCCCTATAGGGACACAGACATTCTACTTCTTCCTCACTCTCTATCCTGGAGACACCCATACCCTTCCCTATAGGGACACAGACATTCTACTACTTCCTCACTCTCTATCCTGGAGACACCCATACCCTTCCCTATAGGGACACAGACATTCTACTTCTTCCTCACTATCCTGGAGACACCCATACCCTTCCCTATAGGGACACAGACATTCTACTACTTCCTCACTCTCTATCCTGGAGACACCCATACCCTTCCCTAGAGGGACACAGACATTCTACTTCTTCCTCACTCTCTATCCTGGAGACACCCATACCCTTCCCTATAGGGACACAGACATTCTACTTCTTCCTCACTCTCTATCCTGGAGTCACCCATACCCTTCCCTATAGGGACACAGACATTCTACTTCTTCCTCACTCTCTATCCTGGAGACGCCCATACCCTTCCCTATAGGGACACAGACATTCTACTTCTTCCTCACTCTCTATCCTGGAGACGCCCATACCCTTCCCTAGAGGGACACAGAAGTTCTACTTCTTCCTCACTCCCTATCCAGATGAAAACAAAATGCTTTAGCTGGAGTTGGGCTTTAAAAATAGATGATGTGGACAGGCAGAGCTATTTAAAATTGTTATGAGATCCGAATAGCTATTAATATTTTGCACGGCCCGTCTTGGCATTTTTCTAGCACATGAGGGCAGGGTGATGTTACCAAAAGGTACTTGTGGACCAGCTGGGTGACGTGGAAGGACAGCACAGCACCCAAACACAGCCCAACAACGCTGTATCTTTCTCGTCCTGTTTGGTCTAATGGCAGCTCTGATGGCATGTAATCTGGTTGGCACCTAACAGGGTAAAGCCTTTCCTAGACAATGCCGTTGATGTTCTTCTTCTAGGCAGGATTAGCTCTAAATACTTCATAAATGAAACCATTTAGTGCATTCTGCTAACACTTCTATTGCAGTCACTTTGTTCTGATTAATAATTGACAAAGCAGACTTGTACTTTGTGTATGTTATTTCCTGATAGCTGACTATTACATTACCACACCCTTCCTCATCCAGCACCCTCTACCTGAGTTACTTTACTGCTCCCCTTCCTATTGCCTGATCACGCCCACATAGACTTTGCACTTCTCACTTGTACCTGGTAGGTAGGTGCTCAAAGTTATTGCTACAGATGGATGTTTTGGGGCCTCGCAGGTTCCATTTATTAAACGCCAATAATTGTGTGAAATGCATTTATCTGGCGTGCCGGTGGCTTTGTATCATCTTGCTTATTGCATGTCATCGTGAGCAGGAATGCCGTCTTGGCAAGGTTACGTCATCATGTTTGGTTTTCTCTTCTAGGCAATCCTGCTTTCACTTTCAAGTAGAACTCCAGTCTGGATTTTATTTTCTTCTCTTTTCTGCAGAGGGGTCCTGAGCCCACTTCATTTTTTTCTTAATTATCACAACTCCACGATTTACAGCAGGGCAACTTTGTGTACTCCCCTTCACCAATAGCTTTGTGGAAACTTGTTTACTGGGATAAGCCTAATGCTGCGTACACACGACCGTTTTTCGCAACGTGATTCTTGTCAAGCCTGCCTTGCCTACACACGATTGTGATAACAAATGCTTTAGTAAAATGCGGTGACGTACAACACATACAACGGCACTATAAAGGGGAAGTTCCATTCAAATGGTGCCACCCTTTGGGCTGATTATGCAAATTTGCCTTCTCATAACTTCTGAGCATGCACGTTTTTTCCCCCATCGTTAAAGCCTACACACAACCGTTTTTCACGGCGTGAAAAACGTCGAGAAAAAATAGAGCATGTTCTAAATTTTTAATGCCCATTTTTCACATAGCGAAAAATGCTCTGGAGCCTACACACAGTCATTTTTAACCACTTGAGCCCCGAGCCTGTTTTTCAGATTCGGTGTTTACGAGACTTAGCCCAGGTTCACACTGGGTACGATTTAGTTCGATTTCACATGTGAAATCGCATCTCAAATCGGCGGCAATTGCCGGCAATGACACCGTCCTAATCGGTGCGACTCCGCATCTGCGGCGCTGCACCGATTTCAAAAAGTAGTTCCTGTACTACTTTTTGCGATTTCAGGACGCGATTTACATTGACATCTGTGCAGAACCCTGCACAAATGTCTCCTAAATCGCGCCGAAATCGGAACTGCCAGAGGGAGTGAAATCGCGCGAGTTCACTCCCGCAGCCCAGTGTGAACCAGGGCTAAAACAGTTTTTTTTGCTCGAAAATTGCTTACTAAAAATCCCCAAACATTTTATATATATATATATATATATATATATATATATATATATATATATATATATATATATATATATATATATATATATATATATAAAAACACCCTAGAGAATAAAATGGCAGTCATTGCAATACTTTTTGTCACACCGTATTTGCGCAGTGGTCTTACAAGCGCACTTTTTTGGGGGAAAAAAACACTTCTTTGAATTAAAAAATAAGACAACAATAAATTTTGCCCAATTTTTTTATATATTGTGAAAGATAATGTTACGCCGAGTAAAATGATGTCCAACATGTCACGCTTAAAAATTGCGCCCGGTCGTGGCATGGCATCAAACTTTTACCCTTAAAAATCTCGATAGGCGACGTTTAAAAAATTCTACAGGTTGCATTTTTTGAGTGACAGGGCTAGAATTATTGCTCTCGCTCTAACGATCGCGTCCACGATACCTCACTTGTGTAGTTTGAACACAGTTTTCATATGCAGGCGCTACTCGCGTATGCGTTCGCTTCTGTGTGCGAGCTCGTCGGGACGGGGCGTTTTAAACATTTTTTTTTTTGTTTTTTTGTTTTCTTATTTTATTTTTATTTAGTTTAGAATTTTTTACACTGAAATAAAAAAATAATAATAATTATCACTTTTATTCCTATTACAAGGAATGTAAACATTCCTTGTAATAGAAAAAAGCATGACAGGTCCTCCTTAAATATGAGATCTTGGGTCACAAAGACCACAGATCTCATATTTAGACTTAAATGCAAAAAAAAATGTCATTTTTCAAATGACAGGAAAAAAAAAATGTTTCTTTAAGACGCTGGGCGGGACTGACGTTTTGACGTCACTTCCGCCCAGCAGAGCTATTGGGGACGGGTGGGGGCGATCTTTCCCTCACTCGTATCCTAACACAGCTGCCGACAGGACCCGATCGCCTCCGCCGCTACCGACGGCTCCGGTAGGCGGCGGAGGGCGCGGGAGGGGGGGGGGGCCTCTCCCGCCACCGATAACGGCGATCCCGCCGCGGAGACCGCCGTTATCGTTTAGAGGACCCTTAGCACTAAAGATGGATATGCAGCTGCTGCCGTTACCGAGATATCCATCTTTAAAAACATGATGTCTTTGGACGTTAGGCAGGAACCAAGTGGTTAATGACCAATTAAAAAAATTGCATTTTTCTCGTCATGAAAAAAACGGTCGTGTGTACGTGGCATTATTCTGACTCGCCTGTGTAAGAAAGGTCTGTTGACTTACCTATTTTCAGACCCTTTAATCCCTATCACGTGATCCAAAGGGTGTCCTGCCAACAGATAGGCCATTGAAGCCTACCGGTGATGTCACTGATTCCAGGCATTGCCAGCCATTGTCAAGAGCACTCTCCTCTCCCCTGCAGCTGGCGCTGGCTGACATGGGAGATCACATGACCTAACTGAAGCAGCCTGATAATAGGTAAGTACCGTATATACTCGAGTATAAGTCAAGTTTTTTTAGCACTTTTTTTTTTTTGTGCTGAAAATGCCCTCCTCGGCTTATACTCGAGTCACCTTTTTGCGCCTGATCTGCCGGACTTTGGGGACCCAGTACTGGCACACAAGTAGCTCCTCTACAAGTGTGCACAGTTTGTTGTCCGGGGGACCTACGGCCGGGGAGCACCGATTTTTCAAAGCCGGGCACCCCTTCCATAGACTCGCATGTTAAACGATAATTTTCTCCGGTAAATTTGGGGAACCGGTACTGGCCAGTCATAGGTCCCCTGGACCCAGAGCTTGGCACACATGTAGCCCCATTTCTCCTCTACAAGTGTGCAAAGTTTGTTGTCTGGAGGACCTACCGCTGGGGAGCACTGATTTTTCAAATCCGGGCACCCCTTCCATAGACTCCCATGTTAAAAGTCAGTCTAGTTATGGGCACAGTGAGGCATGCACATGGACACAGTGAGGCATGCAGATGGACACCCTAGGCTTATACTCGAGTCAATACGTTTTTTCCATTTATTTATTTTTGTGGTAAAATTGGGTGCCTTGGCTTATATTCAAGTCGGTTTATACTCAAGTATATATACGTCATATACATTTTTCTTACACAGATTAGTCTGCATAGGTGTGAGGCGTATAGCCGGTGTTTTATCTAATAGTGCCTTCCCATTGGATATTGCCTCTGAAGATCTGCGCAGAACGCAACTTCACTCCAGCTGATATGTTAATCAGCTGGCGTGATGTTAACACTGCACATGCGCAGATCGCAGGAGGCATTACCCGATTATCTGCAAAGGGAAAATGTAATCGCCAGATTCTGCCTGCCTCTCTGCTAATGCGGGAGAATCTGCTAATGCGTGACAGGCGGATTTCCTTGTGCACGATTACATTGTCCCTTTGCAGATCATCTGATAATGCCGCAGACGATCTTTGAATGTGCAAGGATGACGTCATATCTGCTGAAGTGATGTTGTTTCCTGCGAATGCGCAGATCGTCTGAGGCATTATCCAACGGGATGCATTTTTCGATAGAATACCGGTGTTCTGATGATATGGTTCCTCTATCGGAAATCTCCGAGGCCGAACAGCTGTTTGTTAGCTGTAAACAGAGCATGCGTAATGAACATTGCACTCGCTCCTGACCCGATGCTTGCTGCTGGTTATACACGCCCCCTCCGCTCGCTCTATACAGCAAGGGGCAGTGGTTATACACGGCCCCTCCACTCGATGGCCAGTGCTTTTGTTAAAGAGGCAACTGCAGCGCCTGCGCAGTCGAGGTTGGAACCTATCAGATAGGGTAACCATCTGGACAAAACACCGGCAACACGTCATCCAATATGAATACGTTTATTGATACAGGTGGAGTACAGATCTACAACAGCTTGCATGTTTTGGCTACAGAACAATAATCATAGCCAGTCTAGTCTGTATAGGTGTTTAGAGGGGAGAGGGAGCATTTTTAGTTAGCTTTATCCTGGAATTCGACAATTGCATTGTAAAACAACCCATTCAGTTTAAAAAAAAAGAAAGGCAAAAGAAGATATATACAACATTATAAATACCTCCCCCCCCCTTTTTTTTTATAAGTGATCACATTCCCTCTGTTCTCCGCTGCATACAAGTTGGGGGAGGAGAAACTACAGAACACTGAGCTCCCAGTAGAAGGTTGTGCATGAGGGATGTGTTAGGATAAGTCTGATCATTGGAAGAGAGCAGGCTTCCCAGCACAGCTAGAGAACTGACCATGGTGTGCTCTCCTGCTTAGTGGGATCAGTTTTTAGTTGGAAAGCCAAGGAACTGGCAGGAACACCAGCGATTTAACATAAAGAAAGCATACAAAGAGAACAGTAGACTTTCTCATACAAGTACATAGTACAGCAGGCACAGATCAGAAATATATGAAGTTTTGGGGTAACAAATGCTGTAAGCCTCATCCACTTCCAGCTCTCATTTTAAAGGATTTTTTTTTCTTTGTCTTAATGCATTCTGTGCATTTAAGATAAAAAATCTTCTGTGTGTGTCAGCCTCCCCAGCACCCCCTTATTACTTGCCTGAGCCCCTTCTTTCTCCAGCGATGTCCACAAGTTTCTAAGCCATCCGTGACACTCCTCCTTATTGGCTGAGACACAGCAGCGGTGACATTGGCTCCTGCTGCTGTCAATCAAAGCCTGTGGGCCAATCAGGGGAAGGGCCAGTTTGGGCCTTTGTGTTTGAATGGATACACAGAGCTCTGACTCGGCTCAGGTTCCCCCATAGGAAGCTGCTGACTAAGAGAGCACTTAATAGGAGGAAGGGGCCAGGAGTAGCAAAGAGGGATCTGGGCTGCTCTGTGCAAAACCAATTGCACAGAGGAGGGAAGTATAATATGTTTGTTATTTTACAAAACAAAAAACGAGACTTTACAATCACTTTAACACCCCCTGTAGTTGTCAGTGTTGCAGGGTTATGATTACGTTATGTTATTAAAGGGGTAGTTCACCCAAAAACCTTTTTTTTAACATTGATTGAGGCTCGTTTTGTCAAGGGGAATCGGGTGGGTTTTTTTTAGAATCGAAGCAGTACTTACCGTTTTAGAGATGCATCGTCTCCGTCGCTTCCGGGTATGGTCTTCGGGGAAGGGCGTTCCTATTTGATTGACAGGCTTCCGACGGTCTGTACTGAGGGGGGGTGACACCATTTTTTTGCACCAGTGCCAATTAGTGCCACATTCCATCCAGTGCCATCCGTCAATGCCACCATCCAGTGCCAATTGGTGCCACCTTCCATCCAGTGCCATCCGCCAGTGCCACCATCCAGTGCCAATTAGTGCCACCTTCCATCCAATGCCATCCACCAATGCCACCTGCCAGTGCCAATACCAGTGGCACCATCCAGTGCCAGTAAGTGCCACCTTCCATCCAGTGCCAACCTCCCAGTGCGATCCAGTGCCACTACCAGTGCCAACTAAAGCCATCAGTGCCACCTGCCAATGCCAACCAGTGCTAACTATTGCCACCCAGTGCCACCTGCCAGTGCCAACCAGTGCCAGTGCCATCTGCCAATCGGTGCCACCTGCTAGTACCATCTTTCAGTGCCATCCAGTGCCAATAAGTGCCTTCTGCTAGTTTCATCTTCCTTCCAGTGCCACCAATAAAAAAATAAAAATCGGCCTAAAATATCGGCCGCAAAAATCGGCATCATATATCGGCCGCCCAGATTTCTAAATATCGTTATCGGCCAGAGAAAAACCCATATCGGTCGATCTCTAGTTTGGTCACACTATATGGTCATATAGTGCTAAGCCCACTTACTGCGACAAAGTACAGGTCCTAACCTGTTAATAGAGTGAAAGAACCTAGAGGTCATATAAACATGAATACTTGAGCACAAAGGTGTGTGTGTGTGTGTGTGTGGCTGGCTGTATGGCCTCCAGGCTTGTTTAACATATTAAACAAATGGTACACTTGCATCGAGGGAACCTGGAGTACAGCGTGAGGGCAGGAGGGAGGATGCCATGCCACTGCTAAATACACAGGGTGTCGATACTGATGGCTCAGGAGAGACCAAGCCCACCAAGTGGATGGTAACGAGCAGAATCCTGGCCATCACTCATGCACCTTGCTCCAGTACCATTAACTTGGAATGGGGGGGGGGGGGCTACTATGCATTTCTGGGGTTACACCCACTTTGTCAGCCTCGAACAGTGAGGATGAATCCGATGTATAGGTAGCAATACATTAGGGTTGTCCCGATGCCTCTTTTTTAGGACCGAGTACAAGTACGGATACTTTTTTTCAAGTAGTCGCCGATACCAAATACCGATACTTTTTTTAAATGTGTCCCCAAATGCAGCCATGTCTGTCCCCCACATATTGCAGCCATGTCATGTGCCCCACATATTGCAGCCATGTCATGTGCCCCACATATTGCAGCCATGTCATGTGCCCCACATATTGCAGCCATGTCATGTGCCCCACATATTGCAGCCATGTCATGTGCCCCACATATTGCAGCCATGTCATGTGCCCCACATATTGCAGCCATGTCATGTGCCCCACATATTGCAGCCATGTCATGTGCCCCACATATTGCAGCCATGTCATGTGCCCCACATATTGCAGCCATGTCATGTGCCCCACATATTGCAGCCATGTCATGTGCCCCACATATTGCAGCCATGTCATGTGCCCCACATATTGCAGCCATGTCATGTGCCCCACATATTGCAGCCATGTCATGTGCCCCACATATTGCAGCCATGTCATGTGCCCCACATATTGCAGCCATGTCATGTGCCCCACATATGCAGCCATGTCATGTGCCCCACATATGCAGCCATGTCATGTGCCCCACATATGCAGCCATGTCATGTGCCCCACATATGCAGCCATGCATGTGCCCCACATATGCAGCCATGCATGTGCCCCACATATGCAGCCATGCATGTGCCCCACATATGCAGCCATGCATGTGCCCCACATATGCAGCCATGCATGTGCCCCACATATGCAGCCATGCATGTGCCCCACATATGCAGCCATGCATGTGCCCCACATATGCAGCCATGCATGTGCCCCACATATGCAGCCATGCATGTGCCCCACATATGCAGCCATGCATGTGCCCCACATATGCAGCCATGCATGTGCCCCACATATGCAGCCATGCATGTCCCCCACATATGCAGCCATGCATGTCCCCCACATATGCAGCCATGCATGTCCCCCACATATGCAGTCATGCATGTCCCCCACATATGCAGTCATGCATGTCCCCCACATATGCAGTCATGCATGTCCCCCACATATGCAGTCATGCATGTCCCCCACATATGCAGTCATGCATGTCCCCCACATATGCAGTCATGCATGTCCCCCACATATGCAGTCATGCATGTCCCCCACATATGCAGTCATGCATGTCCCCCACATATGCAGTCATGCATGTCCCCCACATATGCAGTCATGCATGTCCCCCACATATGCAGTCATGCATGTCCCCCCCATATGCAGCCATGCATGTCCCCCCCCATATGCAGCCATGCATGTCCCCCCCCATATGCAGCCATGCATGTCCCCCCCCATATGCAGCCATGCATGTCCCCCCCCATATTGCAGCCATGCATGTCCCCCCACATATTGCAGCCATGCATGTCCCCCACATATTGCAGTCATGTATGTCCCCCACATATTGCAGTCATGTATGTCCCCCATATTGCAGCGATGCGTCCCTCATACCTTTTTAGATATGCTGATGCCGCCTCTGCCGCATACCGCCGTATCCCCTGCACAATCGCGTAGCGCATTACAAGCTTTCATTCTAAAAACTTGTAAATGGCCGCGCTCCGTGTATTAAAACTCCCCTTCTCCGGATTGGAGGGATCCGTCCAATCCCACGCAAGGGGGAGTGTCTATACGCGGATTCGTGCATAGACACTCCCCCTTGCTCGGGATTGGAGGGATCCCTCCAATCCGGAGAAGGGGAGTGTCAATACACGGCCATTTACAAGTATTCAGAATGAATGCTTGTAATGTGTGCTATGCGATTGTGCAGGGGGATACGGCGGTATGCGGCAGCGGCGGCGTCAGCATATCTAAAAAGGTATGAGGGACGCATCGCTGCAATATGGGGGGGAAGTATTCTATTTCAGTATCGGGGGTATTTGCGGGAGTACAAGTACTCCCGCAAATACTCGGCATCGGTCCCGATACCGATACTAGTATCGGTATCAGGACAACCCTACAATACATGGCTACCAGCGAATCGGATTCAGGTGCTGCAACTGATAAATATAATAGATGGGAGCGGAGATTTCTTCATCCATGCGGAATCTGTGAATTTTCCCTGGAGGCTGAACGAGAGAAAGTCAAGCTGTGTATGGCTAGCATTGGTTTTAGAAGCTGTACTAGAATCTTGAAATGGGATTACCTTGTAGGTACTGCATCTGCTTATTAAATTCTGGCTTTTGACGATGTATATACATTTTTTATTTTTTATTTAATTGTATTTCATATTTTTGTGATTGCAGAAATGGCCAACCAGGCTCCTGGGAATGAAATGGTGAATGGACACCTAGATCTCTCTCAGTATAGTCTCATAATTAAAAATGAAGCTGAGATGCTGGAACAGATTAAACAATTGCTTGTGGAAAACAACATACTGAAAGGTAACAAATTATTTATTCTCCTTCCTAATGACTCGCTGATATGTACTAGTAATATACTGACCGTTTCCCCCTGGAGTTGCATGTAAAGCCCTGCACACATGATCGGTTTGTCTGTTGAAAACCAACAGATGGACAGTTTTCATCGGACAAACTGATCGTGTGGGCCCCATCAGTTTGTTTTCCATCGGTGAAAAAAAATAGAACATGTTTATGGATAAAAAAACGATCCTCTGTGTGGAAGTCCATCGGTCAAAAATCCACGCATGCTCAGAATCAAGTGCTCGGAAGCATTGATACACATCAAAAGACACTTGTCCATTGTCAAATAGACAAGGAGACAGGATGTCTTGTTTACACATCAAACCATTTCTTAGGCCACAGGTAATCTAATTACTTATTAAAAGAGAGCTAATTGGTATGCAAGGATGTATACTGGTCAGCTCCTTAATTCTAATTCGTGACTCCTGCTGGGAGTGACAACCTGACACTCTGCAAGACAGGGCGTGGTTCCCGTCTTTCAGATCAAAGGCGACCAATCTAATTGCTCAGCTATTCAGTGAATAGGATATATATTCTGGGGATTCTGCTTGTCACTCAGAGAATATACTTCCAGTAGATTCTCTGTATGAATATAGCACAGGTCTAGGAAAAGATGGGATTTTGAATTACTCTGCTGGATTTTTATATTGTCTGTGGACTTTGGACTTTATTCTGTATTGAAGTTGTTGAATTAAATTTGCGTTCTCTGGAGAGCCTGGTGTGAGTTGCTGTGGAAACAACATCATTTATAATCATCATACTAATATCTATACATCAATTATCTAATCGGAGGATACTATAGACCAGTGGTTCTCAACCTGGGGGTCGGGACCCCCTCGGGGGTCAAATTACAATTTTCCAGGGGTCACTGAATCCTGGGCTGTTTCTGAATCCCGCACCACCCTCAGCCTTTTTGCGGTCGCCCAGCTGGGCTGTTCCTGGAGTCCGTGTGGGCAGAGACTAGAGATCAGCTGACTCTTGAGAAATGTGAAGTTGGAGGGGCTGAAGACCCTATCTCCTGATTTTTGGCATAGGTGTCACTGCTGACACAGTGAGTAACACTACCTGTGATTACAGTTGCCGTTAAAAGTCCCCACTACAGGTTTTAGATCAGCAGATGACCCAAGTTGGCTGATCAGAACTCCCCAAAGCACTGCCACTCACCCCAACTGCCCGCCAGCACTGCCACTCATCCCATTACCCCCCCACCAAGGAGTAAGAGAAGGAATAAAAATAAAGAATACATGGAAGGGAGAGAAAAATAGGGGAAGGAACAAAGAAAAAGGGAGAGAAAGAATGAGAGAGAGAACAAGAAAGACGGTTAGAGAGAGAAGGGGAAAATAAACAAAAAATTTGCATGGAGAGAGATAAAAGGGAAAGAAAGGAGAAAAAAAGAGAAAGAGAGGTACATCCTCAACTGTACCATAAGGGGTTTTAATATTATACGAGTGGAAGGGACTCGGAGAGCACCAAGTGTCCATAGGTTAGTGGCGCAAATTACTTGCCTTGTCTTGGGTGCTGACAACCCACGCTACAAAAATAATCTTACTGTGAGGGGTCCCCACAACTTGGGAAATTTTATCAAGGGGTCACGGTACTAGAGAGGCTGAGAACCACTGCTATAGACTATACACTACTACACTTTATGAGATCACTACAGTCGCTGTGTTTTATGTCACCGCGTTTTGGCACAGTCGGATTTTGACTGATGGTGTGTAGCAAAGACTGATGAAAGTTTAGATTCCATCAGATAGCCGATTGTGTGTACAGGGCTTAAAAGGTTTCTGTACTTTGCCGACTCAAAGTATCATATTCTAAAGCTCTGAGTAATCTGTTGTAAAGAATTTTCAATTTTATTGTGTGGTCTCTTTATTATCGTTTTGGTTATCTGTATTTTAAATGAGAAAACTGCACCCCCTTTTTTTTTTGCTTTTTAAAACGGTATCCTTTATGCCCCTTTCACACAAGTGGACTCCACCAGCTAATCCACCTACTCGGTGGGGGATCGGTCCGCTGAGCAGCTGGATGACAGATCTGTGTCCTCTCTGTTTATGCAGAGCAGACACAGTCTGCTTTCCTCTAAGCGGTCAGATGTAAACGGACCACCTG
This sequence comes from Rana kukunoris, assembly GCA_029574335.1. Classification (NCBI taxonomy): domain Eukaryota; kingdom Metazoa; phylum Chordata; class Amphibia; order Anura; family Ranidae; genus Rana; species Rana kukunoris. Next base: position 135,633,445 of record CM056051.1, read on the forward strand.
TCTGTTTACATCTGTCTAGTAGATCAGACTGGATGACAGTTGGATGTAAACACCATTTATCTGACCGCTCCGATATTCGTCTGTTTTTAGCGGATCATGTTGGATCCGATGCAGGCTGGTGTAAACACATGTCTGTTTACTTTTCTCCTTTTCATAGCAGGCAATGGATAGTCCCATCGGGTCTGCCTGAAAGACTGACCCCATCAGGCCGCCCTTGTGAAAGGAGCCTTATATTTAAAAGTACGTCCAGACCCTTTTTTTTTTTTTTTGGACTGTAAATAGTTTCCAACGTTTAGGAAAGGAAACCCCTGCCAGGTGTTTATTACTGTTCATTTCTTGTCTCAGGGACCCCCTTTCCTAACCTAGGCAGTGAGGAAACTGCTCTCCAAGGAGGACAAAGATGGCAGCATAAACCTAACCCAGATTCCTCTCTACTCTATCCAAAAAACAGGGTCTGGAGTTTTGCTTTAAGGGCCGATTCACACCACACTTTTTTTTTTTTCAGCATCAAAAATGCATGGATTACTTAGTAGATTTTGTAGTTTTACAATGGCATAGTTCACACCAGTGCGTTCCAGTTCCAGAAAAAAAGTATAACGTGCTGCGTTTTTTCCGAACTGTACTGGAACATGGTAAAATGCACCTAATTGCACATGTCCTTATTTATGGTGAAGAAAGAGGGGAAAAAACGCATCCAGAATGCATTTCTATAGTGTGAACCGTTCCTAAGAACACTGTAGGTTCCTGATGTCTAATGCAAGATTACACAAATTAATAAATAATGTGTATCTTCTCTTTAGAAACCATGAAGCAAAAAAATTTGGAAATGAAGGAGCGTCTTGAAGAGCTCTTAAAGAGAGAGGAGCAAGGACGGAGTGAGCCTGGAACTCCAGAATGTAAACAGCGTGCATTAGATCTAAGTAAAGAAAATGAATTACTGAAAAATGAAATCAAGCATTTAAAAGAGAAACATCTGCATGGAGAAGAGGTACTTGTCTTTGGTATTTAATATTCTATATGTCAGTGCGGTCCCGAGCCCAACATTAGGATAGGATTAGAAAAAGCCTTCCATTTAATTTATTAACAAAAAACTCCCTAGAGGGAATTTACATGGAAACCAATTGGCTTCTAGCTTTTATTTTCAATGCTTAGCTGAGCAAGCTGAATGGTTGCTATGCACAGTTACCTCCAGATTCTGTTTTCGGTTTGCTCGAGTTTTGTAAGTCCTCCCACGCTTTCAAAATTCTGATTGATAGATTCCAAATTCAGAGGTTATTTACACCACAGGTATAGTTTTATATGAATCTGCTTTAAGCCATGTAATGTCTGCATATGTTCACATTCGTGTCTTTTAGTCTTGAATACATTTTGCCCCTTAGAGTGAAGATGACAACCTGAAACAGCTGAAGGCACAGATTGTACGTCTTCAGGCAGAGAAGGCTGATCTTCTTGGAATTATTTCGGAGCTGCAAGTGAAACTTAGCAGCTGTGCATCCGAAGACTCATTTGTTGAGATCAGAATTGCGGTAAGTTGACCTTTCATTTAATTAAGAATTTAATTTGTATTCAAGCAACTTTTTATTCTTTCTCTGCAATAACATATCCAGTGGTTTTGTTTTAGGCTGGGTTCACACTAGAGATCGCAGTGGCTCACAGCAGGAGTCTAGCGCGTTTCCATTCACAAATTCCGGTCCGATTTCAGCACGAATATTTGGCTGAAATGGACCAAAAGACGCACAGGGCTCCTGTGCAATTCGCTCCAGAGCCGCTGCGGAGATGTGTGAACCCCGCTCCATAGAGAGCCGGTCACAATCTACTGACAGGCGAATTGGATGTGGTAAAACCCTCATCGAATTCCCATAAGTGTGAACCCAGACTTAAGGTGAAACCAACCCTCGTGTACACACGATCTGGCTTTTGCCTGGCCAAATCGCAATGGAATTCCATCAGAGAAAAATGGAACATGTTCTATATCTAAACTCTGATGGAATTCATTGTAATTTCCAATGAAAAAACTGTGATGGGGCTACACGCGATCGGAATTAGGCCTCATGCACACAGGAAATTTTTCTAACTCTGCAATGTTTTGGCAGAAAATAAATAAGGATTAAAAGATGAAGAAGCTACATACTCTGTAAGTGATTAAATCAGCTGGTAAAACTGTTTAAAAATTGAGCGCTTATTATCTTCCAAGTTGTATATTCTGGTGATACCAAATGGTAAAGTCCACTGCGGGATAGCCTGGAAAATGTAATCAAATGGTAAAAAAAACTTTTAGCCATTAGAACCATTTTAAATAAAAAAAGAAATACTTGATTAAAAAAAAGCTACCTTTTGGGCTCAATCCCACATATATTGCCAATATATTGGATGTACATTCTACAAGGATACACATAAGTAGCATAACGGATGGGGAAGTCGTAGACATAATACAAGTTCTGTTTTATTGTTGCATTGGATAGATGTGTGGTTTAGTGACGCATTGTTGTAAATATTAGGCGACATCTATATAGGAAAGGTAGCTCTCTCAAGTGATGAAAAGCCTGCTCACGTTCAGTTGCTAGCTAGAAACATTGGTGGGAAATGTGTAGCGCTTAGAATGACTGTCTGTTAGTGACAGTCAAGAGCACAAAAAAAAGGTTTAAATAAATTTTGTGAAAAATAAAACAAATAAGAGACCCTGGAGTATCAAGGGACAGACACTTTGTGACTAGTGCGTGATAGACAGTGTGCTAATGGTCTATTGATTAATAACAATATCTAATATGGTCAACTGCTATTGAATGCAATTTTTCACATATAAAAACACACATATACTAAAGAAATAGTGATAGTTCATTTGTTTGAAAAGACATGAATAAATTACTGGCCCATGAATGCCAGGTGCAATGTTATCCCGTGGAAAGTGGATTAGAAAAATGAAGACAAATCCTTGTGTAAAAAAATAAGTCAATCTGGTGATTGGTGAATGGATGAAATAATAAGTAACTTCTCCACTGTGTTGTTCCCACCACCGAAAGCAATGCAGGCTTACCGGAACCAATTGACTTCAGGTGGCATACGCCACTGAAAGTCAGGATAGGCTTGTAATGGCTGATGTCAAAATAGGCTCCTTGACAGGGCGATACTTTGGCTGGTCATTAAAACCTCTGTGGGATGGATGGATGAAGACTGACTGGAAGTGCGATCCCCAAATGGATGTTCTCACAATGAATGAATTTTATAAGAGATAAGAGAAAGAAATGGCCACATAGCGTAATCCCGTTTTGTAGAAAAGTAAAATATTTATTTGCAGCTGTCAAACTTACATTTTAGCTGAATATAAAACGCTTGTATACAAGTAGGGCAGCAGTGGAGTCCTCCCGACGCGTTTCGTGAATAGAGCACTTCGTCTGGGGTGCTCTATTCACAAAACGCGTCGGGAGGACTCCACTGCTGCCCTACTTGTATACAAGCGTTTTATATTCAGCTAAAATGTAAGTTTGACAGCTGCAAATAAATATTTTACTTTTCTACAAAACGGGATTACGCTATGTGGCCACTTCTTTCTCTTATCTCTTATAAAATTCATTCATTGTGAGAACATCCATTTGGGGATCGCACTCCCAGTCAGTCTTCATCCATCCATCCCACAGAGGTTTTGATGACCAGCCAAAGTATCGCCCTGTCGAGGAGCCTATTTTGACATCAGCCATTACAAGCCTATCCTGACTTTCAGTGGCGTATGCCACCTGAAGTCAATTGGTTCCGGTAAGCCTGCATTGCTTTCGGTGGTGGGAACAACACAGTGGAGAAGTTACTTATTATTTCATCCATTCACCAATCACCAGATTGACTGTTATTTTTTTACACAAGGATTTGTCTTAATTTTTCTAATCCACTTTCCACGGGATAACATTGCACCTGGCATTCATGGGCCAGTAATGTATTCATGTCTTTTCAAACAAATGAACTATTTCTTTAGTATATGTGTGTTTTTATATGTGAAAAATTGCATTCAATAGCAGTTGACCATATTAGATATTGTTATTAATCAATAGACCATTAGCACACTGTCTATCACGCACTAGTCACACAGGGGCAGATTCACATAGATGTAATCTTCCGCTGCGTAATCGAAATACGCTACGCTGCCGTCTATCACCAGACTCTACGCCGAATTCAGGTAGTTTTTTTGCGCGTACGCTATTGTATCGTATTTTTTTTCCGCCGCGCAATCGAAATACGTGAGTAGGGGGCGTGAAGCATTTAAATTAAGCGCGTCCCCGCGACGATCGAACTGCGCATGCTCTGTTCAGGAATTTCCCGCCGTGCATTGCGCGAAATCACGTCGTGACGTCATTCGTTGTTTGAGTAGCGGCGTTTACGAACATTCCTATTCCCGGACGACTTACGTTAAAAATAATAAAAGAAATCGAAAAACGTTGAAATTCGACGCGGGAACGACGGCCATACTTAACATGGGCTGTCTAATATTAGACCAGCAAAAAGCTGGTATAGTGAAACGGAAAAAAAAGATGACTAAAGGTGCCGTAAGAGATTGAAGAGCGAAATTTTGTGGATTCCAGGCAAAAGCTCATTAGCATACCATGAAGGTGAAAAACAACAGGAAGTCCGCCCAGTGGCCGCAATTTTCAGGCAGCGTAGATCTGAAGGCGTACTAACACGTAATAAAGTCGAAATTTAGCACGCAGGTGTCTTTTCATGGTTTGAGGATTTCGACTAGCGTAAAAACGCTCGTAAATCGAAATTACTCCTGTCTAACAACATTTACACAGGCGTAATCGCTTTGTGAATCTAGGCCACAGTGTCTGTCCCTTAATACTCCAGGGTCTCTTATTTGTTTTTTTTTCACAAAATTTATTTAAACCTTTTTTTTTGTGCTTTTGACTGTCACTAACAGACAGTCATTCTAAGCGCTACACATTTCCCACCTATTTTATTCCTTTTGCTTTTCTCATACGAGCCGTGTTAGCAGCTACCATTTAACCAATATTGGCAGCGCGGGGTATTCATCTTCCTAGCCAGAAACATTGAACATTTTTGTAATGGATCCTGAGGTTCAAATCATCGCATGTATTTTTGCCTTTTCTTTCTTTTAATCATGTACTGAGTTATTAGCAAGGAAGAAGTCGGCCCAAACTTGTCTAAAGAGATGCCACATATTTTTCCCCCATTATAAAGATATTTGACTCTAGAAGAACTGCACACAGTCCAGCGCCAAATGTTAGTACTGTGTGCTGGGTTTCTTTTATTATGCCTGCAGCAAGCACTGTTCACCTGACTCAGAGGATAGTTCTGGGCAAAGCATGAATCTTCTTGACCAGTGTGGCTCTCAATTATAAAACCTCTGATGGCTCTACAGACATAAAGTAAAAACATAGAATAATGAAACCAAAGTATGCTTGAATTTTGAGCATGCACATGGAATAATGACATGCAGAAAAAAATAAAGAAAAATATTTAATACACATACATATTGCCTCAAATTTTTGGAAGCAGATTTAAAAACATATATATATTTTAGTCATTCTGGTTCTTTCACTGCTCTAGGGAAAAGGCCCTGAAAACGAGGTGAAGGAGAGCAAGGCAGAGGATGACACATCACATCCGGAAATGATTACATACAGGTGTGTATAGTATGCTTCAGCCACATATGGGAGATGCAACTGAATGTTTTCAAAATGTTTACAGTTGCACATTGATACATACATTGATTTCTATAAGACTGATCGAAAAAAAAATTACAATATTCCCCCCATCCACACAAAGTAATAAAATGGGAGACCTGGAGCTGCTAATTTAGGTTTTGTAGAAACGTCAAACTTGGTTTGACAGATCACATGACTGTCTGGTAACTGTCCAGGGGTATTCCCTATATCGTAGACGGAGGGTTATGCCTGTACATCAAGAATGATTTGCAGGTGAATGTGAAGGATGACATTACTTATGGAGCAAGGGAGGAAATGGAAAGTAATGTGAAAATAATACTGGGTGTATGCTACAGGCCCCCCAACCTGAGGGATGAGGTGGAGTCTGATGTCCTATCACAGTTGGGGATGGCAGCAAGGCAGGGCAACGTTATTATAATGAGGGATTTCAATTATACAGATGTCGACTGGGCAGATCACTTTTCGGCATGAAAAAAAAAACGTTGTTTTTCAGCATGTAGAAAAAACGAAGTTTTTCCAACTTCATCATTAAAAACGATGTGTTGCCCACACACCATCGTTTTAAAAAAAATGATGAGCAAAGCGTGGTGACGTACAACATGTACGACGGCACTCTAAAGGGGAAGTTCCATTCACGCTCCCGTCTCATAACTTTTTTTTGAGCATGCGCGGCTTTGAAACGTTGTTTTAGCCCACACACTTTTTACAACCCAAAAAACGTAATTTTTTAAAACGACATTAAAAAATGCAGCATGTTTTGAATTTTTTTATTTTTTTTATTATATTGGTCGTTTTTCAGAAGATGAAAAACGATGTGAAGCCCACACACGATCATTTTAAATGACGTTTTTAAAAACGTATTTTTTTTTCATGCCGAAAAGTGATCGTGTGTACGCGGCATAAGGCTCGCCATTTCCTAAATGTCTTGCAGGATAATTTCATGGGTCAGTTGGTGAATACACCAACAAGAGAGAATGCATTATTATATCTACTGATTACAAACAACACAGACCTGATCGCAGATGTGGAAATACAGGGCAACTTGGGAAACTGTGTTTACATGTTAATTACATTCAGCATAAACCACAGAAAAAGAAAAGTCAAGGGTAATACAAGTGCACTGAATTTCAAAAGAGCCAACTTCCATAAACTACGCTCTTTGCTGCACAATATTAAATGGGATAAAATCCTAGGAACATTGAACACCTGAGGAATAATGGGAGTGCTTTAAGAACATACTAAATAAAGGTTTTGGCTAGTGTATTCCAACGGGTAATAAATATAAAAGAGCTAAGATTAAACCTGGGTGGTTAAACTATAACTTAAACCTGCACATAAGAGGAAAAAAAGGCCTTCAAAAAATATAAGGCTGATGGTTTATTGTCAGCATTTCAACAATACAAGGAAAGCAAAAAAAAGTGTAAGATGCAATCAGGGCAGAAAAGATAGATCAAGAAAGGCACATAGTGGAGGAGAGTTTTTTTTTTTTTTTTTTAATATATGAACAGTAAGTGTTGTGTAGATTTTGGAAATTCTTGACTTTAGAGGTATAGTTGGCTGCAATCATACAGAGATTAGGAATCCTAATGTGATTTGTCAGTCAGAGAATATCATGGATGGCCACAGACTGAGGTAGAAAGCCAATTTTAATAAATATAGTTTCCAAAATGCCATGTCAATTTTTCATAAAACTAAACTAAAATACTAGCTGCTATTGTATTTGGATATCTGATTAGTTGTATTTACTCTACTAGGACAACATCCTCCAATGAAGACGGCTGTGGAAAGGAATCTGAAGAACTTGCAGTCAGCAACCTTCTCCATAGCTTGCGTGAGGAAACTGAAAAGTTTGATCGATTGCAGAGAGAGCTCGCAAATGCAAATGAGAAGTGAGTCATTTTGTTACCGTTTGGTTTTTAAGAGACTTCTGCAATTGGGGATAATGTTTGCGGCTTATTACTACTATAATACATTTATTACTGCCATTTTTTTTTTTTTTTTATAGCTGCAAAGCACATCAGCAAAGTCAGAACCTGCTCTACCAAAATTTAAATTCCTAAAGCTCATCTATTTGAGTGCCAAAAACTAGAGTATTGTAAATGTTTATTCTAGGGCTGGGGAAATTAAAGATTAATTCCTCGATTTAATCTTTAATTTTTTTGATCAATCAAAATCCTTCTACCCAGGGGCTGCTTAGGCGATACGTCATATCACCTTTTGGCAGCCCCTCCGTGTAGGCGATCGCCTTTGACACGTGACAGGTCCCAGGCGATCGCCTGTCCACTCAGGGAGCGCTCCGCCGTTCGCCCATGCACAGTGAGTGCCCGGCCGTCAAGCCAAAAGCTGTCACGGCCAGGTGCCCACAGTTAAAAGAGGCACCGGTGGAGAAGGGGGAGAGAGGGGCGAAGCGTCGCTGGACCATGGAACAGGTAAGTGTATGTTTATTAAAAGCCAGCAGCTACACTTTTTGTAGCTGCTGACTTTTAAGAAACATAAAAAATGTCTGGAACTCCCCTTTAACGTTGGGTAACAATAAAATTAAATATGCATTGCACTGTACAGTTTTTACAACAATGCAGTTCACTTCAGTTTTCATTTTGCTAGAATTGGTTGTAGCTATCCAGTTTTATTAATTTAATATGCGACAGAGAATTGTATAACACAGCTGGTTAGTTTTACTAATTCTACTAATACAGTAGGTACTATTATGTTTGCATAAGAAGAAAAATTCAGTCACTAGACATTAACATACATAAGTAGATTTAAAGTGAACGCATGAGGACAGAAGTATGGAAGCTGCCTTTGCTAACTCACTTTTAGGGTACTTGCACAAGGCACTCATGTTTGAATTTGAAATTAAAAATGTTATGTGTATTTGCGCAGAACATAAATTCTACTTCCTAGGATGCAATGTTTTATTGAGTGTATTGTATGCATGTAAAAAAACTGACAAACTACTTCTTTTTTTTTTTTTCTGATTCATACACAGTGTATGTTTTTGGATCTGTATGCACAGGCACATTGAAAACAATAGTCTGCATTTATATCAGTTAAAAAAAACATTGTACACCTAAAAACTTTAAGTTTGAGGCAGCAGTGTGCAAGAGCCCTTAATGGTGCAGGAAGCAGCGGTATTGTCCTGATCTTTGCTTCACTAGCTAGAGAGCTGCTGATCTGGGTATCAGGTCGGTGAAATCTAAAAAGCCAGAATCTGAATTAAAGCCTTAGAGCACAGGTGTCAAACGCAAGGCCCGCAGGCCAAATCCGGCCCTCCAGTCCATTTCATGTGGCCCTCGCACCTCTCCTGCTTCAGCCCTCCTTTGGTCCTCCTCCAGACCCTTACTTTCTGCTTTCAAGCAATGCATCCAGCTCCTTCCCAGCAGCAGTATAAGGAAAGGGGGGGGTGCACTGTGATGCGCTGGACATCTTATCTCCCGGTCCTGTCGGGGAGAGAAACGCTGATCTTCTGTTTATACAATGTATGAACAGAAGATCAGTGATTTCCCCTAGTGAGTCCACCCCCCCATACAGTTGGAACACACCCAGGAACATACTTGACCCCTTCCCTGCCCCCTAGTGATAACCCCTTCACTGCCAATGGCATTTTTATAGTGATCCAAAGCTTTTTTATAGCACTGATCGCTATAAAAATGCCAATGGTCCCAAAAATTTGTCAAAATTGTCCGATGTGTCCGCCATAATGTCGCAGTACTGAAAAAAAACACTGATCGCCACCATTACTAGTAAAAAAATATTAATAAAAATGCCATAAAACTACCCCCTATTTTGTAAACGCTATAAATTTTGCGCAAACCAATCAAACGCCAATTGCAATTTTTTTTTTTTTTTTACGAAAAATATGTAGAAGAATACGTATCGGCCTAAACTATATTTTTTTATATATTTTTTGGGGATATTTATTATAGCAAAATGTAAAAAATATTGAATTTTTTTCAAAATAGTCGCTCTATTTTTGTTTATAGCGCAAAAAATAAAAACCGCAGAGATGATCAAATACCACCAAAAGAAAGCTCTATTTGTGGGAAAAAAAGTACGCCAATTTTGTTTGGGAGCCACGTCGCACGACCGCGCAATTGTCAGTTAAAGCGACGCAGTGGCGAATCACAAAAAGTGCTCTGGTCATTGGGCAGCAATATGGTCCGGGGCTGAAGTGGTTAAAAACAAGTCACTGAATGCTGCTCCTATTTTTCTATCCTTGCAGGTTCCCTGCTTCAAAGCTTTTAAATTTTCTCATATTCTCACTGTTGCATTATTTGTTACTTTATATGGAAGACAAATGACAGAGCCACAATCATACCTAGTCGGCATTTGTTTGACAAGTTACACAATGATACATTCATCAATGCTTCTTCAAAATTACCAGTAACCAGCACGAAGCTATAAAGCTGGATCCCTCTCATTGGAGTGTTGAGCTATATTCACAGCGGTGATTTGGCCTGGTGTAAATAGTAGTGGCAGGAATCGGTGGCAGGTCACCGGTGGCCATAGCTATTTGCTGCTCTTTCACAGCCAGCAATTACCTTCGGTGATCGCTGGCTGTGCAGAGAGCCTTAACCTCCCTGGCGGTATGATTCTTTCAGATTTTAGGTGCTTAAAGCGGTACCATTATTTGCAAGGGAATTTGGCTTTTTATACTGTAGGCCTGTAATTCTTAGGCGCCGTACACACGGCCGAGGTTCTCGCTGAAAATCAGCGAGAACCTCGCTGGAATGCACATTCCAGCGAGGACCTCGGCCGTGTGTACGGTCTCAGCGAGCTTCCCGTCGGGAAGCCCGTCGAGCCGAAATAGAGAGCACGCTCTCTATTTCCTCGACGGCCCGCCTGGAAGAATGGCTGGTTGCCATTCCCGACGGGCGGGTCGCCAAATTCGACGGCCGGGAGAGAACCTCGACGGGCGGAACGATGTGTTCTGCCCGTCGAGGTTCTCTGCCGTGTGTGTACGCGGCCTTAGGAATAACTCACTGAAATCTATCCAAACAAGAGTCTAATAGGCATCCCGGGTATGATTATTTTTTTTTTTTTTTTATTAAAAATTATAATATAATAAATAATTATAAAAAATTATAACAATAATATAATTATAGTAAAAATTATTCAATAATGTAATCAAATCAAAATCACTGAAATTTGCTCAGTTGCAGAATTTTTGCTGTCATTATTATTTTTTTTTTATGACGAATTTCCCCACAAATCGCTATCGCTAAATTCTGCAAGTGATTCTGATTTATTATCGCTGTTTTTTAGCTGCTCTAAAACAATTTTTGTCATAAAGGGACACTTTTGGTTGCTATGGACAATCTACAGTTTGCAGGGAGAAAGAACAGTTTTTATTATATAAAATGACATGTAGTGTACAGGGCAGACCACTAGGGACATGGGGGGTGTGTATTTTTACAGTACAATCTATAAGATTACAGTGTACTGTATGTATAGTGTTTGTTTACATTTTTGAATTTGGCGCCGTTCCCCCCCCCCTACGTCGCGACGCTCGCAGGGAAGGGAATTGGCGGAACACACAGCATCAGGCGGACATCCGGCCGCCGTGTACTGCGGAGATTCATCGCTGGATCGCAGAGAAAAGGTAAGTAAACTTTTTTCTGCATCCAGCGAGGCAAGTCCGTGTGTGGCACGGGGTTACCGATCTTAGCTTAAAAATCTCACCCCGTGCCACACACGGGAAGACCGCCAGGGAGGTTAAATAGCTGCGTCCACTGGTGACCTGTCAAAGTGAACAGGACTGGCAGCCACCCCTATCCGTGGAGAACTGCAACAGAAATCGGAAGATTCCTGCTGCTTCAAGTTGCACCGGCCCTAATCACCTGTGTGAATGTAGTCTAAGAGCTTGTCCAGATGTGTGACTATCATTCTCACTTGATGGGTGATAAGGTGGTGATATGACGCCTCCCACCTACCTGTTTTAACTCTGACCCACTGCACTGCAACTGCATGCATTGCTTTCTGAAATTCTATTTTTAAGCTTTGACCAGGAAGCAATGCATTGCGGCCTCAGCATGTGTACAGCCCTGAGCTCGGCTGCAGGGCTGGGGGTGCAGCCATGGCTTAAGTGCCTGCCTTTACCACCCCTGGCCACCCATATGAATAACCCCTTAAGATTGCCAGGAATATTTACTTTAGCATTAAAAAACTATTTTAATAAGAATATTGTTAACTGGTGATATCCTATCCACTTGTAACCCTAGCGGATCTAAAACGTAATGTATCGGTAATAGTGAATTGTTTAAACTATTTAACTGGTAAGTAAAGCCAGCCATAGACGATTTGAATCTTTGGACGGTTCAGTAGGGACCGGGCAAGATTGGAACCATGTATGGGATGGCTGATTACACCCAAGTTGATTTAACAATTAACCACTTTACCACCGGGCTTGTTTTTCAGATTCGGTGTTTACGAGACTAGAAAATTACTTAAAACCCCCAAACATTATATATTTTTTTTTCTAAAACCCTAGAGAATAAAATGGCAGTCATTGCAATACTTTTTGTCACACCGTATTTGCGCAGCGGTCTTGCAAGCGCACTTTTTTGGGGAAAAAAATCACTTTTTTTTAATTAAAAAATAAGAACAATAAATTTTGCCCAATTTTTTTATATATTGTGAAAGATAATGTTCCGCCGAGTAAAATAATACCCAACATGTCACGCTTAAAAATTGCGCCCGCTCGTGGCATGGCGTCAAACTTGTACTCTTAAAAATCTCGATAGGCGACGTTTAAATTTTTTTACAGGTTGCATTTTTTGAGTTACAGAGGAGGTCTAGGGCTAGAATTATTGCTCTCGCTCTAACGATCGCGGCGATACCTCACTTGTGTGGTTTGAACACAGTTTTCATATGCGGGCGCTACTCGCATATGCGTTCGCTTCTGTGCGCGAGCTCGTCGGGACGGGGCGCTTTAAAAAAAAAAAATTTGTTTTCTTATTTATTTTTATTTAGTTTATAATTTTACACTGAAATAAAATAAAAATAAATAATTGATCACTTTTATTCCCATTATTCCCATTACAAGGAATGTAAACATCCCTTGTAATAGAAAAAAAGCAAGACAGGTCCTCTTAAATATGAGATCTGGGGTCAAAAAGAACTCAGATCTCATATTTAGACTTAAATGCAAAAAAGGAAAACAAATATTGAAACTGTCATTTTTTTCAAATGACAAAAAAAAATGTTTCTTTAAGACGCTGGGCGGGACTGACTTTTTTTTTAATTTTTTTTTAAATTTTTTTTTTTTTCTCACTCGCATCCCCACACAGCTGCCAAACAGACCCGATCGCCCCCGCCGCTACCGACGGCTCCGGTAAGCGGTGGAGAGCGGGGGGCCCCTCTCCCGCCACCGATAACGCCGATCTTGCGGCGAATCCTCCGGAGACCGCCGTTATCATTAACAGAACCGCCCACTGAAGAGATGGATATCTCGGTTGTGGCAGCAGCTGCTGCTGCCGTTACCGAGATATCCATCTTTAAAATGAGGACGTCTTTTTACTATGAGGTGGTGGGCAAGTGGTTAACTTGGGTACAGCCAGCATGTCACATTTTTCATTGGATTTTTGCCAGTGGCTATAGCCGCTATCAATCACTGTGTTCTCCCAACAGGGATGACTTCAACCCTCCCCCCACACCCGGGATAGCTCCCGTCAGCACTGTGTTGATGGGGAAATGGAGCGATTCCCATGGTTGCAGGAAAGAAAATCGCATCATCTATGGCCTGCCTTAGTAAACTGAATCTGGTTTGTGTAAAAGTCGTAGTACCTGGCCTGGTGAGTCCTTAAGAACCCCACTGATTTAGGTGGAACAGCCCTCCCTGACTTAAATCTCTATTACCTTGCATCCCAGCTGTCTCAACTATACCACATAGATAAAACCGACAGAACCAGATTTCTCACGCTTCTCTGTCCACGGTGGGCACAGCTGACCGCTGATTCGCTTACTGCAATCACGGTGGAGCATAGTGGGAGCAACTCTAATAGAGACAGGGGGTCCCTATTGTATCAATATAGGCGAGTATGGGACATTGCCACTAAAACGTTGACGGTCCCTAAACCCAATGACTACACCCCTTTATGGCACAATAGACTACTCTCAGAGTTTCTCTCGATCCCTGACACAGAGATATGGTGCGAACATGGAATATATTATTTGCATCACATAATTTCTAATGGCACACTTAAAAACTCTGAGGACCTTCAAAATGAGTTCCTGCTGCCTAACTCCATGCTTTTTAGATTCTTTCAGGTGCGTCACGCAGCCCAAGCTCAGTTCCCCCAGTCTCTGCCACAATCTACACCGAATGTCATCATGGCAGTGGTTAAGGGTGTAGACCCACGTAAACTAATCTCGGATTTTTACGCCATGCTCCTAACCCCATCATCTACTGCGCTAGCTTACAGCCTTAAACCAAGATGGGAAAGGGAGGTGGGCCCAATGGAGGATGAGGAGTGGAGTGAAGCACTTGACGCATGCAAGACTGTATCCCCAAAGCTCTCCGACAGGCTGACCCAGTTGTACGTGGTGCACCGGGCATATCTCACCCCCCTAAGAATCGCCCGCTTTCGACAGCAGTCTTCTACTTCGTGCACAATGTGTAATCAAGCCACAGGCACATTCTTCCATCAACTTTGGGCGTGCCCGGTCCTCCAGGGTCTGTGGAAGCAGATAGTGGACTTCCTCCGTGATGACATGGGATCCCCATTGTCCCTGGATCCCAAACAATGCTTACTGGGGATATTCCCCGATGCAGAAATAGACAAATTCACTAAAACATTTTTGAAAGAAGTATTGTTTTCTGCTAGGAAAATTATAGCCAGACAGTGGATGAGACCCACTCCCCCCAGCTTCAACGACTGGAAACTAGATATAAATAACACACTTCCCTACAAAAAGTTCATATATATTAATAGAGGTTGTCCAGATAAGTACAACAAAATCTGGGACAGATGGCTTGAGTCCACTGACACATGCACTGAGGGTCCATAAACCTATATATTCTTCTATCGTACAATCCCATGAATAGAGTAGGCGCAAGGTTTTCCATTCATAAATAGCTACTGAGTCCATTGTTCGATCTGAATACGTTTCTTTTGATCTACTGTGCCTATATGTGTATAAGCCATATTTCTTTATTTTATGCATTTCTCCAGTATTGCCTTGTAACTTGCAGAACTATGTTCCAAATGTAAATTGTTCAATAAAAACGTTATTTAACCACTTCCCTACGGCCGTACGAGTATATACGGCCGCAGGGTGGCTCTAAATCTCCGGGCTGCCGTGTTTTCACGGCAGCCCCTTTCCTCGTTCCCAGCGCGCGCTCCAGAGCGCGCAGCGGGGAACTTGTGTACTGGCCGTGTCCCTTGGACACAGCCAATCACAGATCGCCGCGAACTGCCAATCAGAGTGGCCGTTTGCGATGCGATCTGATGGGCCAATGAGAGATGATCTCATATGTAAACATATGAGATCATTTCTCATTGCCGGCTCTCACAATGACAGCGTCCTGTCATAGAGAGAGCATACCGATCTGTGTTCCTAGTACATAGGGACACAGATCGGTCACCCCCCCCTCCCCCTACAGTTAGAACACAATGCAGGAAACACATTAACCCCTTCCTCACCCCCTAGTGTTAACCCCTTCCCTGCCAGTCACATTTATACAGTAATTAGTGCATATTTATAGCACTGATTGCAGTATAAATGTGAATGGTGCTAAAAATGTGTCAAAAGTGTCCGATGTGTCCGCCATAACGTCGCAGTCGCAATAAAAATCGCAGATCGCCGCCATTACTAGTAAAAAAAAAAATAATAAAAAATAACAATTCTGTCCCTTATTTTGTAGGCGCTATAACTTTTGCGCAAACCAGTCGCTTATTGCGATATTTTTGGTTAAAAAAAAAAATGTAGAAGAATACGTATCGCCCTAAACTGAATTTTTTTTTTAAATTGGGCTATTTTTTATAGCAACAAGTAAAAAATATTGTATTTTTTTCCAAAATTGTCGTCCTTTTTTGTTTATAGCGCAAAAAATAAAAATCGCAGAGGTGACCAAATACCACCAAAAGAAAGCTCCACTTGTGGGGAAAAAAGGACGCCAATTTTGTTTGGGAGCCATATCGCACGACCGCGCAATTGTCATTTAAAGCGACGCAGTTCCGCAAGCTGAAATTTCACCTGGTCAGGAAGGGGGTTTACATGCCCAGTAGGGAAGTGGTTAAAAAAAAAAGTCGTAGTACCAGTCAGCTGGAGTAAAACAAATATTCAAAGCAAATTTAATAGCTGCTTTTAAAGTTTGGACCTAGTTATGTATGCCGTCTCTAAAGATTGTTATTCAAATATGTTTTGTGTGTTAGACTGTTGGATCTTGAAAATAAATCAATACATTACATACATAAAGAAACGGAAACCGAGCCAATAGTGGAGCAAACTGATGAAGACAGACAGGCTGCAGAACTTGTAAGTAAGCTGTGAAAATAATGGGCCTTGTGTGTCAAACTGTCAGAACTATAAAGTGTGTATTATCCATTGCACAACCAAACAAATGCACATGTCTTTACTGCAAGCATGATTGTAACTCATAGCAAGCATGTATCTGTATTAAAAAAAAAAAAAAAATCAGAAGCCCCTAACGCTAGCTGTGTGCATGAGCCCTAAAAGTGCACAAAATGTATAAACAAATGGCACCAGAAAATACAACTAATGTCCAATGTATCACTAAGTCCTGTTGAAATAATAGTTGTTTAAGATACAAAAGGTAGGTGAACAGATACTGATGCTACTAGTAAGGCTGGCCATAGACGTTTAAATCTCGGCCTGTTCAGTAGGAACCAGTCAAGATTTGAACAGTATATGGGCAGGCTGAATATACCAAGTTGGTCGATCAACTAGGGTACAACCTGCCTGTTGGATTTCACATGCGATTATCGCTAGCGGCTGGCATAGTAGCCAGCAATAATCACTATTCTCTTAGCGGGGACAGGACAATGTCTAGGCAGGCGAGATTCCCCTGTCAGCGCTGTCTGTGTTGGTGGGGAAATCCATGCAAATTTCTTTAATGCTAAATTTGTACAGTCTATGGCCTGCCTAACAGATAAAAACATGGGATCCCCCCCACAAGGGTGTATACTCGCCACAATGGATGGACCTACGATTACTATTTAGGTCTCGCTGCTCCTTTTTTTTTGGTTGGACCCACTGTGTATCTTCTCACCAACTCGTCCATTCACATGTACCAGGATGTGATTTCTTTCAATGCAATACACTGCCACTCAAACTGTATGAGGTAAAAGTTAATTGCGCAAAGCAGCCAACTTTATTAAACCATCTAAAACCTTACAATTGCACCGCACTCGCATGTATGTGTGCCTAGGGGGCAGAGCCTGGTACATACAGCGCAAGATGGCTGTCACTGCCCCAAGACCAGAAGCTGGTGTGATGTCATCAGAAGTAATCACTTTATAACGAGAAGTATAACTTTTCTTTTAAAAAAGTTGCCTGGATGCCTACCGGGCCGTTTTGCAACCATAACTAAATTGCCTTTTTTTTTTTTTTTTTAACCTGTCCTTTTTAGCAAGTAAACGGTTACCTAGGTTAGTTTGGGACTGAGCTCAGGTAGCCCATAAAAAGTGTCCCTTTTTGTGTGCAACTTTTTATTTGTAATCCTTAATCTTTTTGATCTTTTTTTGTTGCTGTAATCTTTAATAAAAATATTGGAAAAAGAAAAGTGTCCCTTTGTGCGCTGACGATATTCTTCATACTTATCAAATGCAGTTTTAGGTCTGATGATGCAAATTGTTTTTTAAAAAATAATCAACCTGGAAAACCCCAGTGTTCCACTCATTCTGGACATTAGATCCCATACCTTGTATTTATTCTCCAAGTTTATTATTCAGGGTAGGTGACAAAAATGGAATTGCATAGTCACAGGTGAATGTACTGTAAATGGTTATATTGTGTATGAGGTGGTAAAGATTACTTTTACATCTTATTTACTATATCTAAATCATGTGAATTCTGTTTTCCAGCTATCTGGGGAAGTAGAGATGCTTAAACAAAAGGTGGAAGTGCTAAATAAAGAACTGTATGAGACAAATGAGAAGTTAAATGGGGCTCAGCTGATTAAGAATAAGCTGGAAGACAGGTAAACATAATGATGCTCATTTATAGGCAAGAGATAATTGAGCAATAAGGTTTGAGGTGGGTTAATGGACTTTGGCACCCATGCCATCCCATGAATTGATGTCTATACATATGGAGGGCCAACACTATCCAGCATGTAGGAACATTTAACTCTGTGTTATTAAAGCTGTTGTAACAGGTCTGACATCCAGCAAACCTGTATTTTGCTCATGCAGTCACTTTAACCATCTAAGGACCGCCTCCTGCACATATACGTCGGCAGAATGGCACGGCTGGGCACAAGCACGTACAGGTGCGTCCTCTTTAAGTGCCCTGGGTCCGAAGCTCCGCGGCCGAAGGACCCGATCGGTCCCCAGAGCTGAAGAACGGGGAGAGCTGTGTGTAAACACAGCTTCCCCGTTCTTCACTGTGGCGCTGTCATTGATCGTGTGATCCCTTAGGGAACCACAATCAATGATGTCACACCTACAGCCACACCCCCCTACAGTTAGAAACACAGATGAGGCCACACAACCCCTTCAGCGCCCCCTTGTGGTTAACTCCCAAACTGCAATTGTTCTTTTCACAGTAAACAATGCATTTTTAATGTATTTTTTGCTGTGAAAATGACAATGGTCCCAAAAATGTGTCAAAATTGTCCGAAGTGTCGCAGTCACGAACAAAATCGCTGATCGCCGCCATTAGTAGTAAAAAAATAAAATAAAAAAGAATTAATAAAAATGCAATAAAAGTATCCCCTATTTTGTAAACGCTATACATTTAGCGCAAACCAACAGATAAACGCTTATTGCGATTTTTTTTTTTTTTTTTTTTTTTACCAAAAATAGTAAAAGAATACGTATCTGCCTAAACTGAGGAAAACATAAATGTTTTTATATATTTTTGGGGGATATTTATTATAGCAAAAAAGTAAAAAAATATTGCATTTTTTTTTTTTCAAAATTGTCGCTCTTTTTTTGTTTATAGCGCAAAAAATAAAAACCGCAGTGGTGATCAAATGCCACCAAAAGAAAGCTGTATTTGTGGGGAAAAAAGGACGCCAATTTTGTTTGGGAACCACGCCGCATGACCGCACAATTGTCAGTTAAAGCGACGCAGTGCCGAATCGCAAAAACTGTCCGGGTCCTTTAGCTGCCTAAAGGTCCGGGTCTTAAGTGGTTAAGCAAAACTTTGAGGGCTCTGTTCAGAATGTTGTAGTGTGATACTCAACACACATGTTGCAGTCCATTCATTTTGCATGGGTCGCCATCACACTGAAAAGCATATTTTAATGGAAATTAGGTTTGTTGTTTTTTTTTATCTTTCTTTAGAAAGCCGTGCACCACTTTACAAACCTGTATGATCAACATGCATAAATACATAAGTGGTCCATATAGTGAAGTTTGTGTTGTTCACTTCAAGGAGAGAGAGAGAGATGGATATCTGGGTAACTAACATCCCCCTCTTGGGGGATCAGGAGGGACTACCCCCCCCCCCCCCCCTGCTAGGGCATATTGGATCATGCTTTACTGGAATTTTTGTTACGTTTCTCTAAATCAACTGTGACTATGGGATTGTGTAATATAGGATTGTAAAAAAAAAAATGTTTTGGTTTCCCCCCTTTTTAATTGGTTGAACTGGGTGGACTTTGCACCAAGCATACTTGCCCCTTCTGCCCAAACTTTTCCCAGCCCTGCCTGCATTCACACATGAGCGTATTCCTGCTGATTTTGAAGCATTTTTATTTTATTTTTTTTTAAGAGGTTTTACATGCGTATTCAGTCATTTAACAACCGTTTTTTGCATGTGTATCAGGCTTCAGGAGTTTGTTTCCTAAGGTTTTTGCCATTTCATTGCCAATTTCTGCCTGCGATTTACATTGACATCTGTGTAGAAACCTGCACATATGTCTCTGTAATTGCAGCCAAAATCGAGACTGACAAGCGGGAGTGAAATGGTGCGAGTTCAGCTGAACGCGTACTGCTTCATTCCTGCAGCCCAGTGTGAACCTAGTCTTATTGTGTGTTTTACAGGTGCTCCTATTGGAGTTTATAATCTAAGGTCCCTAACTCACTTTCATACATACACATACTAGGGCCAATTTATCTATCCTACCAGCATGTCTTTGGAGTGTAGGAGGAAACCCACGCAGGCACAGGGAGAACATGTAAATTCCAGGCAGGTAGTGCTGTGGTTTGGCCAACATACTAGAAGGAATCAACATATTCTATATGATGCAATTTTAAAAATGACTACCTTTCACACTTATTTAGTCTTAGCATGGCACTTTGTTTCTCTACTTTCCAGATGTTTGTCTCTTGATAAGAAGCTTGCAGATAACCAGTTTGATTTGGATGAGAGACAGAAACTTCTATGTTCTGTCCAGACATTGGAGCTCCAAGTGGAAAGTTTGAATACCGAAATCAAAATGGAGCAGAGCAAAACTGAAGAACAAAAGTAAGTGCTTTGACTTGAAATGCCTAGCTACAACCAGTGGCCGCCTATTCAGTACAAACCAATACATTCATGTTTTTCATCTACCACTTCATTCCAGTTTTAATATTTTTGTTCAGGAAAACTAGAACTAGTCTTTAGCACTTTTCCTGCCTTTGTCTTATATAATATAATTTACAAATGTCTTGCACTTGTTTATTTAAAAAGGAGGCGGATGTCGGCTCTGCAGGAATCATTTGACAAGCAGAGATTGGACTACGAACTGTTGAAAAAAGCAGAGGTAAATTCATAGGACATGTTTTAATGTCTCTTCATGTTTTGAAGATCATGAAATGTTACCGTTTTTTATAGTGTAGGATTTGATCACTTGAAATGTAGTATGCCAGATCTTTACATTGTGAATCTGTAAAGGTATATTAAGGCACCATTCAGACCTCTGCAATGCGGAGTGCTGCAGGAATATGCAAATGAATGCACACGAGTCATTTTGAATGGTACCTCCGATGCATGTATGTCGCAGAGCACCAACACATAATAACCCGCTATTTATTGTGTGTTATAGTGCACTGCAAAAAAAAATATGGTGCACATTCAATTTACATTCCATTTCTGGTGTTGGAAGCCTATTCATGTAAATTGCCTGCCTTAATGCAATGCAAGTTAAAGTGATTTGTAGAGTCTCGGTTTTTATTTTAATACTAGTAATGGTGGTGATCAGTGACTTTTATAGTGGGACTGTGATAGTGCTGTGGGCAATCTGACACTGAAACAAATAGATTGTTCCTTCTGTACAGAGCCCTGTGTTTGCCCACACAGGGCTGTGATTGATTGGACTCAGCAGGTCCCGACCATGAATTATTGGCTGGTAGCTGCTGACAAAATCCTGCTGTGTCTAATCTCAGCAGGGGCACACGCCTTGTGCCTGTAGGAGCCACCCATCCGCAGTAAAATACGGGCAGTCACAAAGTGGTTAAACAATATCTGTCAAAAATATATATTCTTTACAGTCTTCTGTCTTTAAGACGAAACATTTAAATTGGCACTTTTTCCATCACATAATATCGCAAATTGTGCTTTTTTTTTTTTTTTTTTGTCCAGGCCGAGAAGGTGCCAAAAGCTCAGTGGACACATTTATTAGGAAAGCTGGATGAATGTGAAAAAGCTCTGGCTAAAAAACAGCAAGAGATCGATGAGCTAAAGAAGGAAATTGACAATCATGCAGAAGATGCTGAGACAATAGCACTTCTCAAAGCTCAGGTATGCTAAAGCAGAACTACTTTTATTTGCCGTGTTGTCTGCTAGGTGACAAAACTCCAGAATAGCCTGATCATTGTAGAAGCTAATCCAAAACTGACAATTAAAGCAGCACTTTTTTTTTTTTTTTTTAAGGACACAAGTAGGAAAAATTATTGTTCTATGACATAAGCACAATCCCACACCTTACATTTGCAGCAAACTGCTAAGCCATGGTGGGATGAGACCCATTGAAATTTTATTGAAGCATTGTCCCCATTTCTCTCCCCCCACCCCAAAAAAAAAAAAAGCCAACAATGGGTGGTAGCCCACTTTCCTTGCTCTCCACTTAACTTAATTTTGGTTAGATGAAGGTCTACCAGAACTTGCTTCATTTCTCTTCCGTTCATGGACGGACACAGCAGCAATTGACCTTGGGGTTATCATCCTGCCTTTCAGGAGAGATTAGGCAGAAAAACAGCACTTCAAGTGTTAAAACACTTCTTTCAGTACAGCACCTCCCAGGGGGTGGGTCCCCCGGTTACATCCCTCTCTCTGAATCATGCAGCCCCAGTTTTTTTCTGCCTAGCGTTAGGAGAAGACATGGCTCCTCTGGGCCCATGTGCTCTGGAGATTTTTAATTTTTTTTGCTTTTTTATTTTATTTTTGGGTGACGGCTGGATCCTCGATCCTTGTAGTCCCCCCATGTTCGGCCATCAAGCGTGTGCCGGCCTTTAGCTACGCACTGGGCTGTCCACGGCATGCCTCAGCAGCACTACAGCCTTAGTCGGATGGTGAGTCCTCTGGGGGGTCCCTTGCTCTCTGTTGCGACCGGGAGGGTGGCCTGTGGGTCTTGCAGTACAAGGGTGGCAGTTACAGTGGGTCAGCATGGCGTCCGACTGGAGGCTTCTTCCCCAGACATGCCAGAGTTAACCTTAACCATTAGTGCCCCTGTTCCTACAGCCTCTGTAGATGCTATGACAGCAGTCCTTGAGGCGTTTGTTGCCAGGATTGAAGCGTCGAGTGGCTAGAAGGGGGGTAAAAAGCGCCCCCCTCCCTCTGCCTTTTTCTGGGGATGTCTCTGACACGTAATCGGGCCCCGCTGCTGCGTCTGGCCCTGGCTCCGTTATGTCAGAAGATGTAGGTCTAGCCCACACGGACAGCGAGGATGACTCTGCTTCAGGGTCAGCGCATGATAAGGCGTTTGTTTGGAGCTCTTATCACTGCGGTGCGGGATACTCAAAAACGTGAGGATTCATCAGAGATGCCTGTCCCTTTTGGGTTCCGCAAGCCGCCCCGCACCGCAAAAGTGTTTCCTTTTGTTCCATATAAGGAATGGGATCGGCCGCAGAAAGTTTTTGCTGTACCAAAATACTTTGCGGTCCGTTATCCTTTTGAGGAGGACTTTTTAAAAAAGTGGATCTCTCCTCCGTCATGGGACCCCCTTGTGTCCAGGCTGAACAAGGCTACCACGTTACCTGTGGAAGGGACTCCCGCCTTTATGGACCCCGCAGATAGGAGAGCTGAGGCTGTGGCCCGCTCCATGTTCACAGTGGTGGGGTCGGCAGTGAGACGGGTTTTGGCCGGGGCTCTAGTGTCAGACACTTACCGAGCAGGCAAAGTCCAATTGTAGAATTAATTGCCTTGGGCAAGAAGGCAACCCCAAGTCCTAAGGCCACCTTGTCTCAGCGCAAAACCAGAAAGGCTCCTTGTTTAGTTCTGAAACTAGTTTTGCAGAGCTGGTACCTGCAAGACACCTTGTTGTAGACGGTAATGTCTCCTAATGTAAGCTAGGTTAAAATAAGAGAATTACAGTTCATTAGTGCACTGTTTATACATACATCTTTTACTTATAGGTTGATGTCTACTGTTCTGACTTTCATGCGGAGAGAGAAGCCAGGCAAAATATTCATCAAGAAAAGGAGGACTTGGCAACACAGCTGGCACTCATATTGGAGGAAAATGAATCTCTGAAGGGAAGGTAGGTATTCACTGATTGTACATGATTACAAGAAACCATATTTGCATGAACCCCAGGCTGAATATTATTACAGTATAGTTTGAGAAACAGAGCAGCACTATCCAACTTTAGGTTCGGCACCTCACATGACCCTTTAGACTTTGTATACAAGAGTAAGTTCATATACTCTTACAGGAAACAAAAGCTGTGTTGTTGTTTTTTTTTTAACTCCTCCATGCTAAATTATGAAATGGCTGACATGTCCTGCTCTAGTCAAGTTATGACATGCACTATATTGTCAAGTATCGGGACGCCTGCCTTTACAAGCAAATGAACTTTAATGGTGTCTTAGTACGTAGGGTTCAATATTGAGTTGGCCAACCCATTACAGCTTCAAATCTTCTGGGAAGGCTGTCAACAAGGTTTAGGAGTGGCTCGCAGTCTCCACTCTAATTCATCCCAAAGGTGTTGTATTGGGTTGAGGTCGGGACTGTGTGGGCCAATCAAGGTCCTTCACCTCAAACTTGCTCATCAGTGTCTTTATGAACCTTGCTATGTGCACTGTCCCAAATAATTTGGTGGAGGGGAGATTATGGTGTGGGGTTTGTTTTTCAGGGGCTGGGCTTGGCCAATTAGTTCCAGTGGCGGGACCTTTAAGGGAGTCAGCATACCAAGATATTTTGGACAATTTAATGCTCCCACCTTTGTGGGATGGCCCCTTCCTGTTTCAACATGATTGTGCACAAAGCAAGGTCCATAAAGACGTGGAAGAGCGAGTTTGGGGTGGAGGAACTTCACTGGTCTGCTCAGAGTCCTGACCTCAACCCGATAGAACACCTTTGGGATGAATTGGAGCAGAGACTGTGAGCCAGGCCTTCTCATCCAACATCAGTGCCAGACCTTACAAATGCGCTTCTGGAAGAATGGTCAAACATTCCTATAGACACGCTTCTAAACCTTTTGGACGGCCTTCCTAGAAGAGTTGAAGATGTTAAAGCTGCAAAAGGGTGGACCAACTCAATATTGACCAGTACGGACTAAGACTGGGATGCCATTAAAGTTCATGTGCAATGAAAGAAAGGTCCGCAAACCCCCATTTGTTGGAGTGCTTTTCATTGATGGATGCTTCAGTACAGATTCTTTTGAATATGTTGTATGGGGAAAGACTCTTGGGCCTCATATACACTGCTGCTGGTAAACAGACGTTTAGGAGCAGTTGGTCATTTTTTTCAACTGCTCCTGAACACTCCTCTGTTATCTTATCAGTACACAGGGTTGTTTCTAGGCAGTTGAGTTTAGAGGCTTTTTCTGGAAACCAAGAAAATGCGTTCAGAAGCTGTGTTTAGAGGCATTTCAAGTGCCAAACGCAGTAACTTGCATTTTGCAGCAGTTTTTCATTTTAACCACTTGCCGCCCTCCATATACCAAAATGACGTCGGCAAAGTGGTTCTGTTATCCTGACATGACGTCGGCAGGATAAGCCGATGCGTGCCCCCGGGAGCGCGATGTCAGTCTCTCACACCGCAACTAAGATCCGATGGAGAGTCTTTACCACATGATCAGCTGTGTCCAATCACAGCTGATCACAATGTAACCAGGAAGAGCCGTTGATCGGCTTTTCCTCACTCGCGTCTGACAGATGCGAGGAGAGCCGATCAGCTGCTCTCCTGACAAGGGGGGGTCTGTGCCGATTGTTTAGCAGCGCGACCCCCTTTGGATGCCCACCCAGGACCACCAGGGATGGCCACTACACTGAACCCCCAGGCAGCTGCCAATCGGTGCCCACCCACAATGCCAGTGACATCTACCAGTGCCACCTCATCGGGCCTGTCCGTTAACCACTTAAGGACCCCCGCACGCACATATACGGCCACAGAATGGCACGTACAGGCACAAGGGCGTAAATTCACGTCCCCGCCTAAGTGCGGTTCGGGGGTCCCATCGGGACCCCCTCCGCGGCATGCGGGGGTCCCCCTGGCTCCAGGAGCGATCCGGGATGAGCGGGCGGATGTCGGCGTTTACCCGCCCCCCCGCGATCGCTCCCAGCCAATGCGTGCGCTCCCAGCTCCTGTCACTTCCTCCTCCTGTGTTTACACAGGAAGGAGGAAATTATGTAATCTCTCATCGCAGCGGTGTTTCCCACCGCTGCGATGAGAGAAGACATCACAAGTAAGTGTGCACCAACACAACACTGACACACACTCACATAGGCACATTAACCCCTTGTGATCGCCACCCCCCCTGTCAGTGTCACTGAATGCAGTGATCTAATCACTGCATTTAGTGGCAGTGTAAAAAACAGTTAGTGTTAGGTCCAGGGTAGCCCCCCCTAATAAAGTTTTAACCCCCTGATCACCGCCCTAGTTAACCCTTTCACTCCCTATTGCCAGCATCACTAAGCGATCATTTTTCTGATCGCTGTATTAGTGTCGCTGTTCCCGCTAGGTAGCTATTTTTTTTTATTGCGATTTTAGTAAAAAAAAAAAAAAAAAAAGACATGTGGCTAAATAAATGTTGGCCTAAATGTTTGACTAAAATTTTGTTTATTTGATTTTTTTTTTTAACAAAAAGTAAAAAATAGTGTTTTTTTTTTCAAAAATGTCGCTCTATTTTTGTATATAGCGCAAAAAATAAAAATCGCAGAGGTGATCAAATACCACCAAAAGAAAGCTCTATTTGTGGGAAGAAAAGGACGCAAATTTTGTTTGGGAGCCACGTCGCACGACCGCGCAATTGTCTGTTAAAGCGACGCAGTGCCGAATCGCAAAAACACCTTGGGTCATTTACCAGCGTATTGGTCCGGGTCTTAAGTGGTTAAGGAGAAAACACTTATTTACAGAAACATTTTTCTTTTATTATTGAGCAAGAAATAAAAACCGTAGAGGTGATCAAATACCACCAAAATAAAGCTCTATTTGTGGGAACAAATGCTAAAAATTCTGTTTGAGTACTGTGTAGCATGACCGCGCCATTGTCATTTAAACAGCGCAGAGAGCTGAAAATTTGCTTGGGCAGGAGGGGGGGGGGGGTGTGTGTAAGTGCCTGGTATTGAAGTGGTTAACCAAAAACGCTTCTAGACGCAAACGCGGCTAAACGGACGGTTTTAAGACTATGCTTTCTGTCAAGTTAAATCATTCAGGAGATGTTGAACAACGTCCTGTGTACATGAAGCCTTAATGAGCCCCTCTGATAATTCCTGCAGCTGTTACCCCCACAGGTTATTGTGTATTTAAACTAGGACAGCTGGCATCAGCACAAGGAACACTTCTCATTAAATGTAACTAAATAAAATATTTTTCTTTCAGGCATTCCATAGAGCAGCTTCAGAGACGCCATGTGCCTTCATCAGAAGGTCCCCACCTCATGTCAAGAGGTAAAGTACTGCAAAAATGTCTTTTAGATTCCATTGTTTAACAAATTTTCAGCTATTTTTCATGGTGCATATTAAAGTATACCTAGAGTGTTTAAAACATGTTTGCTGTTGAAGGTGCCCCCCCCCCCCATTCCTGTCTTAATACAACATGAAGCAACGGTTTAATCTTTAAAGGAAGGAAAGACCCTCTCATTTGCAACTAGACTAATGTCCTCATTGGAGGAGTCACTATTCCTACTCGGTGTTATATATATTTTTTTTTTAAATACATTTAGAAAAAGAGCAAGCTTCTCCCTAGATCACAGGTATTAAATTGGCAGACCTCCAGCTGTTGCAAAACTACAAGTCCCATGATGCATTGCAAGGCTGATAGTTGCATGTATGACTCCTGCAGACAGATGCATAATGGGACTGGTAGTTTTGCAACAGCTGGAGAGCTGCCAGTTTGACACCCCTGCCCTAGATTGTCACAGACAACAAGACCTGACAGGTTCTAACCCATTCCTAAACTATGCACAATGAAAGCAGTTTGCATATTTAAAAAATGTATTAATCTTGAAAAACAGTATTTTTTTAGTTTTTTTTGCATATTTTTTTTCACATTTTTAGAATGGTTGATTTTCACTGAAGAGCTTAGTATATTAAAGCTGCACCAGGGGGAAAGAAGTGAGCAGCGATGCTTAAACCTTTGTTCTCATTTTCTGCCCCTCTCCTGGTATGAGCATGGGCCCTCAAACGCAGGACCGCCGAGCCTGCAATGTAAGTCATGGTTTTGGAGAGGCTGGATGAATGACAAAAGAAGTGACTTGGGAGTATTGTTCTCTATACCTTTTCCCCAGATGAAAATGGTACAAAGTTTTGCAGAGTAAACAAAAAACTGCTACATGGGGCAAGCAGTGGATTGAAAAAATGCCAGCATATGGAAGTACCAGAAAATTAACAGCTAGAGGCCCACGCTATAGCCGAATGACTGCTACAGTACGGACCTGAAAATCTGTAAGGACGTCAATAAACATGCGCCCCCTGCTGTGATCACTGGGTCACTAAGACTCAGGTGATCACCGCTCCCGTCCCCTTACTTTGTGATCAGTTGATCACATGATGTAAACAAAGGATCGGTAATCATTTTTTTCCCTCCTCACGCTGAGGAGAGGAAAAAAAATACTATCACCGGCTTGTGCGGCGGATCCCCTTGTGATCACCCCCCCTGTCACAGTGTCACTGAATGTAGTGATCTAATCACTGCATTTAGTGTCAGTGTGAAAGTTAGTTAGTGTTAGGTTCAGGATAGCCCCCGTACCCCCCCCCCAATAAAGTTTTAACCCCCTGATCACTGCCCTAGTTAACCCTTTCATTCCCTATTGCCAGCGTCACTAAACGATAATATTTCTGATCGCTGTATTAGTGTCGCTGTTCCCGCTAGATAGCTATTTTTTTTTTTTTTTTATTGCGATTTTTTTTTTTTTCTTTTTTTTACTAAAGACATGTGGCTGAATTAATTTTGGCCTAAATGTTTTACTAAAATTTAGTTTATTTGATTTTTTTTTTTATAACAAAAAGTAAAAAAATAGTGATTTTTTTTCAAAATTTACGCTCTATTTTAGTTTATAGCGCAAAAAATAAAAATCGCAGAGGCGATCAAATACCACCAAAGGAAAGCTCTATTTGTGGGAAGAAAAGGACGCAAATTTTGTTTGGGAGCCACGTCACATGTTGTCTTTTAAAGCGACGCAGCGCCGAATTGTAAAAACACCTTGTGTCATTTAGCAGCATATGTGTCCGGGTCTTAAGTGGTTAAAAAAAAATTAACAAAAAATAAAAACCGCAAAAGGCGATCAAATACCACCAGAAGAAAGCTCTATTTGTGTGAAGAAAAATCATAAAAATGTCATTTGGGTACAGTGTTGTATGACCACGCAATTGTCATTCAAATTGTGACAGCGCTGAAAACTGGTCTGGGCCGGAGGGGGGTTTAAGTGTCCAGTAAGCAAGTGGTTAAGAAATGTGGTTACTAAAAGATGTACAAACATACTAGCATTTTATTCCATTAAAGCTATGGTAACCTACTAATATGATGTTATTTGCAGGAGCGGAGAGTGTGGATCAGTCAAGTCCTCATGTACATACATGTCCTAAGTGTCAGCTGACTGTACCAGATATGGACACTCTACAGATTCATGTCATGGAGTGCATCACTTAAATGAACGCTGCTGAGAGCTTCGGAATAATTTAACCGCAAAAAATCACTTTTGTGTTATCTGTCTGACAAGCCGATTTTCAAATCTACTTTATAAAAATGTATGTACATAGCTCAAGAAGGTTGTTTATACGTAGTTTATAAAACTGCATACTTAAATTATCCAGGACTGTACACTGCAGAAAACCCTGGCTTCAAATATCTGGCAAATACTCTAGCTACAAAAAAACAAAACTTAAAATTCAGAATTGTTGGATGACAACTTAAATAGGAGGTGTATACCACCTCCGATCGCTGCTTTGTATTGACAATTTACACTTTCTTTGAGCATTGATAGGAGTTTTCACTACATGTATAGCGTTCCAACAGCAGACTTCCTACATGGTAGCCTTCTCTCCCTTGTTTATTTAGGCTGGGTTCACACTAGTGCAAATTGGTTGTGACTTTCCTGCATCCAATTCGCATAGCAGGAGATTGTGACCAGGTCTTTATGAAGCTGATTCACACATCTCTGCAGCGGCTCTGGTGCGTATTGCACAGGAGTCCTGTGCGTCTTTTGGTCAGTTTCAGGTCCAAATTCAGCCCTAAGTTCGGGCTGAAATCTGACCTGAAACTGAATGGAGACGCACTGGACTCCTGCTGCAGTGTGAACACAGCCTTGAACCCTTTGTATTTTTGCGATTGTTCACAGAATACCAAGCACTCTGCAACTCTATAAAAGAGCAGGACAAAGTGCAGGAAGGAAAGTGTCAAGTCTCCTGCCTGGAGTACTGGAAGCATAGCAAAAGCTATACCATCTGAGCTTCACAAAAGTTAATTGCAGCCATCCAAAGGAAAAAAGAAGATATATCTCTATAGATATATAAAAATCCTGGAGTTGTATATTTATTCTGTATTGCAAACCAGGCAAATGTGGATACTTATGCATCTAAAGCTTAAACCATGGGCTTCAGAGTGCTTACTTTTACATATTAGATGGTCAAACTTTGTTGCCTCAAATGTTGCGGTCACAGCTTTCCTAATATGCAGTAATAGTTTTCAGTGCACAGTTCCTTGTCCACCTTGGGCTTAAGACACAGATATTTTGGATAAATCTATAAAGCTGCAATCACAAACCCTAGCCTAGAGGCAATTAATAAAAAAAGAGCCAAGCCTCAGTTTATGGCATTTATTACACAACCTTAAGTATTCTTTTACTGTATTTTTTGTTCATTCTCTATTTTCTGTTTGTTTCTAATCGCTCCTAATTGTTAGAGATTTGCACTGTCTGGGAGCTTATATACATAATATTACATAACTGACAGAAAACGACTGATACTTTCAGGCATCCTTTAAACGACGGCCCTCCAGCTGTTGCGGAACTACACCTCTCATGAGGCAATGTAAAACTGACGCTCACAGACATGACAGGAATTGGTTGGAGGGCCATAGTTTGAAGACCCATGCATTTAGACAGACTTGGCTTTTGGCAGGTAGATTACTGTATAATACAATGTAAAGAGTAATCTGTCATTTTTATGGCTGTGTAAATTTAAAGATTCACCTGTTCGAATTCTGTAAATAAATTCTATACACAGTAAAACAAAATTTATTTTGAATAATTCATGCATTTTATTGCTCTGTTTTCATTTACATAAGTACAACATTACTGTAATGGTAACATATCCCGTAGTGAGCTTGTGGCCTGGATCATGATTTTTAGATAAAAAAAAAAAGTGTTTTGAAGGACGATCTTATACATTTACGTATGTACACCTCTTATTCTATGCAAAAGCTGAATGCTAATTCTTGTGTAAAAAGACCTGCCATTTAACTGAGTAAGTTTAGTAAGTGCTGTTGAGTTGATCCTCTATATTGAGTGGCAAGCCATTTTTTTCACCCAATGGGAAAGTAGGACATTTGAACATGGGAATACTTTGGCATTTTTAGGGACATAAAATTTACAAATGATCCTTTTTCATTTGGCAAAAAAAAAGTTCCTAATAAAAAAAAAAACACAAACCAGCACAATCAGTTTACACAGTGCTTAACATATACATTCAATGACCACTTTATTAGGTACATCTGTTCAATTGCTTGGTAACACAAATTGCTAATCGGCCAATCACATGGCAGCAACTCAATGCTTTTAGGCATCTAGACGTGGTGAAGAAAATTTGCTAAAAGTTCAAAATCGAACAGAAGTAAGGGGATTCAAGTGACTTTGAACGTAGTATGGTTGTTGGTGCCAGACGGGCTGGTTTGAGAATTACAAAAACTGCTGATCTACTGGGATTTTCACACACCATCATCTCTTGGGTTTAAAGAGAATGGTCTGAAAAAGAGAAAATATCCAGTGAGTGGGAGTGTCCTTTTAAACGCCATGGCCTACCTGAGTATTGTCCATCCCTTTATGACTTCAATGTACCATCTTCTGATTGCTGCTTCCAGCAGGATAATATTAGCACCATGATGTCACAAAGATAAAAATCATCTCACCACTGGTTTCTTGAATATGACAATGATGTCCCTGTACTCCAAAGGGCCCCCACAGTCCCTAGATCTCAATCCAATAGAGCAGGGGTTCTCAACCTCAGTCCTCAAGTACCCCAAACTGTTTTTTTTTATTATTTTTTTGTGCACAGCTGCTTTAAATCAATATCAATGACATGGTATTGATCAGAGCCATTTTATCCAAGGGAAGTTCCCAAAACATGGCCCATTGTGGGTACTTGAGGACTGAGGTTGAGAACCACTGCAATAAAGCACCTTTGGGATGTGGTGAAACAGGAAATTTGCATCATGGATGTGCAGCTGACAAATTTGCAGCAACTGTGTGATCCTATCATGTCAATATGGACCAAAATCTCTGAGGAATGTTTCCAACACCTTGTGCCACAAAGAATTAAGGCAGTTCTGAAAGCAAAGGGTACTAGCAAGGGGTGTACCTAATAATGTGGGCGGTGAGTATATTGTACATTCACATCAGTCTCTGCCCTCAAGGAGCTTACAATCTAAGGTCCCTAACGCACATTCATACATATACATGCTAGGGTAAATTTAGAAAAGCCAAGTAACCTACCGGCATTTATTTGGAGTGTGGGAGGAAACCCACACGGGGAGAACATTCTGACTATATTATTTAAAACTAAAGACCAGTTGCTGCTGGAAACTGTACTTTTCTGTTCCAATTTACTCAAGACCTTATCTTTATACTTCTTATTGCAGTACTTGACCTACAGGAGCTAGCTTTATGATATGGATGAAGTGATGACATGAACTGTAGACCACAATATTGGGAGAACAACCCAGCTTTCTTCCTTACATTATTCATACAAAAAAAATAAGAATACTTTATTTAAAGTAACTGCAGTACTGTAGGCTAAGTGGTTCAATTGAAACTGGAAGCTTACAACAAAGTATTTCAGGATCCATAAAAAATAAAATGAATATGCCCTCACTGCCCAGTATTTATTGCTAGCTTTGTCGCAGTCAAGTATTGTAAGCCATCATTGGAATAACAGTAAGGCGGGTTGCAGGAAAGAAATTTGCTTGATTCCCCAATGCAGATAATGCGGACAAGAATCCCTCCAGTGATTATTGCTATTGGCTATGCCAGCCACTCGTGATAATCACAAGTAAAATCCAGCAGGCTAGTTGTACCCACATTTACCAATTTTGATCAACTTGGTACGTTCAGCCTACCCATACACAGTTTGAATTGATTTGAAAAGTCCATGGCTGGCATAAGATGACCTGCTCCTAGCAAGGATTGTCAGAACACCCAAGTTGCAGAAGCAAATTAAAACTGTAGAAGTCTAGACAGTGTTTGTTTTGCACCTGTTCTTTGTTTATTTGCTATAGTTGTTTTTTCAATATAGGATTTTCTTAGTTCATAAAAAATAGAGGTAACGAAACGCAGCAGCTGAAAGTGATGATTGTCCATGCCCAGCTCAGTTTGTGCCATGTGTTCTTGGAGATCAAATATATCTGCTGACCCCAAGGTAAGTAGCACATGGTGCTGCAGCCTGAGGACAGATATCCTATGCTTGGAGTTGCCATGATCCAGCATACGATGCATATCCTTCTCTACTACTTGCAGAGTGCGAATTGTTCCATTTGAGGGCACAAAAAAAGCTGTACCTTCTTTGACTTGCAGTAAGTGATAAGCATTTGTAAAATCCGGTGGGTATTGTTCAGTCACAAGTGCCCATCTGCACTTGTTACAGGACAGCTGACTAAAGGCTTTCTTCACAACCCATCCTGCAAAGTACATTTCCGAATTGTTTACTGCCGCGGATAACAGATTGGATGAATAGATATGATCAGGCAGCTCAATACTGGTGTCTGCAAACGGAGAGGAAACGTTCTGTCCATAACCACAGAGACTCGGATCTATACTTGTATCTCCAAAGCTAGCTTCAGTCTCCTCCACATCTGTATCTAGTCCACACTGTACCACAAGCTTTTCTAGAGCACACCTTACCTCGAGAGCAGTAGGGCTTACATCAGATCCATCTAAAATGACAGCGAAAGTAATCAGAATGTGCGCTACATCAAATCAAAACATTTATCACTTCGCTGCTTTCCAAAATAGGCCAGTTCAGAAAAGGGGTGCAGGCCCCCTGAATTGCTACAGAAATCATTACCGTAATTTGGGGCTCCCTGGTACTTGTACAATTGCTTGCCTGCTGATTACTGCAGCTAAACTTTTGCTTTCACACGTCCTTATTGATGAATTTCCTCAAACCCTAATGTTCTTCCTTTAAAACTCCAGTTTTGCTATGGGGGCAGATGATTGGTCGATGTTGGATATTGAGTGTTTAACCACTTCAATACCAGGAACTTTCACCCCCTTCCTGCCCCGGCCAAAAAAGTTTGTGGACACTAACTTTCCAACAGACTAAATAATATACACTGATTTGGGTTATTTTCACAAAAAAAGTAGCAAAATACATTTTGGCCTAAATCTATGAAGATTTATTTGCAAATTTTATAAAGGAAATGGGAATTTATTCCTTTATTTTTCCTATTTAGCAAAAAATAAAAACATGGCAAAGGTGTGTGTGTGTGCACACAATATTTTTATTTATTTTTTTGTCTTGTTGGGTCACACAAAAAATATATTTTGCACCTGAAAAGCCGTAGGCATGTTCATCACATGGTGCATAATTTTACAAGGGATTGTAAGGGGCAATGTCAATGCCTTTGTATATAACTGTACCTAAATCTTTCTAATATAAAATACTCACCTTTGGGCCTGAGACTACTGAAAAATCTCTTGAGGTAATACGTGCTGAATCTGTGTGTGGTGACATATTCCTGCTCTGTCAGCAGATGAGGCAATAGTGCAGACAGTGAAATAATATTCACAAGTAAACCAATTATATACCACCCTCTGAAAAAAAAAAAAAAGAGAAAAATTAGGGGGATGCAAGAAGAAAAATGTAAGTCGGTAGAAAACTTAAACTGACAAACTTTGGTTTAACTACTTCTCTATCCATGGCGATGTTTTAAAAATTTCTGCAGGTTACCAGTTTAGAGTTACAAAGGGAGATCTAGAGGTAGAATATTTGCTCTCACTCTGACGTTGTTGGCGATACCTCACGTGTGGTTTGAACAAGGTTTACATATGTGGGCGTGACCAGTGTTGTAAGTAACGGTGTTAAAATAAACGCCGTTACCCAACGATGCCCCTTTTGAGGGTAACGAGTAATCTACCAGATTACTCTTCCCCTCGCGGTAACGCCACTCCCATTACTTGGGGGACGTTACCGCAATTACACATGTACCTGTCACCGTTGGCGGCCATCCTCCATTATTAAAAAAGCACGCCTCCCCCTCTGACTGTTCCGGACCATCCGTGATAGGCGGAACACTAATTTTCCCAGCAGAGCTTCGGCCTTGGACATCCGTGATAGGCGGAACACTGAACAGAGGCTCTGCTGGGAAAATTAGTGTTCCGCCCCTCACGGATGGTCCGGAACAGTCAGAGGGGGAGGCGCGCTTTTTTAATAATGGAGGATGGCCACCGACGGTGACAAGGAGGACAGTCAGGACCGGACAGTAAGAGGATGGCCGCAGGAGAAGGTAGGGAGATCATCGTTGAGGCATTTTACAGGCACAGTGAGGCATGTATGATGGCACAGTGCCTCACTGTGCCTGTAAACATGCCTTCACTCACTGTGCCTGTAAACATGCCTCACTCACTGTGCCTGTAAACATGCCTCACTCACTGTGCCTGTAAACATGCCTCACTCACTGTGCCTGTAAACATGCCTCACTGTCAGTGAGGCATGTTACAGATGGCACAGTGAGGGGTCGTCTTATACAGTGAGTATATCCAAACACCAAAATTTTAGCTGGAAAATTAGGGGGTCGTCATACGCCGGCAAAAAAAAAGTCAGTTACTTTGCTGAGTAACTAATTACTTTGCCAATGTAGTAACTGAGTCACTAACTCAATTACTTTTTCGGACAAGTAATTTGTAACTGTAACTAATTACTTTTTTAAAGGACGATGAGCAACACTGGGCGTGACCTACGTATGCGTTGACCACTGCTCGCAAGCACAGGGGCTTTAAAAAAAAAAAAAAAACATCCCTTGTGATAGAAATAAGCAGTGGCAGGTCCTCTTTATGGAGAGATCTGGGGTTCAATAAGACCCAACATATCTCCTTTACAATGTAAAGTATTAGAAGAAAAAAATAAGTTATTGTTTACATTGGGCCGGAACCAGAAGTCGCTCCGGTTCTCCTAGACCAGGGGTCTCCAAACTATGGCCCTCCTAGACCAGGGGGTCTCCAAACAATTCCCATCATGCCATGTCTGTGAATGCAGGGTTTTACAATGTCTCATGGGACGTGTAGTTCCGCAAGAGCAGGAGGACCGTAGTTTGGAGATCCCTGTCCTAGACCATAACAATGGCAGGGTTATGGCATATTGCTGCCGCTATAACCTTCAGTATTCCACTTCCGACCTAGAACGTCTTTTGTCTATGGCCCAGACGGTAAGTGGTTAAACCAGAATTTTATGTCACTTTAAAGGTGTAAAGCTGCCTCTATGACAGTAGGACAATCTAATAGTTTCATATTATAATAGTTGTTACCTTGAGGCCTGGAAAAGGAAATCTATGTCACTGGTCATCAGAGTCAATAAATATTCTCTGGTCTCTTGGAGGATCTGGAGCTTTTCCTCTACGTTAAAGTAATTGATTGAGCCTTTGTTACCATGGAGCCGTAAACTGCTGCTATTGAAGATATCAAATAATTGACCGATTATCTAGAAATAAAATCACAGAATTATTATTTTTAAACAAAAAACAGATAATGACTTCAGTTGTGCAAACAAAATACTTGTTCCCTTTGTGACTTTTCCTCAGCAGCCTATACAAGTAGCCTTGGCTGTCAATCAGCATGATCTAATTGGGGGCAAGTAGTCAGGTAATGAGTGCCTTTATGAGCTATTCGCATTGATAAAATTAAGTACAGCCAATTTAATACTTTAACCACTTAAGGACCTCCGCACGCACATTTACGGCCACAGAATGGCACGGCTGGGCACAAGGGCGTAAATTTACGTCCTCGCCCAGTAGCGTGTCGGGGGTCCGATCGGGACCCCCTCCACGGCGTGCGGCGGTCCCCGTGTCTCCGGGAGCGATCCAGGACGAGCGGGCGGATGTCCGTGTTTGCCCGCCCCCCCGTGATCGCTCCCAGCCAATCCCTGCGCTCTCCCGCCCTGTCACTTCCTCCTCCTGTGTTTACACAGGAAGGGGGAAGTGATGTAATCTCTCATCGCAGCGGTATTTCCAACCGCTGCGATGAGAGGAACACCTCACAGTAAGTGTGCACTAACACTACACTGACATACACACACATAGGCATACTTAACCCCTTGCGATCTGCCCCCCCCACCCCCCTGTCACAGTGTCACTAAATGCAGTGATCTAATCACTGCATTTAGTGTCAGTGTGACAGGCAGTGTAAAAGTCAGTTAGTGTTAGGTTCAGGATAGCCCCCCCACCCCCCCCTAATAAAGTTTTAACCCCCTGATCACCGCCCTAGTTAACCCTTTCACTCCCTATTGCCAGCGTCACTAAGCGATCATTTTTCTGATCGCTGTATTAGTGTCGCTGTTCCCGCTAGGTAGCTATTTTTTTTTATTGCGATTTTTTTTTTTTTTACTAAAGACATGTGGCTAAATAAATTTTGGCCTAAATGTTTGACTAAAATTTAGTTTATTTGATTTTTTTTTTAACAAAAAGTAAAAAATAGTGTTTTTTTTCAAAAAATGTCGCTCTATTTTTGTATATAGCGCAAAAAATAAAAAAAATCGCAGAGGTGATCAAATACCACCAAAAGAAAGCTCTATTTGTGGGAAGAAAAGGACGCAAATTTTGTTTGGGAGCCACGTCGCACGACCGCGCAATTGTCTGTTAAAGCGACGCAGTGCCGAATCGCAAAAACACCTTGGGTCATTTACCAGCGTATTGGTCCGGGTCTTAAGTGGTTAACAGTTGAAAAAAGAAAAAAGAAAAAATTTTCTTTTATAATAAATAATAACACTATATATTAATATTATATAATCAGGTCCATAAATATTGGAACATCGACAATTCTAATCTTTTTGGCTCTATACACCACCACAATGGATTTGAAATGAAACAAACAAGATGTGCTTTAACTGCAGACTTTCAGTTTTAATTTGAGAGTATTTATATCCAAATCAGGGGAACGCCTGAACGGTGTAGGAATTACAACAGTTTGTATATGTGCCCCCACTTTTTAAAGGTACCAAAAGTAATGGGACAATTGGCTGCTCAGCTGTTCCATGGCCAGGTGTGTTTTTCCCTCATTATCCAATTTACAAAGAGCAGATAAAAGGTCCAGAGTCCATTTCAAGTGTGCTACTTGCATTTGGAATTTGTTGCCGTCAACTCTCAATATGAGATCCAAAGAGCTGTCACTATCGGTGAAGCAAGCCATCATTGGGCTGAAAAAACATCAGAGAGATGGCAAAAACATTAGGTGTGGCCAAAACAACTGTTTGGAACATCCTAATAAAAAAAGAATGCACCGGTGAGCTCAGCAACACCAAAAGACCACAGAAAACTACTGTGGTAGATGACCGACAAATTCTTTCCCCTGAATTCTTTCCATTGGTGAGCCTCAAAAACAGGAAGGGCAGATTAGAGTTTGCCAAACAACATCTTAAAAAGCCTTCACAGTTCTGGAACAACATCCTATGGAGATATTAGACCGAGATCAACTTGTACCAGAGTGATGGGAAGAGAAGGAGTATGGAGAAGGAAAGGAACTGCTCATGATCCAAAGCATACCACCTCATCAGTGAAGCATGGTGGTGGTAGTGTCAATGCTCAAATGCATTGTGGTGGTGTATAGAGCCAAAAATATTAGGGGAGAGGGAGTGTTCTTGATAAAACCATGAAACATACCTGAATAAAATTGACAGTAGCTTGTGAATAATCAAAGTCTTTACACTTCAGTTCGTGTATCAGTTTCAATGCATCTGCTACTGTGTTGCTTAGTTTGTTAGCCAGTAAAGGCATCTTAGCCAACAGAGGGAACATCCTGGAACATCTGGGCATATTGATCAGTTCATTGATATACTCCCATGTAATAGTTCCATCAGGACCCTGTAAAGAACCAAGCTCTTCTACCATGTTAGTAACTGTCTTTAGTTCATAGCACATGTCAAACATTATATAATGCTTAAAATCATTATTAGGCAGAGAGAAGTGTGTCTGCAGGTTCCAGGGGTCTGCAAATGTACAGCCCAGTAGAGTGCACATCTCTTCATTACGTGGACATCTTTCCATGGACACAGTGACCACCTCAAAGCCATTCTCACATAGTTCATACAAAGCGTGACAAAGCAGTTGTTTCTGGGCTTGTGCGGTTAAGGATTTGACAAAAAAGTATGCAAAAGGAACTTTCCAGTGTCCAGCAGTTCCTACAAGCATGAACACAAGCACCTCATTGGCCACTTCCTGATTTCCACTTCCTCCTGCACCCAAGTTTACAAAGCCAACAAACTGATTTCTATGTGGATCAAAGACAACATTTTGTTGAACAGGTATTGTGTCCATAACAATACACACACGGGTATACAGATGAGGCCGGGTTCCTCTTCTCTCTAGCAAGGCTTCAATCACACATGAATTAATTCCAGGACCTTCACAGTCTGACTTAAGCCACCTGGAGACAGAAAAAAGATTACAATTATATAATGCTTAATGTTTCAGCAGATATAAACAAACACACACACCCATTTATCGGCATATAACACACACCCTAATTTTAAGAGGAAAGATTCAGGAAAAAAGAAAGATAGATACAATTTTAAATAAAGAACTTTGAGGCAAAAAAAGGGTAGCTCAGAACTTTTTTTTATTAATATTTATACCACTTATAAAAAAAGTTAATAAAGTAATATTAACACATATTAACCATATTATTTGCACATTCCACAGCCTCTATACATTATGTAGCCCCTCCCCCCCTTACATTACACAGCTCCTCTACACATTTCACAGCCCCTTTTACATTACACAGTACACAGCCCCCTTACATTGCAAAGCCCCATTACATTACAAAGCCCCCCCCCTGCATAGTACACAGCCCTTTTTATTATACAGCCTTACATTGCGCGGCCCCCTAAACTCCCAGGAGACCCCCCAGGCTCCTGGGACAGCCCTGCCAGCATTCACTAAAAAGTTAAAAATAAATCACTGCCAGACCCTTTTTTATAGATCCTTCCTACATTGTGTCACTGTCATTGTAAACCAATGGCTCTAAATACCCCATTATCTCCGTTCTTTCATGGATAGTCACGTGACCATTCTCCTCCAGTCTAAAGCTACACTCAGAGGAGAAGGAGCAGGAGGAGGCGAGCCACCAGAAAGAACTGAGCTAATGAGGTATTAACAGGCACCGTTTTTTAATGACAGTGACACAACGTAGAAAGGATCTATTTCTTTAAGTACACTGGCAGGGCCAGGAGAGGCAGCCCCCCCAATGTGGCACCCAGGCGGATCCCCGATCACCGTTCTACCCCCCCCCCCCCTTGGTAAAAAAAAATATCAGCACATAACATGCATGCACTGTTTGCACTCCATTTTCAGGGGGAATAAAAGTTTATAAATACAATATTACAGTAAGTACCTGTAACAAAATAAATACATTGTGTGTGTGTGTATTTTTATTTAATATAAAAATACACACAATGTATATATATATATATATATATATATATATATATATATATATATATATATATATATATATATATATATATATATATATATATATATATATTATACACATACATACATACATACATATACATATACACACACACACACACACACACTTTATAAATAATAATGTATTTTTTTATATATACACGCATTGTTTAGCTCTATATGTTATGCATGTATTAAGTTCAGGACTATTTTTTTTTTTCTTCAGTCTGCAAGTGATGAACATAAAATAGAGCAGCTTTCTACTGGCCCATAAAAAAAAGTTCAGAAACATGCTTGAATAGCAGGAAACATCAGATTGTACACTTCTAACTCACTGGTGCTCTGTTCACATCTTGGCGTATAGGAGCGACAATCGTGGTTAAAAAAAAAAATCCCACAAATAGAATCGTGGGAAGCCCATTGCTCAAAAGCAGCTCATGTATTTCTTTTGGGCGACAGGAATCCCGATTCTGTTCACGCGATTGTCCCCTGGCGAATTGTGAGTGCGACGATTTGACGCTATTGCGAATGGCAGCAATTCAGAATGCGGAGAACGAAGCATCAGAGAGGAAATTATATCACCTAAAGCAGACATGACCATCAGGCTTAGACCCCTTTCACATGGAGGAGTTTTTCAGGCGGTACAGCTCTGAAAATAGCGCTGTTATACCGCCTGAAAAGCTCCTTCACACTGAGGCGATGCGCTGGCGGGAGAGAAAAAAAATCTCCTGTCAGCAGCATCTTTGGAGCGGTGAGAGGAGCAGCATGTATACTGCTCCTTCCCATTGAAAAGAATGGGAAATCGCAGCAATACCGCCCGCAATGCGCCTCTATGGAGGCGCATAGCGGGTGGTATTAACCCTTTTTACAGCCGCTAGCGGGGGTTAATACCGCACTGCAAGCGGCCGCAACTCACGGAAAATCCAACGGTATAGCGCCGCTATTTTTAGCGGCGCTATACCGTCAGCGCGGCACCTGCCCCAATGTGAAAGGGGGCTTAGTTATACACAGGTTGCAAACCAGCATGTTTTGCACACTGAATGCTCCACGTCTTAAATGTTTAATTGTAATATTAAATTAGAATTAAAATGTTTAATTGTAAATTATATAGAAATTGAGAATGCATATATAAACACATTTTAGTTTGTAAACTTAATATTATCCAAATTTCATTGCACTTTACCAGAACACAAAACAATCAAAATGAATTATGCATCAAAGACTAGGGCTCTTTCTCTTTAATAGTGGTACACGCGATACATTCAATGAAGTTTATCAAAAATGCTCTGTGTATTACACAAATCAGCCATAACATTACGACCACTGACAGGTAAAGTGAATAACACTGATTATCTATATACAAAAGGCATCTGAAAAATGGGTGGGATATATTAGGCAGCAAGTGAACCCTTTGTACCTGAAAGCTGCAAAAATGGGCAAGTGTAAGGATTTGAGCGACTTTGACAAGGGCCAAATTGTAATGGCTAGATGACAGGGTGCGAGCAACTCCAAAAGTGCAGCTTTTGTGGGATGTTCTTGGTCTGCAGTGGTCTGGTCCTACCAAAAG
This sequence comes from Rana kukunoris, assembly GCA_029574335.1. NCBI lineage: Eukaryota > Metazoa > Chordata > Amphibia > Anura > Ranidae > Rana > Rana kukunoris. The sequence goes on from CM056051.1 coordinate 135,675,283, forward strand.
TGATCCAAGGAAGGAAAAACATTAAACTGGCGATAGGGTCATGGGCATCCAAAGGGTATTGATTATTGATGCAGGAAGGGAGCAAAGGCTTCTGTAGCTCAAATTGCTGAAAAAAAGTTAATGCTGGTTCCGACAGAAAGGTGTCAGAACACATAGTGCATTGTAGTTTGTTACGTATGGGGGTATGTAGCCACAGACAGACCAGTCAGGGTGCTGATGCTGACCCTTGACCATAGCCTAAAGTGTCTACAATTGACACGTGAGCATCAGAACTGGACCACAGGAGCAATAGGTGGTGTCTTGGTCTCATGAATTCAAGAGTGGTTCTAAATTCGAGCAACTGTGGGATGTGCTGGAAAAAGTCCAATCCATGGAGGGCCCACCTCGCAACTTACAGGACTTAAAGGATCTGCTACTGATGTTTTAGTACCAGATACCACAGAATACCTTTATAGGTCTAGTGGAGTCCATGCCTCGATGGGTCATGGTGGGTGGTCATGTTATGGCTGATCCGTGTATATTTTTTTCTTTTTGAAGCTGGAAAAATGTGAAATGTTCCCTATGAATATGAAGTTTAAGCACTTAACTAATTTTCTTTGTTTTCCTTACTCTACTTACTGCTTTGATCATAAAAATCCTGAAATTTACACACACAAGTGAATGCATCAAAAAGCAGCGACACCCTCTCCTCCTCTACTTTTTCATTTGGAGATGCTTTCCTTACCTCCTTGGTTTTATATATATATATATATATATATATATATATATAAAAAACATAATTTTACACACACACAAAGTGACTGTGTCAGAACAGTGACACCTTCCCCTCCTCATGAGGCATTTCCAATCAGAGACACAATATCTGAAAGGAAACACCTTTTTGCTATGCTCTCTTTTTAGAAAAGCCATTATTGCTTCTCTCTATTAAAAAACGTACTCACTTGCAAAGTCTTTGGGGCCCTGGAAGTGGCAGCTTGATTTCCTTCCGCAAATATTTATAAGACAGCGGGTCATTGAGTTGTAGAGTCAGCGAAAATAGGCGCTGTTGTGCAGAATACTCAGATTCTGGTTTCTTAAATAGTTCTAGGGGAATGTCTAGAGACACAAAATGTTTGCTTTAAATAATCATTTAAAATTAATATATTATTTCACTGTTTATCAAAAGCCATACTGTATGTATGTAAATACATTTAAGCCAGCCCTTATATACCCCCCCCCCCTCCTCTAACCAACATGATTTATGAGAAAGCAAAACACAGCCCCAGTTAAAACACAGAGAGGTGGGACCCGTGTACAGTGCACCCGGAAAGTATTCACAGCGCTTTACTTTTTCCACATTTTTTTATTCCAAAATGGATTAATTATTTCCCTCAAAATTCTACAAACAATACCCCATAATGACAACATGAAAGAAGTTTGTTTGAAATGTTTGCAAATGTATAAAAAATAAAAATAATATTACATGTACATAGTTATTCACAGGCTTTGCCATGACACTCAAAATTGAGTTCAGGTGCATCCCGTTTCCACCGATCATCCTTAAAGTGGAGGTTCACCCTAAAAAAAAATTCTAACAATACATTGAGAAGACTGATTATACTGCGGGTATACTGTTTTTTTTTTTTCCCGTACATACCTTGTTATCGCCGTTTCATCCCTCGGCTTCTGGGTATGATTCTTGCGGGTCTGGGCATTCCTAGTTGATTGACGTTCCTCCGACCGGCGCATACTGCGCGTCACGACTTTCCGAAAGAAGCCGAACGTCGCTGCGCAGGCGCCGTATAGAGCTGTACTTTTGTGCATGTGATTTTTTAAATTTTTAATAAATTGGCAAAGATTTTAAAACAAACTTCTTTCAAGTTGTCATTATGGGGTATTGTTTGTAGAATTTTGAGGCAAATATTTAATTTAATCCATTTTGGAATAAGGCTGTAACATAAAGAAAATGTGGAAATAGTGAAGTATCTTAATGGACTGCAAGAAAAAGAATACAGCAAGTACAAAAAAAATATTTATTTTTGTCCAATGAGGAATACAGAAGCAGTCAAGACATCTGAAAAGTAGTCCAACTGAGCGGAAGGCAACAGCCACTGACAGATCCAAGAAGGGATCAGGAACATTCCACAACACAGGACTACAAGAAGGGCCAATGGCCAAACCTGAAGCAGATGAGACGAAGTGAGGAATTATCAAGTGAGTGGAATGAATGGATCAGCAGCATAATCATAGTGAGATTTTACCTGACTGTAGGATCGTTTTTTTTTTCTTCTTAGACCCCTTTCACACCGCGAGTCTGTGGTAAAGCGCTGCTCGTTTTAGCTGCACTTTAACGCTCTTTAAGCAGCGCTTTTTGGCCACTAGGGGGGCCTTTTAACCCCAAAAAAAGGGGTTAAAAACTCCTGTGTTGGGGTGCTTCGGAAGCTCTTCTCATTAATTGCAATGGGCAGGGGCGTTTTGAAAGCGCTGTATACAGTGCTCCCAAACCACCCCCGAAGATGCTGCTTGCAGGACGTTTTCTAATGTCCCACAAGTGCACCGCCTGGGTGTGAAAGCACCCATTGCAATGAATGAGGGGCACTTTACAGGTGCTATTTCTAGCTCTAAAACACCTGAAAACTGCCTCAGTGTGAAAGGGGTCTTACACATTTCATTCCTGCCCTTCTCTTGTACATGTCAACTCAGCCTCTCTCTATATTAACTCCTTTAACTACCTCAACCTGCACATTGACCCCTCATCACCATCATCCCATTGTATGTGACTTGTTTAACTCCTCTTCCCTCTATGTAGGACATTTATATCAAGGCCCACAGACTAAGAATCAATAGGAAAAGGGCGGGGGGACAACAACATTAGGAGAGTAATTTTTAACACCCTACAAGCCCCCAAAGTGAAAGGGGGTGACATTTTCTTGCCAGTTAATGAAGTGTCCAATAACCCACAGGATGCAGGACTCCTTTGGTGAGGGTATAAGCTGAAGTGTCTTGCCCTTCGGAAGAGTACATAAAACTGACTCTTCAGGAAAGGTCACCTAAGCATTTCACATTTTGGATACCAAGAAACAACACTAGGGTGGACATAAGAGTCATTCCTTTTAGAAATAGCAGGTGCCACAGAGAGAGACTGAGGGGACAGGTTCTGATTAGGTAGCATTATGAACTTATCTAAATCTAACCTGTAGGACAGGGGGCACCTTTAAAGAGGGGGAATCCTAAGGAATACCCAGTACCAAGTGGAGATCAAATTTAGGGAGGAAATAAAATTCCCCTGTATGGAGGAGTGTAAATCTGTGCAAAGAATAACTCCAGAAGCCAAGTCAGAGCAAGGGGCAGGGCCGATCCTACCCGGGGTGCAGAGGGTGCAGTGCACCCAGGCGCCACAGAGCTGGGGGCGCTGAAGTGCCAGAGTGCTTCCCTCAAATCCCTCTCCGCTCTCCTTGTTCTTGTAGCGCGGCGCCGGCGGCTCTGTGTGTAATGTACGGCTGTCAGTGCCCCCCCCCCCTTCCTCCTCCTGTTAGAAGAATCCGGAAACGGAGCGGCTGGCTGTGGGGGCGGTCTATGATGCCGGACATTCTGCTCCTCTCTGTGTCATACAAGGAATCCTGTCTGCGGCGATCTGTGATCCACCCGGGCGGCGCGGCTGCACGCTGTCCCCTCCTCTGCAGCTGCCGCCCGGGTGGATCACAGATCGCCGTGAACAGGAGTCCTCTTATGGCACAGAGAGGAGCATGTGTTTTTATGTATTGTAATGGAGAGGAGGGGTTTGTCCTGGGGGGGGGTCTATAGTAATGTAGGGGGCGTTTTTTCCCTGGGGGGAGTTTGTCCCTGGGGTCTGCACTAATGAGGGGGGGTTGTCCCAGGGGGTCTGTACTAATGGGGGGAATTTGTACTAATGGAGGGGTTTGTCCTGGGGGTCTGTACTAATGGGGGGTTTGTCCTGGGGGTCTGTACTAATGAGGGGGTTATCCTGGGTGGGTCTGCACTAATGGGGGGTTTGTCCTGGGTGGGTCTGCACTAATGGGGTGGTTGGTCCTGAGGGGGGGGGGTCTGTACTAATGGGGGGAGTCTGTACTAATGGGGGGCTTGTCCTGGGGATATGCACTAATGGGGGGGTTTATCCTGGGTGGTCAATACTAATGGGGGGTTTATCCTGGGGGGGTCTGTACTAATGGGGGGGTTTGTTCTGGGGGGTCTGCATTAATGGGGTGGTTTGTCCTGGGGGGTCTGTACTAATGGGGAGGCTTGTCCTGGGCGTATGCACTAATGGGGGGGTTTATCCTGGGGGGGTCGGTACTAATTGGGGGGGTTTGTTCTGGGGGGGTCTGCACTAATGGGGGGGTTTGTTCTGGGGTCTGTTCTAATGGGGGGTTTGTCCTGGTTGGGTCTGCACTAATGGAGGGGGGTTGTCGGGGGGGGTCTGCACTAATGGGGGGAATTTGTACTAATGGAGGCGTTTGTCCTGGGGGTCTGTACTAATGGGGGTTTGTACTAATGGGGGGGTTTGTCCTGGGGGTCTGTACTAATGGGGGTTTGTCCTGGGGGTCTGTACTAATGGGGGGGTTGTCCTGGGTGGGTCTGCACTAATGGGGGGGGTTGTCCTGGGGGTCTGTACTAATGGGGGGTTTGTCCTGGGTGGGTCTGCACTAATGGGGTGGTTGGTCCTGAGGGGGGTCTGTACTAATGGGGGGAGTCTGTACTAATGGGGGGCTTGTCCTGGGGATATGCACTAATGGGGGGGGTTTATCCTGGGTGGTCAATACTAATGGGGGGTTTATCCTGGGGGGTCTGTACTAATGGGGGGGTTTGTTCTGGGGGGTCTGCATTAATGGGGTGGTTTGTCCTGGGGGGGTCTGTACTAATGGGGGGCTTGTCCTGGGCGTATGCACTAATGGGGGGGTTTATCCTGGGGGGTCGGTACTAATTGGGGGGTTTGTTCTGGGGGGTCTGCACTAATGGGGGGGTTTGTTCTGGGGTCTGTTCTAATGGGGGGGGTTGTCCTGGTTGGGTTTGTACTAATGGAGGGGGGTTGTCGGGGGGGTCTGCACTACTGGGGGGGTGTTTGTCCTGAGGGAGGTCTGTACTAATGGAGGGGGGGTTGTCCTGGGGGGAGTCTGTACTAATGGGGGGGTTTGTCCTGGGGATCTGTACTAATGGAGGAGGGTCTGTACTAATGGAGGGGGTCTGTACTAATGGGGGTTGTTTTGTCCTGGGGGTCTGTACTAATTGAAGGGGGTGGTTTGTCCTGGGGGGTCTGTACTAATGGGGGGGTGGTTTGTCCTGGGGGGTCTGTACTGAGGGAGGGGGTTTAGACTTAGTTAGGAGTCTGCACTGACGGAGGGGGTCTATACTGAGGGGCAACTATAGGTGGAGGAAGGGGGGTGACACCATGTTTTACCTCAACGGGTGACAACAAGCCTAGTGATGCCACTGCAGCTGCCGGCTATTTATTCCTCCTTCCACACCCTCTCCTCCTTCTCTTTACGCGCAATGGGAAATGCACCCAGGACTCTAGAGGGAGAGGACAGTGTTGAGAGAACACCATCAGAGAGAGACACCCGCAGCCCACACAGCCTAGTGCCATCCCTGGAGGAGAAAGGAATGGAGTCATTGCCAGAATACAGATCTGGGCTCTACCCAGCGGAGTATCCATGGGCAATTCAGAGTGAGCTGACTCCTGATCAGAGGAACTGTTGTTGCTGTATCGCTGGGTCAGGTGAGAGCCGATCGGCCATTATCTACTTATGCCAATAGGAACTGCAGTCTCTGACCATCTCCTGTATTATACCTGCAGTCTCTGACCATCTCCTGTATTATATCTCCAGTCACTGACTGTCTCCTGTATTATTTCTCCAGTCACTGACTGTCTCCTGTAATATGTCTACACTCTCTGACCATCTCCTGTACTATAATTGCAGTCTCTGACCATCTCCTGTACTATGTTTTGGGACACTTTCTAACAGTATCAGAGAGGTTCCCCTCTAGGTCTCATTAGTGTACGCTCTTCCAGTATTTTCTTTATTGTTAAAAGATCATGGGAGGATCCCAGGGCAACAAATACTTCTTAGAGGAGCATCTCTGTGTTTGAGTCATTGCCATAGAAACATTTGTAAAGGGGAGGAGTTGGTAAGATGACCACGCCCCCTTTGTGGGGCGCCAGAATAATTTCTGCACCCAGGCGCCTGTGACCCTAGGATCGGCCCTGGCAAGGGGTCCAAAGAAGCAACAAGGACCTAGACAGACACTTCAAGTTGTAGTAGCTCAACAAAAAGTGGCGTTTGATAGATGAAGGAAGGGGTTAGCCTAATGACTATGAGGGGTGTCCTAAGCACCCAAATGTCAAGGAGAAAAGCTAGAGAAAGATGTACAAATAGGCCCCCTCTTTTAAAAGGCTTTTAAGAGGGCTTAGCTGACCTCTGCCTAAGAACCCTAAGGGCTGAGTAGGATTTTGTTTCTTGGGCCTACAGAATCCAGAAATTATTAAGGGAGAAAAGGGCAAACTTCCTCGGACCACGTGGCTAACCTCTGGCACTGAGGAAGGAGCACAGTTTGGAAACCTGTGACATAGCAAATCAAGGTGTCAAGAGCATGTCTGAAAAGAAAACATCCCCTGAAGGCCAACCTGCTTGGATGCCCTTAAAGTCAGGTCCACGTTAGCTGCAGTAGCAGCTTGTAGAAGGGGGTCCTGTGTGGTCCTGTTCTCCGTTTCAGGGGCAAATCAGGTCAGAATTTTTGCCTGAATTCAGACCTGAAACTGAGCCAATAACGCACAGGACCCTTTTCCTGTGTGGACCGGGGCTGTGTAAATCGGCTCTATTGAAAGCCAGTTAGTCTCCGGTTATGCAAATTGTTTCACAGAAGTGTGAACCCAGCCTTACAAAGCTCGGTCATGTTTTCCTACAAAGACAAAACAGCTGCTCCGTCAAGCGCCCTCTACCGCTCGAAGAAGCAGCACTGTCTTTTTCTCAAGGCTATGTATGCAAAGTTCACTCTCTCTCTCATCGTCTTGGAGGATTGTAGTGGCTGCACCGAAGGAGGTAGAGAGCACACTGCACATGTGTGTCCACTGCACATGTGTGTCCAGACGGTTACAACTCAGGCTAGACCTGCACGTTAAGTCCAGTAGGATAACTAAAGTTAATGCTGAGCAAACACCTGACCAGTGAGTGGCTATACAGTGACAAGCTTAAGAAATTGCAAAGCAAGAAATTTTGATTAAAGCCACCAAGGAAAGGTTAGCAAAAAAAAGAAAAAAGAATCAGAAAAGGTGTCCGTACTCCTAGGACATTGGCAAACAAACAAAAACTGAGGCATACTGGGTAGAGGAGGGGTTTGTAGAGTGGCTGGCTTAAGTTTTTTTTGTCAGTGTCCTAACCATCAAAAGGTAGCAGTATAACCACAAATGTTTCCGAATATCTGTGGCCCGCAATAGATGATAAAAAAAGCTTATGAAACACTATACAGTATGTGTGTCTATGCAGCTAGCATAAAGCAGTTGCATGCTTTAGCTAGAAAATCTTGTATTACAAATCAGTTCTTAGCTCATAGTAAAATTGTAAAAATGCTGTACCTTCATAGGGCTGAAGAGCTTCCTGGAGCTGAACACACAATAACTTCCTCTTCCTAAGCTCCTGGTATATGCTACGACAGGTCTGGCGTAGCCGCTTCTCTCGATCTTTTGCATTTCTTAGCTCCTTCTCTTTCTGGACCCTGGAATCTTCAGATGCTTGCAGTTTCTTTTTTAACGTTTCAATATCTGGAATGAAATATGGGTGATCCTAGAACGACAGACACAAAGTACTTAAAGCGGATGGTTCACTAGAAAAAAATATTAAAAGCCAGCAGCAACAAATACTGCAGCTGCTGACTTTTAATATTAGGACACTTACCTGTCCTGGAGTCCAGCGGCGTCCGCAGCAGAGGATGAGCGATCGCTCGTCACCCTGCTGCTCCCCCCTCCATCCACGGTGAGGGAACCAGGAAGTGAAGCGCTGCGGCTTCACTGCCCGGTTCCCTACGGCGCATGCGCGAGTCGCGCTGCGCCCGGCGATTGGCTCCCGCTGTGTGCTGGGAGCTGAGAGTTCCCAGCACACAACGGGGGGGCGACGGGATGTCGCCAAAAAACCCGTCTTTTGCCCGAGACTGCGGGCCGGAAGTGGTTGCAGATACCTGTCTTTAGACAGGTATCTGCACCCCCCTCCCCCCTGAAAGGTGTCAATTGTGACACCGGAGGGGGGGAGGGTTCCGATCAGCGGATCTTCACTTTAGGGTGGAGATCCGCTTAAAATAACAAAACCAAGATTCCCCGACATCCCCCCCTCTATAACTTACCCCTCTTCCCCCCCCCCTTGTGTTTTCTCTCTCTTGACTTTCTCTACCCTGTTTACTGTTTATTGTTAAAGTTGAGGCTTGCTCTGGGCATACTCCCTTGCCCGTGGCCCCTTGGTGGGTTCCCTGACCGGGATCTCCCCCCGATGGGTCTGACTGCTTATGTTTCCATTGCCCTCAGGGGTTTCTTTTAAATATTTTATGTTTTCGGACAGGACAGCCTGGCCTTTGCATTACAGTCCTCTAACAGATTACTACACTGGAATTCAGGCTTCGTCAGTTCTGCTGGACTGAATGTCCTCCAGAAAGAATAGTAATGTAGCAAAAACTTTTTTGTGCGTTTTTTTTTGGTTTTGTTTTTTAACAGAAGATTACCATTACTCAGCTAACTTAATGTGTATTTTGCAGTTCTGCAACTGGTTTCCAAGCTCAGAATGGTAAAAAACAAACAAAAAAACAGCCAATTTCTCATTTAAGCTAGAACTCCCATAATATCCAGCATGCATACACACCTTTTAAAATAATCTAAAATGGAAGAGGAGAAAGTGGGTGGCAGTGGCGCATTGATGCAGGAGGTAGTATTTCCCATAGCTCTCAATTGCAGAAGCATTAGACCTGGCTGGCAGCGTGGATGCTGCAGTGCATTCTAGACATGGGCAGACTGGAATATTTCGTTTAGTTTTTTCGTTTTCGTCCAGAAAATACATTTATTTAGTTACTCCCGAAAATCGTTTTGATTTATTTCGTTTTCGTCAGGAAAGTTTTCGTCCGAAAAAGAAGATTTTCGATGACTTTGTGAAATTGAAAGACGGAAATTCGACAAAGCATCGAAAATCGTCGTTCTGAATACAGGGAATATACCTATTGACTGTATTCAGAACGACGATTTTCAACGACTTTGTGAAATTGAATGACGGAAATTCGACAAAGCATTGAAAATCGTCGGATCTGAACGAAAACGAAAATAAAGCATTTTTTATGTCGGATCTTTCGGTTTTCGTTTCTTGCGCTTTCGTTTTCGTTCGTTAAAACTATAACGAAAATACCAGATTTTCGGACGAAAATGCATTCTAACGAAAACGAATGCACATGTCTAGTGCATTCCAGTCATTCTAGGGACCCAGCACAATGCGTTGTCAATAGGCTTAACAATGGGATTTGCACCATAATTGGCTGCCCTATGGACAAGGAGAAAGATGCCAGAAGTGGGAAAAGCTTCCATGAAGATTGCTCCAGTATATATGGAAAGGCAAGGGAGGAGCTCTTGTCATTGGAACAGAGCAAACTTGCATATGTTTGTCATAAGCAAGTATTCCAGTGCCGCCATCACTCCCCAAGAACAGTTAACCTCCAAGCAAACAGCTAAAATACAAAGCTGAGATATTGTACATGTAATTAAATTTTCTCGCTTGCCATAAAAAAACTTCACTAGTTTCTACTCTCCCATAGCAAGTGTTATATGCTTGATTAATCTAGGGGAGGGTTAATGCTCCCATGCAACTTGTCCTATGAAGTTTCTTCTCTTCAACAATTGTGCAGCTGCGCCCTCTCTGTTGCCAATATGTAAAATGCAGACCTGAAGTGGAGGCGAGTGTCAGCTATTAGGGGGCGAAGACAAAGTAATTATTCCTCACTGGGACTAAATGACCATTTTGCCCTTACTATTTGGAAGAGGGTGTGGTGGTGTTACAAATTAGGGAAGTTTAAAGAGGTTATAAAATTAAAAGGTTTTTATCTTAATGCATTTAGATAAAAAAGCCTTCTGTGTGCAGCAGCCCTCCTCAGCCTCCCTAATACTTACCTGAGCCCCATCTCTGTCCAGCAATGTCCACGAGTGTCTCGGCCATCCAAGACTCTCCCTCCTGATGGCTGAGACACACCATTGACTCCCGCTGCTGTCAAATTTGGCTAGTCAATCAGGAGAGAGAGGGGTGGCTCCGTGTCTGAATGGGGACAGGGAGCTAGGAATCGGTTTGGGTGCCCCCATAGCAACCTGCTTGCTGTGGGGGCACTCAACAGGAGGGAGGGGCCAGGAGCACAGAAGAGGCACCTAAGAAGAGCAGGATTCAGGCTGCCCTGTGCAAATCCACAGAAGAGGCAAGTATAACATTTTTCTTATATATAAAAAATAACAAACAATACATTACAATCACTTTACTTGCTGACTGGATATAATCTGCACATGTATGATATAGTAACAGGTTTATTCAGTTGCAGAATGGGTGGGTTTAGAGTTCTGTATATGCAAGATTTCATTGTATTTGTTTATTCTACTGGCTGAACTCATCTGACTTGTGTCTGTTTTCAGCCCGACTTTCTGCCTTCCTTGTTTCCTTCCCTATTTGAAGCCTTTTAAATACTCGATTTAGTACACTTTGGGATATAGGAGAACAGGCGACTTCCATGGCTCAGTGTCAAAGTAGCCAACAGCTAGGTCCAATCACTGTCACTAGGGGTCAAGGCAGAAGGTCTTCAGCTCAGTTTAAGTTCCAACATCTACTGACAGTAAGCTTATACAAGGCTCACTTTATAAGCCTAAGCCCGCAGGTATCTTTAGCTTAAATTTCTATAATTAATCTTAGAATGTACCAGAAGGTTTACCATTCTGACTACCTATTTTCACAAACCATGAACTGAATAAAAAAAAAGGCGCGAGCCTGAAAATTTAACAACTAACCTGCAACTGTACCTGACAGTTACTTGTAGTATCTGTATTTGTGCTGAAAGTCATAATCTCTTCTGGCTCTTCAATAGGAATTTCAGAAAATCTCAGAAGATCTTTGCTGGGGGTTTCGATCACATGCATTACGTGGCTTTCAAGCACTTCTGTCTTCTGGAGAAATATTTTCACCTAAAAATACCATTCAGATACTTTAAGAAGTGCAAACAAAGATTAATGTATACAACAAATTTTTCTTTTTACTTTTTTAATAAGCTGTTTGAAAAATATTTTGTAAGAAAGAAGAGAAGAGATTATTTTACCCTGATCATTAAACCATTCTGGATCCCAGTGGCTCAAACAGGCAACTTAACAGCCATACAGTCTGGAGCAGACTACTTGTAACATGCTCACACTCAGCCATTCATTGACTTTTAGCACCTCTACTGTTTCTTATAGTTTTTTTTTCACCTTTAAGTTCTTTTGCATGTTGAAAAAAAAAAAATCAACACAAAACAAAAACTTTTCAAACACTACACTGGAAAGCAGGCATCTTTTGGTACCTACAAACTGCCTCTGATCTTCTTATATAGGAGCTCAATAACCTAAGGTCCCTTTCACACTTGTACGACTTCTAAGTCGCGCGATTTTACCGCGATGCAGCCGCGATTTCAATGAATGCCTGTGTAAGTGGCATCAAAATCGGACCAAAGTAGTGCAGGGACTACTTTGAAGTCAGCACTACTTAAAGTCGTGCCAGTATGAATGGTGTTCATTGAAAATCATGGAGAAGGACTTGTCATACGATTTTGCAGTACAAAATCGTGAGACAAGTCGTATAAATGTGAAAGGGGCCTAAGATGCTAAATAATGATTCCATGGTCAATGGTTCTGCCCCTAACCACCTTTAGTGCCTTGCCAAAAGCCCATAAATATGAAAGATGGCCCCACTAACCAATAGCAAGGTATAGAAGACAGTGACAATGGTGGCTGTATGCCTTTACAAAGTACTAAGAGGGTGCTATTCAATGTGATCATTTACAATTGTATTTCCCACAGGACTATGTAAATACGTATGACACATCATTCTTCATAAAATACACATTAGCACTTAACTGCTTTGGTATGAAGAAAATAAGAAGCTTTTTTTCTTTTTTTCACCCCCACTCAGTACTGTCATTACTCCATCTGGTCAAGTTACTAAGCAGGCAGGCTCTCAAACAATAGTTGATTTTCACAAAACACTATAAGCTTACCTAAAAAAAAAAAAATATTCCTTTCATGTTTTGTGTGCCGCCCGTCTGCTCCCCCTTATTCCACAACTTCCTGGACTCCCTGAATGCTTTGCAGCTTCTCCTCTGCTGTTTACTTTCAAATGTCTGAGGACTACATATGCCATGGTACCTTACTGCTTGCCAGCAGTGATTACTGTACTGACTCCTGTATTGTACTGTTCCCTCACCAAACCAATAAAGCGCCGTGCCCAGGCTCTATATCACAATTCTAAATATAACCCTATCCTGTCCAACTGAAGAAAGGCAAGTTGATGTGGCTTGGGACCAGTGCAGTGTTTCCTACGTGCTATATAAAATCATGGCGTAGGAACATCATGGCCAAGCTGGAGAGAGAAATACATCATTCATGCTTACACGGGTAAATTCCAATTTAAAAGAGCATCTGTATGTACATGATTACAGCCATGCACTTCTTTGGCTGGCTGTATGAACCACCTGCTAGAGTTTAGTAAACAATGGGGGGTATTTACTAAAGGCAAATCCACTTTGCACTACAAATGCAAAGTGCACTTGAAATTGCACTTGGAAGTGCATTCTCTGGAGATCTGAGGGGTAGATCTTAAACGAGGGGAAGCTCTGCTGATTTTATCATCCAAACATGTGCAAGCTGTTTTTTATTTTCCTTGCATGTCCCCCTCAGATCTACAGCAACAGCACTTCCAAGTGCACTTTCAGTGCAATATCAAGTGCACTTTGAACTGGTAGTGCAAAGTGGATTTGCCATAGTAAATAACCCCCATTGTGTCAACACTGGGAAAGTTTTCTTAAAAAAAAAAGCTAAGCTATTCACCCTTTTGAAGCATTAAAGTACAAAAAAAAACTATCAGCTAAATAGGCAAAGCTGAGCAGTACAATATCTACCTGTGAGTCCTCTGTAAATTGAAAAATGCTGGGTATGACGTCATCTCGCAATCTCTTTGTCTGCCCAGTAGTGTCAAAGCAGCTTTGTTGGAAGTGCAGGCTGCAAAGCCTCTGGTACCTGGATGGCATCCATAACTCTCCTGTACTTGTGGCTCTTTTCATAGCGCGACACCATTTATCTAGTAGGGCAGGATTTGATCTAGGAAATCTGCAATAACAATGTTTAGTTTATATTGTATTTATTTTAGTGTTAGCAAGCAAAACAACCATAAGAGGATCTTCAGTCATCTAAAAAAAAAAAAAAAAAGTCAAGTCAGCAGCTACAAATACTGGACTAGGCTATTCCAGAGGAAGTGGGATTGGATACATGTCAGAAATAAGTACTCCTTTTAATGGCATCTATATAAAAATACACCCTGAGAATGATGACTGTGCCTACCTGAAAACTGAATACTTTCCTGGATAAGCTCTCAAAGTTTGGGTGCTGCAGCAACAACCAGCTGGATACTGGTTCAAGTCACAAAGTGGGTATTTGTCATCAAACCATGGATTGAAACAAAGTAGCATCCAAACGGGTAGTTTATTGCATGATCACAACATAAGAAGCGTGTGTAACGGGATGACCTGTGACGTCCAGAGACTTTTGAGGGATGGGGGATACCCCTGTGCCAGTCGCCATGGTAGTGGAGTGCCAGGGAGCCGGGGCAGTTGGCCCCTCTCTCCAGCAACAAGTTGAGGTGGAAAAGCTTTTACTCTCAGCTGAATCACTGGCAAAAGGGCAGGATGCTACTGGCCGCTGCACACAACTGCAGCTTGAGCCGATATCGGGGGATGGGACTGTGGTCTCCCCTCACCGCAACCCAGCAGAACAGCTGGCAACAGAGCAGAGTGTCACAGGCCTCTGCTCCCAACTATCAGAAGAGGGGGTCCCTGTGGTAGTGGATGGGACTGTGGTCTCCACTCACAGCAACCCAGCGGAAGAGCTGGCAACAAAGCAGAGTGCCACAAGCCTCTGCTCTCAACTAGCAGGAGAGGGAGTTCCTGTGATAGTGGATGGAACTGTGGTCTCCACTCACAGCCACCCAGCGGAAGAGCTGGCAACAGAGCAGAGTGCCACGGGCCTCTGCTCTCCACTAGCGGAAGAAGGAGTTCCTGGGGTAGTGGATGGGACCTCAGTCTCCACTGACACAACCCCAGAAAAGGGTGCGGCACTGAGACAGGAGGATGTCGGCTTTGCTTTGCAAGCACCAGGGGATTTTCACCTACCACCAGTGGATGGGACTTCAGTCTCCACTGGTATACCCCAGGGATGGGGGGCAGTTGGCCCAGATCCCCAACAGCATGATGGACTGAGCCCAGCCACCCTGTCTTCTCTCCAGCGGCTGAAAGGACTCCAGGGAGAAGGGCCAGTCCAGGTCTCCCCCCAGCGGCAGACATGTTCTCTGAGAGAGGCAGAGGATGGTGGGGTGAGTAATGCTCAGTTTGGAGCAATTTATTTGGGGTACAGTATGGATACCAGCATTGGAGGACTGGAACTACTGACTAACTTCGGAGTCAAACCGTTTGGGGTTCCCTCCTGTGTCAGTCTCCCACCGAAAAAAGGAGAGATGTAACGGGATTACTTGTGACGCCCAGAGACTTTTGAGGGATGGGGTATACTCCTGTGCCAGCAGCACTAAGGACTCTTGGGTCTAAGATCACCCTGTGCCCCTTTTGGGCATAGGGTGGCTGATAAATAATAATTCATGTATTGCAGGATATCTTGAGATATTACAAGTTGTTGGTTAATGTTGACCCACACCAGGTCAATCGACTCCTAAGATATTCCATTGTCCATTGTGTAAGGCTGTAGAGGTGTTAATTTAGGTCTGCTCCTAAGACCTTTCATTGTGTATAGATGTGTTGTGACTCTAAAGGTCAGACGTCTCTCTTCAGGTGTATTGAATTAGCATGTCAATTATGTTTAGTAAAGGAATGTGACTTGTCAATCTGTAGTAATTACCTCCTCTAATTGCGGAGACGGGACGTCTGGGGGATCACTAATGATTAGCTCAACTGGATGTCATTATCTAAAAGAATGTGATTGAAGCCTCCCATGGTTTGATGTTGGGGGTGGAGAGTTTGATTGTTCCTGTGATTACTGAAACATGCCTTGTACTGTATATAAGAGAGCTAACCATTAAAGAGTTTGTGCATTCATTCATTTAAAACCAGTAACCACAGCTGTGTGTGTCTCGGTGATTCTGCGGAATGGTTGGATCGTGTCTACAGGGATTGTCAGAGTGTCGGCTAAGCTGTCTTGTCTTGGGTTGATGGAAGATCGTAAACGGTGGTGACCGTTACAGCGTGTAACGCTTCAGAGTCACGCAGGACCCCTTCGTCAGGCGGAGATTAACAGGAAAGGTTTCAATCGGAACTCCAGGACAGGGCCGGTACAAGGCAGGGGCAGGAGGAGAAAGTGCCCAGGGCGCTACCATTTCGTACAGGAGGGGGGCGCAGTTCTGACACACAAGCATCCGCGGCCGCCAGACCAGTTGTGTGCGTCATAGACAGCACGGGCAGCGGCAGTAGTACTGTACAAATTTTGTGCCAACTGGCTGCCGAGTGCGCTCCTGGCTCCCTTTCCTGTGTGTTTACTCCCCCCCCCCATGAAGGATTCAGTTGGTGCATTCCAGCGGCGTAAGCCGCGTGACGTCACGGCCGGAGGCGAGGTGAGAGAGGGAGGACTCATCTCAGAGTACTGAGCAAGAGGCCTTTGTCGGCGCTTGCAAGGACAAGTCGCTCATTAACCTCCCTGGCGGTATGATTCTGTCTGGAATTACGTACCAAAAGTGGTACAATTATTTTGCATGGAAATTCTGCGTTTTATACTGTAGGCCTGCAATTCTTAGGAATAACTCACTTAAATTTGTCCAAACAAGAGTCTAGTAGACATCTCTGGTATGATAAAGTTTGAAACACAAAATCATAAAATTATAATAAATAACTATAAATAATTATAACAAATAATAATGTAATTACGGTACAATAAAAATTATTCACTAATGTAATCAAATCAAAATCACTGAAATTTGCTCAGTTGCAGAATTGTCACTGGCATTACTTTTATTTTTTTATGACAAATTTCCCCTCAAATCGCTATCGCTCAATTCTGCAAGTGATTATAATTTAATATCGCTGTTTTCCAGCTGCTCTAAAATCACTTTTGACATAAAGGGACACTTTTGGTTGCTATGGACAATCTACAGTTTGCAGGCACAAAAAAAATGTTTTTATTATGTAAAAGTAAATGTAGGGCACTGGGCAGACCACTAGGGACAAGGGGTGTGTGTACACTTTTTACATACAGTACTGTAATCTATAAGATTACAGTATTCTGTATGTAATGTGTTTGTTTACTTTTTTGAATTTGCCGCCGGTCTCCGCCCCCGTGCGCCGTTACGTCGCAGGGAACAGAGATCGGCGGCGCGCGGGCACTGTGTGAGTGGAATGGAGGACGCCACTCGCTCGCACAGCGTGGATGGATCGCTGGATCCAGGGACAAGGTAAGTACAGTACCCTGCCTGGATACAAGGTAAGCCAGCGCGTGCTGCAGGCTCTGCATATTCACCCCGAGCGTGACTCGGGGTTACCGATTTTTGCATTAAAAATCCACCCCGAGTCACGCTCGGGGATACCGCTAAGGGGGTTAAGCGCCAATGCCATTCAGAGAACACCTTGTATTTTATTTTATTTTCAATGCAGGTGTTCCCTGATTAAACAATATGGAGGGGAAGTCACAATCTCCACGTTTTCCAATCAAAAAATTCCTTGTATGTAAATAGTGGGTATGCCGAATGAGTGACACCCTGTGCTCAGTGTGCAGGAAAAAACCTGCTGGACCAGAAGATCACACCTGTCACGCAACAGTATGTAGTGCAGACTACTACACTGAGTTTCAGGAACCCCAGCAGCCATCCAGATATCGCATAGGGATACCTACACTGAGCCAAGCTGGACCAATGAAGTTTACAAAAAAGATCATTCCTGTAGCTCAGGTTTGAAACTATCCATTCCATGCTTCAGTCCTCAGGCTGGGTTCACACTATACTACACGACAGTAGTACGACTTTCATCCTATTTTGCTCTGCGACATCGGTCCTACAACCATCCGACTTTCATGAACAGGATACTAATTTGATATGACTTTGTGATAGTCTCAGGCGGCGTACACACGTACGAGAACCTCGACGGGCGGAACACATCGGCGACAATCCCGTCGGGAAAGGCGACCAGCTATTAATCCTGACGGACCACCGAGAAAATAGAGAACCTGCTCTCTGTTTTCTCTCGGCGGCTTTCTCGACGGAATGCTCGCCGAGTGTACACACGGCCGAGGTTCTCGGCAGAATGAGGATCCCAGCGAGCTTCTCGCTGGTTTTTGCCGAGAACCTCGGCCGTGTGTACGGGGCCTCACTTGTTCTTTGACCAATCAAAACAATCCCAGAGTGAGATAAATTCCTTTTACTGCTGCTGTAATCACATATCGGATGTCAAAAGTCGGATGGTAAGGACAAGGATCCTACTTTGATCCGACTTCAAGCTGGGTTCACACTGGTCCGACAAACGCTCCAACATTGGGAGCTCATGTCGCATGACGTGTGAAAATCAATGTTTCCCTATGAGGGCCGTCTTAACTGGTCCGACTTTAAAAATGCTCCCTGTACTACTTTGGTCTGACTTTGATCCGACTTCAGCCCATTGAATATAATTGAAGTCGGACCAAAGTAGGATCCTTGTCCTTACCATCCGACATGTGATTACAGCAGCAGTAAAAGAAATTTATCTCACTCTGGGATTGTTTTGATTGGTCAAATAACAAGTCGGATCAAAGAAGTATCCGGTTCATGAAAGTCAGATGGATGTAGGACCAATGTAGGACTGATGTCACAGAGCAAAGTAGGATGAAAGTCGTACTACTGTCGTGTAGTATAGTGTGAACCCAGCCTCCATGATATTCAATGGGCTGAAGTAGGATCAAAGTCGGACCAAAGTAGTACAGGGGCATTTTCAAAGTCGGACCGATATGTGTTGGACCAGTTAAGACAGCTCTCATAGGGAAACATTGATTTTCAAAAAGCACTACTCAGCTCTCAGGAAAAAACAATTAAGATATTAATACAGTGAAATAAAATACCTAAAATGTAAGCAGCTGTTTTAAACCAGAAAAACATGAATAAAACAGTAATATTAAAAACGTATCAAGTCCAAAATAGTGCTGTAACAGCTGAAATCAAACTATCGTTTGGAAGTCCTCTATATGTATTGCATACAGGAATTGATAGTGATGCAGACTAAGGGCGTGACACAGCCAACTACCGGAAGTGACGCATGCGCTCCAAAGACCAGGAAGTAGGAAAGACGCGATTATACTGGTAACACAGATGGCGTTCTTCTACAATACGGCTAAGCGCATGGAAATGATCATTTACATTGCTTGAAATCTTGTTTTTTGTGGTACACACATATGTATAAAACGGGTATTGTTGGGGTTTCAATAAATCTTTTAAAGGTACTGCTCTATGTTGAAATTCTCTATTCCTATATGTGATTTTGGACCGCATATGAAGCAAGGCTTAGTGGTGGAGAGTGCAATATGTGAAGGAGATGGTTAATATTTTACACTTATTGGATTCTTACCTTTGGTAAGTGCATCCCCAAAAGGGGATTGTCTCCCCACGTGGTGAACAATTTTGGGTGAAAGGAGCACTGTGCACTGATCGTATAATATATCACATCTATGCTAAACCTAATTTTAGTTTTCAAGAACAAGCCAAGGAAACTGCCTTTGCTACTTTCTGAGTTGTCTGGCTGTCAAATTATACATATATTTTTTTATTATTTATTATACTGTATATATATATATATATATATATATTATGCTAAATTATCTATTATACATTTACAACAATCCTCAGGAAAAAATATAGAAAAACTAACATAAAACTAACATTAAGCATAGAAGACTATAGGGTACCTGTGAAATGTAATTCCCTTTTCTCTTGCCTCAAGGGTATACCTTGATTTGCATCCGGAGGCAGCACAGGATACCGGCATCTTGATGTTGTCCTCTGAAATAAAATAAATTAAATATGAATGAGTGTCATGCCGCGTACACAGGATAATTTTTCGGCATGAAAAAAATGTTGTTTTTAAAAAATTTCATTTTAAATGATCGTGTGTGGGCTTCACATCATTTTTTCAGGTTCTGAAAAACGACAAAAAAAACAAATTAAAAATTTGAACATGCTGTATTTTTTTAATGTTGTTTTTCGGGTTGTAAAAAATGATCATGTGTGGACTAAAACGACGTAAAAAACCTGCGCATGTTTAGAAGAAAGTTATTAAACGGGAGCAATCATTCTGGTAAAACTACCGTTCATAATGGAGTAGGGCTGCAACTAACGATTATTTTCATAATCGATTAGTTGGCCGATTATTGTTTCGATTAATCGACTAATCGGATAATCTTAAAAAAAAAAAAAAGTGGTGTACAATTTAGTTAATATGTAAATAAAAATAAAAAGGCAATATTTTCTTAAATATCCATATGCAGTGGTAAATATAAATAACCAACTACAGTAATTGAAATGCCTTATATTACCTCCACTTTCTCTGGGTTCAGATGCTGATCTTCCCTGCACAGAGTCTTTAAAGTGATTTTTTTTTTTCAAACATACTTGTTATACTTACCTGCTCTGTGTAATGGTTTTGCACAGAGCAGCCCAGATCCTCCACTTCTGGGGTCCCTTACCAATGCTTCTGGCACCTCCTGTCTTTAGAGTGCCTCACTAGCAATCTGCAAAGTATAGTATAGAGTGCCCGCTATAGCAAGGTAAAAAAAACTTCTGCCTTTAGAACCACTCACTTCCTGCCCAGGACTACATGTCCCATGAGGCATTGCTCCTCACACTTTCATATTCACAAATTCTCAGGCACTTCGTGACATGTATGGATGGTGTACTGAGCTGTATGTGTGCTGCACTGTATTTTCTGATATGTAAACAAATAATGCATTCTGTATGCAGGCCAACTAATCAACTGGCCGATTAATCGATTATGAAAATAGTTGACAACTATTTTCATAATCGATTAGTTGTCGATTAATCGTTTCGGCGCCTATAATGGAGTAAGCACATTCATCACGCTGTAACAGACAAAAAAGCGCAAATCGTCTTTTACTAACAAGGAATCAGCTAAAGCAGCCCAAAGGCAATTGGAACTTCCCCTTTATAGTGCCGTCGTACGTGCTGTAGGTCACCGCGCTTTGCTAGAGCATTTTTTTTTAAATGATGGTGTGTGGGCAACGTCGTTTTAATGATGAAGTTGGAAAAAAAAAACGTTTTTTTCTACGTGCTGAAAAACTATGTGTTTTTTTCATGCTGAAAAATGATCCTGTGTACGTAGCATCAGAGTTTTTCCAGTTCAGAAATGCCTCACATTCCATGGTAGAAGGAGCAGATGGAAGATGCAGACTGTATCTTGCATGGCACCTCTCTATGTCTGCACATTATACCTGCTAGCACTTCAATTACATTGTTATTTCAAACATTTCATTCAAACCTAAAGTGGAACTAAACCCTCCTATCGCTTTCAGCCAAAGAAGCTGACATCTTAGCCTCTGATTGATCTTCAAGCCTGTGAAAGCAGAAAGAAAAGAGACCAGATGCAGATGTGCACAACGCTGGATCGATACAGGTCGAAGGCAAGCATTTGATAATGGGGGTGGGGGCTCACAGCAAGTGGTAAAACATGTGTTACCTTAATGCAGGGAATGCAAGGGTAAAAAATACACACACACACATATATATATATATATATATATCTTTTTTTAAATGCAATAATATTACAAGACAGTTGTTCTCAACATTTTTTTCACTTGTTTACCATTTGGCAGTCCACTTCCATAAACTGTAACACTCCCCCCCCCCCCCCCTAAATTAATCAGTTCTACACTGACACTGCCAGAAATGCTGTATATCCACCATTATCTGTGTACTGTGGGAGATAAGATATAGTGAATGCAGGGTCCAGGCATGAAAATGCAGTCACACAAGGATGCCAAGTCATGATAGAGCAGTCACGCTTCCCCCCTTACAAAACCACCCACTGTTGTCCCATGCTCTGCTCCTGCTCCAGACCAGGAAGTCAGCAGCAGGCTGTGGGTGTATATTATAGATGAGCTTGGGTATCCACATCTCTAGCTAAACTCAAAATTAGCACTCTATGTTTAATAACTTGTGTAAACAAAGTGGCAGACTGCAGGGAGATAATGACCCAGCCCACAACCTATTATTCCGCGTACACACGACCGTTTTTCAAGTTCTAAAAAAATGACTTTTTTTAACGTCATTAAAAATGATCGTGTGTGGGCTTCAGAGCATTTTTCGGGTTCTAAAAAACGGGCAAAAAAAAATTTGAACATGCTCTATTTTTTCACAACGTTTTTAACGTGGTCGTTTTTTGGGTTGTAAAAAATGGTCGTGCGTGGGCTTCAACGACGTGAAAAATCCGTGCATGCTCAGAAGCAAGTTATGAGACGGGAGCGTTCGTAATGGAGTAAGCACATTCGTCACGCTGTAACAGACAGAAAAGCGTGAATCGTCTTTTACTAATACGAAATATGCTAAAGCAGCCACGAGGGTGGCGTCATGCGAATGGAACTTCCCCTTTATAGTGCCGTCGTACGCCATCGCGCTTTGCTAGAGCATTTTTTTTTTCACGATCGTGTGTAGGCAAGACCGTTTTAACGGTCAGGTTGAAAAAAACGTCATTTTTTCTAGATCCTGAAAAACTTTGTTTTTTACAACCCAAAAAATGGTTGTAAAAAACAAGATCAGATTGGTTGGCAATGAGTTCTCCCAGGCTCATCTATAGGGCCTCATACCCACAGTGTGTTTGCCCTGCTCCTCTGAATGCCAGAACGGTCAGAAAATAATCTGCTTAGCCACTTCCATACCGCGCCTATTCTGGCACTTCTCTCCTTCATGTAAAAAAAATCATATTTTTTTTGCTAGAAAATTACTTAGAACCCCCAAACACACACAACTTTTTATCTTGCACAATAATTTTTCAAAACGGTTTCACGAATAAAAAAAAATAACAAAAGTTACCCCAATTTGTTTGTATAATGTGAAAGATGATGTTACGCCGAGTAAATAGATACCTAACTTGTCACGCTTTAAAATTGCGCACACTCATGGAATGGCGCCAAACTTCATTCCTTAAAAATCTCCATAGGCGCAGCTTTAAAATTTTTTACAGGTTACCAGTTTAGAGTTACAGAGGAGGCCTAGTGCTAGAATTGTTCACATATGTGGTTTGAATGGCGTTTACATATGTGGGCGGGACTTATGTGCATGTTCGCTTCTGAGCGCGAGCTACCGGGGACAGGGGCGTTTAAAAAAAAAAAAAAAAAAACATTGCTTCATTTATTTATTTTTACACTTTTTTTTGATCACTTTTATTCCTATTACAAGGAATATAAAAACATCCCTCGTAATAGAAATGGTTGGTGAAAGGTCCTCTTTATGGAGAGATGCAGGGTCAATAAGACCCCACATCTCTCCTCCAGGCCGGAAAGCAAGAGATCGGGAAAATAAATTCACTGATCTCCTGCTGACAGCCACGAACGCTGCTTTGTTTACTTCCAGGAACCCATGCGTGACGTCATAAAAATCGCACCCAGGCCTCCGACTGCCACAGAGATGACTGGGCTCTCCGGGTGCCATCAGGGGGCCCGGAGAAAGAATTGTCCTGCGCCGGATGACGATGATAGAAGGATATCTAAATGATGCCTGTAGCTGCAGAAGAAGAGCATAAACACTTTTCTTATGGCAGAACCATCAAGAGGGAGATCTGTCTCATGTTCCTGTTGCTACACAGAGCCGATAACACTAATGTGCATGGGGTGATTAGGGCGTGTCTGGGCACAACCGGAACACACTGTGCGCGCATCTATGTTTGTGATCAAATACCACTAACAGAAAGCTCTACTTGTGTAAAAACAATTTTTTAATTAGGAATGATTTGATTACAATATCGCACGCCTGTGCAGTTTCCAGCTAAAATAGCGCAGTGCTGAATAGCAAATAAGTATCTGGTCATGAATAGGGAGAATCTTCCGGAGGTGAAAGGAAAGAACTTGGCACTTTCACACTGGGATTGTTGAGCACAACTCCATCAAATAGAATGGGATGATATTCTAGAGAGTGTAATCAGAAGTATTGATCACTGATCACACAGACTGATCTACATGGGGGTCAGGCTCCAGGCATGGACTGGCCATAGGGACTACAGGGAGTTTCCCGGTGGGCCGATGGCTCAGTGGGCCGGTTTCAGTGACAGCCTGTCAAAGTAATGGCTGCGCAGCTCGCTCTCCACTTCATGCAGTGATGTGAGAAGAATGAGGAAAATACAGAGGAGAATAAGTGAAATAATAAAAGAGGTGAGTGAGGACTCCTTTTGTTATGCTACTTATGTTTTTTTGCACAATTGCGTATAGTTTGTATACTGTTTTTGTTCTTGTTTGCAAACATAAAGTGGGCCGGTCTGGATAAAGTCCAGGGCCAAATTTTGGTCTCAGTCCATCCCTGTCAGGCTCTGTATACACAGGACATGTGACCCTCCGTCCAGTCATGACCTCATAGAGTACTGGTACATATCTATCGCTCCAATATGAATGGTGTGCCGCTGAGATCTCACACCGTCCAATGTTCTGGAGTTCAGTAAAGAGTACAGCCTCTCACTCCCCTCTCCTAACACACACACACCCTCCCATACCAGAACACATGGCAAACAGTCACACATCATTTTCATAACAAACCTGCGATGAGAGGCTCGAGACACTTACCAACCAAAAGATGGCCACCGAACTACACGTACTGGGAGGGCAGCTTGCCCACACACTTCCGTCTTCACGGCTTCTTGCCAGCAGTAGAAATGGCGCCCGTGAGGTCACTCCGGTGTTCTGTCAAAATAGGCGTCCAGTGAACAGCAAAGGAGGCTCATTAAAAACGTATCGTTCTTAGTAATAATAGACGCATATGGGTGGCGGGTTCCCCTCGCTGAACGCACTTTCTACATTTTCCTCATACTTTCCAGCTCCAAGTGGGGTTGTTGGAGGGATTGGCGCCAAACGTCATGACGCCAGGTGTGGGCGGGGTGACATTGGATTGTTGGCGGGTATTCTGACTCTGTGTCCGGGTTGTATGCGCTGCTTCTAATCAGAGGGTGAGGGGAACACCGGGGCTTCTGTATACACAGCTTACCGAGCACCGCGTCCTGCCAGCACTGATAACGAGGTAAGAAGCCTGGAGAGCCCACAGGGGGCGACCATCCTTCATAGCTGTGCACCTGGATAGTTACTTCATAGTATAATGTCTATTAAATCACACAAGACTACAAATCCCAGCATGCTCTCTTCTCCCTGGAGTCACAGGTGCAGTGTTCAGGTCCCCATTGCTGCCTGCGTCCCTCTCAGCCCTCCCCATTGCTGCCTGCGCCCCTCTCGGTCCTCCCCATTGCTGCCTGCGACCCTCTCGGTCCTCCCCATTGCTGCCTGTGCCCCTCTCGGCCCTCCCTATTGCTGCCTGCGCCCCTCTCGGCCCTCCCCATTGCTGCCTGCGCCCCTCTCGGCCCTCCCCATTGCTGCCTGCGCCCCTCTCGGCCCTCCCCATTGCTGCCTGCGCCCCTCTCGGCCCTCCCCATTGCTGCCTGCGCCCCTCTCGGCCCTCCCCATTGCTGCCTGCGCCCCTCTCGGGGGGCCCCCCCTGATTGCTGCCTGCGCCCCTCTCGGGGGCCCCCCCCTGATTGCTGCCTGCGCCCCTCTCGGGGGGCCCCCCCTGATTGCTGCCTGCGCCCCTCTCGGGGGGCCCCCCCTGATTGCTGCCTGCGCCCCTCTCGGGGGGGCCCCCCTGATTGCTGCCTGCGCCCCTCTCAGCCCTCCCCATTGCTGCCTGCGCCCCTCTCGGCCCTCCCCATTGCTGCCTGCGCCCCTCTCGGCCCTCCCCATTGCTGCCTGCGCCCCTCTCGGCCCTCCCCATTGCTGCCTGCGCCCCTCTCGGCCTCTCCCCATTGCTGCCTGCGCCCCTCTCGGCCCTCTTCATTGCTGCCTGCGCCCCTCTCGGCCCTCTTCATTGCTGCCTGCGCCCCTCTCGGCCCTCTTCATTGCTGCCTGCGCCCCTCTCGGCCCTCTTCATTGCTGCCTGCGCCCCTCTCGGCCCTCTTCATTGCTGCCTGCGCCCCTCTCGGCCCTCTTCATTGCTGCCTGCGCCCCTCTCGGCCCTCTTCATTGCTGCCTGCGCCCCTCTCGGCCCTCCCCATTGCTGCCTGCGCCCCTCTCGGCCCTCCCCATTGCTGCCTGCGCCCCTCTCGGCCCTCCCCATTGCTGCCTGCGCCCCTCTCGGGGGGGCCCCCCTGATTGCTGCCTGCGCCCCTCTCGGGGGGGCCCTCCCCATTGCTGCCTGCGCCCCTCTCGGGGGGGCCCCCCCTGATTGCTGCCTGCGCCCCTCTCGGGGCCCCCCTGATTGCTGCCTGCGCCCCTCTCGGTCCTCCCTGATTGCTGCCTGCGCCCCTCTCGGTCCTCCCCATTGCTGCCTGCGCCCCTCTCGGTCCTCCCCATTGCTGCCTGCGCCCCTCTCGGCCCCCCCCGATTGCTGCCTGCGCCCCTCTCGGGGTGCCCCCCCCCCGATTGCTGCCTGCGCCCCTCTCGGGGTGCCCCCCCCCGATTGCTGCCTGCGCCCCTCTCGGGGGCCCCCACTGATTGCTGCCTGAGCCCCAATGTAGAAAGCACACAAGAGCAAAATGAAGCTCAGCAAGCGGCATAAGCTACTTTGGTGCATGTGTAGAGCAGTCTATTGAAATGAATATGAGAATACACCCATGAATGTGACTCCAACTGTCAGTGTAAACAGGACCTCAAAGGCTGACTGACATACACTGCAGCTGGGCCCCTTCTCTCCTATATACACCTCCTCTCATGGTCACCTGATAACCTCCCATGGCTTCTATGCCGATGACACACAAATGTATCTCTCTACTCCTCCCCTCACTCCTTCAGTCCCCTCTCACATTACTGACATATCGGCATGGATGTCGCACCACTTCCTAACCTTGCCATAGCTGAAAGACGGCTATAGCGCAGCTCTCTAATTCCCGGGAGGGTACCCTTGGACATCCTCCCGAAACCATGTCCCTTGGGTGCGCATCCGGTGCACTCTGCGATCCCTGTGTCCTTTGGACACAGCTGATCACAGATTGTGGTAAAGGGCCAATTACAGTGGCTATTTGCCACGCGATCAGCTGTGTCCAATCACAACTGATCAGTCTAAACAGAATTGCTGGTTATTGGCATTCCTCTCCTCATGCTATCACAGGATGAGGAGGGCCGGCAATCCTGACAGGAGACATGCACATAGATAATCGGTGCCCTAATTATCAGTGCAGCCCCATAAATGCTGCCCATCAGGGCCACACTTCAGTGAAGGAGAAAAATGTACTTATTTGCAAAGTTTTATTATAAACTTTTTTTTTTTCCTTAATTTTCCATCTTTTTTTAGTTTAGCAAAAAATAAAAAATTAAATATCACCAAATGAAGGCTGTCTTTAAAATAGTGGTAACAATGATGTCATAAGGGTGCAGTGTTGCATGATCACGCAACTGTCATTCAAAGTGTGACAGTGCTGAAAGCTGGAAATTTTGGTTTGGTGGGGGGGGTATAAGTGTCCAGTAAGCAAGTGGTAAACTAAATCTCCCCCACCCCCTGCTTGTGCCCTTTTGCAAGAGGTTAAACTAATGAAACCACCAAGCTACTCATTCACTCCCTTATCTCTCACCTTGACTATTGCAAATTACCTCCACACAGACTATCCCCCTTCAGTCTATCTTGAATGCTGCTGCCAGACTCCTCCTATCTTACCCCACCGCTCAGTGTCTGCCACCCAAACTCCTTTTTTAAGGCGCTTTTTACCCATCCTGCCAGCGCACTGTCCCAGTGTGAAAGAACTCGGAGGCCTGAGAGGCACTTTTCAGGTGCTAGTTTTAGCGCTAAAGTGCCTGAAAAGCACCCCGTGTTAACGGGGTCTTAGGCTGCATTCACACCTGAGAGTAGGCGGCAGCCGGCGTGTTGCCGCGACATGACATTGGCATATTGTCCCCGCGATTTGCGGCGACAAGTCGCTCCTTGTTTTTCGCTGCGAGGGGTGATTTTAACATTGTCGGCTATTGCCAAATGCCTGAAAAAAAGGGTCCGGGACTTGTTTCAAGCTTCAGGCGTTCGGCGTAGAGATGTGAACCATCTCCATAGCCGACAATGTTAATTCGCCCCTCCAGCGTATCTCAGGCTGCTACAGCGTCGGGCATAGGGCGACAAAACGCCTAGGTGTGAATGCAGCCTTGGTGTACTCGTGATTTCCATCTCAGGAAAGTTCTATATTCAATGTTTTAGGGCTCTTTCACATGGGCTAACCGTTCAGATCCGCCTGCCAGTTCTTTAGGCAGACCTGAACGGGCGCTCTGTGCTCCTCTATGGAGCCACGGATGTCAGTGGTGACATGCCCGCTGACATCCGATCCACCAAGTGTGACGGAGGAAAAACCTACTTTTCCATCCGTCTGGTGGATCGGGTGAACATGGACAGACGGTCTGTGTTCATCCAATTTACCTTCCCCCCCCCCCATAGGGGAGAGCGGAGAAAAGACAGGGCGGCCCCCACACAGTGTGCGGGGACCGCCCTGTCATCCACCGGCTCAGCGGGGGTCAACGGAGCGATCCCTGCTGAGCAAGCGCAGGTTCACGGGGCGGATCATTACTGATCCGCCCTGTGTGAAAGGGGCCTTAGAATGCTGCTCCTTTATATGTATGGTTTGAACTATGCTAAAGCTTTATGATTTTAGAGTATTTTGCCTCCTGTGCCGATAAAAATCCTCTTGTTTTATGGAGACCTCTTTTGTTCCAGTTGGTTTTGATAATTGTAGGATGTGGCACGGTGAAGGTCCTTTTGTATTGAATCTTTATTAATATACTGTACTTCTGCATGCCTATTACAAATGTATTATTTCCTATTTTTATATTTAGGTTTCGCACTTGGTGGAGGTCCTGCCTTTAGAATAATGGAAGGTGAGCTATCTTTTTTTTTTTTTCCAAGAACACGATCTTACCTAGGTAATTCAGAATTTGCAAAGGGGTGGACGACATGTTAGCTTGAAGGCTCATGCATCCCTTGTGTTTTTAAAATCCAAGTTTGTGAAGTAGCATGGCAAATTTGCTTCCTTTGTTGTGTAAACTAGTTTATATATTGTACAAAGTAAATAGTAAAACAGATATTTTGTTTACCTTGTCTCTTCCACTTACATGTAGCCAGATCTTTTCTTGGCTATATGTAGGGCTGCAACTAACGATTATTTTCACAATCAATTAGTTGGCTGATTTATTATTTTGATTAATCAGATAAAAACCTCCAAAGTAAAGTGTATAATTCAGTTAATGTATAGTTTACACCCGGGGGGGGGGGGCCACATGTGGCCTGCGACCTCCTGCTCTGGAATGGCGGGTTCACAAGCCCAGATGGCAGATTGCCGACCCGCCATACAGCAGCATCAGTGTTGTGAATGAAGCTAGTGGTAGAGGAAGGAAGCAGCTGCAGAGCAAAACCCCATAAGCTGATGCGTCCTCTACAGCCCGGCTTTTGACACAGGCGGAGTCTATGGCAAAGTTCAGCTAACCCGCAGGATAGACACAGGTGCACTACGCTGCACCCGCAGTGGGTAAACCGTAGCACATCAGTGTGAAAGCAGCCTTGGGCCCTTTTCACATGATCGGCCCGCCCAAATGGGACCCTCAATTCACCTCTATAGAGCGACAGATGTCTGTTTACGCCCGCCTACCTCCAATCAAAAACAGAAGGGAATTCATCCTCTTCCATCTGGGTGGATTGGAGGGCCTACAGAGTAGCAGTGACCTGTCATCCGCTCATTGTGGCCCACGGCTGGTTACCAAGTTGCTTAAGTGGCTCTCACTCTTCAAAAGGTTGGGCACCCCTGGTTTACACAAATGAACTTTACCTTCAAAAACTTTCATTTTAACCACTTGCTAACTGGGTACTTAACCCCCCCGCCCAGACCAATTTACAGCTTTCAGCGCTCTCACCCTTTGAATGACAATTGCACAGTCATACAACATTGTACCCAAATGACATTTTTATCATTTTTTTTTCCCCCACAAATTGAGCTTTCTTTTGCTGCAGTTTTTATTTTATTTTTTGTTGAAAAAAATAAAGACAATAAAAAAAATTACAAAACAGTTTTATATTTTGTTATAAAATTTTGCAAAAGGATAATTTTTCTCCTTCATTGATATATGCCGATGAGGCGGGACTGGTGGGCGGCATTGATAGGTGGCACTGATCAGCACTGGTAGGTGAGACTGATGGGCAGCACTGCTAGGTGGCACTGACTGGCACCACTGGTGGGCATTGATAGGTGACAATGATGGACACTGATAGGTGGTACTAATTGGCACGGGGCACTGACAGGCAGTAATGGTGTGCACTAATGAGGCCTCTTCTACTGGGAACCAATGTCTGCCAGCGCAAGAAGAAAAAATAGATTACCGAACATTTGTTTACATTGTGTGATCAGCTGTCATTGGCTGACAGCTGATCACGTGGTAAGGGGACGAGACCAGTTAAACCTGTCATGCATGGCTTTATTTAGAGCCCAGACTAAAACACCATTGAAAATCTGTGGAAAGACTTGAAGACTGCAGTCCTCAAACGGTCACCATCAAATTTCACTGAACATGAGCAGCTGCAAAGAGTGGGCGAATATTGAAAAGTCTAGATGTGAAAAGTTAGTAGAGACATATCCCAAAAGACTAAAGGCTGTAATTAAAGCAAAAGGTGGTTCAACAAAATACTGACACAAGGGGGTGACCCTTTTTCCAACTCAGTGACACACGTCCTCTCCTCCCCATCTTGTTCCTGACCCAGAAACTCTGTGTATGACATCCCTCCTGGGACCCCGTTGTCAATGGCCATTGAGGCTGGGAAAGAATGTAATTTAGTGCGATCTGTACTGCATAACCTGTCACAATTTTTTTTTTTATCACACCTAGAACTTTTTTTCCCCTATGTAATAAAGGAAAAAAATGTAAGTTACACCCAAGCACGTTAAATCCCCCCAAATCTTTGAGGCCCCCGCATATATACTTGTACAAATGTAAACGCATGCGTTGGGGCACCTATGCATGAAAATATAGATTCATCTACACATGGTACATCAGGGATCGACCAATCCCAGGCGCCAGGTCGCATGATGACCAGAAATGACATTTAGGCGCCGAGACTCCCGCCAGTTTACCCACCTCTGCCACGAGCAACCCCCACTGCCTGACATGCAGGTCCTGGGCTGCAGTTCTAACATCAAAAAATAACTCTAACTCTGCTGCTTGGCTTTAGCAGAGCCAAAGTGTTTTGATTAATCACAGGGAGTGGTCCTTGCCAGGAGAGCACAGTAAATACCGTTAGCGGCTATAGCTGGTTCGATGGACCAACTTGGGTACAATCGGCCTGCCCATAGATGGATCTAAACGTCTTTTTACATTTGAGTAGAATTCACACAATCCTTAACTCTTCTATTTAGACAATTGTGTGGTGTGACATTTTAATTAGGTACTACACCTGTTTATCTTTAGATTGGTGTATCCTTTTCTTAAGTTCATTGTATGCAAGAGGTTGGTCTTATAGGTTTATATATATATATAAACAAATTTAAATAAAAAAATAAATAATTCCCTGTTCCTGTTTGTGCTATGTGGGAGACATCAAGCACGTTATCGCATCACACAAACTCATGTCCGCTGCAGTGCCATTTATTGTTAATGGCACCCCACAACACGCATTACTATTGTGTGTTGCAGCAAACCGCAATGCACGGTAACTTATTTTGTAGCACACTGTGTGTGTGTTTTTTTTTAAATAAAATACATCACCTTTTTGGTGCAATATCTGAGCATTGTTGCCAGATAGAAGCTGTGGAACTATTCCTGTCTTGACTGCACAGTGGTGGAAAACACTGACAAACTATTTATGATGACACAGTATTGCACTCATGTATGGTTAGTTGTGTGTTGTACTACTGATAATTTATCATAGTAATCTGAATTTGGGATACGCGGCAAGAGTTCTACACTCAATCTATAACTGTTGTGTCTATGGAGTGAATGACTCCTCCACATTGTAAATACCAAGTTGAAATTTAGCGTGGACATTTACTATCTGGGACATTCAGATTTGGCATTGCTTGTACATGTGCAAATAGTTAGAAAATCCTTCTGATCGGCACCTTTTTACATCCAGAAATGTAGGCAGCTTGATGTAGTAAATGTGGAAAATTTTCAGGAAGGGATGGACAGCCGCACTCCAAAGGACTTTGAAAGTCGTCTTTTATTGCTAAAAGTGGAACATGAACATCACAAGAACACAGCACAGGAGATGGGAACAGCCGACGCGTTTCACAATTGATAGTGCTTAATCATGGCTTGATGTAGTAAATGTGACTTTATGCTTTTCAATATGTCATTGGTATAAGTAATTTGAGATTTTTGCCTAGGGACAAAGTAACTATCAATAAATATTATCCATTGTTTTAAATGATATCATGGTCACGGTAGCAATACTATGAATGTTCTTTGTACATCTCACCAGATAACGCAGACTTGGAGCTTTTGACTTCCTTGCTGGAGGAAAATGAAGCTGCTGAAAGCAGTGATTCACACTTTTCTGATGCTTCAAATGGGCCTGACGCATTTAATGAATTATTTGATGGCGATGAAGAGGGGTCTTACCATGAAAGTGACGGTGCAGGTGAAGAACAGGACTCTCAGGTGAAAGAAGATTTTAGTACACTGTTTGGTGATATTGAAGATCTCGAAGATGATAAACCTGCTCTTCCAAACAATACGCAATCCCCTTCACCCACTCTGGAGAAATCTAAAAAGGAACTGGAAGGTAAGTTTTTCTTTTCTTTAGTATTGTGAGTGAGGCCGGGCCATACACGGGTTGAATGTACCAAGTTGGTTGATCGATTAGCTTGAGTATACTTGGCCTGCCGGATACTCTTAAGATTATGACTAGTGGCTTCTATAGCTGCTAGTAGAGATGAGCTCTGGCGTGTTCGCGTAGTCCACGTGCAGAGCCTGCCAGACAGTCTGCATGGCGCTGTGCTGTGCTAACCACAGGCAGGGAGACATTTCCCGATCTCTGCAGCCAAGCATCGGGACAATGTCTCCCTGCCTGTGGTTAGCACAGCGCCGTGCAGGCTCTGCACATGGACTGTGCGAACTCACCGGAGCTCATCCCTATCCACTAGCCATAATCACTTTCTTCTCATAGCGTGGACAGCTTCCCACACTGGGAGCAGACAATGGCTCAGCAGGAGGTATTGTCGTCAGCCAGCACTGTTTGTTTATGGGGGAATTGTGCTCGTTTCTTTCCTGCAACCTATGGTTGCAGAAAAGTAATGTGCACCGTGTAGTGCCGACCTTGGACTATATGCAGTACTTTCTTGTTACTATAAATGGCCTATTGTAAACCGTGCTTAATTAAAAAAAATGTTTTCCAGTCTAGAAGACCACCCTTAAAGAGAAGCTCCACTCTGTCTCCCCCCAAAAAAACAGCAGCTACAAATACTGTAGCTGCTGAGTTAATATAAGAACACTTTACCTGTCCCTGGATCCAGCACCTTGACGAAGTGAAACCTTGCGGCTTCACAGCAGGCTTCCAGCTGCGCATGTGCGAGCTGGAATGTGCATTGTCTCGCAGTGTTCCGGGACCTGTGCCCCAGAAGGCTGCAGGGGAAGGAAGTTGGACTGAGCTTTCGCTTGGATCGCCACGGCGATCAGACCGGAAGTGCGGGAGTAGATAACGGTCAAAATTAGGTACCTGCTTCCCCAAATAAAAAATAACGTGCCAAATATTCTGCCTTCGTTTTTTTTTTTTTTACCTTAACCACTTCAGACCCGGACCATATTGCTGGTCAATGACCGTGCCACTTTTTGCGATTTGCCACTGTGTCGCTTTAACTGACAATTGGCATCCTTTTTTTTTTCCCCATAAATGGAGCTTTTTTTTGGTGGTATTTTATCACCTCTGCGGTTTTTATTTTTTGTGCTATAAACCAAAATAGAGCGATAATTTTGAAAAAAAATTATATTTTTTACTTTTTGCTGTAATAAATATCCCCCAAAAAGTTAAACGATTTTTTTTCTTCAGTTTAGGCCAAAACGTATTCTTCTACATATTTTTCATTAAAAAAATGTTGCAATAAGCGTTTGGTTTGTGCAAAAGTTATAGCGTTTACAAAATAGGGGATCATTTTATGGCATTTTTATTTTTTTTTTTTTTTTTTTACTAGTAATGGCGGCGATCAGCTTTTTTTTTTTTTTTTTATATCGGTACTGCGACATTATGGCAGACACTTTTGACACATTTTTGGGACCATTGCCATTTTTATAGAGATCAGTGCTATAAAAATGCCACTGGCAGAGAAGGGGTTAACACTAGGGGGCGAGAAAGGGGGGTAATTATGTTTCCTGGGTGTGTTCTAACTGAAGGGTGGGGGGGTTGGGACTGACATGGGGAAATGACAGATCGCTGTTCATACATTGTATGAACAGTCAGTCAGGCATTTCTCCACCTGACAGGACACACAGC
Source organism: Rana kukunoris (assembly GCA_029574335.1). Taxonomy (NCBI): domain Eukaryota; kingdom Metazoa; phylum Chordata; class Amphibia; order Anura; family Ranidae; genus Rana; species Rana kukunoris. Next base: position 135,709,170 of record CM056051.1, read on the forward strand.
TCCCGGTTCTCGCTCGTCGGGATCAGGGGTGAGCGGGAACCCCTATTGCTATTGACTGAGCTGCGAGATGTATATCTACGTGATCTCATGCAGCCGAGCCGACATGCCGCCGTATAACTGCGGCGGCTGGTCAGCAAGTAGTTAATGTCTATTCCTTGCATTAAAGGGGTTGTAAAGGTACTTTTATTTATTTTTTAATTTTCCTAAATAGCTTCCTTTGCCTTAGGCCCCCTATACCGTCGGAATTGCTGCGGGATTCGGCATTCCCTTCCTGTTCTTCTGTCTGTAACTCCACACTGTAATGCAAGGCTTTCTCCCTGGTGTTGAGTGTCGTGCTCGCCCCCTCCCTTTTACTACGGGAGGGTCGGGACACTCTCTACATTGCAGATGGAGAAAGGAGCTGTGTGTTAGTGGGCATCCTGACTATTGTTTTTTTTTTTTATTATTTTTTTGTTATTAAAGAAGCAAGCATAGTCTATGGAGTGACTATAAATACTGTATGGAAGATTGTTTGGAGCAATGACTGATGTGAGGGCAGTAAAGACCTGTTCAGTTTATCGAACACTGATGGTGGTAGTGACTTTTTTTCCTTTTTTTTAGAGGAGCTACAGAAGATGCAGCAGCAAATGAGAAGGCTACAGGAACAGCTTCAGCAAACTGGGATTGCTCAGTCACCAAGCACTGCATTGCCTCAGAAATTGCCAGCCAAAAACATGAGGATAACAGGTGATTTGGGCAGTTTTATTTGACTTATTGATTGTGTGTAATTATCTGGTTTTATGAAACGTGAGATCTAATGAACTAATAATATTGTATCCTACAATGTATAAATGCTGCAATACATAGCTTGGCAAAAAAGTGAGAAGAGTTACAACTGTCATACTGCTGGCTTTTGGTCTTCTATCTTTGTATACCACTGCCTAGTTTGTAGAAAAACATTTTCACGTCTGAAATGGGCACGTTCCAGATCAAAAACGCATGTGAGACAGGTTTACAGTTATGCACCAATACACAATCCGAGTTTACAGCAGAACTATCGCATGCAGAATGCATTTTCTGTGCCTTTAAAAAAATTAATAGTAATTTTTACAAGGTAATGGGCACAGTTCTCAAAGCTTTATATAAGCATAGGTATTTTTATTTTGAGGCATGTGAATGTAACTTTCAATGTTGTTGGGCTCAAATGATAGCTAGAACTATGAAAATAAGTGAGTCTCTAGTTAAACTAATTTAAAAGCTTTGGAAATGTGAAATGGTTAGAACTCCTGTCATGTTTATAAAATGTCTGTGTTCCATCTGAAAGATGTTCTTTCACTGGGTGTCTTTGTGATCATATTAAAGAACAAAATATTACAGCATCCACATGCAAAAAATGACTTAACGCCTGCAGGACTTTTTAAAACGCTGAACATTAAAAAAAATGGTGCTTAACCACTTAAGACCCGGACCAAAATGTAGGTAAAGGACCTTGCCCCTTTTTGCGATTCGGCACTGCTTCGTTTTAACTGACAATTGCGCGGTCGTGCGACATGGCTCCCAAACAAAATTGGCGTCCTTTTTTTCCCACAAATAGAGCTTTCTTTTGGTGGTATTTGATCACCTCTGCGGTTTTTATTTTTTGCGCTATTAACAAAAATAGAGCGACAATTTTAAAAAAAATTCAATATTTTTTACTTTTTGCTATAATAAATATCCCCCAAAAATATATAAAAAAACATTTTTTTTCCTCAGTTTAGGCCGATACGTATTCTTCTACGTATTTTTGGTAAAAAAAAATCGCAATAACCGTTTATCGGTCGGTTTTCGCAAAATTTATAGCGTTTACAAAATAAGGGATAGTTTTATTGCATTTTTATTAATTATTTTTTTTTTACTACTAATAGCGGCGATCAGCGATTTTTTTCGTGACTGCGACAATATGGTGGACACTTCGGACAATTTTGACACATTTTTGGGACAATTGTCATTTTCACAGCAAAAAATGCATTTAAATTGCATTGTTTACTGTGGAAATGACAGCTGCAGTTTGGGAGTTAACCACAGGTGGCGCTGTAGGGGATGTGTGACCTAGAGTGTTTGTTTACAACTGTAGGGGGGTGTGGCTGTAGGTGTGACGTCATCGATCGCGTCCCCCTATTACAGGGATGACGCGATCGATGCTGCGGACACAGAGAAGCACGGGGAAGCCGTGTGTACACACGGCTCTCCCCGTTCTTCCGCTCCAGGGACGGATCGCCGCACTCCAGCGGCGATCGGGTCCGCGAATCCCGCGGTCCCGGAGCTTCGGACCGGGTCGCGGGCGCGCGCCCCCGCGACCCACGGCTGGGTACTAAAATCAACGTATATATACGTTGATGTGCCCAGCCGTGCCATTCTGCCGACGTAAATGTGCAGTAGGCGGTCCTTAAGTGGTTAAAGGGGTTGTAAACCCATCCCATGCCTTAAGGTGAAAAAACATCTGACAATTACTTAAATGCTAAATGCTGCTATTTATCAAAATTTTGCCTGAAATGTTTCTTGCACTCATGAAAATATTTGCTTGTAGCACCAAAATCGCAATGCAGTCTTTTAAAAGAGAGAAATTATAAACCTATGCAAGAGTCCAGCACCTTTGCTGATCAACTTGTCGTTCCATCTACTTCAAGTATGAAACGTCAGGATACTGCTAAAAGAAAGCTTCCAATGTCTGGTAAGAACAAAACCCACTTCTACATTCCATTCTCTCTTCCCTGAATTCTAATATTTATGCTAATATGTTTTCTTTATTTGTATTGCAGAGAATAATAGCCCGCCACAGAAAAAAATTCCAATTTCATCTCCGGCTGGAAAACTTGTTGCTAAAACTAGCCCTGCAGCAAAAGCCTCATCTCAGCCTGCCCCAAGCACACCCTCTTCCAGCCAACAGATGTCTTTTGAAAAATTCTCTGGACTACGACTCAGGTATAAGTCAAGATCTGGGATAATGGTTTTCATTTGGTTTCCTCTACCGCTAATTTCTCCTCCTTTAAAATGGAGAAATCCAATGACCCTTCCTATGGTATATTATGTTCCTACTTGAGCATTTATGACACAAGGGTTGATTTGCTAAAACTGGATAATGCAAAATCTGGTGCATCCGTGTATGGTGGCCAATCGACTTCAGCTTAATAAACCTGGAAGCTGTTTGGGTTCTATGCTCAGCTGAACCAGATTTTGCACACTCCAGTTTTAGTAAATCAACCCCATAGTTCAATGCATATCTGAAGAGCTTGCTTTGCCCTGTTCAGGTGACTAGATCCATTTGCAAACCTTTATGCTGGGTTCACACTGATACTACACGACAGCAGTACTACTTTCATCCTACTCTGCTCTGTGACATCAGTCCGACATTGCTCCTACATCCATCCAACTTTCATGAACAGGATACTACTTTGATCCGACTTTGTGATAGTCTGACTTGTTCTTTGACCAATCAAAACAATCCCAGTGTGATATAAATTCCTTTTGCTGCTGCTGTAATCGCCATGTCAGATGGTAAGGACAAGGATCCTACTTTGATCCGACTTCAATGATATTTAATGGGCTGAAGTCAGATAAAAGTTGGATCAAAGTAGTACAGGGAGCGTTTTCAAAGTCAGAACCATATGTGTCAGACCAGTTAAGACGGCTCTCATAGGGAAACATTGATTTTTCACACATTAGCTCCCAATGCCAGAATGTTTGTTGGACCAGTGTGAACCCAGCCTTATGCGACCAATAAGAACCCTATTTACAGCCTGCTTCTCTTCTGCTTTTTTGCACTTATATGCAGTCCAGCACACAGGGCCGCCATCAGGAATATGGGGCCCCTTACACAGCTTCAGGCATGGGCGGCCCCCTGGAGAACCGGGGGGGGTGCTGCCGTCGGAAATTGAGAAGGGGGGACCCCTTTACAAAAAAAGAATTAACCACTTAAGACCCGGACCAATATGCTGCCAAATGACCCAAGGGGTTTTTGCGATTCGGCACTGTGTCGCTTTAACAGACAATTACGTGGCTCCCAAACAAAATTTGCGTCCTTTTCTTCCAACAAATAGAGCTTTCTTTTGGTGGTATTTGATCGCCTCTGCGTTTTTTGCGCTATATACAAAAATAGAGTGACATTTTTGAAAAAAAAATCAATATTTTTTACTTTTTGTTATAAGAAAAATCAATAAACTAAATTTTAGTCAAACATTTAGGCCAAAATGTATTTAGCCACATGATTTTAGTAAAAAAAATAATTAGCTACCTAGCGGGAACAGCGACACTAATACAGCGATCAGAAAAATGATCGCTTAGTGACGCTGGCAATAGGGAGTGAAAGGGATAACTAGGGCGGTGATCAAGGGGTTAACACTTAGGGGGGGTACGGGGGCTACCCAGGACCTAACACTAACTGACTGTCACACTGACACTAAATACAGTAATCATACATGTATGATTACTGCATTCAGTGACACTGTGACAGGGGGCAGGGGGGGCGATCGGGGGGGTTAAATGTGACTATGTGTAGTGTTAGTGCAGACTTACTGTGTTGTGATCTCTCCTCAGCGGTGGTTGAAAAAAAACGCAGAGGGAGAGAAAACATTGCTTCCTTCTTCCTGTGTTTACACAGGAGGAGGAAGTGACAGGGCGGGCGGGCGCGCGCATTTGCTAAGAGCGATCCGGAGGGAGCGGACAAAAACGAATAGCCACCCCCTCTTGTCGGATCGCTCCTACAGCCGCGCGGACCGCTGCATGTACGGGGGGGGTCCGATCAGACCCCCGAACCCCCCCCCCAAGGCACCAACGTGTATATATACATTGATGTGCCATTCTGCCGACGTAAATGTACATGCGGCGGTCCTTAAGTGGTTAAAGAATAATAAATATTAAAAAAAAAGGGAGTAGCCATCCGTGGCCCTGGGGACCTCTGGGCCCTTTAAAAAAAAAATATTTTTTAATATATTTTTATCAAAAATACATTTAAAAAAAGCGGGGGTTGCCATCTGGGGGCCTCCGGGCCCTTGGGGACCTCTGGACCTCTAAGATATATTAAAAGAAAAAAAATTGGCCCTTTAATAAAAAATAAAATAAAAATATATTAAAAAATAAATATTTTTATAAAAAATGAATAAAAGAGGGGGTTTCCCATCTGGGGACCCCCGGGCCCCTTACAGGTGTAATGCCTGTACCCCCCTGATGGCGGCCCTGCCAGCACACACGTGCATAGTGTTTTGTGACTAAACAAGAATTTTGAAAAAAAAATCATTTTTTTTTATTTATTTATTTATTTTTACTTTTTGCTAATATATATGATCTTCATCAGTTTAGGACAATGAGTTCTATATATTTTTGGTATAAAAAAAATAATCGCATCAAGCGTATATTGATTGGTTTGCGCAAAAATTATAGCGTCTACAAAATAGGGGATATATTTATGGCCTCGATGCTAGCCAAGCACAGTGCTTTAGCTGACCTGTGAGTATAGATTTCTCTTTCCCCACAAACTCTCTTCTCCCCTTTGGGGGTAGAACATATGAACTAATACTACATATACTTTTGTATTTACAGTTTATTTCTATACACTCCTGATGAATGGCCTATAGCAGTGATGGCGAACCTCGGCACCCCAGATGTTTTCCCATAATTCTCATGCACTCTGCAGTGTAGCTGAGCATCATGGGAAATGTAGTTCCAAAACATCTGGGGTGCCAAGGTTCGCCACCACTGGCCTATAGCCATGAAATGTGCTGAGTTTCATGCATGGGGTGCTCAGTCAAGTCTGTCTCATTACCTATTCACTGGCCCATATATATCTTGTATACATTTAAAATTCATTGAGTACCGTACTATGCAACTATTAATGTGTATCCTCCTTTTTACAGCAGCTCTGTTGCATATGGTGTATCAATGCCTGCTAATAGGAAATACCTTGTATTACATTTTATCAATATTTATTATCTCAGGTGTTGACGTGTGTGTAATACACATATAAAATATATAATATATATATTTTTTTTTTTTTACTTGTTTCATTGTTACAAATGAATGTTTACTAACCACTCTACCTCCACAAGTCAATTGCCTCATTCAAAGTCCCACATTCCTTTCTTATTTACTTGAACCAGGGATGGAGGTACATTTATTGTGCCTCCTTTTAAAGTCCCAAAACTCCCCCCCTCTCAACGGTATAAGAGAAGGCACCTCTAACCACCAACCCCATTTTTTTTGCCTTTTTTTTAATGAAGAGGCAGTGTTTGGCCACCTTTTTGTGCTATGTACATTTTATTACTTAATAAATAAAATGGGGGTTCAAAAAATGACTGAGCACCTAATAAAAGACTAATTCTAATGTATACAGTTTTTTTTTTTTTAAACACTTAAGTTGCTTTGCTCATGTAATCTCTATTTTGCAAAAAATCAGGAAACCCCGGGTGTCGTCTTTAGAAATGGAGAGGAAAATGGGTGGACGAAAGATGATCAAACTTGTCCAATTACAGAGCAAAATTACTACAGAAAAGTTGGAGGACCAAGATTGGGTTACGTTTGGTGTAATTGTCAAGAAGGTTACTCCTCAGAGCACTAATAATGTAAGATGACCGTTTGCTAAAACTACAAGCATTTTTCTTTTCTTAGGTCTGTTTCATTAGGATTGAGTTTGTGTTGCTCCTTTATGGTGTATTCACATTATGCAATAGATTTAGGGCCCTTTCACACGTCCGTTCCGTTCGTCCGTTTTTTGGACGTGAGGTAACGGACCTCAATGCTTCCCTATGGTAGCGGATCCGTTAGCGGATGATGCATCCGCTAACGTCCGCTAGATCCGCATCCGTTTTTTCGGACGGAAGAATGTCCTGCCAAACGGATCGGATGCAAACGGACAGACGGTCCGTTTCCATCCGATTCCCCATAGGGGATAGCGGAGGAGAGACAGGGCGGTCCCTGCACATTGTGCGGGGTCCGCCCCGACAGCTCAGCAGAGACCCCCCCGCTGAGCTGACGGACACACGGAGCGGACCAAAAAACGGACTGCACGTGTGAAAGGACCCTTAGGGGATTTAACATTTTTATTTAAACTAACTTTTGACTATTTTGGAAACAAAGATGTAGTAATGTTGTATTTTACCTTCATATCCCTAGCCTGCTTATTGTAAACAGTTGGTACTGTGTTAAAAGGCAATACGCCCTTCTGCTTACTTGGCTATTAGGCCCCTTTTACACAGGGCGGATCTGTTGGACAGACTCTGCTAGCTCAACGGGGGGTCGCTCAGTTGAAAACAGACCGACTGTCCGCTCTCATCTGATCCGCTGGACGGATGGTGAATGTATCACCATCCATCTGTTTTTGGTGAATCTTATCGGACACATATCTGCTGTTGCACTCGCCTGCCCATAGAAGTCAATGGGTGGCTCATAGGATCTACCTGGAAAAATAGACAGGTGGATCTGAAATATGATGTATTAAAAGGACTGCCTCCTTGGCAATTTCTCATTAGACAGGCGGCTAGTGGGGTGTGGTTACGAGTGGGTCTGAATGAATGTGTAAAAGTGCACACAGAAGGGAACTTGTCCCTTTTTCGCTGTTGGTTCTTGCCTGATGGTTCTCTGGGCCTCATTGCTTTCTGTTACTATCTTGAAACCATATCTAGGCGACAGCCTTGCAATAAGTATTTTTGATATTTTTATTATATGCTCCGTAGTATTTTGGCATATTCCTATTTTCTTTTAAAATAAATAAGACATTTTAATAACTTCTTGAGCCCCAGGCCATTGTCGGGGCTCAAGATGACAGCCTCACGGTGGCTCTGTAAATCCAGGCCACTGGGGGGCGCGCACCCAGCTCGTCCCCGAGATGCCGATGCGCGTGCCTGATGGCCGCAATGTCCGCTAGGTACCTGCGATTTGGCAGTTTTAGACCATGGACGTGGAGCTCTGTGTGTAAATGGAGAGCTCCACGTCCTGTCAGGGAGAGGAGACAGATGCTGTGTCCCTTGTACATAGGGACACAGCATCGGTCACCTCCCCCAGTCAGTCCACCCCCCACACACAGTTGGAATACACCCAGGATACACATTTAACCCCTTCCATGCCCCCTAGTGTTAACCCCTTCCCTGCCAGTCACATTTATACAGTAATCAATGCATTTTTATAGCACTAATCGCTGTATTAATGTGAATGGTCCCAAAAAATGTGTCAAAAGTGTCCGATGTGTCCGCCGCAATACCACAGTCCTGACAAAATTTGCAGATCGCCGTATTACTAGTAAAAAAATATAAAGAAAAAATCAGAATTCTATCCCCTATTTTGTAGTCGCTATAACTTTTGCGCAAACCAATCACTATATGCTTATTGCGATTTTTTTTTATATATATTTTTTTATATATATATATATATCGGCCTAGGCTAAGAAATATTTTTTTTTTTTTAATTAATTTTTTTTGTTTATAGCGCAAACAATTAAAAACCGCGGAGGTCATCAAATACCACCAAAAGAAAGCTCTATTTGTGGGGGGAAAAAAAGGCGCCAATTTTGTTTGGGAGCCACGTCGCACGACCGCGCAATTTTAATTTAAAGCGGAGCTCCACCCTCAATTTAACTTAATGTCAATATTCTAAATGGTACAAATCAATGCTACATCCGATAGTTTTATATAAAAAAAAATTACTGTACCATCTGAACTGTTTAGTCTTCCGGTCAGCAGCCCCTCGGGTTTCCGTCGGGTTTTCTCTTGTTTCCTGTTGCCGCGCTGTGTCTTCTGGGAGCTTGTCTCGTAGCTCCCTAATTATCCCTGTGAAAGGAAACATCGCGCGACAACACAGACGCCAAAGCCGCTGTTTCCCGTTGCTCGTGCACATGCGCGAGATCGAGCTGAAACAAGGAAGTGCCACGCAGTTAAAATGGACATGGAGCTGGATGAAGGAATATAAGTATTTATTTGACACTGTATAGCAGCGGAGGGGCCAGGGGGGACAGGAAATGTGAGTAGCGCTAATTAAGGTCATTTAACTTTTAAAGAGCCATTAAGAAAAAAACGATTTTGGCGTGGGAGATCCGCTTTAAAGCGTCGCAGTGCTGAAAGCTGAAATTTCGCCTGGGCAGGAAGGGGGTATTTGTGCCCAGTAAGCAAGTGGTTAAGCAGTATGTTTTCATAGCTAACTTTTATATTATTGTAAAATTACCAGAGTTTTAATAGACTAGCTAACAATCGGAATGGACAAATTAATACATATATGAAATAGAGGGAATCTGTAACCACCCTTGGATAATTTATTTTGGCATTTATTTCACTTCTACATTGACATTTTTGAACTTAACCTATTTAATTTGTTTTTTCTTTACAGGGCAAAACATTTAGCATTTGGAGGCTGAATGACTTGAAAAATTTTGATACATGTGTATCTCTGTTCTTGTTTGGTGAGGTACACAAAGAGCACTGGAAAACAGATCAGGGAGTGGCCATTGGTATTTTAAATGCCAGTCTCATGAAACCAAAAGATGGCTCAGAAGAGGTATGTTGTATCAAACATTAAAAACAAAATAGTATGACCAACCACTCACTTCTTTACTCTATAGCAATTTCCATTTTTGACTATTGGGATCTATATTTTATATACAGTTGTGCTCATAAGTTTACATACCCTGGCAAGAATTTGATTAACCTTTTTTATCACCTCTTTTTCACTGCCAAAGCAGTTTTTGCATCTGTGGAAAACAAAATAACAAATCATTTGTGGCATAAATATTTAGTTAAATTCCCCAAACATTAGACCCTGGGGAATAAAATCGTAATGTTCCCATTGTTTAAGTCGGGCGACTTATCTAATGCAAATTTCCAGTAAAAATTACTCAAAATTACTTTAATTACTTAATTTTAGTGCACACCGACACAATATGACCCATTTTTTTTTTTCACGTAACATTCTGGATTGTCACCCTGTAAAGGTGCACCAGCTTTGTGTTCCACCATCCCTGGGTGGCTATGACAAACCGCCATCTAGGCGTATACTCTCAGGGATTGATTTTTCCTCCTCTTTTCATGTCAAAACATGCATCTAGATCTGTGATTGCTTCTTGGACTTTTTGCTATGAAGCAACGATTTCCAGATCTGCTAGGTTACCAACCTGGTCTTCTGTTTACATTGTTTATACGTTCAACTAGGTGGATGTTTTGGCTCCATTGGATGCCAGCTTCATGCGCTGTAGGCTTTCCCCAGTTTGGTTCTTTCTTGGGCCTGTTGGCACTCTTGGTGTGCTCTGTTGCCCACCCATCAGTTGGACTGCTTTAAAATCTCCCAAAAGTGGCTTTCAATGAATAAGGAAGAAAATTGAGGTTCAGATTGCCTTTGTTGTAAGCATATCTCCCTTTTCACAACAGGTATGCCTTTCTGTTGACAATCCACAAAAGATCTTGTTACTGGGAGAAGCAATGGATTTGGGAACATGTAAAGCTCGTAAGAAGAATGGTGATCCCTGCACACAAATGGTTAATGTGGTAGGTGGCCAGTTTGTTCTTTCACTTTTCTACATAGAGATCATTTCCAGATCTTGCTAAGTTGTCCTTAAAGGGTCACTAAAGGAAAACATTTTTTTTGCTGAAATTACTTTTTACAGGCTATAGAGACATAAAAGTTAACGGATTCCTTTTCAAAATGATTAAAAATAGATAAAAATCAATCATATAATGTGCCTGCAGGTCTGTTTCACTTTTGAACTGGCTTCATGTTTCTGCAAAGTAGAAATAGACGCACAGAACAAAAACAAACAAATCCAGGACAGTGTTTTGTTTTTAAAATGAATCTGATTGGTTCTGGGAAGTTTTAGACACACAGTAATGACAGCTTAAACCATTGTGAGAAAGCTCCCAGCACTGTGGTTATAAGGAAATCGACAAGCAGGAAGTGTGGAACAGAGCAGGATTACAGCAACTTCAAAGCAAAAACGAACAATAAGGACATGAAACCAGTACTGCAGTAAGGTAAAGGAAGCCATTGAGCTAAAAAAAAAAAAAAATTCCTTTAGTGATCCTGCACTTCATGACTAAAAGCTTTTTACTGCATCTGTTTAAAAAAAAAAAGATGCACGTGTGTGTGTGTTTCAGGCTTTGTGATTGAAACTTTTAAATACATAAAGAATATTTTCCAGTATGTAGCTAAGATCAAGAGCAACTCAAACTAGCATGGAGGAAGCTATAAATCTAACATTGGCAATTATTTTTGACTAAATGGTGATATATCTTTTTAACTAAATTATTTTGAATAGCTATTTGAGTAATCTGTTGCTGCAAGAGAGCCAGAGCAGGAATGTAGCATTGTCGTTTTGTTTTAGATATGTATTCTGTTTATCTACTTTCTTTAGCTCTGAAACAATGTTTTGTTCTAATTAGAATGAATGTGAGTTCTGTCAGTATCACGTGCAAGCTCAGTATAAGAAGGTGAGTGCCAAACGAGCAGATCTGCAATCAAGCTATTCTGGACATGTCCCTAAGAAAATGACGACTAGGGGAGGAAACAGCCTGAAAGAGAAACTGTGCCACAGTGGCTTTCATTATGGTGGTGTGTCCTCTATGGCATATGGAGCTTCACTGTAAGTAGATTGCCAACTTATCTGTAATTTTGGTATCAAATAAAAAAATATCCGTATTTGTTTTTATCAAATTCCAATTAATACAAGCGGTCCCCGGGTTACAAACAAGTTGGGGTCTGTAGGTTTAAGTTGAATCTAAGTCAGAACAGGTAAAAATGTAAGTGTAGCTCCAGCCAAAAAAAATATTTTTAAGCTTTTTGGATAGCATAGGGAAGGGTTATCACCACTGTAATGTTTATTTTGCTGTGTATGTCCCTGTTCAGAAGATTTTACCTCACTTTCTGTCCCAATGACAATTGGGTTTTGAAAATTTGGGGTTGTTGAAACCAGCCTTGGTGATAAAGCATCAGTGGAGGTGCTCCGCCTTTTTCTTTTTCCCCCATAATAACTCTTACAGGAGTGAATTTCCCTTCCTAGGGGTAGATTTTCTCTTACTTCCTGTTGTCTCTCTCCGTTTGTAAGTACCGTATTTATCGGGGTATTGCGCGCTCCGGCGTATAGCGCGTACCCTTAAAGTGGACCCGCATTCCTGTGGAAAAAAAGATGTTTTGTACTTACAGTTTTGGTGTTTTGCGCGGCGTCCATCGGCAGCCTTGTCGGGTCCGGCGTCCGTCTGCGGCTTCGGGTGTCTTTTTCGTCGGGTGCGGCATCCTCCCCCGCTCGTTCCCCGCGCTGAGTTTGAATACTGCGCCTGCATATACCGAGCGCAGTACACTCGTGTATAGTCGGGCAGGCTCAGCTACTCTCGCGCTCACATCCTGTACGTCGAGGACGTGGGCGCGAGAGGAGCCGAGCCTGCCCGACTATACACGAGTGTACTGCGCTCGGTATATGCAGGCACAGTATTCAAACTTGGCGCGGGTATCGGCGTATATCGCGCCCCTACGATTTTGCCCTGATTTTCAGGGCAAAAAAGTGCGCGGTATACGCCGATAAATACGGTAGTTGTTTGTAACTAGGGGAACGCCTGTATGAAAATTGATGCTTTACAGTATTAAGTTTTAGTTTTACACCATACCACTGACTTGCAAGGCATACTAAGAGGGAATACAAAAATGTGCAAATAGACGGGGTCCGGATACATTTTGTTAAGACTTTTGCGTAAGGTTCTATTTTCTGTGGCTAATGATCCAAGGTTAGAATTTGTCTACCACTGTCTTGCTTTGGAAGTTAATTTTGGAATATACATGTATCAGGTCATTAAGAAACTTTTCTACTCTTGCAAAAATTGTTTGGCTAAGCTCAGCATTGAAAAGTAGCCTCTACAACATGGGTGCTCAACCTGTGGGTAAGTTTCATCATCACTGTCTGCCTTTGGGAGTCATGCTTGTAACTGTCAGCATTTCAATGCTTCATGGGACTTGTAGTTCTGCAACAGCTGGAGGGCCACAGGTTGTCACCGATGCTCTACAAGGTGTCTGCTGGGACCACTGACTTCTTGCAGTGCCTCTAGACCCCAGTATTGAGTTTTTTCAGAAGAGCCCAGTGGCATAGTAATGTTAAAGAAGCCACCCTGTCTTAACTTTGTGAATCTGTGAAAAGCAGAGCTGCTTTAAAGACCAGTTCCGAACCGTCAACCTGCACAGCATATCCCATGTGTTTTTTTTTTTTGGGTTTTTTTTTATAACTTTTTAAAGTTGCCAATTTTTTTTTTTTTTTTATACTTCATGCGGTGGCTTGCATTGCACGGTGTAAAATGCTGCTTTTACGCAATACACATGCATAGTGTGAACAGCGCACATAGAGAATAATAATCTACAGCATGTGTGCCTGTGCATTAAACAATGCAGATGAGTGCAATTGGCTTAACCCTTACCGGGCCATAGGGGATTGCCGTCTGTAGCAACCCCTCGCCGATGAGAGTGGACGTCACACAGCGTCCTTTGTTCTTGGCGTTCTAGGGCACGCGTGGCACTACTCGCGATCCCGCGAGCGTGCCCGACGCCCGCAATTGCCGCCGGGCACCCGTGATTACCGCTGATCACAGCAGGAGTGTGGATCTGTGTGTGTAAACACACAGATCCACCTCCTGTCAGCGGTGATGAGACTGATGTGTGTTCCCAGTACAGAGGAACACACATCGGTCTCCTCCCCCTACAGTTAGAACATACTTTAGGGAACATTTTAACCCCTTCAGCGCCCCCTAGTGTTAACCCCTTCCCTGCCAGTCACATTTACACAGTAATCGGTGCAGTTTTATAGCACTAATCGCTGTGTAAATGTGAATGGTCCCAAAAACGTGTCCGATATGTCCACCGCAATGTCGGTCATAAAAAAAAATGCAGATCGCCGCCATTACTAGTAAAAAAATAAAAATGCCATAAATCTCTCACCTATTTTGTAGACGCTATAACTTTTGCGCAAACCAATCAATATACGATTATTGCGGGGTTTTTTTTATACCAAAAATTCGTAGAAGAATACGTATCGGTCTAAACTGAGGAAAAAAAGTAAAAAAAACAAAAAATTTGTGATATGTATTCAATAAAAAAAGTTATATATATATATATATATATATATATATATATATATATATATATATATATATATATATATATATATATATATATAATATATATATATATATATAAATTTCTCCCTCGTCTTCCAGGACGGCACCCTGAGAGTAGACTGGCTCACCTGACAGGAAACACAATCAAAATGAGGTTTAAAAGGCGAAACGTTTGTTTTTTTCCTTGTGACCTAAGGCCTGGGGCTGGTGGTCCCCCCCCCCGGAGCGCGGACCACAGGTACTGGGTGCCGTTGGGTCCGGCGTAGCTTGCTACCCCCCCGGGGGGTTTACCCTTCGTCTTAGTCCAGGGGGGAACAGGAGAAGACACAGACTCCCCTGGACGCCGGAGCCTCCTAGGAGGGCAGGGCTCTCCAGTGCTCCGAAGAGGCCACATCCTCTCTCCCCCCGCCTGGTTCCCTACCTTGGAGGTTGGGCTAAGACCTCCCCCTTCCTGCTGGCTCCGTCCGGGGGTTTGCTGGACCGCATGGCGGGTAGTTAGACGCCGCTCCGAGCGGCGCCATGAGCATCCGGGCGCCTGTTGATGACGCGCACGGCGCCGTGACGTCATTACGCTCCCGCGCGGCAAGATAGCGGTCCCCACCGGACGAACGCTGCAGACGATCGGGGCTCACTATAAAGCAGCCAGGGAGATAGAGGGGCCTGGCGGCCTCAGAGCGTGTTTATGGAAGCCTTTTCCTTGGCACAAGACGCTACTATGGAGGAGGACCGTCTGTTTCCCATGGCTGCAGAGGAAACCACCAAGGGTGAGTCCTTCCTTTTTCTTAGGGTTTTTTTTTTTCTTCCAAACAACCCATACAAAATACATGTTCCCTGCTGATGATATGGAGGGCCTTCTAGCAGCTGTTTATGTTACCGAACATATTCAAGAACCAGCAGAGCAGGTCTCAGCTCAGGACAGGATGTACATGGGTTTAATAAAACTTCAAACCAAGACCATTCCTGTCCATCAGTCACTAAAAGACATTATCCTCAGGGAGTGGGCAGAACCTGAAAAAAGCTTACCAAGTTTCAAAACTTGGAAACGCCGCTGTCCCTTTAAGGCGGAGGTAGTAGACACCTTTTTTAAGGTCCCTAAGCTTGATGCCCCCTTGGAACGGAAAGGAGGACACTCTCGATTCCCGGGTCAGGGTCCCGATCCTAGTCAAGGACTCCCTAGATTGGTGGCTTCACCACCAAAACCTCCTGAAGGGCCGTCCGTGGAGTCAGACCAATCCAGTGAAGGTCACTACGGATGCCAGTGCTTGGGGTTGGGGAGCCCATGTACAAGAAATGCGGGCTCAGGGATCCTGGGATCCCCATCAAAGGCGGACCTCCTCAAACTATTGATACTACTGGCAGTGGGAGAAGCTCTGAGGGCATTCGAAGAAAGAATTCAGGGCAAGGATGTCCTGGTCCTTTCCGACAATGCTACGACAGTCGCCTTTCTCAACAGACAGGGAGGCACCAGGTCCCAATCTCTCCTGACACACTCCCTGGAGATCCTGGGTTGGGCGGAACAGAGAGTACCCTCTATTCTGGCAATCCACATAAGGAGAGCCACCAATCTGGAGGCCGACTTTCTGAGTCGTCGACCCATTTTTCAGGGGGAGTGGGAATTGTGCCAGGAAACCTTCGACTGGGTTTGTCGGTGGTTCGGGGTTCCGGAGATAGACCTTTTTTCCTGCAGGGAAAACAGAAAGGTGAACAGATTCTTTTCCCTTTTGCGGGGACAGGGTTCTCAGGGGGTGGATGCACTAGCCCAGGCCTGGGATTTCCGTCTGGCTTACGCTTTTCCCCCGCTGAATCTGACCCCAAGGGTCTTACAAAAGCTGGCCTCCTCGGAAACCAAATTAATCCTAATTACTCCTTGGTGGCCCCGGAGATCCTGGTTTCCCATTTTGAAGCTCTGGTCTCTGGCTCCCCCGCTTCCCCTTCCTCTCCGAGCAGATCTCCTGCGGCAGGGGCCGATCTCTCATTCGAACCCAGGGTTCTTCAGCCTGACGGCATGGCTCTTGAGAGGCGGAACTTGCAGCAGAAGGGCTGCTCGGATAAAGTCATAGATACCCTACTATCTAGCCGCAAGAAGGTCACCAGACACATCTATGCAAAGGTCTGGACAGTCTTTTCGCGTTGGTGCACCACAAAGCAGATCTCTTCTCCCAAAACTCCCGCCATCCTGGAGTTTCTTCAGGACGGCGTGGAACTAGGCTTAGCTACCAGAACTCTAAGAGTCCAAGTGGCAGCCTTATCATACTTTTTGGAGAAGAGCCTCTCAGCGGACCCTCTCATCAAGAGATTCCTGACAGCTAGGGACAGAATTTCTCCTGTGCAGATTTCCAGGGTTCCCTCATGGGACCTCTCCCTGGTCCTGGAGCAGCTGACTAAGGCACCATTTGAGCCTATAGACAGCATTTCTGTAAAATTTCTTACAATTAAGTTTACCTTTTTGTTAGCCATCACGTCTGCCAAGAGAGTTGGAGACTTGCATGCTTTTTCTATCAAGGAACCCTTTCTGCGGGTTTTTGAAGATAGGGTTATTTTGACTCAGGATCCTCTGTACCTTCCCAAGGTGGCAACCAGGTTCCATAGGTCTCAGGAAGTGATACTTCCTTCTTTTTGCGCAAATCCCAGCAATGAAAAGGAAGCCACTTTCCATTGCCTGGATGTAAGACGCTGCCTTTTAGTTTACCTAGAGAGGGTTAGTGAGTTCAGAACTTCCCCTCACCTTTTAGTTAATTTCTCAGGGCAGAAAAAGGGTCAACAGGCAACTAAGGCTTCCATCTCCAGATGGATTAGGCAGGCTATCTCCTTGTCCTACACACAGGCAGGTAGGCCCCTTCCTATTATTAAGGCTCATTCCACGCGTTCTCTGGCAACCTCCTGGGCAGAAAGGGCAGGAGCTTCCATAGAGCAGATCTGTAGAGCGGCAACCTGGTCCAGCCGGAATACGTTCCTCAGACATTATAGAGTCGAACTGCTGTCTCCTCAAGACCTGATGTTTGGTAGGAAGGTCTTACAGACGGTGGTCCCGCCCTAAGGTAGGCCTGAGGATTACTTGCTTTTCTCTCAGGGTGCCGTCCTGGAAGACGAGGGAGAAATTACCAGTTACTTACCGGTAGCTGGATTTCTACGAAGTCTTACAGGACGGCAGGCCTACTTCCCTCCCTTTTACTTCTATCTAAATTCCTCCTTTTTCTTAGTTTCTGTCTATACCGTGTTCTAAAGAGCGGTTACTTATCTTAAACTGAGGCACACGGGAGGGGTGGGGCCTTTTAAACCTCATTTTGATTGTGTTTCCTGTCAGGTGAGCCAGTCTACTCTCAGGGTGCTGTCCTGTAAGACTTCGTAGAAATCCAGCTACCGGTAAGTAACTGGTAATTTTTTTATTTTTTTTATTTTCGCTCTCCTTTTTTTATAGCGCAAAAAATAAAAACCGCAGAGATGATCAAATACCACTAAAAGAAAGCTCTATTTGTGTGGGGGAAAAAACATAACGATTTAATTTGGGTACAATGTTGCATGACTGCGCAATTGTCATTCAAAGTGCAACAGCGCTCAAAACTAATAATTGGTCTGGGCAGGAAGGGGGTGAAAATGCCCTGTATGGAAGGGGTTAAACAAGCCCTTACAGTTAAAGCAGAACTCATCAGTGGTCCTTGCCTGCTTCACTCAATGGTGCTCACATACATTTGATGCCATAACACTGAGCTTGGAGGTGGTGGGATGAAAAATGCTGGCTACCATTTAACCTGGAAGTCTGGGCGACATCGAGGGGTGGAAAGGATTAAATGAGGGACAGCTCCAGATTGAAATTGCAGCAAAAGCTGTGCTTATTTTTAATAATGCTTGCCTCTTTAATTTTTTTTATTTATTTTTTTTTATCTGAATTTTGTCTTTTTTTTTTGCCTCTGTAAATTAACTTTTTATTGTTTTGTTTACAGTGCATCAGCTACAGCGCCTAAGAAATCCGTCCAAACAACTCTATCCAATATGGTAGTTAGAGGAGCAGGTGCCATAGCACTGGATGCAAAACAAAAAATAGGTATTTGACATTGCAATCCCAGTACTAATGTTACGTTTCTAGTAAAACCATATCTAGAATAACAAACTTTTATTCTTCAGCTGCTGCAAAGAAAAACACTGTGCAGTGTTCAGATGAGTTTAAGGAACTTTTGACTGTACCAACTCCAGGCGCCCTCAATCTGAATAGACATTTGTCCGGCCTGAACACAAAAGGTAACAGAACTCTTCCACATCCCCTCATTTGTACTTTAGGTAGTGGGTAGAAACTTTTATTTTGCATTCGAAGGTTTTCAATTTATTTAACAACTTTATTTTTAAGGAACCACTGCTAACCCTGGGTCGTTAATTCAGTCTCTCTCGGCTTCAGAGCTTTTGAAACAGCAGAGAAAACAGTTGTTGGATGCAAGAAAACGGAAATCAGAAGAGACCCAGAAAAGGTTCATTCAGACTATAGTTTCTTCATCATACTTTCTTGTATATGGAAAGTGTATCTGTGGCATGTTATTTTACCCCCAAAGCTAAACTCATTGGCGATAATTTGAGTCCAATTTAAAGGCTGTAAATAGTACTTTGTGGAATTGGTTGTTTAGTAGAGCAAACATTGGCCTAATTTTAAGCTTTTAACAACTTCATTGCCATGCACTTGCACATCCTTGCTGCCCAAGCCAATTTTCAGCTTTCTGCGCTGTCGCTGTTTAAATGACAATTGCGCGGTCATACTACACTGAACAGAATTTTTAGCATTTTGTTCCCACAAATAGAGCTTGCTTTTGGTATTCACCTCTACGGATTTTATTTTTTTATATATAATTTTTTATAAATAAGTATGTTTTCTCCTTCACTGATGGGCACTGAAAAGGCGGCCCCGATGAGATGGCGCTGACTCCGTTGGAGGCTCTTTACCGAGATCAGTGTGTCAGACTGACACACCGTGCCACCGATCGCCCCGAGGCTGGGCGGGAAGTGGTTAGACTTTTGGTGTTCAAGGTACAACCCCAAAATATTTTAATTCCTAGGGTGTATCTATTTTTAAAACTATTGCTGAACAAAGCAGAATTTTTTATTATTTTTTTTGGTCAGTGGACTGCTGGGTTATAACAGGTTTTGTAAGGGCATGTTGTTAGAAAGCTTTAAATATTTGGAATCATAAGGAAATGCAAAGTTTTTGCTGAATTAATACGCCCATTGCAAAATGTAAACTTTTTCCTTGTCTGTCAGAGGTGGAAACGGACACCGAAAATGCCATTTTAAATATTAACTATTGTCTGGTTGACAATTGTAATCTTGTCTCATATAAAATGAACCATCCTGTTTCTTAGGTTTCTTGAAAGCACAAATGACACAGAACAGTCAAGTTCCACTACAAGTGCTGTGCAGGCAATATTTCAGTCTCCAAAGCAAGCTGCAGAGTTCCCCAGAGCCCAGATGATCTCTGCCCCCAAGTTGGGTCGTGGTGTTACCGAGGGTGAAGATGTTCTTTTCTTTGATGTGTCTCCACCTTCCTGCAAATTAAAGGCTTCTGCAGAAGCTAAAAGGGTATAGTAATAGTTCATAGTAAATATGCAAATTCTTATCTTGGCACTTTTTTATTTATCTTTAAAAAAAAAAAAGTGTCTTAAATGAAAAGGTGAACTAGCTAACTACATCATCCCTGCTGGAAAGGGCTCAGGAAGCGTTTTTCATATGTTTTCCTGGTGTCTGCCCTAAACCTGCTACACTGCTGACCTTCACTTGTGGTTTGTGTTTTTTCATCTTTGTGGCAACTCTCGATTCTGCATCACAGGAGGGGAGGTCTGGATTGTTTTGACGCAATTAGTTGGGCAGAGTGCACTATCTATTCTTCCCTTGATATATGGGACAGCTAGGACACATGCACAGTGCACTTAAACCCCCCCTCCTGCCCAGACCAATTTTCAGCTTTCAGCACTGATGCACTTTGAATGACAATTGCACGGTCATACAACACTGTACCCAAATAACATTTTTATAAAAAAAAGTTTTTTTCGCACAAATACTTTCTTTTGGTGGTATTTAATCACCTCTGCGGTTTTTATTTTATGCTAAACAAACAAAAAAACATGGAACATTTAGAAAAAAAAAATGTTTCTTTCTCGTACATCACGGGACACAGAGCGGCATATTCATTACTATATGGGTTATATGGAGTACCTTCAGGTGTGGACACTGGCAATCTCAAACAAACAGGAAGTCCCTCCCTATATAACCCCCTCCCCTAGAGGGAGTCCCTCAGTTTTTTCGCCAGTGTCTTAGGTGTTGGTCACGGAATAGCTTTGCTCCACATCCTTGGGATTAAGGGCGGGCTAACCGGATCTGTCCAAGGAGCCTCAGTGCCAAAGTGGACAGTACCCGGGCCCCAAACCGTGGGGTTTTGCCTATAATGCTCCTCTTCGGAGGGCTGGACCCTGGGCCCAGGACTTGGAGTTTGTAAAAACCATAAGTTCCTGTTTGCCAGGGTGCTATATAGGTCCAGGACAGTGGGTACCTTCATAGGACCCCAGGGCCTGAAGGTCTACTACGCTACCCACGGAGATGGGAGAAGATTGGACCGTTTTGCAAAACGTCCTGCTGCATGGAGCAGGTAAGAGGGGAGCCTGCGGGACTTGGTTCGACAGCAGGCTCTCCAGGGGAGATCTTAAGGGGGGTAGCCTGAGTATGCTCTGCATTGGCACCATGGTCACTATGTCTGATAGACAGGATGCCCTGAAATGTTTCCCCCCATAACTTGATCCCCCTACCTATCTATCTATGTATGTTTGCTAGCTACCTGCTGCTCGCTGGTTGAAGATCTTTTAAAAAAAAAAAAAAAAGATCTGTCTCTAGGCTAAAGGGACTCCTTAGGGGCCTGTGTTAGCCTTACCTTGCCGGGATTCAAATCTGCTGCCTGATGCGTCCTCCAACCTGCATTCCTGGGCTCCAGAGTGCGTCTCCTCCTGGGCTTTCCTCCCCCGACAGTCGCGCGCGCGCGCGCGCACGCGTGCACGCGCGCATGCATATAGAAAATTTTCGCGCCGTTCGGGAGGGGGGGAGGGGCGGGAGTGTGACTGCAGTGTAGAGTGGGCGCGCCTTTAATTGCTGTTATACACAGCAGGCGCGTTCTTAGCTCAGTTCAGAGCTGAGCTGGAGAGAGAGAGGACGTAGAGCTGGCAGCACAGTGACTCCCGGTGGCGAGAAGGGGTACTACATACTGGAGTCAGCTCCAATACTTTTTGTTAAGCCAAAATCCCCTTGGCAACAGGTTGAATGCTGGCAAACATGTTGGGGGTGGGGCTGTATGTGGTGAATAACATATAAAAGAAAACATACTGAGCCCCACCGGTTTTGGGGCATTAGTTATCCTATTGTCCCCTAAACCTTATTTTTTTGTACTCCTGGCTATAACAGTCTGTTGTTGTAAGCGGAGTCCTTCGCTTTTGTATTATGGCTTCCAAGGGTTCAGGATCAAAAAAAAAAAAAGATATAAAGAGAAAAGGCAAAGACAAAGGGGTTCCTCCTCTGGTTCTGATAATATGCCAATACTTTCCCCACAGGTTATTCCTATAGGGGGTCACCCTGGATAAGCCATTAAGGGGGTCTGGTGCTGAGGCTGGCCCAGGTCGGCCCAAACCTGTGTTATCACAGAGGAGATGCTAGCCGTCACCCTAGGGGGGCTAGAGAAAAGAGGTTAACAGCTTTGATCGCTGGCTCTTTTTCTGGCAAGAAGCGGACTAGATCCCCATCGCCAAAAGGGACAGAACCTAGAGGATCTACCACTGTAGAATCGTTTTCAGCCTCCCAGGCGGAGAGTCTGTGGGTCCAGTCTTTGACAGACATGGCCCGCTTGGCATTCAATTTGCCATTTCCAGAGCCTCAGGTTCCTGCGGTATCCTCTTTGGGTTCTTTTAAAAAACGCCTTTAAGCAACGCAGCGTTTCTGGCCCATCCTCTGTTAGAGGAATTGGTTTTTCCAGGATTGGGACGACCGGACAGAATTTTTTCTGCCGCCTAAAGCTGACCAGAGGGTAGTCTTTATACACGTCTGCCAGGAAATATTTGTGCTTGCAGGCACTCTTTCCCCTGACCAAGTGCTCTTTAAATAGAGGGCCCAGATGGCTCAGTTGGTAGAGCATCGGACTTTTAATCTGAGGGTCCAGGGTTCAGGTCCCGGTTCGGGCACTGCTTTTCAACTACCCGTGAGGTCCTTGAGGCCGCATCTCCCGGAAAGCGCCCGATCTCGTCTGATCTCGGAGGCTAAGCAGGGTCGGGCCTGGTTAGTGCCTGGATGGGAGACCACCTGGAAGGTTTTCTGTTATTTACCCTATGGAAAAAAAATAAAAAAAATAAATTTTTCTAAGAAAGAGGGCGCTCCCAACTGTGGACGCAGCCATCTCATGGGTGAATAAATCATTAACTGGCCTAAGGGGAAACATACAAATGTTTAAGGTCCCGGTCAATAAACGTTTAGAGACATTTTTTCCAGCATCCTTGGCTACAGCCAGCAGGGGCTGCAATTGGAGTTTTGTCAGGCGTTAAAGAACCAGACAAAACAGATGCTTAAGACATCCCTGCCCAATAGGCAGAGGAGTTATTGGATATTCCCAGAGCTCTGTGCTTTGCGGTAGAGGTTATAAAAAGACTCCATCCAGCAGGCGTCTCGTTGTCACTATTTTTAGTACATATGAGAAGGCTCTTATGGTTGAAGAACTGGGCGGCCGAACCCATGTAAAAGACTGCTGGCAGGTTTGCCCTTCCATGGAAAGATCTGGATAAATACATTCAGACTGTTTCAAGTGGCAAAAGTACCCTTTTACCAGTCAAAAGAAGTTCCGGGGTCCTGCGTTTAAAAGACAGTTCCCCCCCTGTTCCGGGGCCCTCAAATTCCAGGCAGTACGGACCTCCTGCACGATCAAACTTTTAACAATGGATCGCAAGGACAGGCCTCTGGGGATCGATCCCCGACAGAGGGGGTCCGATCATCTGTGGCCGCAGGCTACAGATTAGAATTTCTAAGATTTCCTCCACAAGGAAGGCCTCAATGCGGGCGGCGTTGGATCATCTGCTTTACCAGGGCATAATGGTAGAGGTACCAGCCCAAGAACAGGGGCTAGGTTTCTATTCCAATCTGTTTGTCATACCAAGGCCCATCGGCGATGTCAGACCAATTTTGGACCTAAAAGGTTTAAATGCTTACCTAAGGGTTCGCTCTTTCCGGACAGAAGCCGTTCGGTCAGCAGCCGCCACACTCCAGAAGGATCTGGCTTCTATAGACATAAAGGATGGTTACCTTCATGTACCAAGTCTTTCAGCCACATCAAATATTTTTGTTTTTACGCTTCGCAGTGATACAGCGTCACTTCCAATTCGTGGCGCCCCCCCTTCGGGCTGGCTACGGCCCTCGGGTATTCACGAAGGTCCTTGCTCCAATTCTAGTCAGTCTAAAGGATCCAAGGGATCTCGGTCCTAGCATACCTGGACGACCTCTTAATCATAGATCACTCGCTTCCTTGGTGGAATGCGTAGTAGCCCTCATGGTTCCGTACCTCGAGAGGTTCGGCTGAGTCCTAAACTGGGGAAAGATCAGCATTTCAACCTACAAAGCAGTTGGAATATCTCGGCATGAGATTAGACACAGAACAGAAGATGGGTGTTCCTGCCCCTGGTAAAGGTCGAGGCTATCAAAAGATTAATTCAGTTGGTTCTAAGCAAAAGAGAACCAACTATTCGCCTATGTATGCGATTACTAGGCAAACTAATGGCCATGTTCGAGGCGATACCACACGCTTCCACACTCGTGTCCTACAGACAGCAATTCTAGCAGCTTGGTTCTGCCCAGTGGTCTGGAAGGCTGGAGAGCGGTCTTGAACGGGTTCACTCGCCAAGTAACTTGGGCAGAGGCGGAGAGGCAGCTGCCCATCAAGGTCTGGGAGATCAGAGCGGCTAGGCTAGCCCTCCTGGCATAGACATCCAGATTACAGGGGTCCTCGGTGAGAAGTCATTCAGACAATGCCACAGCGGTGGCATATATGTGAACCACCAAGGGGGAACCAAGAGTCAAGCCACTCAGAGTGAGAGGAGCTTGGTTTTTCGGTGGGCAGAGGTTTATGTACCCTGCATATCGGCGACATTCATTCCCGAGGTGGACAACCTGCAGGCGTACTTCCTAAGTCGCCAAACCCTGTCGCCGGGGGAGTGGTCTCTGCATCCACAAGTTTTTTTCAGACAATCTGCCAGAAGTGGGGAGTGCCAGACGTGGAGGTCATGGCATAAGGATTCAACAAGAAGCTAGACAGGTTCATGTCTCGAACGAGGGACCCTATGGCCTGCGGAACCGATGTGTTGGTTTGCCCTTGGCATCAATCATAGCTTCTATATGCATTTCCCCCGCTGCAGTTACTACCCCGCCTGTGGCGCAGGATCATAGCACAGGCCGGTTATCCTGGTAGCCCCAGCTTGGTACCGGAGGGCATGGTACTCCCTAGTCCTGAAATTGGCAGCGGAAGGCCCTTGGACTCTTCCTCTATGGCCAGACCTACTCTCACAAGGCCCGATCCTCCACCCTGCATTACGGCGTCTAAAATTGATGGCCTGGCGGCTGAATCCCTGATTCTCAGGGGTAGAGGTCTGTCTAGGCAGGTAATCCCTACCCTCATTAAGGCTAGAAAGCCGGCCTCCAGGGTAATTTTGTTACAGGGTTTGGAGGGCCTACGTAGGCTGGTGTGAGGCTAAGAGATGGGTTTCCCGCAAGTATACCATTGATAGAGTATTACGTTTTCTCCAGCACGATCTAGGGACAGATTTCAGCCTTATCAGTGTGGTTTCAGAGGCCGCTGGCTGCCCACTCGCTGGTTAAGATCTCCGTACAGGGAGTCTTACGTGTTAATCCTCCGGTCAAATCACCACTTTGTCCATGGGACTTAAATCTTGTTCTGTCATCTCTACAGAAACAACCCCTTGAGCCGTTGGCTGAGGTACCTTTGGGTTTACTGACTAGAAAGTCGGTATTTCTGATCACCATAGTTTCGGCAGGAGAGTATCGGAATTGGCAGCCTTATCTTGTAAGGAACCATATCTCATTTTGCATAAGGATAGGGCGGGGTTCCGTCCTCATCCTTCCTTTCTACCAAAGGTTATATCCAGTTTCCACCTGAACCAGGATGTGGTACTTCCATCCTTCTTCCAAAACCCACCTCTAGAAAGGAGGGGTTGCTGCATACGTTGGATATTGTCAGGGCCATAAAGGCCTATCTTAAAGCTACAGAGAAGGTTCGGAAAACAGATGTGGTGTTCGTTTTACCGGAAGGGCCCAAGATGGGTCAGGCAGCTGCTTGATCCACCATCGCAAGATGGATTAAACAATTAATTGTTCGGGCCTGCGGTTTGAAGAGGTTGCCTCCTCCTTTGTCGGTAAAGGCCCATTCTACCAGGGCCATGGGCACCTCCTGGGCAGCACATCATCATCAGATCTCTATGGCTCGAATATGCAAGGCAGCAACGTGGTCATCAGTCCACACGTTTACAACATTTTATCAATTGGACGTAAGAAGGAATGCGGATACAGCCTTTGGGCAGTCAGTACTACAGGCCGCGATTCAAGCTCCTCAGGATCTGAGGGGGCTCCCTTAATTTGATTTGAGATTTACATTTCTCGTTTAAGTTGGATTTACTAGTATTTGAGTATACCTCTAAATTAAATCCTTCTTTGGAAGATGTCTCCCTCCCCTCATTAAAGCATTGCTTTTGGACATCCCATATAGTAATGAATATGCCGCTCTGTGTCCCGTGATGTACGAGAAAGAAAAGGATTTTTAAATACAGCTTACCTGTAAAATCCTTTTCTTGGAGTACATCACGGGACACAGAGCTCCCACCCCTCTTTTTGGGAACATTTTGGGAGGCATACTGCTTGCTACAAAACTGAGGGACTCCCTCTAGGGGAGGGGGTTATATAGGGAGGGACTTCCTGTTTGTTTGAGATTGCCAGTGTCCACACCTGAAGGTACTCCATATAACCCATATAGTAATGAATATGCCGCTCTGTGTCCCGTGATGTACTCCAAGAAAAGGATTTTACAGGTAAGCTGTATTTAAAAATCCCTTTTTTTCATATTTTTGTTATAAAATTTTGCAAACAGGTAATTTTTTTTTCTCCTTCATTGATATGCGCTCATGAGGCGGCACTGATGAGGGGGCCCTGGTAGGTGACAATGATGGGCAGCACTGTTGATAAGGGCATTGATTAGTGACTGATGGGTGGGCACTGGTAGGCGGCACTGTTGTGCACTGACAGGTGGCACAGATGAGCTGGGCAGCTCTCCCTGATCGGGACCGATGTCCCCCTGTCACCTGCCAGTGATCGGATTTTTTTATTTTTCTCCTCATGCCATCAGCGTCAGGAGAAAAAATAGCCAAATACCGGCTCTGTTTACATCACCTGATCAGCTGTCATTGACCGGCAGCTGATCGCATGGTAAGGGGTCGGGATCGATGCAGTGAGTCTCGCTGATCAGAGCGTGCCCTGCAGGGGGGCGCAGGCCGCTCGAGCACGGGAGGACGTCTATTGATCTATTGGTGGTTAATGTCATACATTATGTCTCGCATGTGACTCAATGGAATCTGAATTGCTTCCCCATATAAACTACAAGAAGTGAATTTTACAGCAAGTTAAAAATTCTAAATTTTCTCTTTACAGATTGCTGCTTTCCGGAAATTACAAGCAAAAGGACAGGTGCTCACAAAAGAGAATCCTAACGGTATCAAGAGAAAGCGTTCCAGCGCAATGGACATTGACCAAGTGGCCGAAAGGGTGGACAGAGATGTCTCCTCACCACCTGAAGGTAATCTGCCCTGAATGGCTGTTTTGCAGTTGCATTGAAGAGAAGTTGTCACAGAGCACACTACTTTTTCTAGATCTTTCCCAATAGAAGCTTTTTCTTTTTTTTTTTTTCCTCCTTTTTCTTTTCTTTTAAGGCTTTCTGCCCCAATAACTAGTATGCAACTCTAATCCCTTAATACCTATCTAAGGGCAGCTATGACGTTCTCTTTATTGTACATCCCAGAACACTGGGTGTATTCATATCCATTATTATAGGGTTATCCTCCTACCTTCAGGTGATTGAACACTGGCAAAAAAAAAGGTAGGTATCCCTGCCCATGCATAACAGGAAATCCCCTCCCAAGCATAACCCCTCCCAGCTAGTCAAGGCTTCCTTTTTTTTTTTTTTTGCTTGCTATCGTCTTGGGTGCCCAAACTTTTGAAGAGCGAAGGCCACTTAAGCAACTTGGTAACCAGTCAAGGCCCACAATGAGTGGAGCATGCGGATGACAGGTCACGGCTACTCTATAGGCCCTCCGATCCGCCAGACGAAAGGGGACAAACTCCCTTCTGTTTTTCGGATTGGAGGTAGGTGGGCGTAAACATACATCTGTTGCTCTATAGAGGTGAATTGAGGGTCCCATTTGATCTTAATTGTGTGAAAAGAGCCTAAGGCTGCTTTCACACTAATGTGCTGCGGTTTACCAATACCGTGGGTGCAGCATAGTGAACCTGTGTCTAACCTAAGGGTTAGCTGAATTTTGCCATAGACTCTGCCTGCGGCAAAAGTCGGCACTGTACAGGAAGCATCGACTTATGGGGCTCTGCTCCGCAGCTGCTTTCTTCCTCTACCACCAGCTTAATTCACAACACTGATGCGGTTGTATGGCGGGTGGGCAACCGGCAATTTGGGCTTGCCAACCCACCATTCCAGAGCAGAAGGTCGCGGGCCACAGAGGGCTCCGCGGGCCACATGTGGCCCCCGGGCTACTGGTTGGCCACCCCTGTCTTAGGTGTTGGTCATGTCTTTGCAGTTTCTATAAATGGATAGCTTCTCGATGATTCTGGTTCACATTGATGCTACTTTGAAATCATGCTACTTCACTCGAAGTAGCACGATTTCAGAGAAGCAGGTTAGCCCAATTTCAGATGCTACTTGTAAGACATACGTGCTGCTTCGCGTAGAAGTCGCATGACAAGTTCTTCCCGATGATTTTCAATGACAACTATTAATATTAAGACTTCAAGTCGTGCTGACTTCAAAGTAGTCCCTGCACTACTTTTGGTCCGACTTTGATGCGAGCTACACAGGCATTCCCTAAAATTGTGGCCACAACTTTCAAGTCACGGAAGTGCGAAAGGGGCCTAATGTCGCACCTGTGATCGGCAAAGTCGTGCGGAAACTACTTTTGCAAATCGGCGCAGCGCCGAACCAATTGGACCGGTGCCATTACCGACAATAGGCTGCGACTTGCAATTTGACCTGGCTTCTCTGAATCCGTTGCCTAGGGCTTACTATACTCTGTGGAATGGTACCTGGACCCCACACTGGACATGGAGGCACGGTGGGCACTGGCCCCCTACGTAATTGGACCCTGTGCAATGTTATATTGACTTGTGAACCAATAGGGTGTAATACAGGCATAAGGCATGAATTCCCAGCTGGAAGGTCATTTTGTGGTATAGCCTGCAGAGGTGGGTGAAGATTGGACCTCCTTGGGGGTCCTGCATCCCACAATGGTGAGTTCCCTGGCAGAAGTTTAGTGGCGACAATCATGGACACCACCTGTGTCGGTGTGAGAGTGGTTCTCTGAGGTGCTATGGGAACTACATGCCACAGCAAGTATTTTTTATGGGGCTGCACAGTAGTTATGATATGCTATACACCTCCACTGCTGCCTCTGATTACACTGTCACGCTTCCCATTTATTCATGGCTTGCCTCAATTTAACTGATTCTGGAAACCGCCACGTTTGAGGGCTTAAGCAGTTAAGGGCTGTACAGTACTATTATTATTATTTTTTTTTTTATTGTATTATATTTCTCCTTCCTACGGTTTCCACCTTCCCACATAACAAATCGGCAGTTTATCGAAGAGCTTTTGGGGAAACTTCAGTGTCCCGGTCTGTGTGTTACTATTACAGCTGTGGGCTTGTTTTAAAACTTTCATTGCATGATATGTGGGACATTTGCATTCAAAAGGGTGTAAAGTGAATGTAGTTTGAGTCGCACAAATATTTTTTGTGTCTAATTTCCCACAGCTCTTAAGCAATTAGCATAGTGTATTGATGTGTGATTTGATTTCTCCAGCTGATGACGAAGAACCAGTCCTGAAGAAACACAGGGAACAACTTGCTTATTTACAGTCTGAGGAGTTCCAGAAAATTTTAAATGCCAAATCGAAGCACACAGGTGTCCTGAAGGAGGTAATACTAAAAAATATTTTCTTGCTTGTGCAGAACAGAGGCGTGACTATTCTAGACTGTTTGTTTGGGAGTGCTACCACCTTTTAGGTGAATGTACACTGGGAAAAAAAATGAGGAATCCATGTCAAGGTATAAATTGGTGCCTGGCTGGTTGCTATGGCCAAGAGATACTGTGCCTGGATCGTGTGTGTGTGTGTGTGTGTGTGTGTGTGTGTGTTCATATCATTTAGTGTTTTATCTGCTGCAGTATTAGTGAACACCTCAAAGTGTATAGATTTATGAAAGATTTTTTATATATATATATATATATATATATATATATATATATATATATATATATATATAATAATAAATAATATGCGCTGATCCTAAAAAAATATATGTAAATAAATCAGTACACCAGCAGTTTACATAAACCAATACTGTGACCTTCAAATAATTGTATATCATAAATGCCAAAAAGAATATATAATGTTATTGCACAATGCCCCCTTTACGTGTATTCCTAAAATTAAAACGCCATATATTGTATTGTTTTAATTTTATGTACAGTGCCTGCCGCCGAGAATGTGTTTTTAACACGCCAGCATCGCGCTGAATCTCGGCGACAGGCTGCCGATATCTCGCACTCGCTGGAATAGTAAAAGCACATTCCAGCGAGTGTGTCATAGAAGCGACGGGGATCCGACGCGGATTCCCGCCAATTCTACACGTGGGCGGAGTTTGTTATGAATCCTGAAAAAACGGCGTGGGGGTCCCCCCACAATCCATAACAGACCCGTATCCAAAGCACGCCGGCCGGTCGGTCAGGAAGGGAGTGGGGGCGAGCGAGCGCCCCCCCCTCCTGAGCCGTACCGGGCAGCATGCCCTCAACATGGGGGGGGGTTAGGTGCTCTGGGGCAGGGGGCGCACTGCGGCCCCCCACCCCAGAGCACCCTGTCCCCATGTTGATGAGGACAGGGCCCCTTCCCGACAACCCTGGCCGTTGGTTGTCGGGGTATGCGGGCGGGAGGCTTATCGGAATCTGGAAGCCCCCTTTAATAAGGGGGCCCCCAGATACCGGCCCCCCACCCTAAGTGAATGAGTATGGGGTACATTGTACCCCTACCCATTCACCTGCAAATAAAAAAGTGTAAACACAAATAAACCACACAGGGTATTGAAATATTTTATTAGTTGGCCGCCGGGGGGGGGGTGTGTATGATCGCTTTTATAAAAGCGCCCCCCTCCGGCGGGCTTCTGTGGGGGGTGGGTGCCGCCGTCTGGTTCTCTTCCGCCGCCGGGGGGGGCGCTTTGATAAAAGCGCCCACCACCCGGCGGGCTTCTTTCGATGTCTTCGGCGGCTGGGGGGTCTTCTCCCCCTCTCCGGGGGTCTTCTCCTGCTCTCCGGGGGTCTTCTCCGCTCTCCGGGGGTCTTCTCCGCTCTCCGGGGGTCTTCTTCTTCAGGACTCGCCGCCGCTAACTTTGTGTGTTAGCTCAATTACTAGCGGCGGCGAGTCCCCTGCTCTGTGACGTCTTCTTCTTCTCCAGATGTTGACGCGACGCTTCCTTCCGCTGTTATGCCGGGCGCGCGGCTCGCAGCGAGTTATATAGGCCTGTCTTGTGACGTCGCAGTCCCATCTGCTCTGTGTCTTCTTCTGACGGCTTTGTCTCTTCCGCTGTTATGCCGGGCGCGCGGCTCGCAGCGCGGCTGTCTTGTGAAGCCAGCTCGGCTTTGTCTCCTGGCAAGCCAGCTCGGCGCTGGCTCCCGCGATGGGGCTCGTAGGTGGTCAATCTCGCCGAGAAAGGGAGCGAGATTGACACAATATCCCAGTCACCTACTGTATGTGTGCCAGGGATACACGTATAGGGGGCATTATTGTGTGATAACATTATATTTCTTTCTCGTACATCACGGGACACAGAGCGGCATATTCATTACTATATGGGTTATATGGAGTACCTTCAGGTGTGGACACTGGCAATCTCAAACAGGAAGTCCCCTCCCTATATAACCCCCTCCCCTAGAGGGAGTCCCTCAGTTTTTTCGCCAGTGTCTTAGGTGTTGGTCACGGAATAGCTTTGCTCCACATCCTTGGGATTAAGGGCGGGCTAACCGGATCTGTCCAAGGAGCCTCAGTGCCAAAGTGGACAGTACCCGGGCCCCAAACCGTGGGGTTTTGCCTATAATGCTCCTCTTTTGGAGGGCTGGACCCTGGGCCCAGGACTTGGAGTTCATAAAGACCATAAGTTCCTGTTTGCCATGGTGCTTTATAGGTCCAGGACAGTGGGTACCTTCATAGGACCCCAGGGCCTGAAGGTCTATTACGCTACCCACGGAGATGGGAGAAGATTGGATCGTTTTGCTAGACAAACATCCTGCAGCATGGAGCAGGTAAGAGGGGAGCCTGCGGGACTTGGTTCGACAGCAGGCTCTCCGGGGTAACCTAAAAGGGGGGTAGCCTAAGTATGCTCTGCATTGGCAACCTTGCTCACTATGTCTGAGAAAGACAGGATGATCCCATTTCCCCCATCACTAGGTTCCCCTGTCTAAGAATGGTGTTGCTAGCTACCTGCTGCTTTCTTCCTAGGACTGGTAAGGATCCCTATGGGGCCTTTTGGAGAGTCCTACCTGGCCGGGGGTTTGAATCTGCCGCCTGATACTGCAGTCCTGGGTCTCCAGCAGCGCGGCTCCTCCATGTTCCTCCTGCTCCGGCATACGAGCGTGCGCGCGCACGTCTTATAGACGTTTTTCGCGCCGTCCAGAGAGGAGGGCGGGGGGGGGGCGTGCCTGCAGCGTCATACAGGGGCGCGCCTTGTGCTGTTATAGATCAGCAGGCATTGTCAGTGCTCAGTCTGAGGCTGATCTCAAAGGGAGAGGACGCAGAGCGGCAGAACAGTGACTCCCGGTGGCGGAAGAGGGGTAGTACATGCTGGACTTTGTTCCAATGCCTTTCTGTTAAGCCAA
The DNA here is from genome assembly GCA_029574335.1 of Rana kukunoris. Lineage (NCBI taxonomy): Eukaryota > Metazoa > Chordata > Amphibia > Anura > Ranidae > Rana > Rana kukunoris. The sequence continues at coordinate 135,741,452 of CM056051.1, forward strand.
AAATTCCCCTTTTTGCAGCAGGTTGGAGGCTGGCAAACTAAGTTTGGGGTCGCTGTATGTTTTGAAAAAAAAAAAAAAAAAGAAGAGACTTATATATATTTAAAAAAAAAAAAAAAAAACATACGGGGCCCCATCAGTTTTTGGGCATTGGTGATCTATTGTCCCCTAAGCTCTAGTTTTGTACTCCTGGCCACTACAGTCTGTTGTTGTTGGCGGAGTCCCTCGATTTTGTATTATGGCTTCCAAAGGTTCGGGGTCAAAGGGTACAAAAAAGACCAAAAAACAAAGGGGTTCCCCCTCTGATTCTGATGATATGCCGATACTTTCCCCGCAACTTATTCCCATAAAGGTCGCCTTGGAGCCATTAGGGGGGTCTGGTGCGGAGGCTGGCCCAGATCAGCCCAGCCCTGTGTTTATCACAGAGGAGATGCTAGCTGTATCCCTAGGGGGGCTAGAAGAGAGAATAGCAGCATTGATCGCTAGAGCTATTCCTGGCAAGAAACGGGTTAGATCCCCATCACCAAGAGGTGTATCCTCAGATGCTGAAATTCTCTCTCCGGAGGAATTGGAATCGCAGGAGGATCAACTAGACCTGAACCAAGAGGGTTCAGGGATTGAGGGATCTACCTCTGAGGAGCCATTTTCAGACTCCCAGACAGAGAGACTGTGGGTGCAGTCTTTGACGGACATGGTCCGCTCGGCATTTAGTTTACCATTGCCAGAGCCTCAGGTTCCTCCGGTATCCTCTCTGGGCTCTTTGAAAGCTCCGTTAAGCAACGCAGTTTTTCCGGTCCATCCTCTCTTGGAGGAATTGATCTTTCGGGATTGGGTACGGCCGGATAGGATTTTTCTGCCACCGAAGAGATTTGCGGTCATTTATCCTATGGAGGAAAAATTCTCCAAGAGGTGGAGGCTCCCAGTGGTGGATGCAGCCATCTCATGTGTGAATAAATCACTAACTTGCCCGGTGGAAAACATACATATGTTTAAAGATCCGGTTGATAAACGGTTAGAGACACTTCTAAAAGCATCCTTTGCTACGGCAGGAGCAGTGGTACAGCCAGCTGTGGCGGCAATTGGAGTTTGTCAGGCGTTAAAGGACCAGACAAAAGAAATGCTAAAGGACATGCCTACCCAACAAGCAGAAGAGTTTTCTGACATCCCCAGAGCTCTGTGTTTTGCTGTAGATGCTATAAAGGATTCCATCCAGCAGGCCTCTCGTTTATCACTATTTTTGGTGCACATGAGAAGGCTCTTATGGTTGAAGAACTGGGCGGCGGAGCCCCCATGCAAAAAGCTTCTGGCAGGGTTTCCCTTCCATGGAGGACGACTCTTCGGGGAGGATCTGGATAAATACATTCAGACTATTTCAAGTGGCAAAAGTACCCTTTTACCGGTCAAAAAGACATTCCGGGGTCCTACATTTAAAAGGCAGCTCTTTCCTGTCTCAGGGCCCTCAAATTCCAGGCAGTATCGACGGCCGCCTGCACGATCCAACGTTAACAGTAGATCGCAGGGACAGGCCCCTGGGGGTAAGAGGCCATGGTATCGCAAGCCGGCAAAGACAGCCCCTAAGTCTGCCTTATGAAGGGGCGCCCCCACTCTCGCGGGTGGGGGGAAGGCTTCGTTTCTTCTCAGAAGTTTGGGAAGCCAAGATCCCCGACAAATGGGTCCGGGCGTCTGTAACCGCAGGCTACAGACTGGAGTTTCTAAACTTTCCTCCGCCTCATTTTCAAGAATCAAGGCCAGCAAGGAAGGCCTCGATGCTGGCAGCTTTGGATCACCTGCTTTGCCAGGACGTAATAATAGAGGTGCCAGCCCAAGAGCAAGGGCTAGGTTTCTATTCCAATCTCTTTGTCATACCAAAGCCCAACGGCGATGTCAGGCCAATCTTGGACCTAAAGAGGTTAAACGGTTACCTAAGGGTTCGTTCCTTCCGGATGGAATCCATCCGGTCAGCAGCCGCCGCGCTTCAGAGGGACGATTTTCTGGCTTCCATAGACATAAAGGATGCTTACCTTCATGTACCAATCTTTCAGTCGCATCAAAGATTTTTACGCTTCGCGGTGGGGCAGCGACACTTCCAATTCAGGGCGCTCCCCTTCGGGCTGGCCACGGCCCCCCGGGTATTCACGAAGATCCTAGCCCCAGTTCTGGCCAATCTAAGGATCCAAGGGGTCACAGTCCTAGCGTACTTGGACGACCTTTTAATCATAGATCACTCTCGGCCGTGTCTGCAACAGGCAGTAAACCTCACGGTTCAGTACCTCGAAAGATTCGGCTGGGTCCTAAACCGGGAAAAGTCAGCGTTCCAGCCTACAAAGCAGTTGGAATACCTCGGCATGAGGTTAGACACAGAACAGCAAAGGGTGTTCCTGCCCCTTGTAAAGATCGAGGCTATCAAGGGGTTGGTTCAGTTGGTTCTAAGCAAGAAAAAACCAACTATTCGCCTGTGTATGCGATTACTAGGCAAGCTAGTGGCCACGTTCGAGGCAGTACCATACGCTCAGATCCACACTCGCGTCCTACAGGCAGCCATTCTAGCAGCCTGGGGCAAGAAAGCACATGCCTTAGAGTCCCCTTTGACGCTATCATCAAAGGTCCGGCAAAGCCTGGCCTGGTGGTTGAACCCTCAGAATCTTCTAAAGGGAAGATCCTTCAGCCCTGTTGTCTGGAAGGTAGTTACCACAGACGCCAGCCTGGCAGGCTGGGGGGCGGTTTTCGAGGGGTTCTCTCGCCAGGGAACTTGGGTGAAAACAGAGAGGCAGCTCCCCATCAATATCTTGGAGATCAGAGCTGCTCGCCTAGCCCTTCTGGCATGGACCTCCAGATTACAGGGGTTCCCGGTGAGAATCCAGTCAGACAATGCCACAGCGGTGGCATACATAAACCACCAAGGGGGAACCAGAAGTCAGGCCGCTCAGAGGGAAGTGAGCTTGATTTTTCAGTGGGCAGAGGTTCATGTACCCTGCATTTCGGCGATATTCATTCCCTGAGTGGACAACCTGCAGGCAGACTTCTTAAGTCGCCAGATTCTGTCGCCAGGGGAGTGGTCTCTGCATCCCCAGGTCTTTCAGACAATCTGCCAGAGGTGGGGAATGCCAGACGTAGATATAATGGCATCCAGGTTCAACAAGAAATTAGACAGGTTCGTGTCTCGAGCGAGGGACCCTATGGCCTGCGGAACCGATGCGTTGGTTTGCCCTTGGCATCAATTCAAACTTCTATATGCATTCCCTCCGCTACAGTTACTTCCTCGCCTGTTGCGCAGGATCAGAGTGGAGCACAAGCCAGTCATTCTAGTGGCTCCAGCTTGGCCCCGGAGGACGTGGTACTCACTAGTCCTGAAGATGGCAGTGGGAGACCCTTGGACTCTTCCTCTACGACCAGACCTACTCTCACAAGGCCCGATCCTCCACCCTACATTACAACGTCTAAATTTGACGGCCTGGAGGCTGAATCCCTGATTCTCAGGGGTAGAGGTCTGTCTAGGCAGGTAATTCCTACCCTGATTAGGGCTAGAAAGCCGGCCTCCAGGGTGATTTATTACAGGGTGTGGAGGAACTACGTAGGCTGGTGTGAATCCAAAAGATGGAATTCCTGCAAATATACCATTGATAGGGTGTTAAGTTTTCTGCAGCTAGGTGTGGATAAAGGCCTGGCATTAAGCACAATCAAGGGACAGATTTCAGCTCTGTCAGTGTGGTTTCAGAGGCCGCTGGCCACCCACTCGCTGGTAAAGACCTTCATACAGGGGGTCTTGCGTATTAATCCTCCTGTCAAGTCACCAATTTGTCCATGGGACTTAAATCTTGTCCTGTCCACTCTACAGAAACAACCCTTTGAGCCGTTGGCTGAGATTCCTTTAGTTTTACTGACAAGAAAGTTGGTTTTCTTGGTCGCCATAGTTTCGGCCAGGAGAGTGTCAGAATTAGCAGCCTTATCGTGTAAGGAACCATATCTCGTTCTACATAAGGACAGGGCAGTTCTCCGGCCCCAGCCTTCCTTTCTACCAAAGGTTATATCCAATTTTCACTTGAACCAGGATTTGGTACTTCCATCCTTCTTTCCGAAACCCACTTCTAGAAAGGAGGGGTTGCTGCATACCTTGGATATTGTCCGGGCCATGAAGGCCTATCTTAAAGCTACAGAAAAGATCCGGAAAACAGATGTGGTGTTCGTTCTACCAGATGGCCCCAAGAAGGGGCAGGCAGCTGCAAAATCCACCATCTCGAGATGGATTAGACAATTAATCATTCAAGCCTACGGTTTGAAGAGGTTGCCTCCTCGTTTGTCGGTAAAGGCCCATTCTACCAGGGCCATGGGCGCCTCCTGGGCAGCACACCATCAGATCTCTATGGCTCAGATATGCAAGGCGGCGACGTGGTCATCAGTCCACACGTTTACAAAGTTTTATCAACTAGACGTGAGAAGAAATGCGGATTCTGCCTTTGGACAGGCAGTACTACAGGCTGCAGTTTAAGATCCTCTGGATCAGGGGCACCCTTGGTTGTAAAAGAAAAAAAAAAAAGAAGTTTTTTCTTGACTAAGTTGGAATTATTATTATTATTATTTGAGTATACCTCTAAATTAAATCCTTCTTTGGAAGATGTCTCCCTCCCCTCATTAAAGCATTGCTTTCGGACATCCCATATAGTAATGAATATGCCGCTCTGTGTCCCGTGATGTACGAGAAAGAAAAAGGGATTTTTAAATACAGCTTACCTGTAAAATCCTTTTCTTGGAGTACATCACGGGACACAGAGCTCCCACCCCTCTTTTGGGTGACCATTTTGGGAGGCATACTGCTTGCTACAAAACTGAGGGACTCCCTCTAGGGGAGGGGGTTATATAGGGAGGGGACTTCCTGTTTGAGATTGCCAGTGTCCACACCTGAAGGTACTCCATATAACCCATATAGTAATGAATATGCCGCTCTGTGTCCCGTGATGTACTCCAAGAAAAGGATTTTACAGGTAAGCTGTATTTAAAAATCCCTTTATTCTTGTGCCTGGATCTTGCATGCAAGAGTGGGGAGGGCATGTAATGTAACGTATATTAGTAAGAGCTGGATCCTGGAGGCAGCAATCTCCAGCATATAGTGTAGCGCTGACCTTGCTTGCAGGGTGCCATAAAGATCCAGGGTAGCGATTCCCCTGGAGGGCATTTGAGTTTTGGGATGCCTTGGGGGGAACCTGTAGTAATGGGTGAAGACTGGGCCCTACTGTAGGGTGCCTCTGGGCTGTGGAATAATAATCTCTCCCTTGAGTCCTTAACGTGCGCTTAGTCTCTCCAGGTGTAACAGTACTACACCAGGTCAACTCAATGTCTTGCATTTGGCCATCTTCGGTGCAATGTGTGAAAATCAGGCCAGGTATTCCTAGACCCAGCCAATGTATTTTCCCACATATGCAATGAGAAGCTCAGTCTTGCCCAGTCATACATATCCATATCGAATGCCCTTAAGGTCACATTTTTTCTTGAATAGAACTTGGATGTGGAGGTTGACCAGCACAGAAGTAATGATTTTATTTTTTTTCTTCAATTAGCGTTGGCAAATTTCACTTGTTGCCTAAAGTGGGCTCCTAAGATTTAACTGGATTTTTTTCTGATTTAAGGCTGAAGCAGACTTGCAGGAACAATATTTTGAGCCTCTTGTGAAGAAAGAGCAACTGGAAGATAAGATGAGGGGCATAAGAGAGCAAAAGTGTCGTGCAGTGACCTGCAAAACGGTGAGTTTCCTGACTAAAGGTCTTGTATTCCTCCATAAACGGAACAATTTAGCACACTGACTTACATTTTTCTTTGTAAATATCTGTCCCTGCCCTTGTAATGGGGAGATCTTAAGTCACAATAATGAGTTGCTCAGAAGCTATTGGAGCCCATTCACACTTTTTTGTATTTTATTTTGCTTAAGGAACCATAGAAACGCAGTCTGGATGCGTACCAGATGTTTTTCTGTATGTGTGTTTTTGTTGCCGTCCAGTGCATTTTTACCCTTTTTTCTGAACCTGAAATAAGGATGCGTGCGTGTGTTCAGTGCGTTTTTAGATGCATTTTCAGCCTTCCAGTGCAAACTGCAAGCACTGGTGTGAACTATGCCACTAAAAGCCATATAATCTACTTTGTATGCGTTCTTAAAGCATAAAAAAAAAAAAAAAAAAAAATCACTGGACTGCATGTGGTGGGAACTGGCCCTGAAGCGTTTTCCAATGAAAACGTATGTTTATGTTCATTCCCTTTTTTTTTTATTTCAGTAGACAATACACAGAGGGAAATGGAAAGGTGTGAATCCAGCCTTATTCCTTTTTATGGGGGGGTTAAGTTCCTATAAACACTGAACTTCTGGAAGCTATGACGGTGTTCCTCAAACATTTTTCCGTCAAGGCACCCTTTTGTGCATGGCTTTAATCTTGAGGCACCCAATTCTAAAATGCATCCACACACAGGACACCCAACATTAGACGTGATTTTTATTTTTACAAGGCAAGCCACTTTTATGCACTGGTACTGACTAGTGTTCCAATGTTTCACTTCTCAGTTTCTCTCCCGCACCCAGCTTATATGACCCCAGTGCTGATGAAGAGGCGGTAAACAAGCATGCTATGCAGATACCCAATGCTCCGCAATGACATTGGTTGTTGGGGTGCCTACACAGCACAGTGCCCAAGGTTGTAATGTTGCACAATAAAAACCCTTTTGGCTTTATGTAACAAAACAATTAGGACTGTTGTCATCCGTTTTTCCATAGGAATGCATTGATGTCCTTTTTCATCCATCAACGGTTGGATGAAAAACGGACAATCTGTCCTTATGTGTGAAAGGGGGCTTTACTACTTGTCCTGGCGTGTGACACCATAGAAATGAGCAGTAATTTCCAACACGAAGCACATGAAATCTGTTTGATGCCTTAACCACCTTAGTGAAACTATGTGGAATGCAAAATTCACAGATTTTTTTTTTTTTTTTTTCCCACTTGTATTAACAGTGCAAGTACACTCACTATAAACCCCTAGACACTTGCGTAAGTGAAAACCATGATTTCCACTGGCATGATGCTGTGAAGCGTTTCTTCAAATGCCCATGTGGCAACAGAACAATCTCATTGGACAGACTTCCCAAGAAGCCCTGCAGGTATGAGTCTTACAAACCATATTTAATTTCTTTATGCAAGATGCTTTTAAAAAGAAAAAAACTTTATTTGTGGTAAGTACGTATCTTAACATATATTTGCAGTATTCGGTACAGTAGTGACACATGTTTTATATTGTACCATTGTAAACAAGAACATAAAATAGAAATGTACATAGTGTAAAGGTGTTAACTTGTAATAAGAGGCTAAATGGCTCTGTATCGCCGTCGGTCAACCGCTTCAAATAATGTTAGGGTTACAGTAGTCAACCATGTATTTGCCAGCAAAATTTATACAGGAATGTCCCTGTATAAATGTCCCTCCTTGGCCACCGTCCCAGTGACGTCACAGACCAGTGGACGAGCTGACAGCTTAGCAAACAGCAGGCACTTGAACTACATCTACTGATGGCTCCTCCAGCTTCTATCCTGGTTTCTGGACTTTACTAAAGGATCTCACACCAGCACCCCAGACTACATCAATGTGCTTTCTTAGATGTAAGTGTTGGATATTATATTGCTGTTTTTATTAAATGCAGTTCACTCAGCGGCGCTTTCTGTTCTTGTTTCTTTCTATGTATTTGCCAGCAGGGGTGGGCTGCTCAACACAAAAACCTACTTTTCAATTCACTCTAACCCCAGCCAGTGCTTTGGTCTAGATGAACTCCGATGCAACTAGTGCCTGCAGCATGCCTCCCCCAGTACTTTGCCCAGGCTGCGTCCAAGCCCCTCCAGAGCACTAGTAGGGGACAGAGTAGTACTGCATTCAGCTTGGCAACCCACCCCTGTCAGCTGGAAGTTAATCCTACTGCTCATCCATGGCAGCCTGAGGATGCATATAGACCCAACCTAAATACAGTATTAATATCAGGAGAAAGGTGAAAGTGAGAAGGGGGTAGAGAACAAGTGAAAGGGAAGAGAAAAGAGTAAGAAGGATCAGGCTCGTCCCTATAAGCTCTTGGCCACTGTCGTCCCTCGCACAGGACTCCCACCAGCAGGGCATTTGTATCGTCCTCCAGGGCAGAAAGAGGCAATGTTCTCAGTCAGTGCTCCAATCAAGAGGAAAGTCTACTCTCACTACTACTGAGGTCGAGTACACTGTCTAAGAGCCGGGTTCTGCCAGCTCCAGCAGTGCTACATCTAAGCTCGAGGACAATTGTGCAGAGTCGGATATATAATCCACCCACAGGGACCCTATGTTAGTGTACCGTTCTCTGGAACCTCCTACAGGTAGCGACCCAATCCTCTGCCTCTCTGATCTCATTCACGTTGCACACCCACTCCTCCTGGGTTGAATAGGGAGCAGTCTCTTGGCTGCGTTTAGCAAGTGAGGCAGCACACTCTTTTTATACAGACAAATTGACACGGGAGGAACATGCACGAGAAAATGGACCGGAGAGAAGGGAATATTCAAGCCCTGTACTTTAACCACTTAAGGACCCCCGCACGCACATATACGGCCACAACATGGCTCGTACAGGCACAAGGGCGTAAATTTACGTCCCCGCCTTCGTGCGGTTCGGGGCTCCGGGAGCGATCCGGGACGAGCGGGCGGATGTCAGTGTTTACCCGCCCCCCCACGATCGCTCCCAGCCAATGCGCGCACTCCCCCTTTGTGTCACTTCCTCCTCCTGTGTAAACACAGGAAGGGGGAAGTGATGTAATCTCCCATCGCAGCGGTATTTCCAACCGCTGCGATGGGAGAAAACACCTCACAGTAAGTGTGCACCAACACTACACTGACATACACACACATAGGCATACTTAACCCCTTGCGATCTGCCCCCCCACCCCCCCCTGTCACAGTGTCACTGAATGCAGTGATCTAATCACTGCATTTAGTGTCAGTGTGACAGGCAGTGTAAAATCAGTTAGTGTTAGGTTCAGGATAGCCCCCCCCCCACCCCCCCTAATAAAGTTTTAACCCCCTGATCACCGCCCTAGTTAACCCTTTCACTCCCTATTGCCAGCGTCACTAAGCGATCATTTTTCTGATCGCTGTATTAGTGTCGCTGTTCCCGCTAGGTAGCTAATTCTTTTTTATTGCGATTTTTTTTTTTTTTTTTTTACTAAAGACATGTGGCTAAATAAATTTTGGCCTAAATGTTTGACTAAAATTTAGTTTATTTGATTTTTTTTTAACAAAAAGTAAAAAATAGTGGGTTTTTTTCAAAAATGTCGCTCTATTTTTGTATATAGCGCAAAAAATAAAAATCACAGAGGTGATCAAATACCACCAAAAGAAAGCTCTATTTGTGGGAAGAAAAGGACGCAAATTTTGTTTGGGAGCCACGTTGCACGACCGCGCAATTGTCTGTTAAAGCGACGCAGTGCCGAATCGCAAAAACACCTTGGGTCATTTACCAGCGTATTGGTCCGGGTCTTAAGTGGTTAAGGGACAATCGCTGGGCAAACCCACAATAAGTGTAGCATTTTACCTTGGTCCCCACAACCCTGCCAGCATAGCTCAGAGGTGGAGGGGTACAGGGGGGGTGTCTCTGGAAGTTTTCATTTTTTCACTTGCAGCTTTCGTAGTTTGTAAAAGACCCCTCTCAATCATATGTTTTCTAAAAGCACATGACCAGTAGAATAAAAAGCAGGTGCTACTAATTTCTAAGGCCCCGCAAATGTTGATCAAATTGCTATTTTCACACCAAAAAAAAACACTAACATCCTTATTTGCACATATAACTTGCGTAATTCCTACTAAGGCCTCGTTCAGTGGGGTGTGCTAAACCGTATGCCCATGGAGGGCCATGTTTACCTGCACAGGGTTACACAGGAATTATGTGCATCCCTGTGCAGGCAGTCCTATTCATGTCAATTGGGACGCAGCAGCGGCAAGGACAGATCTGACATCCATGTAGGTGCATGGACCCAAGCGCAGACAGTGTTAGTTCAGGGACATGCACCCACACTGATGTCAAGTTGAGAGCAGTGGCTGTGTCCTTGAAGCTGCTGCATCTCAAATTACATGACAAACTATAAAAACAGAATGATATGGCGCTTATGAAAGGATTGATTCAACACATCTTTATGGGACTTATTTCACTCATGGCATATATATTCATATGATTACCAGCAGTGTCATTTTTTATTGCTAACTGCACCATTGGTGAACTTTCATTCTTTGGTTATATGGACTCATTCTTCTATTTATTCATCATTTTTGCTTTATTTTATCAATACTTGCTTTACATATGCATTTTATTTTTAAGTTTGTGTTTGAATTTTTCATAAGCGCCGTATCATTCTGTTTTTTATGTCTTTAAATTTTTGTATCACAAAATTTGGATACTGGCAGCTATAGATCATTAATTTGTGTTACAGTTCATTGTTTTTCATTCGTTATTGAGCGCAGTGTTTTCCCTTTGGGAATTTTTTTTCGTTTAAGTACATGAATGGAACACCTGTGCATTCCTCTGCAGCTAAACATGGCCCTGTAGCAATATGCCCTGCATTAACAAGGCCTTAAGCTTTTAGACTTATTTAGTTGGGAGATGTGGCAAAAGTGCATGATTGAGCTGCATTTCTGCCACCCACCAGCTACACCCCTCAAGCTGCAATGGGGGGTTGCATGCTGGGTCTGCAATGCTTTGTGCCCATGGCAGAGTTGACCTGATTTGTAGCAATGCCGCCTGCCGACCGCTACACATTCAAATCAATGGGGAAACACTGCAAATGCCCCACAATTGTGTGCAATGCATGAAGTTACAGCTCATTTCTCTAAAAATGGGGTTAAAACAGGCGGTGAGGACACATCACTGCCTGTCAGTATCCTCAGGCTTCAGAGGCAAGGACAATTTAGACACATGTCTAAATTTACCATTAGGTCCTTTTCACACAGGCTGTCTGATCAGGTTCGCCTTTTAGTTTTTCAGGCGGACCTGATCGGACCCTCCAGTCTCCCCTATGGGACGGCAGATTTCAGCTGACATCTGCCACTATTCGGACCTACAAAAACAAAAAAAAAACATGGTGGTCCTATTTTCCATCTGTCTGGCAGATTGGATATGATTAGATGAAAATGGACAGTCGGTCCATGTCCACCCAATCTCCCAATAGAGGAGAGCGAGGCTCTGTACAGCAGAGCAGAGAGGGACCTGTCATCCGCGCGGGGTATTAGCAGACGGATCCCCTGCTGAGCAAGCTGATTCCATCCCACAGAGGTGCCTGTGTGAAAAAGGCCTTGCTATGATTTATTTTTACAATATTTTTTTTATTAATTTTTTTAATGGGGAGGGGGGAGACATCAGGGGTCTAATTAGACCTCTAATGTGTGTGTTTATTTTATTTCTCATTTTAGTGCCTCCCCTGCAAGCATATAAGCTGGCGGGGAGGGCAGAGGAGGAAAGCCAGAAGCTGCAAGAAGTTCTGATGAACCTGGCAGTGAAAGGGTTAAAGCTTCCATACCATATACTTCAGTTTAGAAATCATTCAGAATAAATGAGCATGCTGGGGTCCTAGCTCTGCCTATGTTTTCTGCGCATTAAGATTGCCTAATGCGCCATATGAACTTTGACTTTCTTGATTGTGTTGGTTAAATGTATTTTGTAAAGGAAATATTCAGAGCGAATTCTTGGGCTGTTTTTTATGTTTTTTATTTTATTTTTATTTTATTTTTTTTCTCTCCACTAGCACCTGTGGGTTTTTCAAATGGGAAAGAGATGGCATGCTTAAGGTAGGTGTACTTGATCAAATGTTTAGATTTTCAGCTAATGTTCATTCTCAAGATGCAGGGTGAAAATGCAATACTGGCAAATGTTTTGGCTGTACATAGAAGTTTTATTTTTTCAACATTAATTGGATAATGTGGGGCTAAAAACTGTAAGTCGGTTCACACTGGGGTGGCAGGACTTCGGGGGCGCCTCGGCAAGTCGTCCTGAAGACGACTTCAGAGGCAATTGGCATAATGACTTCTGTATCCCCCCCCCCAAAGTCGTACAAGAACCTTTTTCTAAGTCTGCGCGACTTGCGTTGCTCCTATTAGAACGGTTCTGGTGAATAGAATGGGACACGACTTGTCGGGCGGCTGAGTGGCTTGACGAGTCGCTCCAGTGTGAACAGTCTCTAAATGGTCGCTGTTGTAATTGTACTGAACATTTATGCCTCAGCACTGTTATCAGTGCTTCATTCCTCTATGTGCACTTGTACTACAGTGCTATAGTGGAGGAGTGTGTGCAATATATCAGGTACATTTTTTAGGTTATTAAAGATGATGCTTTTCATCAAATGCATGTCTTGTTTTTTAATAACACCTTTTACGTTAAGATTTCTTTTTGCATTATGTTCTTGATTTTTATTTTATTTATTTTTTGCCAATAGGAAAAAAGAGGTCCAAAAATTGGAGGGGAAACGCTGTTAACAAGAGGAGAGGAACATGGGAAATTTCTCAATAGCCGTTAAATAGATGTCTTGCATAACTCCAGTTAATGGACTGGCTGTCTTCAGTCTGTATAATTGGGTTTAAAAAAAGCATTTGGATGGGGACCCTGAAAAGCCCCTGGAGCCCTGTCACACTATTCGCACCATGACTGTTGGAGACCTATTTTATTTTTCTAATGGAGAGCACAAGTCTGCCAGTATGTGTAAAGGGCATTCCCTACCTCCCCTTGCCTGTCAACCTGACAAAAGTGAACTTGTTTGATAAATAGACGAGCCTGCCTTTGCTAAACTTCTATAAATGATGGTGGCCTGACGGTCATGCTTATCCAATGGCTTCAATCTTTGTCACTGAGCTAGAACAAGTGTGTAAATTGTATAAGCTGAGCAGGGTATACACAGGTTTGTGTGTGTGTGTGTGTTTTTTTTTTTTTTTTTTTACCAGCGGGTCATACAAAAAAACTGACACCCAGCATCCACACAAGCGATGTGGAATTCCCCCCTACTGCGTTATTGTTTTGTAACCGTGGGGACTCCCGATCGGAATACCTTCATCAGGGCTGATGTTTTCCAGCCGAAGAAGCTGTTCCAAACCTCCTCTTCTGTTGAACAGACGAATACACACAATTTGTCCTGTACTGCTAAACCCACCAAGTTTTATTATGTGTATACCCTGTTTTAGAATTTCTCATATTGATCGGTGTCAGGACTGCAAGGATTGGCGTGACTGACTGGAAACTAATATTTTTTCAGAGGTTAGCAGCGGCAGTCTACCAGTTTCTCCTATGACTGGTTACCCTTTTTTTACTTTTTATGTTTTTTACTGTGTTTTAAGCAAATATGCTAACGGATTCTTGTTTACATTGTGGTAAAAATATCAATATTTGATGTGTATTACCCAGAAAACCTTAGTGTATGGATGGCAGAAAGCATTTTACCTTTTTTATTGTTACTGTGAAGCAGTGGACTTGTATAGGAAAATGTATGTAAATATGTATGTGTTCTTTTGTGATTTTATTTTTATTATTGTACATATATAATGCATGCTGCAAATACAGTGCACTGCGCTACACATCTATTTATATATACCATTTTGAATGACAATAAACTGTTTTGTATAGTACTTTTTCCTGCCTGCTCTTCATCGGCTGCTAGGCTCGACCTCTGCTTTTCACCTCAGGTAGCCAGACCATTTTTCATGTTATTTTTTTTACTTGCAACTTAAAGAATTTGTAACCGTGCCTTATTGCCGACATTGAAAATTGAAGGTATGCAAAACTGTTAAGCCACTTGCACTAAAAATCTGAACATTGGCTTTTGACCTACTTGTCATGGTGATGCCCGATTCATAGTGCTGTGTGTACATTTCGATGAAGTGATTTGGGCATGTACAGACCTATCACTGCAGGATACCTTCTATTGACAGTAAAAGATAAATGGGAACGAAAGATTAATGCATTACTTGCACTGAGCAGGATTATGTGACATATTGCAATGCAGGGTTTGTCCCTCAGATAAAGTCCCCTTTCACACCTGAGCATTTTGTATGTTAAAGGAGTTGTAAAGGTACACTATTTTTTTATTTTTTCCCCTAAATAGCTTCCTTTACCTTAGTGCAGTCCTCCTTCACTTACCTCATCCTTTTATTTTGCTTTTAAATGTCCTTATTTCTTCTGAGAAATCCTCACTTTCTGTTCTTCTGTCTGTAACTCCACACAGTAATGCAAGGCTTTCTTCCTGGTGTGGAGTGTCATGCTCGCCGCCTCCCTTGTACAACAGGAGAGTCCGGACGCTCTCTACGTTGCAGATAAAGGAGCTGTGTGTTGGTGGGCGTCCTGACTCTCCTGTAGTTCAAGGGAGGGGGCGAGCACGACATTCCACACCAGGGAGAAAGCCTTGCATTACTGTGTGGAGTTAGACAGAACAGGAAGTGAGGATTTCTCAGAAGAAAGGTAAGTGGAGGAGGACTGCACTAAGGTAAAGGAAGCTATTTGGGGAAATAAAATGTACCTTTACAACCCCTTTAAAGCTCCAAGATGCTTAATAAGCAAAATCCCTTTTAATTTTAATAGCTTATGTTCACATCTGAAGGTTTTGTCACCTCTAGCAGAATGACTGTTGCTAAAAAAGTAAATTGGCTTCTTTTCAGGCAGATTGGAGTGTTTTTGGCTCCATAGACATCAGTGGGAATGCCCTGAAATGTCACGACATGAGCATTTTGTCATGTGTTTTCTGGTCAAACAGCAGCTCCCTGCCCCTAAATCTCCTCCACCTACTTCTCTGTAGTGATTTCTGTTGGCTAGAACAAATAACGCCTAAAGCTTGAATACACATGTAAAATACTGTAATACACTTCTAAAACCCTCTTATGAGCAAAATTCTCAAACACCTGCATAACAAGAAGCCAATGATCGGGAGCGAAATACTTCAATAGTATATTAGGCTTTCGTAGGATAGAACAAGGGCTGTTTCTGTAACCATGCCTGCATTGTTTAGGTGCAGTAACGGCCACCAGTGAGTGTATACCAGTTGGGAAGCCAGTAATAGAGGAGGCTGGACAAGGCTAATCCACCTTGTGTTCTATGGCGCTGCAGTATGGTTGGTGAAAATCAAGGAAGTTTAGAAACCCAAGAACTTTTTTTTTTTTTTTTTGCTTTAAAGAATAAAGCTGGGGAGTTAGAACAATTTTTAAAGGGGTTCACCCAGCCCATCAATTTTAGATTACTCCAATTATATATCCTGGTTTTAAAAGTTGTTATGATTGGATTCAGGTTGTTTTTAATGCACTGTACTTTATTTCCTAGATATTGGAAATGTTTCATGAAATTATTAGAGCTGCAACTAATGATTATTTTCATAATCGATTAGTTGGCCGAT
Source organism: Rana kukunoris (assembly GCA_029574335.1). Taxonomy (NCBI): domain Eukaryota; kingdom Metazoa; phylum Chordata; class Amphibia; order Anura; family Ranidae; genus Rana; species Rana kukunoris. The sequence continues at coordinate 135,756,842 of CM056051.1, forward strand.
TTTTATTGTTACGATTAATCGGTTGATAACCTTAAAAAACATTTTGCTGTGATTTGCGTTTTTTCTATTTATTTTGGCCAATTTGTTGTTGGGCAGATTAAAAAACACAAATTGCCGCAAAAAAAACACATTATGTGTTTTTCGGCAGCTTCTCCATTGAACCCTTTCCAAATATGCACATTGAATGTTTCCCATAGGAAACCAGGTTATATGAACTGTAGTGCGTTTCTGCAAAAAGCACCAAAAACACAGATGTGACCCAGGCATAAGAGGTTTAGTGACATAATGGGGTTAAAATACTAAAATTGGCCCTTTTATAATGAGAAAATAATCGCTACTGTAAGGGGTTAATTTTTTTTACTGTGGAACAGTGAAAGTAATATTTACAGTAGCGATTTTCCTCTTTTTGTACTATAAGGCTAATTTTCATATTTTTTTTAACCACTTGAGCCCCAAGCCTGTTTTTCAGATTCAGTGTTTACGAGACTAAAACATTTTTCTTTGCTAGAAAATTAATTAATTAATTATATATATTTTTTCTAACACCCTAGAGAATAAAATGGCAGTCATTGCACCTGAACACACCGCTCCTATACCGCAGTAAAGATGCGGCTAGCAGGACTTTTGGAGCGGTCCTGCTAGCGCACCGCTTCAGTGGGAAAGCCTGCAGGCTTTCACATTGAACACTACAGGGCAGGTTTTTTTCATGCGGTATAGCAACGCTATTTTTAGTGCTGTACCGCATGAAAAACGCCTCAATGTGAAAGGCGCCTAAGCCAGCGCATCATGGCAATGACGCTTCTCCAAAGCACTGAAGTTCTCGCACGGATCAGAGACTCATGAGGGTTTATTTACTAAAACGGCAGAGTGCAAAATCCTGGTGTAGCTGTGCATGGCAGCCAATAAGCTTCTAACTTCAGATTGTTCAATTTGGTTTATGTGCAGCGCTATATCGGATTTTGCACTCTTTTCTGTTTTAGTAAATCAACACCTCTGAATATTCTAGTGTTTGACACAAGAAGGGAGGGATTTTTGCTGGGCCTGTACAGAGCAGGTGATGCTGGGAAAGGCAGTATGTGAAGCTTGTTTCATGCAGGCAGCCCAAAGCTCGATTACAGTGTCTGGAGAGGTCAGTTAGTTAAAGGAACGGCAGTCTATTCACATAATTTGTAATAAAAACATCTTTGCCATTCTGAAACTTCCCTCCAACCACCTTGCATATTATTTTAAATATACTGTGATTCTGTACTTTCCAAATATGCTGCAGAAATCTCCCTCCGCTGAGTGGCTGCATCCATTTTAACTGTGGGCAGCTTAAAAACCTGTCCCTCAGGGACAAGATTGTAGACCTACAAGGGCTGGAATGGGATACAAGACCATTGCCAAGCAGCTTGGTGAGGGGGTGGCAACAGTTGGTACGATTATTCGCAAATGCAAGAAACACAATTACTGTTAATCTCCCTCGGTCTGGGACTTCATGCAAGATCTCACCACGTGGAGTTTTAAGGATCATGAGAACGGTGAGGAATCGGCCCAGAACAACACAGAAGAATCATGGCAATGATCCCAAGGCAGCTGGGATCATAGTTACCAAGAAAACAATTGGTAACACACTATGGGGCTGATTTACTATTGAAGCTGCGCTGCGCCGGTACATGCCTTAATTAGTGCGCTGGATGAAGTCTTAATTAGGCGCATGAACCGGCCGCAGCAGCAGCGCGATGTAATTAATAAGTAAAGCCGCTGCCGAACTCCCTGTTAAAGTCTATGGGGGAAATCTTAATTGTGAATTTTAAAGGCTAATCTGCAAGTTTTGTCCTAAAAAGTGTTTGGGGACCTCAGTCCTGCCCCAGGGGACATGTACCAATGCTTTTTTTATTTGTTAAAATGGCTGTTTTTTCGGGAGCAGTGATTTTAATAATGCTAAAAGTGCAATAATAAAAGTGTAATTTTTCTTTAAATTTCGTACTATGGGGGGCTCTAATGTCAGCATGTGAAAAAGCGCATGTTTCTTGTGGTTAGAACTGTCTCTGCACAAAATGACATTCTCCAAAGAAAAAAAGCCGTTTAAAACTGACTCGCGGCTATAATGAATTGTCGGCTCCCGGCAATTGCAGGAGAATTCATTCATAAAAAACACGAAAAAAAAAAGCGTGGGGGTCCCCCCAAATTCAATAACCAGACCCTTTAGGTCTGGTATGGATATTAAGGGGAACCCCGCCGTCAATTTTAAAAAAAAATGACGTGGAGTGCCCCCCAAATATCCATAACCAGACCCTTCAGGTCTGGTGTGGAATTTAAGGGGAACTCCACCCCAAATTTAAAAAAAAAATGACGGAGTCCCCCCTAAAATCCACACCAGACCCCTTATCCGAGCACGTTGACCTGGCTGGCCGCAGAAAAGAGGGGGGGACAGAGTGCGGCCCCCCCTCTCCTGAACCGCACCAGGCCACATGCCCTCAACATTGGGAGGGTGTTTTGGGGTACAACCCAAAACACCTTGTCCCCATGTTGATGAGGACAAGGGTCTCTTCCCCACAACCCTTGCCCGGTGGTTGTGGGGGTCTGCGGGCAGGAGGCTTATCGAAATCTGGAAGACCCCTTTAACAAAGGGGCCCCCCAGATCCCGCCCCCCCCCCCTGTGTGAAATGGTAATGGGGTACATTGTACCTCTACCATTTCACCAAAAAAAAAAAAAGTGTCAAGGTTTAAAAACGACAAGAGACGGTTTTTGACAAGTCCTTTATTATCGTCTTTCTTTTTTCTTTTCTTTCCTTCGGGTTTCTTCTTCCTCCATCTTCTTCTTCTGCTTCTGTCTTGGGTCTTCTATTCCCGCATCTTGCCCGGAATGTTCTTCCATCTTATTCTCCTTCCGCTGTCCTTCTCGTCCGCTTCTTCTTCGCCGGAGCCACCGCTTCCAATTGAAATCCCCGCTGTCTGCCGGACCACACCCCCCTCTGACGCCACGGGCAAGCTCTTAGGAGTGTGCTGCAAGTGCGTCAGAGGGGGGCGTGGTCACATGTCAGAGGGCGGGCAATTCAATTGGAAGCTTGTGCGCGGCTTCTTCTTTGCCGGAGTCGCCGCTTCCAATTGAATTGCCCGCTTTCTGACATGTGACCACGCCCCCCTTTGATGCACAGGCACCACACGGGGACTTTCCTAAGAGCTTGCCCGTGGCGTCAGAGGGGGGCGTGGTCCGGCAGACAGCGGGGATTTCAATTGGAAGCGGCGGCTCCGGCGAAGAAGAACAAGATGCGGACGAGAAGGACAGCGGAAGGAGAAGAAGATGGAAGAACACGCCAGTCAAGATGCGGGAATAGAAGACCCACGACAGAAGCAGAGGAAGAAGAAACCCGAAGGAAAGAAGAAGAAGATAATAAAGGACTTGTCAAAAACCGGCTCTTGTCGTTTTCAACCCTTTTTTTTGGTGAAATGGTAGAGGTACAATGTACCCCATTACCATTTCACACAGGGGGGGGGCCGGGATCTGGGGGTGGAGTTCCCCTTAAATTCCACACCAGACCTGAAGGGTCTGGTTATGGATATTTGGGGGGAACCCCACGTCATTTTTTTTTTAGAAAATTGACGGCGGGGTTCCCCTTAATATCCATACCAGACCTAAAGGGTCTGGTTATTGAATTTGAATTTGGGGGGATCCCCACGCTTTTTTTTTGGTGTTTTTTATGAATGAATTCTCCTGCAATTGCCGGGAGCCGACAATTCATTATTGCCGCGAGTCAGTTTTAAACAGCTTTTTTCCTTCCGAATGTCACTTTTCACATGCTGACATTACACCCAGGGCCGCCATCAGGGGGGTACAGGCAGAGATGTATTATAGCCTAGGCCGACACTTTGCGGGGGGCGGCAAAAAAGCACCCCCCCACGAACCCCCTCCTCCCACACGGAGAGCCGCACAGCTGAATCCTGGAGTTCATTGCCGAAACGTGCAGTTGCACTGAACTCCGCTTTTCCGCTGTCCCCTGCAAAGTGGCGCGGTCACCCGGGACATCTGCCGCCCGGGGTCCTGCAGCGACATTCGGCTTTACAGTGCAGCCGCGAGCCGTCCCTCTCTCTCCACTGACTGCAATACACAGTCTTCGGCTCCTCCCCCCTCTTGGCTCAATGTTCCTGTGTACACAGCCAGGAGGAGGAGCCAAGGAGAGACACAACTGGGAGAGCCGTGCTGCTGGTTACGGTATGTGGGACAACTTCAGTGAGAGAGAGAGAGGACACAGTAACCAGGAGGGAAGGACGGGGGGGCAGGCAGATACAAGGTGAAGTGGTGAATGAATGAAGTGATGGGAGAGGAGAGGGTGGTATGGGGATATGTGCTAGGGAGTGATTTGAGAGGGAAGAAGATATGTGCTAGTGGGGAGTCTGATCCCCCCCCCCCCCACTAGCACATGTCTTCTTTCCTCTCAAATCACTCCCCAGCACATATCCCCATACCACCCTCTCCCCCCAAATCTGCGGCTGCCCCCCTGTGCTCATCCCACCCTGTCCCCCTGTGCTCATCCCACCCTGTCCTCATCCCACCCTGTCCCCCTGTGCTCATCCCACTGCGTCCCTCTGTCCTCATCCCATGAAAATGACAGGACGGGTCTTAAAAAGGAAGGGGTACGTCATATATAAAGTAGGGGGTACGCGAGGTTCACCAAGCCTAGGGCAGCACAAAACCTAAATACACCCCTGAGTACAGGCAGTACACCTGTAAGGGGCCCGGGGGTCCGGAGGTGCCCAGATGCCTGGAGGCCCCCAGGGCCCCAGATGGTAACTCCCCTCTTTTTTTTTTTTTTTTTAAATATATTTAAAAAAATATATATATTATTTTTTATTAAAGGGCCAATTTTTGGATTTTTTTTTTTTTTAGCAGTCCGGAGGCCCCCAGGGCCCCGGGTGGCAACCCCCCATATTTTTTGTTATTAAAGGGCCAATGTTTTTTTTAGGGGTCTGGAGGTCCCCAGTGGCCCAGCGATCCCCAGGGCTCCAGATGACAACCCCCCTTTTTTTAAAAAAAAATACAAAAAATGATATATTTTTATATTTTTTTTAGTTATTTTTTTAACATATATATATATTTATATATAATATTATTATGAAAGGGCCCAGAGGGCCCCAGATGACAACCTTTTTGCTTATAAAAATGTTATAAACATTTTATATTTTCCCCAGGTTGTTTTTTTTTTAATTATTTTTTAAAGTGTATTTTGTGCGTGAAGTCGAGAGAGAGGAGCTGGACTTGGGAGTAGGCAGACCCTCCCCCCGGAGGCAATCGCTATCCTTCACCATGCCCCCGGTGGCAATGGCGGGTGTGAGGGGGGGCCTCCCACTCACCCCACCCTACCTGCTCCCGACGGGACAGAGGGACTCCCCCCTATGAGGGAGTCTAGCCCACCCAGCCAGCCCTGTAGGTCCTTCGCCTCTCTTTATTTTAAGAGACCTCATGGCCAAAGTGCGTGCGTGTGAAACCAATTTTGTGTGCGTGCAAGTGTGGTGTTTTTTTTGGGGGGGGGGGGCATACTAAGCACAGGCGTACCTTGCATAGCACACCCACCGGGAGCCGGGCTGAGACCACCAAACTCAATTCACATGTAGCCGAGACCGGGATCCGAACCCTTGGCTGCAGAGGTGAATGGCTTGTCAGCGCAGTGCCAATCACGTTGAGCCACCACAGCTCCTACCCCATGTTATTTTTGTTTAGATATTTTTTTAGTTATTTTTTATTAAAGGGCCCAGAGCTCCCAAGGCAACCCCCTTTTTTATATATATATATATATATATATATATATATATATATATATAGATATTTTTATTTATTTTTCATTAAAGGGCCCGGAGGTTTATTTTTATTAAAGGGCCCAGAGGTCCCCAGGGCCCCCGGATGGCTACCACCCTTTTTTTAATATATATTTTTCTATATTTATTTTTTTGTAAAGGAACCCCCCGCTTATCAAATTGCGGCAGCCCACCCCCCCTTCTCAATTTCAGGCGGCAGCACCCCCCCCCCTGTTCTCTGCTCCAGGGGGCCCATGCCTGAAGCTGTGTAAGGGGCCCCATAATTCCTGAAGGCGGCCCTGATTCCCCCCCCCCCTCCCATGGTACGAAATTTCAAGGAATTTTCTTCTCTCCTTCATGTAACAATTATATTTTCTTCCTTGAAAATTACTCAGGACCCCCAAACATTATATATATATTTTATTAACAAACACCCTAGGGAATAATTTTTTTTACAAATTTCCAACGGTATTTGCGCCAAAAATTTTCAAACGTTTTTTTTTTTTTTTTGGCTTACAAAAAAAAACCTGTTTCATGAATGAAAAAATAAGAAAGCAGTAAAGCTAGCCCAATTTTTAGGGATAAGGTGAAAGATGATGTTACACCGAGTAAATAGATACCTAACTTGTCACGCTTTCATATTGCGCACACTCATGGAATGGCGCTAAAAACTTCGTTATTAAAAATCTCCATAGGCGACGCTTGACTTTTTTTTTCAGGTTACCACTTTTGAGTTACAGAGGAGGTCTAGTGCTAAAATTATTGCTCTCACTCTAACGCACGCTATGATACCTCACATGTGGGGTTTGAAGGGTGTTTACATATGTGGGTGGGACTTGCATGCGTGTTCGCTTCTGAGTGCGAGCTACTAGGGACAGGGGCATTTAAATTTAGTTTTTTTTTTGTTTTGTTTTTTTTACTTAATACTTTTATTTTTGCACTTGTTTGTCCCTTTTTTTGTATTATTTTTCACTTTTCTTCCTATTACAAGGAATGTAAACATCCCTTGTAATAGGACTAGTGTGTGACAGGTCCTCTTTATAGAGAGAGGTGGGGTCAATTAGACCCCACATCTGTCCTCCAGGCTGGAAAGCATGGAATTGAAAAAAAAAAAAAAAATCATCTCATGCTTTCAGCTGCGATCATGTTCGTTCAACACAGTGGTAGATAATAAACTGACAGAGCTTCTAACCCCCCCCCCCCAACTCTATCCAAAATGAAAGAAAACTAAAAAATAAAAGTGATGATTATAGTTCCAGTTTAACCCCAAATTTCAGATCATTTTATTGAGAGGCTTAAGAAAATATAACCATGCCAATAGGCCAGGATCCAGCGTTGCTAATATGTATGAATGTGTGTTAGGAACCCCCACAAACACCACCCAATGTTAAATCAACAATTTTCTTGTTTGTTTTGGGGATGCCTGCACCCCTGATAGGGTAAAGACACCTCACAAATGTTGTCACTTTTTTACTTAATTCATTCACTTCCTGTGTGGCAATAATGTCTTGTTGGGGACACACAGATCAATCTAAATAGTTTCCCATTTTGGAAATTGCATTTTGCTGTGTACACCCCAAATTAGTATGGATCTTGGACTTTGGGGTCCATTTACTAAAGGCAAATCCACTTTGCACTACAAGTGGACAAGCAAGGAAGAAAAATAAAAACTTGGCGGGATTGGAAGTTAAAACCATCAGTGCTTCCCTTCTGATTTTCATTGCCTACGCTTCTACTGCAGAGCGGCTTTGCCTTTACTAAACCCCAAAGTAACTAATCATTTGGGGTGTACACAGCAGTGCAATTTGCTTAATGGGGACACTAGTTAGATTGACCTGTGTCCCGAAGAAAAGACCATTGGTAGGGTTTTGACCTCACTTCCTGTTCAGCTGTGTGACAGGAAGTGAAGCCAATTTTAAGAAAAGGGACACAAAGCCCAACCTAAAAACACTAGCAGAGGTTTTAACACTCAATTGGCTTCCCTCAAACAACCCACAATTAGAATAGGATTGTCTTGTGCTAGTTTCAAGCACAGCGCTGTAAATCAGCACTTCAAGCCTGTCCACCGATGCCTTGAAGGAAGAGGTTGTGTCTTTGAAGCAGCTCCTGTGAAGAACCAGACCCTGGAGGAGAGGGGAGGCTATGGCCTCATCAAGCCCAGGCCAGGGGCTTGTTCCTGGGCAAGGGGAGTTCACCTCCCGCCCGGTACCTCTGAGGACCGTGGATCTCCCGAGTTTTGGGGATTTAAATAAAGAAGAGAAGCAATTTTTGTCGGTCCAGTCCAAGCTGGCAGATTGGACTTTTCCCCAGCAAGGGGAGGATGATCAGCGAATGCTGAGAAGACGCAGCAAAACCAAAGGTTTGATTCAGAAGGTGGCACAAGCTCTCCATTCCAGGATTACAGTGCTGGCCAGTTTAAGGAACAGAAGAGATCGGGCTAGTAGCTCAAAAAGATTTGAATTCAAGGAAGCAATAGACCTGTTGAAAGAGCAGAATGGCCAGTTATGGAGTCTTGTTATGTGTCTCTGTTCCAGAGGGACTGCAGAGAAGGCTTTCCTCCTTCCAATCAGGAGGGAGCTCCAACGTGCCTCTGAGGAGAGCAAGCAGGCAGCAAGGAGAGGCAAGTCAGCATTAGTAGCTGAGGGGGCTGGGGGTTCTCTGTTAGTGGAACCTCAGACCTCAGGGACTATCTCGGAGAGTACCGCTGAGGGCGCCCAGGCACCTGCCGGACCCCAACCTGTGAAGATAGGGGGTACAACATCAAGTGGGAGGTTGTCCCACGAAGCAGGAGGTACTTGCGTGAGTGAGAGAGGTCTCAACCCCGTGGTGAGTCTTCCTCGTCTTCCGCCTGGTCTTTTGGTCACCGTGAAGAGTGTGTCTGGTTCCCAGCAAGATCAGGGTGATAAGCCTGCTCCTGGAAGCGGGGGTGCTTTGGCCTCTGTGAACCCAGCAAGTAGCCTACAGCAGGGTCAGCCGGCCGTTGTGGTGGCGACCGCTGCGGGTTTACAGGGTGAGGGGCAGGCATCTACCGCGGATCCAGTTGAGATGGACTGTATGACATCTAGTATGGAAGAAGCTATGGCTAGGATAGCAATGGCTGCCGAGGGAGAGGGCACGCCACGCCATGTGGAGCCTCCTGCTTCTGGACGACCAATCAGCAGTGACTTGGAGGGCATTTCCGCTGTGCGGGAATCTCCCGTGATTGGGACGAAGCCGCGTCCGGAAGTGACGTCAGCATGTGACCCGGAACCGGAAGTGACGTCAGCGTGTGCCCCGGAACCGGAAGTGACGTCAGCACGTGAACCGGAAGTGACGTCAGCGGGTGAACCGGAAGTGGCTGTGGTGACACCCGGAGCTCCATTTCCCAGCCAGGTCCGGTCCTCAGCTTTGGAACAGAATACCCAGAGTACTTCCCCATCTGCGGGTCTCCCTTCTGAACAGGCTCCAGTTTGGGGGGATCACCCTGCGGGACATTTAGATGATGAATGTTTGGCAATGGATTTTATTAGAAAGTTAGAAGGTTCCCAGTCTGCAGCTGTGACAGAAGTCCATGTAGGTTCCTATGGAGCCTGTGAAGAGATGGGGGACTCTGGTTTTAATATGGATGATACTCAATTGGCTCAGGTACAGGAAGTTGTGTTGGGGTCAGGCCCCCTTTCGGGTCCTTCAGTAGTGAGGGGGAGGGCAGCGAGTCATGAGGAGACTGCCCAGGTTGCGTCAATGGAGGTCCTGAGGGGGGTTGGTCCATTTGATGCACCCCAACCTGCGGGAGTTATCACAACCTCTCAGGAAGAGAGCTTGCTCAATGCTTTGAGGGAGGGCAGGTCTTATGCTCAAGTGGCTGGGTTAAGTGCTCCCTTGGATCATATTTACAGCAAGTTCGGTGCCCGCAATTTCAGGGTTCCCCCTGCGCAAGAGCAGCGGGGTGAGAGTATATGGTCCAGGGGAGGTGGTGGTACAGAACGCAGGAGAAGGAATGTGGTGCAACTAAAGTTTATTGGTGAAGGTCAGTGCCCGTCCCGAGGAGAGGTCATCGATATGGTCCTCTCTCTGGGAGTAAGGGCGTCTGACCTCTTTGCGGTTATCCATCCGGGAGGTTCAGTAGAGTTTGATTTTAGTTTTATGTCAGTCATCGTTATGGAAATGTTTTTGTTGAATTATGAACTAGTCAAAAGACAGGACCCATGGTCCAAGTTCTGTTTGACCCCCCTGTCTAGGCAGGAGGAGGTCAAAAATGTAACCATCCTGGTACGCAATGAATCCCTTCCTCCGGAAGACATTGCGACCTGGTTGACCCGTCATGGCCAGCTCCAGTGCCCCCTTTGCAAGAAGGTGGATGAAAGGGGGATCTGGACAGGGGCCTGGGGGGTTAAGATTAAGTTGAAGAGGCAGGGAAATAGCATGGCTCATATCCCTGGGAGTGCTTTCATTGGGAGAGACAGAATTTTGGTTTTTTATCCTGGACAGCCTAAAAGGTGTTTTAAGTGCGGGTCCCCCACTCACTTGAGCGCTGAATGCACTGTTGTGAAGTGCACGCGCTGTGGTGGGAGGGGTCACCTGGCGGACGGGTGTGCCCATATTAGATGTAATCTTTGTAACGAGTTAGGTCACCCTTTCAGTCGATGTCCGCAGGCTTATAGGGGTAATGTGCAAGAGGAATCTGGGGTGTCGGAAGGTTTCACCTCGGACACTGATTCTGAGATGGAGGGGGGTGGGGGGGGGGCAGGCCGCGGGTGCTTCTAGATCTGGTGGTTGGGCTGCCCCTATGCCCCAGAGGCAAGGTTCTGTCAGGAGGAGGGCGGGGGTTGGTGCAGCTGCCCCTGATCCTCCAGGTCAGAGTGGAGTGGACATTGATTCTGAGGTAGAGGGGGGTGAGGAGCCTCAAAGGCAGGGTCTCATCAGGAGGAGGGCGGGGGTTGGTGCAGTAGCCCCTGACCCTCCGGGTCAGAGTGGAGTGTCAGGAGGTGGTGGGGTTTTCCTTGGGGGGCCTCCTGAGTTTTTGCTGGACTCCTCTGCCTTAGACACCGATTCTGAAGTAGAGGGGAGTGAGGAGGGTTTGGTGGTTCCCCCTGGGGGGGGGGGGTGTTGGGGCCAGTCTGTGCTATCCTTCCCCCCCCTTCCTTTTCTCTTCCTGTTGCCCCCTCCTCTCATTCTTGTTCTGTTCCCCTCCCGCTTTCTTCCCGTTTTGCCCCGCTCTCCCCCCCCCGGGTGGATTCTCATGCGTTGGGTGGTGCAGTAACCCAGGAGGATATGGAGGTGGCCCTTGGGTCACAGAAAAGACCTCAGGCCGGGTCAAGTGAAGAGCCCTCAGAGGGTATGAGTGGGGTGGGCCCAGCAGCCGGTGATACTGGTTGGGTAGTGCTTAGGAAGAATAAGAAGAAAAAGAAAAAAAGTAAAAAAGGTGTTAAATGAGTGATGCGGGAGTGGGTTATGTGCCCTGTTCTAAGCAGGATGAGGGTGCGGGTGCCGCAGAGTAATTTGTTATTTTACTAGTCGGTTAATATAGCGGGATTTTGTTCGATGTTTATGATGTATAGATATGTGGTCTGTTGATGGATTTGGCTAGCTATGACCTGGTGCAGTGGCCAGATGGGGCAGAGGCTGTAGGTTTCTGCAGTTGATGCCAATAGGCTTGCACAGGTAGTTGGCTAATCCGCGTAAAATATGCCATATATAGTATTTTGTTATTCTTTCTTTTGTTTCTTATGGACCTTAATTATGGGTATGCACCAATAGTGACCCAAAGTGCAATGAGCCGGATAATGGAGGGTGATAAAAGTTTGCCCAACCTGATAGAGGTTAGCACTGGTGAATTGGTTGCGTGTTAGTAGTCTGTGTTTTCAAGGTTTGTAAATTCAATGTTGGTTTTATAGGAGTGTTATAGTTGTTTAAATGATTATCTTGTATATGTAAATGTTTGTAAGCAGTGTGAGATTTTCTTGATGTTTCCCCATTATTTGTAAATTTGGTACCTAATGTCGTGTCTGCAGGGCCGGCCTTTGCGTTGTGCGGGAAGTGCGGTCGCACAGGGCGCCATAGCAACATGGGCGCCTTGCGACCGACACAGATTCTTCAATAATTCATACTTATTAGTGGGCAGGGGGGGGTTGCGCGCCGCCGGCGCCCCCCCCCCCCGCGCGCGACTGCAGAGTACTTTGGCGGGTGACAATGGCATGGCGCGGTACCGGATGCCTAGCTTTGCGGCGGGGGGGCGAGCCGTCGGCACACCCGGGACCTGGCCGCAGCGATCCCCCTACTCTGTGGCAGCTTTGCACGTCTGAGGAGTCTCGACTCTCGGCTGCCTGTGCCTGTCTCAGTCACAGGCAGCCGAGCAGTGAAGCCGCCTCCCCCTTGTCTGCACTGTGCTGTGTGTGCAGCACGCAGCAAGTACATAATTTATCTGTGCCTGCTTTACAGGTCTGAAGGGGGGGGTGTTCTGTATTTTAGGGGGTTCTTTATTGGGGGGGTGTTCTGTATTGTGGGGGTTCTGTATTTTTGGGGTGGAGTTCTGTATTTTAGGGGGGTCTGTATTGTAGGACGGGGGATCTGTATTTTAGGGATGGGGTTCTGTATTGAAGGGGGATGGGGGGTTCTGTATTGTGGGGGAAGGTTCTTTATTGTAGGGGGATCTGCACTGTAGGGGGGTACTGTATTGTAGGGGGGGGTTCTGTATTGTAGGGGGGGTTATGTATTGTAAGGAGGGGTCTGTATTGTAGGGGGATGGGTCTGCACTGTAGGGGGGTCTGCGTAACATGCAGGGGGTCCAGAACTGTTAGGGGGGCGTCTGTGTAACATACAGGTGTCTGGGGCTGTGTAATGTAAAGGGGTGCAGAGGTGCAGGGTGCTGTGTAATGTAAAGGGGTCCAGAGTTGTGGGGTGCTGTGTAATGTAAGGGGCCCAGTGGTGCAGAGTGCTGTGTAGTGTAAAGAGGTCCAGAGGTGCTGTGTAATGTGCAGGGTGCTGTGTAATGTAACGGGGCCCAGAGGTGCAGGGTGCTGTGTGTAATGTAAAGGGGTCCAGAGGTGCAAGGTGCTGTGTAATGTAAAGGGGCCCATAGGTGCAGGGTGCTGTGTAATGTAAGGGGTACAGAGGTGCAGGGTGCTGTGTGTAATGTAAAGGGGTCCAGAGGTGCAGGGTGCTGTGTAATGTAAAGGGGCCCATAGGTGCAGGGTTCTGTGTAATGTAAGGGGTACAGAGGTGCAGGGTGCTGTGTGTAATGTAAGGGGGGTCCAGAGGTGCAGGGTGCTGTGTGTAATGTAAAGGGGTCCAGAGGTGCAGGATGCTGTGTAATGTGAAGGGGCCCAGTGATGCAAGGTGCTGTGTGGTGTAAAGGGGTCCAGAGGTGCAGGGTGCAGTGTAATGTAAAGGGGTCCAGATGTGCAGGGTGCTGTGTAATGTAAAGGGGCCCAGAGGTGCAGGGTGCTGTGTAATGTAAAGGGGTCCAGAGGTGCAGGGTGCTGTGTAATGTAAAGGGGTCCAGAGCTGTGGGGTGCTGTGTAATGTAAGGGGTCCAGAGGTGCAGGGTGCTGTGTGTAATGTAAAGGGGTCCATAGGTGCAGGGTGCTGTGTAATGTAAGGGGTACAGAGGTGCAGGGTGCTGTGTGTAATGTAAAGGGGTACAGAGGTGCAGGGTGCTGTGTAATGTGAAGGGGCCCAGTGATGCAAGGTGCTGTGTGGTGTAAAGGGGTCCAGAGGTGCAGGGTGCAGTGTAATGTAAAGGGGTCCAGAGGTGCAGGGTGCTGTGTAATGTAAAGGGGCCCAGTGGTGCAGGGTGTTGTGTAATGTAAGGGGGGTCCAGTGATGCAGGGTGATGTGTAATGTAAAGGGGCCCAGAGGTGCAGTGTAATGTGAAGGGGTCCAAAAGGTGCAGGGTGCTGTGTAATGTAAGGGGCCCAGTGATGCAAGGTGCTGTGTAATGTAAAGGGGTCCAGAGATGCATGGTGATGTGTAATGTAAAGGGGGCCAAAGGTGTTGTGTAATGTAAAGGGGCCCAGAGGTGCAGGGTGCTGTGTAATGTACAGGGGCCCAGAGGTGCAGGGTGCTGTGTAATGTAAAGGGGCCCAGTGGTGCAGGGTGTTGTGTAATGTAAGGGGGGTCCAGTGATGCAGGGTGATGTGTAATGTAAAGGGGCCCAGAGGTGCAGTGTAATGTGAAGGGGTCCAAAAGGTGCAGGGTGCTGTGTAATGTAAGGGGCCCAGTGATGCAAGGTGCTGTGTAATGTAAAGGGGTCCAGAGATGCAGGGTGATGTGTAATGTAAAGGGGCCCATAGGTGCAGGGTGCTGTGTTATGTAAAGAGGTCCAAAGGTGCAGGGTGCTGTGTTATGTAAGGGGGTACAGTGATGCAGGGTGCTGTGTAATGTAAAGGGGACCAGAGGTGCAGTGTAATGTGAAGGGGTCCAAAAGGTGCAGGGTGCTATGTAATGTAAGGGGGTACAGTGATGCATGGTGATGTGTAATGTAAAGGGGCCCAGAGGTGCAGTGTAATGTGAAGGGGTCCAAAAGGTGCAGGGTGCTGTGTAATGTAAGGGGGGTACAGTGATGCATGGTGATGTGTAATGTAAAGGGGGCCAAAGGTGTTGTGTAATGTAAAGGGGCCCAGAGATGCAGGGTGCTGTGTAATGTACAGGGGCCCAGAGGTGCAGGGTGCTGTGTAATGTAAAGGGGCCCAGTGGTGCAGGGTGTTGTGTAATGTAAGGGGGGTCCAGTGATGCAGGGTGATGTGTAATGTAAAGGGGCCCAGAGGTGCAGTGTAATGTGAAGGGGTCCAAAAGGTGCAGGGTGCTGTGTAATGTAAGGGGCCCAGTGATGCAAGGTGCTGTGTAATGTAAAGGGGCCCATAGGTGCAGGGTGCTGTGTTATGTAAAGAGGTCCAAAGGTGCAGGGTGCTGTGTTATGTAAGGGGGTACAGTGATGCAGGGTGCTGTGTAATGTAAAGGGGACCAGAGGTGCAGGGTGCTGTGTAATGTAGAGGGGTCCAGTGGTGCAGGGTGCTCTGTATTGTAAATGGGTGCAGGGTGCTGTGTAATGTAGAGGGGACCAGAGGTGCAGGGTGCTGTGTAATGTAGAGGGGACCAGAGGTGCAGGGGGCTGTGTAATGTAGAGGGGTCCAGAGGTGCAGGGTGCTGTGTAATGTAGAGGGGACCAGAAATGCAGTTGTGGAGAGGGGTACACAGTAGTGACAGCGATACTGAAGGATGCAGGGGGCACAGTGGGGTGTTTTTTTTCATTTTACCGTGGGGGGGCAGATATAGGATCCGCCCCGGGTACCAAATGCTCTAGGTATGCCTGGCAAGCCACAGGCGGATTCTGCCGGAAAGACAGCGTGGGCGGCTGTCCTTGCCTTGCTATGAGGAGCAGGGATGAGGAGCTCATATGCCATGCGCACTGAGAAGACAAAGGAGGGCATGAATCCACAGACGCAGGCAGCAAATGTAAAAACCTTTTTCTGTAAGTAAATTCTTTTTTTTATAAATGCAATGTACTGCTTAATGTCTGTTTTGTATTTTCTTATTTAAATAGGGTGTTTCTTAACCTCCCTGGCGGTATTCCCGAGCGTGACTCGGGGTTAACATTCAGTGCCAGAAGCGGTAACCCCGAGTCACGCTCGGGGTGCATTTTTTTTTCCCCCAAAAATTCCTGGCGATCCGGCGGGGGTTTCCCGCTGGATCGCCGGTCAGACTAGCCTCCCTGGCGGTCTTCACGTGTGTGGCACGGGGTGAGATTTTTAAGCTAATATCGGTAACCCCGTGCCACACACGCGCTTACCTCGCTGGATGCAGAAAAAGTTTACTTACCTTTTCTCTGCGATCCAGCGATGAATCCCCGCAGTACACGGCGGGCGGATGTCCGCCTGATGCTGTGTGTTCCGCCGATTCCCTTCCCTGCGAGCGTCGCGACGTAGGGGGGGGAACGGCGCCAAATTTAAAAAAGTAAACAAACACTATACATACAGTACACTGTAATCTTATAGATTACAGTACTGTATGTAAAAAATACACACCCCCCATGTCCCTAGTGGTCTGCCCTGTACACTACATGTCATTTTGTATAATAAAAACTTTTCTTTCTCCCTGCAAACTGTAGATTGCCCATAGCAACCAAAAGTGTCCCTTTATGGCAAAAATTGTTTTAGAGCAGCTAAAAAACAGCGATAATAAATCAGAATCACTTGCAGAATTTAGCGATAGCGATTTATGGGGAAATTCGTCATAAAAAAAAAAAAAAAATGACAGCAAAAATTCTGCAACTGAGCAAATTTCAGTGATTTTGATTTGATTACATTATTGAATAATTTTTACTATAATTATATTATCATTTGTGATCATTTTTTATAATTATTTATTATATTATAATTTTTAATTAAAAAAAAAAAAAAAAATCATACCCGGGATGCCTATTAGACTCTTGTTTGAATAGATTTAAGTGAGTTATTCCTAAGAATTACAAGCCTACAGTATAAAACGCCAAATTCCCTTGCAAATAATGGTACCGCTTTTAGCACCTAAAATCTTAAAGAATCATACCGCCAGGGAGGTTAAAGGAACAGTAAATTCAAAAGTTACATTTTTTTTATTGTAATTATGTTTGATATTTGATTGTAAATTTACAGGTAGTGTTATTATACCGTGTGATATACAGTATATGTGGCGTTATTTTAGCATGTGATTTGCAGTATATGTGGCGTTATTTTAGCGTGTGATTTGCAGTATATGTGGCGTTATTTTAGCGTGTGATTTGCAGTATATGTGGCGTTATTTTAGCGTGTGATTTGCAGTATATGTGGCGTTATTTTAGCGTGTGATTTGCAGTATATGTGGCGTTATTTTAGCGTGTGATTTGCAGTATATGTGGCGTTATTTTAGCGTGTGATTTGCAGTATATGTGGCGTTATTTTAGCGTGTGATTTGCAGTATATGTGGCGTTATTTTAGCGTGTGATTTGCAGTATATGTGGCGTTATTTTAGCGTGTGATTTGCAGTATATGTGGCGTTATTTTAGCATGTGATTTGCAGTATATGTGGCGTTATTTTAGCGTGTGATTTGCAGTATATGTGGCGTTATTTTAGCGTGTGATTTGCAGTATATGTGGCGTTATTTTAGCGTGTGATTTGCAGTATAGGTGGCGTTATTATACCATGTGAATAAAAGTTGTATTTTTATCATAGCTTGTAATCTGGTTTTTGGGAACTTAACAGAATGAAAGGCTTTAAATGGAGCCAGTATTGGAGAAATGGGTGTGGACACTGAAAGGGTGTGGTTACTGAGGGGTGTGGTTATTAATGGGCGTGGTTACTGAGGGGCGTGGTTACTGTGGGGCGTGGTCACTAGGGGGCGCTGTAAAGCTTTCTCGCACAGGGCGCCTAAAGGCCTAAGGCCGGCCCTGCGTGTCTGAATAAACAAAAAATTTCCACCAATACACCACCCCCCCCCCCCCCCCCCCAAACAGGCCTTGTTTGCAGGTTTTCCTTCATCTTGCACATGTGCTTTAAAAAGTCAGTCTGGACATCAATTCGAGGAAACAATACTTACCGCTTTGTCCTTCCTTTTCTGGTGACTAAACATTTCATGCATACACACCAGGAAAGAGCTTAGAGACAAATCACACTTGATGGTTTAGGCCCAAACTATTTCAGCTGCAGCTGTTGGAAATCCATAGCATGAAAAATTTTTATGTGATAGACCAACATAAAGTAGCACATAATTCTGAAGTGAAAGGAAAATGATAATTTTTTTTATAATTTTTTTTTTTTACAAATATCTGAATAGTGTGGTATGCATTTGTATTCAGCCCCCTTTACTTTGATACCCCTAACTAAAATCTAGTAGAACCGATTACCTTCAGAAGTCACCTAATTAGCAAATAGAGCCCATGTGTGTAATTTAATATTAACCTCAGTATACATACAGCTGTCCTGTGAAGCACTCAGAGGTTTGTTAGAGAACCTTAGTGAACAAACGGCACCATGAAGGCCAAGGAACATATAGGTTAGGGATAAAGTTGTGGTGAAGTTTAACCTCCTTAGCGGTAATCCCGAGTTACGCTTGGGGTGAAATTTCAGTACCAAAAGCGGTAACCCCGAGCCAGACTCGGGATTGCATTGCAAGATCCAGGCAAAGTTACTTAACTTGTGCCCAGGATCCTGCAATGTTTCCCCGCTGTGTGTGCGAGCTGTCTCCTCCTCCGCTCGATTCACAGTGCGGGAGTGCCGAGCTCCATTCCCTGCGAGCGTTGTTTTGCACTGGGATGGAGCTCGGCACCAAATAAAAAAAAAATTAAAAACCCAGTATATGTACAGATTACAGTACTGTATCAAATTATTACACATCCCCTTTGTCCCTAGTCGTTTGTGCAGTGCCCTGCATGCACTTTTATATTATAAATAATTTTCTTTCTGCCTGGAAACTTGAAATTGTCCATCGCAACCAAAAAGTTTCCATTTATGTCAAAAGTGGTCACTTGCAGAATTGAGCGATAGTGTTTTGTGGGGAAATTTGTCATCAAACACTGAAAGTAAAGACAGCGACAATTCTGCAGCTGACCAAATTTCAGTGTTTTTGATTTGATTGCATTATTGAATAATTTTTATTATTTGTTATTTATTATATATTATAATTTATGATGCTGTTTTAAACTTTATCATACCTGGGATGTCTACAAGACTCTGGTTTGGACAGATTTAAGTGACAGTTTGCACATCGCTTTACAACGTTTGGGGAAGACAGTACAATTCAATACAGGAAAAATCGGAGGGCCCTGCTCGTTAGAGCTTACAATCTAGAAGGGAGGCTCAAGTGGAATAAACGGTAGTAGCTGTGGGGGATGATCAGATGAACAAGATGAAAATACAGTTGCTGGGTGTGGATAGCATACGCTTCTCTGAAAAGAAGGGTTTTCAGGGATGGTCTAAAAGCTAATAGAGTAGGAGATAAACTAACAGATTAGTGTAAGGAGTTCCATAGGCTTGTAGAGGCTCTAGAAAACTCCTGAAGGTGAGCGTGGGAGGAGGCAATGAGAGAGCAGGAGGTCTTGCGAAGAACGGTTAGGTTGGTATTGGTATAAGCCATAAGAAGTCATGTTTTCAGTTTCTGAGAAGCCATGCGGTGGGGCACAGCAAACATATGGAAGGTGCTCTGGTCAGATGAGACCAACATTTAACTTTTTGACCTAAAAGCAAAACGCTATGTGTGATGGAAAACACTGCACATCACCCTGAACACACCATCCCCACCGTGAAACATGGTGGTGGCAGTTGTCTGAATGCTTTTCTTCAGCAGTGACAGAGAAGTTGGTCAGAGTTGATGGAAGATGGATGGAGCCAAATACAGGACAATCTTAGAAGAAAACCTGTTAGAGTCTGCAAAAGACTTGAGACTAGGGATGAGCTTTGTGTTCGATGCGAACACATGTTCGCATCGAACATTGGCCGTTCGATCGCTCGTCAAATGAACAAATCAGGTAGTTTGCGCCAAATTCGAATAACCCATAATTCACTGTGGCGTTGCACGCTGATGATTGGCCAAGCATGCACCATGACGCCGCATGCTTGGCCAATCACAGCGCCCAAAAAATGACGAGACCTAATTGGCCAAAGCCTGGCTGCTTTGGCCAATTAGGGCTCAAGGCTTTAGCACACGCCCCACACTATAAAAGGCCGCCTCCCGGGCGGCCTCGTGTAGTGTGTTCCGGCTTGCTTAGAGAAGTGAGACAGACAGAGAGAGAGAGATAGATAGAGACACAGGGGTAGATTCACATAGATCAGCGGATCTTTTGATCCGCGTGATCTATCTTTTTTACGATCCGCCTGCGCCAGTTTTTGAGGCAAGTGCTGTATTCAGAAAGCACTTGCCTCGTAAGTTGCCCTGGCGGATCGTAAATCCCCCGGCGGAATGCAAATTCCGCGGCTAGGGGGAGTTTACTATTTAAATCACGCGCGTCCCAGCGCCGATCGTACTGCGCATGCGCCGCCGGCTAAATCCATAGCATGAAAAAATATCACAAAACAAACTTAAACATTTGAAAGTAATTTTATTGGTCCACAAAACAAGGAAAGCAAAACAAAATATTAAAAATAAACACACAAAAAAAATAAAAAAAAACATAAAAACAAAAAATAGATCAAGGTTTATTTCACACAGTCATTGGAAAATAAATCATGCTTTTGAAATAACAGGATAGACCCACAGGATTAAAACATTAGTCATTAACATCTTGAGAAACATTTAGCAAAATTATGCAGCAGACAAAACATCAAAAAAACAAAACTTTTTCCAAAACATCTCTGTTTCGCTCCGCCATTCCTTCCAGCCAACAAGTCTGCCCCCTCTGAGGGCAGCTGACACGTGCTCTATCCACGCTTTTTATAACATGTGTGCTAATGAACCAATTGGAAACACATGAAGAAATGTCAGCCTCTAGTTTGTGTGCACTTGTAACTGCTTACACCTGTTAAGGATGTCCTTAAATTACTAAGCCAAAAAACAAGCTTTCTGAGCATGCTCAGAAAGATACATGTCATTTTCAGGCACAAACACCCAGCTTAATTTTCTAAGTGTTCGAGCATGCCCAGTTCACTCGAGATGCATTACCAGAATCAAATCTGCAATGGCGGATGAAAGCATTAGAGTTTTTTTTTTTTTGTTCCCCCTGAACTGATGCTTTACAACCTGAAGGGGAGGTCTTATAGAATTTTTACGTAACAAACATAAATAATAATAATTAAAATGCCCCTGTCCCTAGTAGCTTGCAGTCAGAAGCGAACACGCAGAATTTTATTTTTTCCGGTTACCAGTTTAGATTTACAGATAAGGTCTAGTGCTAAAAGTATTCCTCTCGCTCTTACGCACGCTATGATACCTCACATGTGTGGTTTGAAGGATGTTTCCATATGTGGGCGGCCTTAAATGTGTAAGTCCCGCCCACATATTTAACCCCCGTTCAAACCCCACATGTGAGGTATCATAGCGTACGTTAGAGCGAGAGCAATACTTTTAGCACTAGACCTCCTCTGTAAATCTAAACTGGTAACCTGAAAATAAATAAAAAAGTGTTGCCTATGGATATTTTCAAGTTTCAAGTTTGGCGCCATTCCATGAGTGTGTGCAATATTAAAGCGTGACATGTTGGGTATCTATTTACTCGGTGTATCTTTCACATTATGGCCATAAATTGGGCTAACTTTAGTGTTTTCTTAATTTGTAACCACTTGAGCCCCAGACCATATTACTGGTCACTGACCGGGCCAGTTTTTGCATTTCAACACTGCGTCATTTTAACTGACAATTGCGCGGTTGTGCGACGTGGCCCCCAAACAAAATTGGCGTCCTCTTTTTTCCCCCAACAAAATTTTTATTTTTTTATTTTTGGTGGTATTTGATCACCTCTGCGTTTATTCTTATTTTTGCTAGAACCAAAAATATAGCGACAATTTTGTAAATAAAAAGACAACTTTTTTACTGTTTGCTATAATAAATCTCCCCCAAAATATATCCAAAAACGTTTTGCCCTCAGTTTAGGCCGATACGTATTCTTGCAGGTGCACAACAGGCTCTTAGATTTGGTCTGGAACATAAGGGGTTAAACCCACGCCAAAAACGGCGTGGGGTTCCCCCTCAGATCCAGACCAAACCCTTATCCCAGGCACGCAGTCTGGCCGGACAGGAATGGGGGTGGGGACGAGCGAGCGCCCCCCCCCCCTCCTGAGCCGTACCAGACCACATGCCCTCGACATGGGGGAGTGTGTGCTTTGGGGGAGGGGGCACTGCCCCCCCAAAGCACTCTTGTCCCCATGTCGATAGGGACAAGAGCCTCTTCCCGACAACCCTGGCCGTTGGTTGTCGGGGTATGCGGGCGGGGGGCTTATCAGAATCTGAGAGCCCCCTATAATAAGGGGGCCCCCAGATTCTGGCCCCCCACCCTATGTGAATGAGTATGGGGTACATCGTACACCTACCCATTCACCGGGTGGAAAAGTGTAAACACAAATAAACCACACAGAATAAAATAATTTATTAGTCAGCTTTGGGGGTCTTCTGCCGGGACCCCCCACCACCAGCCCATTGGGCCCCGGGCTTCGCCGTTTTCTGCCGGGGGACGACGACACCCACCGATGCTCTCCGCCATGTTCGGCCAGGCCCCCACCCCAAATTAAGCTCTTTTACATCCGGGGGGGCGGCCGAAAACGGCGGAGAACGGGGGACGGAGCCCCTCCTCGGTCTTTGCCGCCGCCTTCTGCGGGGGGCTCCTGCCTCCCGCGGGCTGATGGCTGTCTTCCGCCGGGGGGTACACCTACCCCCCCCCTCGGTCTTCTAGACGTTTTCTGCCGGGGGGGCTCCAGCCCCGCACCGGTCTTCGCCGCCGCCTTCCGCCGGGGGGGACGACACCCACCGATGCTCTCCGCCATGTTCGGCCAGGCCCCCACCCCAAATTAAGCTCTTTTACATCCGGGGGGGGCCGGCCGAAAACGGCGGAGAACAACGGGGGGTGGAGTCCCTCCTCGGTCTTTGCCGCCGCCTTCTGCGGGGGGCTCCTGCCTCCCGCGGGCTGATGGCTGTCTTCCGCCGGGGGGGTACACCTACCCCCCCCCGGTCTTCGCCGCCGCCTTCCGCCGGGGGGAGAGACAGCCACCGATGCTCTCCGCCATGTTCGGCCAGGCCCCCACCCCAAATTAAGCTCTTTCACATCAGGGGGGGCCGGCGGAAAATGGCGGAGAACAACGGGGGCATCGCCACTCCTCGGTCTTCTAGCCGTTTTCTGCCGGGGGGGGGGGGAAACACCCACCGATGCTTTCCGCTATGTTCGGCCGGGCCCCCACCCCAAAATAAGCTCTTTCACATCAGGGGGGGGCCGGCGGAAAATGGCGGAGAACAACGGGGGCGTCGCCACTCCTCGGTCTTCTAGCCGTTTTCTGCCGGCGGGGGAAACACCCACCGATGCTCCCCGCCATGTTCGGCCGGGCCCCCACCCCAAAATTAAGCTGTTTCACATCCGGGGGGGCTGGCCGAAAACAGCGGAGAACAACGGGGGTGTCGCTCCCCCTCGGGCTTCTCCGCTTCTGCCTGGCTCCTCCTGAGGCCAGGGCTTCTTTCGCTGTCTTCCGCCGGAGGGCGCCACTCTCCGGGCTTCTCGTCGCTGTCTTCCGCCGTGGGGCACCACCCGGGGGCTTTGTCGGCTTCTGCCTGGCTCCTCCGCGGGGGCCAGGCCTTCTCATCGCTGTGTCGCCGTCTTCTGCCGCCGCCCCCTTCGACGTTTTCTGCCGGGATGAGGGTCGCACATCCCATCCCGGACTTCGACGTGGCGGGCTTCTCCGCCTTAACCCATGTGACATCACATTCCCATCATGCCCTGTGATGTCACATGGGTTAAGGTCACATGGTGGCATAACCACGCCCACGCCCAATGCCAATATAAGTCGGTGCCCGCCGCTCTGTCGGCATTTCAGCGCCGGACCTCGCCGTGTCAATATCGAATGGAAGAAGAAGCCCTGGCCCCAGCGGCGGAGACAGGCAGAAGCGGAGGTCGCCGAAGAAGCCCGCGAGTGTCACCCCGCGGCAGAAGACAACGACTAGAAGACCGGGGTGGGATGTGCGACCCTCACCCCGGCCGAAAACTTCGAAGCCCGCTGCCCTCCCACACAAGCACGGCAGCTTTGTGGTGAAGGGGGCGGCGGCGGAAGACGGCGACACAGCGACGAGAAGCCCTGGCCCCCGCGGAAGAGCCAGGCAGAAGAGGCTATCGAGAGCCCCCCCGGCAGAAAACTACGAAGCCCGCGGCCCTCCCCCATAGGCAGGAAGCTTTGTGGTGAAGGGGGCTGCGGCGGAAGACGACTAGAAGACCGGGGTGGGATGTGCGACCCTCACCCCGGCCAAAAACTTCGAAGCCCGCTGCCCTCCCCCACAAGCACGGAGCTTCAAGGTGAAGGGGGCGGCGGCGGAAGACTGCGGCGGCGAAGACCGGGGTGGGTTGGCGGAAGACCCCCGGAGCTGGCTAATAATTTTTTTTATTCTGTGTGGTTTATTTGTGTTTACACTTTTTCCACCAGGTGAATGGGTAGGGGTACCATGTACCCCATACTCATTCACATAGGGTGGGGGGGCCGGAATCTGGGGGCCGCCTTATTAAAGGGGCTCCCAGATTCTGATTGGCTCCCGCCCGCATACCCTGACAACCAATGGCCAGGGTTGTCGGGAAGAGGCTCTTGTCCCTATCGACATGGGGACAAGAGTGCTTTGGGGTGGGGGGGGCAGTGCCCCCCTCCCCCAAAGCGCACACTCCCCGATGTCGAGGGCATGTGGTCTGGTACGGCTCAGGAGGGGGGGGGGGCGCTCGCTCGTCCCCACCCCCATTCCTGTCCGGCCAGACTGCGTACCTGGGATACATTTCCCAGCGTGCATTGCCTCAAATGACGTCGCAAGGACGTCATTGTTTTCGACGTTAACGCTATTAACGTATGGCCGTATTCCCGAACGACTTACGTAAATGACGTAAAAAATTCGAAACTCGACACGGGAACGGCGGCCATACTTAACATAGGATACGCCGCACTTACCCTGCATATAGCAGGGGTAACTATCCACAGGAAAAAGCCGAACGCAAACGACGTAAAAAAAAAGCGACGGCCGGGAGTTCGTTTCTAAATCGGCGGTTCTCCTCATTTGCATATTCGTCGCGTATAATAACAGAAGCGCCACCTAGCGGACGGTGGGAGATTGCAGCCTAAGATCCGACAGTGTAACTCACTTACACCAGTTGGCTCTAAGGGAGATCTATGCGGAACCTGATTCGAGGAATCAGCCGCATAGATCCGAGCGTCGGATCTCACAAATACGACGGTGTATCAGTAGATACACCGTCGTATCTCTATGTGAATCTACCCCACTGTGTCTTTTCAGATAGATAGATGGATGGATAGATAGATAGATCAGGGAGGCTACTAGTTAGTATAGTTAAATGTACAGTTTGTAGGGAATATATTGACATCCCTAGGAGTTGTCAATATATTTATAAACTGTATAGCTTAGCTAGTTCTGCTATTAGTATCTGTCAGGCAGGAGATTGTGCTTGATGCTCTAACGTGTTAGTCAACGTGTGCTAGTTAATTGCACATAGACGCATTAACTGTTACTGCAAGTGTGCTATTTATTTGCACAGAAAGGCAGTTGCTGTTAATGCAAGTGGGCTATTGAATTGCACAGAAACGCAGTCGCTCTGACCGTGCGTGTGCTGTTTAATACCACCTTAACGCATTTGGTGTCACCGCACGTGTGCTGTTACATACCACCTTAACGCATTTGGTGTCACCACACGTGTGCTGTTACATACCACCTTAGCGCATTTGGTGTCACCGCACGTGTGCTGTTACATATCACCTGAGCGCATTTGGTGTCACCGCACGTGTGCTGTTACATACCACCTTAGCGCATTTGGTGTCACCGCACGTGTGCTGTTACATACCACCTGAGTGCATTTGGTGTCACCGCACGTGTGCTGTTACATACCACCTGAGCGCATTTGGTGTCACTGCACGTGTGCTGTTACATACCACCTTAGCGCATTTGGTGTCACCGTACGTGTGCTGTTACATACCACCTGAGCGCATTTGGTGTCACCGCACGTGTGCTGTTACATACCACCTGAGCGCATTTGGTGTCACCGCACGTGTGCTGTTACATACCACCTTAGCGCATTTGGTGTCACCGCACGTGTGCTGTTACATACCACCTTAGCGCATTTGGTGTCACCGCACGTGTGCTGTTACATACCACCTTAGCGCATTTGGTGTCACCGCACGTGTGCTGTTACATACCACCTGAGCGCATTTGGTGTCACCGCACGTGTGCTGTTACATACCACCTTAGCGCATTTGGTGTCACTGCACGTGTGCTGTTACATACCACCTGAGCGCATTTGGTGTCACCGCACCTGTGCTGTTATATACCACCTGAGCGCAGTTAGTGTCACCGCACCTGTGCTGTTATCTACCACCTGAGCGCAGTTAGTGTCACTGTACGTGTGCTGTTATATACCACCTAAGCGCAGTTGGTGTCACTGTACGTGTGCTGTTACATACCACCTGAGCGCAGTTAGTGTCACCGCACCTGTGCTGTTATATACCACCTGAGCGCAGTTAGTGTCACTGTACGTGTGCTGTTATATACCACCTGAGCGAAGTTAGTGTCACTGTACGTGTGCTGTTATATACCACCTGAGCGCAGTTAGTGTCACCCCACCTGTGCTGTTATATACCACCTGAGCGCAGTTAGTGTCACTGTACGTGTGCGGTTATATACCACCTGAGCGCAGTTAGTGTCACCGCACCTGTGCTGTTATATACCACCTGAGCGCAGTTAGTGTCACTGTACGTGTGCTGTTACATACCACCTGAGCGCAGTTAGTGTCACTGTACGTGTGCTGTTATATACCACCTGAGCGCAGTTAGTGTCACCGCATCTGTGCTGTTATATACCACCTGAGCGCAGTTAGTGTCACTGTACGTGTGCTGTTACATACCACCTGAGCGCAGTTAGTGTCACTGGACGTGTGCTGTTATATACCACCTGAGCGCAGTTAGTGTCACCGCACCTGTGCTGTTATCTACCACCTGAGCGCAGTTAGTGTCACTGTACGTGTGCTGTTATATACCACCTGAGCGCAGTTGGTGTCACTGTACGTGTGCTGTTACATACCACCTGAGCGCAGTTAGTGTCACCGCACCTGTGCTGTTATATACCACCTGAGCGCAGTTAGTGTCACCGCACCTGTGCTGTTATATACCACCTGAGCGCAGTTAGTGTCACTGTACGTGTGCTGTTACATACCACCTGAGCGCAGTTAGTGTCACCGCACCTGTGCTGTTACATACCACCTGAGCGCAGTTAGTGTCACTGTACGTGTGCGGTTATATACCACCTGAGCGCAGTTAGTGTCACCGCACCTGTGCTGTTATATACCACCTGAGCGCAGTTAGTGTCACTGTACGTGTGCTGTTACATACCACCTGAGCGCAGTTAGTGTCACTGTACGTGTGCTGTTATATACCACCTGAGCGCAGTTAGTGTCACCGCATCTGTGCTGTTATATACCACCTGAGCGCAGTTAGTGTCACCGTACGTGTGCTGTTACATACCACCTGAGCGCAGTTAGTGTCACCGCACCTGTGCTGTTATATACCACCTGAGTGCAGTTAGTGTCACCGCACCTCTGCTGTTATATACCACCTGAGCGCAGTTAGTGTCACTGTACGTGTGCTGTTATATACCACCTGAGCGCAGTTAGTGTCACCGTACGTGTGCTGTTACATACCACCTGAGCGCAGTTAGTGTCACCGCACCTGTGCTGTTATATACCACCTGAGCGCAGTTAGTGTCACTGTACGTGTGCTGTTATATACCACCTGAGCGCAGTTGGTGTCACTGTACGTGTGCTGTTACATACCACCTGAGCGCAGTTAGTGTCACTGTACGTGTGCTGTTATATACCACCTGAGCGCAGTTAGTGTCACTGTACGTGTGCTGTTATATACCACCTGAGCGCAGTAAGTGTCACCGCACCTGTGCTGTTATATACCACCTGAGCGCAGTTAGTGTCACTGTACGTGTGCGGTTATATACCACCTGAGCGCAGTTAGTGTCACTGCACCTGTGCTGTTATATACCACCTGAGCGCAGTTAGTGTCACTGTACGTGTGCAGTTACATACCACCTGAGCGCAGTTAGTGTCACCGCACCTGTGCTGTTATATACCACCTGAGCGCAGTTAGTGTCACTGTACGTGTGCTGTTATATACCACCTGAGCGCAGTTGGTGTCACTGTACGTGTGCTGTTACATACCACCTGAGCGCAGTTAGTGTCACTGTACGTGTGCTGTTATATACCACCTGAGCGCAGTTAGTGTCACTGTACGTGTGCTGTTATATACCACCTGAGCGCAGTAAGTGTCACCGCACCTGTGCTGTTATATACCACCTGAGCGCAGTTAGTGTCACTGTACGTGTGCTGTTATATACCACCTGAGCGCAGTTGGTGTCACTGTACGTGTGCTGTTACATACCACCTGAGCGCAGTTAGTGTCACTGTATGTGTGCTGTTATATACCACCTGAGCGCAGTTAGTGTCACTGTACGTGTGCTGTTATATACCACCTGAGCGCAGTTAGTGTCACTGTACGTGTGCTGTTACATACCACCTGAGCAAAGTTAGTGTCACCGCACCTGTGCTGTTACATACCACCTGAGCGCAGTTAGTGTCACTGTATGTGTGCTGTTACATACCACCTGAGCGCAGTTAGTGTCACCGCACCTCTGCTGTTATATACCACCTGAGCGCAGTTAGTGTCACTGGACGTGTGCTGTTATATAACACCTGAGCGCAGTTAGTGTCACTGTACGTGTGCTGTTATATACCACCTGAGCGCATTTAGTGTCACCGCACCTGTGCTGTTATATACCACCTGAGCGCAGTTAGTATCACCGCACCTGTGCTGTTATATACCACCTGAGCGCAGTTGGTGTCACTGTACGTGTGCTGTTACATACCACCTGAGCGCAGTTAGTGTCACTGCACCTGTGCTGTTACATACCACCTGAGCGCAGTTAGTGTCACCGCACCTGTGCTGTTATATACCACCTGAGCGCAGTTAGTGTCACTGTACGTGTGCTGTTATATACCACCTGAGCGCAGTTAGTGTCACTGTACGTGTGCTGTTATATACCACCTGAGCGCAGTTAGTGTCACCGCACCTGTGCTGTTATATACCACCTGAGCGCAGTTAGTGTCACTGTACGTGTGCTGTTATATACCACCTGAGCGCAGTTAGTGTCACTGTACGTGTGCTGTTACATACCACCTGAGCGCAGTTAGTGTCACCGCACCTGTGCTGTTATATACCACCTGAGCGCAGTTAGTGTCACTGTATGTGTGCTGTTATATACCACCTGAGTGCAGTTAGTGTCACCGCACCTGTGCTGTTATATACCACCTGAGCGCAGTTAGTGTCACTGTATGTGTGCTGTTACATACCACCTGAGCGCAGTTAGTGTCACCGCACCTGTGCTGTTATATACCACCTGAGCGCAGTTAGTGTCGCTGGACGTGTGCTGTTATATACCACCTGAGCGCAGTTAGTGTCACTGTACGTGTGCTGTTATATACCACCTGAGCGCATTTAGTGTCACCGCACCTGTGCTGTTATATACCACCTGAGCGCAGTTAGTGTCACTGTACGTGTGCTGTTACATACCACCTGAGCGCAGTTAGTGTCACCGCACCTGTGCTGTTATATACCACCTGAGCGCAGTTAGTGTCACTGTACGTGTGCTGTTACATACCACCTGAGCGCAGTTAGTGTCACCGCACCTGTGCTGTTATATACCACCTGAGCGCAGTTAGTGTCACTGTATGTGTGCTGTTATATACCACCTGAGCGCAGTTAGTGTCACTGTACGTGTGCTGTTACATACCACCTGAGCACAGTTAGTGTCACCGCACCTGTGCTGTTATATACCACCTGAGCGCAGTTAGTATCACCGCACCTGTGCTGTTATATACCACCTGAGCGCAGTTGGTGTCACTGTACGTGTGCTGTTACATACCACCTGAGCGCAGTTAGTGTCACTGCACCTGTGCTGTTATATACCACCTGAGCGCAGTTAGTGTCACTGGACGTGTGCTGTTACATACCACCTGAGCGCAGTTAGTGTCACCGCACCTGTGCTGTTATATACCACCTGAGCGCAGTTAGTGTCACTGTACGTGTGCTGTTACATACCACCTGAGCGCATTTAGTGTCACCGCACCTGTACTGTTATATACCACCTGAGCGCAGTTAGTGTCACTGTACGTGTGCTGTTACATACCACCTGAGCGCAGTTAGTGTCACCGCACCTGTGCTGTTATATACCACCTGAGCGCAGTTAGTGTCACTGTATGTGTGCTGTTATATACCACCTGAGCGCAGTTAGTCTCACTGTACGTGTGCTGTTACATACCACCTGAGCGCAGTTAGTGTCACCGCACCTGTGCTGTTATATACCACCTGAGCGCAGTTAGTGTCACTGTACGTGTGCTGTTATATACCACCTGAGCGCAGTTAGTGTCACTGTACGTGTGCTGTTACATACCACCTGAGCGCAGTTAGTGTCACCGCACCTGTGCTGTTATATACCACCTGAGCGCAGTTAGTGTCACTGTATGTGTGCTGTTATATACCACCTTAGCACAGTTAGTGTCACCGCACCTGTGCTGTTATATACCACCTGAGCGCAGTTAGTCTCACTGTACGTGTGCTGTTACATACCACCTGAGCGCAGTTAGTGTCACCGCACCTGTGCTGTTAGTGTCACTGTACGTGTGCTGTTATATACCACCTGAGCGCAGTTAGTGTCACTGTACGTGTGCTGTTACATACCACCTGAACGCAGTTGGTGTCACTGTACGTGTGCTGTTATATACCACCTGAACGCATAAATATGTCTGGAAGGACAACAAAGAGAGGCAGAGAGTCACGAGGGCAAGCAGGCTCTGCATGTAGAGGTAACGCTGGTAGTGTATGTGGTGCATCCTCTTCAGCACGTGGCCGTGGCTGTGGCCGCTCGTCCTTCTTTTCGGGAGCTGGCCATGTTGAGCCTCAACATGCAGAGAAATTAGTAGAGTGGATGACCAAGCCGTCCTCATCCTCCTCATCCTCTCTCACACAGATTGATCAAAGTTTATCTGGCAAAGCAGCTGCCAAGGCGTCCTCTTCCCTCTGCACAATGGCTTCACATAATACTTCCCTAGTACCACCATGTCTTCCTGATGAGTCCCCCGAACTGTTTCAACACAGTGTTGGGTACATGCTGCAGGAAGATACGCAGTGTTTTGAAGACTCCGATGACGGAACACTGATAGAGGAAGGCATTGATGTGAGCCCAGGAAGAGGGGGTGTCCGAGAGGGACAGCAATTTGGCAGTGATGATGTTCCCCCAGCTGGAGCATACTGCCAGGTTGTTGACAGTGATGAGGAGGGAGGGGATGATAAGGTCACTGACTCTACCTGGGTGCCTGATAGGAGAGAGGAGAAGGAGGAGGAGGAGGACGAGGCACAGGCACATCTCCAAAGAGGCAGGATGCCCTCCAGGGGTCAGCTTAAGGTCACACCCACTGCATTACAGCGCACATCTACGGCGCTTGTGCATGGCGCTGCTGTGTCTGACCGGTACAGCAAAAGTTCTTTGGTGTGGGCCTTTTTTGAAACATGTCCACAAGATCGTACCTTTGCTATTTGCAACTTATGTCGCAAGCGTATCTCGCGTGGCCAAAACATCAACCGCCTGGGTACCACATGCTTGTCCAGACATATGTCGACCTGCCATGCAGCCCGTTGGCAAGCACACCAAGAAGACCCACACCAAAGACAAAAGCGTACCCCCCCTTTGCCCTTCTGGGACCTCCAACCCCAGTAGACCCCCAGTCCTCTCTGAAGCCTGCAGTGAAGGTGTAGAAATAAGTGTGTCACAAGCTAGTAGTAGCGGTCAATCTACTGATAGTACCAGGCAAATTTCCCTGCCCCAGCTGCTGCAGTGCCGAAAGAAGTACAATCCCAGCCATCCACATGCCCAGCAGTTGAATGCTAGCTTAGCGAAATTGCTAGCACTTCAACTGCTACCTTTTCAGTTGGTAGATTCTGCCCCCTTCCGTGAGTTTGTGCAATGTGCAGTACCTCAGTGGCAAGTACCAAAACGCCACTTTTTCTCACGTAAGGCTATTCTGGCTCTCTACCGACATGGGGAAGGCAATGTCCATGCCTCGCTGGACAGGGCGGTCAGTGGTAAGGTGCATATTACCGCTGACTCATGGTCCAGCAGGCATGGACAGGGACGTTACCTGTCTTTTACGGCGCATTGGGTGACTCTGCTGGCAGCTGGGAAGGACGCAGGGCAAGGTCCAGTAGTTTTGGAGGTTGTTCCGCCACCACGCCTCCAAAACAATACTACTGCTTGTGACACACCTCTTTCCTCCACCCCCTCCTCTTCTTCTTCCTCTGTGGCCTCTTCCTGTGGGGATGTTTTCTCCGAACCAGCCGTGCTCCGTAGGCGTATGAGGGGATACGCAGGAATGCAGGCCAAGAGATGCCATGCGGTGCTAGAGCTGGTGTGCTTGGGAGACAGGATCCACACTGGGGAAGAGGTTTTGTCAGCTCTGCAGGGTCAGGCTGAGAGGTGGTTGATGCCACGCCAGCTGAAGCCTGGAATGGTGGTCAGCGATAATGGCACCAACCTCCTCTCTGCCCTGCGACAGGGAAAACTCACCCACATGCCCTGTTTTGCGCATGTCCTCAATTTGGTGGTGCAGCGGTTCTTGGGCAGGTACCCGGGCTTGCAGGATGTCCTGAAGCAGGCCAGGAAAGTCTGTGTGCATTTTCGAAGGTCATATAATGCCACTGCTCGGCTGACTGACCTCCAAAGGGAATACAACCTGCCCAAGAACCGCCTAATTTGTGACATGCCCACCAGATGGAACTCAACGTTGGCCATGCTGCAGCGGCTGCACACGCAGCAACGGGCCATCAATGAGTACCTGTGCCAATATGGCAGCATAACTGGGTCAGGGGAGCTAGGTTTTTTTTTCCCCACGCCAGTGGGCCTTGATCAGGGATGCATACACTGTCCTGTCACCATTTGAGGAGGCCACAAGGATGGTGAGCAGTGACAGTGCATGCATCAGTGAGACTGTCCCTCTTATTCACATGTTGGAGCACACGCTACGTGGAATAATGGACAGGGCCCTTGAGGCAGAACAGAGGGAGGAAGAGGAGGACTTCCTTACCTCTCAAGGCCCCCTTTACCCAGACAGTGGTCCTGCTTGTCCACCTAGCACACAGGAAGAGGAGGAGGAGGAGGAGGAGGATTGTATCAGCAGCATGGAGGTGGAGCCTAGCACTCAGCAGCAGCAGTCTTCAAGGGATCATTTACAGTCCCAAGGAGCACGTGGAGTTTTACGTGGCTGAGATGAGGTGCCTGTGGATCCTGTCGTCCTCAGTGACCCAGAGGACTGTGCCCCGAATGCCTCTGCAAACCTACGCTGCATGGCCTCCCTGATCCTGCAAAGCCTGCGTAAGGATCCTTGTGTACATGCTATTAAGGAGAGGGATCATCACTGGCTGGCGACTCTCCTTGATCCATGTTACAAGAGTAAGGTTGGGGACCTTATGTTGCCATCGCAGAGGGAGCAGAAGATGAAACTTCTGCGGGAGGCCTTGCAGAAGGGTCTGTGCAATGCATTCCCAGAACCCGGGGGGATTACCAAAACCTGGCTCTGGACAACGTCTTGCTGAGGCTTCGGTGAGTCACAGAAGGGGCGGTGGAGAAGGTGGTCGTCTGACCGATGCGTTCGGGCAGTTTTTTAGTCCGCAGCCCCAAGGTCTGACCGGTTCCAGCAACCATCACCAGCGTCTGGTTTACATGGTCCGGGAATACCTAGGGGCAAGAGCCGACTTGGACACCTTCCCCACCGAAAATCCTCTGGCTTACTGAGTCTTGAGGATGGATCACTGGCCAGAGCTTACCCAGTACGCAATTGAGCTACTGGCTTGCCCTGCATCCAGTGTTCTTTCAGAACGGACATTCAGTGCTGCTGGAGGCTTTGTGACTGATCACAGGGTGCGCCTCTCCACCGGCTCTGTTGATCGACTGACCTTCATCAAAATGAATCAGGCTTGGATCAACACCAGCTACCAAGCACCTGATGCTGATATTAATGAATAATATCTTTTTGTTGAAATGTCGGATCCCTTTTAGACTGCTGATGCTGAGTGACTGTCCTCTTATGCTGCTGATGGAATATCCTTCTCCTCCTCACTTTTCTTGCTGATAGCTAGTAAGAAATGTTGTGTTTCTGGGCTCCGCCACCAGTGCCTAAGGCACAATTTTTCAGCCCCTGTTTAACAGGGGCGCCTAATAACAATTTTTAATGCAATAATTTGCATGTGGCTCCTTGTTGTGCTCCAATTGGAGTTATTGGGAGGGGTTGCAAGTGTTGTGTTGTGCCCAAGGCCCAATTTTTCTGCCCCTGTTTAACAGGGGCGCCTAATAACAATTTTTGATGCAATACTTTGCACGTGGCTCCTTGTTGCGCTCCAATTGGAGTTATTGGGAGGGGTTGCACTGTTGTGTTGTGCCCAAGGCACAATTTTTTAGCCCCTGTTTAACAGGGGCGCCTAATAACAATTTTTGATGCAATACTTTGCACGTGGCTCCTTGTTGCGCTCCAATTACAGTATGTTTGAGGGGTGCCCTTTTTTCTAAAAATTTTCTTTCACAAAACAATAATGGCCCCCCACCACCGCTAAAATATTCGACATAATGTTGCCACACAGAACTTGCGCAAGTAGCATTAATTACTTTTTTTTCATAGTCCTCTCATGTTGTGCAGGGACATTTCTAAACACGTGCCACTACTATAGACACCCAGCAGGTGTGATATTTATAGGAATTTTTTTTTTTTTCACTTTAAGCATCATTAAAATGGCTGCTCCGGAAAAAACGGCCGTTTTAAAAAAAAAAATGTCCATTGATACATGTTCCCTGGGGCAAGACCCGGGTTCTGAACGACGTTTTCCAACATTTCATTGAATTTTGGTCTTTAAAACGACCGTTTTTGAATTCGAACGTTCGGGTCCCATAGACTTCAATGGGGTTCGAAATATTCGTGCGAACCCGCGGTCTGTTCGAACGTTATGGTGCGAACCGAACCCGGGGGTGTTCGGCTCATCGCTACTTGAGACTGGGGCGGGGGTTCACCTTCCAGCAGGACAACAAGCCTAAACATACAGCGGGAGCTTCAATGGAATGTTTTAGATCAAAGCATATTCGTGTGTTAGAATGGCCTAGTCAAAGTCTAGACCTAAATCCAATTGAGAATCTGTGGCAAGACTTACAAATTGTTGTTCACAAACGCTCTCCATCCAATCTGACAGAGCTTGAGCTATTTTCCAAAGAAGAATGGGCTAACATTTCACTCTCTAGATGTGCAAAGCTGGTGGAGACAAACCCAAAAAGACTTGCAGTAAAAGGTGGTTCTACAAAGTATTGAGGGGGGCTGAATACAAATGCCCGTCACAATTTGAAAACCATTTATCATTTTCTTTCCACTTTGGAAATTAGGTGCCACTTTGTGTTGATCTATCACATAAAGTCCCAATAAAATACAGTTACTTTTTTGGTTGTAACATGACAAAATGTGGAAAATTTCAAGGGGTACGAATACTTTAAGGCTGTAATTTCACTCATTCTTGCTTGTAGGCAATTCATTTCTGTAGCATTTAAAAACGTTATTTTGGTGTTTGAGGCCTAACTGCATGTGTTAATTTATACTGATAAATGAAAAAAAAATTCACAGTGCCAGCCGCTTCTTAAACAGGTGTCATTTATAATTGTTCATCTCATTACATCGCTTTTAATGACAACACTGCTTTCAGTTTTTTTTTTTTTTTTCAATCCCATCCATACAAACAAAAACAAATAAAAGTAACACTGTGCTTAATATGCAATGGCAGCCAAACAAAATGATTCAACCTTTTTAGTTATCCATTTTTTTTCTGAAACAATAAGGATTGGAAGAGTTCTCTATACACATAAAGATTCTGTTTGATTAAAACCAATGACTGCCATTTTAAATACATCACACTATAATAGCACACATACTACAATCCAACTGTGGTGAATGCAAATTTTTAGGACTCCGCTTATCCTCATATACGATATGATCATAGGTTTACAATCATACATGTCTGTTCCTTCATACAAAATTCAGTCTAAACTAAGTTGATTGTGCAATCAAATTGCGCTGTGTGTGGGTCGGGTATTATTGAATAGAAGATGCACTGGCAAGCTGTTATCTGTCAAACATTTTTTTTTTCCTGCATGCAAGATTCAGAGAGAGAACAAATTTTACAACAGAAAGAAGAAAGAGCCTACAAATAATATAGAAACCTGGCAAGGAAAGTACAGCTTGTGCTCATTGGATATTAGAACTGCTTTGAATTGAAGATATGAATTCTACGGCAGAATTTTCTTTGATTGAAAACGTATGTACATTAATTCTACATTCTCTTAAATGTTTTGTCGCTGGTAAATGTAGGAAGGAGAAAGTCCATCATAGTGCCATTGGCGCCACTGTTCAACCTGTTCACGAGTGCGTTCTTCTTGTTCTGTAGGCAGATTTGAGAAACAAATATTAGTAAATTATTTATACATATGTGACCAAGGTTAGACATTGGCTTTAGATTCAGTACCATTTATTCACATTGAAGATGTGTTTGGTGGAAGTTAAAAAGAAGAGGAGGGTTTGAAAAAAAAAAAAAAGAATAACCCACCCAAAATGTGATTATTATACAGTTGGTATAGAAAATAATCACTGAGTTGGAAAAAGGATCACCCCCTTGTCAGAATTTTGTTGAACCATCTTTTGCTTTAATTAGAGCCTTTAGTCTGTTGGGATATGTCTCTAGTGCAATTCATAACATCTAAGTGAAAAATAAATGTCAGAATTAAAATAAATGATTAAAACCCGAATCCTTGGAGGACAATGAAAAAAAAAAGTTATGGTCAGATGGGACTAAAATTGTATTATTTGGCCTCAACATTAAATATGTCTGGTGGAAATCAAATACAGCTTACAATCCAAATAACACCATTCATACAGT
Source organism: Rana kukunoris (assembly GCA_029574335.1). NCBI lineage: Eukaryota > Metazoa > Chordata > Amphibia > Anura > Ranidae > Rana > Rana kukunoris. The sequence continues at coordinate 135,793,295 of CM056051.1, forward strand.
AAAGTATGGAGGTGGTAATATCCTGTTATGGGGGGGGGGGGGGGTTCCTCTGCAGCATTTGTCTTGATAGAAGAAAAATGGATGGGGCAAAATACCATCAAGATCTTGAGGATAATCTGCTGCCCTCTGCCAGAAAGTTGTCAATGGGGAAAAAGGCTTACCTTACGACATGACAATGACCCAAAGCACCCAGCAAAAATGACCACCGAGTGGTTGAATAAGAAAAAGGGGAATGTCCTTGAATGGCCTAGTCAGACCAGACTTAAACCCCATTGATAATCTGTGGAATGACTTGTATTCTGCAGTCCACAAACGGTCACCATCAAATTTTACTTAACTTGAGCAGTTCTGTAAAGAAAAGTGGGCAAATATTGCAAAGTCTAGATGTGCAAAGCTCTTCCTAGCCAAGTGGGAGTCCAACCTGGGCACCCAGTTCACGGACGCACAGAGGGAGAAAATCCTTTACTTTTCCCATAAGTCATCCATCGCCACAAGGATTCAGGAGACATGCTACAAGATCCTAACCCGTTGGTACAGGGTGCCCACCACTTTGCATCATTTCCAAGCATTGAGTAAAGAAAAAAGGAAGGAAAGAGCAGAAAGGGTCTCTCGCCCAGAGGGTGAGGCATGCCTTGGCCGCGTTTAGTAGCTGGATTGTGAGAAACGCCTTATATTTCTTGAGCGGTCTACTTGAAAGGTGTAACAGATGCTTGACTGTGTAAATCACCTCCCGCCAAAAGGAAACAAGTTTGGGACAGTCCCAGAAGAGTGCAGCATTTCCACACCGCCAGCAAACACTGGTGATATGTCGCCACAGCTACTAAACGTGGCCAAGGCATGCCTCACCCTCTGGGCGAGAGGCCCTTTCTGCTCTCTTTCTTTCCTTTTTTTCTTTACTCAATGCTTCTCTGTCTTGGGACGTTCTCTCTGTCCCCCCCCCCTCTGTCTTCCCTCCCCCCCTCACTTTTCCCCTCTTTGAGATTCAGGGGTGGGAAATACCTTACAGATATGGTGTGTATCTTTAGGCATTTTTTGTTTTCATATTGCCCCATCCCAGGGCGTACTAGCCCCAAGGGAGGTTTTACTTCCCTTTAAGTTTTACTGGAAAATCCCAAACTAAGCTACTCCCTGCTACCATTTGTTTTATAATCGGTATGTCTCACTATTCTTTGTCTTTTAAGCATAACTTCCGTGACCATGTATAGGAATTTTCGATAGTTGTTCCAGCGTGATGCACTGAGCAATATCCCTATATTTGTCGTTACTAAGTCTACGTATTCTGTGCAGCGTTGGGCCTGTTGCTTTACAATTTTTAAGAGCTTAAATGTTACTTAATAGACATATTGTGAATTTTGGTTTCTTTGACTGTTACATGTAACTTTCTTTGGTCAATAAAGGAATTATAGATGTGCAAAGCTAGTAGAGACATATCCCAACAGACTAAAGGCTCTAGTAAAAAGCAAAACGTGGTTAAACAAAATACTGACACAAGTAGGTTATCCTTTTTCAAACTCTGTGACTGTTATTTGGCCGTGAACTAGTTCTGCATACACACGGCAGAACATTTTCAGCCAACATTCACCAAATAACATGGTTTTTCAGCTCTTTACCACCACCCTTTGGGCAACTTCTGCTTTTGTTGTCTGAGTTTAAGCATTAGTTCGGAGCATGCATGTTTGTACTTTGGATTTTATTCCGATGGACTTGTATACACACAATCGGATGATCCTCCATCGGACATTTGTTGTCGGAAAGTTTGAGAGCATGCACAGTGAACATTTATCCATGGAAATTCCGACAACAATTGTCCGATAGAGCATACAGACGGTAGGATGGGCCTTAAGAAAAAAACATACATTCCACATTAATAATTATGCTACCAAAATTAGTTGCGGGGTGATGGTTTGGGGCTAAAAATTTAGAATTTGGGGGCTGCCGAGTGTTGACAGGGACAGATAAAGCAGTAGTTGGCGGATGACAATTGGAAGAGTATGCTAGGGAAGGAAGAGTTTTGAAAGTGGTGGGGAGGGGGGGCAGCAGACAAGCAAAAAGAGTTGCTTACATATCCATGGTCCAAATGGCTGCCATTAATATGGCGGTGTTATGCACACATGTGCAGTATATTGCCTCCATATTACGGGCAGTTTTTCTGGGACACTGCCAAAATCCTATGCTCCCATTGTGTAGGTTTTGTTTGTGCAAATGTGTCCATAAACTATACTCTACTGTACAGGCTTTGGGAAATGCAATACATAGTGAAAATTGGGACATGTAAGAAATTGCACTTGGTCAGCATGAAGGGTAGTGGAAATTGAAACATCATTTTGTGCAACAAAGCTGCCATTGTAAAAAAAACTTGTCCCAAATGTTGCCATCGTCCGTGGAGAATATTTTTTATATTGCCCTTTCTAAGTAGAATTTTACTTTAAGCAATCATTTCGGATTTACAATCAACTAATGTATTGATTAATCTATAAATTTGTTATGAACAGACATCATGATGAAACGATATATATATATATATATATATATATATATATATATATATATATATATACTGTATATATATATATATATATATATATATATATATATATATATATATATATATATATATTAGTGGTCTAAAGTGTGTGCTTCTTACAATAAAAAATTCCACTCCAGGACTCCTACCATAAGACTTCTTATGTTTTGCTGGTTTTAGGTGATTATTCTGGCAGATGTCATATAAATACAGTCTAACCAATCACAGTGGGAGAGGTGGTTTTTAATGGTGTGTTTGTGTGTTTTCCTTCTAGTCGTGGTTCACCGAAATGTTAGGTTCCAGTTTCCCCTACCTCCTTGATGACTAACTGCAGAGCTCTGGAGCATTTCCTTGAGGTTTTAGGGCATTGAGGTTTTGTTATTAAACTTAAAGCTGTATATGTGGCATTAAGTGGAATATGGTGGTCAGTGAATATAAGAATATTTTTTTTACCAATCTATTTATTTATTTATGCCCAGCTGTGGGTGGTGCATAATGCACGGTGCGCACCACATAGGTTACTGGAAGAGTATGTTTAGCAAAAAGTGCTCCATTTTCATTTATTTCATGTAAAATATGTAGGTTATTTATCATGCTAACAAAATTTTCCCCAATCCTTATACATAAATAAGCAAATTGTTGGCACTTTGTAATTAAAGAAATAGAAGTAGTCTGTTCCTTCGAGAGGATCTGCCGTTCAGAGACCATTGATATGAGCTTGTCTGCACTGTGTTTGTCTGGGTAACCAATAGTGGTTACCTTTAAATGCTTGCTTAGAACCTCTGTCTGGTATGCAAATTAATCAGTCATACTAAATGATCTATCCTCATGATCTAGAGCAGTGGTCATCAACCCTGTCCTGCAGGGCCCACTAACAGGCCAGGTTTTATGTATCACCTTGGGTGAGATGCAGACTAGAATACTGCAATCACTGAGCAGCAAATGATATCACCTGTGATGTATTCCAGTTATCTTGCAAACCTGGCCTGTTAGTGGGCCCTGCAGGCAGGGCCGGACTTACCATTGGGCTTGACTTACCATTTAGGGGTCCGGAAGTCCCCAGGGCCCCGGACAGCAACCCTTCCTTTTTTTATTTATTTTTATAAAAAAATGTTTTTATATATATATATATATATATATATATATATTATATATATATATATATATATATTTATATTATATATATATATATATATATATATATATATATATATATATATATTATCATTATTATTATTATTAAAGGGCCCAGAGGTCTCCAGGGCCCCTGGATGGCAACCCCCCCTTTTTTTTTTAAACAATTTACATTTTTTATATATATACCCTTCCTTTTTTTATTTATTTTTATAAAAAAATGTTTTTTTTTTTTATATATATATATATATATATATATATATATATATATATATATATATATATATATATATATATATATATATATATTATCATTATTATTTTTATTAAATGGCTCAGAGGTCCCCAGGGCCCCATGTGGCAACCCCCCCCCCCTTTTTTTTCTTTTTTTTTTATAAATGTTTATTTATTTATTTATTTTTTATTAAAAGGCCCAGAGGTCCCCAGGGCCCCCGGATGGCAGCCTCCCTTTTTTATGTATATTTTATAAATGTTTATTTTTTTTTAATTATTTTTTTAGGGGTCTGGAGGTCCCCAGGGCCCCCGGACAGCAACCCCTACTGTTTTTATTTATTTTTTTATAAAAAAAATATGTTTATACTAGAGCTGCACGATTCTGGCCAAAATGAGAATCACAATTTTTTTGCCTAGAATGAAGATCACGATTCTCACGGCGTAAAATCTTTTACATTTATACAAAAAAAAATTATATAATCTTTGGGGGTTCTAAGTAATTTTCTAGCAAAAAAAAATAATGATTTTAACTTGAAAAGAGCTGTCAGAAAAAGGTTTGGTGTTTATAAGTGGTTAAAAATTCCTAATTTAAATACAGAAGAAGTTAATTCCTTTGAAGAGATACAATGTATAGACTTAACTTTCCACTGATAAAGAATGTTTCCAAAACTTGGCAGATTGCCCAGACTGACTTTTGGCTGAGAGCACACAGGAAATTCTTTGCATACCAAAGTGCAGAGAGAAAATTATTTTCATGTGAAAGATTGTGAAACCCTGTATCAAGAATCGCAACGGGAAAAAGATGGCGATAACGATTCTTGACGATTAATCGTGCAGCTCTAATATATATATATATATATATATATTTATTATTATTATTATTAAAGGGCCCAGAGGTCTCCAGGGCCCCTGGATGGCAACCACCCTTTTTTTTAATAAAAATATTTACATTTTCTTTATATTTTTTGTAAATGTTCATTTTTATTTTTTTATTAAAGGGCCCAGAGGTTTCTTTTTCCTTTTTATTAAAGGGCCCAGAGGTTTCTTTTTCCTTTTTATTAAAGGGCCCAGAGATCCCCAGGGCCCCGGATGGCTACCCCCCTTTTTTTTATATATATATATGTGTATATATATATAATTATTTCTTTATTTTTATCCCGTGCACAGATGAGTCACCCCCCCCGCACAACAACTTAAATGCCCCCCCGCTCAACAACTTCAATTCGCCCCCCCCCACGCTCAACAACTTTAATGCGCACCCCCGCTCAACAACTTAAATTCGCCCCCCCCGCTCAACAACTTTAATGCGCCCCCCCCCGCTCAACAACTATGATCCCCCCCTCGCTCCAGGGGGCCCCTTCAACACTCCAGCCCAGTGGCCCCCACCACCCTAAGTCCTGCCCTGCCTGCAGGACAGGGTTGATGACCACTGATCTAGAGTGTATTATGACATACAGTATATAGAATGGTATTTGATTCCTTCTCTGTGACTTTCATGCCAAGTTTTTTTTTATTACTTCCTCCTAATTTATTTGAGACTAAAGTGGATTTGAATATGCCACTGGGGAACAGAATAAATTATGTCAACTATATGATGGAGATAGAACATGCAGATTCAAGTTCCAGTTCATGTTCCTAGGCCACAAGGTTTGGTGGATAAACAACTGGACACTTAGGGCCCTTTCACATGGGCGGACAGTATGTCCGTTTTTTCATCCATCCGTGTACAGATGAAAAAAGGACATACATTGGTCCCTATAAGATCGCGTGTGACACCCGATCTCGCCCGGTTACGCAATCCTCCAATTCTGCAGATGAAGGAAAACCCTATTTTTCCTTCCGTCTGCGGATCGGATCGGGTGAACACGGACAGACGGTCCGTGTTCATCCAATCCCCTCATAGTGAAGAGCGGTGAAAAGACAGGGCGGTCCCTACACAGTGTGCGGGGACCGCCCTGCCAGTAAATAGTAAAGCGGAGTTCCACCCAAAAATGGAACTTCCGCTTATCCCACTCCTTACCCCCTTACATGCCACATTTGGCATGTAATTTTTTTGGGGGGGGAGTGGGGGCTTCAGGAGGAGTGGGACTTCCTGTCCCACTTCCGCCAAAGGGCTGGTTAGGCGATTAGGCTTAATCGCCTACACCAGCCCCTCCCTGTAGGCGATCACATGGGACACTGACAGGTCCCATGCGATCGCCTGTCCAATCAGCGACGAGCCGCGCCGCGCGCGCATGCGCAGTGGGTGCCCGGCCGTGAAGCCGAAGGCTGTCACGACTGGGTGCCCATAGTCGGGATGGAGACGCCAGCCGGAGAGGGGGGGAGAGGAGCGGAGCCCCGGTGGGCGCGTCGCTGGAATGCAGGAGCAGGTAAGTGAGTGTTTATTAAAAGCCAACAGCTACACTTTTTGTAGCTGCTGACTTTTAATAAACACAATTTTAAGCTGGAACACCCCTTTAATATACAAAAATACAAAGGGACCTGCCTTCAAGAGAAAAAAAAAAAAGAAGCAACATTTTAGTGGATAAGGGGGACAATCAAACTTGGGCACAGTTCCATTAAACCACACCTAACATATATATTACCATAATAATTAAAAACATGATTGTGGTGAAAGTTTATTGTGATCAGACCTATGTAATACATGCTCAGTGCAAATGATATGTTAGCCTTACCCTCAGTATATAGCAGATTTTCCTTATTGCCCCTTTCTCCACCTATAATATGGCAGGCTTATAACAGCAATGTAGTTATACAATACGGTGGAACCTTGGATTACGAGCATAATTCGTTCCACGAGAATGCTCGTAATCCAAAGTACTCGCATATCAAAGCGAGTTTCTCCATTGAAGTCAATGGAAACAAAAATAATAATTTACTTTAATGGCATGCAAAACTGCATGCGGCCAAAGGCAGGGGGGCGCTGGAGAGCCTCGGAAACGGACTCAAAGGCCCGAGGACAGTTCGGCTGACCTTGGCAAACCTCAGAAAGAGTCCGTTCACAAGCCTTTCCGAGGTTTGCCGAAGGTCAGCCGAACTGTCCTCGGGCCGTTTCCGAATGGTGCCGATCGTTGCCATTCGGCTCTGGCGCCCCCCCCACCTCAGGCCAAATGCGGCACTGCAGGCCCCATTAGCTTGAATTCTGCTCGTTTTACGAGACAGCACTCGCAAACGGAGTCAGGATTCTTTTAAAAAAGTTGCTCGTCTTTCAAAAAGCTTGTTAACAGAGTTACTCGTAAACCGAGGTTCCACTGTATTTCCAATTGTTGCCTAGGCAAGAGTACTAAGGAGACTTCATGTAAACTGCCAGACACAGATTCTCTCTGCACCACAGGGCTGTCTGCTTATGGAAAACTAGTGTAAATAAGGAAACAAATAAATATGTTTCTCTCCCCTTCACTAATCCTCTCTGCTTGCGAATTAAGCACAAGAAACATTTTAGGAGCAAGGAAACAGTAGCGCGCCTTGGTTCACAGTGATAAACAAATCCTTACCATCCTGTTCTTCCTCCACATAGTTCTCAAACTCATTCCTCTGCTCCTCGTAGTACTCTCTCCTGCGCTCATCTGCGGACAATCTCACCCTGTTCTCGGCTGAAAGCAAATACATTTTTTGTTACAGTATAAAAACGACACATTTGCTTTGCATTTGATTGTAAACCTCAGCAACAGTATGAGACACGTGAACACCAATGGTGTTCCAAAAGATCAATTTAGTACGCAAAAGTCATCTATTCCACAGAATGTCACAAAACACATGCATCTTTCTAAACATTACTTGCTGTCTGCACTAAAGAAAAAACAATATTTTGCGTGACAGAACATCATAGACATTGATAAGATAACTTGGCCACCCGAGCCCGGATCAGACTGCTTGATTTTTATTTTCATGGTTCATACACATAAGAAAGCACTTGTGTGATGTTTAAAGGGGTTGTAAAGGTTATTTTTTTTATTTTCTAAATAAGTTCCTTTAAGCTAGTGCATTGTTGGTTCACTTACCTTTTCCTTCGATTTCCCTTCTAAATGTTTTTTTCTTTGTCTGAATTTCTCACTTCCCGTTCCTCCTCGGTAGGAGAAACAGGAAGTGAGAAATTCAGACAAAGAAAAAAACATTTAGAAGGGGAAATGGAAGGAAAAGGTAAGTGAACCAACAATGAACTAGCTTAAAGGAACCCATTTAAAAAGTAAAAAAATAACCTTTACAACCCCTTTAAAAATAAGACTCACTTGATAATATTGGAACACTGATGTAAAATATTACTTTAGTGTTCACCTCAAACTAATATATCAGTTTAGGTAGATAGAGGGGGCCTTAATTTACCCAGCAGCAAAGTCTCCTTACTCAAGTTCCAGGTCAGCTCTCACAACAAGGCCGTAAGAGTGGGCACTTTAGAATTCGGGTGGTAGAGTGTTGCACTCCGGTTTTAATGGACATTGGACATTGATTGGATCTAGTGGTTGCTGTAGGGCACTGGCTAGTGTTTCAGAGCTGCTAACTTTTGTTATTTGTTGTATTTTAGCTATGACGATGAGGAATTTGTGTAATAATTCCCCAAGATGATGGCTGTCAACTCTTGAGAGACTTTTTTAATTGGAAAAAATAAAAACTATATCTGGACCAGTTTCTATGACTTGACACTCTTTTTTTTTTATTTAACATAAGGTGGTGCAACGGTCTTGCTATTTGATCGTTGTTTTTTTTTTTTTTACATTAACCACTTGACGACCGAAGGCTGTTATTTAACGTCCTCGGCTTTGTGCGGTGATATCTGAATGCCGGCATCCGGTGCTTCCCCGGGCTCTCCCGTGCCATCGGGGGCCTGGAGAGCGAATCGGTCGGTGCTACCTGGGAAGCATAGAGATGACTGGTGACCAGATGGTCACCAGTCATCTCTATGACCGTCGGAAGCCCGGGCGCGACGTTATGACGTCACGCCTGGTACCCGGAAGTAAACAAAGCCGCAATTGCGGCTGTCGGCATGTGATCTGTGATTTTTTTTCACCGACTTCATGCTTAATGACCCCACATCTCTCCATAAAGAGGACTTGTCACAGTGATTCCTATTACAAGGGATGTTTACATTCCTTGTAATAAGGAATAAAAGTGATCAAAAAAAATAATAATTTAAAGAAAGTGTAAAAATAAAAAAATGAAGTAAAATAAAAATAAAATGATTAAACGATAAACGCCCATGTCCCCGGTAGCTTATGCACAGAAGCGAACACGCATGCAAGTCCCGCCCACATATGTAAACGCCGTTAAAACCCCACATGTGAGGTATCGTCGCGCGCGTTAGAGCATGTGCAACAGACCTCCTCTGTAAATCTAAAATAGTAACTTGTAAAAAAAAATTAAAACGTCGCCTATGGAGATTTTTAAGTACCGAAGTTTGGCGCCATTCCATGAGTGTGCGCAATTTTAAAGTGTGATCATGTTAGGTATTTCTTTACTCGGCGTAGCATCATCTTTCACATTATACAGAAAAATTGGGCTAACTTTACTGTTATTTTTTAATTGATGAAACTGTTTTTTTCCTAAAAAAAGGTGTTTGAAAAATGATTGCCCAAATACCGTGCGAGAAAAAAAGTTGCAATGACCGCCATTTTATTCCTTAGGGTGTCTGCTAAAAAAATATATATATAATGTTTGGGGGTTCTGATTAATTTTCTAGCAACGAAATTGTGATTTTTACATAAAGGAGAAAAGTGCCAAAATAGGCCCGGTTGTCAAGTGGTTAAGCATAGTGCAACTGGAAAAGAGGGGCTACTGGCTACAGTAAGGAGAACAAAACTGGAGGCACAGTTGGGAAATCCACCAAGGAGATCTCTCAGATCTGTTAATGCAGATATGTTAATACAAAGGGGCATGTGGATATTTACGCAAAGTCCACCAACAACTTAGTTGAAGTCAACTGAGCCTTTCAAGACATTTCATTATTAAGAAGCGCGCTAGACAGAAAGTTTTATTGGACTCACACTTCAAAAAAAGATAACTTGTACAACTTCAACGATACCAGTTTTATAAACACAAGTTCCATAAAAACATAAGGAGGAAAAAGAAAGCATTGCATTTAGCAGTAATGCTCCGCTTATGCTTTAATGACAGCTATAGCTGAAAGAGAGTCTTTTGCAAATAGCTGTGCTATCCTTGCCCAGATCCTATGAGCTTTGTAACATGAGCTGAAGGTGAGAGCACTAAACCTCTTTTCTCCATGCTGCCCTGCACCTCCTGCAGCTGCCCAACACACAGCACACATATTCTGCTTCTGAGTCCAGTAGACGCTCTAGGAGGAGAAAGAGCCCTTCATTGTACAGTGTAATGCAGGCAGCCCTGGAGGTAGGAGGAATGCTTCTGTAGCTATCAGACCATGCACAACATGTCTAAATAAACTGTCTATACTACAGTACAGGTTTCCTGAATTCCTCTTCCACCTCACTTAACAGGGTAGTTGGCAAAAAAACAAAATCTATCAGGCAAAATATAATTAAGATGTAATTTTTATTTCTGAAGGTTTTATAAGTGTGTAGGACAGTGGAGAGCTTAGATCCTCCTCTGAAATTGGTGTTAGTTAGTAGATCACAAGGGATGGTACAAATGATGTGGATATATGTATAGTTGTACAAAGTAGCAGCTTTTATTTTGTGCACTAGAGGAATGTCCGTTGTAATGTGGTTGCTAACATCTACAGCTCTGCTTTCTTCCAGTTTTTATATACTTAAAACTCACTGCAATTGCCTACAATGTCCATTGCTGGTATCAGATACAGTAAAACCTTGGATTGCAAGTAGAATTAGTTCCAGAAAAATGCTTGTAATCCAAAGCACTTGTATATCAAAGCATTTTTTTTACAGGGTATAAAAGAGAAGAGAGGCACCTCTAAGTGTAGCAATAAGTTGCTAAATGTTGTACCTTTATTAAATGTAACCATATTGCTACAATTAGAGGCTCCTTTCTTTTTTTTTGTTATACTCACTTGTGACATGACGCTACTCTTATATCAAGACATCGCTTGTATATCAAGGCAAAATTTATTAAAACATTTTGCTTGTCTTGCAAAACGCTCTCAAACCAAGTTACTCTCAAATCAAGGTTTTACTGTAATATGTTGAAATGATTCACTAACACTGGAACATAGAGGGGAACTGAGTTCCCTTAAAGGGGTTGTAAAGGAAACATTTTTTCCCCTAAATAGCTTCCTTTACCTTAGTGCAGTCCTCCTTCACTTATCTCATCCTTCCATTTTGCTTTTAAATGTACTTATTTCTTCTGAGAAATCCTCACTTTCTGTTCTTCTGTCTGTAACTACAAACAGTAATGCAAGGCTTTCTTCCTGGTGTGGAGAAAGCCTCTTGAGGGGGCGAGCAGGAGAGTCAGGACACACACTAACACACAGCTCCTTTCTCTATCTGCAAAGTAGAGAGCATCCTGACACTCCTGCTCGTCCCCTCCCCCCTCAAGAGGCTTTCTCCACACCAGGGAAAAAGCCTTGCATTACTGTGTGGAGTTACAGACAGAAGAACAGAAAGTAAGCATTTCTCAGAAGAAAGAAGGACATTTAAAAGCAAAATTGAAGGATGAGGTAAGTGAAGGGGGACTGCACAAAGGTAAAGGAAGCTATTTAGGGGGGAAAAAATCCTTTACAACCCCTTTAAGGTATTATTCTTCAAAGTTACCTTAAAGTGCATTTGTCAATTTGCTTATTCAGGAATCCCCTTTATAGTCCACCACCCTCCAACTGATTCTTGTCATCGCCATACTCCCCCACTGCCTTGTTCACCCAGAAAAGGCCCGAGTCAAGAGGCCTGGATAGTGATAAAGCTGGATCTTGATGAATCTTACACAGGGTCTATATGTCACACCCACACACCCCATCATGACAGTACATAGGTCTGTCAATTGGTTGCCCAAGTGCTGAGCACTGCACTGTGGGGAAAAGGGGGAGAAGGTCACATGTTCTATCATATCCGGAATTACCTAGATCAGTGGTTCTCCCCTCGGGGGTCAAATGAGGATTTTCCAGGGGTCACTGAATCCTGGTCTGTTACTGAAGCCCGCACCTCTCTCTCAGCCTTTTTGCTATCCCTGGAGCCTGAGGCCACCCAGATGGGTTGTTCCTGGAACCCGAAGCCGCCCACTCAGCCTCTCCACAGTTGCCCATTAAGTTCACGGCATGGCTGGGGGGCAAAGACTAGAAGTCAGTTGACTGGTGAGAAATGTGAAGTGGGAGGGGCTGGAGGAGACCCTATCTCCTGATTTCGGCATCGGTGTCACTGCTACGAGACACCACAAAGTCGAAAACACAGTGAGTGACACTACATGTGATTGTAGTTGCCATTAAAAGGACTCGCTAAATGTCTGTGGGTTAGGGGCTCAAATTACTTGTCTTGCCTCGGGTGCTGACAACCCACGCTACAAAAACAATTTTACTGTTAGGGGTCCCCACAACTTGGGAAATGTTATCAAGGGGTCACGGCACTAGAAGGTTGAGAACCACTGACCTAGATAATCTCTAAGGCAGTGTTTTTCAACTCCAGTCCTCAAGGCACACCAACAAGTCATGTTTTCAGGCTTTCCATTATTTTGCAACGGTGATTTGATCAGTTTCACTGCCTTAGTAATCACCACAGCCATTTCATCTGAGGGAAATCCTGAAAACTTGACCTGTTGGTGTGCCTTGAGGGCTGGAGTTGAAAAACACTGCTCTAAGGACCCTGGGAACTACGTAGAGTTGCAGGGATAGCAGCAAAGGTGTGTTTTAGCTGGAATAGGGGTTTCTTATATAGATATCTGAAGAAAGTATATGTTACTGTAATTCATGTTGTGCCCGTGAATATTTTGTATTGAGTCTGGGAATCCTGTAATGGTCAATACAAAGTCTGTAAAGTACCTGGTACAAATTACTTGGAATGGGGGTCTGTTGTATGGTATACTTATAGAAGTCATACACATAATTCTTATATTAAAATGAAATCTTCTGGGACCCTTTTAGGGCATTAGGCTCATTTAGAAACATCTTTGTAACCAAAGGCAAGGCAGGAATGCCGTCTAGTAATATATCCTTACAGTGACAGCAGGAATCCTGGACATTTTCAAGGAAACTGTGGGACAGAAAAACAAACAAACGTTTCCACAAAGCTAACACCCTCACCATTGATTTCATCCTGGGATTTTGTTGATCTCTTGCCACGTTTTTTGAAGAAGTTGGAAGCGTCAGATTCCTGCATGAAGATCTTCTTCAAGCCTGGAGTGACATTTATATTCGGTTCAGTTTGTAGAATGCTGTATTTTACCAAAGTTTATTGTCAATGGAACAATATCATGCAAATGAATCCTTGTCCTTTGTAAAGAACGATTCTAAAGTGTTAACAAAGTCTAGTGTCTTTAATTTATGTACTTACTTTCTTTTTTGTCAGCTGCCCCATCATCACGGCTTCTCACTGAAGCACTTTCAGCCACCTGGAAGACTAAAGAGAAAAGCGAACTTACTGTATATAGTGCTAGTATAGAAAATATTCTCAATGGCACAACACCTGAGTATAATTGCTCAACAGTTCATTTCCCGTAAGTCTAAACTTTTGAGTTTACAACTATTTCGATAAGCCTAAATAGCAAGCGTGCCAACCACCACATCCTAAATTTTACCAGCATTAATTAATCAGAGCTCTACTACTGTACTTAGCAATTTAGGGATTTGGAAACAAGAAATAAAGAAGTTGAATGCATTAATGCCGCGTACACGATCAGGCTTTTGCCCAGACAAATCACATTGGAATTCTGACGGAATTCCATCAGGAAAAATAGAACATGTTCTATATCTAAACTCTTACATCTTACACGCTTCCATCGCCATAGGAGTCCATGTGTCCGGCGTCCTAAAAGGGGCCAGGCGCGTGGATAGAGAGGCAGCACCCGTGCACCCACAATCACTGCTCAGTAGATTGTGGTAACTGTGTCGGAAAGCCAGCTGTGATTTGTCACAGAAGCACCATATTCCAGGTCTATGGTCTGATGGAATTCATCGGAATTTCCGATGAAAAAACTCAGATGGGGCTACGCACGATCGGAAAATCCAATGGAAAAAGTCCATCTGACTTTTTCCATCGGAAATTCCGATCGTGTGTGGGGGGCAAAAGTCTGCAGCTTGCGTTGGCTCATTTAACATTTATAACACCGATCAAGGAAAATAAAATAATCCTTCCAAAGGACGTACATAGAATATAACTGCACATGTTATTAAAAATGATTGCAGTGTGTGCAGGATATCTGGAAATAGTTAAACAAAATAAAAGAAAATTTGCATTGATATCTATTAATTGATGTGTACTGCAAGCAGGAAAATCATTATTTTTCACATGAAATATCAGTTTCTAAACATGCAGAGTTTTTTTCATCCAATCATACATTTCCATGCATTGTGCAGGCTCCCTCCACTCCCCAACATTAGTGTCATTTCTGGAAAAGAAAAGCAATCAGCCAGGAAATTCTAAACTAGGCAATCGATTCTAAACTAGAAATCTTCTGCCAATGATTTATATGGCAAATTGTGTGGTATCAACATATATGATCACCTCCGAGTCTGACCAGAATTGTTGGATTGGGCATCTATTGAAAGCTCTAGTGCGCAATCACTGCATGACCAAAGGAATTGTGTTTTAAAATACAGACATCATGCTTTAATGTATATTTAAATATTTAGTGGTGCATTTTACTATATGTGATAATGAGTTACAATAAAGAAATATCCTTTTAAAAAAGCACACAAGGATCACTCTAAATTCAGCATCAGAAGAAACAAGTTGCATGTTTATCCCAAAATAAAGGTAGACTTTTCTTACCTGCTAAAAGCACGACTGCTGCAGCAAAAGATAGAAACAGGACTTGTTTCCAGTTCATTTTGGCTGAGATTTCTTGCCTTGTCAATACACAGCAGAACACTGAGAAAAAGTAGCAAATTCCTCATGTGTCAGATAGGAAGGTGAGGCAGGCAGCTGGGATGTAGGGGAGGAGGAGGGGCATGACCAGCCAAATATTCGGCACAGAACTTGCCCCAAACATCATAAGAGAGGGGGGGGGGGGGGATATAAGGAAGTGATCATTAGGTTTGTAGCCGAAAACAAAAATAACGGACCCAGCCGCTCATGTCTTTTCATATTTATTTGATTTTTGAACTTCTTATTGAAGTTTATGATGTCAGGAGTAGTAAGGGTCCAGTACATTTTGAGCTTTTGAAAATGAACATTTAGTTTTTTACAGGTATTTATATAGCACTATCAATTTACACACACACACACACACACACACACACATACATACATACATACATACATACATATATATCCACTTCCATACCAGCCACTTACGCACCTTCCCGCCCAAGCCAATTTTCAGCTTTCAGCACTGTCGCAATTTGAATGACAATTGCGCGGTCATGCTACACTGCACCCAAACAAAATTGGCGTCCTTTTTTCCCCACAAATAGAGCTTTCTTTTGGTGGTATTTGATCACCTCTGCGGTTTTTTTTTTTTGCGCAACAACCAAAAATAGAGCGAAGATTTTGAAAAAAAAATAAAGTTTTTATTTTTTTCTGTTAATTTTTGTGTAAATGAGTATGTTTTCTCTTTCAATTATGGGCACTGATATGGTGGCACTGATGGGCACCGATGAGGTAGTTCTGATGGGCACCGATTAGGTAGCACTGATGGGCACTGATAGGCGGCGCTGGTATGGGGCACTGATGGGCACTCATGGGCGGCACTGATGGGCACTCATGGGCGGCACTGATGGGCACTCATGGGCGGCACAGGTGGGCACTCATGGGCGGCACAGGTGGGCACTCATGGGCGGCACAGGTGGGCACTCATAGGCGGCACAGGTGGGCACAGGTGGGCACTCATAGGCGGCACAGGTGGGCACTGATAGGCAGCATAGGTGGGCACTGATAGGTGGCACAGGTGGGCACTGATAGGTGGGCACTGGGCATGGATTGGCACTGTGGGGTGGCACTGACAGACACTGGGGTGGCACTGATGATCACTGAGGGGTGGCACTGATGGATCAATGTTGCCAATCAGTGCCCATGTGTGGGCACTGATTGGCATCATTTTTTTTTATTACTGCCCCCCTTTTTTTTTTTTTTTGCTGACTTTTTTTTTTTGTCATTTTTTTTTTTTGCCCCTTTTTTTGGTATTTTTTTATTTCCCTGGTGGTCTAGTGTGGCGATCCGAGGGGGGGCTGCGCTGATAAACAATCAGCGCGAACCCCCCCTGTCAGGAGAGCCGCTGATCGGCTCTCCTCTACTCGCGTCTGTCAGACGCGAGTGAGGAAGAGCCGTCGGCGGCTCTTCCTGTTTACATCGTGATCAGCCGTGATTGGACACGGCTGATCACGTGGTAACGAGGCTCCGCCGGAGACTCGTTACCGAGATCGGAGGTGCAGGGTGTCAGACTGACACCCCGCATCACCGATCGCCGCGCTGCGCGCCCCCACGGGCGCGTGCGGCATGAAATCGTGCAGGACGTTTGAGAACGGCCTGTCACGATTTCATAACCACTTCCCGGCCGTAAATCGGCTATTGGCCGGGCGGGAAGTGGATATATATATATATATATATATATATATATATATATATATATATATATATATATATATATATACATATATATATATTGAACAAAGGTGTAAAAATTAGGCCTACTATACACCTTTCAGCGCCTGTATGGAACCAAAATTGCAATATTAAAAATCACACTACACACTGAAGTGCAATAAATAAAAAGAACCAGTAGTTTAAAAGATCCAAAAAACGATCAAAAACAGGAACTAAAAAACTGAGCTGTTGTTTAAAATAAAATAGAAAAATCAAAACAAAATGGTATAATAAACAAAACAATGTCCAAGTCCTATACCGAAACAGCGCTGGTGTTGGAAAATAAGTGTGGTACAGAAAATAATATTAATATATATATATATGAGTCCAACTCCACAGTAAAGATTAAGATGGCTGATAAAGTGCACAGCAATAAAAGGAAATGTCCATAGGTGATCTTATTGAAGAAGACAGCGTGCACCTTCCACCGTAAAATTCAAATCCACCTCCGGGGTTAACATTCACCAGAAAGAAATTAGAAAAAGGTGATGTATAAACTCCAAAAGATGTTGCGCTCGTCTGCTAGAGGCTCCGATTCAAACAAAAGGGACAGAGATATGCCAACATAGCGTAATACTGTTTATTGAAAACATACAGAGCCCCCCACATAAGTGATCCCCTCAAATAATGCACGTACTTGTAAATAAGAAAGAAGTGGGCATCAATACACCGTCTCCGCAAAGGGGAGAAGAGCTGTACGGACCGGGATCCGGAGCTGGCTGCGGTGGAACGCAAACGTCACGCACTGACACGTTTCGTCATATCCTGACTTCGACAGAGGGCGTCGAAGTCAGGATATGACGAAACACGTCAGGGCGTGACATACACGACATTCAGGACATTCATCTATAAACATTTTATTGCTCTGCACTTTATCAGCCATCTTAATCGTTACTGTGGAGTTGGACTCATATATATATATATTAATATTATTTTCTGTGCCACACTTATTTTCCAACACCAGCGCTGTTTCGGTATAGGACTTGGACATTGTTTTGTTTATATCTTTTTATATATGTATATATATATATATATATATATATATATATATATATGTATATATATATATATATATTTTGAACATTTACATGAGTCCCTGCCCTCAAGGAGCCTACAATCTAAAGTCCCAAACTCACATTCATACATACACATATGTAGCACTACCCCCGAAGGAGCTGCTGGTTTGATTTGGGTGGCATGCTACCTCTATTTCTCCGTCGTCTAGGGTACTGGATCAGAACTGAAACAAAGTCAATGTCCACAGGTTGTGTTCCTTTTTCTCTGCTTTATTTACCAAACGTGGTTAAAGAACAAACAATGGATTGAAGCACTCCTGCCTCCAGACATGAACTCTTGTCGCCACTCTAGCCAGAGTGGGCAGTGTGCCCCCGGTACAGTCTCTGCCACTGACCTTCTCAAAGGTGGAGACACATTCGGTCCAGAATCCTCTCAATTTAGGATTAAGCACCCGGATCTCTTCTCAAAGTAGTTACTTGTGAAATCAGGAAACTGGCGGGCGATCACTGCTTAGTCTTTTTAGTAGTGATGTGTCCTTTAATGAAGTTCAGGCCTCCCCTGAGTGTACCAGCTATGTGCTGGGTGCTCTCCAGACAGGTACTTCATTCGGTGGCTTTCTCCCTCTAGGATGGATAGCGCAGGACTACTTTGTCAATGCAAACCCAGTCTGAATACTGAGCCTGCTCAGCAAGACACGACTCCAGACCAACGTGGTCCCTAAGCCAGAAACTCTGAACACGCACCCCCGGCCAGGAGGGCCACACACAGGGGTGGTGGGACGACTGCCCAGGGCGGACGACGACGACCCAGAACCTGTGACGTCTGTCCCTTAAATACCCCTCCCCAGCATGCACAGTGAGGCGACCAACCCTCATTGATTGGCCGCTGGGAAAGAATACCCAACCACTTAACCACTTAGCTGCTGTGCTGCCCTTGAAATGTGTTTTCACTATTACTGCTAGGGATGAGCTTCGCGTTCGATACGAACGTATGTTCAACTCAAACATTGTCTGTTCGTACGTTCGACAAAATTCAAACAAAAGCGGTCGTTCGCGCCAAATTCGAGTGACGCAAAACAGCCCATAATTCACTGCGGCATTGCGCGCTGATGATTGGCCAAGCATGCTGTATGTCCCGCATGCTTGGCCAATCACAGCGCGCAAAAAACGAAGAGCCATAATTGGCCAAAGCCTGGGTGGCTTTGGCCAATTATGGCTCAGGGCTTTAGCACATGCCCCACACTATATAAGGCCGCCTGCTGGGCGGCCTCGTGTAGTGTGTTCCGGCTTGTTAATGAAAGCAGTCAGAGAGACAGAGAGATTGGGCCAGATTCTCAAAAAATGGCGTATCTGGCGGCGTATCGTATCGCATTTACACTACGTCTACGCAAATTACTGGAGCAAGTGGCGTATTCTCAAAGCACTTGCTCCGTAATTTTCGGCGGCGTAGCGTAAATGCAGCGTTTTAAGGCCGCGTAATTCAAATACTGAAGGAGGGGGCGTGCTGTATTTAAATTAAGAGTGCCCCCGCGTCAAACGAAGTGTGCATGCACCGGCCGGCAAAAAAGCCCAGTGCGCATGCTCCAGCTCACGTCGGAAAGCGTTGTTGAAACCGACGTCAAAACGACGTGATCGTCACTTACGCAATTCCCTATTCGCGAACGACTTAGTAAAACGACGTAACCGACGGAAAAAGACGACGCTGACCCGACGCCATACTTAACATGGCAACGACGGCACTTCGAAAACATACTCCTCATACAGCAGGGGTAACCTTACGCGTACGCAGCCTACGTAAACTACGTCGCCGCGTCGCAAAAATGTTCGGGAATTGGCGTATTAGGCTCATTTGCATAGGCAAATGAGAAAACAACGTAAAGGCCACCTAGCGGCCGGCGTTGTCATTACATCTAAGATCCGACGGTGTAATTGCTTTACACCTGTCAGATATTTAGTGTATCTATGCGTAAGTGATTCTAAGAATCACTCGCATAGATACCCATTGAAAAAAACTGCGATATGACGGTGTATCTGAGATACACCGTCGTATCTCAGCTGAGAATCTGGCCCCTCGTCTTTTTAGATAGCTAGATAGAGCAGGCAGGCAGGCTAGTTAGTTTAGCTTAATTTACAGTGTGTAGAGGATATATATACATCCCTAGGAGTTGTACATATATTTATACACTGTATAGCTTATATAGATCAGTTCTTCCTAATTTACTGGCAGGCAGGTGATTGTGCTATTTAAAGATGTTATCACACGTATAGACACCCAGCAGGTACAATGTTTAAAGGAATTTTTTTTATTTTTTTTATTTAAGCATCAATAAAATCACTGCTCCTGGAGCAGTGATTTTAATGATGCTTAATAAAAAATAAAAAAAGGAAAATTCCTTTAAATATTGTACCTGCTGGGTGTCTATAGTTTGCCTGTGAAAATGTCCTGCTCCTGAAAAAAACAGTTTTTTAAACTTTTTTTCATTGATACATGTTCCCTGGGGCAAGACCTGGGTTCTCAAAGACATTTTCCAACAATAACTTGAATATTGGTCTTTAACATGAGCATTTTTGAATTCGAACGTTCCAGTCCCATAGACCTCAATGGGGTTCTAAATGTTCGCTCGAACGGTCTGTCTGTTTGACGGTTCTGGTGCGAACCGAACGTGGGGGTGTTCGGCTCATCCCTAATTACTGCATTGGCATCACATGCATTCTTTTGCCTTGAAGCTCTGGGTTTGAATTCTACCAGGATTTTTTTAGATTGGGGTTTGTGTACTCCAATCAGACCATAGACCTTGGTAAATCTGGTGCTTCTGTGACAAATGACAGCTGGCTTTCCGACACAGTTACCACAATCCACTGAGCAGTGATTGTGGGTGCACGGATACTGCATCTCTATCCCCGCGCCTGGCCCCTTTTAGGATGCCGAATGCATGGACTCCTATGGCGGGGGTGGGAGGGGGTGTTTTATTTTGAAGCACCTGGTTAGAGCCAGAGGCTCTAATAGGCTTCAAGAAAAGGGTGGGCTCGGGGGACAGAGAGTGCCCCCTGATCCCACCAAATTGTGTGACCATAGCGAATGAATTTTTGCTATTTTCACACCACAGTGCCTCCCCACCAATCAGGAGACAGGTCAGTGAGACTTGTTTCCCGATTGGCCAAAGCACCAGGTGATCCTATTGGATGCCCAGCGCTTTGCCAGAAGAGGAGACAGAGCGGAGGAAGCATGAGGAGTGGATTCCTCTGCTGCCGCTTGGAGGAGACACAGGAGGAAAGGACATCCAAGCCTGGTAACTGCTAAGCAGCTATAAGTGTGCTGCGAGCCGGATAGTGTGTCACTGTGCCGCAAACCATGCACGGGGCAGTGGTGCTAGCAGTTTGTTGCATGACCTGTACCTGGGGGGGCTATCAATGTGCGGTGAGCCAGAGGGGTGCTGTCACTCTGCCACGAGCCCAGTGCCTTGCTGTCAGTGCAGTGAGACATGCAAGCAGTTTTTTTTAGTGATCCTATGTGATGCTGACCTGCATAACCCATCTGTGATGCTGACTGACCTGCATACCCCATCTGTGATGCTGACCTGCATACCCCATCTGTGATGCTGACCTGTATACCCCATCTGTGTTATCTTGGTCTCATTAGACCACAGGACATTGTTCAAGTAATCCATGTCCATAGTCTGCTTGTCTTCAGCAAACTATTTGTGGGCCTTCTTGTGCATCATCTTTAGAGGAGGCTTCCTTCTGAGATGACAGCCATGCATACCAATGTAATGCATTGTTCGGCGTATGGTCTGAGCATTGACAGGCTGACCCCCCACCCCTTCAACCCCTGCAGCAATGCTGGCAGCACTCATATGTCTATTTCCCAAAGACAACCTCTGTATAGGACACCGAACACGTGCACTCAACTTTTTTGGTTGACCATAGCGAGGCCTGTTCTGGGTGGAATCTGTCCTGTTAAGCCGCTGTATGGTCTTGGTCACTGTACTGCAGCTCAGTTTCAGGGTCTTCGCAATCTTCTTATAGCCTAGGCCATCTCTATGTAGAGCAACAGCTCTTTTTTTTTTAAGATCCTCAGAGAGTTTTTTGACATCAAGTGCCATGTTGAACTTCCAGTGACCAGTATGAGCCTATTCACACCTGAGACCTTGTAACACTAACGAGTCACATGACATCGGGAGGGGAAATGGCTAATTGGGCTCAATTTGGACATTTTCACTGAGGGGTGTACTCACTTTTGTTGCCAGCAGTTTAGACATTAATGGCTGTGTGTTGAGTTTTTTTGAGGGAACAGCAAATTTACACAAGCTGATCACTCACTACTTTACATTATACATTTGCAGTCTGAAATGAAGACAGATACAGCTTTTGTTTTATCCAGCTGTATTTACTATTTATTTAGCATCCAAGTGAAAGATATAAAAAATAAATCAAAAACAGAATCACTGACACCCCTTGTGTCAGTATTTTGTTGAACCACCTTTTGCTTTAGTTACGGCCTTTAGTCTGTTGGGATATGTCTCTACTAACCTTGCCCATCTAGACTTTGCAATATTTGCCCACTCTTCTTTGCAGAACTGCTCAAGTTCAGTGAAATTTGATGGTGACTGTTTGTGGACTGCAGTCTTCAAGTTATTCCATAGATTTTCAATAGGGTTTAAATCTAGGCTCTGAAAAGGCCATGCAAGAACATTCAGCTGTGAATAGTGTTGCCCAGCAAAAGTTATAGTTATTGATATGAGCAGAGGTATATCTATATTCATAATCATAATTAGAAACAGTAAAACTTTATCAATGGGACCTGTGGAATTCTAATTACTATGTATACTCGAGTATAAGCCGAGTTTTTCAGCACATTTTTTTCCTGCTGAAAATGCCTCCCCCCCCCCCCCTCGGCTTATACTCGAGTCACCTTTTTGCGCCTCATCACCCAGATTTGGGGACCCGGTACTGGCCGGCTGTAGGTCTGCTGGACCCAATCTTGGCACACATATAGCCCCACTCTTCCTACAAGTGTGCAAAGTTTGTTGTCCTGGGAACCTACGGCCGGAAAGCTCTGATTTTTCAAAGCCGGGCACCCCTTCCATAGACTCCCATGTTACTGTTGAACAGTAATTTCTCTGGTGACTTTGGGTCGTAGGTCCTCTGGACCTGGAACTTGGCACACAAGTAGCCCCATTCTCTGGGGGACCTACGGGTGGGAAGCACCAATTTTTCAAAGCTGGGCACCCCTTCTATAGACTCCCATGTTAAACATCAGTCTAGTCATGGGCACAGTGAGGCATGCACATGGACACAGTGAAGCACAGTGAGGCATGCAGATGGACACCCTAGGCTTATACTCAAGTCAATATGTTTTCCCAGTTTTTTGTGGTAAAATTAGGTGTCTCGGCTTACATTCGAGTATATACGGTACCATGCAGCATAATAACAATAAGCAGTCGGATCAAGGTGTCCTACAATGGTTTCAAATAAATTCAGTTTTCACATAAATTGATATCTTAAAATATGAAATCTTATCATGAATGTTGATCTGGAATACACCTGAAAACACTGTAATGATACATTTAGTATACTATAGCCTTGCCATGGGCCCATTCACATCTATGAAAGTCAATAGAAATGCATAAAAATACCTTTCGATGCATCTGTTACGCACTTTGTCAAGCGCTTTAGTGCATTTTGCAATGCATTTCTATTGCTTGTTAAAGTGCATCGAAACACATCATGATGCATTAACGTGATTCGTGTTGACATATACCTATATTACCAAACATATTGGGACACCTGTCTTTACACGCACATGAACTTTAATGGCATCCCAGTCTTAGGGCCAGATTCAGGCGGGTGTAGCGTTTTGAATATACGCTACGCCGACGAGACTATTCACAATGGAAAAGCACCCAACGTTGCGCCGGCGTAGTGTATAGTTGCCGGCGTAGCGTATAGTTGTCAGCGTAAGCCGACGTAAGTCAAAGTAGGTGGAAGTGGGCGTGTAACATTGAAATGACGTGTGACCACATGCAAATGATGGGCTGAGCTTCAAAAAAACTAACTGCGCATGCGTCATATCTTGGACGCATCCCCGTGCGCATGCGTACAACCACGTCCAAATAACTTTCTAAGATACGTCGAATCACCTACGCACAGCCCTATTCACGTAGTACTACGTAAACAAAGTAACATACGACGGCTGTTCCCTGGTCCATACCTTTGCATGGGTTGCGCCTCCTATATGTGGAATAACTTTACGTCGGACGTAAGCCTTGCGCAAACCGCGTATCTTTTTCATTGGCGCATCTACTTTCGTGAATCGGCCTATCTTACTCATTTGCATATTTGCAATGGGGCGTCCAGCGTAACTATGCGTCCAAGATACGCCGGCGTAGGAAAGTTACGTCGGTCGGATGAAGTCAGTTTTTTTTTTAAATCTTTTTATTGAGCATAAAACAGACAACATAGAAACCACAACAGTAAACCCGCCACAGCATTGGGACTAGACCCACGCAGGAGTTAGTACCCGCTGGCCACAGGTTGCTTCCAGCATGAGTAAAAAACAGCTGTAGTACGTTTACAAGAGAAAAAAATAAAATGAAAAATAATCATCGAACAAACAACCAAGTGCAGAAGTGGCTCCAGCTCACTTGAAATTTTCAAGTATCAAAGTCTTCAGTCGAATCCCAAGGGACAGTAAACTACCTCCTGTATACCCACGGCAGAGATCAAGATACAGAGAGGAGAATAATAAACAATACTAATAAAAATAAAAATAAAAAAAATAAAAAGAAACACCCAGTGCAGCAGAGTCTTAACCACCCGTGGAGTGATACCATGTACAAGCTCAGTCTGCGGTCGCCGTGGAGGCCTCCGCTAACCATTTGGCCCACACTCTATCATACTTTTTGGGGCATCCTCTATTTTGGTAGGTTCCTTTATAGAGTGGCAATACTTTGTTAACATGTGTTTTCCATATCAGTATGGACGGCGGAGCACGTTTTTTCCAACAGAGAGTGATCATTTTCCTGGCATAGAATAACAGGAGTCCTATTAGAGTTCTCTCAGCCACCCGGGGGGCCAATTCTTCTACTAGGCCTAAAAGGCATATCTGCGGGGTCGGGGCTATATCTATTCCCACCACTTCTTGCATCACGGACAGTACTTGTGTCCAGTAGTGTTTAATTATCGGACAGGACCAGAAGATGTGCATAAAGTCGCCCGGATCCCCAGTACACCTCCAGCATTCCGCTGACAGGGAGGCGTTCATTTTATGTAACCTATACGGGGTAATATAAGCCCGGTGTAGAATTTTGTATTGTATGAGACGGTCTCGAAGTGAGACCAGGATTTTAAAGGGAAAATCCCACATGTCCACCCAATCCTCAGAGTCCAGTCCCGGGATGTCCTGTGTCCATCGCCGGGGATGAAGTCAGTTTTTAGGCGTATCTATTTCTGTGGGTACGGCACACAGATATGACGGCGCACATTTTGACTTACGCTGCGTATTTTGAGATACGTCGGCGTAAGTCCTACCTGAATCTGGCCCTTAGTCTGTAGAGTTTAATATTGGGCTAGCCCACCCTTTGCAGCTATAAAAAGCTTAAACTTTTCTGGGAAGGCTGTCCACAAGCTTTAGGAGTGTGTCTATGAGAATGTTTGACCATTCTTCCGGAAGCGCATTTGTGAGGTCAGGCACTGAGGTGGACGAGAAGGCCTGGCTTGCAATCTCCGCTCTAATTCATCCCAAAGGTGTTCTATTGGGTTGAGGTCAGGACCAGTCAAGTTCCTCCACCCAAAAACTTGGTCATCCATGTCTTTATGAACATTGCTTTGTGCATAAGTCCAAATCATTTGGTGGTGGGGATAATATGTTGTGGGGATGTTTTTCAGGGGTTGGGCTTGGCCCCTTAGTTGCAGTGAAGGGAACTCTTAAGGTGTCAGCGTACCAAGACATTTTGGACAATTTCATGCTTCCAACTTTGTGGGAACAGTTTGGGGGTGGCCCAACATGACTGTGCACCAGTGCACAAAGCAAGGTCCATAAAGACATGGATGAGCGAGTTTGGGATGGAGGAACTTGCACATAGTCCTGCACATAACTCAATAGCACACCTTTGGGATGAATTAGAATGGAGACTGCGAGCCAGGTCTTCTTGTCCAACGTCAGTGCCTGACCTCACAAATGTGCTTCTGGAAGAATGATCAAACATTTCCATAGACACACTCCTAAACCTTGTGGACAGCCTTCCCAGAAGAGTTGAAGCTGCTATAGCTGCAAAGGGTGGGCCGACTCAATATTTGAACCCTACCGACTAAGACTGGGATGCCATTAAAGTTCATGTGCGTGTAAAGGCAGGTGTCCCAATTCTTTTGGTAATATATATGTCGTAACACATGCATTGACGTGTATTTTTATATGTTTTCATTGATTTCATTAAAAAAAATGCATAGTTGTGAATCCAGCCATAATCAGACAGTTATATAAAGTAACATTTTTAATAGATCTAAATACAGTTAACATGCTGTGCTCTGTTTGAGAAGTTGAAGTAATGGAATATAAATTAGCGTATTTATACAGTCTTAATGCTCCATCTGTGTGTGCTCCCCTCCTCCTAGGGGAGGTTTTCACAGCACTGAATGTATGGTCTGTGTTTGCAGAGCTGGCACAGACTTTGTACACTGAATACGAGACTGTGGAGTCACTAAACCATCTAAAAAGAAGCTATATCCTCTAAGGCTGTATTATCACAGTGTCAGGACCTTCCAGTTATTACTGCTGAAGAATGTATCATTCATCTGTGTACCTCACCTTCTGAGATTTTATGCAATGGAGATTTAAGATTTCACACGCCCTCTAAAATTTTCCAGTAAACAAATATGTTAGAACTTAAATAACTCAAATGACTCAACCAACTCTTTCCACAACACTGGACATAATAAAATCAGTAAATAATTTGTTCCCAGAATACTCCCTTGCTAACGTTTTCCAGCATGGGATGCACATGTGCTCAATGCATCTGTGCGCAGGCAGTGCCATTCATGTCAATTGGGACACAGTAGTTGCATGGACACGGTCACTGCTTCCAATTTGTCATTCACCTGGATACAAGGGTGTGTCCCCAAATGCAGACATTGTGAGTTCAGGGGCAGGAACTTACACATGTATGTCAAAACGGGAGCAGTGGCTGCATCTTTGCAGTCGCTATATCCCAATTGAGACGAATGGGACAGCCTGCACGCTGATGCATGGAACACTTGTGCTTTCCTTGCAGGCAAACGCAGCCCTCCCATGGGTGTACCCCTAAGTACGCATGAGTGAACAAGGCCCATGGGTCAGTGGACCCAAACAAACAGTTAGCAGCTGAAGCATCCAGCAGCTGGAGTAAGCAATAGCTAGTAGTACATACAGCTTGGGAGAAATATAAACAGAAAATCAGGTGGTGGCATAGCACAAGGATTGAAGGATGGATGCTAGGTGCTGTAAAGGCCTTGAAGTAGAACTTTAGTCAGAAAATAAAGTCCTGCTAGATCACTTCATATTGGCACCTTTTGCAGGTACAACATTAAAAAGAAGTGCCTATACTGTCCCACTCTGCTCTGCACATGCTCAGTTGCCCTACCTTTTAGGCAATGACTAATTTGTAGAGGCCAATCTTCTGACAACATTAAAGCAGAATTAAACCCTCCTATGCTTTACAGTCAAGGAAGCTGCTTCTGTTTGATCTGCAACTGCCATGGTGCTGCACATGTGATCAGTTATGACACCAGACATTGGATGGTTTGACGGTTTGGTTGAGGACACAAGAAAATGTTACAGTTAGCAATCCCGGCATTCTGGGAATGTAACTGTTTATTTGAAACCGGTAAATCGATGCGTTTAGTTCCGCTTTATGATTTACTGCTGTTCAGGAGCTCTGGGCTTCAGAAACATGGCAGCAATTATTTATGTGGATTGTATGTTCCTTCCTAAATAACAACATTTTTTTATCAGGTTGTTCTGGGTAAAGCTCCACTTTAAGAACCCAACCTCAAGGGCAGAATAGGCTCAGGCTGCAAAAGATATAAAATGTCAAACTAAGATCCAAAGGGTACTAAGTGCTATGCTGTAAGCCAGTTATGTCCAAATTCCGGCCCACAGCCCAATTGCGTCAGGTGGTCTGGTTTCATATGGCCCCAATGGTAATTTGTGTATATATATATATATATATATATATATATATATATATATATATATATATATATATATATCTTTTGTGGTCCCCCAACGAATCAGTGCTATGGAAAAGTTATACACCAGCTTATTTTTACAAAACCACATACAGTACACTGAGGCACATAATTTAATGTAACAGATGGCATTGTAGGAAGAAGACTCAGAAATTATAGCAGCTGTCAGTGCTGACATGCAGGGAGGGGGAGAAGAGTACAGAGAAGAGCTGCGGATGACAGAGGCACAAAAAATGACCACGATGTCAGGGCTCAGCAGCCATGATAAACTGTGGTCAGTTTACAGGAGGGAAGGTAGCACCAGGCAGGATCAGCCAGGTATTTTATATGATACAAGGGTCAAAATAACACAGCACAAACAATGTGCTCTTGTGCATGCTTTGGGTCTCCAAACTATGGCCCTCCAGTTGTTCAGGAACTACAATTCCTATAACGCCTAGTCATGTCTGAATGTAAGAATTTTACAATGGCACATGGGATGTGTAGTCCTGCAACAGCTGGATGGCCGTAGTTTTGAGATCTCTGCAGGAACAGGATCACAAGCACTTTAAAGCCTCATACACACGATCGGACTTTCATCAGACTTTTCCGTGGATTTTGGTCCGAATAGGCGTTGGCTGTGAACTTGTTCTGCATACACACGGCAGAACATTTTCAGACAACTTTTACCAAATCACGTAGTTTTACAGCACTTTACCGCCACCATTTGGGCAACTTCTGCTATTGTTGGCTGATCTGCATGTTTGTACTTTGGACTTTAGTCCGATGGACTTGTGTACTCATGATCGGATTATCCTTCATTGGACATTTATTGTCGGAAAGTTTGAGAGCATTAACAGCGAACATTTGTCAGATAAAAAAACGAAAACAATTGTCCGATGGAGCATACACATACACACGGTTGGGTTGTCCGATCAAACACGTCCGTCGGACCGTTGTTGTCAAAAAGTCTGATGGTGTATATGGGCCTTTAGACTGACAGCCAGGGAGAAATTCCTCATAGCAGTAAGGAGTAGCAGGCGCTCCAGGTTATGGAACCAACCTCTGCAAGTAGAAGGGAGTAGGATCCAGTGACCTGAGTATAGGAAAGCTGGGACTGTACAAATTCTAACAAGCTCAGTGTGATCAGGCTTTTGACATTTGTTCCTTGAAACTGGTATGTGCTTTCTGACACGGTGTAATAAAGCAAGTTTGTTTAACAGAGAGAAATCTAGGAAGAGGAGAGCTAAGTTGACACTGCTTCTAGAAAGTAAATTTTGGACTTGAGATATTTGTATACATGCAATATTAAGTGGATGAGACTTGCTTTTTTTTCCAGGCAAACTCAAAAGGATAGTCAGCACTGGGGAAAAGGAGAAAATGTATGCAGCAGCAAGAAAGACAAGGCAGTCGTCTACCCAAGTACTCACCAGGCCCAACCCCGCTTAGCTTCCAAAATCAGATAAGTGCAATACTTACTGTAGGCAGCAAGCAAGGTAAGTATACAAACCCCAAAATAAAATGTAAAACAAAAAATGCGGCGCCTAAGTGATCAAGAATGAATATAACAATCATATAATCAAAAAAACAGAATGTAAATATACTTGTGTCAAAAATGACCAACAAAAAAGTGACTTAAACATTTTCCCAGAAAGTCCGACAAACACGTGACTCTACTTGGTGGTAAATAACGCCGACAGGGCCACCATCAGGGGGGTACAGGCATTACACATGTAAGGGGCCCGAATCTAGCAAGAGGCCTGCCTTTCAGCAACCCCTCCCCACTCTGTTCTCTGCTCGTGGCAAAGGGGCCCCAAAATTTCTGATGGCTGCCCTGCCGACAGTTGTTGGTGTGTAGCATTCATCCAACAGTCCAAATACATCAACATGTGTTTTCACACTCACCAGCTTCATCAGAAAGGCAGTAGACAGCGTTTGTTGGCACCGACAGGGCATCTCAGTAAAGGAATCCATCCGCATTGTAATTCTCCACTAGCACAGGGGGTCGCCAGCACCACCGATGTATCAACCCTAGGAGGAACACTCACCACACCGGAGTTACACAAAAAGATATATACAGTTGTGCTCAAAAGTTTGCATACCCTGGCAGAAATTGTGAACTTTTGGCATTAATATTGAAAATATGACTGATCGTGTCTTTTATTTAAGGATGGTAATCACATGAAGCCATTTATTATCACATAGTTTTTTCGATCCTTTTTAAATCCTACCTGGAAAGTTTGGCCTTGGTACAGACACAGAAGGTGGCACACATAGGTTAAAATGGCAATTAAAGGTTAATTTCTTACATTAGTGGCTTTTTAAATCACAATCAGTGTCTGTGTATAAATAGTTAATGAGTTTGTTAGCTCTCACTTGGATGAGACACTGAGCCATGAGGAGGTTGAAAAGAACAGTCAAAAGACCTGCGTAACAAATTAATGGAACTTTATAAAGATGGAAAAAGGATATAAAAAGATACCCAAAGCCTTGAAAATGCCAGTCAGTACTGTTTTAATTTGTAATTCCTTATTAAGAAGTGGAAAATTTGGGGCTCTTTTGATACCAAGCCAGGTAAAACAAGAAGGAATGCAGCCACAACTGGCAGAATAATTGCCCAGGGTACAAACAACAACCCACAGGTAACCTCAGGAGAAATACAAGCTGCTCTCCAAAAAGACGGTGTGGTTGTTTTTAAGGAGCACAATTTAACGATGCTTGAACAAAAAAGAGCTGCATCATTGAGCTGCCAGAAGGAAGCTTTTACTGCGCCAACGCCGCCAATGCCACACAAATCACAATGAGGCATGTCAAGGTGTTGTTGGGTATATTGTACCCAGGCTTTCTTGTGGAACTCGTGCAATAAAGGGCTTCTTTCTGGCAACTTGACCATGCAGCTCTTTTTTGTTCGAATATCATCGTATTGTGCTCCTTAAGGCTGGATTCACACGTATGCATTTTTAGTGCTTTTTGCATTTTGCAGATTTGCACTACAGAACGTGTTCCATAGGAAACCATGTTAAATGGGCTGTAGTGCAAATCTGCAATATGCAAAAAGCACTAAAAATGCATAGGTGTGAATCAGGCCTAAAAATAACCACACCAGGCCAGATTCAGGTAGGAGAGCGGATCTTTAGGAGCAAGTACTGTTATTCACATAGCACTTGCTCCTAAAGTTGCGGCGGCGTAGCGAAAATGAGCCGGCGGAATTCAAATTGGGCGGGTAGTGTGCGTGTATTATTTAAACTAGGAGCGATCCCGCGGCGAACGTACTGCGCGAATGCGTCAACTGTCAGTGCGCATGCTCCAAATTCTGTCAGTGAACGTCAATGACGTCAATCCCCATTCACGGACGTTTTACGCAAACGACGTTAAACTTTTTAAATACGACGCGATGACGACGGCCATACTTCACATAGGATACTCCACCTAGGGGGCATGTTTTTCTTTGCGCCGCGTATCGCTTACGGAAACGTCGGTAAGTCACTGCGTCGGGCCCGCGTACAATCGTGAATTGCCGTGTCTCGCTGATTTACATATTCTCGGCGTAAATCAGGGGAACGCCCCGAGCGCCCATTTTAAAATTGCAGTTCCGATACGATGGCGAAAAACAATTACGACGCTCGTTTCTGAACTCAATCCCGGCGTATCTTGTTTTCTGCATACAGAAAACAGATAAGCCGGCTCAAAGTGAGAGTTATGCTGGCGTATCACTGATACTCCAGCGTAACTCTACCTGAATCTGGCCCACCATCTTTTTTCCAGAGCAGCATGTATTTCTCCTGAGGTTATCTGTGTTTTTTTTTTGTATCCCCAACAATTCCTGTAGCAGTTGTGGATGAAATCTTTCTTGATCTACCGGACCTTAGCTTGGTATCAAGAGATCCCCAAATTTTCCACTTATTAAATGATTGAACATTACTGACTTTGCATATTCAATGCTTTGGATATCTTTTTATATCCTTTTCCATCTTTGTAACGTTTTAATGCCTTGTTACGCAGGTCTTTTGACTGTTCTTTTCTGCTCCCCATGGCTTAGTATCTAGCCTGCTTAGTGCATCCATGTGAGAGAGCTAACAAACTCATATTGCCAGATTCAGGTAGCTTTACGCCGGCGTATCTCCAGATACGCCGTCGTAAGTACAAATGTGTGCCGTCTTACTTTTACGCCGATTCGCAAAGCTAGATACGCTGTAAAACAAGGCTTCAGCTGCCCGACATAACTTGCCTACGCCGGCATATCTTTTTTTTTTTTTTTTTTAATTCTTTATTTAAAGATGTGTCACAGATACAATAAAGCGGTAACTTCACAGAATTAATAATAAACTTGCGAGGTATTATCCATATTCTTTGCTGAATCACAAAACGGCCACAAAAAGAAAAAAGAAAAGAAAAAAAACGTCAGAAAAAATACAGATATGTAAATACAAGACATTCCTATTTCTCTGAGGAATAACCCCCCAGGCAGGTACCACCTGGGGTAAGCCCACTCGGGGGGGGCGGGGCACCCTTAAACCGTCAGGGAGTTCCACCACATCATAGAGGGAAGTCTAAAACTGGGTAAAAAGTGTTATCTTGAACACACCAAATTTTCAATTATTTATCTGAGAAGAATTGGAAGGAAGACAGGAAAAAAGAGAGAAAAAAAAGAAAAAAAAAGGGGGGGAAAGGAAAGAGAGAGAGAGAGAGAGAGAAAAAAAAAAAGGGGGGGGGGGGGGGTACGCCGGCATATCTTGGGCGCATAGTTATGCTGGACGCATTCGGCGTTCCCATGTTAAATATGCAAATGAGTAAGATATGCCGATTCACAAACGTAGATGCGCCAGGCGGAAAAGATACGCGGTTTGCATAAGGGTTACGTCCGGCGTAAAGTTATTCCACCATATAGGTGGCGCAACCCATTCAAAAGGTATGGACGTCGGAACAGCCGGCGTCTTTTACGTAGTACTACGTGAATAGGGCATGGTGTAGGTTACGTTCACATCGTAGGCATTGAGCCGACGTATCTTAGGGAGTATATGCAACGTGATTCTGAGCATGCGCGCGCATGCGCCGTTTAATCGGCCATTCATTTGCATGGGGTCATGCTTAATTTAAATAGATGACGCCCACCACCTTACTACTTTGAATTAGGCGGGCTTACGCCAGACAATTTACGCTATGCCGCCGCAACTTATGGGAGCAAGTGCTTTGTGAATACTGCACTTGCCTCTCTATGTTACGTCGGCGTAGCGTATTTGAGATGCGCTACGCCGCTCTAAAGATACGCCGCCCTACTTGAATCCGGGCCATTGACTATTTATACACATACACTAATTGTGATTTAAAAAGTCATTGTGGGAAAATAAACCTTTAATAGCCATTTTAACCTGTGTTCCACCTTCTGTGTTTGTACCAAGGCCAAACATTCCAGGGTATGTAAACTTTTCATCAGGGCTATTTGGGTGATTTCGGTTATCATTATGATGTTATAAGGAGCCAAAAAATTTAATAATAAATGGCTTCATGTGATCACTTTCCTTGAATAAAATATTTTTTTTTTTTTGCCATCTTTAGTCATATTTTCAATATAAATGCCAAAATTTCACAATTTCTGACAGGGTTTGCAAACTGAGTATTAGTATTATCATTTTAGTATTAGTATTTTATTTGTAATATCAGCTTCTATGCATTCATTAAATCCATACACCAAAATGTACAGGTATAGCAGAGAATAAAAATACCACGTGGGGACGTTCACTTACTAAGATTGCCGCCAGTCCCAAAAATAGAAGCGGTGACATGACGTCAGCAAGTAGTATCTCGCAACGCATTTCATGCACATGCACGTCTTAAGGGGATACTGGATTCAAGGGATACTAGAATGTTGACCCACCCTTTAAATAACCTGCCAAACAAGCCGCTCATTGTGTTTAATGTTGGATACGTGTTAACTTCAACTTTTTTTGGAACCAGCAGCCATCTTAGTAAGTGAATGTTCCCACATTGTATTGGGCGACAGAGTCTATTTGCATGGCAGGCTGCACCCAAAAAGGTTTGTGTAGGAGCCGAAACAAGAAACAGGAGGTTTTTACGGCTAAAGGATGGTATGGTGTACCTGTGGATATTCCGTTTGTCTAATATGTGCCGCTCAGTATGTGAATTTTGCCAATATTAACACTTACCATTATATCCTTGTTCAATTTGACTGCAAGGGTCTTCCTGGATAGCGCAGGTGCCTGTTTTTTTTAGTCCACTAGCCGCTGCAAACACATATATGTAGCACTTCTACATAGTTGACTGGACTCAACAGGCAGCATTGCCAGGAGACCGAGCAGTTACATCATTTTTTCTATACAGTTATCTTGCAATATATGGGTCCATTGTGCACAGGGTTATTATGACCTGGGAGATCTCATATAGACTGGGCCTCATATACTCAAGGGGGTGCAAAGATTCTAGTGGGTTTCGGGTATAGGTAGTGAAGTGGGATCTCTGGGAGCATAGGGGGGGGGGGGGGGGTTTGGGGCGGCCTAGGCAGTGGGAGGGGGAGCAGGCACACCACAAAAGTGTTAAGCATATCACTCAAATGCAGGACAGGATTGCAGTGATCATGCCTATGGTAAAGAACACTTACTGCAGGCCCAAGCAGCCCAACAGAGCATATACAACAGGGGGCCCCGACTCCATGTTTTCTTACCTGGTGACAGGGTCCTGGTGTTAGTTCTGTTGTAAGCAAGTTACTGTCCCCTCCCGCCGCCTATAAGAACAATCAAGCAGCAGAACCGCCGCTATGATCATTGTTATGGTGCGAAGGATCGCCGCCGGAACAAAATGATATCTAAATGATGCCTCTAGGTGCAGGTAAATTATTTAACCCCTGCCCCATCTAGGTGCAGGCATCATTCAGATATCACCGCACAAAATACAGGACGTCATATGATGTCCACCCGAGATAAGAGATTCCCTTTGTGGACATCATATGGCGGTGTGCGGTATTGAAGTGGTTAAGATTTGTTTCTACCACACCTGCCCCAATCGCACCTCCTTTAACTGCAGAGGGCGTGACCTCAAAAGCCTGCCAGTGTCCAAACACCTGAAGGTACAGAAATATAACCCATGGTGTATAAATAAGTTGCCCGTGTCCTGTACTGTATGATTAACATTATATGTTTGTTATAGTATCTCCATTGTAAATAACATGTGACTGATAAAATGTTTGACCGATAAATAAATAAAAAAATAACATGTAAGTGTTGACATTTTCCAAGAAGTAATAATTTAAATGAACATTAGCACTGCATCGCCTATTACTATGAAAGTAATTTATAGTAAGAACAGATGTTTTAAGGTAGAAAACATGAAGGTGACAAATTTAGAGAATGAAATGTAAATAAGGAATAGTTTGAAAGGCCACGCGGTGAATATAATTTCTGTTGATATAAAAACGAACATTATATATCTGTATGAGAATGGAATAACTGGAGAAAGACATGTCTACAGTCAGTTAGAATGCTTTATTACTACAATTTAATTGTAGATACATTTACATTTTTACATACTGTGCATTAAAAACATGATGTGTATTAAAAAAATAAATTACAATTTGGATTAGCAGTTTTATCACAGCTTTGCAATATGCAATCTAAAAGTTTTATTTAGAAAGGTTACAGTACCTCGCCTACCATGCCAACATTTCAACATTGTCAAAACAGATGCAATTATTTATGAAGGAAGTAAAAATTTATTATTTTTAAAAGGCACTTAAAAAAGGCAGGCTCTTAATTGCAGAAGAGACACTGCATGTCTCTTCTGCAATAAAATGCATTTACCTGCCTGTTCGCTATCCTCTAGAATGTACACTGAGCTGTCCATACACAGCTCAGTTTACATTCTGGCACAGTGGCTGTGTACCAGGATGATTGCACATGTATTGGAGTGATGTCATTCCGTGCCAGCCAATTAAGATGGCCAAGGGCCAAGTATTTTGAGCTATATTCTGCTTTAAGGATGTCTCTACTGATAAAAGCCGCTAAAAGGCACTAAAATTTACCAGGATAAAAAAACATTTTGTTATGATAATTACCTGTGTGCCATGAGAACATACATGGTATGCTATAGTAGGTCTGCCTGAATGTTAACAGCTACATAAAGCAGGGGCCCCCAACCACCGGGCCGCGGCCTCTTGTGCGGCGAGCTGGCAGGCAGAAGGGCAGCGGGAAAAAACATCTCTCACCGCCCGCCCTGCATCACCACTGTTCCTCCCTCACTGTGCATCTGCGGGCAGCAGAGAGATTACATCATCTCTCACTGCCCGCCCTTTCTCTGGGACACAGTCAATGCACATGTGCTGCATCTGGTGACAGGTGACATGGCAAGTTTTAATCCGCATCTGGTGGCAGGTGACAAGCTTCGTCTGGTGGCAGGTGACGTGGCAAGTGACATGCTCATGGCTCACACCGATTCTGCATTATGGGGAGTTGAACTATTTCATTTTAGATTACAATGCAATAGAAATAATACGCTTCAATCATTCATATCAACCATCACGTCAAATGATTGAAGCGCCAACATCAACCATTGTTCCGTCAAATTACACATTTACATTTTCCCAGGTAGATTATTAGCTTGGGTCATAAACCACATATAAAAAAGGCAGATTAATCCAGGAAACCTTCGATGTAGAGGTAAGTTTTATCAGGTCTGCATTTTCCATCGAGATTTCCAAAAAGATCTTAAACAGAATTTGATACTTTTCCAAATAGAAATCAGAAATTTTAAATCAGGGAGGATTTCTTCCTCATTGATAACATTAAAGATTAAGTCTTTCTCCATGCACACAACGTGCTTTTGCCATCCATGCTTCCTGGAGAATAATAAAAAAAAAAAAAAAAGTACATTTTATTTTAGAAATCTTAGTTGCTAACACAACAGAAAAGGGGAAAGGAACCTCAGATTTAAAATATAGAATTGTATATTAGACTAACGATACAGGTATCTGTGGATCATTCCTATTTATTTGCCAATTTTATGCTTCAGTGCTTTTCAGAGAACATGGAACCGTTTCTATGACTCGCCTATGAAAACACATAATTTTCCTAATCCAAGGATAAACACACATGTTAGGGCTGCTTTTAAGTGCAAGCCAATTAATCACAGTAGTTTTGGATACTTGGAGAAAACTCCAAGCAAATATGGAAAGACCAAACAAACGCCATCAAGGTCACATACACACCATCGATCAAAACTGATGAAAACGGACTAAAGGTCCGTTTCATCGGTCCAAACCGATCGTGTGTGGGGCCCATCGGTCAGTTATCCTTTGGTCAAAAAAAAAGAGAACTTGCTTTAAAATTTAACCGATGGACGCCTAACCGATAGGTCAAAACCGATCGTTAGTATGCAAAAGCATTGGTTAAAAAGCCCCGCATGCTCAGAATCAAGTCGACGCATGCTTGGAAGCATTGAACTTCATTTTTTTTCAGCAGATTGTTGTGTTTTACGTCACCGTGTTCTGACACGATCGGCTTTTTAACCAATGGTGTGTAGGCACATCAGACCATCAGTCAGCTTCATCGGTCAACCGATGAAAACGGTCCTTTGGACCGTTCTCATCGAATGGACTGATCGTGTTTAAGCGGCCTAAGACAGAATCCTTATGCCCTGTACACACGACAGGATTTTCTGTCGGAAAGACCTTTGATGGTTTTTCCGACAAAATTTCGCTCAAGCTTAGCTTGCATACACACAGTCACAAAAAAGTTCTCTGAACTTTCGTCTGTTAAGAACGCAGTGATGTACAACACTACGACGAGCCAATAAAAATAATGTTCAATGCTTCCGAGCATGCGCCAAATTGTCTCCGAGCATTCGTCGGAAATTTGCGCATCTAAATTTCTACAGACTGGATTTTCTGATAGGATTTTTTTCTGTCGGAAAATTTGAGAACCAGCTCTCAATCTCCGACAGCAAAAGTCAGACGGAGCATACACACGTCGGAATTTCTGTTCAAGAGCTCACATGTGTAGGTTTAGGAGATATTGCAAACACCTACAGATAAGCCTTAATCTAGGCTTACCGGTAGGTGTAACTTACCACAGAGGGTTTACAAAGACTTTAAATAAATGTGAGTATATTGCTAGCTGGGTTGGAGAGGTTAATTTCCTAACCCCTCGGATACTGCACTATAGGAGGCACTATTTCCATGGTGAAACAAGCAGTGAAGGGAAATTTTAAAGACTGTGCAACTGTACCACAGTGAGCTACTTCCTGGTGCTGCAGCATGCCTGACCTTACAAAGTTAGTCCTGTGCCAAAGCTCTGGACCTGGATAGCATTCTACGGCTAACTTATGCAGTACACAAAGGTCTGGACAATACAAATCCCAGTGCCCAAAATGACACATTCCAGCCCCTCATTCTTCCAGTCCATCTGGGTCTGGGTACAGCTCCCAAGGCTGTTGCTGAGGATACACTGATCTGCATAGCTGCTGTGTAAAGGAGACTAGCTAAAGCAGAGGATTGGAAGTCTTGATTATAGTCAAACAAAACAATATCTACAGTGTAAGTACTGTGTAGTTAAGTGAGCAGAGAAAAAATAGAAATAAGGGGGCTGATAGTTTATAGTTACTGTTCATCAGCAGAGCTGAAGAAAAAGGTGTCCAACTTCCTAGGACACTAGCAAGGTATGACAATTAGAGATGGGATCATACAGGGGCTGGCTTTAGCATTTCCGTTTGCTTATATGCCAAGCTCCTGTAGGCAGCAGTAAAACTAAATTGTTTAAGAATTCCTGAACTTTGTCCCTCAATGGATAATAACGAAAGAATTATCAAGAAATTATATAAGATTATTGACAAAATACAGTAAGCTAGCAAGCAGGCTTTAGTAAATTAGTAAACAGCAGGCAAATTCATTCACCTTTAGAGATAGCCCATCATCCAGTCCATAGCGCTTTTGAGCCATTTCAGAAACTTCCTTCTCAATGTTTTCCTGTGAGGTACCCTTCACATCTATATAGTAGCAATCGGAGCTGGCATAATGGCAGGAAATTGCCTACAATTCCAAAACAACGTTTCTTTTTTTTTTTAAATTCTTTATTTTTCAGTTTTTTCTTTTCCAAAGTTTCAAGTTACACATTAACATATTTCTTAACGTTCATTTGAATCAATTATAACCAAGATAGAGAGAGATCGAGAGAGAAAGTAAATAAATAAATAATAATAATTGATAATTAGCTGAAAAGGAGGAAGCAAATGAACCCCCTTCCCTTCAGCTCCTCTCTCCCTCTCCCTAACTTCTGTGGATTAGTGTACCCTCTTATTTCTTACCGGTCTAGTCCCCCCCTGTTTCACCCCCCTCCCTACAAAAAAAAATTTTTTTTATAAAGGGGGCTTCCTTATCCAGCCCCCCATCGGCCATCTCTCCCCCCCTTACTCATCTAACCCCACTACTCCTCCCTGTACCTTAGATATGGATCCCATATCTTCCGGTATCTCTCATCTTCATCTTTCAATGTCAATGTAAGATTCTCCATTATTTGAATCTCCGCCACTCTCGCAATCCACTGAGCTTTAGATGGGGAGATCTCTTGCTTCCACAGGATCGGGATACATGCTCTCGCAGCTATAATGAGATGTCTTAACAGCGAGTTTTTGTATTTTTCTACTGACATTGGGATATCCAGTAATAGCACCGCTGATGGTCTACCTTCTAGGTTAACCCCTGTGATTTTTTGGATCGTTTCTAGCACCGTTTCCCAGAATTCTTTTATTTTTGCACATTCCCAAAAAATATGCAGTAGTGTCCCTTCTGCTGTATGGCATCTCCAACACCTATCTGGGGTCTGCGGGTATATACGATGTAATACTGTTGGTGTTCTATACCACCTTGTTAAGATTTTATAACTCCCCTCCTCATATTTGCTTGCCACAGAGGCTTTATGAGTAAACCGGAGGATCCTAGTTTTTTGTTCTTGGGAGAATGTTAATCCCAGCTCGTTCTCCCATGCTTGCATGAACGGGAGTTCTTGTGGTATCTCTAAGTTAATAAGTGTTGCATAAAAGTGAGATAGCATATGTCTCTTAGGCTTCCCTTCTAGACATATCTGTTCGAATTTAGAAAGGTCTCTAACTACTATATAGGTCTTTGCTAATATCCGTAGAAATGCTTCTAGTTGCAACAATCTTAGGCCCCGTACACACGGCCGAGGTTCTCGCTGAAAATCAGCGAGAACCTCGCTGGAATGCACATTCCAGCGAGGACCTCGGCCGTGTGTACGGTCTCGGCGAGCTTCCCGTCGGGAAGCCCGTCGAGCCGAAATAGAGAGCACGCTCTCTATTTCCTCGACGGCCCGCCTGGAAGAATGGCTGGTTGCCATTCCCGACGGGCGGGTCGCCGAATTCGACGGCCGGGAGAGAACCTCGACGGGCGGAACGATGTGTTCTGCCCGTCGAGGTTCTCTGCCGTGTGTACGGCACCTTAGAGAGTCCAAGTCTGGTGTAACTTCTTTTTCAAGCTCTTCCCTTGTCATTATTCGGTTATTTTTTGAAAAATGAATAACTCTACTCATACCTCTATATCGCAAGGCTTTGAATCTTAGATCTACCACACCTGGTTGAAATGTCTTAGTACCCAGGATCGGAGTCATTGGGCTGGGATATTTTGATATGTTTGTTTTTTCAAAAAGCTTTTTAGTTATTTGGATAGTTGCTCCTACCATTGGATGTCTCTTTACATCTGTTGTTAATTCTGCTTCAGGGATCCAGCTTAGACCATCCAGTGGTATTTCCACTGTTGTTTCTTCTATTTTTATCCATGGTTTCCTATTTTGCCCACACCATTCTGTTACTCTGACTAAGTGGGCTGCTTCCTGGTATTTTACCAGGTCTGGGAATCCGATTCCTCCTTCCCCCTTCGGAAGTGATAGGATGGCTCTACGTATCCTTGCAGGTTTTCCTGCCCAGATAAATTTCAGGAAACTTGATCTCAGTTCCCTTAGGAAGCTTTGTGGAATCTTGATTGGCAGGGCCTGAATTAAGTATAAGACTTTTGGTAGCACATTCATTTTCAATATGTTCGTCCGCCCCAAACCAGGTGAATATTTCCTTATCCCATCTCACTAGGTCTAGTTTTATTCGCCTGGCCAGTGCTACATAATTAACTTCATATAATTTGTTTAAGTTCCTTGTTATTTTTGTTCCCAAGTAACTTATATGGGAGTCTGTCCATCTAAAATTAAATTGTGTTTTTATCTGTTCAAGTAATACCGCATTTGTTTCTATCCCTATTGCCTCTGATTTCCCATAGTTGACTTTGAAATTTGAAAATTTTCCGTACTCTCTAATTTCTGCCAGTAATACTGGTAAAGAGATGACTGGGGAGGTTATAAAAAATATTAGATCGTCCGCATATGCTGCTACTTTCTGTTCATCTTTTTCTATTTTTAGTCCTCTAATGTTTTGATTTGCCCGTATCTTCATTAAGAATGGTTCAATTGTTAAAATGAAAATAATAGGTGACAGTGGGCAGCCTTGCCTTGTCCCATTCCGAATAGAAAATGGTTCAGATATCTTACCCGCTATACTAACTTTCGCACTCGGTTGTGAGTATAAATTTGAAAACCAGCTCAGCATTCCCTCTCCCAGCCCTATATGTTGTAACATAGCTTTTAAAAACGTCCACTTTACTCGATCAAAGGCCTTTTCTGCGTCACTAGAGACTAATATCATTGGCTTCTTTTGTTTTTGGGACAGATATATCGCATTTATCACCCGCTGCGTGTTTTCTCTTCCCTCTCTTCCTGGTGTAAATCCCACTTGATCTGGATGTATAAGATCTGAAATATATTCTACAAGCCTTAAGGCCAAGATTTTGGTAAATATTTTTAGGTCCACATTCAGCAATGATATAGGGCGATAGCTGGCACATTGTGATGGGTCCTTACCATCTTTAAGGATAACTATTATATGGGCTAGCAGTGATTCACTTGGTATTTTCTTACCTTCTCGTAGTGAATTATATGCTGCTATAAATCTTTGGGCCAATTTCTCGGAGAACAACCTGTAGTATGATAAAGTAAACCCATCTGGTCCTGGGGCCTTGCCCAGTTTTAATGTTTGTATTGCTTCCATAAACTCCCCTGTTGTTATGGGTTCATCTAATTTTCTCGCCATTTCTTCTGGTATTTTTGGCATCTGGCATCTGGGTTTCTTTAATATATTCTTTAGCTCTTTCTAGTTTCTCTTGTTCCTTCTCCACCGGGATCTTCTCATCTAGCTGGTATAATTTCTCATAATATTCCTTAAAACCTTCTACAATCTCCTGCGGGGTGTTTACTATTTTATCTTTGACTGTCTTTATTTGCGTAATGTATTTCACTGCTTGGGTTTCTTTTAGGGCATTTGCTAGCATTCTACCTGGTTTATTACCATACTCATATAGTGTTCGCCTTCCCCTTAATAATTTGGCTTTGGCTTTGTCGATCAACAACAGGTTCAGTTTTTCTCTTATTTCCTCTAGTTCTTTTTCTACTGATTGTGCTTGGGTTTTTTTATGTACAGCTTCTAGCTCTCCAATATGTTTAAACATCTGGTCTATCTGTTCATTTAATTTTTTTTTTCTATGTGCTCCCATTGCAATAAAGTTACCTCTCATTACGCACTTATGCGTTTCCCATAAACAAAAGGGGGTTGTTTCGCCTACATCATTCGTTCTGAAAAAAAATTCTAGCTCTTCATTTAGCTTCTTTTTATAGTCGTTGTCTTTTAATAAAGTCTCATTAATCCTCCAGTGCCAATCTTTCTTATTTACCTCTCCCCATTTTATTGTGCAATCAATTGGAGCATGGTCTGAGAGCGTAAAGGTTCCGATAGAGACATCTACTATTGCTGAGACCAAGTTCTGAGGGAGGAAAATATAGTCAATCCTAGTGTATGTCTTGTGTCTAGCTGTATAGAACGTATAATCCCTTTCCTGTGGATGAGTCATCCTCCAGCTATCAATCAGCTGCAGTTCTTGTAGAAGTTTTTTAGCTTTTCTTAATTTGATGTATGATAGATGAGATGTACCTTTAGAAGTGTCTTTTATAGGGTCTAGGGCCATGTTCAGATCCCCCCTATTATCAAAATACCTTCTCTGTGTTGGTGGACCTTTTGTAAACATATTTCCAAAAAATGTATCTGGTCAATATTCGGTAAATATATGTTCACCACTGTGATTTTTTGTTGGTTCAAAAATCCTTTGACTATTAAAAGACGTCCTACATCGTCTCTAATCACCGCTGTTTCCTCCCAGACCATTTGCTTAGATATCAGCACAGACACTCCACACGTTCTAGAGCTCTGTGATGTACTATGGTATACTGTAGGAAATCTGTGGTTCTTAAGGACCGGGATTTTATCCCCTTTAAAGTGTGTTTCCTGTAAAAGGATAATCTGTGATTTGCGTCTATTAAGTTCCGATAATAATCTAATTCGTTTTTCCGGGATGTTTAATCCCTTAACATTATACGAAGTAAATATTATGTTAGTCATGTTTTATACTAACAACTCCACTTTTCTAGTACTCGGGGGGGCAACAGGGAGAGGGAAAGGGGGAGGGACAGCCGGAAAAAAGAAAAAAAAAAAAGAAAAAAAAAAGAAAAAAAAAAAACAACGTTTCTGAACAAAGTTTCACACTAGACAAATACTTTCTAGTATAATAGTGGCCTTTAAGGCCCAAGTTCAGACAAAATGAAAAACAGAAAAATCATCACAATAAACATAACTTAAGGTCAGTAGCATGTGTCCCTTGTGCTTATTATACAGGATTTATATGGTGCCAACTGTTTGCACAGCGCTTTACAATATAAAAGAAACAATGTGATTACAATACAGTCCCATATAGAGGAAATAGGAGGGCCCTGCTCATGAAGCTTACAATCTAAAAGTAGGGGGAGGTGGTACAAAAAGTAATAGCTGCAGGGGATGATCAGATGTAGGTAGCTGAAGTACAGCTTTTAGATGGAGGTGAGGATGGAGCTAAATAGATATACTGGGGAAGGGAGTTTAAGAGGATAGGAGAGTTTCTGGAAAAGTCCTGGAGGCAAGCATGGAAGGAGGCAACAAAGGAACGAGAGCAAGATGACTTGTGATGGAGCAGAGAGGATGATTTGGGCGATATCTGCAGATGTGGTTGGTGATGTACCTGGGGGCAGTGTGATGCATGGCATTGTATGTTGTGGTTAGTATTTTGAATTTTATACACTGGGCTAGTGGAAGCCAGTGAAGGAGATGGCAGAGGGGGGCAGCAACCATGGATCAGTTAGTAAGGTATAGAAGTCTAGCAGCAGCAGCATTTATGACAGACTGGAAGGGGGGTAGCCTGTGTAAAAGGTAGGCCAGTGAGGAAAGAGTTGCAGTATTCAGGGCATGAGATAACCAGTGAGTGAATGAGTTAGTCTGTGGTGTTTTTTGTTAAGGGGAAAATTCAGGAAATTTTGCTGCGGTTAAGGTGACAAGATTTATGCCAGTGATTGTATGTAGGGCATGAAGGAGAGATCAGAGAGTCTAGGAGTTATATGTGACACTGAAGGTGTGCCAAGATAGGCAGGAGGAGAAACAGGAAAGAGCAGTCACGGTGGGAGGGAGTGGAGTTTATTGAGGAGAAGTGAGTGGTCGACTGTCAAAGCAACAG
This sequence comes from Rana kukunoris, assembly GCA_029574335.1. Lineage (NCBI taxonomy): Eukaryota > Metazoa > Chordata > Amphibia > Anura > Ranidae > Rana > Rana kukunoris. The sequence goes on from CM056051.1 coordinate 135,837,707, forward strand.
AAAGGTCTAAGAGTATACAGTATGTATGGAGTAATGACAATTGGTTTCAGCAGTTAGTAGGTCATTAGTGAGAGTTTTAGTATGGCAGCTTCAGAGGAATGTCAGACTGTAAGGAGGGGGGGGGGGGGGGTTGAGAAGATTGGTATTCGCAACCCATACAGTTGTGGACAAGGCGTCCAAGAGGCTTGGAGGCAAACAAGAGAAGAGAGAGATGGGTATTCATTTGTTCAAACAGATGAGTGCAGGATGGCGGTAACGAGTGTATTTTTAAGACCGCGTACACACGACCAAATACATCTGTTCAAATCGGTCTGACAGACCGATTTCAACAGATTTGTCTGCTGGGCTGTTTTGGTTTGATCGCTGTACACAGGATCAAACCAAAATCCCCTCCGGCAGACAGCGCGGTGACGTGGTGATGACGTTGATGCCGCCACGTCACCGCACCAGGAAGTAAAACACTTCCGCACATGCGTCGAATCCATTCGACGCATGTGCGAGCAGATATCTCTGCTGGTTAGCGTACTAACCAGCAGAAATGTCGGACGGACGGATTCCCAGAAGACAGATTTTAAAGCATGCTTTAAAATCTGTCGGCTGGCAAAATCTGTCTGTCCGCCCGTACACAGGATCGAATCTGTCTGCTGAAACGGTCTGTCAGACTGTTTCCAGCAGATAGATTTGATCGTGTGTACGCGGCCTAAGAGGTATGGGAAATGTGTGGTTGGCAGAGGAGGGATTGAAGATGTGGGTCGGAGAATGTAGGATGAAGCTGGAGGGGGCCGCAGCAGTTGTGAGGGGACCAGTGGTGAGCCTCAGAAGGGAGTTTGGGGATTTCTGCTGTGGTAACAGGGTCAAAAGGAGGAAAGCATTGAGTGTTGTGATGGACCTGGTTTATTGGTTGGAGGAGAAAGTAGGACGCTGGAGATCTCACCATGAACTGTATCGATCATGATTTTGAAACGATTAATGGCTCATTCCCCCCACCCCTTCTATCAATTAGTCAGCTGTGCGGGCATAGTCAGGCTCGCTTCATAAAAGCTTGTGACAGCCCGTTAGTTCTGTTAACACTAAAAGATTATGGCAACAGGTGGAGAGCATGGGTGGAGAAGGTTTTCACCTAAAAGAAGAGGCATCTGCACAAGGAACACATACTACTGGCTGTAAGTTCAGAGGACATAACTTATTTTTCAGTTTTTTATTTTGGCTGCATTAGACCCAAATAAAATCTCACTGCAGCAGGGAAAAGCAATATAAACCATTATTTACCAATTATTCCTAAGCACACATCTCACATCTTCCTGGTCAGCCTATTTTTGGTTGCCCTTTGTGTTAGGTACTAAATGAATAACCAAATAATCAGGAACTTTATATATATATTGTTTTGCATATACAGAGTGATAATATACCACATTTTAATACTCCCCATGGTCTTTTTATTTGATGATTCCATTTACCTTTCTGAAGCCTGCAGTTTTGTTCATTCCAGATCCATGGATAAGCGTTGGATGGAAAAATACTGTGTCCCCCTTTTCCATAACCAGATGAACTCTGGGACTGTTTGGATCAAAATCACGCACCCCATGGTACATCTTGTTAACTCCTCCCTAGAAACAAATATTGTACTCATTAGTGCAGGTTCTGGAATATAAAATCCACATCAAAAAGTACACAAATATTATAAAAAGCAATGCACAACTATCTCTATAATAAAATGACAAAATGGGAGGGGCGTGTGCGGGCTCTAGCAGGACAGTCATGTCAGCCTAGTGCTCCGCTTCATGAGGAAAGAAAGCCGCGGATAACTCGCTTCCTAACCGGTCACAACTGGACAAAAACCCGGTCATTAACTACAGGAAGGTGAGGGGAACATTTTAATGTATAATGGTGCTGGGTGGCTCAAGAAATAGAGCTAAAACGACACTTGTCAGCAGCGTGCAGCAGACCAAAGGCTCAGTTAAGGCGCCAGTCACCTCAGAGAGGCTCCCCTCAGGTAAGGGGAAGAAACAAACAGCCAAAACAGCCAAACCCATGGCTTCTCTGACTAACCTCACCTCAGATAGTGAGGATGAAGACACGGCTGCTATTTCACAAACTGTACCACAAGACAACACAGTTTCTGCGGGATTAATCAATTTGAAAAAATGCTCCGCAAAGCATTAAAGCAGACATCTGACCAGATTACCTCAAATCTCACCAAGGAGATTAGGGAATTGGGTACTCGTACAGAAGCACTGGAAACTAAAGTGGAGGACATTGAAACCTACACCCATGAATGCCTAACAGAAATAGACTCCCTAAAAGAAGAGAACCTAATGCTCCAGAGCAGATTAGAAGAATTTGAAAACCGTGCCAGGAGATCTAACTTAAGATTTAGGGGCATCCCAGAGTCTGTGGTGGACCTTCAGTCCACCATAATGGCTCTATGTCAGGAACTACTTCCAGGCATTGCAGTGGAACGTTTGGAGATGGACAGAATACATAGGGCACTCTCCCCTAAAAAGGTAGATGGCCCCCCCAGAGACATAATAGCGAAGTTCCATTTCTACAAAACCAAGGAGCAAATTTTGGCGACAGCAAGGGAGAAAGGGATCCTGTCTTTCCAAGGCTACAATTATCAAATTTTTGCAGACATATCACAACTAACCATTGCCAAGAGAAGAGCAATGAAACCTCTCTTGATCGAATTACAGCAGCGTAACATAAAATATCAATGGGGCTTCCCTTTCTCCCTCCGTTTCACGATTCAAGGGACCAAGATAGTCTGCAGAACACCCGCCCAACTACACCAGGCCCTAGTAGACTTTAAAATCATTGATCAACCCTCCTCGGCTTCCACCTCACGCAGAAGATCAGCACCAATCTCTTCTAACATCCACTCCATCCAACAAGAACCGAATGGCGGACCCCACCAATCCACCAAGCGCGGCAGATTCGCACCACAGACCCAGGATCAAGAAGACACAATGGACTGAACTTCTCACACTGCCACTTAACTCTTCCTCTCAATTTAGGCTAAGTAATTGTCTGTCAACAGGTACTGTGTTGGTCCTATTCCCCTGTAGACAATCCCACCTCTTTTTCCTTTTCTCTTTATATTAGGTCTTAACCAGAGCTTTTTTTCTCAGAAAATAGGTGCAGGAACTCAACCACGACCCGTTCAGATTTCACAAACAGTAGAAGGGTCTTAAAGGGGCATTAAATACCAGAATTGCATTACATACAGTGTGCAGAGTTCAGGGGGTTACAAAGCAGTCACTTGTAAACACGGAAACCAGACTTCTGTGTTCACAAGTGATTGTGGTGAGCGGGCACCAAAGGGTCTGAGCCAAAGGTGGTGGAACTGAGTTCCACCAAGTTCCCCCAGAAAAAAAGCCCTGGTCTTAACACCAGTAAAGGTGATATAAACACCTTCCTGATCAATCATTTGTTATAACCTCGGCAGAAATTAGTGCTTATGTCTTGCCCTTAGTATGAAATGTTTACTCCTAGTTGTCGCATATTACATGTCACAGGCGATTGCCTATGATGATAACCTGGTATTGCCTCTCCTTTCCGCATGGACCACTATAAACTCTTCCTCACAAATGCCCAGGTGCCCTATTGTCACTCTCGCATACTTCCGTCTAAAACACTATTTGAGGCCCTTATTTAAACCCCTGATCATACGTACTAATCTGTTGGCTATCACCTGGAGTGACCCTATGGCCTTGACATCTTCCCCCCTGAATTGCATACCCTGCAAGACACTAAAAAAGGCCCTGCCAAATTCCGAGATTTTACATAGGCATAGGAATCCCTCTGCATTTAAAATACACTTCTATATTATTGAATGCGGCTTTCTGACTCGTGGAAAAAACACGCGTCTCAACCAGTCCACCTCAGATCCCCAAACTAATATGTGGGGATTTGGGAGGGACCCTCTATCCCTTGGTGAGGGATCTTTTCCCTCACTACGGGCACACCCCGAATGCTTATTCAGTGATTTGTTGTTCAAATATGCATTAATCTACAATGTATTTTCTCTTTCATTTGAGTCTACCTATCCTGGATCCTCATCTTTCCTTTCCCTCACCCCATCCGCATGGAGCGACCTGGGCCATCCCCGTTCGAGGAGGCAAGGTAAGATAAAACTTTTGGTTTGGATGCCATGGCACTCTTAAACTTGATTTCACTTAATGTACAAGGGTTGAACATACCGCAAAAACGTACGAAGGCCTTTAGTCTCTTTCAATCCAAAAAGGCTCACATTGTCTGCCTACAGGAGACACATTTTACCCCTAACACCACTCCTAAATACTTCAACGCTGCATACCCACAAGTATATACGGCTTCAGCCCCAGTTAAGAAGAGAGGTACCCTGATTGCCTTCCACCGATCTACCCCATTTACCTTGAACACGGTACTCAGAGACCCTGAAGGTCGATACCTGATCCTAACAGGATACATCCTAGACACACCGGTAACGGTAGTATCATACTATGCCCCTAACCTTAACCCCATGCTGTTCTTATCACACCTTCTTCAAACTATCAATGCCCATAAAATGGGCTCTCTCCTAATATGCGGGGACTCGAATCAGGTTCTGCTTCCCTTTCTTGACAGATCTCCTTACGTACCACCGAAATATCAGACCAAATGGACTCTGTCCACTCTCCTGTCTAAATATAACTTAGTGGATTCCTGGAGAGAACTGAACCCCACGAAACGTAACTACACCTACTTTTCTAACCCCCACCAATCACATAGCCGGATAGACCACATATTATTGTCAATTGGAATGCTGCCAGAAGTTCTCAATTCTGTTATAATACCCATTCCCTGGTCAGATCACGATGCTGTATACAAAACAATAGCATCAACTATTCCTAAAAAGACCGACCCGACCTGGTATATGCCTGATATTTTGCTCAAACATCCCTCCTACTGTCTGGAAATCGAGCAGTCCCTAAAAGATTACTTAGATCTCAATATGTCCCCAGAAATATCTGCTCTCACGCTTTGGGAAGCCCATAAACCAGTACTGAGAGGGGTAATTCAAAGACAACTTAGGATCCTCAAAAAGGCACGTAGACAATTAGCACTGAAATTGGAAACGGAATTCAACCTTGCCCACCTAGCCTTTCAAAATAACCACTCCCCCCACGCTAAAAATCGCCTAGATAAAGCACGCCTCGAATTTGACCTATTTCTCACGGACTCGGCAAATAAAGCTTTAGACAGATCCAAGCACACATTCTACAAAACAGCTAATAAAACTGGTGCAAACCTAGCTAGGACACTTAATTCAATCAACAAATCTTATACACCAATAAAACTGAAACTAGCCAACAACGTTATCTCCAGCAACCCACTTAAAATTGTGCAGAAATTCAGTACTCATCTGAAAAAACTATATGCGGAAACGAATACATTTGACGAATCGGTAGCTGACACCTTTTTCTCGCAATTCCAATTCCCCCGAATGTCTGATTCGCAAAAGACACAACTAGATGCGCCTATTTCGCAAGAAGACGTAACTAGAGCAATCAAGGAACTCAAATTAAACAAGCGACCCGGACCTGATGGATTCACAGCCCGATACTATAAAGCACTCTCTGAACTAATCTCTCCGAGGCTCGCGGAGGCCTTCAACGACCTTTTAAAACTGAAATCATTTAGACAGGAATCACTTTTGGCCACAATCTGCATGATTCCCAAGCCACAGACAGACAATACCCTCAGTGAAAATTACCGGCCCATATCTATGCTAAATACGGATATCAAACTTCTAGGTAAAATTCTGGCGAATCGCTTAAACAACATAATTGGAACCCTGATCCATCGCGATCAGGTAGGTTTCATCCCCAACCGGCAGGCAGAAGATAATATCAGAAGGGCGAGCCTATTGGCTCACATTGCCAAGAAGAGGAATCCCTGCTTGCTTCCTCTCTCTCGACATAAAACAGGCGTTTGACTCTGTATCCTGGTCCTACTTGAAGTATACCCTTCAAAAATGGGGCTTTGGCCCCAACTTCATGAAATGGATCATAGAATTATACAATAGCCCGAAGGCATATGTTAAGTATGCAGGATATAGATCGGACACCTTCTCCATTAACAGGGGCACGAGACAGGGATGTCCTCTCTCCCCCTTATTATTTGCCCTCCTCATAGAACCGCTTGCACAAAAGATCAGGTCAGACCCGACAATACTGGGCATAGAAATAGGCGGACACAAGCATAACTTATGCATGTTCGCTGACGACATCCTCCTTTTTCTTGCATCGCCCCAGGTAACAGGACCCAACCTTATGCTAATTCTTAAAAAATTTGCATCCATTTCAGGACTAGTCGTTAACCCTAAAAAATGTCTCGCACTAAGCATTTCGGTTACTTCCTTAGAGTTAAATGCAGCCAAATCCGGTCTACCTTTCGTATGGGTAACTAAGAGTATTCCCTATTTAGGAACACACCTTACAACATCAATAACGGATCTATTCTCTTCCAACTACCCTATTCTCCTAAAACAGATATCAAGCCTCCTGAATTCCTGGGCCCATCTACCCCTATCATGGTTTGGCAGAATCAACACGGTCAAAATGACTATATTACCAAAATTATTATATTTATTTAGAGTGCTCCCCATCCCAATCCCATCATATTACTTCAGGATATTACAAAGAAGAGTTTCCGCCTTTACGTGGGGATCCACTAGGGCTAGAATAAAACCTCAAATCCTGCATCTATCTAAGGATAATGGTGGAATGGGGCTGCCCAACTTTATAAACTACTATAAAGCGGGACAACTTGCAAACCTAGTAAAATACCACGACAAATGTGAGCCCCCTCTTTGGGTATCAATTGAAGCGGTAGAGTTTGACCCCATTGCAATTTCTAATGTACTATGGTACCCCCCTAAAGCTCGTAAACACTTACTGAACCCCATCACCAAACACTCACTCTCCCTCTGGGACACAGTAAAGACAAAATATCTTCTCCAATCCCCCCATGTTCCTCTTTTATCGTTTCATAAAAACCCTGCATTCTACCCTGCTTGGATCTATCCCAATACCTTTAAAGAGTGGGTGTCAAAAGGATTTACATGCTTACATGACTTTATAGACTCTTCTTCCTTTTTATCCTTCACCACCATCAGTGCAGCGCACGACATACCACAGACCGAAATATTTAGGCATCTACAAATTAAACATTTCTTTAAGCCATTTGTTGATGCTTCACCCACGCCAACATGTATATCCACCTTTGAGAATTTCTGTAAGAATGACCCCCACGCTAGAGGAATAATATCCTCCTTATACTCCCAATTAACAGCTTGCTCTATCAGTGGGAAGCTTCCTTATGTGAGTAAATGGGAGAGGGACCTAGAACAAGAACTAGTACCTTCTGAGTGGAAACAGATCTGGAACAGCACTAAATCAGCATCCATGAACGAATCAGCCATTGAAACTAATTACAAAGTACTCACTAGATGGTACCTAGTACCCGCCAGGGTTGCGAAATACGTACCGAATTACCCTGATCTTTGCTTCAGGGGTTGTTCAACTCCAGGGACATACCTTCACGTTTGGTGGTCATGCCCAAAAGCCCTATCATTTTGGTCGGAAATTTTTCAAATTATCTCCATTATCTCGGGGAAAACAATCCCCTTAGATCCTAAAACAGCGTTATTAAATCTAAAACCTGATAATCTCCCACACAAACAGTTCAAACTAATCATACAACTTCTTACTGCTGCAAAACAAACCCTTGCGAGAGCATGGAAAACCCCTAATTTATCACTAAATGAAGTCACAAATAGAATGAACACAGCAATGTCCCACGCCAAGATGGTGGCTATTGACATGGACACGACCACCGGATTTGAGAGTCTATGGAAACCCTGGATAACATATGCTTTTCCGAACGCATTAAATAATGAAGTTGTATTGCCACAAACTGGCACCCCCCCGCTCATGCCTCTCTCCGGCGGCGGAGATCAGGTCGCTCCTGCGGATTCCCCTCCCCTACCCCTTCTTCCCTTTCTCTCCCCGTCCTTTGAACTCTTGATCTCAAATTAACAATTCTTATGTTCATGTTTGTTGATACAAAGTTGTATATTGTTGAAATTTCTTGAACCTATATAGCAGAACCCTAGAACAGGACATAACCCTGGATTTAGCCCAGATCAGACTGGTTACATGGCTTATCCCTTAAGCGATCCAGGGTCAATAGTTAGTTAGTCACATAGCTAGTCAGCTAGTCATTTAGTTAGTCAGTTCCTATATTTGCTTATTCACTTTGCCACCAATGACTTTGTATGCATTGTTTAATTACCTGTAAATTGTCTCTCTTGTAACCAAAGATATTTAGGTTTACAAGTCAAGAAGTTTCTCTTATGATGTATACCCTCTAGTGTACCCTTTTTTCTTCTCTCATTGTTGTTATGCACTTGTACATTCTTTATCACATAAAGATATTTTGACAAGGAAAATGACAAAATGGCCACACATAGGAAATGCCCAACTAGAATAGAAAAGCTCATACACATTTACTTTAGAAATTATGGACTCTCATCGATGCTGGGGGATTTTCTACGGCCATTGGCCACAGTCTAGCAATCCTGAACATCTGTAGGGTAGGAAACTGGCTCTTTGTTTAGGAAGTTTGGAGACCTCTGGTTTAGATTAACAAAATTCTAATTTAACAAGCCACTGGTAATTAACGGGTAACTCCATTTTCATGGGAAAATAAGTTCGCAAATACATATTTTTTTATAATAAAGCATATACAATTATGGACACCAGTCATATTGTAACCGATTATTAAAAATGTACTTTTCAATCTGTAGCTTCGTAATTTTCTGTAAAATGCAATATGGCTACCTGGAGGAATTCTGTACACAGATGGTGTAGAGATAAAATAAAGAAGAGAAGAATAAGAGGATTAAGGGGTAGTACAGAAAAAAGCAAGGGTGTCATGGCCTAGTGCTCATTTTGACAGTAAGGTCCAAAACCAATAGTGATACCAAGATCAATCCCAGGGTGCCATTCTGGGGGAGAGCAGGACACCAAGGCTCTCTCTGCTTTCCCAGCCCATGGCCACACCAGGTAGTACCGTTCAAATCAGGATGCACTGGGCTCCTCTGACTCCTTAACACCAGGCAAGTACTCTCGACCCACACCCATCAGGAAGGTCCTGTATTTTCCATAAAGGACTGGTCAAACCGTTGAGCACCCCTACTAGACACTGATGAGAACAGATACTATATTTAATCTTAGCCAAAAGACCGAGAAGCGATAAATCAAGAAATTAAACATAAAAAAGGTAACCTACCTCCCATTCGGGATAATCATGTTGCTTTAGTTCACCTTTGTGTGTTCCTGGAATAACCACAAGACATCCATTGCTACGGTCAATATGTTCCATTGCTGTCCAGGCACAAACAACACGTTCTGCTGGTCTGAATGGAAAATAGTGCAGATCTTGATGCATTGGGTGACGAGAGGTCTTTTTACCTTGCAGGGAAGAACAAAATCTTGTATGCAGAAAGAATGGGAAACAAAAGTACTGCTGCTACTTAAAACATATTTTTAAGAATATGTTTATTACAATTTTTACTCTAAAGTGTAAATGAAAAAAGGGAATACAGAGCACAGACTCCAAGTTAAAATGAAATACACATTGGAGGCAAAGAAAGACCACCCCATGCATTTGTGTGAACAGTGGGAGAAATCAGCCCGACAGCTAGATCTTAGCTATATTTCATCATTAACTGCTGTGACTAAATGCTAATCTTGCAAGTAAAATATAAGATAACAGTAAAAGTACGAAAGATGTAAGGAGGAGGGAGCATAGAAAGAGAAAGGGTAGGAGAGAAACACTCAGGCCAGGAGGAAGCACCCGCCTATGAAGATGGATCTGTCATGGTCTGATCCACAAAAAAAAAAAGTATATAGTATATGGACCATCCACTCCCAAAACCATAATTTAGTACCAAAGTATATCCAGGAGCTCCTAATGTAAAATAGCATATAAAGGTTATACAGGATTCACCATTAGTTCCTCCATGTATCTCAGATATTGCACCTTGTCTATCCATTCCCTTATAGGACTTTAAGGCTTTTCCTGTGGGAAGTTAATTTGTCAGAATATAGCGAGAAGAGCAAGTTGTAGAGTACTGTGTCCTTCACTGGGCCTAAGGTGGTCATAAATATCAAATATGGTAGGCCAGAAACAAAGTGAAGTGTAAACATGCCAATCAAATACGCAACATTGTTTTACCTTCAATGTGTGTCAAGCATTTGTGAGAAAATTCTCTTCCTGTATACAGGTGGCCAATAGAGTTTAGGAACCAAGATAAAAGGACTTAGAGACATCTTCTCCAGTCCTTTGTAATGGGGGGACAGGGGACACATACAATAACAGAAGGTTAAAAAAGCGTAGAAGTCTCTTTGTGTAAAACATATTATTTTGATTTGAGCAAGGCAATTTCTAATCAAAGAATGTCAAAAGTCTGAGCTGAAGAGAAGTAAGCCCATGACCAGAACAATTAGTTAAAGTCTCAGTAAAGCCGGTCATACATGGATCGAAATTTGTCTAGTTTAGCGGTGTCCTGCCAAATTTCAATCCATGTATGGGCAGGGCTGGTTTTACACAAGTCGATCTATTAATTGACACATGTACAACCAATCTGTTGGAAAATGTTCTTTAGATCATTGCCGGTCGCTGGTGGTGCTGGCGAGTGTATTTTTATTTCTCCCCGCTGTCAATACAAAGGCTCAGAGGGAGGGACTCCCCCATCCACATCAAGTGTGAATTGATAGAGGGAATAGATTCATTTTCTTTCATTCAATCCTGCTGAACCTTCTATGGCCAACTTTACTGCATATTAAACCAAAGCTAAACCTTGCCATAAAATCATATCTGAAATAAGTACAGAAATAAAACACTCGATAGCCCCTTGTTTCTATGGATAGGGTAAGATATAGGAGGAATCATAGCAACTATAATGTTCAGTGCTTGAGAGTCTCTGGCAAGCAGGATTAAAGAGACCATGTTACCAAACTATTTCAACAAAAGTCTTCCTATAGGCTTATACACTGCTCAAAAAAAATTAAAGGAACACTTTTGAATCAGAACTCCTGGGATATTGATCTGATCAGTAGCAGAGGGGGAGGGGTGTATACAGAGGGGGTTGTTAATCAGTTTCAGATGCTTTGCTGTTAATTGAAATTAAAAACAGGTGCACTAGATGGGCAACAATGAGAAGACCTCCAAAACAGGAATGTTTTTTCAGGTGGAGGTGTCTGATGTTTATTTTTCCCCTACTCATCTTTTCTGACTGTCTTTCACTTGTTTTTGCATTTGGCTAGGGTCAATGTCACTACTGGTAGCACAAGCCTATACTTGGACCCTATAAAGTTTTCACAGGCAGTCCAACTCCTCCAGGATGGCACATCAATACGTGTCTTTGCCAGAAGGTTTGCCGTGTCTCCCAGCAAAGTCTCAAGAGCATGGAGGAGATTCCAGGAGACAGGCAGTTACTCTAGGAGAGCTGGACAGAGCAGTAGAAGGTCCTTAACCCATCAGCAGGACCTGCTGATGGGCATCTGCTCCTTTTTGCAAGGAGGAACAGGATGAGCACTGTCACAGCCCTACAAAATGACCTCCAGCAGGCCACTGGTGTGAATGTCTCTGACCAAACAATCAGAAACAAACTTCATGGTGGTGGCATGAGAGTCCAACGTCCTCTAGTGTGCTCTGCGCTCACTGCCAGACACGGTGGAACTCGATTGTCAATTTCCATTGAACACCAGAATTGGTAGGTCCGCCACTGGTGCCCCATGCTTTTCACAGATGAGAGCAGGTTCACCCTGAGCATATGTGACAGACGTGAAAGGGTCTGGAGAAGCAGCGGAGAACTTTATGCTGCCTGTAACATTGTTCAGCATGACCGGTTTGGTGGTGGGTCAGTGATTGTCTGGGGAGGCATTGCCATGGAGGGATGCATAGACCTCTACAGGCTACACAATGGCACCCTGACTGTCATTAGGTATCAGGATGAAATCCTTGGACCCATTGTCAGACCCTACGCTGGTGCAGTGGGTCCTGGGTTCTTCCTGGTGCACGACAATGCCCGGCCTCATGTGGCGAGAGCATGCAGCCAGTTCCTGGAGGATGAAGAAATTGATATCATTGAATGGCCCCCATGCTCTCCTGACCCAAATCCAAAAGAACACCTCTGGGGTATTATGCTTCGGTCCATCTGGTGCCACTAGGTTGCACCTTAGTCTGTTCAGGAGCTCAGCTATGCTCTGGTCCAGATCTGGGAGGAAATTCCCCAGGACACCATCTGTTGTCCTATTAGGAGCATGCCCTGATGTTGTCAGGCATGCATACAAGCACTTGGGGGCCATACAAACTACCAAGGACCATTTTGAGTTATTGCAAAGAAATTTCAGCAAAATGGACTAGCTGCATAATTTTTTCATTATGATTTTTGGTGTGTCTTTGAATTCAGCCCTCTGTTAGGTGGATAATTTTAATTTCCAACACATTACCCAGTCCATATCAGTATAGATATCCATCATGAGATTTTTGCCCGTTGAGATCTGATATGTTTTCAAAGTGTTCCTTTAATTTTTTGGAGCACTGTATGTACATTTAATGTTTTTACTATGCATATTTACTTGTAAAAGTCTTATTTGAATATAAATTTAAAAGCCCCAAGACTGCTACAGGGCACTGCCATTTTGGATAAAATGTTAGAAGCTCCAGAGTTGTCACTAAAATACTCGATTTTTTCTATGCTTTTGCCTAAAATTATGGGGACAAGGGGCCAGATTCACAGAGCGATTACTCCTGTCTATCTCGCGTTAGACTGGAGTACTTTCTAATTACGCGCGTTTTTTCACTACTCTGAAACCTCAAACCATGAAATTACGGCTGCGGGCTTCAATCCGACTGGTTTACGTGTTGGTACGCCTTCGGATTTACGCTGCAATAAAATTGCGGCCGCTGGGTGGAGTTCCCGTCGTTTTCCGCGTCGGGGTATGCAAATGAGCTTTTGCCGACAATCCACTAAATTACGAACTTCTATCGCAATCTCTTACGGCATCTTTAGTCATCTTTTTGCTGCGTCAAACTATACCAGCTTTTTGCTGGTCTAATATTAGACAGCCCATGTTAAGTATGGCTGTCGTTCCCACGTTGAATATCAACGTTTTTCTACGTCTTTTTTTATTTATGATGTAAAACGTCCGGGAATAGGAATGTCCGTAAAACGACGCTACTCAAACAACGAATGACGTATCGACGTTATTTCGCGCAATGCACGGCGGGAAATTTCTGAACGGGGCATGCGCAGTTCGCTCGCCGCGGGGACGCGCCTAATTTAAATGCTTCACGCCCCCTAATCGCGTATTTCGATTACGCGGCGAGAAATATGGCAGCGTAGTGTATCTCTGATACTCTGCGCCAATGTAATTGTATCTGAATCTGGCCCAAGGTTTTTAAGTAGTGACTGCAGTGGCTCCTGCAATCACTCCCATGTCACTGGAATAAAATAATAACTGGCCAAACTCACAGAATTTTACCCCAGGTATATAGAAATGGTTCAGTCAGGAACATTAGTAAATTATAATGTACTGTGCATCAAGAGAAAACAGGGATCATTTTGCAATTAGATTGCAAGAACAATTACCCTTAATTATATTTTATGGTAAGCTTAGGTACCGACTTGTCTGGGTGGCTACTTACCTGCATCAGGAGGCTTATTTATTAGCATTGTGTGCATGGACATAATGTTCGGACCAAGGAAGCATTCCACATAATTCAGAATCTAAGTAAAAATTACATATATCTAGTTAAACCAAGCAAAATGTAAAAGACCGACTTTATAAGATGTAATATCTAGGGTTTGGGTGCACTATAAATTAGTATGGCATTTTTGACTAACATCCATAGTAAGTTGGGCCTTCTATGTTGTCGCAGATGTCCTTATAGGGAATCTCCAATGATTGCAATGTCGAGCTTGACCTCTGCTATGCTATGTATTGTATTATGTTATTTTATTCTTTATCTATATTTTTTTTTTTTTCCTCTGACCATTGTTGCTGTAATTGCTGTAATGTTCTTTGTATACATGCCAATGTCTTTCTCAATAAAACATCTTTTCAATTTAAAAAAACATATCTGAATCTGCCAAATATGAATATCCATAGTAAGTTAGTAGCATAAACAATACAGCTATTGACAAATAGTGCTGGGCCAAACATTCGCTGTTCGGCCCGTTTGTTCAACACCCCAATTTGCAGAGTGTTTGGTAGGTTTTCAAACAGCCAAACGACCTGCAATGCACTGCACAGTGTAAAGCTTTATCCAATCAGAGCGCAGTATAAGATGGTTGTTAAGGAACAGGGCCGGGAAGCCGGATGTGGTGTCCTTAACCAATGAGTCATCAGCTGTCATTGGGCTTCCCCCGCTGACAGCTGAATAATAATAATAAAAAAAACAAAAAAACAAACAAACACACACACACACACACTGGGGTCCCACCCAAAATCCATACCAGACCCATATAAGGGTCCCCAGATCCTGCCCCCCCATGTGAATGATTATGGGGTACAAAGTATTAAAACACGGTTTTTGAATGTATTTTAATTTTTTTAATAAAGGAAGTGTCCCACGATGTAAATTCATTGTCAAATCACACTGCCCGCCGCACCCGAAAAATAAAAAAAACGCTCCCGCCGTCATGAAGGCTGGCTGCTTACTGCAGGCTCCGTCGTGTGACAGTTCTTATATAGGTCATGAACCCCATTCTCATTCACATGGGGGAGGGGGGGATCTGGGGGTTTCACCTGTTAAAAGGGACTTCCAGATTCCGATAAGCCCCCTGCTCGCAGACCCCTACAACCACGGTTGTGGGGGATGAGGCCCTTCCCCCCTCATGAACATGGTATGGCTCAGGATGGGAGAGTGCTCGGTGCTCCCCCTTCTGTTTTTTTCTTAACCCCCCCCAATAGCTGGATGCCAGCAATTGCAACTGTGAGTAAATAATTAAGCATCATTAAAACCACTGCTCCTGAAAAAAAACAATAGTTTTAAAAAAAATGTATTACAATTTTGCACTGAGATGTACATAAATAAATTAAGCATTGCAAAGCTACTTTTAAGCATTAGCCATCTAACAAACAAATATATAACACAGCCCCACCTAATGGTCAAACATGTAAATTACAATAGGAGTTGCAAAAATTATGTCATACTGTACTCAAGAAACAGATATTAGAAACAAACATTAGAGAATCTAAGACCTCCTACCCCAATATCCGATTCATAACCAAATCTACTGGATTCATACCCTGTCAAATTTAGCAGGGCATCCTCGATAAAATTACTTGTTCATATCAAAACCTCTTTAAATACAGTAAAACCTTGGATTGCGAGCATAATTCATTCCAGAAACATGCTTGTAATCCAAAGCACTTGTATATCGAAAGCATTTTTTTTACAGGGTATAAAAGAGAAGAGAGGCACCTCTAAGTGTAGCAATAAGTTGCTTAATGTTGTACCTTCATTAAATGTAACCATATTGCTACACTAAGGCCGCGTACACACGAGGGGATATGTCCGCTGAAAACGGTCCGATGGACCGTTTCAGCAGACATCTCTGCTCGTGTGTATGGGCTAGCGGACAGATTTGTCCACCCGACAGATTTCAAAGCAAGCTTTGAAATCTATCCGGTGGGGATCTGTCCGCCCGACATGTCTGCTGGTTAGTACACTTACCAGCAGACATGTCGTCCCCCACCGCCGCCGCGCCGCTGCCGAATGGATTTGGCGCATGCACGGAAGTGTTTTACTTCCTGGTGCGGTGACGCGGCGGCGTCAACGTCACCGCCACGTCACCGCGCCGTCCAGCGGCGGGGAATTTGATCCGATGGTGTGTACACGCCATCGGATCAAACTCCCGATCGGACATATCCGATGGAAATGGTCCGCGGACCGTTTTCATCGGATATGTCCGATCGTGTGTATGGGGCCTTAGAGCCTCCTCTCTTCTCTTTTATACAAAATGTATTAAAACATTTTGCTTGTCTTGCAAAACGCTCTAAAAACAAGGTTTTGCTATACTAGCTTCTTCTCAGTGCCGTTTAGAATAAGGATCCATGATACATATCTAGCGCTCGTGCCCAAAAGTACAAAGAATTTGGATTAGAGTTTTCCCCCTGATAAACACCTTGACTTTTATTAAACCTTAAAAAATTACCTATGGGTCTCACGCACACTGGGCAGAAAAAAAAAAAAGGAGGAGTTTGACATTTTTTTTTTAAGCCTTTAAAAGTACCCATATGTTAGCCTATGCGTCCTGCACAAAAAAACATCAAAAGCGTGTTCAGGAGAGGAGCTAAAGAGCAGAAAAAAAAAAAAGCTAGGCCTGCCTAAACGAGACGCATCTAGATGCTTCTGAGTGTTAGGCCGCGTACACACGAAGGGACATGTCCGCTGAAACTGTCCGACGGCGTCTACACACCATGGGATCAAAATCCCTGCCGGCAGACAGCGCGGTGACGTGGCGGTGATGTTGACGCCGCCACGTCACCGCACCAGGAAGTAAAAAACTTCCACGCATGCGTCGCATCCATTAGACGCTTGTGCGGGCAGATATGTCTGCTGGTTAGTGTACTAACCAGTGGACATATCCGACGGACATGTCTCCGGCGGACAAATTTTAAAGCATGCTTTAAAATTTGTCCGCCGGTCAGACATGTCCGCTCGCCCATACACACGATCGGATTTGTCTGCTGAAACGGTCCGTCAACCAGTTTCAGCGGAGACATTCGATCGTGTGTACGCGGCCTTAATGTATTGCAATGGCCAGAATTAATATTTTTGCCAACGGAATGCGTAAATGCTTGATGCGCCTAAACATGTGTGCAATGAGGCCTTAGGCAGATTTTTTAAAAGTGGAGCTCCACCCAAAAGGGGAAGCTCCACTTTTTTGCATCCTCCCCTGACACATTTGGCCCTCTTGGTGGGTTGCAGGTAGCTGGTCTACAACATTTTCGGCCCCTCCTCCTTCCCTCCACTGCCTTCTGGGACATACACAGGTTCCAGAAGATGGTGGAACCATTCAGAAAGTGCAACGTGACTCGCGCATGCGCAGAAGGAAATCGGCTTTGAAGTCTGAAGGGGTCACTGCTGGTTTCCCTTACATAGAATTCCGGCGACTGCACCCGAAGCCGATTGACGAATTGGCTTGGGGTGGCGACATTGTGGAATCCCTGGACAGATATGTGTCCGTATATTAAAAGTCAGCAGCTACAGTATTTGTAGCTGCTGATTTAATTTTTTTCCCCCAGACTGGAGCTTCTCTTTAATCACTTGCCAACCACCTGCTGCAGTTATACTGCAGCAAGGTGATTCAGCTGCCTGAATCGCTGTAGGTGTACGTTGGTTCGTGCACAGCCCTGTGGGAGCAGGGGAGCCCACTCGATGTAAACAAGCCAGATGTTAACCCCTTCCCTGCCAGTATCATTAGTACAATGTCAGTGCATATCTTTAGCACTAATGACTGTAATAAAGTCACTAGTTCCCCTAAAAAACAAAAATGTCAGCAGTCGTTGTCCCCCTAAAAGTCACTGATCAGTGTTAAAAAATAAATAAAAAAATCGATCCCCTATTTGTAGACGCTATAACTTTTGTGCAACCCAATCAATATACACTTATTGTTTTTTTTTTTAACCAAAAATACGTAGTAGTAGAATACATATTACCATAAATTGGATAAAGAAATTAGATTAAAAAAAAAGATTATTTTTTTTTTTAGCAAAAAAAAAAAAAAATCTACATTGAAGGTCTTTTTTTTGTTTATAGTGCAAAAAATAGAAACCGCAGAGGTGATCAAATACCAAATACCCACAAAAGAAAGCTCCATTTGTAGGGGGAATAATAATAATAATAAAAAAAGGACATACATTTTTAAATCCTTCCAATTTACTGCCAGTAGAAAAGGCATTCAGAGGGACACACACACACCCTAAGTTCATGAAGCCATAAAGTTCCATTACATTTTGAATTCTCTTATATGCCCAAAGGTATTGGCAGGCTTATAGCATATATTTTCCTAGCAGCTAGGATTGCCATTACTTGAAGTTGGAGAAAACCTACAATCTCCGTCAACCATAAGCTCAACTGGATCATTATCAACGAATGATGCTCAAATTAAATTCAAACGAATGTGGCAACCTTGGATACAATACAACTCGGATAAGAGACTTTGGGGGTCATTTACGAAAGGCAAATCTACTTTCATTACAAGTGCAAACTACAAGTGCAAACTGCACTTGAAATTGTTCTGAAAGTGCACTTGGAAGAGCAGTCGCTGTAAATCTGAGGGGTAGATCTGAAATGAGGGGAAGTTCTGCGGATTTTAATTATCCAATCATGTGCAATTTTCCTTGCACGTCTCCTTCAGATCTACAGCGACTGCACTTCCAAGTGCACTTTGTACTTGTAGTTTGCACTTGTAGTGCAAAGTAGATTTGCCTTTCGTAAACCCCCTTTGTGTTTTTTCTTCTTTTCACATCTTTAGGCCCCTTTCACACTGCTCTACTACAGTTTCCGCAGCGCACCTGCAGTTTTTGCCAAAGACTTCCACTAGGTGGGGCATTTTTGGTGCATTTACTGAAAGCACGCTAAATGTCCTGCATGCTGCATCTTTGCTGCACTTTCAGAAAATGATAGTGCATAGAAATTCAAAGCTAATGGAAGTCTATGGCGTGAGTAACCTGCATGAAAAACCACAGGTACATTGCTCTGCACCTGCGCTGAAGGGAACCCACAGAGGAGCAGC
This sequence comes from Rana kukunoris, assembly GCA_029574335.1. Classification (NCBI taxonomy): domain Eukaryota; kingdom Metazoa; phylum Chordata; class Amphibia; order Anura; family Ranidae; genus Rana; species Rana kukunoris. The sequence goes on from CM056051.1 coordinate 135,856,548, forward strand.
GTGAAAGGGACTTTTTCTTGCAAATTTCAACTTATTATTGATCAATAAATATTGAATTGGCCAACAACTTACTCTCTGGTCTACAGCATTAAATGGAGAGTTGTGGGCAATGACTGGTTAGTAGTAAATACCACTTAAATTCTATTTAATAATAATTATTTACACCATTAGCCAATATTTATTTTGATTTGATGCTCTTTGCTGGCTACCACTGTTCTTAGAACTGCCTATGCCATTCTCATGTTCTATATCTATAATTGTTCATTGAACATGTACACAATGTTTAGGTACAAGCTACTGGACTGATGATGTTGGCAAAATGTGTATGATTAAACACTTACATGTTATATGTTTTATCATAATGAACTACACGTGAGGATACTTAAAAAGATTGAATACCAATACTAAAACTCAAAATGGCTCTGGGATAACATACAAATGGTATAAGCATTTTATATTAATTTAAAATATACAGTATGCCTACTATTTTTCAGATTTAGTATTAGTAGCCTTTAAAAATCTGTGAATTTTCATCCAATAGTTCAGCAGGAGTGAGGGCACCAAAATGTAAACATTAAGCATAAGCTTTAAATCTTGTTAATGTAATAGATTACTAAAAGTGTTACCTGTGGAAGACAGCAGTATCTGAAGAGTTCAGGAATCTCCTGAAATTCCTGAATCTTAGTAACAGCTTTCTGGTCTGGAACATATTCGGATTTAGCAATGGCTACATCTCGCATGACAACCAATCCAGGTGCAGTTATCTCTTTCTTGCACACTTTCTCAAACACCGCCCTACATATTGTCATAAATTAAACAAGGAACAGTGAGTATGAAGAATTAGTATTTAATGTTATTTAACTTTACAAGATGTTTCTATTTCCTTAAACTACAACCCTCAAGTTGAAACGGTGCATAACATTTGCATAAACCCATATTTTATTCACAATAGAAAACATATCAAAATGTTCATTAACCGCCTGTTGCCCGCCGTAAAATGACGCAGAGTGGGCGGCTCTCATTCTGGGTTGACGTCATATGACGTCACCCAGTGTCGGCGCGCAGCAATCGCGCATGCGCCGTGTCCCTGGAACACGGCGTGACTCTGATCTCGGTAAAGAGTTGCGGCTCTTTATCCATGTGATCAGCTGTGTCCAATCACAGCTGATCACATGTAAACAAGGAGATGCCGTTCATCGGCTCTCCTCATCTCACACTGGCAGAGTGTGAGGAGAGCCGATCAGCGGCATCTCCTCACAGGGGAGACTGTACAGGTAATCACCCTGATTACAGTGCATCTCCAACAGTGCCCATAAGTGATGCCACTCTGTGTCCATCTGTGATAACAATCAGTGCTGCCTATCAGTGCTGCATATCAGTGCCACCTAGCAGTGCCCATCAGTGCCTTCTCCTCATCAGTTCCACCCCATCAGAGCCTCATATAAAGTATAAAAAAAAATAAAACATAAAAACAGCAGTGAATAAATACCACCAAAAGAAAGCTCTATTTGTGGGAAGGAAATGGTAAAAAAAAAATTGGGGTACAGTGTTGCATGACCGGGCAATTGTAATTCAAAATATGACGGCGCTAAAAGCTGAAAATTAGCCTGGGCAGTAAGAGAGTGAAAGTGCCCCATATTGAAGCGGTTAAACTAAATACATTTTCAATTTTAAGAAGAAGATCATTGCGCGGTCATGCTACACTGCACCCAAACAAAATTGGCGTCCTTTTTTCCCCACAAATAGAGCTTTCTTTTGGTGGTATTTGATCACCTCTGCGGGTTTTTTTTTTTGCGCAACAACTAAAAATAGAGCGAAGATTTTGAAAAAAAAATAAAGTTTTTATTTTTTTCTGTTAATTTTTGTGTAAATGAGTATGTTTTCTCTTTCAATTACGGGCACTGATATGGTGGCACTGATGGGCACCGATGGGCACCGATGAGGTAGTTCTGATGGGCACCGATTAGGTAGCACTGATGGGCACTGATAGGCGGCGCTGGTATGGGGCACTGATGGGCACTCATGGGCGGCACTGATGGGCACTCATGGGCGGCACAGGTGGGCACTCATGGGCGGCACAGGTGGGCACTCATGGGCGGCACAGGTGGGCACTCATGGGCGGCACAGGTGGGCACTCATGGGCGGCACAGGTGGGCACTCATGGGCGGCACAGGTGGGCACTGATAGGCGGCACAGGTGGGCACTGATAGGCGGCACAGGTGGGCACTGATAGGTGGGCACTGGGCATGGATTGGCACTGTGGGGTGGCACTGACAGACACTGGGGTGGCACTGATGATCACTGAGGGGTGGCACTGATGGATCAATGTTGCCAATCAGTGCCCATGTGTGGGCACTGATTGGCATCATTTTTTTTTTACCCCTTTTTTTGGTATTTTTTTATTTCCCTGGTGGTCTAGTGTGGCGATCCGAGGGGGGGCTGCGCTGATAAACAATCAGCGCGAACCCCCCCTGTCAGGAGAGCCGCTGATCGGCTCTCCTCTACTCGCGTCTGTCAGACGCGAGTGAGGAAGAGCCGTCGGCGGCTCTTCCTGTTTACATCGTGATCAGCCGTGATTGGACACGGCTGATCACGTGGTAACGAGGCTCCGCCGGAGACTCGTTACCGAGATCGGAGGTGCAGGGTGTCAGACTGACACCCCGCATCACCGATCGCCGCGCTGCGCGCCCGCACGGGCGCGTGCGGCATGAAATCGTGCAGGACGTTTGAGAACGGCCTGTCACGATTTCATAACCACTTCCCGGCCGTAAATCGGCTATTGGCCGGGCGGGAAGTGGTTAAAACTGTAAATATTCTGGGTTATTTTGACAGATACCAGACTGTAAGGCCGCGTACACACGAGGGGATATGTCCGCTGAAAACGGTCCGATGGACCGTTTCAGCAGACATCTCCGCTCGTGTGTATGGGCTAGCGGACAGATTTCTCCACCCGACAGATTTCAAAGCATGCTTTGAAATCCATCCGGTGGGAATCTGTCCGCCCGACATGTCTGCTGGTTAGTACACTTACCAGCAGACATGTCGTCCCCCACCGCCGCCGCGCCGCCGCCGAATGGATTCGGCGCATGCGCGGAAGTGTTTTACTTCCTGGTGCGGTGACGTGGCGGTGACGTGGCGGTGACGCGGCGGCGTCAACGTCACCGCCGCGTCACCGCGCCGTCCGGCGGCGGGGAATTTGATCCGATGGTGTGTACACGCCATCGGATCAAACTCCCGATCGGACATATCCGATGGAAATGGTCCGCGGACCGTTTTCATCGGATATGTCCGATCGTGTGTATGGGGCCTAAATGTTTATGCAACTGATGATTTTTGGTTGTATTTCATATACAGTAATTGTATATGTCAGATAATGTAATTCGACCCCATACTTACTGACTGTTGCAGTAAACTTACATAAAGTATAGCTAAACTAACAAATTGCAGCTCACCAGTTCTTAGATGTGGTGGCTGCATTGGTTTTTTTTTTCATGGCAAGAACAGCTTTAGCAAATACAGAAAATGCTTTCCCTTGACAGAAGGCAGTGTCTGAAAGCAAAAATCTATTTTTTCTTTCTTAGTAAATTACTAATCCCACCATGAAACAAAGGCAGAAATGTTTGAAGTCCAGCCTACGAGGCAACCACAGCTACTTCCACTGATAGTGGAGGAGTGAGTGTAGCCACCCTGAAGGGACAGAAGTGCATTATTTGCAGGGTTACCTGCTAAAAATAGAAATGCAAGCCTGAAAAAATAAATAAAACAAATGCAGGCTCCGTATCTTCCTACAGAAGATAAGAACGAAATGATGGTTGAGTGCTCATAATGAAAACAACATATTACCACATTCATGTGAATAACCAATGGACTTAATCATGTACATATAAAGATTTATAGAGCTCAGGAATTCATAACAGAGGATTTTAATACCTTTATCAGGCACTGAGCTATTTAACCGACCATAAAGATTGTCGCAAACCTTTGCCACCCTAACATAACAGACGAAAGATCATGATTCTTGCGGCATAACATTTCTCACATTATACAAAAACTATTTGGGCTAACTTTACTGTTTAGATTTTTTTTTTTTATTCATTCGTGTTTTTTTTCTGTCCCCGCGAGCGCGCATCGGGGAAAAACTGTTTCGGCCGTGTCCCTAGGACACAGCCAATCACAGATCGAGCTGAATGGCCAATCGCAGAGGCCATTCAGCACTCGATCCCGCCGTCCAATAAAAGATGATTTGAAATGTAAACAAATTAGATCATCTCTCATCGCCGGCTTTCTCTCCTCACACATAGACAGCGTGTGAGGAGAGAAACAGTACCGTGATTACAGTGAGTTGAACATTCGAAAACAAAATGAAAAAGCAGTGCCCACAGTCCCTGCCAGTGCCACCTTGCCAGTGCCACCTTGCAGGATATTATCAGTTCCCCTGCCATCTGCCCCTGCCATCAGTGCCACCTGCCCCTGCCATCAGTGCCACCTGCCCCTGCCAGTCTGCCCGTGCCATCAGTGCCACCTGCCATCAGTGCCACCTGCCATCAGTGCCATTTGCCAGTGTCATCAGTGCCAACAATGGCTAAAAGATCATTTTCATTGGAGGAGGCGTTTGAAATTATTGCGGCTGACGGGAGCAATGGGGAGCTCTGCGATTCGGATTCCCCTGAAAATTCGGACAACGAATCTGACATTAACTACGAGCCGATAGTTAGCAGTGGAGCAGAGACATCGGAGGAGGAGGAGGAGGAGGAGGAGGAGGAGGAGGAAAAGGAAGAAGAGGAGGAGGAAGAGGAAAAAGAAGAAGAGGAGGAGGAGGGTCCACCTGCCAGACGAAGGCGTATTGCTAAGGAGGCAGTGCCATCCACCAGCACCGCTGTGCCATCCACCAGAACCGCAATACCTCGGCAAGCAAGGTCAGGTACCAGTGGGGTGTCACCTCAGTCCCAAAGGGTTAGGACCCATGCCAGCCTTCCCTATTCCCTTCAGTACCCCCTGTGGCTTCCTCCTAATTCAGGAGAAACCAACATTCCCCCTTTCACTGCCCAGCCAGGAGTCCAGGTGGACACAGAAAATTTTGCCCCGATTGACTTTTTCAATTTAATTTTTACTGACGACATGCTTGCCTCAATTGTGGCCCAGTCCAATCTTTATGCCGAACAATTCATATCAAGTAACCCCACATCCTTTTATGCCCGTCCCTTCCAGTGGAGAGCCATAACAGTGGAGGAGTTTAAAAAAAAAATTGGGCCTCGTATTCTGTATGGGACTAAACCATAAAAACCAACTACGGTTGTATTGGTCAAACCGCCCCATCTACCACATGCCCATCTTTTCCTCAAAAATGCCCAAGTCCAGATATCAAAGTATCATGAGATTCCTACACTACAATGACAATACCCAGTGCCCCCCCCCCCAAATGACCCAAATTTTGATAAACTTTATAAAATTCGGCCACTACTTGATTATTTTTCCAAAATTTTCCCCCAGTTGTTTACCCCGGACCAACAAATACGTGTGGATGAATCCCTAGTAAAATGTTTTTGCAGGCTCGGCATAAAACAATTTATTCCCAGCAAAAGGGCCCGCTATGGGGTGAAGCTCTATAAATGATGTGACCGAGCCACGGGGTATACGTATGCCTTCAACGTATACGAAGGAAAGGACAGCCAGCTACACCCCCTAATTGTCCAGACTACATTGGAACCAGCGGGAAAATTGTTTGGCAACTCCTAAACCCACTCCTGGAGAAAGGATACCACTTGTATGTGGACAATTTTTATACCAGTTTGCCACTGTTCCGAAAGAACACCCCAGCATGTGGCACCGTGCGATCGAACCGGAAGGGCTTTCCTCAAAGCCTCGTCACCAAAAAATTTAAAAAAGGGGAGACGTGAGTTTACGCAATGAGGAAGTTCTGGCCGTAAAATGGAGGGACAAAAGGGATGTGTACGTGCTTTCTACAATCCACAAGAACACATTCGTTGAGACCAGAACGAGGAATGGGCAAATCCAGAAGCCAAAATGTATTCAAGAATACAATAAGTTCATGGGGGGTGTCGATTTGAACGACCAGATGCTGGAACCCTACCGTTCCACAAGAAGATCATACCAGTGGTATAAAAAAGTTTCAATTTATTTGTTCAATTTGGCCACGTACAATACTTGTGATATATCGTAAATCCACTCCAAGACCCAAATCCTACCTTTTCTACCAGGAGGAAATCACCACTGCCCTTTTATACCCCAGCAACCCACCAGCAAACATTCGATCCGATGTGGTTAGCCGATTTAACGAGCGCCACTTTCCAGATAAAATCCCTCCCAGACCAACAGGCCAAAAATGCCAAAAAAGATGCAAGGTGTGCTCCAAAGCAGGAGTGATAAGAGAAACCACTTTTTATTGTCCTAAATGCCCTTCCCAACCAGGCCTCTGCGTAGTTGGTTGTTTCGCCCGTTACCATACCTCACTAAATTATTAGTCACTTCCTGCCATTTACCTTCACACCCCTTATACCTCTGCTTATGACCCCTGGCTTGTTATTTGACCACGATTCTGCCTACCGATTCTATTTATACCTCTGCCTGATCTGGAACTGACCCTGGACTGTTATTTGACCACGATTATGCCTACCGATTTTGTTTATACCTCTGCCTGATCTGGAACTGACCCTGGACTGTTATTTGACCACGATTATGCCTACCGATTCTGTTTATACCTCTGCCTGATCTGGAACTGACCCTGGACTGTTTGACCATTCTTTTTGCCTGCCTCTTGGACTGATCTTTTACCCTGACAGTGGACTAGTGGGATTCATAGCACAGGGGTCTCACATATGTGAGGGGCTCCAGAATTGTTTTTCTGGATGAAGAAAACAATTGTTTTTGTTTTCTCATTCTAGATTAGGTTCTGGTTGCCCGGAGGCTTCAAAGAGATTTGGGTGGGAGAAGCCTCTAACCCTGTCCCAACTCTGTCCTGAACGAGGCCCTACTACTTTTTGGTGTTCCTTGCATTTTGGGCCTCTGTATGTGGTCAGGCTGTGAAAAAGTCCCACACATGTGGTATCGTCATACTCAGGAGGAGTAGCAGAATGTATTTTGGGGTGTCATTTTTGCTATGTACATGCTATGTGTTGGCAATATCTCATAAATGGACAACTTTACATTGCGCTTTAATTTTTTTCCACATTTTCCAAAAACTTCTGGAAAAAATGAATTCTTCAAAAGACTCATTATGCCTCATAGATTATACGTTGGGGCGTTCGCTTTCCAAAATGGGGACACTTTGTGGGAATTTCCATTGTCCAGATGCTCCAGGGCCTTCAAAAGTGTAATAGGTAGTCAACAAGTTAGATGTGTAATTTATGCTCCTAGAACACCTGATGGCGCTCCCTGCATATTAGGCCTCTGTATGTGGCCAGGCTGTGAAAAAGTCCCACACATGTGGTATCGCCATACTCAGGAGGAGTAGCAGATTGTATTTCCGGGTGTCATTTGTGGTATACACATGCCATGTGAGAGAAATAACCTATTACAATGACAATTTTGTGAGGGAAAAAAATACAATAAAAAAAAAATTCATTTTGCAAAGAATTGTGGGAAAAAATTACAACATCAAAAACTTTATCATGCATCTTACTAAATACCTTGGAATGTCTACTTTCTAAAAAGGGGTCATTTGGGGGGTATTTGTACTTTCCTGGTGTGTTCGGGATGCAAGAAATGAGATAGGCACCGGTACAACAGGTGTGATAATTTTTTTATGATTTGCACCATAGCTTGTAGACTCGCTAACTTTCACAAAGAGCAAATAATACCCACTAATTTGGGTTATTTTTACCAAAGATATGTAGCAGTATAAATTGTGGCCAAAATTTATGAAGAAAAATTAATATTTTGCTAAATTTTATCGCATAAACTAAGAAAAATTCATTTTTTTTCAAAATTTTCCGTCTTTTTTCATTTATAGCGCAAAAAATAAAAACCGCAGAGGTGATCAAATACCACCAAAAGAAAGCTCTGTTTGTATGAAAAAAAGGACAAAAAATTCATTTGGATGCAATGTTGTATGACTGAGTTATTGACATTCAAATTGTGAGAGCACCGAAAGCTGAAAATTGGTCCGGGAACGAAGGGGGTTTAAGTGCCCAGTAACGAAGTGGTTAAAAAAAAAAAAAGTGTCAGAAAAAGTTTTAGGGCCAGATTCAGGTAGATGAGAGTATCTTTCCTCTGGAGTAACGCTTCTCATTTACGTTACTCTGAAGACCCTTTCAGCGCAAGTCCTGTAATTCACATAGCAGTTGCACGTAAACTTGCGCCAGAGTAACGATAATGCGCTGGCGTAACCCGACGCAAGTGGAAGTGGGTGTGATCATATGTAAATGATGGGCGGAGCCCAGCGCAGAGGCTTACGTTCAGCGCATCAACCACGGAGCATGCGCAGTGAGTGAGGCTCCACTCGCCCCCTTTGTGCGCATGCTCACAACTTCCGTCGGCACCACTGCACGGGAAACGTCAGCGCAATGCCTTCCGTTGGGCGTTTAAATGCGCCCGTAGAAGCGCCATTCCGGCACTAAAGTATATCCTGCTCCCCCTCCCCGCAGTGATGTTACTTTTGTTCTGAGATGGCTGCTCCCGTTCCCCGCAAACACACAGGAGAAAGCTGAACTTTAATGGCCAGGAGCTGTCAGCCATCATCTCGGCTATGGAGACCTATGATGTCTTCCTCCATGGCTGTAAAATTTGACAGACAAGCATGGACAGAGGTGTTGTCCTGCAAGTGGGGGTGCTCAGCTAGCTCCTATCGTCGGTAACGCTGCTGTAGCTGCTCTCCTGCTGACCTGTGGCCATCTGGAGTAAAGATAAAGCAGCCTTTTGTAGAAATAACTTTGCGCCGGACGGACGAGATACGCGTGGCGCATGTAGCCAGCGTATGGTGCTAATCCGTTTGTGAATTGGGAAAACTCCCTCATTTGCATATTTGCAGGGGAAATCAATGGGCGCAACTGATGCGCCCAGCGAAAATAAGCGCTGACGATACTCTGGCGTCGGAACGTTCCGCCGGTCGCAAATGACCCGTTATTGGGCGCATCTAGTTTGGTGGGTACGGGCACATAGAAACGACGGCGCATCATCACAGTTACGCGGCGCATATCCAAATACTCCAGCGCAAGTGTTCGTGAATCTGGCCCTTAGTCTTTGGGTGGTTAAACTACCATCATCTACAGACAGAAGTTCATCCCTTTGATGCAAGAACGAAATATTAAGTTTTTATTTTTTTTGGCAGAAACTCTCTGCACTGAATTAAGGAAATGATGTGTTAAAAACGTGATTCTTTAATGATTAATCATGTAGCTCTAGGTTTGCAGCACCTTCCCACTTCATTATCAAGGCCAAGCATAAAAGCTCATGAAGCAGTCTGCAGTGCACTGTAGAGCTTCTAACTCAAGTGCATCAAATGGAAAAAGAAAATATGGACAGCCGCACTCCAAAAAACCTTGATGGTGGTCTTTATTTAAAAAAGGAAAAATGCACTACAAGTCACAGCACACAGCATGGGAGTAAAACAGTTGACGCGTTTCGCACTATAAATTAGTGCTTAATCATAGCTGGATTAAGCACTAATCGATAGTGCGAAACACATCAGCTGTTTTACTCCCGTGCTGTGTCTTGAAGTGCATTTTTCCTTTTTTAAATAAAGACCACCATCAAGGTTTTTTGGAGTGCGGCTGTCCATATTTTCTTTTTCCATATGGTGCCTTGTGCATTGCCAGCACCCTTGATCTCTTGAGACCATACTGATCATCCTAACACAATCCACCTGGAGCGCTAACTTTCTTTCTTTCCAACTCAAGTGCAGCTGGATCTTTCATGTGCATTCAACCATGACTTATCCTACTCTATAATATGTATACAGCATAATACTTGTTGTTTAGATATACTCGATTAAAGAATGAAAAATAAATTTAAGTGCACTGAAACCTCTTTATACCTAAAGTCATCAATGTCCTCATGTGACACTAGATTTTTCACAACAACAAAGCCATTCTCCTCATAGAAATGTCTCTGTTCTGTAGTCAGCAGGTTATTATCCAAAGTATATCTGTTGAGAGAGAGAGAGTACAGAAGAAACATGAACCTCGTCATTTTTTCAGAATGCAGACAGTAATGCAATACACAAGTGAACAATAACCCGTTAAAATCAACTGTTAACTGCAAAGATGAAAATCTACTCTACAGAAATAGAAAGTACTGTGCTAAACAGAAAAAAGCTCATTAAAATATCTTCTTAATTCAGTTTCTGTGTTGCCAAAACTAAAGTACTATTTATACAGGTGGCTTCATCAGGATCGTGGTTGACATTATAAGAAGAAGAAGAAGAAGAAGAAGAAGAAGAAGAAAAAAAAAAAGTCCTTTATTCCAGTATACTTGTATATAATTCCTACCGGGAAAGTTAAACACAACTGATTGTATTACCAACAACTTCATTTGAGGTTAAAATGTCCTCTGTATTGGCTTCCTAGCGGTCGGTATGCAGTGCTGGTTGTTGTACAACCTTAGATGTTTACAAGACTTCCATGTCTGGAAATTGTGGAGCACACGGACAAGGGTCAAACTGTCCTCCCAGAAAGACTTGCAGACTCCTAATGTAAACATGCAGCTTTTCTCATCGGTGAAGGCTTCATAATTTATGCTGCCTAGAAACTAGACACAATCTATAAAAACATATCCCAAAATGTTGTGTTCAGTATGCAAAACTTATGCCATGGATGCTCAACCTGTGGCCCTCCAGCTGTTGAACTACAAGTCCTATGATGCCTCTGCCTTTGGGAGTCATGCTCGTAACTGCAATGGCTCATGGGACTTGTAGTTCTGCAATTGTTCGAGGGCCACAGGTTGAGCACCCATGACCTATGCTAATGCACATGAATATAAATCAAGAATGATAGGGGGAAGGGCAGGGTGGATTGGGGAGTAATAGGGGGATAAGAAAAAACAAAGGAACTGCACTCACATAGGCCACATCCGTATGAGGAATCAAAAAATGGAAAAACAATAACTGTGGAGGAGTATTGAAGGTGTGTCACACAGATGTACACCCTGGGACACGGACGCCCGTACGATTCATCCCCCTGATCGGTGGGCTCGTTTCTAGAAGCATAGACTATAAGCACTGATTGGTAATCTGATACCCTCAGTGTATCTGAAACGTAAGACAACAAACGGCTGGCCCTGTGTCCCAGTTTGATATATGGTTCTTTATTAAGGAACGATGGCTGTTAACAGCATTACTTTATAATTATTTTTTTCATGCTGGAAAAGCTCTTATCCTTGACTTCACCGTCAACCTACAGATCCATATGATGCCTTGATGATCTTGTTGAATTCATTATAGTGCATAATATCCAATACTCGATTGTGATATGTGCCCTATCCTGCATTGACTACAGAGTCATCGGCCATATAACTAATGTTATACATCTCTGTACAAAAATCTTCAAAACTCTGCCCTGAAGAAGCCTCACGGCGAAACGCGCGTCGGCGACTCTGGGTTTTTGTATATCTAGTGGTTTATTTATGTATTAATTCTATCTCTATGTATATGTACAATTGTTCCATCTTATTTTTATGAATTATATTAAAATTATATTTTTACATTACTTCTCTGGCCTCGATAGTCCGACCTTCAATACTCCTCCACAGTTATTGTTTTTCCATTTTTTGACTATGCTAATGCACAGGTCACATGGTTAGATAGGGGAAATCCTATACAATCATTTTTGTATTTTATTTTTCAAGCGCATTCAATAAAAGTAAGCCAAGCACCGCTGTTTGGCGTTTTCCACGTTTGCTTTAAAACTGATGGTGATCTTTACCATCTTCCTCCTCTGATACCTTAATCATCTAGGATTAAGACCATACTTTGGGTGAAATGTATGTATAGAATTGGAGGAAGGAGCATGGTGGGGGATTACACAGTTCCTCAATCCCCATGTTGGTGTGGCAGCCACAGAGAATAAGAGCCAGAGAGCTTTGAATGGTATAGGATTCTCTATTTTACATTGTGATGCCTCTGGGAGCTTTAAACTATAGTTAAAATATACAATTAAAACGTCACTTGATAGCACTGTATTGGGCACACATTGAAGCCCAATGTTTGGGTCTGGTTAAAATGGGAGTAGGTTATACCATACAGTGTCACTTTTGCCATCTGTGTCCATGTTGGGGAGATTTCACATCAACTCCTGCCCTGGTAACCACACAAAATTTAAAGAGAATCTTCCTAACAAAAGAAAAAGGGCAACAATAAAACACTTTAGGCTTGGTTCACATCTATGCATGTCAGGAAAGGGGCAAAAAAATAAAAAACATGCATGCTCAGAATCAAGTCGACGCATGCTCGAAAGCATTGAACTTCATTTTTCTCGGCTTGTCATAGTGTTGTACGTCACCGCGTTCTTGACAGTCGGAATTTGGTGCGACAGTGTGTATGCAAGACAGCTTGAATGGAATTCTGTCTGAAAAATCTGTTAGAGTTCATCCCGATGAAAATTCGTGTGTACAAGGCATAAGTCATCCTCATTGATAAAATACCCAGTTTGAAGAGATATGAGAACCCTGGATCATCGATCATTTGGGAAACACCTAGCGTTTGAAAGCATTCCTGGAACCTTGGCATTGAGCTTTTCCATTGCACAGAATATTCGACATACTCTCTTCCTGTCAATTCCTATCCTAGCCATTTGGGAAATTACCTGATGAGTCAAGGACATTTTACTATCAAGGGGGTGAAGAAGCAGCGTCTCTTTATATGTCATTTACTATTTTGAATCATACCGTTGGCTGGATATGCTTAATACTGGCTTTTTCATCTGTTTATAGTTGTTTTGTGTGTATCATCTAAGTTCGGCCAATAAAACTTATTGGAAACAAAAAAAACTGTGCACTTTTTATGACTCTTTAAGGCCACGTACACACGACCAAAAAAAATCCGATCAAATCGGTCTGACAGACCGATTTGATCGGATTTGTCTGCTGGGCTATTTTGGTTTGATCGTGTACACACGATCAAACCAAAATCCCCGCCAGCAGACAGCGCGGTGACGTGGCGGTCTGACAGACCGATTTGATCGGATTTGTCTGCTGGGCTATTTTGGTTTGATCGTGTACACACGATCAAACCAAAATCCCTCCCGGCAGACAGCGCGGTGACGTGGCGGTGATGTTGACGCCGCCACGTCACCACACCAGGAAGTAAAAAACGTGCACGCATGCGTCAAATCCATTCGATGCATGCGCGGGCAGATATGTCCGCTGGTTAGTGTACAAACCAGCAGACATGTCGGACGGACGGGTTCCCAGCAGACAGATTTTAAAGCATGCTTTAAAATTTGTGTGCTGGAAAAAAGGGATTTTTAAATACAGCTTACCTGTAAAATCCTTTTCTTGGAGTACATCACGGGACACAGAGCGGCATATTCATTACTATATGGGTTATATGGAGTACCTTCAGGTGTGGACACTGGCAATCTCAAACAGGAAGTCCCCTCCCTATATAACCCCCTCCCCTAGAGGGAGTCCCTCAGTTTTGTAGCAAGCAGTATGCCTCCCAAAATGTTTCCCCAAAAGAGGGGTGGGAGCTCTGTGTCCCGTGATGTACTCCAAGAAAAGGATTTTACAGGTAAGCTGTATTTAAAAATCCCTTTTTCTTTCTCGTACATCACGGGACACAGAGCGGCATATTCATTACTATATGGGATGTCCGAAAGCAATGCTTTAATGAGGGGAGGGAGACATCTTCCAAAGAAGGATTCAATTTAGAGGTATACTCAAATAATAATAATTCCAACTTAGTCAAGAAAAATTATTATTTTTTTTTTTTTTTCCTTTACAACCAAGGGTGCCTCTGATCCCGAGGATCTTAAACTGCAGCCTGTAGTACTGCCTGTCCAAAGGCAGAATCCGCATTCCTTCTCATGTCTAGTTGATAAAACTTTGTAAACGTGTGGACTGATGACCACGTCGCCGCCTTGCATATCTGAGCCATAGAGATCTGATGGTGTGCTGCCCAGGAGGCGCCCATGGCCCTGGTAGAATGGGCCTTTACCGACAAAGGAGGAGGCAACCTCTTCAAACCGTAGGCCTGAATGATTAATTGTCTAATCCATCTCGAGATGGTGGATTTTGCAGCTGCCTGCCCCTTCTTGGGGCCATCTGGTAGAACCAACAACACATCTGTTTTCCGGATCTTTTCTGTAGCTTTAAGATAGGCCTTCATGGCCCGGACAATATCCAAGGTATGCAGCAACCCCTCCTTTCTAGATGTGGGTTTTGGAAAGAAGGATGGAAGTACCAAATCCTGGTTCAAGTGAAAATTGGATATAACCTTTGGTAGAAAGGAAGGATGGGGCCGGAGAACTGCCCTGTCCTTATGTAGAACGAGATATGGTTCCTTACACGATAAGGCTGCTAATTCTGACACTCTCCTGGCCGAAACTATGGCGACCAAGAAAACCAACTTTCTTGTCAGTAAGACTAAAGGAATCTCAGCCAACGGCTCAAAGGGTTGTTTCTGTAGAGTGGACAGGACAAGATTTAAGTCCCATGGACAAATTGGTGACTTGACAGGAGGATTAATACGCAAGACCCCCTGTATGAAGGTCTTTACCAGCGAGTGGGTGGCCAGCGGCCTCTGAAACCACACTGACAGAGCTGAAATCTGTCCCTTGATTGTGCTTAATGCCAGGCCTTTATCCACTCCTAGCTGGAGAAAACTTAACACCCTATCAATGGTATATTTGCGGGAATTCCATCTTTTGGATTCACACCAGCCTACGTAGTTCCTCCACACCCTGTAATAAATCACCCTGGAGGCCGGCTTTCTAGCCCTAATCAGGGTAGGAATTACCTGCCTAGACCGACCTCTACCCCTGAGAATCAGGGATTCAGCCTCCAGGCCGTCAAATTTAGACGTTGTAATGTAGGGTGGAGGATCGGGCCTTGTGAGAGTAGGTCTGGTCGTAGAGGAAGAGTCCAAGGGTCTCCCACTGCCATCTTCAGGACTAGTGAGTACCATGTCCTCCGGGGCCAAGCTGGAGCTACTAGAATGACCGGCTTGTGCTCCACTCTGATCCTGCGCAACAGGCGAGGAAGTAACTGTAGCGGAGGGAATGCATATAGAAGTTTGAATTGATGCCAAGGGCAAACCAACGCATCGGTTCCGCAGGCCATAGGGTCCCTCGCTCGAGACACGAACCTGTCTAGTTTCTTGTTGAACCTGGATGCCATTATATCTACGTCTGGCATTCCCCACCTCTGGCAGATTGTCTGAAAGACCTGGGGATGCAGAGACCACTCCCCTGGCAACAGACTCTGGCGACTTAAGAAGTCTGCCTGCAGGTTGTCCACTCCGGGAATGAATATCGCCGAAATGCAGGGGACATGAACCTCTTCCCACTGAAAAATCAAGCTCACCTCCCTCTGAGCGGCCTGACTCCTGGTTCCCCCTTGGTGGTTTATGTATGCCACCGCTGTGGCATTGTCTGACTGGATTCTCACCGGGAACCCCTGTAATATGGAGGTCCATGCCAGAAGGGCTAGGCGAGCAGCTCTGATCTCCAAGATATTGATGGGGAACTGCCTCTCTGTTTTCACCCAAGTTCCCTGGCGAGAGAACCCCTCGAAGACCGCCCCCCAGCCTGCCAGGCTGGCGTCTGTGGTAACTACCTTCCAGACAACAGGGCTGAAGGATTTTCCCTTTAGAAGATTCTGAGGGTTCAACCACCAGGCCAGGCTTTGTCGGACCCTTGATGATAGCGTCAAAGGGGACTCTAAGGCATGTGCTCTCTTGCCCCAGGCTGCTAGAATGGCTGCCTGTAGGACGCGAGTGTGGATCTGAGCGTATGGTACTGCCTCGAACGTGGCCACTAGCTTGCCTAGTAATCGCATGCACAGGCGAATAGTTGGTTTTTTCTTGCTTAGAACCAACTGAACCAACCCCTTGATAGCCTCGATCTTTACAAGGGGCAGGAACACCCTTTGCTGTTCTGTGTCTAACCTCATGCCGAGGTATTCCAACTGCTTTGTAGGCTGGAACGCTGACTTTCCCCGGTTTAGGACCCAGCCGAATCCTTCGAGGTACCGAACCGTGAGGTTTACTGCCTGTTGCAGACACGGCCGTGAGTGATCTATGATTAAAAGGTCGTCCAAGTATGCTAGGACTGTGACCCCTTGGATCCTTAAATTGGCCAGAACTGGGGGCTAGGATCTTCGTGAATACCCGGGGGGCCGTGGCCAGCCCGAAGGGGAGCGCCCTGAATTGGAAGTGTCGCTGCCCCACCGCGAAGCGTAAAAATCTTTGATGCGACTGAAAGATTGGTACATGAAGGTAAGCATCCTTTATGTCTATGGAGGCCAGAAAATCGTCCCTCTGAAGCGCGGCGGCTGCTGACCGGATGGATTCCATCCGGAAGGAACGAACCCTTAGGTAACCGTTTAACCTCTTTAGGTCCAAGATTGGCCTGACATCGCCGTTGGGCTTTGGTATGACAAAGAGATTGGAATAGAAACCTAGCCCTTGCTCTTGGGCTGGCACCTCTATTATTATGTCCTGGCAAAGCAGGTGATCCAAAGCTGCCAGCATTGAGGCCTTCCTTGCTGGATCCTTTGGTAGCCTTGACTCTTGAAAATGAGGCGGAGGACACTTTAGAAACTCCAGTCTGTAGCCTGTGGTTACAGACGCCCGGACCCATTTGTCGGGGATCTTGGCTTCCCAAACTTCTGAGAAGAAACGAAGCCTTCCCCCCACCCGCGAGAGTGGGGGCGCCCTTTCATAAGGCAGACTTAGGGGCTGTCTTTGTCGGCTTGCGATACCATGGCCTCTTACCCCCAGGGGCCTGTCCCTGCGATCTACTGTTAACGTTGGATCGTGCAGGTGGCCGTCGATACTGCCTGGAATTTGAGGGCCCTGAGACAGGAAAGAGCTGCCTTTTAAATGTAGGACCCCGGAATGTCTTTTTGACCGGTAAAAGGGTACTTTTGCCACTTGAAATAGTCTGAATGTATTTATCCAGATCCTCCCCGAAGAGTCGTCCTCCATGGAAGGGAAACCCTGCCAGAAGCTTTTTGCATGGGGGCTCCGCCGCCCAGTTCTTCAACCATAAGAGCCTTCTCATGTGCACCAAAAATAGTGATAAACGAGAGGCCTGCTGGATGGAATCTTTTATAGCATCTACAGCAAAACACAGAGCTCTGGGAATGTCAGAAAACTCTTCTGCTTGTTGGGTAGGCATGTCCTTTAACATTTCTTTTGTCTGGTCCTTTAACGCCTGACAAACTCCAATTGCAGCCACAGCTGGCTGTACCACTGCTCCTGCCGTAGCAAAGGATGCTTTTAAAAGTGTCTCTAACCGTTTATCAACCGGATCTTTAAACATATGTATGTTTTCCACCGGGCAAGTTAGTGATTTATTCACACATGAGATGGCTGCATCCACTACTGGGAGCCTCCACCTCTTGGAGAATTTTTCCTCCATGGGGTAAATGACCGCAAATCTCTTCGGTGGCAGAAAAATCCTGTCCGGCCGTACCCAATCCCGAAAGATCAATTCCTCCAAGAGAGGATGGACCGGAAAAACTGCGTTGCTTAACGGAGCTTTCAAAGAGCCCAGAGAGGATACCGGAGGAACCTGAGGCTCTGGCAATGGTAAACTAAATGCCGAGCGGACCATGTCCGTCAAAGACTGTACCCACAGTCTCTCTGTCTGGGAGTCTGAAAATGGTTCCTCAGAGGTAGATCCCTCAATCCCTGAACCCTCTTGGTTCAGGTCTAGTTGATCCTCCTGCGATTCCAATTCCTCCGGAGAGAGAATCTCAGCATCTGAGGATACACCTCTTGGTGATGGGGATCTAACCCGTTTCTTACCAGGAATAGCTCTAGCGATCAATGCTGCTATTCTCTCTTCTAGCCCCCCTAGGGATACGGCTAGCATCTCCTCTGTGATAAACACAGGGCTGGGCTGATCTGGGCCAGCCTCCGCACCAGATTCCCCTAATGGCTCATCCAAGGCGCCCTTTATGGGAATAAGTTGCGGGGAAAGTATCGGCATATCATCAGAATCAGAGGGGGAACCCCTTTGTTTTTTGGTCTTTTTTGTACCCTTTGACCCCGAACCTTTGGAAGCCATAATACAAAATCGAGGGACTCCGCCAACAACAACAGACTGTAGTGGCCAGGAGTACAAAACTAGAGCTTAGGGGACAATAGATCACTAATGCCCAAAAACTGATGGGGCCCCGTATGTTTTTTTTTTTTTTAAATATATATAAGTCTTTTTTTTTTTTTTTTTTCAAACATACAGTGACCCCAAACTTAGTTTGCCAGCCTCCAACCTGCTGCAAAAAGGGGAATTTCTTGGCTTAACAAAAAAGGCATTGGAACAAAGTCCAGCATGTACTACCCCTCTTCCGCCACCGGGAGTCACTGTTCTGCCGCTCTGCGTCCTCTCCCTCTGAGATCAGCCTCAGACTGAGCACTGACAATGCCTGCTGATCTATAACAGCACAAGGCGCGCCCCTGTATGACGCTGCAGGCACGCCCCCCCCCCCCGCCCTCCTCTCTGAACGGCTCGAAAAACGTCTATAAGACGTGCGCGCGCACGCGCGCGCGCGCGTGCGTATGCCGGAACAGGAGGACCATGGAGGAGCCGCGCTGCTGGAGACCCAGGACTGCAGTATCAGGCGGCAGATTCAAACCCCCGGCCAGGTAGGACTCTCCAAAAGGCCCCATAGGGATCCTTACCAGTCCTAGGAAGAAAGCAGCAGGTTAGCTAGCAACACCATTCTTAGACAGGGGAACCTAGTGATGGGGGAAAAGGGATCATCCTGTCTTTCTCAGACATAGTGAGCAAGGTTGCCAATGCAGAGCATACTTAGGCTACCCCCCTTTTAGGTTACCCCGGAGAGCCTGCTGTCGAACCAAGTCCCGCAGGCTCCCCCTTACCTGCTCCATGCTGCAGGATGTTTGTCCAGCAAAACGATCCAATCTTCTCCCATCTCCGTGGGTAGCGTAGTAGACCTTCAGGCCCTGGGGTCCTATGAAGGTACCCACTGTCCTGGACCTATATAGCACCCTGGCAAACAGGAACTTATGGTTTTTACAAACTCCAAGTCCTGGGCCCAGGGTCCAGCCCTCCAAAGAGGAGCATTATAGGCAAAACCCCACGGTTTGGGGCCCGGGTACTGTCCACTTTGGCACTGAGGCTCCTTGGACAGATCCGGTTAGCCCGCCCTTAATCCCAAGGATGTGGAGCAAAGCTATTCCGTGACCAACACCTAAGACACTGGCGAAAAAACTGAGGGACTCCCTCTAGGGGAGGGGGTTATATAGGGAGGGGACTTCCTGTTTGAGATTGCCAGTGTCCACACCTGAAGGTACTCCATATAACCCATATAGTAATGAATATGCCGCTCTGTGTCCCGTGATGTACGAGAAAGAAAACCTGTCTGTTCGCCCGTACACACGATCAAATTTGTCTGCTGAAATGGTCCGTCGGACCGTTTCCAGCAGATAATTTCGATCGTGTGTACGCGGCCTAACAGATGCACAGAGGTGCTTTTAATAATGGCATACCCATGCATTGGCTACCAATGCCTGCACCAAACCGCATCACAATTTTACAAAAGGGTCAGGGACTGTCATTCACCGGCTCTGTGCACTGCCCCTCCAGCACTCATTGCAGGGCTGGGTTGTGCAGGGGCGGGAATGGCTGGGTCAGGTTTTCAGTGGTGGGCTAATAGGCTGAGCAAGCACCCTGTCCAGGCATCTGCGTAGATCCCAGAGGACCTCTCCAGAATCTGGACCAGCTGAGTGACGTTGCTTTAGCCCTCTGTTGGCTAAATATGGGTCACAGGAGTTCAGAACGAAGTGCACTCCTGTGGCTCACAGGAAAAGTAGGACCAAATGAGCTTTTGCCCCACTTCTTCTGTAATGGGCTATTCATTTATCCCTTACTATTTTTAGCTGAATCATGCCTAAATTGCTCATTAGTCTGCATTTTCTAACTTCTGTACACATACAGTTGCGTGCATATGGGTGTCAGGGTTGCACTTTTTTTTCCAGTTTTGTTAGGACTGCACATTTATTATGAAAATACATAGTTTTGCTCTATGGGACTTTTTTTTGTATAGATTACTTTTAGTTTATATATTGCCATTTGTATGATTGTCACTCAAATGTATTTTTGTGAATGTTTCCTTTCAAAAAACTGTTAATACCTGATGAATAATAATCCAGAACCAAAAAACCTGGTAAAAAACAAACAAAAAAAAAACGGATCTCTTGAAGAATAACACAATCCTTTTTTGGATTCAGATTTAAAGATTGCAAACATACTTACTGAAAGCTTGTTGGATGACTGGCAGTTGAAACCTGTCCTGATACAGGAACAGCGGTCTGAAATTTTATGTAAGGCAAACAAAATAGTTCTAAAAGTTTGATTTAAAATAAAACAGATGGGAAACACAATTTGCTTACAAACAATGCCTGGCATAGCTACTGTTAAATGAAAAATAAGATGTGATCCAGGGATACCACCAGTGCCCATCTTAGCTGTTCCACTGCAGTGCTGCCCTTACAAAAATGTCATTTGTGGATATCAGGTCTTTCCATCTAACAGGATAAAGCCCATATATATTAGATGCATGTAAATGCTTACTGTACCACAGAATACGCGTTATGTTATAAACATCTCTAAAGTCATGTGGCAAATATCTTGAGATATCAGTGGTAATTATAGCACGAAAGCAGCTATATTACTCAAAGATCACAAGTCTGTACAAAGAGCTATAAAGATTCTAGATTTAAGGAAAGAAGGCAAAAATATGTACAGTGGTGTATGAACATAACCTTATCCCCTTAGCGCAGACCGTACGCATATATGTGGCCTCGGCTTTAAAAGGTTATACCAGGATGACGGATGCAGCTACCGTTTATTTTTTGGCGCAGGTGGTTCGGCTCTTCAGGGATAACAACCGAAGGTGCTAAAAGCCGCTCGGCTGTTATCCCGAAATAACCGAGAGGGGACATCCCCCTCTGGCCGCCTTCTGCCGCTCTTCCCGGGCCTCCCATCTCACAGGGAGACCCGATCCACGATTCAGAACTTCTGCCGGCTAGAGTAAGACTGCAAGTAAGCTGGAAACAATTCTACCCCCAGACCTCCTTTATAATGCTAAACTGATGACTTAAAGGGGGGGGGGGGGGGGGACTTTTAAAGTGGAAAATATAGTGTACTGACATGCTTAACGTTTGGAATGTTATGTATCTATTTACTTGGTGCAACCTCAGCTTTTATATTTCATCAAAAAATTGGGTAATGTATTGTGTTTTTGTGCTCCCTAAAATTAACAATGTGTTTTTTGTTTTGTCTTTTACTGAAATTTTGTGTTTCTTAGGACTTTTCTGTAATATTGTGCGACATAAAATTTTAAACTACCACTACTTTATTCTCTAGGGTGTCTGGCTCTTAGATTCAAAGCAAATTTGTCAAGCCCTGGCTATACATTTGTATACGTACACATTACAATACAAGTATCATGGCAACCATGCAAATTCAACTTTAGTGCTTTCTCAGTCATTGACCTTGATTAACTCTGCAGATAAGGTGCTCTGACATTAGTCTAATTTTCCTGATGTATATGCTGGTTATTGATACGTGGCTCAAAGTTTAAAAGGAGCCTTAACTTTTTAGGGTCACAGGAGTGCAATTTGTTTTGCAGTCCAGTGATCTGTTTTCAACAGAAAGCAGTCTGAAGTCCGCTCTCTGCTGACATCACTGCAATCAGTCGAGGCAGCACGTTATCCTGACTTCCCAAGTCTGGATCCACCAGCTGCCTTGATTGATAGGAGTCTCAGCGAGCGTCTGAGACAGCCGCTCCCGGCCCCTCCAGAGCTCAGCACTCTAATGAGCACAGAGGAGCAGAGCAGGAGCGATACCAAGTCAGCATCGCTCTGCTCGGGGAGAAGTGAGAATCGAGTTATCGGCGATGTTTGATGGCTCCATTCTCAGAGCAGAGATGCAGTATCGGTCTGATGCTGCATCCACGAGGTCCGAGGTAAGTATGAATTTGCAAAAAAAAAGCAAAACGCAGACGTCTCTTTTAAATCTGAAGCCAAAGAAAGCAGGCAGCTTTCATTTTTAGGCGATCATCCTTGGTAGCCTCTGCATTTCTTGAAGTACAGCATTTATTAATTGCATCACATCAACTGTAAGCCGCAGTCTTATTATAATAGGAAAACTTTAGGCAACTGATCATGAGGAAAGTAAGACCAGGGCTGAAAATAGGAGAAATGCGAGTAGGAGGCCATGCAGTGTGTAATACAAAGAAGTTTTATTTATTTTTTAAAGCCCTGTAATGTTTTTATTGTTAGTTGTGCCTAAATAAGCAATTGATTAATAGAATTCTATAGTGATTTTATAAAAATCGTAATAATAAAACAAACGATCGTTATTTTTGACAATCCAATATAAGCTATGAAAAATATGCTTTCATGTTGTAACTGCTGCTCGTCTCCTGGGCATCATTCCCCACGACTTTCTGGGTTCCCTTTACACTTTGCAGCCTCTCCTCTGCTGTTTACTTTCAACTTCTAAGGACTACATATCCCATGGTACTTTGCTGCCTGCAAGCAGTGTTTCCAGTACTGCCTCCTGAAACTCCTCTCATCGCCTTTATAGTCCAGAAGGCAGGCTCTGAAACCTGTCACACAGCAGTGCTTATCCACAGGGCATAGTAAATACATGTCATAGATATCAAGGAAGTAAACATTTGGGGATCTTAAAAGATCAACTTTAAGATAATTCAGATTAAGAGTTAATAGTTTAAAAATAGCTGAAATGTGTAAAAAAAAAAAATTGATTTAAAATTTTGACTATAGACACATTTCAAATACTAGCATATCCCATCTTCTCTGAATTAGAACTTTTAAACTATGAAGTGTCAAAATATTTTACTGAACATTTAAAAAGTATTACATGTAACAAACAATAAAAAAAAGCATATGGAAGAATATAGTAAATAATGCAAAGAAATACCTATAGCCACATCTACAATGTGATGGCATTAGGCAGCCTTTGTCAAGCATGGTTCTGTTGAACCCCATTGTTCCTTCTGAGGTCCCCCAGGGGTTATATGAGCAGTATTTGGCAGAGTCAGTGGCATGGAACTAGTGAAGACTCTACTCTCTTCTACACTAATATAGTTGGACATTTTTCCCACTGATTAACAAATTAATTTATAAGGGCACCATCCCACTGACCTCCAAGGAGGACATCCATGTAAGGCAGAGGTACTCAACCTTTTGAAGAACACAGGACACTTAAGTGATTTGGTTTCAGGTCAAAATGGTTCAGAATTTAAATGTATTATTTTTAATAGTATAATGAAGATTTTAAACAATCGGAATCATAATTTTACATGGGACCATGTTTATTTACAAAAATCAAATTTGTATTAACCAGATCACCATTATTTCCAAACTTGTGCTGAGCCTGAGCAACCAAAGAAAACTCAGAACGGGTGTTGCAGCCTTTATTATATCAGGGTCTTTGCAGCCATCCCTTAAATTGCCAAAACAAGGACTGAAAACAATCTAAAAAAAAAAAAAAAAAAAAAAAAAAAAGGACACAGACCAGAGAAGCACATTTCCTAGTAGTGCAATCAACTTCTTTATAAGGCAAAGATAAAAGCTCACCACACAACTGTGAAAATCCACCTTCAGAACCTCTGAATGGATGCCACTAGACGTAATCCACAAGGCTAAAGGCTCCTCTCCCCGTGTCTATATGTAAGGAAAGAAGAGCGGGGAGCTCTATCTGCAACAGCAGCTTGTGTATGACAGCCGCTAGGATTATGGAGAACCGGCAATCATTCCATAGAGTGGCCTTTTGGCTAAGATCAAGTGTAGTATCTGTTCTTATCAGTTGCCAATAGGTGGCGCTAAACCGACTGTCCCCAGTACTCGGCGAGGGGGAAAGGGATGGCAGTCGGTGGACGCAAAGCCTATTGGCGTAGAGGCGAAAGCCTTCTGATCGGGGCAGAGAGGCATGAGGTCGAAGCTGAAGGGCTGGGCCCCTGGCCTTTGGCCTGGATCCGGTGGTGTCTGCCCCAGTCAGTTGTTCGGCGAGGGAACCCTTGCTAATCCTTTCGGGGAGAGGCGGGTAGTACTTCCCGAATGTAATTAGGTGGGAGAGTTGGGGGTTGTGGGTAGTAGTCGGCTGCGGCTGGCTCTCCCCAACCTCTTCTCCTACCTTCCTGGCTGGGAAGGGTGCTGTCGGTCCGGACCGGGGGTCAGGGTCCGTTGAAAAGTCTGCGGAGGTAGTGCCCCTGGAGTGGCAGTCCAGGGGTGCCATACATTGCACTGAGTGTTTGAGGGGCACTCAACGTGTGGCACCTTAGGTCACTGATCTCCACACACACTTTTTTAACACCTGCCCTTAGGGCCGAGCCTTTTGGCTAGGACCAGGGGAATTTTTGTTTCCTGGCCGGAGGGCCGGTCAACGTATTGCACGTTGATCACTTTCTACTCACTCTCCCACCTTCCTTTTCCCCCACTTTCCTTTTGTTTTACCCCGTTTGTCACGTTTCTTCTTTTTATGTTGGTGCACCTGCACTTTATGTGTGATGAGTAGGGTGCAGGTCCTCGGGCCGGCTCTGAAAGTCTTGGGAGTAGGTGGACATGGCCTTCTGGCTTAGTTCACCTGCTCTTATGGGGTCTCCCTTCGGGGGAGCCTCACCGAGGAGGGTTCTGTTTCGGCAGTCCCTCTGAGGATGTTAGGCCATGTGGTTTCAGCTGCATGGGCCTTAGTGGGGTCCTCGTGGTTTCGGCTACTTGGACTCCTATTACTCTTTTCCCTGCCAGGAGCCTAACGCCCCGGGGATCAGAGCTGGGTTCTCCCTGGAGGACTAATTGACGATGCACCCGTCACAGTTTTTTGTGTCACTCTTTATGTGTGTGCACATTTTTCCTGCACCGGGTGAAGTTTTTTGGGTTGTGTTTTGCACGCCACAGACTTTTCAATAGAAAAAAAAAATCATTCCATAGAGTGGCATGCACCCAATGGGGGCTGTGTGGGTTGCCATAGGTTTGAGGTCCTGGGCTACAACAGATGGCTCCGTGGACCATATTTGGACTGCGGACCACAAGTTGAGCATGCCTGATGTAAGGAGACATTTTTCCTGATCTCCAGTGCAAGGGGGCACTACCTGTGAAAAGGTGGCAGTGATTATTAATATAAAAGGAACACTACAATTTTTTTGTTTTCTTTATTCAAACTTTGTGCCTGTCATATACTGTATGTATGAGGCAATCAAATTTTAATAAAATAAAGTATATATATTCCCTGCATATAAAGTTATGTTTATGTGAATATTTATGGTGCGGGGGTCCACACAGTAGCTCTCAACAGATTCCTAAAGGGGTCCAGGACTCAAAAAAGGTTGAGGGCCCTTTCACACAAGAGATCCTGGTACAGGATAAAAGTCTCATTACTAGCCTTAAGGCCTGTACACAAGTAAAATTTCCGGTCCGGTCCTTAAGTGGTTAAAAAAATGGTTCCACTCTTTTAAACACAGATTTGCAGAAGAATATGGACACTAGATGAGATATAGAAAAAAAGATATATATATTTTTTTATTTGGTTTATAGATTTATAAATGTGGCAACTATTCGCTGGAGGTAAATCTTCTCCCATGCAGTGGGGCTGTGCCTTCACTGCATGGGTTAACTTTGTTTTGTCCAGGGGTGCACCAAAAGGCTATACTTACCCGATCCTTCAATCCTCTGGAAAACAGCGCTCCCCATGTCCAGTTGTAGACTGTTCCTGCCATTCTCACATCCAGAGGTTGCTCTGAGGATCGACACATTAGGTCATTTCCACACTCCTCACCCCTGAACAAAAATGAGCAGTTAATGCATGCAGTGGGGCACAGCCCTGCTGCATAGAGAAAAAAAGGTTTCCTGGAATTCTTCTTCTATCATGCAAAAAAAAAAAAAAAAAAAAAAATTTTTTTAGTTTTGGCTAGAGAAGAGAAGGATTAGAACATCTTTCAGGTTTTATTGCTGTGTACCCATTAGGGAAATTCAAACTGACTACTTTTCCTCTTTACCATTAATATCAAGGGTGAAAGTGAAAGAAAATTCTAAATTTGGGATTATCACCAGAGTGGGAATAGAGGGGAAATCTTGCAATAGGCGACCCCTGCGACAACCAGAAAATCCCTCACGTGGGAAGGATTTCCTCTCACTTCCTATTTTGGCTATAGGACAGAAGGGAAATCTTCCCAATGAGACACAGCTGGAAAATAAAAAAAGTTTTGTCTTTAGTTCTACTTTAACCAACCGTGAACGTATGGTGAATGTCACATTCAATACTCCACAAATATGTCTAGCAATATGTTTTTTTGCCACCTTTATATGGCATATAATTGTAAAAAATGGAGGGAAGGGTACCTAAGGACCCTGGGACTTTTAAAGCGGTGCTAATAAAGTGTACTGACACATCATTTGTAGAAAAATATTTTTATTTTTAATTGATAATAAATAGAAAACTATATTTATTTATTATCAATTAAAAATAAAATTATTTTTCTATTTTTCTACAAATGATGTGTCAGTACACTTTATTAGCACCGCTTTAAATGTCCCAGTGTCCTTAGCTACCCTTCCCTCCATTTTTTACAATTATTTACATATGGGATGAGGTGCTTTAATTTGAAAGTCTGCATATCCACACAATAGTACATTATATGGCATAGATAAAAAGGCAGGCAAGATTTATGGAGACAGCATAATGTTTGGAATTTTTTGGCAGGATCAATAAAAAGGATACACCAAGGTGTGTACATAAAGACCAAGATGTAAAAAAAAAAAAAAATCCTGCAGTGAAACAAGTTATCCGCTCAGTGAGTGCTAATGTAACCCCACCTTCAATTTTAGCACCGCTCAGCGCTTAGGACTATATAATTAAGAAAATTAGCCACAGACTGTTGGATGCATGCAAATTGCAGCAGCTGCTTAAAAAAATAACATCTAAAGCAAAACAGTAAACAAGAAGGTTAAAACGTAAAGTCTCAGGCCTCGTACACACGATCAAGTCTGTCTGCTGGAAACGGTCTGCTAGACCGTTTCAGCAGACAGATTCGATCGTGTGTACGGGCAAACAGACGGATTTGGCCACCCGACAGATTTCAAAGCATGCTTTGAAATCTGTCGGCTGGGAACCCGTCCGCCCGACATGTCTGCTGGTTAGTATGCTAACCAGCAGACATGTCTTCTCGCACACGCGCCGAATGATTTCGACGCATGCGCGGAAGTGTTTTACTTCCTGGTGCGGTGACGTGTGTACGAGGCCTTAAAGTCCAAAGTAAAACTGTAGCAGTGCTATCGTTTGAAACACTTCTATATATCAAATATAGGAAATCTATGATGGTGCAGATGGATAAACACAGAAGAAATCCTCCTTCAGTGCTCCTTTCACCAAGGGGAGGTGGTCACCATGTGGGGGGATATTACCTCCCCTTTTGGAAATGCACTCACCACAAGTATGAAAATAAAGGGCCTGGAATATAGATCCGTATTATCCTAGAGGTTACACTCACCACCGGCTGGTAGCTTTGTTCAAACAGCAATCACATATAATAGAGAGACTCATATAGTGTGATACTGTTTATGAAAATGTATTAAGCCCCATAACAACCCCTTATAAAATGTGTGTACCACAAAATAAAAGTTTCAAGCAAAAAGGTATTGGTACTGTGCCTGCATCTTTCTTCTTGCCATAACAGAGAAGCCGCTCGTGCTTAATTTCTCCCCTGTTCCTGGTCCTGGAGGCTTTACAGCGTCTTAGGTCAATGGATAAGCGTCATGCAATGACGCGTTTCGTCATTGGTTGACTTCATCTGGGGGCGTGACTAAGCTTATCCTTGACCAATAATATATACCCGCCTGTGGAGCGCCTATTACGCGCTCATTGGATAGTCACAGTCATGTGCATACCCGTTCCTACACAGGCGCACTTGCGCTGATGACTCCAATGCTAGGTTGTGGGCGGAAATGTGTGGAGACGTCCTGCGCCATGCAGCAGCACCTTTGAGGTCGCTGCCAGTCTGTGGGCGGAACATTCCTCTGCCTGGAAACATAAGAGCACGACGCATCATTGTCCTGAAATGGGATCAAATCAGCACCCGCTATGCAGACATATAACCAGAAATAACAATCTCATTTAAAATACATTAGAAAACAAAAACCATGGTAAAAACAATGGTAAAATTACAGCAATCATTCTTAAAATCAAGATAAAGTGCATACTGGTAAAATCAACATAGATTACTATGTATATTAAATTCATAATATATAGTATTGAGAAAAAGAAAATTTGCGAGCTTGCAGACACTTGTTTCCTTAATTAAAATTAAATTTAAATAGTAGGTCTAAAGGCAATTAATCAGTCTCAAGAAAACCAGAGGCACCCTATATGGCTGATGTTTATGTACACATTCCTCACCAAAATAGGAGGGATGTTTTTACTGCAAAATGTACAGTTCAGTCCCAATATTGTGTGCCCACCGAGTTCTCCCACATCTGTTATTAAAACATAGCTGGCTATTGTCCATCAGAAGAACAGAATATCCGCCATATCACATAGGTGTCTTTAACCAACATTAGACCCCCCATATGACAGGCCTGTAATGGACAATATGTGAATTATATTTAAAATCGCTTTAAAATTGCATTGTTTAGAACTTGGTGGACAGATGTAATAACCTCAAAAAAAAAATGAACCTCTTCACAAAAAAAGGTTCAAAAAAAGTTGGATAATAGGGAGGACTAAGCATCGCTAATAAAACAGTTTATGTCCAGTTCGATATGAAGACCTTTTGGGGCTAAAACATCAGTTAAAAAAATCCAACATGTTTCACGTTTAGAGAGTTCCCGGGCCCTATGTGAGCCTCTCCAGTTGTATTCAAGGTGCTCCACACCCCAAAACTCCACACCCCAAAACTGTAGACCCGACGGATCCTGATTATGCTTTAATTTAAAGTGCCATGATACATTATGATCTTTATAGCCCAACCGGATGTTATTAACCACTTCCTTACTGGGCACTTATACCCCTTCCTGACAAGGTAAAATTTCAGTTTCTGGCACTGCGTTGCTTTAACTGACAATTGCGCGGTCGTGCGACGTGGCTCCCAAACAAAATTGACGTCCTTTTTTCCCCACAAATAGAGCTTTCTTTTGGTGGTATTTGATCATCTCTGCGGTTTTTATTTTTTGCGCTATAAACAAAAAATAGTGACAATTTTGAAAAAAAGTCAATATTTTTTACTTGTTACTATAATAAATAGCCAATTTTTAAAAAATAAATAAATTTTTTTTTCTCAGTTTAGGCCGATACGTATTCTACATATTTTTGGTAAAAAAATAAAAAAAAAAAAAATAAAAAAAAAAAAAAATCGCAAAAGGCGACTGGTTTGCGCAAAAGTTATAGCGCTTACAAAATAGGGGACAGAATTATTATACATTTTTATTATTATTTTTTTTTACTAGTAATGGTGGCGATCTGCGATTTTTATTGGGACTGCGACGTTATGGTGGACACATCGGACACTTTTGACACATTTTTGGCGCCATTCACATTTATACTGCGATCAGTGCTATAAAAATGCACCGATTACTGTATAAATGTGACTGGCAGTGAAGGGGTTAACACTAGGGGGAGGAAGGGGTTAAATGTGTATCCTGGGTGTGTTCTAACTGTGAGGGGGAGGGGGGTGACTGGGGGAGGTGACCGATGCTGTGTCCCTATGTACAAGGGACACAGATCGCTCTCCTCTCTCCCTGACAGGACGTGGAGCTCTGTGTCGCCAGGCACGCGCATCGGTATCTCAGGGATGCAGCGGGCACGCGTGCGCCGCGCCCTCTAGTGGCCAGGAATAGCACAGGGCGCATATATGCGCCCTGTCAGAGATTTAGAACCACCCGACGGCCGCATATATTCGTACGGCCGTCGGGAAGTGGTTAATGTGTTCTAAAATGCGTACTTTTAGCTTCCTTTTGGTACGTCCTATGTAGAGGAGGTCACATGGACAGCTCAGGCATACACTACATATTTGCTGTTACCTGTAATGAATTGTTCAACTGAAAAGTCCTGGTTATTAGCTGGAGATATGAATTTACCATGGTTTTTGTTTTCTAAAGTATTTTAAATGAGATTGTTATTGCTGGCAATATGTCTGTATAGCGGGCGCTGATTTGATCCTATTTCAGGACAATGATGCGCCATGCTCTTATGTTTCCAGGCAGAGGAATGTTCCGCCCACAGACTGGCAGCGACCTCAAAGGTGCTGCTGCGCCTGCGCGGCGCAGGACATCGACACATTTTCCACCCACAACCTGGCATTGGAGTCATCAGCGCAAGTGCGCCTGTGTAGGAACGGGTATGCACAAGACTTTGACTATCCAATGAGCGCGTAATAGGCGCTCCACAGGCGGGTATATATTTTTGGTCAAGGACAGGCTTAGTCACGCCCTCAGATGAAGTCAACCGCTTATCTATTGACCCAAGATGCTGTAAAGCCTCCAGGACCAGGAACAGGGGAGAAATTAAGCACGAGCGGCTTCTCTGTTATGGCAAGAAGAAAGATACAGGCACAGTACCAATACCTTTTTGCTTGAAACTTTTATTTTGTGGTACGGACATTTTATAAGGGGTTGTTATGGGGCTTAATACATTTTCTTACATGGTATCACACTATATGAGTCTCTCTATTATATGTGATTGCGGTTTCATTGAACAAAGCTACCAGCTAGTGAAGAGTGCAACCTCTAGGATAATACGGATCTATATTCCAGGCCCTTTATTTTCATACTTGTAGTGAGTGCATCCCCAAAAGGGGAGTTAATATATCCCCCCACGTGGTGACCGGAGTCCCCCTTGGTGAAAGGAGCACTGAATAAGGATTTCTTCTGTGTTTATCCATCTGCACCATCATAGATTTCCTATATTTGATATATAGAAGTATGGTGCTAGGTGTGTGTGCAGCTGCCGCATGAAAATTGGAGGAGACTAGAGGCTGCAAAATCATCCTACGGTTGCTGCGATCCACCCGATCCCAGGCGTCCGCATCCACTCTCAGGGGGTCCATTCTCTATCTCATAGTCGTTGTAATCCACCCGATCATAGGTGTTTGCATCTACCCTTAGGGGATCCATCATCTGTGCTGTGACTCTACACTCAAATCCGAAAAAGCCCAAGTGTGATTGACAACGTAGAGACTGCTACATTTTTCATCATCTGGAGAATTTGCTTCTTTGGTCTACACACCATAAATTTGGGAGAAACCATCCATCCTCGTCTATAGGTTGTTTTTTCTACCAAGATCTCACCCTGGTTCACTATTAACTTTGAGCCGATTCTTTTTGTGACCACCAGGTGGACTTTCTACCATAACCCCTCCTCTCCTGGCCTCTACAACTAGGTTGAGGCCCTAGAAGTATAACCTTTCTACACTGTATACATATATCACTTATGTTGGTGTTTTTCACATGATCATAGCTACATTACAGTAGAGTTTTGACTTTTTGATTTTTCATGTGTTTCTAGGTGTGGTTCTGGTGCGTCTCTGTGGGTTTACAGGCTGTTTCCCACATTGACTGTGTTTATCACTTTGTGCCCTGTATTAGGACACAGTTTTTTATTTAGCGCGATTCCACTTCCTCTTTCACGATAGTTTGGAAGTAGCGCTGCTACAGTTTTACTTTGGGACTTTACGTTACAACCTTCTTGTTTACTGTTTTGCTTTAGTGAAACAAGTTAATAATATTTGCGTTAGTCAGTTGGGTTCTACACACCCCCAAAAAAGGTCATCATTGTACACATGGTGTGCAGAACGTTCAGTCCTTCTGCCCTGCAGCTAGGAGTCTCCCTGTCCCAGTACATGGCAATCCAGCTCTGGTTAATCACAGCTGCATTACAGTATACACAAAGACGGTCCCAACAATTGGAGATGAAAAAAAAAGCAGTCTGGCAATGTTTAGTTACATAGTGGTTAAGGCTGAAAAAATAAAATAAAAACACAATAGTCCATCCAGTTCAACCTGTGTAGGTGTACGCATGTCTATAATCATTTCCCATATCCCTATACGTTGTTATTTAAGATGTACATCCAAGAGTCTTAAAAATATCCATACTCTCTGCTGCCACGACTAAGGCTCCATTCACATCTAGGCGTATGCTGTAGCGGCGTATTGCGGGACAAATCAATAGGCGTTTTGTCCCCGCGATTTGCGGCGACAAAACGCCTATTGATTTTTTGCAGAAGAGGTGAATTAACATTGCCGGCTATGCCCGTATGCCCGATACGCCTGAAAAAAAGGGTCCGGGACTTGTTTGAGCTTCAGGCGTATGGGCGTTTGGCGTGGAGATGTGAACCATCTCCATAGCCGACAATGTTAATTCGCCCCTCCAGCGTATCTAGGGCTGCTTCAGCGTCGGGCGTAAGGCGACAAAACGCCTAGATGTGAATGGAGCCTTATTGTGTGAGAGAGTCAGGGCTCAAGTGGGAACAGAGTTCCTGCACTTTTTTCACAGCAGGAACTCAGTTCCCTTTGCAGGACTAGAGCAGCTGAGCCGCCCGAGCCAATTCTTCACCAAGCGTCGATGCCCAGCTCGAGTCACTGTCAGGGGCAGGTGAACCTTAGTAATCCTTTATGTTACTGCTCGCTTCCTGTATATGGATTCATCGGGTAGTGTGCAGGTATTCTGTCACTTCCTCGATGTCACAATGTCTCCTGGGAGCTTTTGTCATTGTTCCCAGGAGACATTGTGGAGGTCTGCCTCGAGTTATCGCAGGATTTAGAAAGAACTTGCTTCGAAAAAAAAAAAAAACATGTGGTATAGTAATTATGCATATGAGCGTATCATTTTTTATTTTTTTTTGGTGGGGGAGTGGATCTTGGGTGGGAGTTCCCACACTTTTTTCCCCAGGACTTGACCCCTGGAGAGAGTTCCACATCCTTATTGCCCTGACTGTTTAAAGCGGAGCTCCACCCAGGAAAACAACATTTTGCCATGTTGTTTAAAAAAAAAAAAATACTCACCCAAAATAGCTGTTGCTATGCGGAAGTCCGTAATCTGCCTCTTCCACTCCGCGGTTTGATTTCTTGTCCTTCTCCTTGTGAATGGGGCGCGCTGCTTTCTGGGAACTGTGTGTGTTCTCAGAGAGCAGCGCGCCCATTCACAAGCGAGCGTGAGACTCGCGCAGGCACAGTAGGAAACGGGCAGTGAAGCCGTACGGCTTCACTGCCTGTTTCCCATAGTGTGAATGGCGGCGCGGGACCCGGAGCGATCGTGGGACGGGCATCGGGGGGGGCCGTCAGCGCGGGCGCCTAGGACAGGTAAGTGTCCTTATTTAAAGTCAGCAGCTACATTGTTAGTAGCTGCTGACTTTAAAAAATAAAAAAAAATCGCGGCTGGAGCTCCTCTTTAAGGTTAAACTGCTTCTCCTCCAATCTCATAGTGTGGCCCCCATGTCCTCATATTCTCCCTGGGACTAAATAATTTTTTCCACCTATGCTGGGATCACCTTTGAAGTATTTGTAGATCGCCATCATGTCCCCCTCAAGCGTCTCTTCTCCAGCAAGAACAAATTTAGTGTTTGCAGTAATGGTCGTAATTGAGGTCCTTCATTTTCTCTTATTAATTTTGTTGCCCTTCTTTGGACTCTCTACAGTACATCCCTTCTAAGGACCGGTGACCAGAACTGGACAGAAAACTCCAGATGTGGCCTGACCAGGGTTTTATAAAAGTAGCAGAATTATAGCTCTTTTAATACATGCTAATATTTTGCCTACTTTGGTAGCTGCAGCTTGACATTGCATGCTATTACTCAATCTGTCGTCATCTATTAGGACCCCCAGATCTCTCTCCATCCTTGATTCTCCCAGAGGTTTTCCGACCTAGTGAATAATTAGCATTTGTTTGTTTTTTGTCCCAAGTGCATTACTTTACATTTCTCCACATTAAACCTAATTTTCCTGCCCACTCCATTATTTTATTCAGGTCATATGTCCTGATGTGAGTTTATTATCAACACTGCTTAGCCCCCCAATACAGAAGGATACAAAGAAACAATGGGGTTATTTACAAAAGGCAAATCCACTTTGCACTGAAAGTGCAGTCGCTGTGGATCCGAGGAGAACATGTAAGGAAAATAAAAAAACATCATTTTAGCTTTCACATGATTTGATGATAAAATCAGCAGAGCTTCCCTTCATTTCAGATCTACCCCTCAGATTTACTGCGACTGCACTTCCAAGTGCACGTTCAGTGCAATTTCAAGTGCAAGTGGATTTGCCTTTCTCAAATAACCACCATTGTTTAATTTGGTATCTTTCTGTTCTTACCCCTATAGATCAAAGGGGTGAACTTCGATCTGCAGATGTAGTCAGTTAAAAATGTGTGTATGTGTTTATTTTTTATTAATGTTCCTCTGTTTAACCCCTTATTAACGCTTACCTTACTCTAATCAGCCCTAATTAACTCCTTATCCATTCAATTATAATTTTTCTTGGTTTGTTTCTATTTTGATAACTATTTTAAAAAAAATTGTTTGCGTTTGCTTTGTTCGTTAATATTTTTACACTTTTAACATATATTTACACATATTACATTGAAAAAAAATCCAAAATGTAAATTCATTTGTAATTAACTTTGGAATGCTTGGTACCAGAATCATAATTTCAATGCAAATATAAACAGGACAAATTACAGAATTAAAAACCACATACTTTCTAGGCTCCATGCACACTGGATGCTAAAAAAAGTTATAAAAAACGCCAGTAGCTTTGAAGGTAGTCATTTCAACGTGTAACGCTTTTGCAGTAACTTTAAGCGTAAGCATTTTTTTTCCCAATTGATCAAAAAATGCGATTGAATGTGATTTTCGGCCATTCAAAAAAAAAGCCCATAAACTCCACTGCTCATTAAAGCTGAAAAACGTCAATGTGTGCATGGACACATAGGCTAACAGAGTGGAGTATATGGGCTTTGGAAAAAACACCCAAACTCCAATAAACTGCAGTTTATCAGCTCCAGTGTGCATGAAGCCCTAATGTGCAGTAACACTATTTATATTTAAACTAACACTGCTCAAAAATAATAAATAAAAAGAACGTTTTGTTAAGTTTTAATTGCTAAGGACTGCAAAAAAAAAAAAAAAAAAAAAAGAATTTTTTCAAGACAATTTTCATGAAAATAAAGCCTTGTTTGTACTGAAAAGAACAATATATGTATTGCATTGTTATCTTAACCGCTTAGTGACTGCACTACGCAGATATCCTGCAGCAAGGTGGACGCTCTGTGCCAGATCACGTCTAGGGTGCGCGGGTCCAGCGGATGCGATGTCCGCAGGGACTCTTCGATCGTTCGGGAAAAATGCAACCCAGTTCTGTTAGAGGGGAAATGTGCCGAATCTTTGTTTCCGAGCTTTGTTTACATTGCCCAGTCAAAGCCCTCCCCCCCAACAGTGAGTAATCACTCCCAGGGAACACATTTAACCCTTTGGTCGCCCCTGATGTTAACCCCTTCCAAGCCAGTGTCATTAGTACAGTAACAGTTAATTTTTTTAAGCACTGATCAATGTAATAATGTCACAGGTCCCCAAAAAGTGTCAGGTGTCCGCTGCAATATCGCAGTACTGCTATAAGTAGCCGATCACCGCCACAATATTTTTTTTATAAAAAAAAAATATATATTATATATATATACACACACACACACACACACACACATCCCATAGTTTGTAGATGCTAACTTTTGTGCAAACCATTCAATATACGCTTATTGGGATTTTATTTACAAACATATGTAGCAGAATACATATTGGCTAAAACTGATGAAGAAATTCGATTTTTTTACATTTTTTGATTGGGAATATTTCATAGCAGAAAGTAAAACATTTCTTTTTTTTCAAAATGGACAGTTTTTTGGTATATAGTGCAAAACATAAAACTGCAGAGGTCATAAAATACCACCAAAAGAAAAAACTCTGGGGGGGGGGGGGGGGGGATGGGAAGGACATTGATTTTATTTGGGTACAGCGTGGCATGACTGGGCAATTATCAGTGAGGGTGTTGTTACAAAACTTCCAGGGAGTTCCTGCATAACACAAAGTATCCAAAATCTCAAGAGAAGATGTTCAGGCACAGTGCAAGAGCACCTTCTTATAAGAATTAAAATATTGTATTTATAAGGATCTCTCAGGAAGGTTCATCATAACCTCACTGTAGTGGTGAGGTTATGAACCTTCCTGAGAGATCTTTCTGCTGTAGTAGCAGGTGGAAGCCAGGAATAAAAAAAAATAGATTTACTAACTTTTTTCCCCTGCAATTTTCTTTTCAATTTATAGCAGAAATTAATTAAGGTTTGGGGGCCCTGATATAAGCAGAACTCACTCAAAGGCTACACATACACACAAGACAATAAGTCATCCGAGGATTGACTTCACCCCTTGTGCTCCAATGGAAATGGTGTCATTTAGATCTTCAATCTGCAGAAGCAGTCAACAAGCTTAGATCTAGTGCTGAACTTTCTTATTAGACAATCCAATAATCATTGCACACCCTGAGGCTGGGTTCGCAGTGGTGCACTGTGCGAGA
This sequence comes from Rana kukunoris, assembly GCA_029574335.1. Taxonomy (NCBI): domain Eukaryota; kingdom Metazoa; phylum Chordata; class Amphibia; order Anura; family Ranidae; genus Rana; species Rana kukunoris. The sequence goes on from CM056051.1 coordinate 135,893,263, forward strand.
TCGCACAAGCGTGAACTGGGACTGAAACACGAACACGCCCTCTATTAATTGTTTATTTGTAAAAAAAAAACTAAGTTATGTAAAAAGGAGTATATAACAGTGTACAATAATGGTTCCAACGCCATTTTGTATGCAAAAAGTATTTAAGTTTTGACCTATTTTCCATAACCTAATTCTAGATTGTAAGCTCTAACGAGCAGGGCCCCTCTGATTCCTCCTGTATTGTAATTGTACTGTCTTCCCCAATGTTGAAAAGCGCTGCATAAACTGTTTGCGCCATATAAATTCTGTATTATAATAATAACAACAAGTTTTTTTTCCATTTTCTTCACAACACCACCATCACACTTAATCAGATGTTGATGGATACCAGATTTAGGATCTCAGGTGAAACTTTTATCTAAAGTTCATTACCTTCCTAGTAAATTATTCTTTATAGAACCCTGTTAGAAGAGATATCATATATACTCGAGTATAAGCCGACCTGAATATAAGCTGAGGCACCCAATTTTACCACAAAAAAAAACGGGAAAACATTAACTCGAGTATAAGCCTAGGGTGAGAATGCAGCATGCTGTAAGAGGAAAAGAGGGTCAACAATGCCCATCTGCAGCCTCACTGTGCCCATATACATGCCTCACTGCTCCCACATACATGCCTCACTGTGCACCTGCCCCCCTCAGTGCAGACCCCCCCCAGTGCAGACCCCTCTCCATCAGCATAAACCTCCATCAGCATAGACACTCCCCCTCTCCACTTGTGCCAGTAGTCCCCCCCCCTCTCCCCTCCCATAGATCAGTGCAGGGGTGTGCGGACCGCGCAATGCCGCTGTCCACACGTGTCACCCCTCTGACGGTCCGCACCCCCCACCCAGCAACGCCACTGACATTACTCACTGTGGCCATCTGCAGCCTCATGTAACGGATCTTGAGCCGTGACTTTGTCGGCAGCGTCCAGTGTAGCAAAGCCCCGCCTCCTCCTTGTCCTCGTCTGTGATGGAACATTTCATTCAGTTCCCAGCAGTGAGTGTGTATTTTCCGCCGATTACGGACGAGGAAGAGGAGGAGGCGGGGCTTTGCAACACTGCACGGACGCAGACTGCATATGGACACAGTGAGGAAGTGTGACTCAAGTATGTGCTGAAAAACTCGGCTTATACTCGAGTATATACGGTATACATAGACACCATAGCGGACCTCTACTAGTTGCTTGGCCATTATATATACGGATCCCTTGGCTTTAATACTTTGAGTTACTAACCAAAAACACAGGAGGTCTGCAACAGTCCACTCTACACCCCCCCCCCCCTCCATCATAGGTTCCCTTTAGAACTACCGTATTTATCGGCGTATACCGCGCACTTTTTTGCCCTGAAAATTAGGGCACGCCGGACCCGACAAAGAGGACACCCGAAGCCGCAGACTGACGCCGGACCCGACAAGGCCGCCGCGCAAGACACCAAAACTGTAAGTACAAAAATCTTTTTTCCACAGGAATGAGGGTCCACTTTAGGGGTGCGCGCTATACGCCAGAGCGCACAATACCCCAATAAATACGGTATATGGGAGCAGGAAGCTAGTAGATTAATGTTACCACTCTGCTCAGTTTGAAACTCCCCAAATGTAACCACTTTAGCTGAAGGCAACTCCAGTACAATAAAACAGAATTAAAGCACAGTTCCACCCAAAAGTGGAACTTCCAATCATTTGTTTCCTCCCCCTCCTATGCCACAATTGGCACCCTTTTGGGGGGGGGGGGGGTGGGATACCCGTCTTTGACAGGTATCCTCTTCCCACTCCCGGGAGCCACAGCTGTGGATATTGACATCACAGCTCCCTCCTCTTCCCCCTGTCGCCGGGCCAGTAGGAGAGAGAGGAGCAGAGCTTTGCACATGCGCAGTAGGGTTCCCGGCTTGAAGCTGTAAGGCTACACTGCCAGGTTCCTTTACCCGCAATGGCAGCACCCAACAGCTGATGGAAACAGCACAGGCAAGTGTCCATTTATTAAAAGCCAGCAGTATGTGTAGCTGTTGGTTTTTAATTTTTGCAGCGATGGGCAGACCTCCGATTTACTGTACTCTTATTTACTCAACCCCAAGGGAATCATATAGCTTTGGGATGTAAAAGCACATTCTTGCCCTGGGTTTTTTCTTTATAAAAAAGACAACACTACATAACATAACCAATAGTAACGTTTTTAAAAGAGTGTCCTGAATATCAATAGTCCATTAACCACTTGACTACTGGGCACTTAAACCCACTTAATAACCAGACCAATTTTCAGCTTTCGGTGCTCTCACATTTTGAATGACAATAACTCAGTCATACAACACTATAACCAAATTAAATTTTTGTCCTTTTTTTCCCACAAATAGAGCTTTCTTTTGGTGGTATTTTATCACCTCTGCGGTTTTTATTTTTTTCACTATAAATGAAAAAAGAACGAAAATTTTGTAAAAAAATGAATTTTTCTTCATTTCTATTATAACATTTTGCAAAAAAGTAATTTTTCTTCATAAACTTGGCCTAAAATGTATACTGCTACATATCTTTGGTAACAAAACAAAAAAAATTTAGATATTATTTAGTCTGGGTGAAAGTTATAGGGTCTAAAAGCTATGGTACCAATTACTGAAAATTGATCAATTTGATCACATCTGATGTACTGACATCCTCTCTCATTTCTTGAGACCCTAACATGCCAGAAAAGTACAAATACCCCCCAAATGACCCCTTTTTGGAAAGAAGACATTCCAAGGTATTTAGAAAGAGGCATTGTGAGTTTTTTGAAGTTGTAATTTTTCCCACAATTCTTTGCAAAATCAAGATTTTTTTCATTTTTATTTTCTTTCCACAAAATTTTCATATTAGCGGGTTATTTCTCACACACAGCATATGCATACAACAAATTACACCCCAAAACACATTCTGCTATTCCTCCCGAGTATGGCGATACCCCATGTGTGGGACTTTTACACAGCGTGGCCACATGGAATGGCGCCAAACTTTGCGACTTAAAAATCCCCATAGGCGACGCTTTAAATATTTTTACTGGTTACATCATTTTAGTTGGAGAAGAGGTCCAGGGCCAAAATTATTGCTCTCGCTCTAACGTTCGCAGCGATACCTCACATGTGTGGTTTGAACACCGTTTTCATATGTGGGCGGGACTTGCGTATGCGTTCGCTTCTGCATGCGAGCTCACGGGGACAGGGGCGCTGTATGCCCAGAGTATTGCAGAGTATGCCCAGAGTATTGCAGAGTATGCCCAGAGTATGCCCAGAGTATTGCAGAGTATGCCCAGAGTATTGCAGAGTATTGCAGAGTATGCCCAGAGTATTGCAGAGTATGCCCAGAGTATTGCAGAGTATGCCCAGAGTGTTGCCCCCCCCCAGAGTGTTGCCCCCCCAGAGTGTTGCCCAGCATTGCAGAGTATGTGCAGCAGGGATGGCTGAGCAGGGAGGGATGGATGGATCTGTGACTACATTTGTCACAGATCCAGACCGCAGCACTGGCGCTGCCATCCGCTCCCTCCCCTCTCCTCTCACACTGTACCGATCGGTACAGAGAGAGGAGGGAGAAACCGGCGTCATCAAATGACGCCGGTCTGTTTACATCTGATCAGCGGCGATTTACAGCAGCGGCGATTTACCGTGATCCGTGACCCGCCGGGTCCTCTGGACCCGGCGGTCACGGACATTCCCGTGTGCGCGCCCCAGGGGGCGCGCGGGAGCGCGACTCTGGAATCACGTTATATAACGTGATCCCAGAGTTAAGCAACCACCTTGCCGCCGTTATTTTTCGGCAGGTGGTTGCTAAGTGGTTAAAAAATAAATAAAAAATAATTAGTTTTTTTACACAAACAAAAAGGCTGAAAGTAAAAAAGGACAACTAAAACGTTGCCAGTGAACAAACATACCATTATCTTATCTGGCTTATTAATAAGGAATATAAAAGGTATTTCTGTGCAAAGTGCAAGTGAGTGACTGAAGTTCATATGTTTTATGTAAGCATTGTCACACTGATAAACAGTTTCTTCTTCTTCATTTTCCTTGCATCCGATTGGGTATTCTTTACAAAGTGAAGATTCACCACATTGACATTTACTAAAAACTGCATTTGCAAAGTCTATTTGCCCTGAAAAAAAGATCATCATCATTAGGGTTGTGTCGGCAGGCTCCATTTCTCTGCTTTTTAACCATTTACGGACCACCCCATGCATATATACTGAGGTAGGTAGGGTGGACGCTCTGTGCTGGATCACGCTTCTGATACGTAATCAGCATTTCTGGGTAAGAGTGCTTAGTCACAGCACATGCAATTCAGTAGGTACTGGCCAATGATTGATTGCTGGGCCTCACTTCATTATTCAAAAAATAACAGCAAGATCGATTAGTAAAAGCGGCACATAACACACGCAATAAACATTGTCGGACACACATTTAACCCCTTCATTACCCCTAGATGTTAACCCCTTCCTAGACAGTGTCATTGGTACAGGGACAGTGTATAGTATTAGCACTGATCACTGTCACTATTGTTGTCAGCTAGTGTCAAATTGTCTGCCACACTATCATAGTCGCACTATAATTCGCTGAGCATTGCCATTATAAAATAAATAAAATTCCAGTATCTATACCAAAAACTCTATAGCTTTCACGCAAACCAATCAATATACAGCTATTGGGATTTTTAAAGACACGTAGCAGAATACATTTTGACCGAAGGCCAGATTCCAGCATTGTACCAGGCTGAATTGAGACTAATACATGCAAAACAGTGCTTTTTTAGTTCCACAGACTTCAATGGAGAAGCTGCAGAAAAGAATGTAGTGCGTTTCTACCGTGATTTGCGTTTTTTTAACCACTTCTGGACTGCTTGCCATCGTTTTACTTCGCTACTTTGAAGAGAAATACCGTTGTTCTATTAGCAGCTAGCTACCATAACCCTGGTATCCTCTTCAAGAGCGGGCGGTCTGCTTCAAGATAAGTGATCTCTGCAGCGGATTCGGTGCGAGATCACTTATCAGGGGTGGGAGAGGCCCCCCTCCCGCCGCTCTCCGGTGCCCTCTGCCACTTACCGGAGCCGTCGGCAGAGGCGACCAGGACCTTCTTGGTCTGTGGTATGGAGACGAGTAAGGGGGAAGATGGCCCCCACCTGTCTCCATATCATTGCAGGGCGGAAGCGACGTCAAAACGTCACTTCTGCTCATAGCTCTTAAAAAGGAACTTTTTTTTTTGTGTAAATGTGAGATCTAAGGTCTTTTTGACCACAAACCTCATATTTAAGGAGGTCCTGTCATGCTTTTTTTCAATTACAAGGGATGTTTTACAAGAGTGTAAAAATGAAAAACAACATTTTAAACGCGTTGCATATGAAAATTGTGTTCAAACCACACATGAGGTATTGCCGCAATCGTTAGAGCGAGAGCAATAATTCTAGCCCTAGGCCTCCTCTGTAACTCAAAACATGCAACCTGTACAATTTTTTTTAAACAAACACATATGGAGATTTTTAAGGGTAAAAATTTGTCACCATTCCACGAGCAGACGCAATTTTGAAGCATGATGTGTTGGTATCAATTTACTCGGTGTAACATTATCTTTCACAATATAAGAAAAAAAAAAGTGCACGGCTGCGCAAATACAGTGTGACAAAAAGTATTGCAACGACATTTTATTCTTTAGGGCATTAGAAAAAAAAATTATAATAACAAACATATATAATATAAATGTTTGGGGGTTCCAAGTCATTTTCTAGCAAAAAAAATAAAATTGTCTTAACTTGTAAACACCAAATGTCAGAAAGAGGCTCGGTCCTTAACCACTTGCCTACTGTGCACCTACACCCCCTTCCTGCCCAGACAAAATTTAAGCTTCCGGCACTGCGTCGCTTTAACTGACAATTGCGCGGTCGTGCAATGTGGCTCCCAAACAAAATTGGCGTCCTTTTTTTCCCACAAATAGAGCTTTCTTTTGGTGGTAATTGATCACCTCTGCGGTTTTTATATTTTGCGCTATAAACAAAAATAGAGCGTCAATTTTGAAAAAAATGCAATATTTTTTTACTTTTTGCTATAATAAATAACCCAAAAAATATATAAAAAAACATTTTTTTTCCTCAGTTTAGGCCGATACGTATTCTTCTACATATTTTTGGTAAAAAAAAAATATGCAATAAGCGTTTATCGATTGGTTTGCGCAAAATTTATAGTGTTTACAAAATAGGGGATAGTTTATGGCATTTTTTTTTTTACTATTAATGGCGGCGATGTGCGATTTTTTTATTGGGACTGCCCTGCTGAAGAAGTAATTTATTACGCAACGCGTCCGGGGACAGGAATGACTCGTACAGTCGCTCGCTCATGATCTGAACCTCTTCCTGAAGGAACCTCTCCGTCCGGTCCTTATGGTTTTCGTTGATGCTTTATATTTCCTCACCAAATGTGAGTAAGCTGTATGCTGCATATTGCAATAAATCCCTGGTTTTTATGGAAGCTCTTAGATGTCTGTTTTTTTCCCTTTTTGCTTTGCCATTATCATGCCTGACATGTGAGGATTCTACATAACATCCTTTTCCTGGGCTTCCTGTTGGATATTTATGCGCAGTATGACCATCTGGTAAAACAGTGGTCTCTCCTGGAGGTAATAGTAGAATACCCATTTGGTGGTGGGATCACCGTATATTTTCTCATCACGTCTGCACTCTGGTGGATTTTAATTAGATTAATCTAATTAGTGGATCAATCCTTATCACATTTGCACTCTGGTGGACTTTAATCAGATCAATTGGAAAATTGGATCTTCTGCACAGATTATTATATGGACATTTGTTTAAGATATTCCATGCACTTATTTACTGGTGTAATATATCACTAATTGGTGCAATATACCACTTTTTATTTTCTTTTTATTTTCACATAATTTTGTGATATATAGTGCCTGATAAGCACCATTCAAGATATTATATTACATTGTATTGTTTGCGCTGCACTATTTCTATGTTGTATCTGACTGCGACGTTATGGCAGACACCTTGGACACTTTTCTGACATTTTTGGGACCATTTACATTTATACAGTGAACAATGCTATAAATATGCATTGATTACTGTATAAATGTGACTGGCAGTGAAGGGGTTAACCACTAGGGGGCGGGGAAGGGGTTAAATGTGTGTCCTATGAGTGTTCTAACTGTAGGGGGAGGGGGGGTGACTGGGGGAGGTGACCGATTGTGTCCCTATGTACAAGGGACACAGCAAAGGTCTCCTCTCTCCGGACACAGCAACGGTCTCCTCTCTCCCTGACAGGACGTGGAGCTCTGTGTTTACATACAGAGCGCCACGTCCCCGCTCAGTTACTGGGCAATCGCGTGTGCCCGGCGGCGATCGTTGCCGCCGGGCACTCGCACCGGGATCCCAGCAGAGCGGCACCCGCCCGCGGCTTTGAAAAGACCTCACGTCATATGACGTGATGTCAGGACAATGGAGTCCTCCGCCCGCCGTCATTTGACGGTGGGCGGTGGACAAGTGGTTAAAGTGGTTGTAAACAAAAAAATTTTTTTTTTTTTTTTATGTCACAGTGTAGAGCAGGGGTGTCAAACACAAGGCCCGCGGGCCGAATCCGGCCCTCCAAGCCATTTCATGTGGCCCTTGCCCACCTCTGGTCCTCAAGACCCTTACTTTCTGCTTTCAAGCAATGCATCCAGCTTCTTCCCAGCAGGAGCTTAAGGAAAGGGGGGTACACTGTGATGTAAGGGAGAGTGGGGGACTCAACGTCTGATGGTGGGGTGACATTTAACATCTAATGTAAAGGGAAGGGGATGCGCTGGACATCTAACCTTACAGATACAACCGGCCCTTTTGAGGGCAATTGTAATGCTGATGCGGCCCTCGATGAAATTGAGTTTGACACCCCTGGTGTAGAGTATAAGATTTCCTATCATCTGTGCCCAGTCTTGCCACACAGAGTTAATCCAGCGCTGAGTAATCCTCTTTTAATGATCAGTGAAAATGAACAGCCTTCCAGATAAAACCCTGCCTAAATCAAGTCAGTTTTCTCTCTTCTTGCTTTGAGTGAGAGGTTATTTACAAATATAGCTTGAACATGTTTATCTTATGTTATGTTAACAATAACATGAGGTGATATAACATCATAACACATCCTAGTAATATACAATGAACTTTGGATCACCTTTTGTTATGATAAACATGTCCAAGCTAGATATGTAAATAATCTGTTACTGAAAGCAATAACAGAGAAACGGATTTAACCTAATTTGGCAGGTTTTTATCTGAAATTCTGTTAATTTGCACTGAACTTTAAAAGAGTATTACTCAGCGCTGGATTAACTGTGTGGCAAGACTTTTTTTTGGGGTTTACAACCACTTTAAGTAGTTAAAGAAATTGGACATACAAAAAAAAAAAAAGAAGGGAGCATAAAAAACGTGAATCACTGTAAAAACATACCGCATGCTTTTCTGCAGCTTCTCTATTGAAGTCTATGGAACCATAAAACAAAAAAACAAACAAACAAAAAAAAAAAAAACACAGTTTTGCATGTAAAAAATGTCACAGACCCTTTCGAAAACCACTATGGCAAAAAAAAAAAAAAAAGCATAGATGTGAACGTGTCCCATAGGAAACCATGTGCATTTTGCAATACAGGCCAAGTAACATGGTTTCCTACACGTTCTGTAGTGCAAATCTGCAAAATGAAAAAGCACTAAAAATGCACAGGTGTGAATCCAGCCTAAAAAAGGATTGTAGTGCGTTTCTGAAAAAAATTATAAAAAAAAAAGCACCAAAAATGGCAAAGCTGTAAGTCCGGCTTAAATTCATTAAGAAATCAGATTTTTACAAATTTTTGGGGATATGCTTTATAGCAGATTAAATGTATAATATATATATAATATACACACACACACACACAAACTTAATTTTTTTTAAATGTTTTTAAATCATTTAGATATCAAAAAAAGACAAAAAACAAACAAAAACGGCAGAGGTGATCAAATACCAGCAAAAGCAAGCTCTATTTGTGTGACAAAAGTGATAAAACTTTCATTTGTGTACAGTGTTGCATGACTGCGCAATTCCCAGTCAATGGTGCACACTTGTACGTTATTGTATTGTAACTGTACCTCAGACTGCGTTTCTATGGTGTGAACTGACCCTTAACCTTAAAGCGGTTGTATAGTCCATTTTTGGACTTTTACCCTACAGGTAAGCCTATAATAAGGCTTACTTGTATGTAAAAAAATATATATATCTCCTAAACTTTCCCTCGCAATGAGCTGCTGACTGCAGCAGCGCATGCACACAGGGGATTCTCGGCTTAAGGCCCAGCAGACACCTAACCTTTTCCAGGAAAGTAGTCTCCCGCGTGCTTGCGATGACATCGCGGCTCCAACCACTCACAGAGCTGGAGCCGCGATACCCAGAAGACACGCTGAGGCAAGATGTCATCTCCCTCGGTGTGGACCAGGTAAGGTACCGACGCCTCGTTCTAAGGCAAGTATTTAATAATGAGCTGGTATGCAGTGCATACTAGCACATTATGCCTTTTGCCTTACAGGTCATTAAAAAAAAAAACTTTGGGGGACTATACAACCACGTTAAAGGCCAGTTCACACCACATGCAGTCCAATGCATTCCCTTCTTAAAAAAAGCAGGGAAAGTAGTTTATATGGTTTTTAATGGCATAGTGCTTTCAGTTCCACTGCGTTCCAGAAAAAAATAAAAATAAAAGTAGAACATGCTGCATTTTTCCTGCACGGGACTGTACTAGAACGCAGTAAAAGGCATCAAAAACACACGTCTTGATTAAAGTTTAGAAAAAAGAGGGGGGAATGAACTGGATTGCATCAAAAACGCGCGAAAAACATGCATGCAGAAAAGCATCCGGATTGCATTCCTATGGTGTGAACAAGTAGGTGATATGATTTCCAATGGCGTAGTTCACACCAGTGCCTGCAGTTTCAGTGCGTTTCCAGATCCATTAAAAAAAAAAAAAAAAAAAGGGGAGGAGGAAAGTATCTGTAGTGCGTATTTTAATGGTGTGAACTGGCCCTTAATAAGGTCATGTGTTTTCCAGTGCGTTTTAGTACAGTCCAGTGCAGAAAAAAAATGCAGCATGTTCTATTTTTTTCTGGAACAGCAAGCACTGGTGTGAATTCTGCCATTGCAAAAAATAAAAATTAAATGCACTGGACTGTATGTGGCGTGAACTGGCCCCACGGCCACCAGGGGGGTGTATGACAGAACCTGGTGACATTTCCCTGCCTGGAAGACACCTAGAGATCAAAGTGAGGTGACTCCAGTCACAGCAGTGTACAGTTGTGTGGATGAGCCCCACCGTGGCTGTGCCGTATAGAGAGCTATGGGGACTTCCGGTGCGGGGAGACGTCTCTCCTTCCAATGTCCCTCTATGGGAGAGAGACGGTCCCCGGCATATAGGAGAGAACACACCGAGCTCTGTGGAATATTCTCCCCTGTAATAACCCGCACTACCATCACACAAAGGATACGAGGTGCCGCTGGAGGACGGAGAGGCGGCCGCTCCCGGCCGGGAAGTTGAGGCTTCGGGCCTGCATGTCAGTGTCAGTGGCGGAGTCCTATAGCGGAGACACGGTCCAGGCTCTACATGTATAGCCCAATAGAAACCCCTCCTCCGTACAAAGTACTATACAGTCTACGTGACTGAGGGCTGCCTGCCGAGCCGCTCCTCCTACCTCCTTCCTCTAGGCAGTGCTGTGACTACAAATGCACCTCCCAGTCCCTTCTGTGTACAGACTTGTTCCTCCAGGGTTTGTGTTGTGTAATACATGTATAGAGGACCACTTCCCATCAAATGCCAATTCACACTTTTCTCTCCTACATATACAAATCCGTATTTATTTTCTTGTTACTAGAAAATTACTCAAAGCCCCCAAACAATATATTTATATTTTTTAACAGAAACCCCAGAGAATAAAAAGGCGGTCATTGCAATTTTTTTATGTCGCGCAGAGATTTATATTATTTTTTTTTAAATACACTTTAACAAGGTTTAACCACTTCAGCCCCAGAAGGATTTATCCACTTACTGACCAGGCCATTTTTTGCGATACGGCACTTCATTGCTTTAACTGACTGTGCGGTCGTGCGACGCTGTACCCAAACAATTTTTTTTTACCCACAAATAGAGCTTTCTTTTGGTGGTATTTGATCACATCCGCTCCTTTTTGCGATAAAAACCAATACACAATAAAAAACAAACAAAAAAAGAACAATATTTGTATTATAATATAAAAAAAAAATTTCATCAGTTTAGGCCAATATGTATTCTATTTTTTTTTTGTAATAAAATAGGAAAAAGCGTATATTGATTGGTTTGCGCAAAAGTAATAGCGTCTACAAAATAGGGGATAGATTTATGGCTTTTTTTTACTAGTAATGGTGGCGATCAGCGATTTTTAGCAGGACTGCTACATTGCGGCTGACAGCTTTTGACACTATTTTGGGACCATTGACATTTATACAGCGAACAGAGCTAAAAATAGCCACTGATTACTCTATAAATGTCACTGGCAGGGAAGTGGGTTAACACTAGGGGGGGCGATCAAGGGGTTAAAGCAGAGTTCTACCCAGAAATGGAACTTCCGCTTATCTGGTTCCTCCCACCCCCTCCGGAGTTGCATTTGGCACCTTTCCGGGGGGAGGGGGAGCAGATACCTGTCTAATACAGGTATTTGCTCCCACTTCCGGCAAAAGATCGTGGCAGTATCCGTGGCGATCTACGCCATGTCCGGCCCCTCCTCTGTCCCCCCGCTGTCTTCTGGGAGACACACAGGTTCCAGAAGACAGCAGGACCTGTCAGAACTCACGCATGCGTAGTAGGGAAACAGGCTGTGAGGCCGCAAGGCTTCACTTCCTGATTCCCTTACTAGCAATGCCGGCGCCTGCACCCAGGAGCTGAGGGACAGGTCGGTTTTGGGTGAGGGCATTGCAGGCTCCATGGAGAGGTAAGTGTCCTTATTTTAAAAGTCAGTAGGTGCTGACTTTAAAAAAAAAAGTTGCAGGTGGAACTCCGCTTTAAGACCCCTTTCACACTGGAGCGGTCTGCAGGCGCTATTGCACTAAAAATAGCGACTGAAAACCGACCCTAAGAAGCCGCTGCTACTGCCCCGAGGGCTTTCACACTGGAGCATTGTGTATACCGCTATACCGTATACTTACGAGCGGTGTGTATACCGCTCCTCCACGGCTCCCGTCCATTGAAATCAATGGGACACCGTGGCTATACCACCGGCAATGCGCCTCTGTAGAGGTGCTTTGCGGTGGGTTTTAACCCTTTCTCAGTCGCTAGCAGGGGTAAAACCACCGCTAGCAGCCAAATAGCAACACGAAATTGGTGGTAAAGCACAGCTAAAAATAGCAGCGCTTTACCGCCGACGCACCTCCCGCCCCAGTGTGAAAGGGGCCTAAGTGTTCCCCAGGAAGGTGTCCACACGCATTGGCTCCAGCGTAGCGCTGCAGCCGCGCGCACTCCCCCTATAGCCCTTAAAGCAGTTGCCATACAGCTACAGCGATTCGCGAAGGGGAGACAACCTGCCGCCTTATATAGACGGTCGGCAAGTAGTTATTGCAAAAAAAAAACACAATATATAACTCAATTTTGTTTTAAAAATATAAAAAATTATGTCACGCGGAGTAAATAGATACCTAACATGTCACGCTTTAAAATTGTGCATGCCCCATGAAACGACAACAATGTAATGTTTGCAATTCCCATACGTACTTACATATTGCATGTTTTCCAAGCTCTGTTGTTTATGTTCTGAACACAATAAAGCCTTTTGTTAGGCCGGATTCACACCTATGCAAATTGAGTGCGGCTTAAACCGCATCTAATACGCATAACATTTCTAAATACAGTGTTTTCAATGAGGCTGGTTCACATATGTGCGATGCATTCGCACTGCACATTGCAGTAAAAACGTGTGCATATTTTATGCCTTGCAGTGCGGCTCAGGTGCGAATTCAGTCCCATTATCTTCTATGAGTACACAGCTGATTCGCAGAGGTGTTCAGTTCTCTTCAGGAATTTCTATCATTCAGCTCAATACACTTCTCCCCCACTCTCCTCTCACCCGGAACTTCTCCCAGGTCTCCAAATTCGCAGCTAAAACGCAATGGCTCTGCTGAACACATCCTTTATCTATCTGCAGAGATTACAGAGCTGAAATTCGCACCGCACAAGTGTGATTCCGGCCTAAAAGAAAATTGCACACACTCTCTGCGCTCCAGTCATCTCTGCTGCTTGCCGGAGCAGTCGGTAGTGGCGGAGACGATCTCGTCCTTCCCCCTGACAGTCCTGGAGCCGAGTGAGGGAAAGATGGCCCCCACTCAGCTTTATCACATAGAGATATGAGGTCTGGTTTTGACCCCTAGATCTCACATTTAAGAGGTCCTGTCATCCTTTTTTCTATTACAAGGGATGTTTACATTCCTTGTAATAGGAATAAAAGTGACCCAAACATTTTTTTTTAAAAGGACAGTGTAAAAACATTTAATAAATAGTAAAATAAATACGATTTTATTTCTTTAAAGCGCCTTGTCCTGCCGAGCTTGCACGCATATGAAAACTGTGTTCAAATCACACACGTGAGGTATTGCTGCAATCATTAGAGTGAGAGGAATAATTCTCGCAGTAGACCTCTGTAACTCGAAACTGGTAACCTGTAGAAATTTTTAAACGTCGCCTATGGAGATTTTTAGGGGTCAAAGTTTGTAGCCATTCCACGAGCAGGCGCAATTTTGAAGCATGACATGTTGGGTATTAATTTACTCGACGTAACATCATCTTTCACAATAAAAAAATGGTCTCACTTTACTGTTGTCTGATTTTTTTTCATTCAAAAAAGTGTATTTTTTCCCCAAAAATTTTGCTTGCAAGATCGCTGCGCAAATATGGTGTGACATAAACTATTGCAACAGCCGCCATTTTTTTCACTAGGGTGTCTAAAAATATAAAATGATTTTAACTTGTAAACACCAAGCCTAAAAAATAGGCCTGGTCCTTACGTAGTTATTTTTAAATATATACTGTACCATAGTTTGTAGACTCTGAGGCCGGATTCACACCTATGCGAATTGGTTGCGGCTTAAACTGCATCTAATACGCAGAACATTTCTAAATACATTGGGGTAGATTCACATACACTTAATATTCTGCTGCGTAATCGAAATACTCTACGCTGCCGTATTTTACCAGGCTCTACACCGAATCCTGGTAGATTTTTGCCCGTACACTACGGCGGCGTAGTCTATTTCTCGCCGCGTAATCGAAATACGCGATTGGGGGGCGTGAAGCATTTAAATTAAGCACGTCCCCGCGGCGATCGAACTGCACATGCTCCGTTCAGAAATTTCCCGCCGTGCATTGCACGAAATCACGTCGTTACGTCATTCGTTGTTTGAGTAGCGGCGTTTACGAACATTCCTATTCCCGGACGACTTACGTAAAAAATAATAAAAGACGTCGGAAAACGTAGAAATTCGACGCGGGAACGACGGCCATACTTAACATGGGCTGTCTAATATTAGAGCAGGAAAAAGCTGGTATAGTGTTACGCAAATAAAAGATGACTAAAGGTGCCGTAAGAGATTGCGATTGAAGACCGTAACTTCGGGGATTGCCGGCAAAAGCTCATTTGCATACCCCGACGCGGAAAACGATGGGAAGTCCACCCAGTGGCCGCAATTGTATTGCAGCGTAGATCCGAAGGCGTACAAACACGTAATCCAGTCGAATTGAAGCCCGCAGCTGTCTATTCATGGTTTGAGGTTTTCGACTAGCTAGAAAACGCGCGTAATTTGAAATTACTCCAGTCTAACACCAGTTAGACAGGCGTAATGGCTCTCTGAATCTGGCCCATTGTTTCTACATATATCACAGTGTCTGGCTTCTAAAGTCCCATTCCAGAGGGAATAACTGTTTGTTCTGAAAATGTAGTTGGTTTACCTAAACGTGGTTTGGTTTCAACTGAACCCCCCCATTTTCCACTTTTTGATTAGAGTTTGAACATTGCTGATTGGCATTCTCAATTCCTTGGATATCTTTTTTTTCAGCTGCAAGAAGGAAGCCTTTACTGCACCAATGCCACAAAATAGCAATGAGGCATGTCAAGGTGTTGTTGGGCATATTTTAACCAGGCTTTTTTGTGGAACTTGTGCAGTAAAGGCTTCTTGACCATGCAGCTCTTTTTTGTTCAAGTATCATCGTATTGTGCGCCTTAAAAACAACCACACCATCTTTTTCCAGAACAGTTTGTATTTCTCCTGAGGGTACCTGTGGGTTTTTCTTTTTATCCCGAACAATTCCTGTGGCAGTTGTGGCTGAAATCTTTCTTGATCTACTTGACCGTGGCTTGGTATCAAGAGATCCCCAATTTTTCCACTTTTAAATGATTGAACACTACTGACTGGCATATTCAAGGCTTTGGATATCTTTATTTCCTTTTCCATCTTTGTAAAGATTCATTACCTTGTTACTAGGGTTGTTCCGATACCACTTTTTTAGGACTGAGTACAAGTACCGATACTTTTTTTCAAGTAGTTGCCGATACCGAATACCGATACTTTTTTAAATGTGTCCCAAAATGCAGCCATGTCCCCCACAAATGCAGCCATGTCTCCCACATATGCAGCCATGTCCCTCCAGCCATGTCCCCCATACCTAGCCGCCGAAAGCCACCGCGTGGAGAACATCACAGCATTAATTTGAATAGCTGTTTTGCTGGCGCGTATAGACACTCCCCCTTGCTCGGGATTGGACAGATCACGATCACCCATCCAATCACGAGCACGGGGGAGTGTCTATACGCAGCGGGAACACTACAGCTATTCAAATGAAAGCTGTGATGTTCCCGCACGCTGTTTAACCCATGCGGCGCGGCTTTTGATGCGGCGGCGGGAAGTATTCTATTTAGGCATCGGGGGTATTTGCGGGAGTACAAGTACTCCCGCAAATACTCAGTATCGGTCCCGATACCGATATCGGGACAACCCTACTTGTTACGCAGGTCTTTTGACTGTTCTTTTCTGCTCCCCATGGCTTAACACCCCTTTAACATTTGTCTTGTGGTCTGTCCCTGGTCAGAAGATTGTACCTCACTTTCTGTCCCTGTGACAATTGGATTTTGAACATTTTGGGTTGTTGTGGAAACAAAGATTGGTGATAAAACTTTAGTGGCAAAACTTTTTTTTTCCCCAGGACAGCTCTTAGAGGAGTAAATATCTCTTCCTAGAGGTAGATTTCCTCTCACTTCCTGTTGTCTCCCTCCATTTGTAAGTATGAGTTGTATGTAAGTCAGATGTTTGTTACTCAGTGAGTGTGCGAGTGTGTTAGAGAGCTAGGTGTGGAGAAACCACAGTACAATGAACGGCTTTGCAGAGTGGGAGAAGGGGCATGCCAGTAGAAGTCTGATCATTGGAAGACAGTCAGACTGTTCTCCCAGCACAGCCAGAAAACTGATCATGCAGTGATGAATATGCTGTCATCTGTTTGAAACAGGAAATCAGGGGGACAAAGAACAGGATACTTTTTAACACAAATCAGGGATATTAAATGTTAGAGTAACATAGGGGGTTATTCATGAAAGGCAAATCCACTTTCCACTACTAGTGCAAAGTGCACTTAGAACTGCAGTCGCTGTAAATCTGAGGGGTAGATCTGAAATGAGGGGAAGCTCTGCTGATTTTATTATCGTGCAATCTAAAATGCTGTTTTTTATTTTCCTTGCATGTCCCCCTCGGATCTACAGCAACTGCACTTCCAAGTGCAATTTCAAGTGCACTTTGCACTTGTAATGCAAAGTGGATTTTCCTTTAGTAAATAATCCCCATAGTCTTTAAGGAGGTGGCTGTGAATCATTTAAGAAAAAAAAAAAAAAAATATATATATATATATATATATATATATATATATATGTGTGTGTGTGTGTGTTCTGTATGCCAAATAGATTGGCAGTCTACACATTATACCTCCTATAATATAAATGTATACAATCCAATGACAAACGGTCTTAACACATAAAACTATTCATTGTGTTACTTCAACTAAAAGAACAAATGCTCTGTGACTCAGTAAATAGCGCTTTAGATCATTTCTCTAGTATCCCCACTCTTACTCCTTCAGTTGCAGGACTCACATCCTATAGTTGCAGCGTGTGATGCAAAACAAGTATAAAATAGTGAAGCAATATTAGCCTGAAGGCTAGGTTCACACGGTTGCATTTTGTGTGGCTCATGTTTGCACAGGCACATCAGCCCATTTATTTGAAAAGGGCAGCTGTACCTGTGAAAACACAGGGAAAATGTTCCTGGACCTTTTTAACCACTTCCCACCTGGGCCAATTCTGCCACTTCACTCCTACATGTAAAAAACATATTTTTTCTAGAAAACTACTCAGAACCCTTATATATATTATATATGGATGTGTGTATGTATGATGATTCTTTTTTTTTTGCAGAGACCCTAGGGAATAAAATGGTGGTCGCTGCAACTTTTTATGTCACAGTATTTGCGCAGCAATTTTTCAAACACGCAAGAAAAGAAGAAAAAAAAAGTGTTTCACTAATTAAAAAAATCAACAACAAAAAAAAAAACAGTAAAAAAGTAAAAAAAAGCCCAATTTTTTTGTATAATATGAAAGATGTTACGCTGAGTAAAAATGCTTTACAATTGCGTACACTCGTGGAATGGCACCAAACTTTGGTATTTAAAAATTTCCATAGGCTTTTGATTCATTCTCCGGCTCGCCGATCATACGGGCAAGACCGGAGGGCAGCGGGACTTCCCCTCTCGCTGCCTGTAACAAAGATCAAGTGGCTGAACTGCAGCTAAGTTTTTTTCTTACGGTGCACAGAATCGCCGGCAGAAAAAAAAATTATATCTAGATGATGCCTGTAGCTGCAGGCACCGTTCAGATATCACCACTAAAAGTCCATGACGTACTGCCGGCGCAAAATGGTTAAAACCGCAGCCGCACCTGAATACATGCTGCATTTTCAGATGCATGTCGGTGCTATTGGGAATGAATGGCACCCCACGAATATGAAAAAAGGAACAGCATGTTTTGGCTGTGGGGATGGGAACGTGCAATTTACACGTTGTCCTGTAACAATGTGAACCTAGTGTTAAAGAGCTAGGAGCAAATGACATAGCATGACTGAGTTTGAAAAAACAGGGCAAATGTTTCCTTTTGCTGAAATGACTGTTTACAGGGTATAGAGACATAAAAGTTAACTGATTCCTTTTAAAAATGATTAAAAATAGATAAAAATCAATCATATAGTATGCCTCTAGTTTAACTTTCCTTTTTAAACTGGTTTTGTGTCTATGTGAAGTAGAGAGAGAGAGAGAGAGAGACAGAACAAAAACAAACAAATCCAGGGCAGTGTTTTGTTTTTAAATTGAATCCCAGGGCAGTGTTTTGTTTTTAAAATGAATCTGATTGGTTCTGAGGAGTTTTAGACACACAGCTTGGACCACAGTGAAAAGCTGCCATGAGATTTTTCATAAGGAGCCAGACAGGCAGGAAGTGTGGAGATCAGAGCAGAATTACAGTAACTTCAAAGCAAAAACGAACAATGAGAACATGAAAACAGCACTGCATTAAGGTAAAGGAAGCTATTTAGCAAAAAAAATGTTTCTTTTAGTGATCCTTTAAAGGTAAATAACTGCATGTGAAGGAATGAGCCTCCAAAAGCCCATCACTAATAAAAAAAAAAATACAAACTTGCACAAACATATATTTGACACAGAAATTGTAATGCATTAGGGCTGAAACAACTAATCGATCATGAAATTAAATCGATTACAATTTTCATAATCAATTAATCGGCCAGTAACAAAATGGGGTTAAAAAAACTAAAATTAGCCGTTTATAGTACAAAAAAGCAAATCGCTCCTGTACTTTCTTTCACTCCTGTACTTACTTTCACTGTCCCACAGTAAAAAAATGAACCCCTTACAGTAGCGATTATTTGCTCTTTTTGTACTTATTTTTGTTTTTTTTAACCCCATTATGTTACTAAACATCTCAGGCTGCTGTGTATTTGGAAAGGGCAAAGACTTAATGCAAAACGGTTTTTGGTTCAATATACTTCAATGGAGAAGCTGCAGAAAAGCATGTAATGTGTTTTTGCGGCAATTTGTGTTTTGTAATCTGCCCAACAACAAATTGGCCCAAAAAAATTTAAAATTACTTTTTAAAGCTATTATCCGATTAATCAAAACAATAAAATCGGCCCAACTAATCGATTATGAAAATAATTGTTAGTTGCAGCCCTATAATGCATACATTTTAAGTCGGCACTTTCACTACACTGTGAACGAAATTAATGTATTTATCTACAGAAATTGAAAACTTCACGTTGTATTAGTAGGAAGAAAAAGAAAAAACACTCAAGTTGTACAAGAGCAATAAAAAAAATTAAATATTTATTTGAATAACAAGTTTGGAGTTTAAGCTGCAATGTTGGCAATGTCAATTCTTGTTTTATTAGATCACAAACTCATGCACCAAAATTGGAAAGGAAAGAGCTACCAACTACTTAACAGCTGCTGATTTATAAAGGAAAAAATATAAAGGCATGTAATCACTATACAAAATATAAAAATGTATGAAACACTACCAACCACAGAACAGAAAAGTTATTGATTATACTTAAAAACGGTTTTGTATTTACGTGTGCGCACATAATTACTGAACTGAAGTGACGTAGGCAACTTTTAACTTTGTTTGCAGGTGGTCTGCAATTATATTGTATTTTAACACATCTAACCACACTGCAAGAGATTTGCATGTGCTACTAATATGAAAGTAGATTTGTTAATAATATGGTAAATATTAGATTTAGAGAAAACAAATCTTCTTAAACAGAAGTGCTTTAAGCATAACGTGTACACCCTGAACCCATCAATGTAATAGAAACATAATTAGCATTGACGAGGTGGAGGAGTTCACTAAACAATGTATATAGAAGTCAAGGAGGGCACAGGGCTATAAAGGGCTCTAGCCTTAACAAGCCTAAACTGCGAGAAAAAAAAAAAGAAAAAAAGCAATCAAACATGCACCCTCCGGCCATGATCCACAACCGATTTATTTATTGCCTCTCCATAATTATTTGAAGGGCATCCAACATTGTCAGACCAATAATGATAAATACACATATATAAATGAAGACACTAACTTCTTGTTTGACACTACTAATGGCAATGTCTGTGCTGGGTGAAAGCACCTTTAAAAAAAGAGCCTATGCGGCAAGAGATAAGTGTCTATAGATTCAAAATGAATCAACTGTATCGGATAACAATTCGTCAACTTAGAAGCTGCCTTAAGATTAGGTGCATCTTCAGTTAATGTAACAGGAAGTAGGGAAAAAAGAAAAAAAAAAAAAGAAAAAAAAAAAAGAAAGGCAATGAATTTTTACTTCTTAAGTCATACCCATTCCTGTTTTGGACCCAAGGCCAAGAAATGGGCAGACGCAATGATATATATTTATATATATACTTTTTTTTACAATTATTTAAATTGTATGATGGTAAAGAATAGGGTCTATTTAAAAACAAAACAAAAAAGCTAGGTAAGCCTTAATTAAGAAGTGGCACCAGGAGTTGGGTTAACATTTTGAGTAGCCACTTGAGGAGCAACTTCGATGATTCGTGGCTTGTCTATGATTCTGGCAGTACGGTTGCCCTTTTCTACAATGCCAATAATCCATGCTTGGTGACCTTCTCCATACTTGGGGGATTTAATTTCAGCACAGAAGCGTGCAGCCTGTTCTCGTGGCAAACAGATCAAAAGACCTCCTGTAAAAGAATAACAAAGATGAAAACAGGGTTATATTTGGAAATGCTTTATTTTGGTGTTCAAAGCAGAGGGGGGGGGGGTGAATAGAATGCTTCATATAAAAGCAATAAAACACAGAGATGCATATTTTCCTTTTTATATGGTCAGCCAGCTTAAGGATACATTTAGTGTATTAAAAACATTAAAGCCCCGTACACACAATCGCAATTTCCGATGGAAAAAGTCAGATGGACTTTTTTCCCATAGGAAATTCCAACCGTGTGTATGCCCCATCGGAAATTCCGATGAATTTCATCGGAGTTTAGATGA
The DNA here is from genome assembly GCA_029574335.1 of Rana kukunoris. Lineage (NCBI taxonomy): Eukaryota > Metazoa > Chordata > Amphibia > Anura > Ranidae > Rana > Rana kukunoris. The sequence goes on from CM056051.1 coordinate 135,914,430, forward strand.
GAACATGTTCTATTTTACTCCGTTGTGATTTTGGTCGGACAAAGGTCCGATCGTGTGTACGGGGCTTAAGGCACTGTATTTTGAAAATGTTGCATTATTCCATAACTATTACTGTATGTCATTTGGTAAAGTGGTTGACAGTTGAATACCACAGAAATATTCGGTAGAGAGCTTCTTGTCTGAACAGTGCTCATAAACTTGAAGTGCTACTCTACGGATCGATTTCAATGGGCTTTTGTTAACATCAGCTTGGTTTCTATATCCTCATACAACTCAATGTTAATGCATAAAGCAGCTTAAAACATATTTACAGCCTACAAAGAGGTCAAATACACATGGCAAGTAACACTTAATGATCTCAAAAGCAAGCTAGATGTACCCAAGGAGCAAGATAGATGAAGCAAAAGGCACACAACATTGGCTCTCGACATATTTGGTGACCAAGGCTCTACGTGAAGGAAATGCTCTAACAAGCATAGCTCTCTGGAAAAAGGACATTCAAGCCTTTCTAAAAAGTAATAAGTACACACATACATTCACAGGAACCCTTCTATTTAGCCGTAGATGGTGATAAATTGATATTTCCATACAGAAACCTTAGTTCACATTGTCAAGATGAAGATTAAAAAAAACTCATAAGAGAGCAATGTGTTAAAACGTGATGCGAACATTGCAAAAAGAATGCATCATCATAGAGTGCTCAACACTTTGAATTCAGGGGATTGTATTATTTAAAATAGAACATTCATACACTTTTGGTACCAATTACCTAAACTGCTGTAATTTACATAACAAATCATTTTGAATATAATCAGACCTTCTTATTCTTTGCATGATAAAACAGTGGATATGCTGAAACTAAAAATGTAAATGACACTAAAGCCTTGTACACTATCGCATTTTCCGCAGACAAAGCATCAGACTTTTGTCCGAAGGGCGTGTGCCTGGATCTTGTCTTGCATACAAAGCAGCACACAATTTTTGGCCAACAAACATGAACGTAGTGACCTACTACGTGGTTTTTCAGCTCTTTAACGCCACACTTTGGGCACCTTCTGCTAATGTGCTTGGTGAGTATTGCTTCCGAGCATGTGTGTTTGTACTTTGGCTTTTTGTCTGATGAACTTGTGTACACACGAAAATCCTACAACAGACCGTTGTCCACGGAATTTTTTTAAAGCCTGCCATCGGTTGTCCGTGGAAAATCCAACAACAATTGTCCAACGGAGCCTACAAATTGTTGGATTTTTGGCCAACAGTCTGTCAACACACAATTCCCGTCCGAAAATCTGATCGTGTGTCCACACGTCCGTCAGACAAAAAGTCAAAAGTACAAACACACATGCTCGGAATCAATGCTCAAACACGACATTAGCAGAAGGTGCACAAAGGGTGGCGCTCAAGAGCGGAGAAACCATGTAGTACGTCACTACGTTCGTGTTTGTTGGCCAACAATTGTGTGCCGTTTGTTTGCAAGACAAAATCCAGGCACTCGCCCTTCGGACAAAAGTCTGACGCTTTGTCTGCGGAAAATCCGATCGTGTGTACGAGGCTTAAAGTGGATGTAAACCCAATTCAAGAAATGTGAGCTGGGCACATATCTGCAGTATTTTGTTATCTCTCTTCAATGAGCCAAGTCCCTTAAGCTCTCCCCTGAATTGTTCCTCCTGACGAATTCTCGGACACATTAGATAAAAGTAGCCTGACATTTCTGTCGGGGGAGGTTGCTATAAATAGATTAGCAGGGAGCTGGCCATGTTACAAAACACACCTGAGAGTCTCTGCCTATGATGAGAGGGGGTGTGTGCCTTTCCTCCAATCAGCAATGTTAACTATCTTGGCTGTATGCCCAGACATCACATTTCCTAACACATCTGAACTTTCTAAACAGTATATAAATGTGAAGACAGCAGATATACATGTAAAATCTATGCAGGGAGATTTAGTTCACCCCCATGAGCTGAGGCTGTTCCCTTCACTGGGTGGATGGAGGGTTTACATCCACTTTAATACAGTGATCAATGCTACAAATATGCACTGTCACTGTATTAATGACTCTAATTAAGAAGGGGTTAAACATCCAGGGCAATCAAAGAATTAACTGTGTGCCTAGCCAGAGTTTGCGTGTGCACTGTGTTAGGTGCTTTTACTAAGGGAAGGGATCAATTTTGTTCCATGCCTTGCAGGAACATATAAACCATTACTTCCCCCGTCAGAACTGAGATCTACCTTGTTTACATAGGCAGATCTCAGTTCTGTGTGCATTACCAATGATCGGTAGGTGCCAGCAGACGTCCAGTCTCCGACAACCGCAGATCATCTTCTGCTGTGAATAATCACAGCAGAAGCAGTGCACCCCCTGCAGGCAGAAGTGCAGAATCACACTATATATATATATATGTATATATATATATATATATATATATATATATATATATATATATATATATATATATACATATACACACATACACACACACACACACACATACATACATACATACACACACACACACACACTTGATTCTGCAAAGAAGAGCCTCGAGCAGTAAAACTATAGTGGTTAAAACTGAATTGCTCTACAATGCCTGTAGCTACAGAAGTCAGCGAGTGCCTTTTTTTTAAAGCTCATTTATGGCTTGTTAAGAATACGTTAATATCTGAATGCCCACATGTTCAGTTCAAAATAAAGCTAATGGAGGAACAATATATTAGCATACCATGGTGTGTAAACGAAACATAAGACTGAAGTTAAACCAGTTGTATATTAAGACTTATTTAACACTTTTAGTAAAACTTACCTGATGTTTCAGGACAAGAGCCATGCATAAGACCAAACATATTCCCACATGCCTTGCTGACAGCAGCCATCTTAGCTAGTACAGGCAGATTATGAATTACAAAGGAAACTTCATTTCGTTGCTGTTTAGCCAAGTTTTGTGCATGTCCTAAAATTCCAAAACCTGTAATGTCTGTAGCGGCATGTGCATTAAATGTGTGCATAAGACCGGCAGCTGGAAAAAGAAAGAGTACAAACATATCCTAGTTACTTAAGTGTCTTGAAATCTATGCATCTCATAGATAGCTAGATACACATACAGTACATAAAGTGACAGGCAGGCCAGAAAAGCACCACATAGCAAATTGTGTATCGGGTAACTTGCTCTTTGGATCTGTCTAGACAAGAACAAAAACTATAAAAACAAAATTGGAACACTGCTGGTTATTTTATTAGACCTACATTACTGTGATGTCCTAAAATATAAAGTGTAGTGATAATAAAGAAAGACTGTGGCTATCGATAATCTCTTGCTGTTCATTTTGTTCTGAATGAGGTTTAAATTGAATAATAAAAAAAAAAAAATATATACAACTGCTACAGTTGAGTTGATAATTATTAAACAGAGAGGGGCAGATTCACAAAGACGTAATATTCCGCTGCGTAATCGAAATACGGTACGCTGCCGTATTTCACCAGTCTCTACACCGAATTCAGGTAGTTTTTTTGCGCGTACGCTATTGTGTCGTATTTTTTTTCCGCCGCGCAATCGAAATACGTGATTAGGGGGCGTGAAGCATTTAAATTAAGCGCGTCCCCGCGACGATCGAACTGCGCATGCTCTGTTCAGGAATTTCCCGCCGTGCATTGCGCGAAATCACGTCGTGACGTCATTCGTTGTTTGAGTAGCGGCGTTTACGAACATTCCTATTCCCGGACGACTTACGTTAAAAATAATAAAAGACATCGGAAAACGTTGAAATTCGACGCGGGAACGACGGCCATACTTAACATGGGCTGTCTAATATTAGACCAGCAAAAAGCTGGTATAGTGAAACGGAAAAAAAAGATGACTAAAGGTGCCGTAAGAGATTGCGTTGAAAGTGCGAAATTTTGTGGATTGCAGGCAAAAGCTCATTAGCATACCCTGACGGCGAAAAACAACAGGAAGTCCGCCCAGTGGCCGCAATTTTCTTGCAGCGTAGATCTGAAGGCGTACTAACACGTAATACAGTCGAAATGAAGCCCGCAGGTGTCTTTTCATGGTTTGAGGATTTCGACTAGCGTAAAAACGCCCGTAAGTCGAAATTACTCCAGTCTAACAACATTTACACAGGCGTAATCGCTTTGTGAATCTAGGCCAGAATGTTTAAATTAGACAGATTGAAAAAATGTATTCAAATTCCTATCAATTTAATAGGGTTAAACCAACAAAATATAAAACTTTACACATTTTCTCTCCAATTTAGATGTGGATAACAGGTTAGTGCGGCTCCTAGCATCACCAAACTATAAATTTGCATCATGTTTGCCATCAAAATCGGTACAAATCATTGCACCCGTTATTCATCTCATTATTATCACTTTGAAGATTATATACAGTCTCTAAAAATAGTTCAAAAGTCTCCGGTACAGATTATTTCACATGAATGGTAGACAGAACTTTGGCCCCATTTAGATATGTGCAATTAATTTTATGTATAGATGAGTAGTATATGTTGAATAAAAAGTTTAACTTTCACCTAGAAAAACAACATGCGATAGGCATGTCCCATGCTGCTGAGTGGCAGATGCAGTGCCTATCTTATCCCCATCAATCAGCTGTTCGATAAGAACCACCCAGATCAGAGCTGCATGGCCTTTTCCCCCGTTCATACTGACAAATTTAAAGAGTATTTCCACTTTTGATGCCAAATTGAGATAATACTTATATTATGTTTGTTACCTGTCCCATTCACACAGCATACTTAAGGAGTTGTAAAGCCTCCGGGTTTTTCACCTTAATGCATTCTATGCATTAGGGTGAAAACCTTTTGTGCTGCAGCTGCCTCCCAGAGCCGTCCCTTTTCTTACCTCAACCTGATCGTTCCAGCGATGAGGATTTGCCCAGCAGCTTCAGCGGCTGCCTCGGGTCCTCACTGGATAGAATGATACTCCCGCTTCTGTCAATCAAATTCAGTGACACGGGAGTGGGGCAGAGTCCTGCTGTCTGTATCAATGGACACATCAGGGGTGCCCCCAGGGAAATCAGGTTTCCATGGGGGCACTCCCCAAACAGGAGGACACCGGGGGACCCCAAAAGAGGATCAGGGCTGCCCTGTGCAAAACCCTTTCACAGAGAAAGTAAGTATGGCATATTTGTTATTTAACTACTTCAGCCCTGGAAGATTTGGCTGCTCAATGACCAGGCCATTTTTTTGCGATACGGCACTGCGTCACTTTAACCGACAATTGCGTGGTCATGCGATGCTGCACCCCCTTTTTCCCCCCACAAACAGAGCTTTCTTTTGGTGGAATTTGATCACCTCTGTGGTTTTTAATTTTTTGCGCTATAAACAAAAGAGTGACAAATAAATATCTTTTACTTTTTGTTTTAATAAATATCCCAAAAATGTCCTCAGTTTAGGCCGATATGATATTTTTGGTAAAAAAATCAATAAAAAAAAAATCGCAATAAGCGTATATTCATTGGTTTGTGCAACAGTTCTAACATCCACAATATAGGGAATATATTTATTGCATTTTTATTATTATTTTTTACTAGTAATGGCAGTGATCCACTAATTTTAATCGAGATTGCGATATTGCGGCAATCAGATTGCACAGATTACTGTATAAATGTCACTGGCACAGATCCTGGTTCTTGCTCTGTCACGAGCGATTGCGGGTGCCTGGCAGTCATCGCGGCTGCCGGGCACTCGCATTGGCTCCAGCAGCGAGCCGCAGGCGCGTGCCACCTAGTGGTCAAAAGGTGAACTGCTGTAAGGCAATGTCGTTTCATCCAGGGGAGCCAACCTGCCGCAGTACACGGCTGGTTGGGAAGGGGTTATTAAAAAAAAAAAAACACACCTTTACAATTGCTTTAATAGAATTGTAGCTTAACCTTGTAAGATGCTATTTTCTGGAACCTCCAAAAGGAAAAATTCAACTTTGTTCTCAGGGGGCTTGAAAGCTGTGTTTATCATAATTAACCCCATGTGTACTATGCAGGACAATATCATCTCATTGGTTGTACCAGTTTTTAGCATGGTCTGTCTTAACAAAAGAGGTTGAAGTTCAGGATAGGGGTTGACCGAGTGGCAGATTATCGGGGGCCGATAGTCACATTTCTTAAATTATCCGTATCGGTCAGAAACGTACCGATATTGTTCAGACCTCTTCCCAATGTCCCAGTGCGGCACTCATTGCAGTCTCTGCCAATCTCTGTCAGTGGGTGGGCAGCAGAGAAATTACATCATCTCTCACTGCCCGCCTCGCATCACCGCTGTAGCAAGTGACAAGCTTCATCTGGGTGGCAGGTGACATGCTGCATCTGGGTGGCAGGAGATGGTGGCAAGTGACACGCTGCATCTGGTGGCAGGAGACTGGGGCAAGTGACATGCTGCATCTGGGTGGCAGGTGACGGTGATGTACAGAATATCGGCACCTGATATCAGCGATCGGCCTAAAAGTGGCCGAAATATTGGTATCGGCCCTGAAAAAAACGATATCGTTTGACCCCTAGTTCAGGAGCTAGAATGCTCCATTGTATGTTAATGAGAACTGGACTCAGCCAGTCTCAAGTCCAAGCTATTGGAAAGATCACACCGAGCTAGCTCAAAAATGCTTAGTCAGCCATGACACTTTTCTATCAGAAACTCTGAAAAGGTGTGAAATATTATTTTAAGAAGAAGAATGCTGTTTGAACAGGGATACATAACAAGCATATAGCCTGTTTTTCTCAAATGTGACTGCAAAAGTGGAAACACACTTTAAAAGGAAGTTATTTCTGGAAAATTACTTGAACAGAAGAGTTCATCATTCAAGCAGAACTAAAGGTTGTTAAACTTTATACCTGTCGGCAATTTTTTTCTTTTTTGCTTTGGTATAGTGGAGTGACACAGTCCATGCACACCAGGGCATTTGCTTTTACAAGTGTTTCCCCCCCCCCCCCCCCCAAAACATTCCCCTCTGCTCATATTGTACACTCAAACACGAAAATGCTCCTAAATGCCACGTTTAGATTCATTTATGAGCATTAAGCGCTTTCTTTTACTGCCTATTAAAAAAGCAATCCAGAAAGGTGTTTTTTTGCCTAATGTATGTGGACACCTAGGATAACATTGAGCTTCCTCCTCTACAGGCATGGCAAAAAAAAAAACTTGCAAAACTCCTGTAGAAGCAGTGTTCTTTTTTTCCTAAGCCCAGTCTGCATGGGTTGCTTAGTTTAAACCAGCTGATGTGGGTAGAAGTAATGTATTTTTTTGCCAAGTAGGTAGGTATGAAAAACATTTCAACTGCTACTACACACAGTAACCAACTAATAAAATGTTACAGCCTTATGCATTGTTATGACAGATTTTATGACATTTCCCCAACAGCAAAAAGCACAGAATAGTCCTAAATATACACAAATGAAGCTGAACAGGAATAATACAATGCTAGGAGATAAAACTGCTTTTTTTTTGCACATTTGCTGGTGTTGAGAAACCAGGTGAAAAGTCAACCTTAAAGAGCAATATTAACATGGTAATGGCAGACTAACCTCTACCTTACATTTACAGACGTCACATACTGAAAACATCTAGTTCGCTATATCACTAGTTTATGTTGAGAGACAACCTTTGTTGCACAATGTATACAGTGATAAACTAATGTGTTGTTATTATATTAACAATTAAAACTGCATTAACAAAAAAAGATACAGTGAACAGATGTGAAGCAACAGTAACCATTGTGTGTTTATGGGCATTTCAAGAGCTCTGAGGGAATCGGTTATTATTTTTGCTCAGTATATTTACTGTACTGTATGTGTGACAGAAACAAACAGCGTTTCTACATCTTTCTAGTTGATGTAACTTGCAGATAAATGCAGTGCTGGTGATAAATAAATGGATAAAACAGTTCCACAGAGGGATCCAAAGAATGACGCTCCGATGTGCAGTAAGCTCTGACACCCGCTCTCACTCTATTAGCGAATTCCTTACCAGACCTTGGCAAGTAAAGAGCCTGGATGGACGGTCACAGCAATCCTCCTTGTAGGCTGTTAGTAACGCTGCTGGATTATTATGGGTTAGGTGTGTCAGGACATCAGGGAATGATTGTCTCGTCCCGCTGATCGTTCCCTCTGTGTTATCCACTGCCATGACACTCAACTCAGAGATCCCAAAGATGACTTCAACCTCAGATGAAGTTAGTTTGATGAAACATGTCAGGGATAAAAGCACACAGTGTTTATTTAGGGTCAGCTAGGCTGCCAGAGAGATGAGAGGGGGGTTTTAATAAGCTATCATCTAAAACAGTGGTGCTCGACCATTCTAGTGTCGTGACCCCTTGATAAAATTTTCCAAGTTGTGGGGACCCCTAACAGTAGAATTTACGTAGCGTGAGTTGTCAGCACCCAAGGCAAGACAAGTAATTTGCGCCCCTAACCCACGGACATTCGGGGCTCCCCGAGTCCCTTCCACTCATACAGTATTAAAACCCCTTGTGGTACTGTTTAGGATGTACCACTCTCTCTATGTTCCCCTTTCTTTCCCTTTTATCTCTATCTTAAGTTCTTGTTTTTTTTTCCCAATATACCTCTCTCTAGCCATCTTTCTTGTTCTTTCTCTCCCTCTTTTCCTCTCCCTTCCATGTATTCTCCGGCTCTGTGGTGTCTTACAGCAGTGACACCTATGCCAAAATCAGAAGATAGGGTCTCCTCCAGCCCCTCAGACTTCACATTTCTCACCAGTCAGCTGACCTATAGTCTCTGCCTGCCCCACAGTCATGCCACAGGATCCAGGAATTGCCCTGCTGGGCGGCTGCGAAAAGGCTGTGAGTGCTGCGGGCTTCAGGAGCAGCCCAGGATTTGGTGACCCCTGGCAAATCATCATTTGACCCCCGAGAGGGTCCCGACCCCCAGGTTGAGAACCACTGATCTAAAAATAAGAGAACGCATAGCGATAACCCTGTGCTCGTGCTGACATTTTTTGTATTGAGCAAAGTCTTTGAACCTATGCACATAGCATTAGCGATTTTAAACGTTTTTTTTTTAAAACAATAAATCACCTTTCGGGATTACGCTATGGTGCTGCTATCTATTTTTTTGAGACCACAGTATCATCTTTGGGATCTCTGAGTGAGGACGATCATGGCGGTGGATAACACAGAGGGAACAATCAGCAGGACGAGACAATCATTCCCTGATGTCCTGACACACCTAACCCATAATCATCCAGCAGCGTTACTAACAGCCTACGAGGAGGATTGCTGTGACCGTCAATCCAGGCTCTTTAATTGCCAAGTTCTGGTAAGTGTACACTTCATAGGGAGAGGGATTCGCTAATAGAGTGGGAGTCAGAGCTTACTGCACATCGGAGTGTCATTTTTTGGAGCCCTCCTGTGATACAATTTTATCAATGTATTTAATCACCAGCACTGTTTAAGTTAAATTAACTAGGAAGATGTAGGAGCGCTGTTCGTTTCTGTCACACACGTTGTTTGAGGATCAGCTGCCCACAGACTGGTAATATTTGTATTTTTATTGATTGGTGTTTAAGTGTTTAACTGTATCCTCAAGAGCTTGGTGGTGTGGGCGCACATATATAACGTTTTCTATATTTACTGTACTCGCAGCCAAAACAATCTTGGATGTATATGTCATGAATTATCAATAGAAAAACTGTGCAGGAATTTCATCATCATTTCAGGGCAATGGCTTGCCACATTGTATGAAGGGTAGACAGAAATAAGAAGTCCAAGAAAATAGCAAAGTGTCATCCCTCACACCTCGTGCAACACTGCTGGGGTAAACAAAAAATAACATTCCGAGAAAAAACAAATGCACAGTGCAATGAGCCAGGATTGGCAAACTGGCACTGTTTCTCAGTGTGTACCAGCAGCCATATGTTGAGCACAGATCACTGGTGTGAATGAGCTGTGAAGTCTCTCTTTGTGGTTCCTCAGAATAAAATTTCACTACTAGGGGGTGTCTGGAAAAAAAAAAAAAACAGCCAATAATAAACACAGCAAGTGCATTTCTGTTTCTGCGTGTGCCTATGTAAAAGTATTTGTGTGTACAAGGACCCCCAGTCTGTTTGCCAACTGCCCTAGTATGTATCTGTATGTGCTAGTAGGACTAGAGCATCTTTGTTAGTAGCTTGGTGACACTATGAAGTAGCAACATATCTGTAGATCTCAGGGCATGTCAACGTCAATAGGAACGGTCTTCCCAGTAGATGCCCCTGAATTTTTTTTACAAGTCTGGGGCCGATGTCACAGGGAGTAAACAAATGTTGGGACGTGATCCAGACAGAGAAAGGGTTTTAGGGCAAATCTGGGCAATGCCAACAAATGAGCAACTTTTCATTTCCAAAATATATCAATGAGCTAAAACAAGGTTGGTTTAATCTGGCACATATCAAAACTGGTAAGGAAGCAAGTGATGAGAGATTATTTTTGGCTCACAGTCAGTTGCTAGTTAACAGTGAGTGAAAAATATATTTGATCCACTGCTGATTTTGTACATTTGCCCACTGACAAAGAAATGATCAGTCTATAATTTTAATGGTTGATTTATTTTAACAGTAAGACTGAATAAAAAATATCCAGAAAAACACCTTTCAAAAAAGTTATAAATTGATTTGCATGTTAATGAATGAAATAAGTATTTGAGCACTCTCTTAGGCCCCGTACACACGAGCAAATAGATTTGTTCAAATCGGTCGGACAGACCGATTTGAACAAATCTGTCTGCTGGGATGTATTGGTTTGATCGTGTACACACGATCAAACCAAAATCCCCGCCGGCAGACATCGCGCTGACGTTGACGCCGCCACGTCACCGCACCAGGAAGTAAAACACTTCTGCGCATGCGTCGAAACCATTCGACGCGTGTGCGAGCAGATATGTCTGCTGGTTAGCATACTAACCAGCAGACATGTCAGGCGGACGGGTTCTCAGCCGACAGATTTGAAAACATGCTTTCAAATCTGTCGGCTGGCCAAATCCGTCTGTTTGCCGTACACACGATCAAATCTGTCTGCTGAAACAGTCTGGCAGACCGTTTCCAGCAGACAGATTTGATCGTGTGTACGCGGCCTTAAAGGAAGAGCTCATAATCTCAGCTTGTTATCTGTATAAAAGACACATGTCCACAGAAGTAATCAATCCAATTCCAATCTCGCCACCATGGCCAAGACCAAAGAGCTGTCCAAGGATGTCAGGGACAGGATTGTAGACATACATTAAGGCTGGAATGGTCTACAAGACCATTGCCAAGCAACTTGGTGAGAGGGTGACAACAGTTGGTGCAATTATTCGCATATGGAAGAAACACAAAATTACTGTCAATCTCCCTCGGTCTGGGGCTCCATGCAAGATCTCACATCGTGGAGTTTCAATGATCACGAGAACGGTGAGGAATCAGGCCAGAACTACACAGGAGAATCTTGTCAATGATATCAAGGCAGCTAGGACCATAGTCACCAAGAAAACAATTGGTAACACACTACGCCGGGAAGGATTGAAATCCTGCAGCGCCCACAAGGTCCCCCCTATGAGGTTTGATAATAAACATCTGAATGATTCAGAGGAGAACTGGGTGAAAGTGTTGTGGTGAGATGAGTCCAAAATCGAGCTCTTTGGCATCAACTCAACTCATTGTGTTTGGAGGAGGAGAAATTCTGCTTATGACTACTTATGAAAAAAATTATTCTTTGGGGGTGTTTTTCTGCTAAAGGGACAACTTCACTGCATCAAAGGGACGATGGACGGGGCCATGTACCGTCAAGTCTTGAGTAAGAACAAAGACAAAATCCTTGTTCTTACTCAATGGTGGCCTAATACAAGAAATGTCTGACCTCTACGACTGCCAACAAGGGTTTTGCCACCAAGTCATGTTTTGTGAAGGGGTCAAATACTTCTTTCACTCAATTTTATAACTTTTTCTAAATGCGTTTTTTCAGATTTTTTTTGTTGTTATTCTGTCTGTCAGTGTTAAAATAAACCTACCATTAAAATTATAGACTGATCAGTTCTTTGTCAGTGAGCAAACATACAAAATCAGTAGATCAAATACTTTCCCCCCCGTACTGTAAGATCTGCAGGTAGGAGGGTAAAGAAATACACAGGCTTTCCTTTCTGACCGCCTTTTTAATTTGCCATTTGCCTGACTTTCCTGCTCTGGAACAAGCATGGCATAAGTGAAATCAGAGCAAAGTCTGAACTTCAGATGCACCTTTTATTAGTACTTTTTTTTTTGTGACAGCTAGGAACTATCATTTTCAGAAAGGTAGGCTGGAACTGGCAGCCTCCATCTTTTATGAGGGAAAGGTTTCCCTGGGTAAAATCCTGACATGGATATCAAACAAGCTGTAAAAGAACACTGTTGACCACAGTTCTTATTCCAACCTAGTCCACTGATAAGATTAAAGGTATAGTTTTATTATGCCATGTAACACGCTTAAAGGTCACATAATATTCAGAAGTTATTGCAAGCAAGAATGTCATAACAGAATTAATATTTAAACCACTACATAAACATAAATATTATACAGACCCCATAACCTTAGCTTGCTTGCAAAAATAGTGTAAAGTACACAAAATATGAAACCTAAAATACAAAAATACGCTCCAGTCACAGCCATTTTATATAATCTACTGTGGTCCAGGGTACATCCAACTCTATGCTACTTTCTTTTAGAAGTGAAATATTAAATAGAAAGTGCTAACACTTTAGATAACTTGGCAACTGTGGAATTAAACTGTAGAAACAGTATTCCTACATTTGAATTTGCTTCACAACCCTGTTTTCTTATAATCATATTTGCTTTAGAGGGAAGAGGTCAGGGTAGAAATATGGGAAGCTGCAACTGCCAGTTTGCTTTTGAAGGTACTACTGAAGGGCTGTCATCCTCATCCTTCTATCACTATTTGGTAAGTCTTCGACCTGCATAAACAATGTACATATCAAGCGTTAAATCACCCATTATGCACATGCTTGATTTGGGTCATTTACTCTCTAAGTTGGGAAAGGAACAGATAAAAGCTCCAGGCAGATAAGATTCTTGCATTCCCCCAAAACCAATACTCAACTGGAAAAGCCCTTGCCGAAACTGTTCAGGTTGTGTATATAAAGAGAAAAGGAAGAGTAACAATGAAGTTTAATAGCAAGAAATACAAAGCTCCACACATAAAACAGACGCAAAAACTAAATATTGTGAACTACTGAAACAGACTGAAGAGCAATTATCAGTACCAGTTCGGTTTAGTCGAGCCATGTTCATCATTGCCTCCTGGTACGCCAACTCCACATCTTCCTGGGTCACCACCAATTTTATTTTATTCCATTTTTCTGGCTGGTGGTGTTAAAGAACAAAGTCAAATATTACAAAGTAAATTGCACATAGTTTTTTTTTTTTCATATTGGGCTATATTGGTATGAATGAGTAAATGCATGATTATTTCCATAGAACTTACATATTCAGGTTTCAGAGATTTTTCTCCAGCAAAAAAATAAATTAAAAATTAAATAAAAAATTAAACAAAGTAAAACTGTCCCTTTAAAGTTACATAAAGTAGAATTCCAGGATAAACCTAGCTAATATTAAAAATGCCCCCTTCCTCCCAACACCTATTCTCACTTACCTGTGTAAGAATGATAGTTACCCATTTTTAGGCCGCTCCAGTCACATGATCTTCTGTGTGTCAGCCAGTGTTGGATGAAGGGAGGAGAGAACGCTGAACGGCTGGCAATGCCCAGGAGCGGTGATATCACCCATAGGCTTACTATGGCCCAGTCGTAGTCGGGGTTCCTCCTCTCCCTTGCAGCCTTCGCTGGCTGACACAGGGCAGTCTGATCACGTGACCGGACTGGAACGACCTGAAAAAAGGGAAGTATACAGATATTTTCTTACATAGGTTAGTTAGGAGTGTTAGAAGGAGAGAGGGAGCATTTTAAAAGATAACTAATCACTGCTCCAGGGCATTTCCAGCCTTTGCCCATTGTTCTCTTCTCCTTTCATCTGGCATTGGCTGACGCACAGAAGATCATGTGACTGGAGTTTAGATTAGAGGTATTTAACCAGGAATTGTACTTTAAATCAAACTTCTGAAGATAAATGCATGGGAGAATATGCTGCTAACTCCCCCCCCCCCCCAAGGCTCAAGGGCTTAATCCTACACATTAAAATTTAAACAGAGACCACAACTTCTGATCTGACTTTAGAGATGTCCTGCTCACTTCAACACTAAATCCCACCCTCTGACATTCAACAGTCCAATACAAGAGTATCAACTGTAGTATTCATGTTAGAATACTGAATGACTGGGGCATGAGTCTTAGTTCTGGACAGCATGGGCTGAGGTGCAAGATGGGGCAGAAGTCAAGCGGTTTCTATAAAGCATATACTCTCTCCAGACCTTAAATAATTACTAGGGTTGTCCCGATACCACTTTTTTAGGACCGAGTACAAGTACCGATACTTTTTTTCATGTACTTGCCGATACCGAATACCGATACTTTTTTTAAATGTCATGTGACAGTTTTCAAACCACAATACAGACTAAGGATATTTTCTTTAGAATTATGAAGAACTCTAACTCAAGACATTATAAAAGAATAAAAATGAGTAAAAATGAATAATTTTTTTTTATTTTCTTGTCACGCAGTAGTAAAAAACTCAAAGAATTTTCACAGAACATGTTGATAAATACAAAAAAAAGTATTCTATTTAGGTATCGGGAGCATTTGCGCGAGTACAAGTACTCCCGTAAATACTCGGTATCGGTCCCGATACCGATACTAGTATCGGTATCTGGACAACCCTAATAATTACACATCCCAGGTGGTTCCACTGCTGGTAAATAGCTTCCTTTACCTTGGTGCAGTCCTCCTTTACTTACCTCATCCTTCGATTTTGCTTTTAAATGTCCCTATTTCTTCTGAGAAATCCTCACTTCCTGTTCTTCTGTTTGTTACTCCACACAGTAATGCAAGGCTTTCTTCGTGGTGTGGAGTGTTGTGCTTGCCCCCTCCTTTCACACAGCTCCTTTCTCTATCTGCAACGTAGAGCGTCCTGACTCTCCTGTAGTCCAAAGGAGGGGGCGAGCATGACATTCCACACCAGGGAGAAAGCCTTGCATTACTGTGTGGATTTACAGACAGAAGAACAGGAAGTGAGGATTTCTCAGAAAAAATAAGGACATTTAAAAGCAAAATCGAAGGATGAGGTAAGTGAAGGAGGAATGCACTAAGGTGAAGGAAGCTATTTAGGAAAAAAAAAAATGTTTCTTTACAACCCCTTCAAAACTATCTCTATATTACACATCACAGCAAACATTCCTATGCTCCCTGCATCTACAGTGCATTCCTTAAGTATTCAGCCCCCCTTTACTTTTTTCAATCTTATTATGTTGCAAGCCTGATACTACCTTTGTTTAAATTAGAAATGTTTCTCATTAGTCTACACTCAGTACCCCATAATAACCAAGTGAAAACAGAATTTTAGTAAGGTCTGAAGTTATTAAAAATAAAAAACTTTGTAACAACACTTTGTCATTATGGGGTACAGAGTGTAGATTATTAAGAAAAAAAAAATGAATTTAAAAACAATTGTATCTGACTTTAACATAACAAAATTGAAAAAAAGTGAAGGGGGTCTGAATACTTTATGAATGCACTGTAGACTCAGCATGAGGACAAACCTAAACCAGGTTTTTTACTTTTGTATTCACATTTACCAAGTGTAAAGTTTTGAGCTTATTACCTGTTTGGGTGCTTGTGAAAGACACAATTAATCTATTAGCAGAACATGCACTGTGATTTTGCATTTTCCATGGCAGATGTCCGTTGCCCCTTTAGAGGATGCTTGCGATTTCTTTTTTTCGCCAGATAGTTTAATACTCTTTGCATTTCCCATTGATACAAGCTTCATTGAGTGATGTACAGAAATTTATGGTCTTTATATCAAGATCAAAATAACATTTTTAATTAAAATGAATGTATTAAAAAAGGGAGATTCTGAGATTCTGCTTTTAAGAATCAACAGCCTAAGGCCCCTTTCACATGTGCGGACCGTATGTCCGCATTTTCATCCATCCATTTGCGGATGAAAACGGGACATACATTGGTCCCTATGTGATTACAGGTGTCGGCGGATAAACATCCGCCGACACCCGTAATTGTCCGCATCTGCAATGATCCGATTTTTCGGACGGAAGAATGTCCTATTTTTCTTCCGTCTGGCGGATCGGATCAATACGGACATACGGTCCCTGTTCATCCGATCCCCCCATAGGGGAGAGCGGAGGAAAGACAGGGCGGTCTCTGCACAGTGTGCGGAGACCGCCCTGTCAGCCGACAGCTCAGCGGGGATTTTACGGAGGATCCCCGCTGAGCTTACGGACACACACGGAGCGGATCAACACTGATCCGCCCCGTGTGAAAGGGCCCTTAACCTTTCCAGTTGGTGTTAAATCCAACCAGGTTTGTAAAGTAGCTAGGAAAAACTAAGCAGTAAAAACCACAGTGTCACAACTACCTCTTGAAGCACTAAGATAAAAATGAGAATAATAAAAAACGGAGAAGGCTGGGGCATCATTTGTTATAAATCTACATACCAGGTTTTAAACGGGACAATTCATAATATTAAAAGAATGATAGCTAATCAAACTAAAGGAACAGAAATTTGTTGAAAAAAAGTCTACACTATTCTATATATATGTAGCAGTATACTTACAATATCCAGCCACTGGTGAACTGCTACTGCAACTTGGGTTCCCAAAGGTTTTGTTAGCACAAGTACATCTCCTGGCACAGCATTGTCTGGCCTGTGCATACACAAAAGGACTATTTACAGCAAATATTTAAGATGTGGGTCATGTTAAAAGGTAAACATTTTCTATCAATCGTACTAGAAATCTATTTCCAAATAAAAGATTGCCAATGCAAAAAGTTATGGATTTTTTTTTTCAGGACTGTTTACATTCACCTGGGGACTAAGCGACTCATATGGCTGCTGTAAAAAGTAAAAGCAGAGGGAAGTGCTTTACAAAAGTGCTCTGCCAGGTCTGGTATAATATTAAACCAAAAATCTATTAAATTGCAGCCTGATCATTAGATATGATCGCTGCACTGGTTTCCCTTTATAGGCTTATTTTCTTTAATTTTCACGTGGTGATCCGGTCAGTAAGTCTGGTATTTTCAACTTCTTTTAACAGACTTAACTGTCCAGAGAAAATAGCAGTTAGATGGTTTAGACAAACCATGTATCACAGACAGAGATGCTTACAATTGTCAGCTTTTATTTAAGTAAAACCTTCATTCCAAAAAAATGTTTATCCCAATTGCTTAAAAAGTTAGCTGGCACTCAGCTTCAATTTGTTAGTCAAGTCCATCTAAATCTGCTAGTCTAACATCCCCCCATCCAAACTGACAATTCTGCTTCATCCGAAATACAGACATCTTAAGACAGGCCGGATCACCAGATGAAATAAAATGAATGTACAAGTAATGCAGACACCACATCTAATGCCCTGTACACACGATCAGTCAATCCGATGAGGTCTGATGGATTTTTCCATCAGTTAACCGATGAAGCTGACCGATGGTCAGTTGTGCCTACACACCATCAGTTAAAAAAACGATCGTGTCAGAACGCAGTGACGTAAAACACAGCGACGTGCTGAAAAAAATGAAGTTCAATGTTTCCAAGCATGCGTCGACTTGATTCTGAGAATGCGTGGATTTTTAACCGATGGACGTGCCTACAAACAATCGTGTTTTTTTTCTATCGGTTAGGTATCCATTGGTTAATTTTAAAACAAGTTTCACATTTTTTAACCGATGGATAAATAACCGTTGGGGCCCACACACGATCGGTTTGGTCTGATGAAAACGGTCCATCAGACCATTCTCATCGGATAAGGCTTGGTAAACTGCAATTTATAACATTTTTGTTTTTGAGTTTAATACCAATTTAAAGCTCCACCTGCTACACGCTACACACTATTTTTATGAATAGTATGAGCTATGTTTGTAGAAAAGCAGTGTATAACAGAGAGCAGATAGTGTTGTTTTGCTCTTTGTTATAAATGAGCCCCTAAGTCTGTCTTGGTCATATAGGAGTTGTCCATAGTTTCAATGAGCAGTAATACAAAATTTAACCAGAAGGTGCTACTGTTAGTAAAATCTGGCAGTCTATTTATTTTCTTTCCTTCCACCTATGGTGGAAGAATAGAAAACTGGGTCATTTATGGGATGCTTAAGAGAAATGCATTACAGAATGCATAGGCACAGAAGGAAAGCACCTACTGGTTAATAAAAAAAATACTATAGGTGTGTGGTAGAGCCATGGAGATCACATAAACTATGAGAATTCTTTTTTTTATATATAAGCGTATACTTGAAAAATCTCCTTTCAAACTGCCTGCTATCTCTTTCTACAACTTCCTGGATTCCCTTCAAGCTTTGCAGCTTCTCATCTGCCGTTTGCATTCAATCTCTAAAGGACTACATATCCCACTGTTCCTTGCTGCCTGCAAGCAGCGGTTCCTGTACTGACACCACCTTCTGAAACTCCTCCCAGCACCTCTGTAGTTCAGAATGGAGGATCTTTGAATTCTGTGACACAGCAATGCCCACTCACAGAGCATAGGACATGTTTCACAGAATTCAAGAAAGTATATGTTTAGGGATCTTCATAAGGTAAGCTTACAAATGTCACGACTGTTCAGGTTAATAAGAGTAAGCTAGAAATAATTTTAATGTGGAAATTGATGTACGATTTTAAATTTTGAATTTAGATTAGCATGTATTTCAGAAACATCTTCAAGATTAGGAAATCAAGATTTAAAATACCGATTCTGAGAACAAAACCTAAACAGGATGCAGAGTTACTAGAAGGACGGCTGTTATGATGTGTTGGCACGCCATCTGCTGGCGGGCACTGTGCATGCTAAAGTTTAATTTACCTACTACATAGGCATGTTACACAATTTCAGAACATTTTAGTATACAGTATATGTAATATTACTATAAAGTAAAAATATAAAAAGGTCCAAGTATTTTAGAAAAGGAAATATGTTATTTAAAGTTTTAACACAGCCAGTTACAAAGTAACAGCTACAGAATGTCCAAAATATCCTGCATGCTTTCTAAATAATTTTGTAATCTTGGACTGTTCACAAAATTTAGAGTGCCACCACCTAAATTTTATTACCATCTTGAGGTGAAGTGGAGTGATGAACTTGTGTATTATTGTGTGAGTGGGACAGGGAGCAAGGGGAACACTACAACGTTGAGTGTCATTATCCCTGGACACATTTCAACTCCCTGGCAATGTAGACAACAGTGTAAACATGTGGTAGTGTTATTACTAGAGGGCAATAGGAGATAGCAGGCCCTTGTGTTCCCACAAACACAAATGCCAGGGCACTTTTCAGCCCTGACCAGGCCTCTATATTGCATTACTGCATGTGTGTTAACATGGTTAGAAATAAGGAAGTCCATTTGTTTATATTGGGCTGCCGAAGCAAGGCAAGGACCAAAAAAAAAAACAGGTTTCTGCTTTTTTCCCCCCATTAGCTTAAAGTCTAAGTTCACCTCCACAGAAAATCTGTAAAGTGACCTTACACTGGACCCCCTTTCCATCCCTACAGTGAAGTGACAAATCTTGGTGTAGATTATTTTCTATTATATATTCAGGTATGAACTTACATAATGAATTCATTAGGTTGGCAAACCGTTGTAGCCACTCCTCCCAGAACTACCCAAGGATTCAGCACGGTCTGACCTCCCGTTACAGATGTTCCGGCTTCTTCTGCTGCATCCTTAAAGCCCTGGATAATGAGAGGCATCACCTTGTCTCTTTCCTAGAGTAAAAACATTATCACAGATTAAGAAAACCGTATTTTCAAACCAAAATATGCTACGATATGATAAAGATAAGGGTTTACTGATTTCGATGCAAGTTTCAGTGCAAACTAAAACAAGTGGATGCTTATTGATAGTCTTGTGTTATGTCCATGAATACTGCACAACAAAAGCAATAAAACACAGCAGCGGATAAACATCTACTGTGCTTTACATCCACTGTACTACAGCTAGTAAATTTGTCTAAAGACATCATGATACTGAAAGAAATCTAACATAAGGTGAATTGGGAGGGGTTGGAAAAGACAAGGATCTACAATGAAGCCAAAGTGTGCCCTTTTCGTACACAAAACGGATTCCATAGAAATGTACAGTTTGGTGTATGCAGTGTAATATAACGCTGTGTGGTGAGGTCCAGAGAATATAATGACACGGTACCGGTGTTGTGTTTTTTTACCTTTTTACAATTTTCAATTTTGAACATTTTAATTTCTCACCACTTTGCAAGCACACAGTGCCCAGTACTGAGAAACATTAAAATGCCCAAATCTGTGCAAAAAGTTTTTTCCCCCATGCAGTGGGGCCACGCCCACATTGCATGGGTCAACTGCTTGTTTTTTCTAGGGGTGTGCACACAGTTCATACTCACCTGATCCGCCAATCTTCCGGAAAACCATGCTCCCCCCCATGGTCCAGTGGTGGACTGTTTCGGTCTATGGAGTGTGCTCTGAGCGTGCCGACGACAGGAATAGTCCATTTTCCAAACCACTGGAGCGTGGGGGTGCCGAAATAGTCTTGTGCAGGAAGGATCGACGGGTCAGTATAACTCCGCTGTCCGCTCCCCTAGAACAAAACGGGCAGTTAGGGAAAAAAAATTGCCTCAAGTTCTGCTTTTCTTTTATCAGTTGAATCACTCTACTCTCCAGGAGGGAACTGCAGACTGCTTTGAGGTGGCTGTAGGATTTGATCAGTAACAATACTGACTGAAACCTGGGATCTTTTAAACCTTTCACGGGTACTGCTAAGGCTGTGCACTGAAAGAATAAAAAACAATCCTCCAGGCGCATGTTTTTTTTTCCCCCGTGTGTTCTGCAGCCTTAGACTAACGTGGAAATGATCTGGGTGTCTATAAAGCCACACAACAACTTCTATAGTGCGCAAGCTTACCCATCTCCTTAGCAAGCCTTTAAACACTAGAGGCATAATAAGGATGGGAGATTACTTTTGGCCTCCACCACCTTGGACTGAACCCAGGAATGCTCAGCTATGAGCACTTGCAAGTCAGAGTTGCCAAACTCTTGAAAAGATTCCACATGCAGAAGCTGATAAGGTGCCCTGTTTTAATCTGCTTTCTCTAGTGACAAGGCAGAGACTCCTGATGTCTCCGTAATAGTATATCACTACTCTCACACTGTAATAGTATAAAAAAACAAAACACAGTAATAGAAAAAGGCAACATATAGCAAATAAAAAATAAAAAAAAAGGATCCCCTTGAACATGCACATACATACACATGAAGTCAGGACGCATGTACATAAATAAATACCAAATTACACAGCTCATTTGGCAAAAAGCTGCTGAGAGCCTGAGCCGGCCACCCCCTCCACAGCCTAATGTTCCAGTCAGCGAGGAGAGGGCAGAGAAGAGATCCGTGACTGACAGTCAGCAGCTCTCTGCTCACGAAGCTGTGAGCACCGAGCGATCGGCAGTGGGCAGTGTTCCATTGCCCGGGTTCTCAGTGCAGAGGCGCCAGGGGACCGATGCTGCAACCATCTAGGCAAGTATGATTCTCAAAAAAAAAACACACACACACACATCTCCTTTAAGCTTAAAAGAGAAGTCCAGCCAGAGCTGGTTTGGCTATACTTCTCCTATGGATCACAGACGTGCAGTTAGTTTTGCACTCCTGTGACCTGTTTTCAGCAGAGAGCGGGCTGAAGTTTGCTTTCTGCTGACATCACGGATGTCAGTCCAGGCACTGCGTCATCGCAACCAAGACTGGATCTGCCAGGTGCCTGGACTGACACCAGGTAAGTAAAAATTCCCATTATCATAATTGTACAATGCAGGACTTGTAGTCAGACCATGAGATGTTCCCAAGCAGTCAATGTAGGGGTGGGCAACATCACATCAAACAGGACCACAGAAAACAAAGATCAACAGACCCAGATGAAGGCTTGAAGCACCTTGCATCAGCAGAGGCCTGGAGATCAACCCAGTATTACTGAGAAGGTATAAGCAGAGGACCAGGTGGAGACCTTATAGAATAGAGAAAATGATGCTCTATGCTGAAAAGCCTAAGAAACACCAACTGGTCTGGCAGAATGGCCCCCAATGAAGAAGGAGGATCTCTTTAGTTGTGGATATAAGCCTCTGAAATTGGCTGCCTGAGCCACCTAGCAATGATGGAAGCAAAATCAATATGTCCTTTCTTGGGAATTTCAGGGAGGACAATAAAATATTGGTCAGCTAGGTCCTTAACTGTTCTGGCCACATCGAACGATGTGAAATCTCATTGGCATGCTTTGGGGCAGGGAGGATAATTTCCTCCCTAAGGTGAAAGGAAGAGTCCATCTTGGGAAAGAAGAAAGGTCTGGGGGGGCTCAGGACCATCTTGTTTATATGCATGATAGAAAAATAAAAGAGCTGCCAACTTGGAGATATGCCTGATGGAGGAAATGACCACCAATAAGGCCACCATACTGGGGAGATCCCCCAATGGGATATCCTAAATTGGTTAAAATGGAGGTCTACGAATAACCAAAAACAAATACTAGATTCGGATCCGAGGGAGCAACTCCTTGTACAAAAAGGTCTCAATAAGAGTTCAAAGTCAAATATTTCTGGACTAGAATAGAATGAATAAAGCAGAAACCTGCCCTCTTAAGATACCAAGAATCAGATGCTGGTCCAGGCCAGACTAGCGGAAGGCTAGGATGGGAGAGATAGAATATTCACAGGGATCGAGATGCCTAGGGCCAGATTCAGGTAGATGAGAGCATCTTTGCTCTGGAGTAACGCTTCTCATTTACGTTACTCTGCCAAAATTTTAGGAGCAAGTGCTGTTATTCATGAAGCACTTGCTCCTAAAGTTGCGGCAGCGCATCGCAAATGAGCCGGCGGAATTCAAATTGGGCGGGTACGGGGCGTGTATTATTAAAACTAAGCGCGATCCCGCGGCGCACGTACTGCGCATGCGTCGAGTGTCAATGCATCCCAGTGCGCATGCTCCAAATTCTGTCAGTGAACGTCAATGACGTCACATCCCCATTCATGAAAGTTTTACGCAAACGACGCGATTTTTTTTTTCCCGACGCGATGACGACGCCTATACTTAACATAGGATACTCCACTAGGGGGCTGCTTTATCTTTACGTCGCGTATCGCTTCCGGAAACGTCGTAAAGTCACTGCGTCGCGACTGAAAAAGATCGTGAATTTCCGACTCCCGCTGATTAACATATTTTTTCAGCGTTAATCAGCGGGAACGCCCCCGACGCCATTTTTAAGTTGAAGTAACGATGCGATGGCGAAATTCAATTACGCCGATCGCATCGGAACTCCAACCCGGCGTTTCTTGTTTTCTGGTTACAGAAAACAAAAACGCCGGCTTAAAGTGACAGTTAGGCTGGCGGATCAATGGATACTCCAGCCTAACTCTACCTGAATCTGGCCCCTAGTGCCTATTGAAGAATCCTTACTGAGGGTAAATGCATATACTAGTATAAATGTGGACCAAGTAATCACAAGGGTATCCACCGTGGGTGCCAGAGGATTCCTTGGACCTGGCCAAAAACTAGTCTAGTTTTTGTGAACTCTAGAGGCCCTAATGTTCACATATAGGTGTTTGCATTCATTTGCATCGGTGAAGGACAACCTGACCACCTTGATCACAAATATAAAGATGACTTGTATTTTACATGGCTCTCACATCAAGTTCCCTAAAGCTAAACTCCAGCTTCCTTGTCACTAGAACTGAATGATCAATCCCAGCATTGATCATACCTCTGTAACATGTTGCTCTGTTGTCTACAGATCTGGTATTCTGGGTTTAGTTGTGGCTTTGTATGCCTGTGATGTCATATGTATGTGACACTCCTGCTATAGAGTGTTTGCCTTCCACAGCCACTTCCTGCAGTAGCTAGAGCCTAAAACACACCCCGTTGAATTATTTCAGACTCTGCAAATGATGCAACTTTCTTGCATGATAGCCCTTCATACACACATACACAGCCTGCTGGGAAAGCTTGCTGTGCCGATTCTGGTAATAGCCCTGGGCCACACAACATCACATGAAAGTCACGTAACTTCCAGCACAAGCATGGCGCATATTGCTTTTTCAAAACACGTGGCAAAGCACGTTGCTGTGCATTTGGAAACGCGCAAATGCAAACGAATGGTGATGCAAGCGCATTGTCGCATGTTCTTCTAAATGCATGGAAAAGCATACATTTTCTTGCATTTGGAAAAACACACATACAAACGAATGGTAATGCACGCATGATGTGCGTTATCACGTGTTTTTGAAAAGCATTGCATGGTCTGCATTTTCTTGTGGGTTGCTGTTGCATTTGGAAATTTGCAGATATGAACAAATGGTAACGTAAATGCGCATTGCTGTTTGTTTTTGAAAATGCAAAGCATGCGTTTTCTTTGCTGGCTGATGTGTTTGGAAACCTATAAATGAGAATACAGCCTAAATGGTGACACACATTGCTGCACGTTTTTTAAATCCATGGCAAAGCGTGCGTTTTTTTTTTTATTGCAGGTTGACGTGCACTTAGAAACATATAGATGCAACAGTAATGAAAGCAAGCCGCACGTTGCCACGCATTTTCAAAATGCTCACGTTTTCTTGCGAGTTGCCATGGATTTAGAAATGTTCAGATGGAAACACAAGTGTGGTGCGCATTGTTGTGCGTTTTCAAAATGCATGCCAAAGTGCGTGTTTTTGTGCGGGTTGCCACATGTTTTGAAACGCATGACAAAGTGAGCGTTTTCTGTGCTAGTTAAATGGCAACACAAGCGTGACTTACATTGCTGCGCATTTTCGAAACACCTGGCAAAGCGTGCACTTTTTTTATTGCAGGTTGCCGTGCATCCGGAAATAGGCAGATGCGAACGAATGGTAACGCAAACATGATGCATTGCCACATGTTTGCGAAACATTCTGCAAAGCATGCGTTTTCTTGCGGGTCATGCGTTCGGAAACCCACAGAAGAGAACATGGTAAATGGTAACGAAAGTGTGACGTGCATTGCCGTGCATTTTTAAAACGCACAGCAAAATGTGCGTTCTGTGTGGGTTGCCATGCATTCAACCAAAATGGCACCATGAGAGTGACGTGTGTTTTCTGTGCATTAAGAAGCCCAGACCACCCAGCCGTCAATCCAGGGACAGGGAGACAGGAGGAGTAGGTGGGAAGCTATGCAAGGAAGGACAGAAGGAATATCAGTGGCCAGGGGAAAGGAGGGGACCCCACAGGACCGACCACCTCACAATGTGCCTGCACCCTACACCGCGACCAAGGAGGGAAGGGGGCATCTACTTACCAATCTAAGGGAGTGTGTGGGTTGAGGATCCTGTGGGTAGACAGCTCCTCCACTTCACTGAAGTGGGGGGGGGTTGCCAGCCAGGGTAACACTAGCACAAACTGGTGGAGCCTAGTCATGTGTGTCCTCTCAAGATGTTTGACTGTCTGGCTGCTTCAGTCCAGGACGGGGCTGTTGCAGCCAACCCAGCATGTAGCCAAAAGACTGGGTGCCCACTGGTTTTAGATTATTCAGCATGTTGCCCAGCTGTTGATCTAAGATTTCTGCAGGAATAAATCCCAGAAAAAAAAGGGGGGAGGGAAGCTATGGAATATGAAACCACAGGTCCCAGAAGGGAACCAGGTCCTTACTCCTAAACACAAGGCCGAAGAACTGTGTTCTTTTCTGCCTAATGTCCTACTCCTGCAGGTGGCATTATAAAACCCTTATGGTCAAGAAGAGAAGGAATGTGTGCCTATAAAGAGAAATTTAGATTCTGCCATACTTTCAGTCCCAGTGACAACAGTCATTTGGGCAAAGAGAGAGAGATTGAATCCTGCTAGTGGAAACACAGTTTGAAAATAGAAGAACATTTTTTTTGGCTTTAGATATACTATTACTTTATTTAAGAAAGTGGTACGTTCAAGTTTAATTTGCATAGAACAAATCTTAAGACAAATGCTTAAACCCTAAAAACTTGGAGTACAAGACTTTTGTATTTTAAAACAAAGTGGAGTGTCATGGAACAGCCATTTAAAAAAAAAAAGTATGCAAATTTCCCTGGCAGAAAGTAATCTGCTGACCTAATCAAAGTATCTGGATCATTTAATGTTATGTGTAAAACCAACTTATTGTCTTACAGCATTAGTTACAGATACTACAGCAAATCTGTTTGATAACCCATTCACTGCCTATGGTTTCTGAAGGCAGAAACGTCCAGAACATGCATGCCACTGAAGATTGTTCACATCATTGGCCTGCACTGCAGTGCAATTTTAATACCACATGCAGCGTTTTGGGCATTCATTATACCTTGTTTCAGGCTCACTAGAATGAATGGAATCTACTAAAACTGCAGGTATCAGGTGTTTTTATGCTTTTCTAATGTATCTGCATCATGAAACACTACTTTTAGGAGAAACTTAACTAAGGAACAATGTAGGCGTCCATTACCAAAATCTCCTAAAAATGCTAGTGGCCCATTTGTTATGGTCAACCCGTTCTTTCAGTTCTTTAGGTTACTCACGCCCAAAATATGCAGATTACAAGTTTTCACTTCAATTGCTGCATTCTTTTTTAAGGCCAATAACCTTTTAAAAAGACATCATAAAATCATTCTGGCTTCTGTGGACAACAATTTTGCAAGGTGAGTTTATAAACTGTCAGCCTTATCCTGCAAAGAACTTGTTCTGATTTTGCATAGGGGCAAGATTAAGTTGGAGCCTTTAACTTCCTACTTGCCCAAGGTAGTTTTTTCCCCCCCTTTACCACATCTAGGACACTGTTTTTCCATCTCTCTAGGTTTGTCAGTTCAACAAACTGAATTTTTCTTCATTTTCTGGATGTGGTTTGGGGCTGTACAAGTCTGTGTGATTCTATCTCTTGGCTACTACTTTTTACAATTTGTAATTATAAACTAACAAGATATGTATAATTATATATGTTTTGTGTTTCTTATATATAGTCATTGCTTTATAGAATCTACTATTATTCCTATCAGAACCCCCTGAAGAAGACTCTATGAATTAAAAACGCATAGGCGTCACATTGGGCTGACAGATTTATAGTAAATATGTTATAACCTGCCTTTCTCCATTACCTTTTTTTTTTTAACAGGTTTCAATAAAATCTTTGAAATTTTTATATTCTTGTTGGTTACTGGTGCCTCGAAGTCCCTCCCATGCTTCCATTTGTAATTCATTTATTGGGATTGGTACCTCTACCAGTGAGATCTCTAGGCATAGGTACATATGTTGAATGCTTGATTGACATTTTCTAATCTGTGCAGTGACACAGGAAGGTTGGAGGTGAGAAACCAATGAGGGGGCAGGAGCAAAACTCTATGGTCTCCAAAACTCCAAGGCCTTCAAGGAACAAATGTCCTTAAGCTCTTCACAACATTGTGAATGATGCTACTCATTTTAAAAGCCTTTGTACTCTCTGAATGTTAAGAAATATCCTTTTTACGCAAGGGTTCCAAAGTCCAGGGCTTTACCAAAGTATCCCACACACGTACTAAGACACATGCAGTGAGATGTGAGGCATCCAGCAAACTTTCACAGATAACATTTACAGTAAATAAATGCACATTTCTTTGCAGAAAAAAACAAAATAAAAAAACTGTACATTAAGTATTTTTTGTTGCAGGAGCCTGGAAAGCATTGCACCAGTGATCAGCAGATCGCTGATGCCATGCAAGTCTCTTGCAGACCTGTAAGTGCTTCTGCTTGTTTGTACCCCGTAAAAGGAAGCCGATTTATTCTGACAGGAAGAATCAATGAACTACCACAGCGCTCACATCGCCAGGGTAGTTCATTGAAAACTACAAGCTGACAGTCGCAAAGGATGTCGGGTCTTGTAATTCATTCATACACAGAGCTATGTGTTTGAATGACACCGCTGTGTGGGCAGAGCCCCGCACAGCCACGCTATTTTCAAAAAGTGACAGCTAGTACAGGGAACTTCTCCCCATACTGCTGCCACAGGGAGAAAGCGCAAAGGGTGGTGGCTGCAGCAGTGGAAACATGTTACACCCTAAAAAAAAGGGTGGAACATGTAACATGTGCCCAAAGGTGAACGTATCCTTTAAAGCTACAGGAATCTGCTCCATGTGTATTATTAGCAATCAACCGCAGCAGTTGTTAGATCTCTTAAGGTATTTCGACCAGTCAGACATGATTTGACAAAGGTCACAGCCAGAATCAGATGAAGGGCAGGGCTCAGCAGCAAAAACAGAGTTCTAGAAAGGGCTTCCAACTACTTATTTGAGTCCTTATGGATAAACACATTCTTTACCAGAATACCAGGTGCTTTGTTAATTAATGTGTGGGCTCAGGGTAAGAGGCAAGAGGTAAAGCTGACAGCTGGTAGCAGGTGAGGGTGGGATGGGTCTAGTTCACCAAAGTCACTGTAAGCGTGCAGCAGGAACAGAATGAAATTCAAGTTTCACATTTCTCTTGCAAGCAAAAGCAGCAGTGGCGAGATACTTCATCAACACTGTATGTCAGATAACACAAGAGACATTCCATTCAGTGGGTGATACCAACACTCTCAGCTTTTACCAGAGTCTGGAAACCATTCCATGCAAATCACAGTGCCCAAAAGTCACTTCCAGAAAACACTGTCAACATACCCCAAAAAACAGGCTAAGGATGACAATGCCAGATAGCTGCTATCAGAGAGTTAATCCTAGCAGCGATTTAGTGAAGTCAAGACAGAAGAAAAAGAAAAGAAAACCCACACAGAAATAAGACTCTGTAGGAGGGGCTGGCCTACAGTTTTATTTTTTGTTTTCCAGCATCCAATTCTCCTGTAAGTGGGAGCATAACCCAAAAAAAGGTCAAGACCTTAATTTGTCTATCAATGGAGGAGAAAGAAAAAGTTTACCACTTTTTGTAAAAGAGGGGTTACATGTGCCTGAAATTTTCAAGGGCGTCTACAACCTTTAAAAAAAATGGAGAGTGCTTCCTTTTCTTTACCTTTCCTTTATAATCTCTAGTAAAGATTTAGCAAATGCATCAGTTAAAGAACATGTCAAACATTTTTTCCAAGATTAAGATACATTTCAGATTCCAAGTTTCATTTGGCAAAAGCTATTGGAATTGTAAGAAGTGCAGAAAAGAGTGTATTGGTATGTATGCATTACTATATGGCTATTGATGATATATAGGTAGATTCATTATCAGATTAAAACAAAGTAGAAGAAGGTTAAAATGGCTATGAAAACTACTTATTCCAGTTTTCCTCAATCCTATAACCAGAGACCTCCAACGGCACATAGTCTCCAGCTTTGTCACAGAACTATGGATGAAACAAATAACCGCTACAGTTCTGTGCAGACAGCCACAAAACCAAACTAGTTTGTGGTTTCTAGTACCTAGAGTTGAGAAACTGGGGGGGGGGGGGGGGGGGGGCCTAAATTTACAAAAGGGACATGCAGTAAATTAATATGCACAATTTTCAAATTTATACGTAATGTTCAAATATTGTGTTTCCTATAATAGATTAAAGTATGTAATCCTAAGGCAAGTGATTCACTTACCTAACAAGTAATCTAAATGTGACCCAAGCAAAAAAATTGGATGCTGGTATAAGAGAAAATTGTTAAGAGACTTACAGTGGATATAAAAAGTCTACACACCCCTGTTAAAATGTCAGGTTTCTATGATGTAAAAAAATGAGACAAAGATAAATAATTTCAGAACTTTTTCTACCTTTAATGTGACCTATAAACTGTGCAACTCAGTTGAACAAACTGAAATCTTTTAGGTGGAGAGAAGGAAAACTTTTTTTTTTAATAAGATGGTTGCAGAAGTGTGCACACCCTTAAACTAATACTTTGATTTTTATTACAGCAATCAGTCTTTTTGGGTAGGAGTCTATTAGCATAGCATATCTTGACTTGGGAATATTTGCCCACTCTTCTTTGCAAAAACATTCTAAATCTGTCAGATTGCGAGGGCATCTCCTGTGCAAAGCCCTCTTCAGATCACCCCACAGATTTTCAAATCGGACTCAGGTCTGGGCTCTGACTGGGCCATTCCAAAACTTTAATCTTCTTCTGGTAAAGCCATTCCTTTGTCGATTTGGATGTATGCTTTGGGTCGTTGTCATGCTGAAAGATGAAGTTCCTCTTCGTGTTCAGCTTTTTAGCAGAAGCCTGAAGGTTTTGTGCCAATATTGACTGGTATTTGTAACCCTTTATAATTCCCTCTACCTTCAATAAGGCCCCTGTCCCAGCTTAAGAAAAACAGCCCAAAGCACCACCATGCTTCACTGTGGGTATGGTGTTCTTTTTGTTATATGCAGTGTTGTTTTCGCACCAAACATATCTTTTGGAATTATGGGCAAAAAAGTTCAACCTTGGTTTCATCAGACCATAACACATTTTCCCACATGCTCTTGGGAGACTTCAGAGGTGTTTTTGCACAATTTAGCTGGCCTTGGACGTTTTTCTTCTTAAGAAAAGGCATATGAAGAATACGGGCGATTAATGTCACGTGTTCCACACAGGCTAGTACTTGCCAGATATTCCTGCAGCGCTTTTAATGTTGCTGTAAGCCTCTTAGCAGCCTCCCTGACCAGCTTTCTTCTCATCAATTTTGGAGGGACGTCCAGTTCTTAGTAATGTCACTGTTGTGCCATATTTTCTACACTTGATAATGACTGTCTTTACTGTGTTGCAGGGTATATCTAAAGCCTTGGAAATTCTTTTGTACCCTTCTCCTGACTGATACCTTTTAACAATGAGATCCCTCAGATGCTTTGGAAGGGCTCTGCGGACCATGGCTTTTGCTGCAAATGTCAGGATAGACCTACTAGAACAGCTGAAATGTATTTGGGGTTAATCAGAGGCACTTTAAATGATGGCAGGTGTGTACTGACTGAACACAGCTTCATCACCCGTTAAAAAGAGGGTGTGCACACTTATGCAACCCCATTTTTTTTTATCTACCCCCCCCCCCCCCCGCAAAAGATGTTTTTCAATTGCGTTGTACAGGTTATATGTCACATTAAAATGTAGAAAACGTTTTTGAAACGATTTACCTTTGTCTCATTTTTTTACATCACAAAAACCTGACATTTTAAACAGAGGTGTGTAGAATTTTTATAACCACTGTAGGTTGTACTCTTGCCTACCCTGACCATGAGGAAAACATGGCAAAAACACAGTCAAAACTTTCCTATCCTGAATGCGATTCTTCTGCGTTCAGGAGAGGGAGGTTTAACATTACCTATATGGGGAAGCTCCAAAACTCTGCTAAAAGTCTATGTGTACACACGTGCAGACCGTATGTCTGCTTTTTCATCCATCCGTTTGCGGATGAAAAGGGGGCATACATTGGTCCCTATGAGATCGCGGATGTCAGCGGATGAACATCCGCTGACACCCCCGATCTCGTACGCCTCCGCAAAGATCCATATTTGCAGATGGAAGAAAACCCTATTTTTCCTTCTGTCTGCGGATTGGATGAACGCGGACATATGGTCTGTGTACATCCGATCCCCCCATAGGGGAAGGCGGAGAATAGACATGTCATCCGCCAGCTTAGCGGGGATCAACTGATCGATCCCCGCTGAGCATACGGAGGCGGATCATTACTGATCCGCCCCGTGTGAAAGGGGCCTAACAAAACGGCAAACTTCACAAAATAGGGTGCAGTTGAAACTTTTAAAAATAAGTGCGCAAAAAGGGAATAGTGTTGTGCAAACAACACTAAAATTCTCACCTGCACGGTTTCCCCATGCATACAAAAGTACTGGTACTGCAGAAATTACAAGCATAATGGGCAGTAACTTGTTTGATTGCTGGGCTCATATGAATAGTCTGGCATTTCTACCATTTGTTGCTAGGAAAAAAAAAAAGCAGCACCTATTGTTTTCTATAAAAAAAATTTAGGTAGAATTTCCTTCTGTGCCTGCATTATTGGAAAAGGGTTTGTGCTCACTGTTGCTAGGAGTCCATAAAATATTAAATGGCATAGTGGTACATAACATTTTCCATGTTTCTGCTAAGGGTTTCATGCATTAGAGTCAAATATGGTTTTCAACAGTATTTGCTTAGATTGTGTACTTACGCATTATATTACCTACCCGATCAGTCAGTTTATTACTGACACCAAGAAGCATAAGCATGTTGTCACATTCAGTGACTCCCATTGCATATAGGTCACTTAATACATTTGCACATGCTATCCGTCCCTGGAAAAGATAGACAAAAATATGTAGATGATCTTTTCATTTCAATGTTGTTATTGGTTTTACATTGTGTTTAACCACTTGCTTACTGGGCACTTAAACCCCCCTTCCAATTTTCAGATTTCAGTGCTGTTACGATTTGAATAACAATTGCGCGGTCATACAACACTGTACCCAAATGATCTTTTTTTCCCCACAAATAGAGCTTTCGTTTAGTGGTATTTAATCACTGCTGTTTTTTTTTTTTTAGAGAAAAGACCGAACATTTTGAAAAACAAAAAAAACAATAGTTTTCCATTTTGTTATAAAATTTTGCAAACAGGTAATTTTTCTCCTTCATTGATGTACGCTGATGAGGTGGCACTGAAGGGCATTGATAGGTGGCAGCGATGGGCACTGGTAGGCGACACTGAAAGCCAGCACTGATATGCACTGGTGGCACCGACGATGTGACTGTGCCTCTTCAACTTTGGGACTGTAGTCCCTTTCACAGAAGCCTGTGATAAACTTTTTGTTTCTCCTCACACTGTCAGCGCGAGAAGAAAAATACAAAAAAACGATAACCGATCTTCTGTTTACATCACTTGATCAGCTGTCATAGGCTGACAGCTGATCAGATGGTATGGGGCCTCATTGACTCGGATCACAGAGCCCGTCATGTGTAAAGTCATATGACGGCATCCCGGCAAAGTAGGTCCGTGCTGTAGCTGTCATTCGGCTATATCGCGGACGCAAAGAAGTTAAGTTAACAAATAACAGATTATGCAAGAATATTTATGGAAGATAAATCATTTTGTAAAACAAGAGTTTAATAAAACAGAACAACATGGGTACTAGGGAACATCTATTTTAGGAGAGTCTTGGTGTCATTGTTTTATATGTGCTCTTATGTACTGTATATGCTGTTTATTCGTTGCATACATGCACGCCTTTTTTTTGGTGCATGTCTTTTTTAAACATTTGTATTCATGTTATTTGTGAACCATTAAAACAGAACAAGAATATTCAAGATTGCTGGAACAAAACATGGAGGGTTAACTGTCATGTTAGCAGAGGCCATTCAGGAATTGAGAATATGTATATAAACTGTAAATTACAGTAATCTGTGGATTGTACTGTAAAATTAGAGCAAACAAGAAAAAGGAAGAAAGAAAAAAAGGAAGAACAGAGGAAAAAAAAAAAAAAGAGAAATGGGTAGCAAGAAAGAGAGGGATAGGAGGGAGAGATGCATGACATGGGGAGGCCACACACACACACACACAGCTTATTAGAATAAAACCCACTTTAGACAGTTATATATTTGGATAGCAATATTTGATCGTTCGGTACCAGATATTGCCATGGATATTAGCGGAAAAAAAAAATCCATCGGTTCAGGATTTGACTTTAGAGAAGTGGGTTTATTGTTTATACCACAACCTGGCTATTGTTAATTTACAAATCAGTAAGACGACATAGATGGGCAGTGGGTAAGAAGACATTGAAAGCCACCGATTTGTCCTCATTTGGGCAAAGATTGGAAATTCAGGCAAAGGAATACAAGATGGACAGCAGATTCAGTAGAGAAATAGTGAGTTGGGTTAAAGTCAATATATTGGTCATCAGCAAAATTGGTTGACCTTATAAGAGTGACAACCTATGAATACACCATGAATGTTAGGGCAATTTTAACAAGGTGAGCTAAAGGCTCGAGAGCATGTTTAAATAAGATCGGTTGGCAGGTTCCCTTTTTTAAAAAGGGAAGTGGTAGGAATAGTAATTCAGGTATATGATGCAATCCGAGTGGCCATTATAAAGAGATTTTAGCCAAGAAAAGGAAATTATTCCCAAAGCCCTATTTTCATAGTATGTAATGTAAATACTTCCACGAGATGGCGTCAAAAGCCTTATGTATATTTCAGGGACAAGAGCAGGCCACGCAACTTGTTTCAGTGGCTTAAATGCATTCCTTTCCTCACAGGAGAGATCTGTACAGATCACCAGGGCAATGATGATCAGTGCAGCCCCATCAGTGATACCAATCAGTGCCGCCTCATCAGTGAACATCAATGAAGGAGAAAAACTACTTACAGTGCCTTGCGAAAGTATTCGGCCACCTTGAACTTTGCGACCTTTGGCCACATTTCAGGCTTCAAAACATAAAGATATAAAACTGTAATTTTTTGTGAAGAATCAACAACATGTGGGACAAACATGAAGTGGAGCGAAATTTATTGGATATTTCAAACTTTGTTAATAAATAAAAAAACTGAAAAATTAGGCGTGCAAAATTATTCAGCCCCCTTAAGTTAATACTTTGTAGCGCCACCTTTTGCTGCGATTACAGCTGTAAGTCGCTTGGGGTATGTCTATCAGTTTTGCACATCGAGAGACTGAAATTTTTGCCCATTCCACCTTGCAAAACAGCTTGAGCTCAGTGAGGTTGGATGGAGAGCGTTTGTGAACAGCAGTTTTCAGTTCTTTCCACAGATTCTCGATTGGATTCAGGTCTGGACTTTGACTTGGCCATTCCAACACCTGGATATGTTTATTTGTGAAGCTATCCATTGTAGATTTTGCTTTATGTTTTGGATCATTGTCTTGTTGGAAGACAAATCTCCGTCCCAGTCTTAGATCTTCTGCAGACTCCATCAGGTTTTCTTCCAGAATGGTCCTGTATTTGGCTCCATCCATCTTCCCATCAATTTTAACCATCTTCCCTGTCCCTGCTGAAGAAAAGCAGGCCCAAACCATGATGCTGCCACCGCCATGTTTGACAGTGGGGATGGTGTGTTCAGGGTGATGAGCTGTGTTGCTTTTATGCCAAACATAACGTTTTGCATTGTTGCCAAAAAGTTCAATTTTGGTTTCATCTGACCAGAGCACCTTCTTCCACATGTTTGGTGTGTCTCCCAGGTGGCTTGTGGCAAACTTTAAACGACACTTTTTATGGATATCTTTAAGAAATGGCTTTCTTCTTGCCACTCTTCCATAAAGGCCAGATGTGTGCAGTATACAACTGATTGTTGTCCTATGGACAGAGTCTCCCACCTCAGCTGTAGATCTCTGCAGTTCATCCAGAGTGATCATGGGCCTCTTGGCTGCATCTCTGATCAGTCTTCTCCTTGTATGAGCTGAAAGTTTAGAGGGATGGCCAGGTCTTCGTAGATTTGCAGTGGTCTGATACTCCTTCCATTTCATTATCATCGCATGCACAGTGCTCCTTGGGATGTTTAAAGCTTGGGAAATCTTTTTGTATCCAAATCCGGCTTTAAACTTCTCCAAAACAGTATCTCGGACCTGCCTGGTGTGTTCCTTGTTCTTCATGATGCTCTCTGCGCTTTAAACGGACCTCTGAGACTCACAGTGCAGGTGCATTTATACGGAGACTTGATTACACACAGGTGGATTCTATTTATCATCATTAGTCATTTAGGTCAACATTGGATCATTCAGAGATCCTCACTGAACTTCTGGACAGAGTTTGCTGCACTGAAAGTAAAGGGGCTGAATAATTTTGCACCTCCCCAGATGAAGGCAAAGAGCCGTAACGCGTAGGGATTTGGACGTACACCTGGAAGTGACGTGAGACCTATGGCAGATGCCGCCTTGTTTATTATTTGATGCTTGCTGTGTTTTTTACTGATGTAAGGAGAATACTTTGTTTTAATAAATGTTTTAGTTGTTACATACTACACCATTGGAGGCCTATTTTTCTTTATGTTTCCCTGAGTATCTCAGCGAAGGGTTGATTCAAGACATAGAGAAGAGTGAATACTCCTGGTGTTGTCCATTATTACTGGATCATTGGTTCTATCTAGAGGATTTATTTGGATGCGTTTTTTATCTATCGAGAGGCGAGAGGCCTGTGAGGCTGTGTGGTTTGGAGTGGCACAGAATAGCTATCTAATATCACGCCATTGATGTATGTCACTAAGGTGAGAGGCCTGTGAGGCTGAACGCACGAAGGAGCACTAGCACTTTACTGCAAGCTTGGCAATTTCACTGAAAGAATTTTTGTGCACTGCACGTTTGCACTTTATGAACTTTGACACCTATGGACTTTATTTGTTTTCACTTTAATTTTACTTCATCTACTTTGCACTATTGATTACATATGTTTTATAGTGTCTGATTGTGTGTTTTTTTTTGCGCAAATTCACTTTGATATATATATGTTTCACTTGTGTATGGTAAACACTTTTAGTTTTTGCTGCAATCTGTATAGTATTATTCTTTATTGATTATTTTAGCGCGAAGGATTACATATTTATCAATTTTTCAGTTTATTTGTTAACAAAGTTTGAAATATTCAATAAATTTTGATCCACTTCATGATTGTGTCCCATTTGTCGATTCTTCACAAACAATTACAGTTTTATATCTTTATGTTTGAAGCCTGAAATGTGGCAAAAGGTCGCAAAGTTCAAGGGGGTACAATACTTTCGCAATGCATTGTATTTACA
Source organism: Rana kukunoris (assembly GCA_029574335.1). NCBI lineage: Eukaryota > Metazoa > Chordata > Amphibia > Anura > Ranidae > Rana > Rana kukunoris. The sequence continues at coordinate 135,951,160 of CM056051.1, forward strand.
AAATTTTTATAACAGAAAGTCTTTTTTTTTTGTTTGTTTAGCAAAAAATAAAAAATAAAACAGTGGTGATTAAACACCACCAAAAGAAAGCTATCTGTCCCAAAAAAAAAAAAAAAAGGAGAAAAATGTTGTTTGTTTGGGCTCATTGTTTTTTTTTTTTAAGGGCTTGACTTCAGGATTACATCCAGCCATCTGCTATTTCCGTCTAACGAGAGTGCCCTTACTGGCCAGTAAAGCATTCTCATTTGACAATGTACTGGTAAAAGATGCGGTTTAGCCTGAAATCAGGTAGTCATACCTCCGTAGCCGAGTAAAACTAGGTCTAACATCTGGCTCATAAAACATAATAGTAGGCATTCTTATCGGTCTGCTCTGGCCAGACTTTTACTTATGAAGGAGTACCTTGCCCCAGACCAGGTTACCATACCATTAATTTCAAAAACAATCTTATTAAGATTATATGTGCATTTAACAAATTTTAAGCATGTTAATTACTTAAAAAAAAAAAAAAACTCATTGTGTAGACAACCAAAAACCCTGCTGGGCACCGATGGATTTGATTTCAGCAGACGGTGTTTCTCTTTGCTTTTCTTTAACAGAGCAAAGGGGAGCAAACATGAGAGGTGCAAAAAAGTACTAATCATGTTAGAAACCTAGAGCTGTCTTGCCTCCAGTCTCCCTTTCTGCATCAAATCAAGAACAGTAATTAGCCCTATTAGTCCTAATCTTGGGACTGCAAAATGATTAGCCATTATGTTGCAGAGATGGGAGAGTGTGTGGATCTGACTAGTTTGGCAAGGAGAAAACCCATCAGAGCCGACAATTTTGTGTTGTCAGTCCCCAACATGATTTAAGATCTAAAAGCATATTTTATATATATTTTTCACCCTGACTTACCCTTTAACCAGTTCTCATCTGTGCAATAGCCAAAAGATGTCTACATGGCAGGCTTACAATGCCGGGAGGGCATACATGGCTGTCCTCCTTTGGACTTAAAGGGCCAATAACAGCAGCCCTTACCACATGATCATCTGTCAGCCAATGACAGCTGATCACAGGATGTAAACAGAAGCTGGTTATCGGCTGCTGACAGGGTGAGGAGAGAGGAAGAAAGCCGATAACCTGCTTCTGTAGAATTGACAATGGTCCCAACATTGCCCACCAGTGCTGCCAATCAATGCCCACCAGTTCTGCCAATCAATGCCCACCAGAGTCCCCTATCCATACCCATTAGTGCCACCTCATAAGCGTACATCAGTGAAGGAGAAAAATTACCTGTTTGCAAAAGTGAGACAGTGCTGAAAGCTGAAAAATGGCCTGCAGGGAGGGGAGGGGGGGGTAAAAGTGCCCAGTATGCAAGTGGAATCCCCATTCACACATATTGTGGTGACCTGAACACACAAAACAAAAAACAATTGTTTTCTGTTTCCTGTTCACACTGCAACACAGCCCGGAGGTGCAATGAGCTGCAGACATGCTGTATTTTGCCGCAGTGCACAGGAAGGCATCACATGTCACTGTACGGCATCACAACACACCACACTGCTGTGCACTTTAAACTACGTTGACACAAAAAAAAAAAGAAAGAAAAGGGAACTGTGATCATACTGCCCCCTACAGCCGTCTCAATGCAGCCAAAACAGACAGCTGCCTGCACACTAAACCACTGAGATTTAGTGTGTGCGCAGTGTGAACGGGTCCCCTTGTAAAAACATTCACTGCACGGATATTACATGACCGTGATTGACTTACTACCTGCTTTACAAGTATGCCCATTTGTGTTTATTTTTTACAACATAGATTCTACAACTCAATAATCAAATCATCGGTTTACAAAACAAATTATATGAAAAAAATAACAAATTTGGGTATTACTTTCCTTTAAAAGGACATACGGAAACTGATTAAAGGAATTACACAGGTAGCATTAAATACACATCTAGGGTACCACAACCAAAGGAAAATTTTCTCACAGCATCAAAAGCTATGAAATATTAAGACCTATATTCTGCAAACTTTGTATTTGGCCCTATAAAATGAGCAATTATTTTAACTTACCATCATATAAGGATCATCTACAATGGGATAAATGTAATCTGTAGTTTGAACCAAAGAAAGGCCACCGTGTCTTAAAGGAATGACGCATGTGTCCATGCCAATACCTGCAAGGAAAAAGAATTTACCAGAAAAATTGAATTAGTATCTATGCAAAATTAGGGAAAAAAGCAAGCAAGAGAATTCTAAGATTGTACCGATTGTAAAATATTCGGAAACCATTTAAAGTAGAACTACAGATAAACATTAAAAAAAAAAAAATGAATAGCCTATTAAAAGATAAAGAAAGAAAATCAGTGCTCCATACTCTTAAACTTCAAAATGGAAGGAGTCCACACCTGCTTTTTACTTTTGCCAACATTTTAACTGCTGTGCAAGGCCCCTTTTAGAGAGATCGCCCTCCAGAACATGAAATAAGAGCCACAGGCAGCAACAGAAACACAATTCATAGGAATATTAGGAAGGGTTAAAACATCTGCGACAATTGACTTGCCCTCTGTGTGCCTACATTAGTCTGACATCTGTCACTACCACAGAAAGAGAAATGTTATCAGTAACACAAACAGCATTTAAAACCAGACAGAGGTTCCAACCCTTTTCTGCTATGGCCAAAACTTGATTATCTTGTTCTAGTTAACTCCAGCAAAGAAAAAATAAGTAATCTTTTAAAATTCTTGATTTTTTACATGGTTTTCAGTTATATAGCCATGTAGGACAGCCATATTTTTTTATTGCAAATGCATACAGAGCAGTCTGCACAAAGATTAGTTTACTGTACTGTTTTGTGGTTTGTGAAGCCCATCTGCGTTTTAGTGTATAAAAAAATGCAAAAACTACTTTTTAAATAAAATGTTATAACTGCGAATGCACGTTCACTGCAACTATATGGGTTAGAGGTGTACTCCAGGCTCTGCAATTAATAATACATCATTGAATGTATTTAACCACTTAAGACCCGGACCAATACGCTGGTAAATGACCCAAGGTGTTTTTGCGATTCGGCACTGCGTCGCTTTAACAGACAATTGCGCGGTCGTGCGACGTGGCTCCCAAACAAAATTTGCGTCCTTTTCTTCCCACAAATAGAGCTTTCTTTTGGTGGTATTTGATCACCTCTGCGATTTTTATTTTTTGCGCTATATACAAAAATAGAGCGACATTTTTGAAAAAAAAACACTATTTTTTACTTTTTGTTAAAAAAAAATCAAATAAACTAAATTTTAGTCAAACATTTAGGCCAAAATTTATTTAGCCACATGTCTTTAGTAAAAAAAAAAAAATCGCAATAAAAAAAAATAGCTACCTAGCGGGAACAGCGACACTAATACAGCAATCAGAAAAATGATCGCTTAGTGACGCTGGCAATAGGGAGTGAAAGGGTTAACTAGGGCGGTGATCAGGGGGTTAAAACTTTATTAGGGGGGGTGGGGGGGCTATCCTGAACCTAACACTAACTGTTTTTTACAGTGCCTGTCACACTGACACTAAATGCAGTGATTAAATCACTGCATTCAGTAACACTGTGACAGGGGGGTGCGATCACAAGGGGTTAATATGCCTATGTGAGTGTGTGTCAGTGTTGTGTTGGTGCACACTTACTTGGCATGTCTTCTCTCATCAGCAGCGCTGGGAAACAGCGCTGCGATGAGAGAATACATCATTTCCTCCTTCCTGTGTAAACACAGGAGGAGGAAGTGACAGGCTGGGAGCGCGCTCCCATTGGCTGGGAGCGATCGTGGGGGGGGCGGAAAACACGGACATCCGCCCGCAGATCCCGGATCGCTCCCAGAGGTAGGGAGACCCCCGCACGCCGCGGAGGGGGTCCCGATGGGACCCCCGAACCGCACTCAGGCGGGGACGTAAATTTACGCCCTTGTGCCTGTACGAGCCATGTTGTGGCCGTATATGTGCGTGCGGGGGTCTTTAAGTGGTTAATGTAAGCAGTGCAAATACAGTGTCTAAATTTGGCTTAGTTATTAGCCACTTGCAGTCCTTTGTACATGTAGCGCTGATATACTCCCATGTTGATGTGTGTTTGTATACTTTAATAAAACGTCTATGGTAGGGTGACCAGGGTGACCAGACATTCCTGATTGAGCACACTGTCCCCGGACTAAGTCTGTCCCTGGTTTTGTCCCCAGATTGGATTTAATAGGGGGCAGGGGCAATTTTAAAGAAAGTCTGTGCAGAATTAAAATAAAAAAAAATTGAATTACGCACCCCCGCTCCGCTGTGCCTACTAGCATAGGGGAGTTGTACTTTTCCCATTATCTGTGCCCCTTTCTGATGATCATGTGCTGGTCGGAGCGGAGGGAAATTTTCTTCCGTTTCGGGCACATGCCCATTCAGCTTCACTCGCATGTTATTCTGCCTTGGCTCAAATCCTGGCCAGCCACCAGCCACCTTCCCTCGTGGAGTGATCTTCCTCCGCACCCCATCCAGTAGTAGCGGGGGCCCGAAGAGTAAGACTTGAGAGGCTGTGAGGCGGGCGGCGACGGGCAGAGAGTCGCTGATTGTTGCCATTACTAGTAAAGAAAAAATATGTCCCCGGATTGCATTTTAAAAATCTGGTCACCTTAGTCTATGGACATTGCTATGTTTGAGTATTTGGAGCCATCTAGTGGCCAAATACCGGTAATGCAGATATTTTGTTTTTCCTAAGAGAAGCACCAAAAGATTAGACAGGAAATGACTGATGTTTTGGGAGGAGGAGGCTGACACTCATCTGAGCATCGGAGGACGGGATCCACCCAGCGGAGCTGAAGGGAGCGATTGGCCCAGCTGACGGAGAAGCAAGTTGCAGTCACCGGACAAAAGTTACCACACAGAGCCTCTATCCAGTGGGTGAGCGGGTCACGGCCCACAGTTTGTTAAATCTCACATGCAGTTAGACTCATATACAGGCCTCACTGGAAATTATAGTTCCACAAAGGAGCAGAGCAACTGACACTGAGAAGGCTTGAGGCCTATCTACCTTGATGTCTCAAACAATGTTAAAATAGTTGTTACAGCTACACCAGGAGCATTTTCACTTCAATTTAACTCACCAAAACTGTGGATTACAAATTACAAGGAGCCACTTTAGCTAGCGAATAAAAAAAGACCCAGGACTAAGTACTTTAAGTGAGATTTCACACATAGCTTATAAAGTAGGGGGAGCTCCTACTGTGACAGGGTACACGATTGTATGTACACCAGTGAGAGGCTGGAAAGGTCAGTTTTCCCTGCCCTGGAAGGGGTTAAGCCTGGCCCAACAGGTAAACCTCCTCTCTTCCCCCTATTAATTAAAACTCACCTGGTAAGGAAGTGGGAAGTGAGAGCTCAGTGTGAGGGGTATGCTGAGCTGGACGGACAGGTTGGAAACTGTCTGCATTGAAGGAACAAGGTCTGTCACAGATAATTGTTTATTTGGATTGTTATTCTGTTTGCTTTATACTGGAGGCTGGAATAGCCCCGCCAGTACAGTGTAGTAAGGGACACTACTGTTAGTTAGCCTCCTAAATTGGAGTAGGCCATTTTGTTTTGTATTATTTATTTTGAGTGCAATAAAGCCGTATTTATTGCTTAAGATCAGCAACTTTGCTGCATTACATTACCGCTATTTCTGCGACTTTGTCACAATACTGTCTTTTCAAATTGTTTATATTGAAATCCATTGTGCTGTTGTCTTATGTTGGGATGACAGCACAATTACTGTAATCACTTTTTTGCATATTCTACAGTAAAATAGATCTCTGGTTAAGTATCCAGTTGTTGTGGCGTATTGTTTTTTCCCACCAGGTGCAGTCAGTGGATCCTGGGGTGACAATAAAGGTATTTTGTACGGTCTTACATTACATTGCATCACAGCTGTGCCAAGGGGATTGAGCCAAGTTAGTGGGGTTTATTGGTAGAGTCCAAATCAAACCAGCAGCTCCTTCAGGGGTCAGTGCTACATACAGTAAAGCACAGAAAGGTGACAGAAGTAGAACAAGGAGCATGCTGGTAAGACAAAAGAGCAGAGTGACATGGGGGAATGCGTTTGTCTGAAGCATCTCTATTTGCTGTCTAGTTTAGGATGGATGTGAGAGTTAAAGGGGTTGTAAAGGTTCCTTTTGTTTTGCTTTTTTAAATAACAAACATATCACACTCCACTGTGCAGTTTGTTTTGCACAGAGTGGCACCGATCCTTGTCTTCTGGGGTCCCTCGGTGGCTTTCTTGGCTCCTCCCCGCATCCGCTAACCCCTGTTTTGGGAAGCGCTCTCCCAAGGGGGTTAAAGCCGCCGACTGCATCACTCTGCCCTGCCCCCCCGACGCGACATTGATTCGATTGACAGCGGCGGCAGCCAATGGCTGCCCTGCTATCAATCATCCAATGAATGAGCCGAGAAGCCAGCGTGGTCACGCTGCGGGACTTTAGAGAGCTTAAGTTAACGGGGGGCTCGGGGGAGCCGCTAATCGTCGTATGTTTTTTCACCTTGATGCATAGAATGCATTAAGATGAAAAAACATGTAACTTTACATCCCCTTTAAATTGCAGTAGAGAAGGATCAGATCATTACACCCACTAGGTTTACTGTGTGGCAGAGCTGTATAAATCTCAGGATTGGACACACAGAAATACAAAGCCTTTGTTAAGAAAATAACTCATGTATTTCTCTGTGTTTTCAGTCAGCTGTTTGTAAGAAGCACATATATTTAAAAGCTGAATTCCAGTTATTGGTATTTACATACTTACATTGGCCCAGCTTGGACCAACATAAGTATATACTGTATATGCCATACCTGGCCAATCCCTGCGATAGCCACTGCTACTACAGTGATACTCACCATCTTCCAGGTCCTATGCAGAGTAGCTGCCCTTCTGCCTAGTAATCCCAGGGGGTTGTTCAGTCACTCTGCATGGGTACAATTTAGAGAACGGCCTGCATTTTTTCAATGAATGCATTGGATGGGTATGAAATATGTATACGTAAACTGATCCACATTGAAATCTGCTCTGACCACACTTTAGAGAAGGTGATGGGCAATGGCGGGCTAGTAGCTGCTGCCCAACCCGGGAAAAAAAGGAAGTGTATGAAGTTCATACTTTTCCCTATGTAACCAAAGTAAACACTCAGAGCAGGTTTTAAAACAGCATGTGTATGGGATGAATTATCTTCTCGCAACAGCTGGTATGGACCAGTGTTTGGCTGTCAGCACTATTAGGCCGCGTACACACCATAAAATAGACCGTTTTGATCGGTTTTATCTGCTGGGATAGATTGGTTTGATCGTGTACACACGATCAAACCAAACACCCCGCCGGCAGACAGCGCGGTGACGTGGCGGTGACGTTGACGCCGCCACGTCACCGTCACCAGGAAGTAAAACACTTCCGCGCATGCGTCGCATCCATTCGACGCATGTGCGGGCAGATATGTCTAACCAGCAGACATGTCAGACGGACGGGTTCCAGGCAGACAGATTTTAAAGCATGCTTTAAAATCTGTCTGCTGGAAAAACCTGTCTGTTCGCCCGTACACACGATTGAATTTGTCTGCTGAAACAGTCCGTCGGACCGTTTTCAGCAGATAAATTTGATCGTGTGTACGCGGCCTTAAAAGTTCAGGTATTTGCCATTTCAATCTTGTGTCAAGGACTGTTGGCTTCTCACTCTTTGAATAAGACGTTTGTACAGGAAATCGCCGATGTAGCTACCCATTTATTCCCCTGTCACTGTGGGATCTAAACCTAGTTCTCTCTGCACTTCAGAAACCCATTAGAGACATTCCTCTTTACCCTCACCCAAAAGGTGGCATTTCTTGTAGCCACCAGCTCTGCAATGCAAGCACTTTGAACTTGAGACCTTATCATGCAAACAACCTTTTTTGGTTTTGAATAGGGCTAAGGTGGTGTCAAGGCCCAGGATTTCCTTCCTACAAAAGTAATTTCCGTTTTTTTGTTTTTTTACTTTAACCAGGACATTGTTTGTTCATTGTTCTATGATCTCTAGGTGGCTCAGACTAGCCATTAGCCAAGCATATGGTCTTGAGGACTGGGTTCCAACTCTTCCTGTCATGGTGCAATCTACTAGGTCTATTAGGCAAGGTGTTTTGGGCTTTTTAAAGCATTAAGCTATTTAAACAGTTTTCTAGATTGTCAAGTATGTGATCTGCTATTCTGTCCACATGTTCTCCAAATTATACCAGGTGAGTGTTCAGGTTTTATCAGATGCCAGCTTTTGGCAAAGGGTTCTTTAGGTGGTTTTTCAAACTGCAGAAAAGCCACCAACTTTCAGCTTGTTTAGCTTTATGTTGCTCAACCTCCATTAGGCGTGCTTTTGTAAATCCTGAACATTTTTAAATTTCCTAATAGGATATTTGCACTCCTCAAAAAATCCTTTTCTCTGAGTTTATTAGAGACACATGTCCCACCCCTCTTCGTTTAGATCATGCTCTCAATACTGCTTGCTACAAAACTGGGGAATGCTGGTAGCAGAAGGGATTATCCTGGGCAGGCCCGGTTTGCTTGCCAGTATCCATTTCTCCTGTACGCAACAGTATATCCAAAAAAGAAAAGGACTTCCTGAGTCACTCAATGGCTTCCAAGGAAAGGATTTTACAGCAAGTAGAAATCTTATTCTAGTATGAACAGGTTCTCTAATCCAAATAATATTGCTTGAACTTGGCATAAAGCCACGCATATCCAATTTGTGTGTCAGATTGCTTTTACAGGTAATCTTTTCTGCGAGTTATTTGCACAGTGATGCAAATAAAGTAAAATGTTTGACCTAATCCAAGCTCCTGTATAGGCTGGTGTCTGCCTCATAAGATATGAAACACAGCAAAAGTGAAAGAAAACAGCAAAAGTGAAAGAAAACAATCGATACATAATAATAGGTAGCAGGATGGGCACAAAGAAAGAATTCTAGTATTTTACTGTGCAGGTAGGGGGCTTATTCTGTCTCAGTTACTTAACTGACTTTGGAGAGCGGTGCTGCCTGCTAAACATGACAGGCAGTTTAACACTTGCCATGGCTGCGAAGTAAAGCAACGGAACCACGGCATGTGTACACCCCCCTCCACAACTTTTGCAGTTTAAGGGGGACTCAACTTCACGCTTTTAAATGCACCCCAAAAACGCAAGAATAAACAAGTTCTTAGTCAGGTCTGTACAAAATTCACCAGATAGTACCTTAAAAAATTAGTAGCCAGCAAAATACAGTCGATAGCCTTGTTTTTTTGCCACGTAGTAAAGTTTTTAAATGTTTCAGAGCAATCCCAGTAACAGTTGCCTTTGTGTTCAGACATTCTCCTATTTACAAACACTTTAGTGACACAGACATACAGCTATTGTTTTTTCATATTTAAATTAAAAAAATTTATTTCAGAATTTTTTTTAATACAATAATAATTTTATGGCAAAAAGTATATTATCTTATATTTAGCAATCTTTCTTTTTTTCCCAATACAAATTTTGGAGTTCATTCTTCTTATATCATAAGCTCAATACTACCTGACATTTGGCAAGGACTAATTGGTCAAACATGAAAAGAAAGATAGAGATAGACATGAGAACGAGAGTCAATAAATGAGAAAAGCAAGAGAGCCAGTAAGCAAAAATAACTAGAAAATGTCAAAAGAAAGCATTTGATGCCATCAGAAAGAGAGCCCTACAGAGCGCAAGAGTTGGAAAGAGTGAGAGACCATCATCAAGAGAGCCAGAGCAAGCATCAGGTCACCAGAGAGCGTTAGAGTATCAAAAAGCAAGCCAGACAGATTGTGACAGACCGCCAGAGAGCGTGAGAGACTGGAAAAAAGTCTGCTCACAGTTTAATGGCTCATACACGCAAGGGGATGTACGATTTGCAGAAGTATTATATTTTTTTAGAATGAAAAAGACAAAGGTTATTCTGTATATCTTCTACCACTGCATTAAAAGCTAAAGGGGGGGGGGGGGGAGGGGGGCTTGGTGTAAAAAATAATAGTGTGTAATAAGTGGTGCTGCTGCCACCACATCATTGAAATTTACATGTTGGCCCTGTGGAGTGGCCAATAGACACCATTTATGCTGTATGCATGTAAACGTTAGGGCAAATCTTACATGTGTACAGATAACTTTTTTTTTCCATGCAGGATTTTGCCTGCCAGCACCAAAAACAATGTGGACCGGATTCCTTTTAAATCTATGATCCAAGCAAACTGGTCACTACTCCCATGGTCCAGCAAGGCCATGTTCATAATGATAGGTCAATAACAGTACAATACATGTGGTCACTAACCTAGAATTACCCAAATTCCACCAGTGATTTGTTTACACAGACACCATTAGGTCATGTATTACATGGCATTGTGAAAAACGAAACCTGCTGAAGATATTGCAACTCCGTGTTACAAATGCCATATACTGCATACAATCTCTTTAGTGAGCATCTTCAACTCATATTTATTGGAGTTACACTTACAACACCCAACAACTTACCCAGCCTTGGCATAACTGCACCAAGAAATTGCTCATCATCCTGAAAGTGATTCTCCTGTAAAGATTCTAGCAATTTTTGTAACACATCTTGAGGAACTTTGCACCCAGTGCCTTTAAGCTCTGCAAACCGAGTTAGGCGGAAGCTCTTGTCAAGCTCATAACTTTCAGGATTGAAAGATTCCCGGACAGACATGTTTCTCAGATAGATTATTCAGTTTGTGTCACTTAATCAACAATCCTTTTGGCTCTTTTGTGGACGAACCTAGAGAGTAAAACAAAACATTATAATAAAGAAAAAAAAAAAGATCATCAGGAAACAAAGCCTTTAAATATTAACTGGCAAAAAAGTGTCTATCTCAGGGCAAAAACATGAAGGAAGGGTTTTTTCTTTTTATCTTGTATCCTTGGATAAAATAGTTGCAAATGAGGGCCTCTATGTCCCACATCTGTATGGGCTGAATGACCACACAGCCCCTTCTTTTAGAAGTCAGGCCCTTTATAAAAAGGTAAAGATCAATTATAATTAAAAAACAAACTTATGACCTCCATTCCCAAACACTCGAGGATATGGATAGAACTCTCCGGCGCCCCCCCCCACCTTTGGCCACATTCGGTATTGCATGCTGATGAAGTCAACGCGGAAAAAATGATTTTCGTTTCCATTGACTTCAATGGAGAATGGATTACGAGCATTCTCCTGGAATGAATTATGCTCGTAAGCCAAGGTTCCACTGTATAATACACACACACACACACACACACACACACACACACACACACACACACACACACACATATATATATATATATATATATATATATATATATATATATATATATATATACACACACACACACATACACACACACACACGCTATGCACTGATCAGTCATTATGGCCACTGACAGGGTAAATTAATAACATTGATTAGGGCTACCTTCACATCTGCATTTTTGGCGCACACGGAGCAGGGGGCCCCCATCAATTAGCTGCGGAAGGTAGCCCCATTGAAAGCAAAGGAAAGCTGATGGCTCACAAGGCTTACCGCAGTAGCTTGCATGTATTTACTATAGCAACTACCAGAGAGTGATTGTCCCTGGAAGTGGGCCCGAGTTCTGCTGGGAAACCTTGGGTCCTGCCTTTCATGTAAATGTGACACATGCCACCTACCTTAACATAGTTGCTGACAAAATACACCCCTTCATGGAAACGGTATTGCCTAATGGCAGTGGCCCCTTTAGCAGGATGACGTGCCCTGGTTCAAGACTGGTTTGAGGAACGCAAGTTTACCACAGCATACCTTCAGAGGTCTAGCGATGTTCAAGTCTCAAAAGATCAGGGCTGTTTGGTGGCAAAAGGGGACCTACGCTATATTAGGCAGGTGGTTATTAAGTTATGGCCGATTTGTGTATATGTAGATACACACACAGTAGAATATGAAGCAGGCAGTAAGTGCACGCAACAGGACTTCTGAAAGGAGGAATTTTCCAACATAGAATTTTCCAACATAGTTTAATCAATGTCAACATTTTGGTAAGGCCTTGAGAAAGGCAGATTGTACCCCACCTAAGGTCTCCTGTACACAGGGCAGTTGAAAACCTCTTCTGAATGCTGGGAACTGACAGATGATAAACAGACAATATTTACATACTGAGTTTATGAGAGTTTAGCAGTATTATGAGCATTTGAGATTAATAGGTGTTTTTGAAGATAACCTCAGGAGACCCTCCCAAATGAGCTTTAACTATGGATTCTCTCGGTCACGCTCTGTCTCTCTCTGTGTCTGCCCCTCTCTCTGTTCCCCCCCCCCCCTTTCTGGCAGGCATCAGCGTGTGGTGAAAATTGTGTTTTCCCCATATCTTACATATTCCTCTTTAAAAGCGCTTATAAACCCAAAAACACATAAAATTGGGTTACATGCCAGTGCCAGTAGTCGGTTCACACTGGGGCGACACGACTTCCAGAGCGACTTTCAGAGGCGACTCAGACACGTCTTGAGCATGAACCACAGGGCGATCTGGGGCGATTTACAACACGACTTCCAGGACAGGAGACATTCCAGTGGCCAATAAAACAACAATCAGCTCTGGGAGGGGGAGGGGGAGGGAGAGGTTTGCCTGTGACAAATGTATGTTATCTTATCTTTCCAAGTAGCTAGTGATCAGACTTGAGGCGACAAGTCGGACAAGTCGGATTGAAGTCGTACAGGAACCTTTTCTGAAGTCGGAGCGACAGGAGTAGTGTGTATTAACACCGCTCCCATTCACTAACATTGTTTTTCTCTACAGCGCGACTTGAGACGACTTGAGGCGACCTCAAGTCGGATCCCAAGTCGCCCCAGTGTGAACCGCAACGTCTTGGATGCAATTTATTTGCTTTCAGTATATGTACACATAAGATAACATTGAGGAGGGTTCAGGGGCTGCTAAAAAAAACACAACAAAAAAAAACGCTCAACTGCTCCTCAACATCCGTTTATCAGCTGAAGTGTACATGATGCCTAAATGTTGACATTAAAGTGAAAGATCACCTTTACAGAAAAATCTGTAAGGTGAACTTACACAGGACCCCCTCTTCACGACCCCCCCCCCCCCAGTCCCGCTTATCTAGAGCATAGCTGGTGGATGTTAGAGACCTTGCGCCCCAAAGATGCATCCAGCTTTTAATTTCCTATTTAAGGTTGACAAAACAACTGATTGTCGTCAGCTCTGCCCATTGTCTTTTGCTAAACTACTCAACCACGACCGCTCTTTTCGTATAGTGGATTGTGAGTAAGTTAGTCCCTAAGCTGCGGATAAGAACAGGAAAAGAGCACAGGTTTCCTGTTCAAACTGGTGCAACATGCATGAGATGTGCCGTATGGCATCTAAGAATCAATGTTTCCCTATGAGAGCCGCCTTAACTGGTCCAACTTGTGTCGGTGCCCATAGAATTGAATGGAAGTTGCATCCTCATCGATGTGATTTAGATCCGACATTCCACAGACATTCCCTGAAGTTGCTTCGAAGTCGTGCACCAAAGTCGCAGACCTTTCATTCCAGAGCATTGGAAACCCGGCATCAACTGTATTTATAAAATACTAAAAGCAAGTAAGAAGTTAATTTAAACACGTGTGTTTGTGTGTACGTAAGAGGCTGAAAAAAAGAATAAAAAATCTGTTTGGCAGAAAAACAGTTAATCTAATTACAAAAAGGTGTGAAAGAGAAATATCATAAAAATCTGCAAGTCAGATCAAAATTACTTTTAAACACTGCACTAATTAGCCAACTTGGGGGGGGGGGGGGCTCTTCTTCCCTTTAAAGTATAACTTAATTTAAAAAACAGCGCTAGAAGGAGTTTTGGCAGGAGAAATTTGCAATTCTGCCAAAAAAAAAAAAAAATGCTTCCTCTTGCTTTTAGTATTTTTTTTAACTTTGTGTACATGGCCTGTGGGCACATGGGTATGGTAGCGTACACCCTGGCCCATTTCCAGCATCTGTAAGAGGGCATTTCTGGAGGCAAGTGTGCCATAATTTGCATTGTAATAGCTCACCCGTCACAAAGCAGATACGTTTTGATTAGGAAGAAGAAAATTGCTTGGTATACAATACATACTGCATTTGTCAGTCATGGACAGGCGGTCACCGGGTTACAAACAAGATATGATCTTAACCACTTCCTTACTGGGCACATATACCCCTTCCTGACCAGGTGAAAGTTCAGCTTGTGGCACTGCATCACTTTAACTGACAATTGCGCGGTCGTGCGACGTGGCTCCCAAACAAAATTGGCGTCCTTTTTTCCCCACAAATAGAGCTTTCTTTTGGTGGTATTCAATCGCCTCTGCGGTTTTTATTTTTTGCGCTATAAACAAAAATAGAGTGACAATTTTGAAAAAAAAACACTATATTTTTTACTTGTTGCTATAATAAATAGCCCAATTTTTTTTTAAAAACTTTTTTTTTCTCAGTCTAGGCGATACGTATTCTTCTACACATTTTTGTTAAAATATGGGGACAGAATTATTATTTTTTTTACTACTAATGGCAGCGATCAGCATTTTTTTCGTGACTGCGACATTATGGCGGAGACATCGGACACTTTTGACACATTTTTGGCGCCATACACATTTATACAGCGATCACTGCTATAAATATGCACTAATTACTGTATAAATGTGACTGGCATTGAAGGGGTTAACACTAGGGGGTGAGGAAGGGGTTAATGTGTATCCTAAATTGTGTTCCAAATGTGGGGGGAGGGGGGGGTCACTGGGGGAGGTGACCGATGCTGTGTCCCTATGTACAAGAGACACAGATCGGTCTCCTCTCTCCCCTGACATGACATGGATCTCTGTGTCTTGTCCCTGCAGCCGCCGATCCCGAGTGCCTGGCGGACATCACGGCCGCCAGGCACGCGCATCGGCATGTCAGCGATGCGCCGGGCGCGCGCGCAGCCAACGCCGGCGCACGCATGCCCCCCCAGTGGCCTGGCTAAGAACAGGCCGTAAAAACACGGCCTGTCAGAGATTCAGGACGTCCCTTCGTCCGTATAAAGTCGTACGGCCGTTGGGAAGTGGTTAAGTTGAATCTGTTTGTAAGTCAGAACAGGTACATTTTTAAGTGCACATTTTTACGCTTTTTGGATAGCATAGAGAAGGGTTAACACCCCTGTAACATTTGTTTTGCTGTCTGTGCCCCTATTCAGAAAATGTCACCTTGCTTTCTGTCCTATTGACAATTGGATTTTGAAAATTTTGGGTTGTTGTGGAATCAGTGGAGGTACCTTTTTCCCATAATAACTCTTGCAGGAGTGAATTTCCCTTCCTAGGGGTAAATTTCCACTCACTTCCTGTTGTCTCCTTCCGTTTGTAAGTAGGGGTTGTTTGTAAGTTGGATGTTTGTAAGTAGGGGACCGCTTTGTATTTGTCCTTTTTTTTAAAAGAATCAACATCCATGTCCCGTTAACCATATTAAACCACTTGCCAACTGCCTCGCGTAGATATACATCGGCAGAATGGCACGGGTCTCTGAGCTGAATGAAAAAAATATAACAGGATTCCTTCATCCACGCTACACACAACAGGTGAACAAATCCCACTGCTGAACTACTGTATTTTGACAGCCGCCATCAGATTGCCCAAGATGTCACATCTCTGGAATCAAGCCAGTAATTGGTGAAACGTTTGGTAGAGGGGTAGACCTAGGCAGAGCTGCAGTGGGCTAAGCTAATAAAGCTGGATGTGATCTGACATTTACAGGGTATAGAGACATAATAGTTAACCGATTCCTTTTAAAAATGATTAAAAAATGATAAAAAACAATAATATAATGTGCCTGCAGTTTAGTTTCATTTTTAAACTGGTTTCATGTTTGTTATGTAAAGAGACACACAGAACAAAAACAAACAAACACAGGGCAGTGTTTTGTTTTTAAAATGAATCCGATTGGTTCTGAGGAGTTTTTTAGACACATAGTAATGACAGCTTGGACCACAGTGAAAAGCTGCCATGAGATTTTTCATAAGGAGCCAGACAAGCCGGAAGTGTGGAGATCAGAGCAGAATTACAGCAACTTCAAAGCAAAAACAAACAATGAGGACATGAAACCAGGACTGCAGTAAGGTAAAGGAAGCTATTTAGCTAAAAAAAAAAAATCCTTTAGTAATCCTTTAAGTTAGGTGTAATAAAATGGAAAAAGTAGCAAACACATGAAGAAAGGGAGGTGCAAAAAGGCATGGAAAGCCAAGACACCAGCTGAAATCTATCAGTAATTAGAAATCCTGCCCCTTGTCAGTGCAAATTAATATCCGCTGGTTTAGTCTCAACTGATGACCTATAAAAAGGTGCCTCATTACCAAGGTGTCACACAAGAGACATCTCATGATGGGTAAAAGCAAAGTGATCTCTCAAGATCTTTGCAACCTTATTGTTGCAAAACATACTGACAGCATTGGTTACAGAAGGATTTCTAAACTTCTGAATGTTCCAGTGAGAATGGTTGGGGTCATAATTCAGAAGTGGAAAGAACAGAATTTTACTATAAAACCAGCCACGACCAGGTGCTCCACCCAATATTTCTGACAGAGTGAAAATTATTATCAGAAGAGTTGTCCAAGAGCCAAGGACCACTTGTGGAGAGCATCAGGAAGACCTGCAATTAGCAGATACAATAGTTAAAAAAAAGTAATGCACTCAACCACCATGGCCTATAAAGAAAAAGCACATTGAAGCTCATTTAAAGTTTGCTGCACATCATTCAGATAAGCCCGAGAACTACAAAGAGAATATATTCTGGTTAGATGAGACCAAAATGTAACTCTTTAGATGCCATAATATATATACACCAATTTTTGGAGGTCAAATGGCACTCCACATCACCCCAAAAATGCCCTTCATACAAACAGTGACGTTTGGAGGTGGGAACACATTGGTGTGGGGCTGTTTATCGACATACGGTACCGGCAAACTTTATATCATTGAAAGAAGGATGAATGGAGAAATGTACTAGGACTTTGCTAAACATCTGCTGTCACCTACCAGGATGATGAAGATGAAATGAGGGAGGATATTTCAGCAAGACAATCATCCCAAACACAAAGCCAAGGAAACTGTCACTTGGCTCAGCCAATCACCTGACTTGAATCCATTAGAAAAGTCTATGGAAATAACTAAAGATCAGAGTTCATAGAAGAGGCCCACGGAACCTTCAAGATTTGAAGACTGTGTGGAAGAATGTGCCAAAAATCACACCTGAGCAATGCATGCGACTAGTTTCTCCGTACTGGAGGCATCTTGAAGCTGTCATTAACAACAAAGGATTTTGTATTAAATATATTTCCGTTAGCGTAATGAATACTTTTTCCTGGTAGCATTCCATTTTATTACACATAACTTTAATTTCTGAACTTGTTTGTTTTGGTTTCTTTGTATGCTTATTGTGATTTGTATTCTTTGTATTAGGGTTGTCCCGATACCGATACTAGTATCGGTATCGGGACCGATGCCGAGTATTTGCGCTAGTACTTGTACTCGTGCAAATACTCCCGATGCTTAAATAGAATACTCCCCCCCCCCAAAGCCGTCGCCGCATACCGCCGCGATAATCGGCGTGCAATACAGTGGGCATTACAAGTTTTCGTTTGTATACTTGTAATGCCTGCCACGCCATCTATAGACACTCCCCTTCTCTGGATTGGATGGATCTGTGAGTGTCTATGCATGGATCAGTGTGTATAGACACTCCCCCTTGCTCGCGATTGGACGGATCCATCCAATCCAGAGAAGGGGAGTGTCTATAGATGGCGTGGCTTGTAATGCCCGCTGTATTTTGCACAGGGATTAACCCGCAGAATATGACACTGCACCGACAGCAGCAGCTGGCGGTGCCAGGTATGAGGGGCATGGCTGCAATGTGTGGGGGCACAGGACATGGCTGCAATGTGTGGGGGCACAGGACATGGCTGCAATGTGTGGGGGCACAGGACATGGCTGCAATGTGTGGGGGCACAGGACATGGCTGCAATGTGTGGGGGACATGGCTGCATTTGGGGACACATTAAAAAAGGTATCGGTATTCGGTATCGGCGAGTACATGGAAAAAAGTATCGGTACTTGTACTCAGTCCTAAAAAAGAGGCATCGGGACAACCCTACTTTGTATGTATGGATTGCATGTCAACTATTTTCAAAGTTAATCAGCCAGCCGATTAGGTGGCCTGCATACAGAATGCATTATTTGTTTACATATCAGGAAATACAGTGCAGCACACATACAGCTCAGTACACTGTCCATAGTCGTCAGTAAGTGCCTGAGAAAATGAGTAAGGAGCAATTCCTCATGGGACATGTAGTCCTGAACAGGAAGTGAGTGGTTCTAAAGTCAGAAGTTTTTTTTTTTCTTACCTTGCTATAGGTGCACTCTATATTATACTTTGCAGCTTGCTATTGGGGCAATCTGAATGCAGGAGGAGCCAGAATCGTCAGTGGGGGACCACAGAAGAGGAGAATCAGGGCTGCTCTGTGCAAAACCATTACACAGAGCAGGCAAGAATTACATTTTTTTTTTTAAAACAACAATTACTTTAAAGACTGTGTGCAGGGAAGATCAACATCTGAACCCAGAGAAGGTGGAGGCCGATAGACTGGAGGTAATAGAAGGCAATAATTATATCCATTAAACCAAAAAAAAAAAAAAGGCTCAGCTTTTCGTACTACTTAAAATATATATATCTCCCTTCCACCCTTCATATAGCTTCATGTCTGACTCCTAGTTAGAATGTTCATATATCCTACTTCTGGGTGCATTTATTATATGAATTTATTATTACTTTCACTGTTTCACAGTATAAATGAATCTCTTATTAGTAACAATTATTTGCTCTTTCTTGTATTATAAATTGCTAATTTTTTTACAGGATGATACAAAAAAAGCATGCTGCAGCTACTAAACGTCTTATGTCTGGTTCACACCTATGTGTTTTTTGGTGCTTTTTTGTGGAGACACACTACAATTCATTTAACGCAGTTTCCTATGAAACACGTTTACATCTATGTTTTTTTTCAGCCGCTGCGTATTTTAACCTGTTTTTTTAATCTGCCCAACATCAAATTAGCCAAAAAAATAAAAAATACAATATTTTTTACTTTTTGCTATAATAGAATATTCAAAATGAATGATATATATATATATATATATATATATATATATATAAAAAAAAAGAAAAATGTAAAAACAAATTCTTTCCTAAGTTTTAGGCCGATGTGTATTCTTCTACCTATTTTTGGTAAAAAAAATAAAATAAAATTAAAGCGTATATTGATTGGTTTGTGCAAAAGTTATAGCGCCTACAAAATAGGTTATTGATTTATGGCATCGCTAGACCATGGGTGAGTGTCCGATTATTAAAACTCAGCAGCTACACTTTTTGTAGCTGCTGACTTTTAAATGGGTGAAACTCTGCTTCAAGAATAAATTGCCTATTTTTATATACTTTACATACACATCCAAGCCTGGCTAAATTTTGCAAAAACACATCTGAAGTCTCCCAAAAGTATGTGGGAAAATGTGTTCTGTTGAAACCAAGGTTGAACTTTTTGACAAGAATTCCAAAACATAAGTTTGGTGCGAAAACAACACTGCACATTAGGGATGAGCTTCAGCGTGTTCGCATGGTACACGTGCAGAGCCCGCCAGGAAGTGTGCACTGCGCTGCGCTAATCACAGCCAGGGAGACATTTCCTGATCTCTGCAGCCGAGCATCGGGACAATGTCTCCCCGGCTGTGATTAGCGCAGCGTCGTGCACACTTCCTGGCGGGCTCTGCACGTGTATGATGCAAACACGCTGAAGCTCATCCCTGCTGCACATCACCAAAAGAACACCATACCCGTGAAACATGGCGGTGGCAGCGTCATTTGGGGCTGTTTGTCCTCAGCTGAAAAAGGGGCCTTAGTCAAGGTAGAGGTAATTATGAGCAGTCAATATTGGCACAAAACCTTCAGGCTTCTGCTAGAAAGCTGAACATGACCCAAAGCATACATCCAAAATCAACAAAGGAATGGCTTTACCAGAAAAAGATTAAAGTTTTGGAATGGCCCAGCCAGAGCCCAGACCCGAATCTGATTAAAAATCTGTGGGGTGATCTGAAGAGGGCTGTGCACAGGAGATGCCCTCGCAATCTGACAGATTTGAAGTGTTTTTGCAAAGTCAAGATGTGCCATGCTGATAGACTCATACCTAAAAAGACTGAATAATGTAATAAAATCAAAAGGTGCTTCAACAAAAGTATTAGTTTGGCACTGTGTCATTTTATGAAAAGATATCCTCTTCGAATGAATGAATGAATGAAAAACTTATATAGCGCGGCACATGCGAACCAAATCGCCTCTGGGCGCTAGTTGTATCAGTCTCTCTTGACATCAAAAGAGCAGAGTTTTAATCTGCCTTCTGAAGGTCAGGTGGTTTTCCTCCAACCGAATGCTGGTAGGTAAAGCGTTCCAAAGTCTGGGACCCTGGACAGCAAACCTTCTTTCTCCTTTGTACTTGAATCTGGCTTTGGGTACTTTGACCAAATTTTGGTCACTGGATCGCAGAGCGCGATTGGGATTGTGGGGTTCTATTTTATCGCAAAGATATTGCGGGGCTGTTCCGTGGATGCATTTATGGGTCAGACAGAGCGCTTTAAAAGCAATTCTGTCTTTTACTGGCAACCAGTGAAGGGATCTCAGCGACGGTGAGATTGATTCCCAGGGTTTTTTCCCAGTCACCAGTCTGGCGGCCGTATTTTGTACGACTTGCAGACGGGCGATTTGGTACTTTGGGAGTCCGAGGTAGAGAGCATTTGCATAGTCCAGCCTGGAGTTCACAATTGTTCCCACCACAACTGGCACATCTTCTTTGGGAATAAATGGAATCAGTCTGCGGAGTAGGCGCAGCAGATGGTGAGATCCGCTGACTACTGACCCTATTTGTGCGTCTATAGTCATGTGGGTGTCAAAAATGATCCCCAGACTTTTGACTTTGGCGCTAGGGGAGATGATCTGGCCCAGAATGGGTGGAGGTGTCCAGGTTGTTGTTAGTTGACTCTTGCGACTGGCCTGAAACAGAAGAAGTTCTGTTTTAGAATTGTTAGAGTTTGAGATAACTCCCAGTCATCCACTTTTCTATTGAAGAGAGACAATTCTCTAAGTTGAGATGATGATCCTTTCTATTGCAGATGCAAAAATACAGTTGCGTATCGTCTGCATATGAGTGATAAAGTAGTTGTTGACTACTGATGACTTCAAAGAGAGGTCGAAGATAGATGTTGAAGAGCACCGGTGACAGAGGTGAGCCTTGGGGGACTCCACATGACACAGTGCGTTTTCCAGAAATGAACGGTCCCAGTTTCACCGTTTGAGATCGGTTTCCCAAAAAGGAGGAAAACCATGGTAAATCACTCTCTGTGACTCCGGCTACCTCAGTCAGCCGAGTCAGTAGCAGTTTGTGATCTACGGTGTCAAAGGCTGCGCTTAGGTCCAGCAGAACCAGGAGACAAGTTTCTCATTTGTCTGCGGCCTCCAGAACGTCGTCCCATATTTTGAGCAGTGCTGTTTCCGTCCCGTGTCCGGGACGGAATCCCGATTGCAGTGGATCGAGTAAATTTTGGGGAGTATCTAGATGCTATTGCAGCTGGTGTACCACCACTTTCTCCATTACCTTAGAGAAAACGTTTAGCATTGTTATGGGACGGCGGTGATTTGGGTCCTTGGGATCCAGGGTAGGTTTCTTCAAGATGGGCTGGATTGTGCCCTCTTTCAGCAGGGAGGGCACTATGCCTTCCTTAAATGACTGGTTAATAAGCTGCGTAATGGGAGGCGCCAGGATATCGGCACATTCCTTTAGCAGCTTAGTGGGGATGATATCATTAGGCGAAGTGCTGTTACGCAATGTGCCGATGATATTTTCTGTGTCACCGATGGAAATGGGTTCCAGAGTGAACTTTGCTGGTTGTAGTGTATTCCTCTGGGTGCTGTGTGGTAGCTCAGGGGTATTGTTTTGCGGAATGCTTTCCCAGATTCCCTCAATTTTATTGACGAAGAAATCCGACAATTCATTGCAAAATTCTTGGGTGTCTGTGTTGGGGGCTTCAAGACAGTGTGGATTCATGGTCTGCGAGACCAGCTTGAAGAGATCCCGGGGGCGGTTTAAGGCGCTGTTAATAGCCATGGAAAAATAGTTTTTCTTGGCTTTGAAGATTTCTATGCGGTATCTTCTAGTTGCTACTTTGTAGAAGGCGAGGTTCGTCTCGGAAGCGTTTCTTTTCCAGGCGGCTTCTGCCCTTCTACGCTCTTGCTTCAGTAGCGATAGCTGGTTGTTGAACCAGCCTGCCTTGTTTTTCCGGGTAAGGACTTTGCGTTCTGGCGCTACTAAGTCGGCTGACTGTAGTAGGGCTGCATTTATGGCATCCAGAATGTCTGCGGCCGTTTGTCTTGGTTGCATTGTTTTAATTTTATTTTCCAAGGTAGATTTGAAGAGTTCCGAATGGAGCTTCTTCTGAGATCTAGACCAGTGTGTTGTCACTGGCTTGGGTGTTTTTATCAATAGGGCCGTATTGGAAATTATGAATTTAATTGCATGGTGATCTGTCCATGGCAATGGTTCATTTTCCAAGATACTTACTTTCAGATTTTGTCCGAAGATAAGATCGAGTGTGTGACCTGAAGTATGTGTGGGTTCATGTACTAGTTGCTGAAGGCCTAATCCTTCCAGATGGTCGATACAAGCGTCGGCCACGGGGTCTTGTGAGGAGTTGGCCCAGAGATTGAAATCTCCGAGCAGCAAAAGGTGTTTGCTGGTTATGGCGTAAGTGGAGATGAACTCTGACCATGGGGGTAAAAACTGCGTTTTAGGCCCAGGTGGCCTATAGCAGAGCAGAATACGGACGGTCTCCTGGGGGTTTGTTTGCAGTTGCAGAGTAAGGGTTTCCATAAATGGAAGCGAGTGCTGAAGGGCTGGTTTAGAGATCACCAGATGCGTCTTATGAATCACCGCCAGTCCTCCACCTCTTTGCCCTATTCTGTTTTCAGTGATAATCCGGTAGTTTTCTGGCACCAGTTCTCCCAGAATGGTGTTGCAGTCGGCTGTGAGCCAGCTCTCTGTAATAAAGAGACAGTCTAAGTTGTTCTGTAGAATGAAATCATGGATTTCTAATCGGTGTCTTACTGCCAATCTTGTATTGATCAAAGCACATGATATGTGCTTTGCTTGGGGTGGGTCGCTGAATTTTTTAACTGATGATCGACGATCGATCCTCAAGAGTTGCTCAAATCTCAGGGCCTTTTTGGTGACGGCTGGTAGCTTTGTGGCAAATTGCCTCAGGCCCCAGATAATTTCTGCCGAATATTGCCGGACGGCCATATTCCGCCGGGTGGGGGGGGTGGTCCGGTGGCGGTGGGGAGTAGATTCCTTGAATCCTTTCTCCTGGATTTTTAATTTGATCCAGAGGAAGGCAAAAAGACCCTGGTTCAGCTAAGCCAATTTGCTGGGCAGGGAAAAAAATTCCTTCCTGATCCCTCAGAGGCGATCGGTTGAGACCCTGGATCAAATCTGATGATATGGTGAGGGGATGGTGTGAAGGGAGTAGTTCCTGCTGGGGGGGTGTACCAAGCTGGGTCACCAACTTGCTGCAATAACTCCAAAGAGGGGGTAGTTGGCTGCTGGGGAGGTGGATGGGGACACCTGTGGGTAGGGGGAGTGTGTTGGGCGAAAGCACCAGGGCGATATAGATTGCTGTAGCCGTGCGCCGCTAGGCCGCAGTTGAAGCCGCGGACTTTCCTAAGCCGCGGCTCCCGCGGACCTAGCGTGGCTGGTGCGGACCGGCGAGAACAGCCAGGGCACAGCGGCAGGGATATGGGGACAGGATTGGGGGTACCTCGATTGGGTCTGGGGCGAGAGCACCGGGGCGATGCAGATGCTGAGGCCGTGCGCCGCTAGGCCGCAGTTGAAGCCGCGGCTCCCGCGGACCTAGCGTGGCTGGCGCGGACCGGCGTAAACTGCAAGGGATACAGCGGGGGGATGTGGGTACCGGCTGGGGGGACCTCGATTGCGGTCTGGTTTGGGGCGGCTATCCTGAAAAGGACGGCCGTCCTTGATCCTGGGGGGGACAGGCTGGATTACCTGTGAGTGGCTCAGATGCTCCAAAGCGGGGGGGAAGGAGTGCTGGAGGCGGCTGGAGGAGGAGGTGATCCGGGATCCAGGTAAGATGCGGCTTGGCTGGACAGGGGAACCCTGACTACCTACTAGCTACACCTGCCTGGAGCTATAGCTCGCACGCTCCTGCTCCTAGGAGACGTGTGCCGTGGGAGCTCCTGTAGCTAATCCGGCTGCCTCAACTCAACTGATTAGTGACCGGCTGTAGCCTCTGCCTCTGACTTCACCAGTTGCATCTTCGAACATAAAATAGTTTATAATACAATTGGTCATACCATCATTAAGAAATTTCAGTATAGAGGAGGGCATCTGCGACCCATGTCCTATTGGGATATCTCCCAATAGGACTTCTTATGGTGATCCATGTGGTCCGCCATTAAATGTTTTTATTTATGTATGAATGTCATTGTTTTTTTATTGATTTTCTTTATTAATAAAACTGAATTATTTTCTTATATTTGTGTCCTATACCATATCTTACTTATGTACCTGTACCGCGATAGTCCAAATTTCAGCTTTTTCCTTGCTTTTCGGAGCTTTTGATTTGGGGACAAATCTTCTGATCCCTCTATACTGTGTCATTTTAACTGACAATTGCGTGGCCATGCAATGCTGTACCCAAACAAAATTTGCGTCCTTTTCCCCAACAAATAGAGCTTTCTTTTGGTGGTATTCGATCGCCTCTGTGGTTTTTATTTTTTGCGCTATGAACAAAAAACCTGCGACAATTTTGAAAAAAAAATAAAAACACCTTTTGCTATAATAAATTATCCCCAGAAATGTTTTTAAAACACACATTTCTTCATCAGTTTAGGCCAATATATATTCTTGAATGTGGTATGTGAATTGCGCTCCCCTGGTGGTTCGTCTATCGCCACCTACTTCTGGGTGATATTTTGACCCCAATACATGTCACCTCCATTGGACAATACACCGAATGTGTATGAATGTGTGCCAAGTGCTTATATACAGATATTCTTCTCAGAGAAAAATAAAAAAAAACATATATATGTGCTATACACTTATCAAATAGTGTTCATATAAAGCATGCGTTCACCTATATCATATACAAAGAATCACTACCATAGAAACAAATATTGTAGTAACCACAAAGAAATTTAAAATGTATATATGGAAAAAATATGGCAAAAATAGAGGATTTCTAGATTAGTCCTCCTTTCATTAAATTCCCAATATGCTAGCCAAGTGCTTATAGGATGATCAGTGCTTCTCACGTGAGATGTTAAACCACAACGAAATTTCACCACTTTAGTGATATTCCCACTTCACCAACCGTGTATGCAAAACAGGTGAAGGATAAAAGCCGTTCCTCTCGTGTTCCCCCTACGCCTATCTCACGATCAGTCAGTGGTTCTGTAGATGTCAGCAGCCTCTACGCGTTTCGCAAGATATATTGCATCCCCAGGAAGCTTCCTGAGGATGCAGAGAGGAACACGAGAGGAACGGCTTTTATCCTTCACCTGTTTTGCATACACGGCTGGAGAAGCTTGGTGCCGGCATACGGACACAACCAAATGTGAGTGCAATTCTTACCCTTTTTAAGAAATCAATACATTTTCTACATACTACACCATGAGGGGCACTTCTCTTTTTTTTGTGAGCCTATATAGAAAAGAGACCCCACCAGTATATCCAAGGCACCTGGCAGTTGGTGGAAATACGTATAAGAGGAGTGGTTATCCTGGAAATGAACCAAAGGCATTTATTAAATGAGATCTGGTGAGTGGCCACTCTTAACGGTGACGGGAATATCACTAAAGTGGTGGCATTTTGTTGTGGTTTAACATCACATGGGAGAAGCACTGATCATCCTATAAGCACTTGGCTAGCATATTGGGACTAAGAGGACTAATCTAGAAATCCTCTATTTTTGCCATATTTTTTCCATATATACACATTTTAAATTTCTTTGTGGTTACTATAATATTTGTTTGTTTCTATGGTAGTGATTCTTTGTATCTGATATAGGGAAACGCATGCTTTATATGAACACTATTTGATAAGTGTATAGCACATATATATGCATGCAATATGTATATATGTAATCAGTGCTAAGAAAAAATAAATAAAAAAAATGCACTGATGTAACTGTGTAAATGTCACTGGTGGGGGAAGAGGTTAAAACTAGGGGGCCATTAAGGGGTTAAATGTGCGTTTCCTAGACTGGGTGAGGAGACATAGTTTGTTCTATGTCTCCTCTCCCCCCGACAGAACAGGGATTTGCGTGTTTACACACACAAATCCCCATGCTGGCGCTCGTGCCTGCCATCACGCGTGGGCGGCAGAGATTATGCCCGCCAGCCACACGCACTGAGTCCCGCAGTGGGCACATGCCCTCTGGCAGCTCTTAAAGGGTACAATGTACCCACATGGGATTTCGCCCAGGACAGTCATACTGCCAACGTATATCGGCGTGAGCCCGTTGGCAAGCAGTTAAGGGTATGCACACTTATGCAACTACATTATTTTTAGTTGGTTTTTTTTACTTGCCCCCTCAATTGCGCAGTTTATAGGTCACATTAAAGCGGAGGTTCCCGCTGATTTTTGTATTTTTTAAAGTCAGCAGCTACAAATACGGCAGCTGCTTACTTTTAAAAAATGGACACTTACCTGTCCAGCACGCCCGCGATGTCAGCAGCCAAAGCTGAGCAATCGCTCGGTCCTCGGTGAGGGAATGAAGCCTGATGATGCGCCGTCACTAGTCCCCGCTCTCTCCTAGGAACAGTGTTTCCCAGAAGACAGCGGGGGGAGTGACATCACATGCTGGATTCCCCACGGGGAACAGACCCGGAAGTGGTGAAAATACCTGTCTCAGACAGGTATCTGCACCCCCCTCCCCCTGAAAGGTGCCAAATGTGTCATCAGTGGGGGAAGGGGTCCAAAAAGCAGAGGTTCACTTTTTGTGTGAGCCTCCGCTTTAAGCCCAGGTCCACATTGATGCAATTTGGCATTTGGGGCACTGCCCCAATTCCCAAAAGTAGTTTCTGCACTACTTTTGGCGACTTTGATGTGCGATTTGTCTAGACACCTGTGCGGGTTCCTGCACAGATGTCTCTGAAATCACTGGGATGGACATAAGGGAATAAAATTGTGCGAGTTCAGCGGAACTCGCACTATTTCAATCCCGCTGTCGGTGTAAACCTGGGCTTAAAGGTAAGGTAGAAAAAGTACATCCCAGATAATTATATATACACACACACACACACACACACACGTCTCACCTTTGGGCGTTTGCTTTCCAATATGTGGTAGTTTTTATGAATGTTCCCACTGTCCTCATGCTTCAGGGCGGCCTTCAAAAATGTGATAGGTAGTCAGGAAATTAGATGCGCAATTCACGCCCCAGGAAGGCAATTTGGGGTATATTTCGAAGTATGCATGTAATGTGTTTAAAATATCTCATTAACGGACAACTTTGTGTTAAGAGAAAAAAAAAAAAACACCCCACACCCACCATTACATTTTTAACCACTTAAGACCCGGACCAAAATGCAGGTAACGGACCTTGCCCTTTTTGCGATTAGGCACTGCGTCGTTTTAACTGACAATTGCGCGGTCGTGCGACGTGGCTCCCAAACAAAATTGGCGTCCTTTCTTCCCCACAAATAGAGCTTTCTTTTGGTGGTATTTGATCACCTCTGCGGTTTTTATTTTTTGCGCTATAAACAAAAATAGAGCGACAATTTTAAAAAAAATGCAATATTTTTTACTTTTTGCTATAATAAATATCCCCCAAAAATATATAAAAAAAACATTTTTTTTCCTCAGTTTAGGCCGATACTTATTCTTCTACCTATTTTTGGTAAAAAAAAAAATAAAAAAAAAAAAAAAAAAAAAATCGCAATAAAGCGTTTATCGGTTGGTTTTCGCAAAATTTATAGCGTTTACAAAATAAGGGATAGTTTCATTGCATTCTTATTATTATTATTTTTTTACTACTAATACCGGCGATTAGCGATTTTTTTCGTGACTGCGACATTATGGCGGACACTTCGGACAATTTTGACACATTTTTGGGACAATTGTCATTTTCACAGCAAAAAATGCATTTAAATTGCATTGTTTACTGTGGAAGTTGCAGTTTGGGAGTTAACCACAGGGGGCGCTGTGACTTTGAGTGTTCCCTGTGTGTGTGTTTACAACTGTAGGGGGGTGTGGCTGTAGGTGTGACGTCATCGATCGCGTCCCCCTATAGCAGGGATGACGCGATCGATGCTGCGACCACAGTGAAGCACGGGGAAGCCGTGTTTACACACGGCTCTCCCCGTTCTTCAGCTCCAGGGACGGATCGCCGCACTGCAGCGGCGATCGGGTCCGCGAGTCCCGCGGTCCAGGAGCTTCGGACCGGGTCACGGGAGCGCGCCGTGGGCGTGCGCCCGTGACCCACGGCTGGGTACTAAAATCAACGTATATATACGTTGATGTGCCCAGCCGGGCCATTTTGCCGACGTATATGTGCAGTAGGCGGTCCTTAAGTGGTTAAAAGACTCGTTAAGGCTCTTAGAAAATACCTTGGAGTATTTGCTTTTTAAAACATGGTCATTTTGGGTGTGTTTTCCATTGTCCTGGTGCTCCAGGGTCTCCAAATAAGTGATCAGTAGCCACTCTGGGGAGATTTCAAACGTGCAGTTCATGCAAGACAACCCAAAAATTTACAGGAACTGGAGTTTTTTTGCCAAGAGGAATGGACAGCTTTACCATCTGAGACTATAAAGAGTCTCACCCACAAATACCACTAAAGACGACTTCAAGCTTTCATTGATGTTAAAGGGGGCAATGCACGGTATTAAAGCGGATTTCCACCCAAAAATGGAACTTCCGCTTATTCCACTCCTCACCCCCTTACATGCCACATTTGGCATGTAATTTTTTTTGGAGGGGGGGGGGGGTGGGGGCTTCAGGAGGAGTGGGACTTCCTGTCCCACTTCCTCCTTCCGCCGAGGGGCTGGTTAGGCGATTAAGCTTAATCGTGTGCATGTAATAGGGGCGCTAAAAGAAAAATAAATAGGTGAATCAATACAACCTATCCCAATATGAACATAAATCCTTATTACAAATAGTATTATAAAATGTGAATTGTGCATATAAAAAATCAATGATAATGACAGCACCTGCAGTGAAGAAGTGTGCAATTATATATGAGTGAATATGATAAGACAATATACAATACACGGTGAAATGTATAGTGACCATAAATAATATTAATGTGCTCCGTGCTCAAAAAGTCCTTGTGGTAGGTTCCACCTTCACCAATGGGACACCTCAAGTGGGGATGGATGGCTCCTTACCAGATGAAGTTGACCTAAACTAAGGTCAATAGAGCCTGGGTAACACCACCTTGCGCATGGGGGATTCCAATGATGTTGAACGAATAATGCCGATGTCATAAGAAAAAAGGAAGAACAGCTCCCATAGTGTAAAACTATTTATTTAAGATAAAAACAAATACACAGTGCCAAGTGGCCCCTTACTTGAATGGGTGCCCGTATCCCGGCACTGAGGCTGTAGGCTTGTAGGTATGGAGAGAGAAGCGAAGACCGGCGTGCGTTCCACTGCTGTGCGCGAGGAAACCAGATAACCGGAAGTAGGTAATCAGTGCGTGCCCAGGTACCGCCTCGACATATGTTTCGATATGATCGTCATCAGGAAGCGTACCTGGCGCACGCTAAGGGCTGGTATTATAGGCCTGTCAATCACCGGATGGGGGGGGGGGGCAATGCGATACTACAACAGCCTCTGTTCCGGTTGTGGCAGCCATTCAATACAATCGTAATACAGAAATTAAACAAAGCGTTCGCAACCATTTGCAGTATACAAACATAACTGCAGATTCGAGATGCAAAACCATACTCAAGTGGCAAACATATCTACAGATAATTGTAACAATCAGCAGATACAAATGAGTAATGTCAGTCTCCAAGCCACAGTTAAAAATAAAAAAATAAAAAACAAATGTGCATATACATGTAAATAAAGAATGTATAAATTTTAACTGGGTGATGCCATCCTATAATCAAAAATAGAGACAAACCCTTGCACGTATGCCAATAATAAATCATTGGCATATCAATATTAGTTAAACCAACTAAATGTAAAATATATTATTTAAAATAATATTAAAATTATAATTATATTAAAATATATATTTTTATGGACAGGAAAAATATATATATATTACATTAAAAAATTATATAAATGAAATTCCAGTTTTAAAAAACCTAATCATTTATATTAAATTACAATTTAAAATTAAAAACCCTCATTATTCATCGGTCAAAAAACAATTGAGGTCCAGCTCAATGTTGAGGCCCAGGGGCCTCATCGTCCTAAGGCGATGGATCCACTGGGTCTCATTCTGGGATACCGCCTTAATCATGTCGGTTCCACGCCAATGATTGGTAATTCTATCTATCCCATAAAAAGTGAGTAAGCTGGGATCCCTGTTATGGTAAAGATCAAAATGTTTGGACACACTATGATCAGAATATCCTTTTATAATGTTGGCCACATGTTCATTAATTCTAATTTTGAGTTCTCGGGTAGTGCGGCCAACATATTGGAGGTTACAGGGACATACCAATACATAGGTAACAAACTTAGAATGACACGTGATCAGTGGTTTGATGGTGTATTCACGGTTGGTTACACTAGATTTGAATTTGCTAACCTTTTTTCCTTGCCTTTTTGTTTTTTTGCATGATCTGCATCGGGTACAGTAATGGAAACTAGACCCATCAAAGGTAAGGGGTTTTGCCGGAGGATCTGGGACATTGGCTGCCACCATATTTCTCAGCCCTGGTGCTCGCCGGTATATAAAGGTAGGACATACGGGTAGAATCTTGGCCAAATCACTATCTTTAAGTAGGATTGGCCAATACTCTTTAATAATTTTTTCTATATTCCTATATTGCCTATGATATCCAGACAAAAAAGGCACATCTTCTTTTCTTGGAGGTTTAACCTTACTTACTAATAAGGCTTGTCTGTCCATGTCCAAAACTTCTTTTTGGGCCTTCTGTAATTGGTTTGGGCAATAACCTTTTTCTAAAAATTTGGTAGTAAGTACCTCTGACTGTTGAACATAGTCCGCTAAATCATTACAATTTCTCCGAATTCGCATAAATTGGCCCTTTGGTATGGCACCCAACCATTTGGGATGATGGCAACTGGAGGTTGGTACATACCCATTACGGTCAGTTGGCTTAAAGTAAGTCATAGTGTGGATCTGGTTACCTTGTTTGGTTAAGATGAGGTCCAAATAGTGGATTGAGGTCTTGTTAAATTCAGCGGTGAAGCTGAGACCATAATTATTGTTGTTCATTTGGACTAAAAATTGTTCTAAGGAGAGTTGGGAGCCCTCCCATAGAAGTACAATATCATCTATATACCTCCGGTAATAAACCAGAGGGGTAACTTTATCTTTATAGATGGTTTCCTCCTCCCATCTATTAAGTACCAAGTTTGCCACACTGGGTGCATACCGAGCCCCCATTGCGACTCCTCTGATCTGTTTGTAAAAATTTCCTTGGGCCCAGAAATAATTATTTCCCATTGCTAATAGGAGTCCCTTAACCAAAAAATTGATCTGAGCCGAGGGTATTGCAGATTGGAGTTCTAATGCTTGTTGAACAGCTGAAATTGCATCAGGTTGGCGAATGTTGGTATAAAGAGATTCGACGTCTACAGTAACCAACCATACATTTTCGGAAACTGTAAATGTTGCTAAGGACTTGATAAGTTCTCTACTGTCCTTCAAATAGGATTTGCCTTGAGTGACCAAGGGTTGGAGATAAATATCCAAGTACTCACCCACTCTGGAATAGAGAGAACCTATACCGCTAACAATAGGCCTACCAGGTGGGTGAGTATTGTTTTTGTGGATTTTTGGAATCGTGTACAGTACAGGTGTACGAGGTACTTTTGGAACCAAATATTGTGCCTCTTTATCTGTAAGAATAGATTGGGTTAGGCCATCTTTAACCCAGAGGGTAAGCTCATTTTTGAGTTTACCCAAAGGATCCCCAGGAAGAAGAGAATAAGTGTTTGTGGCACTCAGCAAACGTTGGATTTCTC
Source organism: Rana kukunoris (assembly GCA_029574335.1). Lineage (NCBI taxonomy): Eukaryota > Metazoa > Chordata > Amphibia > Anura > Ranidae > Rana > Rana kukunoris. The sequence goes on from CM056051.1 coordinate 135,983,421, forward strand.
CATAATAGTCTGATTTCTTGAGTATTACCACCCCACCGCCTTTGTCGGCAGGGCGGACTACTATGTTTTTATTTTCTTCTAAGGCTTTAATTCCATCCGACACCAGGTTATGGTTGCTGGTATGTTTAGTATCAAAAGCTTTAATATCTAAATCTTGAATTTTCCCTTGTACCATATGTTTAAAAACCTCCACATGGTGGTGGGTCCCCTTTTTTGGATTAAAAACTGAACTATTCTTTAACCCACTGTGTTTGAACACAGTGGTGTTGGTTTGGGGTTCATATGTGGGTTGCTGGGAAAAATATTTTTTGATATTAAGTTTCCTCACAAATTTTTCCACATCAATGAAGGTCTCAAATTTGTTTAGATTTTTGTTTGGAGCAAATTTTAATCCATGTGACAATACTGTTAGCTCCGCCCGAGTTAAGTCAACACCTGCCAGATTAAAAATGCCCTCTCCTAATGGTCCCTGGGTCTTTTTCTTTCTGGTTCCCCCTCTTTTACCTCTGGGCCTAAATGTTCTTGCTGGGGTTGTGGGGCATTGGTGGGAATTTTGTAGGGCTCGTTCCAGTCCCTCCATTCCCCCGATGCCTGTCCAGGGTTAGGTCCATGTTGTTTGCCTCTATGATTGCCCCTAGGTTTCCCTCTAGGAGGTCTAGAGGTATAGTGTGGGGGACCTTGATAGTAATTGTTGTAATTGTAATCCATTGGACGATTGTCCAGTGGGGCAAATCTATTGTGAGTAGGTGCCATATAGGGGGTGGGGTAATAATTATTTGGGGGCCCCGTAGGGTAACCACCGTACGATGGTGGTGGTGGTCCTCTACCACCCTGTTGTGAGGATCCTTGGGGTATAGTTGTTTTTTTGGATTTTTTTGGGGTAGAAGATTTAGCTTTATTTTTATTGGTTGCTAAAGTAACCAAATTGTGTACTTCTGAATCTCTCTCCATAGTAGATTCTTTGGAACTACTAGTGTCAGTTTTAATCTGCCACTTGTAGGCTTTTGAATCATGGTAATCTATTTTTGATTATAGGATGGCATCACCCAGTTAAAATTTATACATTCTTTATTTACATGTATATGCACATTTGTTTTTTATTTTTTTATTTTTAACTGTGGCTTGGAGACTGACATTACTCATTTGTATCTGCTGATTGTTACAATTATCTGTAGATATGTTTGCCACTTGAGTATGGTTTTGCATCTCGAATCTGCAGTTATGTTTGTATACTGCAAATGGTTGCGAACGCTTTGTTTAATTTCTGTATTACGATTGTATTGAATGGCTGCCACAACCGGAACAGAGGCTGTTGTAGTATCGCATTGCCCCCCCCCCCCCCCCATCCGGTGATTGACAGGCCTATAATACCAGCCCTTAGCGTGCGCCAGGTACGCTTCCTGATGACGATCATATCGAAACATATGTCGAGGCGGTACCTGGGCACGCACTGATTACCTACTTCCGGTTATCTGGTTTCCTCGCGCACAGCAGTGGAACGCACGCCAGTCTTCGCTTCTCTCTCCATACCTACAAGCCTACAGCCTCAGTGCCGGGATACGGGCACCCATTCAAGTAAGGGGCCACTTGGCACTGTGTATTTGTTTTTATCTTAAATAAATAGTTTTACACTATGGGAGCTGTTCTTCCTTTTTTCTTATGACATCGGCATTATTCGTTCAACATCATTGGAATCCCCCATGCGCAAGGTGGTGTTACCCAGGCTCTATTGACCTTAGTTTAGGTCAACTTCATCTGGTAAGGAGCCATCCATCCCCACTTGAGGTGTCCCATTGGTGAAGGTGGAACCTACCACAAGGACTTTTTGAGCACGGAGCACATTAATATTATTTATGGTCACTATACATTTCACCGTGTATTGTATATTGTCTTATCATATTCACTCATATATAATTGCACACTTCTTCACTGCAGGTGCTGTCATTATCATTGATTTTTTATATGCACAATTCACATTTTATAATACTATTTGTAATAAGGATTTATGTTCATATTGGGATAGGTTGTATTGATTCACCTATTTATTTTTCTTTTAGCGCTCCTATTACATGCACACAATTATTATAATTCAATCCATTTGATTTATTCAGGGAGCAGCTTTTCTAAATCTAATTTTCTCACCCCTCCCCCTCATTGGCGCGAGATTTTCCACCCATTACCTTGATTAAGCTTAATCGCCTACAGAAGCCCCTCCCTGTAGGCGATCGCATGGGACACATGACAGATTCCATGCGATCGCCTGTCCAATCAGCGGTGGGCTGCGCCGATCGCGCATGCGCAGTGAGTGCCCGGCCGTGAAGCCGAAGGCTGTCACGGCCGGGTGCCCACAGTTGCGTTGAGGACGCCGGATGTGGGGGGGGGAGAGGAGCGGAGCCCCGGCCGGCACGTCGCTGGAACGCTGGAGCAGGTAAGTGATTGTTTATTAAAAGCCAGCAGCTAAACTTTTTGTAGCTGCTGACTTTTAATAAACACAAATTTTGGCTGGAACACCCCTTTAAGAACGGGGGTATGTAAACTTTTGATCAGGGTCATTGGGGTAGTTTCTGTTGTGTGTATGATTTAAAAAGTGTAAACACAGTTGATTGATAATAAATGGATTTAGATAAACACTAACCATGAGTGAAAAATGTTTTTGTGTTATGCTCTGAGAAAATAATTCATATTCTCTGAAAAATGGCCAAGAAATCATAAATTCTGCCAGTGTAAACTTATGAGCACAATTGTAAAATATTACACACACATCATGTAGACCAGGGGTGGCAAACTCAAATTCATCGGGGGCCGCATCAGCAGTTTGGTTGCCCTCAAAGGGCCGGTTATATCTGCACTCCAGTTTTCTTGCGCTGCGTAGGGAGCTCGGTGTTCAGGAGTGCGCTGCGTAGGGAGCGCAGGGTTCTGGAGTGTCCCCCCCCTCCTCCTCTCTGGTGTCCCCCTTCCTCTCTGGTGTCACTGGTGTCCCCCCCTCCTCTCTGGTGTCACTGGTGTCCCCCCCTCCTCTCTGGTGTCACTGGTGTCCCCCCCTCCTCTCTGGTGTCACTGGTGTCCCCCGCTCCTCTCTGGTGTCACTGGTGTCCCCCCCTCCTCTCTGGTGTCACCATCCTCTCCTCTCTGGTGTCACTGGGGTCCCCCTCCTCTCCTCAGTGACCCCAGTGACACCAGAGAGGAGGGAGACCCCAGTGACACCAGAGAGGAGAGGAGGGGGACCCCAGTGACACCAGAGAGGAGAGGGACCCCAGAGAGGTTGGGGACCCCAGGGACACCAGAGAGGAAAGGAGGGGGACCCCAGGAACACCAGAGAGGAGAGGAGGGGGACCCCAGAGAGGTGAGGAGGGGGACCCCAGAGAGGTGAGGAGGGGGACCCCAGAGAGGTGAGGAGGGGGACCCCAGAGACACCAGAGAGTTGAGGAGGGGGACCCCAGTGACACCAGAGAGGTAAGGAGGGGGACCCCAGTAGAGCTGAAACGATTAATCGATATTATCGATAATATTCGATAATGAAAATCGTTGTCAACGATTTTCATTATCGATTAATCGGTCCGCCCTTCCGCCCATTCAAAGCCGCGGCCTCAATTACTGTTTGCCGCGGGCCCGCCGCGATCGAGCAGCGGGGGAGGTGGGGGAGGACGGAGGCACAAAATCCTGCGTCTCCGTGCGCCCCCACCACCTCCGCCGCGCGATTGCCGCGGGTCCGCGGCAAACGCTAATTGAGGCCGCGGCTTTGCGGCCTTGTGAAGTCCCAAGCTCTTCCTTCTGTGAGCTGGCGCCATCTGGTGGTGGCCGTTTGACATTACAAGTTAAACAGCAACTGTAATGTTATTTTTTACTGCCATCTCCTTTCCTATAATTAGAACCCCCAAACATTATATATATTTTTTATTCTAACACCCTAGAGAATAAAATGGCGATCGTTGCAATACTTTGTGTCAAGCCGTATTTGCGCAGCGGTCTTACAAGCGCACTTTTTTTGGATTTTTTTTTTTTTTTAATTAAAAAATAAAACAGTAAAGTTATCCCAATTTTTTTTTAGATTGTGAAAGATAATGTTACGCCGAGTAAATTGATACCCAACATGTCACGCTTCAAAATTGCGCCCGCTCGTGGAATGGCGTCAAACTTTTACCCTTTAAAATCTCCATAGGCGACGTTTAAAAAAAAATACAAGTTGCATGTTTTGAGTTACAGAGGAGGTCTAGAGCTAGAATTATTGCTCTCGCTCCAACAATCGCGGTGATACATCACGCGTATGTGTTCGCTTCTGCGCGCAAGCTCGTCGGGACGGGGCGCATTTTCTGGCTCCTAACTTTTTTAGCTGGCTCCTAGATTCCAAGCAAATTTGTCAAGCCCTGCCGTGAGGGATAGTGCCCCAGCATTGGTGTTCCCGGGAGGAATAGTGCCCCAGCATTGGTGTTCCCGGGAGGAATAGTGCCCCAGCATTGGTGTTCCCGGGAGGAATAGTGCCCCAGCATTGGTGTTCCCGGGAGGAATAGTGCCCCAGCATTGGTGTTCCCGGGAGGAATAGTGCCCCAGCATTGGTGTTCCCGGGAGGAATAGTGCCCCAGCATTGGTGTTCCCGGGTAGGAATAGTGCCCCAGCATTGGTGTTCCCGGGTAGGAATAGTACTGCTGTAAAGTTGTGTAATGTTAATGTTAAACGTTTTTTAATCTGCCGTTTGAGTGTAACATGTTTTTTCATTATTACTGTTAAATAAACGAAAAAATTCCACATTACGTTTTTTTAATGATTTTATCCGATTAATCGAAAAAATAATCGGCCGATTAATCGATTATGAAAATAATCGTTAGTTGCAGCTCTAGACCCCAGAGAGGTTGGGGACCCCAGGGACACCAGAGAGGAGAGGAGGGGGACCCCAGAGAGGTTGGGGACCCCAGGGACACCAGAGGGGAGAGGAGGGGGACACCAGAGGGGAGAGGAGGGTGACCCCAGTGACACCATAGAGGAGAGGAGGGTGACCCCAGTGACACCATAGAGGAGAGGAGGGTGACCCCAGTGACACCAGAGAGGAGGGGGACCCCAGGGACACCAGAGAGGAAAGAAGGGTGACCCCAGTGACACCAGAGAGGAGGGTGACCCCAGTGACACCAGAGAGGAGAGGAGGGGGACCCCAGTGACACCAGAGAGGAGAGGGACCCCAGAGAGGTTGGGGACCCCAAGGACACCAGAGAGGAGAGGAGGGTGACCCCAGGGACACCAGAGAGGAGAGGAGGGTGACCCCAGTGACACCAGAGAGGTGAGGAGGGGGACCCCAGAGAGGTGAGGAGGGGGACCCCAGAGACACCAGAGAGGTGAGGAGGGGGACCCCAGAGACACCAGAGAGGTGAGGAGGGGGACCCCAGAGAGGGTGGGGACCCCAGGGACACCAGAGAGGAGAAGAGGGGGACCCCAGGAACACCAGAGAGGAGAGGAGGGTGACCCCAGTGACACCAGAGAGGAGAGGGACCCCAGAGAGGTTGGGGACCCCAGGGACACCAAAGAGGAGAGGAGGGGGACCCCAGAGAGGTTGGGGACCCCAGGGACACCAGAGAGGAGAGAAGGGGGACCCCAGTGACACCAGAGAAGAGAGAAGGGGGACACCTGTGACACCAGAGAGGTGAGGAGCCCCAGTGACACTGGTCCCCCTCCTCTCTGGTGTCACAGGTGTCCCCCTCCTCTGCTCAGTACAGACAGCCATGCTCCCCGGGTGATGGTCTCTCCTACCTGCAGGTGCAGATCTTGCAGTTCTCCTCATGTCTGCGGTTGTGGTCCCGGGTCTGTAATCAGTGAGCTGAGGCGGTGCAGTGTCACGCCGTGCACTGGTTACTAGGCAAGCCGACTGGGGTGGAGCAAGATGGCGGCGGCGAAACGTCACTTCCTGACGAGACAGCCGCCGCCGGGTGTACCAAGATGGCCGCCGCTCCGGAGCTAGGCCGAAGCCGGGGACTTTCCTATGGCCGAGGCTGCGGAGCGGATCGCATGGTGTCACGGATCGGTAACACTCTGTTGCCACCGCCGCGCGGGCCTCATGGCAAGGCCTGGCGGGCCGGATTCGGCCCGCGGGCCTTGTGTTTGCCACCCCTGATGTAGACTCAATCATTTCCACACAGATTAAATAATATATACACTGATTTGGTTTTTTTTTACCCAATAAATGTAGCAGAATACATACATATTGGACAAAATTTAGGAAAGAAAGATTGTTGAAACATTTTTTTTTTTAACCGTAACAATAATAGTTAATAGTAGTTTAGTATTTTGTCATTTATATGGCAAGGAGTAAGAAACCCAAATGGTGAATAATTACCACAAAAAGAAATCTCTCTCTGTCTCCGAAAAAAATGGTAAAAAAAATAATTATTTAGATATAGTGTTGCATAACTGACTGTTCAAAGTGTAAGCAATGAAAACTTGAAAATGGCCTGGGCAGGAAGAGGATGAAAGTGTTTGGGATTGAAGGGGTAAATAAAGTCAGGATTGAAACACAGCACCTGAACTTGCAAAGCACCTCTTCAATGGTGGATTTAAGAATTCTGTCTGTACAGAGTTCTCTTTACTTTATTTTCTCACAAAATTGCAGGGGACAAAATGTACTTACAAAATTCACAACTGCCAGTGCACACTGCACAGTGACATTTTGCTACATCTTTTTATTAAAGCCTGTGCTTCGCAAATGCACTTTGGAGTAAGTTTATTTATCTCAAATACTCCGGTGTTCTCTGTTTCTGGATAGGTTTTCTAAGCAATTCCTTAAGGTTTTCAAAGCGGAGCACAATTTAATGAATCCATAACTGGATTAAACATTTATCAAGAGCTTCCTGATAGGAGAATGATGAACTCAACAGCATGCTTTATCTAATCCCAAAGTCTGGTACAGGAGCTAGATAACAAGACTAGCTGTTCAGCTTTAATTAAAAGAGAAGTATGGGTTTGGGGGTTATTGCAGTTTTATACTTACCTAGGTGGATGCAGCATCGGTTTTATGCTGCACCTGTCCCCCGGTGACTCTGCACTGAGAACCGAGCCATCAAACATCGCCGGTGGCTTGGTTATCTCACCTCCCCGATTGAAGAGCTACTGCCTGTCAGTCAGCAGCTCTGCTCTCCTCCACGCTCACTGGGGCACTGAACTTAGGAGTGATGGGAAGCAGCCGTCTCTACGGCTTGCTGAGAGACTCAGATGGCTATCAGTCCAGGCACCTGTCAGATCTAGACTCCCATAGTCAGGATGATGCAGTGCCTGGACTGACATTTGTGATGTCAGTCCAATCTCTGCTGAAAACAGGTCACAGGAGTGCAAACGAATTGCAGAGAGAGGCAGGGAGGCAGGGAGATGTTGCAATCTCCATGTCATCCAGTCAGAGAACGCTTTGCATTCTTGGAGAAAATGCAAGGTGTTCTGTGAATGGCACCTATGCCGAATGACTGACGGCACGTTCACTATGCAACAGGGCAGCAGCTCAGCAAGATATAGGGAGACAGTGACGATCATTATAGTATTGGTTACTACTACAGTGATTCTCTGCCATCATAGGGGTCCAGCAGGTATGGCATATGCATATTTACACCAGTCCAACCTGGCGTTGGGCTTTAGCATATTAAAGGTTTGTTATTTTTACTATCAAACGTGTTATACTTACCCACTCTGTGCAGTGGTTTTGCATGGACCAGACCTAAACCTCTTCTTCTTGGGTTTACCACCAGCACTGGCCCCTCCCTCCTACTTAGTGGCCCATAGTAAGCAGATTGCTATGGGGGTACCCAAACAGGCTCGTTTCTGAGCGGATGCCCGATGTGTCCATTTGAACATGGCTCAGCCCCTCCCCCGCTCTCTCACTGGCTTGCAAGCTTTGATTGACAGTAGTGGGAGCCAATGGCTTCCCCTACTGTCTAAGCCAACTAGGAGGGAAAGACCCGGGAGAGCCAAGGCTCTCATGCAGATTGCCAGACAGAGATGGGGCTTGGGCAAGTATTATAGTGGGGCTGCTGCATATATAAAGGTTTTGTTTACCTTTATGTATAGCATTGTTAGGATCCACGTACGCTGGGCTTAAAAAAAAAAAAAAATTGCAGTTCTTTTGGCAAAAAGCTCATATAGAGCAATTTTGTATGGGAGTTTAAGAGAATTTTTTTTTGCCAGTAAACAGCCGATCACAGATCAGAGTTACAAAGGCCGATCACAGCTGCCAAAATTTTTTAACAGAAACTAAATTACATTATATAATTTTCTTGTACAAGTTTCCTTTAGAGATTTACCAAAAACATAATAGGAGGTCAGACCTAAACACTTTCAATTTGTATGCATTCACGCATACCCCATGCCCTTGTACTACATAGTTGAAGGTAAATCTAAAGAAAATTTTATTTGAAAATTGTAGGGTTGTCCCGATGTCGGTATCGGTACCGATACCGAGTATTTGCTGGAGTACTTGTACTCCCGCAAATACCCCCGATACCGCCGCATCGAAACCCGCCGCGGCATGGGTTAAACAGTGTGCGGGAACATCACAGCTTTCATTTGAATAGCTGTAGTGTTCCCGCACGTATAGACACTCCCCCTTGCTCGGGATTGGATTGGTGATCGTGATCTGTCCAATCCCGAGCAAGGGCAAAAACAGCTATTCAAATGAATGCTGTGATGTTCTCCGTGCAGCGGCGGCGGCTTTCTGCAGCTAGGTATGGAGGGACATGGCTGGAGGGACATGGCTGCATATGTGGGGGAAATGGCTGGAGGGACATGGCTGCATATGTGGGGGACATGGCTGCATATGTGGGGGACATGGCTGGAGGGACATGGCTGCATATGTGGGGGACATGGCTGGAGGGACATGGCTGCATATGTGGGGGACATGGCTGGAGAGACATGGCTGCATATGTGGGGGACATGGCTGGAGAGACATGGCTGCATATGTGGGGGACATGGCTGGAGAGACATGGCTGCATATGTGGGGGACATGGCTGGAGAGACATGGCTGCATATGTGGGGGACATGGCTGCATATGTGGGGGACATGGCTGGAGGGACATAGCTGCGGGGACATGGCTGCCTATGTGGGGGACATGGCTGGAGGGACATGGCTGCCTATGTGGGGGGCATGGCTGGAGGGACATGGCTGCCTATGTGGGGGGCATGGCTGGAGGGACATGGCTGCCTATGTGGGGGGCATGGCTGCCTATGTGGGGGACATGGCTGCCTATGTGGGGGACATGGCTGCCTATGTGGGGGACATGGCTGCCTATGTGGGGGACATGGCTGCATTTGGGGACACATGTAAAAAAAAGTATCGGTATTCGGTATCAGCGACTACTTGAAAAAAAGTATCGGTACTTGTATTCGGTCCTAAAAAAGTGGTATCGGGACAACCCTAGAAAATTGTATAATGTATGGCTAGCGGAAAGATTTTTTATTTTTTCCTACCAAAATTTTTAGTCTTTTTCCATTTCTTTAGCAAAAAATAATAAACCCTGTGGTGATTATAATAGTAATAATAATAAAACTATTAAATATAACTAAAATAAAGCTCTGTCTCAAAACAATGATAAAACATTTCAGGTGGGTACAGTGTTGCATGACCGCACAATTGTCATTCAAAGACCAACAGCACTGAAAGCTGAAAATTAGTCTGGGCAAGAAGGGGGGGGGGGGGTAAGAGAGTTCCCAATAGGCAAGCGATTAAAATATGCCTCTAAAGCACCCATTCTCAACCCTGGGGTGCTTCCAGAGGTTGCTAGGGGTTCCTTGAGCTGTGACTGATGAACCACCTATTTGATAACGTCCTACAGAGTTCAAGGTTCAGCACCACTTAGCAAAGCGAGCAGCATGACACCAAATAGCTTTTTAGCTGTCTTCAAGGATGGCATGCTGAGAACCACTTTAACCACTTGAATACCAGGCTTTTATACAAACCTCAATACCGGGCCTTTTCCGGCACTTCTCTCCTACATGTAAAATCATCATTCTTTTGCTAGAAAATTAAGCAGAACCCCTAAACATTATATATGTTTTTTTAGCAGACACCCTAGGGAATAAAACGACAGTCATTGGAACGTTTTATCTTGCACGGTATTTGCGCAATAATTTTTCAAACGCCCTTTTTTTGGCAACATTTTTTTTCATGAATTGAAGACAACAAAACAGTAAAGTTAGCCTAATTTTTTGTATAATGTGAAAGATTATGTTACACCGAGTAAATAGATACATAACATGTCACGCTTTAAAATTGCGCACACTCATGGAATGGCGCCAAACTTCGGTACTTAAAAATCTCCATAAGCAACGCTTTAATTTTTTTTTATACAGGTTACCAGTTTAGATTTACAGAGGAGATCTAATGCTAGATTTGTTGCTGGCACTCTAACGCATGCGGAGATACCTCAAATATGTGGTTAAAACGGCGTTTACATATGTCGGCGGGAATTACGTGTGCGTTCACTTCTGCACGCGAGCTACCAGGGACAGGGGCGTTTTAATTTTATTTATTTTTTTACTTATTTCTTTCACTTTTTTTTTCCACTTTTATTCCTATTACAAGAAATGTAAACATCCCTTGTAATAGGAAATGTGTGTGACAGGTCCTCTTTATGGAGAGATGTGGGGTCAATAAGACCCCGCTTCTCTCCTCCAGGCTGGAAACCATGAGATCTGTGAAAAAAAAAAATTCCCCGATCTCATGAATACTGTTGCTTACAGCCGCAATCGCGGCTTTGTTTACTTACGGGGACCCCGGCGTGACGTCATCACATCGCACCCGGGCCTCCGACGGTCATAGAGATGACTGGTGACCATCTGGTCACCAGTCATCTCTATGCTTCCTGCCTACGCCGGACGATTCTTTCTCCGGGCCCCCGATGTCACAGGAGAGCCCGGAGAAGCACCAGATGGTGGCAGGAATTGTTCCTATTGAGCCCTGATTAATTGGTTTTAGTAAGGGTTCCTTAGAGACATGAAAAACATTTTTTGGGTTCCTCTAGAGTTAAAAAGTTGAGAAAGCCTTGTACACATGATCAGATTTTCGGACGGGAATTGTATGATGACAGGCCATTGTTGGAAAATTTGACTGATTGTATGCTCCATTGGTCAATTGTTGTCAAATTTCCCATGGACAAATGTTGGATAGCATGCTTTAACATTTTCCGACAACAATTGTGTGTTGTCAGATTTTTCGATCATGTGTATACAAGTCTTTTAGACAAAAGTACAAACACGCATGCTCGGAAGCAATGCTCACCAAACAAAACATTAGCAGAAGGTGCCCGAAGGGTGGCGCTAAAGAGCTGAAAAACGCATAGTTTCGCATTTGTTGGCTGACAATTCTTTGCCACTTGTATGCAAGACAAGTAGCATAACATTGAGCTGCTTTTACAGGCAAAACACAAACAGCATTTTTTAAGCCCATTGTGCATGGACTCCAAGCCTAAATTCACATAGATGTGATTTGGCATGCAATTTCACATGTCAAATCACATGCCAAATTGGAGGCAATGGCATCGTCCAAATCAGTGCAACGCCACACCGATTCTTAAAAGTAGTTTCTGTACTACATTTGGTGACTTTGTGGTGTGATTTGTATAGACATCTGTGCAGAAACCCTCTGTTTCAGCGGCACACAATTTCAATCCCGCTGTCAGTGTGAACCTAGGCTTAAAGCGGATGTCCGCTGAAAAAAAAATATATTAAAAGCCAGCAGCTACAAATACTGCAGCTGCTGACTTTTAATCAGCACATGTCCTGGAGTCCAGCGCCGGCCACAGCAGAGGACGAGCGATCGTCCTCAGAACACAACGGGGGGACGGGAGGTGACGTCCTGCCCGCAGTCTACCCGCAGACTGTGTGGCCGGAAGTGGGTGCAAATACCCGTCTTTTGACACCTCCCCCTGAAAGGTGTCAAATGTGAAACCGGAGGGGGGGGGGGGGGTTCCGATCAGTGGGAGTTACACTTTAAGCTTGCTTCAAGACAAAACACAAGTACCGAATCCAAATTGTGCCAGGCAATCGGCATTTTCAGAAATATAGGTCAGCAGTGACACCTCCATATTTGCTCATGTCAGATTTATTTTAATCCTATGAACATTTGTAAATGCTATAGAAATAAAACTTCACATAAAAGCAGCAAACTTTGGCCAGAAAAAAAATTCCTATTTTCCTTTGTGTATCAGCATAGGTTTTGTTTTCAATGACATGAAGGTATGCAGCAAAAATAATAATAATAAAAAGGAAACGCAATACCAGCTTAGACCCTCCCAATTTTTCCTACAATTAAAAACACATTGGTGGAAAAAGCAACCAAGAAAATCCATTCAAAGAGAAGGAAAAAAGAAAAAAGGAGGAGGTGTGTGCAGATACTGCTGAGAGAACGCTGCTCATATGAGGGCTGCCAGAATCAGGAACACCTTAAATTTCAGACGCTGCCTTTAATGCAGCAAAGCACAGACAGGCCTTCATTGTGTGCCAGAGCCAGGCTTTGTATTACCTGCAGAAACAGCGCACACACGGCCAGGACTGCTGCAACCAACGCAACTATTAAACAGCATACAACAGACACTAACAGCCTTGATCACACCGATTCCCACAGCAATAAGTACATGTAAAAGTAGTCCAAAGTTGAATCATTGGCACAGATGTAGAGATTTTTTCCCAGCAGTACATGCGTGCAAGATGTTTAATATTCTCATCAGGATACATTCATATTTTAAACAAACGCCTTCTTAGCACAATACAACAAATAACCAGGTTATAACCACAAGTACATTTCCAGCTCCAAACTAGAACACAACAATGCACATTTTAACTAAAAACAGGTCTAAACCATAAACACTAGCGAGATAAAACGACTTCCTCCTGTCACTGGTGACCTTTTTATAACCCCAAATAATCAGGTTATGTGAGGTCAGACAACCATCCGGGAGAATATTACCCTGACACAAATCACCTAGGTCATGGTTGAGCTTTTTGCCTCTCCATTTCTATGCTAATTATATATGAAATAAAATAAAAAATTCTCATACAAATCAAAAATCTGCAAGTTTGGCACCCCAATTCTGGAACTCTGTCAACAGCACCAACTCTTCTGTTTTCAATGCAAAACAATTCTCCACCAGCATTACACCACTTAGGGCTCATTTACACATCAGGTGTGTGTGCTTTGCATTGTTACATTACAAGGCACTGCTTTATTGAAGGGTCACAAAATGAGATTCCATTTAATCCTTGCAAATTTTGCTGTAGAGAAATGCAGCGGTAAGGGAATAAAGCCAAGGTTCTCTACTGCGCATGCCCGAGTCGCACTGCGCGTCCTCACTGGTTCCTGCTGTCTTCTGGGACCTGTGTGTCTCCCAGAAGACAGCGGGGGGGGGGGGACGGAGGAGGGGCCGGATGTGGCGTAGATATCCGTGGATACTGCAGCTATCTATGCCTGGAAGTGTGAGCAAATACCTGGCTTAGACAGGTATCTGCTCCCCCTGGAAAGGTGCTAAATGTGACACCGGAGGGGGGAGAAAAGGTTCCTGTACTACGACTTCTAGGCAACTTGTACCCATAGATTTCAATGGAAGTCGCCTCCAAAGTCAAATCTCTGCCTTAACTGAAGCAACTTTACAGGAAGAGAAAATAGTTTACTCAAGTAAACCCCTCCCTCTCACAGAGCTGATTATTCTGTGATTGGCCAAAGTCGCCTGTCCTGGAGGCAACGTTAAGTCACGTTGTAAGTTGCTCCAAGTGGCGCTGACGTTGCCTTGCAAAGTCGCGCTACCCCTGTGTGAACCAGCACTGAAGGTATTGTTTTATTTTTTGCAGGTAAAACATGAAACCAATTTGATAACAGACCTCCACTGTCAGACTAGAGGGAATGTATTGGAGATCTACATATCCAATTACTATAATTTAGGACTCCCATTTCCCTCCAGTTTCCAGAAATCAGCCATTATCCTGCTTTCTTTATTACACAAAAAAACTATTTTCCAGCCAACTTCATACATACAAGTTAATTATTGTAGATTCCTCTAAACAATAATAAGCGTTATTGTCAATGTATAAAAACAATGAAAATGTTATGAGATTTCATTCAATGACAATACAGTATTATTATTATAACTTATTTTAGATAAAGATAAATATTTGATAAAGAAGGCAGAATGAGTCACAAATAATTGCCTCTGTATTCAGTGACGAAAATCACATTTGTATTTAATGTTACATTACTTCAATTAAATCTCACACAACCATGAGAAAGTTAATGTCATTTTGAAAAATAATCTCCAATATTTTTACTCTGCAGCTTTCAGTAAAAGAAGATCTAGTGATCCTGCCATGAAAGTCCATTGTTCCTGTCATTGGGTGACAGCACTGTGTTCCCGCCCCCACTTTGTGTTCCAGCATTGTCAGCCTGTCATACACTCTCCAATGCCCCTGTCAGCATCAGCTACCAGCCCTAGGCAGCCACATGCACCAATCATTAAAAAGTACAAAACAAAAACAAAAAAAAGTTAAAAAGTTTCTACAAAGAGGACGCGGGCGATCAGCGCCATTACGATGCAAAGGACTAAGACAAAAAATGCTATTTTATAATTAAAAATGACTTTCACCCCATAGATTGCCATGCACTCTGTAAAGTGTATCTAAGGTAATAAAACAATGCAGCCATGAAGGGTAATATAAGTACTAACACTGCAATGGTTACAGGAGTGGAAAATCCCCCCGGAGTTGCACATATACACGTCCTGTGCCGAGTGTGTTCCTATAGAGTGAGAAACATTTTCCTACTTATTTACACATTGTACAGATGCTGGGGGCCCTTCCTGCACTATGGCTCAAGGGTCCATCTGACTGGCCCCCTATACAGATGTTTGGGGGCCCCTCCAGAACTATAACTATAGGTGTGCAGGGTCCATCTCATGCCTGGTGGCCCCTCCTGCACTGTGGCTCTATGGGAGGTCCCTCTAACTGTGGGACCCCCCATGTGTTTCTGATGTCTGGGGGTCCCTTATGCATTATGGTTTCAGGCATGGTCCCTTTGACACCTGGGGACCTCTCTTGAACTATGCAGGGTCTGATGTTTGGGGGGGGTCTCCTGCAATGTGTCTCTATGCAGGGTCCATCTGGCAATATGTGTCTATGCAGGGTCCATATGATGACTGGGGGGCCCCTCCTGCACTATGGTTTCTTTCAGGATTCCTCTGAAGTCTGGGGACTGCTCCTGCACTGTGTCTATGCAGAGTCTGATATTTGGGGCCCCTCCTGCACTATGGTTTCATACAGGGTCCCTCTGATGTCTGGGGGCCCCTCTTGCACTAGGTCACTATGCAGGGTCTGTATTGGGCCCCTCCCGCACTATGGTTTCATGCAAGGTCGCTCTGATGTCTGGGGGCCCCTCTTGCACTAGGTCACTATGCAGGGTCTGCTATATGGCGCTCCTTTTGCACTAGGTCACTATGCAGAGTCTGCTATATGGGGCTCCTCTTGCACTAGGTCACTATGCAGGGTCTGCTATATGGGGCTCCTCTTGCACTAGGTCACTATGCAGGGTCTGCTATATGGGGCTCCTCTTGCACTAGGTCACTATGCAGGGTCTGCTATATGGGGCTCCTCTTGCACTAGGTCACTATGCAGGGTCTGCTATATGGGGCTCCTCTTGCACTAGGTCACTATGCAGGGTCTGCTATATGGGGCTCCTCTTGCACTAGGTCACTATGCAGGGTCTGCTATATGGGGCTCCTCTTGCACTAGGTCACTGCAGGGTCTCATATTTGGGGCTCCTCTTGCACTAGGTCACTGCAGGGTCTCATATTTGGGGCTCCTCTTGCACTAGGTCACTGCAGGGTCTCATATTTGGGGCTCCTCTTGCACTAGGTCACTGCAGGGTCTCATATTTGGGGCTCCTCTTGCACTAGGTCACTACGCAGGGTCTCATATTTGGGTCCCCTCTTGCACTAGGTCACTGCAGGGTCTCATATTTGGGGCTCCTCTTGCACTAGGTCACTATGCAGGGTATGATATATGGTGTCACTCCTGCACTAGGTCTCTGCACAGACTCCGACATATGGGACCCCTCCTGCACTAAGTCACTATGCAGGGTCTCATATATGGCGACCCCTCCTGCCCTCGGGTGTCAGCACACATGTGTTGGTCCGTGCAGAGAAGTGAGGCCGGTGGGATGAATGTTACGGCCCGGGGCCCCTCTCTCCTCAGGCTGCCTCTATTGATTGTACAGAGTGGGGCCCAGGCCCCGGACCGCTCACTCCTCCCCATCCGCCTTAAAGGCGCAGAGTGGCTCCACCAGTGTCCCCGGCCAGGCCCGGCCCGTCACTCAGGCCCTCGGTACAGGCCAGCGATGAAAAAAGATGTCGGCAGTACGACTAACATTAACCCCGCCGCTGCCAATCCCCCCGGCCCTTAAGGC
Organism: Rana kukunoris; assembly: GCA_029574335.1. Lineage (NCBI taxonomy): Eukaryota > Metazoa > Chordata > Amphibia > Anura > Ranidae > Rana > Rana kukunoris. The sequence continues at coordinate 135,999,825 of CM056051.1, forward strand.
GGCACGGCCTTCATTCCCCCCTCCTCCACCCAAGCAAGCCCGCCGCCCAGACACACACCGGATCAGGGGAAGGGGTGACTCGGCTCTACTCACCGGATCTATATTCTTAGTTAACGGTTCCCCTTTAAGCGGCGGTGGCGGACGCCCTCCCCTGTGATTCCTCCGCTCCTCCTCCCTCCCTCTCACTTACCGGCTCTCCATCCGCCTCCCTCCGCAGGTCCCCGCACACCCACAATGCACCGCGCTCTGCACACACGCACACCCTCACTTCTACTTTATGATCAGTCAGTGAGTGTGTCCGCTCATACCGATTACACGGGCCTCTCTTTGTGTGTGAGGGACCCGGACATGAGGGGACACCTGACTGGGACAAGGACGGAGTCACCCCACCTTTCATTGGAATGGGGAGTTATTGTTCATGGAAGAACCGAGTACTACATACACGTCTTCATATATAGTAAACTATAACTATGGACATTGTGTACACAATTACCACACAAACACAGCAAACTGCCTTTAAATAAAGTGCAACTTCATCTATTTCATCCAGCTCCTCTCTCCCCTCATATATATATATATATTTTTTTTTTTCTTTTTACATGCTAAGCCTAGCTCCCCCAATTGCGAACCGTGTTCTGCGTGTAGTGGCCCATTAATTGCTCTACCCCCCTCCCCCAATAATGTGAATAAAGAAATCACTGGCGCTTTTTTGAAATGCTCTGCACCAAGTCGCATAGTGTCGTAGCACTGTGTGGTTTGGCATACATGAAAACCCTGATATTTGAGGGTGCCAATAACAATTAAGGGCCCATTCGCTAAATGCACAGTTCCGTGTGGAAAAATGCAAGTAACGGCAACGACACACAGAAAACAATAGCTTTCTACGTGTTATGTTCACACCAGAATGATGTTTCTCTGCGTTCCTTAGCAGTGCAATTGTATGCAACAAGTTTGCATAATATAGCAACGCGGTGAAATGTGTCAAAATGCACCTCTCACCCACAGTAATAGCCTTTGAAAAAAAAATATATCCAGAAAAACACATGAAAACGCAACAAATGCAATGCACTGCAGCCACATTTTTATGTGCGTTGTAGTGTGAATGGGCCCCAATGGCACCCCACGCATCTGAAAAAGGGCAGCATGTTTTCTCTGCGAGTCAGAAACATGCGTAATTTTGCCAAAATTATTGGAACACCTGCTTTTACATACACCTGAACTTCCCAGTCTAAAGCGATTGTTGGTCTGATTTTTGTCAAAAGGGCGTGTGCCAGGATCTTGTCTTGCATACACAATTGTCGTGCCACAAACACAAATGTAGTGACATACTACGAGGAATTTTAGCTCTTGAGGACCACCCTTTGGGCCCCTTGATTCCGAGCATGTGTCTTTGTACTTTCCACTTTTGTGTGACGGATTTGTGTACTGACTATTACAAAAATCAGACGTCAAAACGTTGTCCGGTGGTAAGATTTTAGGACAACAGTCTGTCAACAGACAATCCCCTGCCAACAATCATACTGTGTGTACGGAGCTTTAGACCTCATTCACACAAGGCGTATCCGTCAGCGGCGTCCGCCAGCTCAGCGGGAGATATCTCCGTTATCTCCGCTGAGCCGGCGGATGACAGGTCCCTCTCTGCTCACTGAACGGAGAGGGGCTTTGATGAGCGCCACTGCTTGTCTATGAAGAAATCAGACGAAAACGGACAGCATGTCTGTTTTCATCAGATCTCACCCAATCTGATCCACCAGGACAGATGGCGACGTATCGCCATACGCCTGATTTTACTGGATCAGATGTCAGCGGACATGGTCACCGCTGACATCTGACATTCAGGTCTGCAAAAACTGGCAGGCAGACCTGAACGGTCCGCTCGTGTGAAAGGGGACTTAGTCCGTAGGGTTTAATATGGAGTTGCCCCCCCCTTTGCAGCTATAACAGCTTAAACTATTCTGGGAAGGCTGTCCACAAGGTTTAGGAGTGTGTCTTTGGGAATGTTTGACCATTCTTCAAGAAGTGCATTTGTGAGGTCAGGCACTGATGTTGGACAAGAAGGCCTGGCTAGCAGTCTCTGCTCTAATTCATCCCAAAGGTGTTCTATCAGGTTGAGGTCAGGACTATGTTCAGGCCAGTCAAGTTCCTCCACCCCAAACTCACTCATCCATGTCTTTATGTATTTTTTATTGGGGTTTTTAGACTTTTAATTTTATCTGGTGATAGGACAGTAAGTCAGTTTTTTTTAGACTTTCTTTAACAGACCCAGCTGTCTAGCAAAAGTGTTAGTAAATGCCGGTTCCCACATATGCGCTGTCAATACTGTGCAGATTTTGCACAGCATCCAAATCGCATTGTGTAAATGCAAACCGCTACGGGTGTGTATGTTAAGTTAAAGCGGAGTTCCACCCTTAAAACCACTTTGTTTCATCCCATCCAGCATACTGGCGTCAGCACCAGTATGCTGTTTTTTTTTTTTTTTTATTCCATGTACTTACTTTATAATCGATCATGTAATTTTGGGCGCACCGCGGTATGTCGCCGCTATAAGGCGTCACGCCTTCCGGAAACAGCCGATTAGCGTTCGGCTCTTCTCGGCGCCTGCGCACAGACCCAGGAGCCGACTGCGCAGGCGCCGTAAATAGCCGGTCCTAGTTCGGCTTTTTTCGGAGGGCGTGACGCGGCTATATATACGGCGCCTGCGCAGTCAGCTCCTGGGTCTGTGCGCAGGCGCCGAGAAGAGCCGAACGCTAATCGGCTGTTTCCGGAAGGCGTGACGCCTTATAGCGGCGACATACCGCTGTGCGCCCAAAATTACATGATCGATTATAAAGTAAGTACATGGAATAAATAAAAAAAAAAACAGCATACTGGCGCTGACGCCAGTATGCTGGATGGGATGAAACAAAGTGGTTTTAAGGGTGGAACTCCGCTTTAAGGACAGCCCAAAATCGGTTTGCAAAACTCAGGGCGATTTGCAGAATCGGATCGCATGGGTGTAAACACCCATGCGATCCGATTCTGGTGCAGCCAAAAAAAGGTCCTGCACGATATTGGTGCAATTTGAGTGATGGGTGAGAACCTCCTTCCCTCAGCCAGGGCATTGAAAATGGGTCGTGGATGGGTATTGCAGCATGACAATGACCCAAAACACACCGCCAAGGCAAAAGCAGTTGCTCAAGAAGAAAGACATTAACACATTAAGGTCCTGGAGTGGCCTAGCCAGTCTCCAGACCCTAATCCCAGAGCCAAATCACCCATGTGCATGAGACTTTATATCAGCCACCCTTTTTATCTTGGAGAAACCCTTAAAAATGTTTAGATCTCGGGAACCCTGAAATAATTTTCTGTTCTACATCTCACAGTACATAGATATAACAATAAATAGGCTAATATACTGTTAATAAACAATAAAACAAAATGTCACTACTTTAAATCTGAATGACAAACTCACAAAAATAAATAAAAAACACTTGGAGAGATAACCTGTTGTCGCGAGCCAAATATTTGGTAGATGGAAACCTGCTTTTTATTTGAGTCACCAAATAATAGTTCAGTTTGAAGGCTTTGAAATGAAAGTGGTGAATAGTGCTGTGATTATGAAAAATAAAACAATCGCCACTTTCTGTACAAAGAATATCTCAATCTACGTCGAATGTATACAGTACAGGTATAGAAAATTAGTTTGTTAGTATCTGGCACAACAAAGGTGTGCAGTAAACAGCCAGAACTTTTACTATGTGCCAAAGAAATGACAGTATATGCACCAAAATAGGATGTCTGGTGTGACAATTCACATTCTTCAACAACCACCATTCTTAGTTTATCTGGTCCAATCGGTGCTCGATCTTAATCTCTAAAGGCTAGTTAACAATTATGTTAGCCCTCTGGAGAGTGATTTGCAGATGCACAGAAGTCAATTGACAGATGGTGAGGAGGCATTTTGTCACCTCCTCACCACCTGTTTTAACTCTAAAATCCCGCCCACTGCATAAGCAACCTGCATACATCTGCCAGGCAGTTGCAAATAATCCCCATTCACTTGAATGTACTGCCCACCAAATGATGCGATGAGGAGATAAGATTTGTCATGTGCCTGGCCCTAAACACTTGAAGACAAAAGAAGCAAGGGGTTTAATTCTTGCCCTTGTTTTGTTAGTGTAGCACATAGTGTTATACATAAGGTAAATTTAGTTAGGCTTCACTGTAGTCAGTAGAGCTGGTATTATTTGGGGTTGTTTACAGTTCAGCTGGCAGGTTTTAAGGGCTAAGCCTCTGTTGTCTCCCTCTGGCTTCTGGAAGCTTTTAGAAAGTTCCAGAATTTAGTGGGCGGAGGGATGGAGATAAAAGCCTGAATATTTGTGGAAGCTCTACCAATCCCTTGGTGAGTCAGAAGGTGGAGAGTCTGCCAATAAATGCTTGGGAGCCTGGCCATGCTGAGCAAAATCCAGGATCCAGAGGCCTGGAGAGAACACCTGCGCCAGAGGGCTCTGCTTCCAGGCAGAAGATGTGTGGTGACAGTGGACACTGGACAGAGAGCAGTAGAGAGGAGAAGGAGCCAGAGAGGGACCCTCACCCACCTTTAGTGTTATTTCGGCTGGTTGAGACACCCTGGCAAGCAAATAGGACCTGAACAGCAGGAGGCCTGGGCAGAAGTCAACATCTATTCTGTTGGATTAAAAGGGACAGAGGCGGTTATTTACGAAAGACCAATCCACTTTGCACTACAAGTGCAAACTACAAGTGCAAAGTACACTTGAAATTGCATTGAAAGTGCACATGGAAGTGCAATCGCTGTAAATCTGAGGGGTAGATCTGAAATGAGGGGAAGCTCTGCTGGTTTTATCATCATGTGCAAGCTAAAATGCTGTTTTTTTTTTTACCTTGCCTGTCCCTCTCAGATCTACACCGACTGTGCTTCCAAGTGCACTTTCAGTAACAAATTCAAGTGCACCTTGCACTTGTAGGCCCAGATTCACAGAGCGATTACGCCTGCGTAACAGGAGATGCGCGGCGTAAGTCTAAATGTGCGCGTGCGTTTCGATGCACGGCATCCCCAAAACGAGATACGCAAGAAATCTACTTTTTTTTGTCCAGCGTAATTTCGTTAGACAGGCGCATCCGTCCGCGCAAAACTGCGCTAGACAGACCATTGATTTGCTAGTCAAATATGCTAATGAGGGACTTACGGGGATCCACAAAAGAACGTTGGGGCAGCGCAGGCTACGCAGTGTGCGCAACAGCAAAATGTCCTGTCTAAAATTAGACCATATAAAAGCTGGTCTAAAAAGAGAAAAATAGTCTACATGTCAGATAAAGCAACACTGTTAGTGAGGAGCTCAGCAGTCACACGTGTTGCACAACAATCTGTATGCCAACATGCCAGGGGCATCGTCGCGCATAGCTATACTACTGACTTTAGATGAGCAAAGAAGGAAGAGGGCACGGAGGAGGGCACAGAGGATGGCACGGGAGAGGATATACCGCACACGCATAGACCTCTTTGGCATGAGTGATTCTGAGGTGTATCGCATCTTCTGATTCACCCCTCATGCCATCCTGGAATTAACCACAACTTTGCAGGAGGACATCACCAGCCCAACACACCGCTCACATGCAGTGCAGCCACTGGTCAAGGTCATGGCAACAAATTTCCTTGCCAGTGGCTCTTTTCAAAGAACAAGTGGAGTGGTGGCTGGGATGTCACAATCCTCCATGAGCAGATGTGTGCACCAGGTTGTCCCTGCAATCCTCAGACGCATGGCCAACCAAATCATCAAACCCACCACTGAGGACCTGCGGCTGAAGGCAATGACAGATTTCTACAGAATTGCCAGATTCCCACGCACCGTGGGGGCCATTGATTGCACACATGTGGCACTCCAGCCCCCCCAGGAGACAGAGCACATGTACCGCAATCGGAAGCATTGGCATTCCATCAACGTACAGGTGATAGTCGATGCCCAAGGCCTCATATGGCACATCCGTGCCAAACACCCCGGATCCAGCCATGACAGCTACATATACAATCAGAGCCCCATCCGAATGGAATTCGATCAGAACGTGTATGGGGACACCTGGCTGGTTGGTGAGTGACATGGGTGGCAGGCATTACTGTCCCCCCCCCCATGATGCACACATCACAAGGGGCACATGCATGACTAACATCCTCCTGTCTTTTCCCTTACAGGTGACTCTGCATATCCACTGGGACCCCATCTCATGACTCCTATCCGGAACCCCCAAACCCCAGGAGAGGAAAGATACAATCAAGCCCACGCCCAAACACATGCAGTGGTGGAGCGCACCTTTGGCCTCCTGAAGTCACGTTTCCGATGCCTGGATAAGTCTGGGGGGACCCTCTTGTATTCCCCAAACTTTGTGTGCCATATCATCGGTGCCTGTTGCCTGCTGCACAACTTCGCACTGAGAAAGGGCCTGCAGATTGACCTACGTGATGACCTGACCCCTGAACCAGACAATCCTCCCCTAACCGAGGATACCCCATCTTCTGAGGGAAGAGTAGCCAGGAGACAGCTCACATTGGGCATCTTTGCACGTTAAACACACACATTAATCATGGCACAATGAGAATGCATGCATGCACACCACTGTGGTCCCTAGCACACACACCCCACATCCTCATCAAATTGGATTGGCACCAGTCCACCATGCAGGACTTGTGAGCAGCAACGCCACGCCAAGGCTCCAATTATGTCACTGTACATTCATACACCATTCACACGGACCTGGGGATCACTTCTCCCTGGTCCTGGGGAACCCTTCTCCACCAAAATTGAGGATGACACCCCTTTTCCGGCAGGAATGTCACCCCACATTCAAACAGCATTCACAACCCAAAAAAAAAATAAAAAATTACCAGCAAAATCAAAAAAATTCCAGCCAAAAAAAAAAAAGGGCCAAAAAAAAGGGGAAAAACAAATTAGTGCCCTTGACGTGAGCCACGCCTAGGGCACCCCCGGCCACGGCCCCGGCTCCTCAGGGGAGACTCATGGGGAGGGGGGGGGTAAACCGGGGAAGGAGGAGCAGCCCCTGGTCTCTGCCCACCTGGCTGCCTGCCCTCCAAGGCCACGGCTATTCTGTCCAGGGCAGCACCTAGTGTTGCCGTGTTGGCCTGGATAGCCTGGGTAAGGGCCCTCACATCCTGCCCAACGCCTGCTGATGTAGTCTGCAGGTCGTTAAGGCAGTTTCTGAAAGCCTGGGAGTGGCAGTCCAGGTTCCCAAGCTATCCTTGATGGAGGACAGGCTCTCCTCCATCCGCACCAATGTCTGGCTGACCTGTCCCAGATGGCGGGTCTGGAGGAACGGGTCCCTTCTCAGAGTGGCGGGCAGGAGATCGGCCACCCCCCTGGTCTTCTGGGTCGCCTTCCTGCCTCCAGCTGATGCTTGTGGCCGGGGAGAAGGGGATGCCCTTGGGAGGGGAGCCATGTTGGGGGAGGAGGGGGGCTCCCCCTTAGGGATGGCTGGCTGCTGCCAGCCAGAGGGGAACAGTCCTCCAACAACAATAGTCCAGTGCCTGACATGGACTCCTCCTCCTCCACAACCTCCTCCTCCTCCTCCGGCCTTGTCGGGGGGGGCCTCATTAGGCTGCTGTCCTGGGGATGGTGCGGTCAGGCCAGATGGCCCAGCACCCTCCTGCACATCTGTGGATGACACAAAACATTCACAGGTTGGAGGATCCACACACTTGCCACATATTCCCTTTCACCCCCTCCCCCACACATGCTACACACCTGATAGAAAAAAAAAACCTTACCTGGCATCACGCCTTCATGACTTGAGTCATAGCCGGGCAGGCCCTCCACTTCTTGCCTATGAAAGGTCTGGGCCACCGCACGCTCCTCCGCTGTCAGCCTAACAGGGCATGGTGGGCCCCCTCCTGTGCCCCTGGCATGGGCAAGCATTCTGGCCAGCTTCTTTTTGACCAGACGCCGGAGGTCATTAATCTTTTTCTCAATCCCAGACCGGTTCCGTGTCTCCCTCTCCCCCGCTGAATTCACCTGGTCAGTGATCATGTCCAAAATCTCTCTCCTCCTGGCCGGGGTGGTGTTGGCACTGTCCGGGCCATGGAGGAAACGCCCATAATCGGAAATGGCCCGGGCAAGAATTTGTTTCTCCCTCAAAGAAAAATTTAATTTTCTCTTCCTCTCAGTCATATTCTCACCAAAAATCACTCCCAGTCAACAAAAAACACTCACAAAAACAAGCACGACCAATCAAGCAAGAAAATAAACAAACAGAAAAATATCAAACAAAATATCTCACAAACACTTAGCAAAAATCACTTTCAAAGATCTTCTAACAAACACTAGATCACACAGTACACAAATCTGACAAATACAAATCACAACGCAACTAACAACGGAACAAAAGCACCTTGCTGTATAGGGAGGGATACAAAGGGATGTACTTTTGCAATGGAAGTGCGTTTGTGTGTGTCTATTTATGCTGTCTGCGTAGTTCATGATTTTGCCCTAGTCCATTTCCAATTTCACTGATTGCGCCGTTCCCGAGTTGTGAGCATGCGCATAGAGGTGCTGACATGGTCTGCTTCAAGCGCACATGCGCGAGCCGGCCGGCCCTTCATTTGCATGGGGTCACGGCTCATTTCAATGTAACACGCCCACGTCCTTCCCAATTTGTATTACTCTGAAATAACGTTACGCAGGCACTATTTTCTGCGTAAAAGTGACGAGAATAGGGTGATTGCGTGGCTACATTGCGCAAGTCTAACGTAAAGGCGGTGCGCTACGCCGGTCTAATAATGCGCAGATGTACCTGAACCTGGCCCGTAGTTTTCACTTGTAGTGCAAAGTGGATTTGCCTTTCGGAAATTAACCCCTCCAATGAGCCTACAAGGGAGATTGAGCTGAGTGCAATATTCAGCTAGCTTTCAGAGAGACAGTATACTGTTATCCTCCACCATTGCTTTGGGAATTCTCGGTCTGGGCTGGCATTTTGCAGAGAAGAATAAAGTACGTGAACTCAAGTTAAGACTTGTGGCCAGCCAGGATGTATAGTTATTCTAGATGGAGTACAGTCTGGTAGTATTTGTTAGCAGTCTGTGATCATTAAAGTTGTCCTCAAAGTTTTAGCTTGACAAAGTTCTGGGCCTCCCATAACCACCCTAACCCCATCCAAAGTATTTACCCCAATAAATAACAAAACAAAAGCCCTTGGACTGGTTCTTTGACTACGCGTGCCTTCTGAAAATGCGTGTTGCCTGGTTTTGCAGGTAAAGTGGGACCCAAAAAATCAACGACTCTTGAGGGGTAACGCTACATTTGCATCCTTATCCACTGCCTTTGCAGCTTAAGGCTCCATGCACACTGAAGCTCATAAACGCACATTTTTGGGAGTTTTTTATTTTATTTTTATTTTCGACCTATAAACTCCCCTTTTTATCCTATGTGTCCATGCACACTTTCACGTTTTTGGACATTTATCAGCAGTGGAGTTTATGGGCTGTTTTCTGATTGCCCTAAAATCGCATTTAGGAGTTGTTTTTCTGACCACAAAAAAACGCAAAAAAATTCCACACTTTGACAAAGTTCGATAAACGCTGTTAAACTTCGATAAAGGCTCAAAAATGTGGCTCACCAGTGTTTTTTAATGTTTTTGATGCATTGGAAGGCCTCGTACACACGAGCGGACAGATTTGTTAAAATTTGTCTGTCCGACAGATTTGAACAAATCTGTCTGCTGGGATTTTGGTTTGCTCGCGTGTACACACGAGCAAACCAAAATCCCCGCCAGCAGAGAGCGCGCTGACGTGTCGGTGACGTGGCGGTGACGTTGATGCCGCCACGTCACCGCACCAGGAAGTAAAACACTTCCGCGCATGCGCCGAATCCATTCGGCGGCGGTGCGGCGGCGGTGCGGGACGACATGTCTGCTGGTAAGTGTACTAACCAGCAGACATGTCGGGCAGACGGATTGCCACCCGATAGATTTCAAAGCATGCTTTGAAATCTGTCGGGTGGCCAAATCCGTCGGCTCGGCCGTACACACGATCAAATCTGTCTGCTGAAACGGTCCAGCGGACAGATTTGATCGTGTGTACGAGGCCGAAGACTCACTGCAAAGCTACTAACGTTTTTATAATGTTATTTTAAAGTCCAGTGTGCATGGAGCCTAAAGAGGAGCAGTTGGGGAAGCTATAAATGTAGCTCAACCACATGTTTTACCACCCCTCACCGCAATGTAAATGAGCCCTAATATTGCATCAGTGTACAGTGCAAAACATGTAGCCTTTCATCACAATTCTGAGTGCCGTCAAGCTTTGAGTCACATACTGTGCATTACATTGCACACAAATATTTTATTTGTTCTTTTTTAATAGCCTAGATTTTCACATATATCTTTCACATAAGAAAACAGAAGGCAGACATACAAAAAACCTTTCAGCTCTTTCTGGCTGGCCTGTAGCATTCCATTAAATCTGTAGCTTTAAATCTCTTGAGATCTGTCATATGTTTTTCTCGGAATCCAAGAAATTCCTGCACTCTACACAGTAGTATATAATATTACCAACCAGCGTCTACTGATACTTACCTAATAGACATTAGAACACCTTGACTCCCATCTGCAGTTTTCCACAAGATCCTTGCCACCCCACAGACAATCTGGTCATGTGAATAAGGCCGAATGCCGCGTACACGCGATCGGAAATTCCGACAAGAAAAGTTTGATGTGAGCTTTTGGTCAGAAATTCCGACTGTGTGTATGCTCCATCTGACTTTTCCTGTTGGAATTTTCGATCGTCTGTATGCAATTCCGACGCACAAAAAAACATGCATACTCGGAATCAAGTCGATGCATTCTCGGAAGCATTGAACTTAATTTTTCTTGGCTCGTCATAGTGTTGTACGTCACTGCGTTCTTGATGGTCGGAATTTTGTGTGACAGAGCCAAGTTTGAGCCAAAATTCAGTCGGAAAAAAATCCACGGTTTTCTTGTCAGAATTTCCAATCGTGTGTACTTGGCATAAGAGTGCCAACAGGGATGATATCAATCCACCTAGCGGTACTCGGTAACAGCAGAAACTGTAAAGGGGGAACAACGAAGCCACTGTTGTGCGGATATATATTCACGGGAACAGTGGTCATGGGCAAAACCCTGCAGACTTCTCGCAGAACCCTAGGAATCCGCAGAACCCCAGTTGAGAAACCCTGTTATAAATTCATTCTGATCCTGCTGGTGACTGAGATTTCCTCAACAGGACATTTTCCTTGCAGTGAAATTAATGCAGCACTATCGCTCAAGTAGTGGGAAAGGGGAGAAGAAGTTGAATGGCGTCTCCACTGCCCATTCACAGAATGTAATGCATTGTGGTAGAGTAGTAATACGGTATGAAGATGGAGAGAGCAAATGAGTGAGTGAGTGAGAAACTTATATAGCGCAGCACATGCGAACTGAATCGCCTCTGGGCGCTCGTTGCCCATTTCTCTTTTGTCCTCAAAAGAGATGGGTTTTGATCTTTCTCCTAAAGGCCAAGTGATTCTCCTCCAACCGAATGCTGGTTGGTAAAGCGTTCCATAGTCTGGGGCCCTGGACCACAAATCTTCTTTCTCCTTTGGACTTGTATCTGTGTTTGGGTATCTGGAGTAGATATTGATTGGTGGATCGCAGAACGCGATTGGGGTTTTTCGCATAGATATTGGGGGGCATTTCCTTGAATACACTTTTGTGTTAGACAGAGTGCTTTGAACGTAATTCTGTCTTTTACTGGCAACCAATGAAGACTTCTCAGTAAAGGTGAGATTGATTCCCAGGGTTTTTTCCCAGTCACAAGTCTGGCGGCCGTGTTTTGAGCGACTTGCAGCCGAGTGATTTGGTACTTTGGGAGTCCAAGATAGAGGGCATTTGCATAGTCAAGTCTGGAGTTAAAAATTGTTCCCACCACGACTGCTATGTCTTCTTTAGGAATAAATGGAATAAGTCTGCGTAGTAGGCGAAGCAGATGGTGTGATCTGCTGACTACTGACCCTATTTGTGCGTCCATTGTCATGTAGGTGTCGAAGATGACTCCGACACTTTTGACTTTGGTGCTAGGGGTGATGATTTTGCCCAGAATAGGCGGGGGTGTCCAAGTTGTTGCAAGTAGATTCTTTAGATTGGCGTGAAACAGGAAAAGTTCTTTGAACCATTGAGTTTAAGATAACTCTTTGTCATCCAGTTTTCTATCAAAGAGAGGCGTTTCTCTAGACCGAGATGATGATCCTTTTTGTTGCAGATGCGAAAAGACAGTTGTGTGTCATCTGCATAAGAGTGGTAAAGTAACTTTTGGCTACTGATGATTTCAAAGAGAGGGCGGACATAGATGCTGAACAGCACCGGCGACAGAGGGGATCCTTGAGGGACTCCGCATGACACCGTGCGTGACACAGTGCGTTTTTCAGAATTGAAAGGTCCCAATTTCACTATATGTGATCGGTTTTCCAAAAAGGAGAAGAACCAGGATAGATCACATTCCGCGACTCTGGCTACTTTAGCTAGCCGAGTCAGTAATAGTTTGTGGTTTACCGTGTCAAAAGCTGCGCTTAGGTCCAACAGTGCGGGACATTTTTGTTGAGCGAATCTTGGGAAAGTCACGCAAAATCAGGGATGGTTGGGAGGTATGTATGAGTGGAGATAAACTCAGTTAATGATGCGAGAAGCAGCGATTTCGGACCCTGTGGTCTATAGCAGAGTAAAATATGGACGGTCTCCTGGGGATTTGTTTGCAGTTGCAGAGTGAGGGTTTCCATGAATAGAAGTGGGTTCTGCAGGACTGGTTTAGTGATCGAGGTTTAGTGAAATGAGGATGGACAAGCAGGCCAACCTTTCTCTTAGGGCGACCATTCATGGATGGAATCTCGGCTGGTTCAGCAGGAACCGGTCAAGATTCAGAATGTTAATGGGCAGGCTGAATATACCAAGTTGATCGATCGATCAATTTAGGTATAACCAGCCTGCTGGATTCTCTTGCGATTATTTCTCCACCGAGAGAAGACAATTGCTGATTTACCTTGTCAACACTGTCTGTGTTGATGGGGAATCATGCACATTTCTTCCTCCAACCTGTGTATGGCCAGCCTTAGGCCCCTATCACACAAGAGGTCATTCCATAATGAAATCTTTCTGAAAATAGTTTTCCTAATTTTTTGTGAAATTCTTGTATGTATACACGAACCCACATACTGTAGATGGAAAGTACTCCAATAACTAGTTAGACTTTTGCTGTTGTATAGAAGAAAGGTCATTTTGTTAAAGTAGTAGAACTATCGTCAAAACTTTTTTAATTTTGGATAGAATAAGGGATGGTTATAACCACTGTCAGATTTTTTTGTCATCTGTGTCCCATTGTGGATATTTCCCTTCACTTCCAGTCCCATAGCCAATCAGGAAATGGTAGGAAATATTTGCAAAGGGATTCTTTAGGGATCCCTAGATCACCAGAAGATTCCCAATTGGAAGATTTCCCGTCTATTACTTTTGCGGGGACAACCCAAAATGTGGGATTTTCCTTTACTTTCACTTTCAGTAATAATGGTAAACAGGACAAGTAGGGTGATTCCCCTTAATGCAGGGGTGCCCAACCGCTGGCCCGCAGGCCACAAGTGACCCATGGCACCCTCTGATGTGGCCCGCCACCTTGTGCTTTGGGATGGCGGGTCGGAAAGCCCAGATCGTGGGTTCCCGACCCACCATCCCGAGCATCAGTGTGAAGAACAGAGACGTTTTTCACACTTGTATCACAGACAAAGTGATACCAAATGTACTCCGCCTATGACAAGAGCAATACAGGAACCATCGGCTCTGCTCTCTACTGCACCCACATGCTTCCTCCAGCGCCGGCTCCAGTCACACTGATGCTCAGAGATGATGGGTTGGAAACCAGTCGGCAATTCCCACCAACAGTACCTGCCAGCAGTACTTACCAGCAGTACCCACCAACAGTACTCACCAGCAGTACTCACCAGCAGTACTCACCAGCAGTACTCAACAACAGTTCCCCGCCAGCAGTACCCACCAACAGTACCTAACAGCAGTACCAGCCAGCAGTACCCACCATAGGGTTGCCACATCATCCCTTTAATCAAGGACACATATGAATTACACGGGTTCTGAGGCTGATTTAATGCAGATAAGGCACCAAGTGAGTTATTTACCACCTTAATCAGCCACATAACCTGTGTAAATAATGCGGTTGGGCCTACTTGGTGCGTTCCGGTCTGAGCATTCCTTCTTTCCCCGAATATCATCAGAGGTACTGGATTCCCTGGAGTCTTGCAGCTCCGGTGGAAGGTCACAATCATCAATCATGGAGTCATCTGGCAATAGGTTAAAGTCAGTTAGGCGCCACTCTTCTGCCGATAGGGGACTCTGGGCAGGTAGGCCTTGACCACAGCCGCGAGAGGCTGGAGTGGATCCTTCTCCAATAGGGGCATGCCACACAGAGACCGCAGTGGAAGTTGCAGTCGTCTCCGAGATGGTCTCACCCTGAGGGTTTGTCACGTCCGATGAGCTTGACACGCTGGATAGGACACTTTCTAAGGCCGGGTTGTCTCCAGGGCTTACCTCCAATGAGGAAGGTGGCGAGGTAGTTGACGGTATGGTCAAAGTGGACGATATGGAGATTACCTCGGGGTCCCAGACTTCTGGCTCCACGATCAGCACCGATGGGCAGGGTTCCGGCCATACGGCTTCCTCCTCTGCGGTGAGGGTGGCTGTGATGAAATTCGCCCGATATTCCTTCGGAGCCTGAATGGGCGAAACACCCACAAACAAGTAGGCCCGACATCGCTGGCATCGGGCAAAGGGCTAGATCTTCACGGATAGATCCCCACAGCGGGGGCAGGCCAGGCCCAGCATCTCCGTTCCACCGCTGGACAAGAGGAAGAACTGTTCCTGGGTGGTCAGGAGGACACCTGTGTCTGTCACAGGCACCCCGGATGGGGCAAATGTGTTGAAGGCCCCCGGTGATGTGGTTGGGGCCCTCAATCTCTGGGCGGCAACGCCTGGTTGTCGGGGGCCAGACATCACTACGTCGTTCTTCTTCTTAAAGGTGAGTGGTGTTCTGCTCCTTGGCGCGCAGATGGGCGTTCCTTACTGTTTGGCAGGAAATCCCAGTGCACGTCTCACGCAGGGGAGGATGACTCCTCCCACTCGAAAGAACTTGTCCGGACACGTTGCAGGCGCGTACGCCCCAGCTCAGTGATGTGAGGTTAACTCCCTCTCCGCCGGACAGTTCAATATACAACACTGGACACTCTCTGCTCTTTAGTAAATAATAGACATGTGCATTCGTTTTCGTTTGAAAATTTTCGTCTGAAAATCTGTTTTTTTTTGTTATCGTTTAAACAAAAGATCCGACGAAAACCGAAAGATCCGACATAAAAAATGCTTTATTTTCGTTTTCGTTGCGGTAAAATTTCGATATAGAGAGATTCGACACTATAGGGAAAAGATTCGACATCATAGAGAAAAGATTCGACATTATAGAGAAAAGATTCGACACTATAGAAATAATAGATTCGATATTACAGAGAATAGATTTTGATTTATGAGATAATAGATTCGAAATGATAGAGAATAGATTCGACATTATTACTAGTCATACAATGAGATTAGGTGGATGAACAGAGCGAATCCCCCCAGTAGACTCTAGCACAGGTCACCGGGAGACAGTAAAGCGTACCTGTCAGCATCCCGGTGACCAGATCCCCGATTGGTTTGTTCAAGCCCTGTTGGACAACCTGCCTCCGGGTTACCCTCAAGCCGATCCCCAATCGCCCGGCACCCAGCCTGGGATCCTCTCAATAGAACTGGGAACCCAGTAAGTCACTGGGGTCCCCTTTCGCCTCCGGTTGAGGCTCGGTGAAGCCTGCAAGCTTGGCCAGGTGGGTCACGCCGGCGCGGTACATGGATGCGCATACCCTAAAGGTAGATGCTGCACCTGAAATCGGGACCCCGCGAAGATTTTAGAACACATGACACCCGTCACAGATATACCCCATCCCCAGTGTAGAAAATGCTATACTTTACAAGGCTAGCAAATATAAACTAAAGTAATGAACTCAAGAGATATTCACAGGTTCCCTCTATTTACTGCATAAATGGATTCATTGGTCTATGCCTATTAATATACAAACGCACACATACGCACTGCTGCTGGTAAAAATGAACATCTCTGTTTATTCCCAAGGAGATCGGGATAGTACGACATCACACATTATATACATCACAATACATATATATACAAGAGAAATTCAAAGATACTTATCACATCTGTAAAATCAGCTGGTTAGCAGTGAGCCTAGAGCTCCCATGGCCGGTATATAGAGGAGAGAGAAAGGGGGAGAAGGCCTTGGCCTGGCCACATGTCTTAGACCTAAGATGGCCACCAGGTTTCCATGAAGCTTTTTGGCCAGCCAAGACCTTTACTCACCTAGCATCCAAGACAACAGAGAGCTCTGAGTTCCAGCCACTTACTTTTCACTCATTCCAAAACTCCCTCCCATTTTGCCTGTCCTGATCAAATAACACCAAATCATTCCCTCCTCCAGTGGGGGGGAGGTATTCCAGTCCATTGTCACAAAACTCTTTGAAGCCTATAACATAGCTATGCAAACTGCCTGGGGCCCATTCAAACCATGGAATGAATTGTTCTCCAACATATGCCGCTTTGCGCCTGAAAGGCGCATATAACCCTTCTTCAGCTACGGCTCCTATTGAACAGTCCATATGGTCCAAACAGTCCTCAACTGTTTTACTGTGTTGCGTTCTTCAACATGCGCCCCCAAAACAGCGCTATAGCACAGTCCATAACTAACTTTCAACATATGCTTCCGAACCAGTACCTCTGGAACAGTCTTTCACTCTTCAACATGTGAAACAGCTCCTATGGAATAGCCCACAATGTTGCGCCTCTCACCATAGGCTTCAGAACCGGCTCCTATGATAGTCCATAACTGACTTCCAACATGTGTTTCAGAATCAATATCTCTGGAACAGTCCTCAACTGGTTTCCAACATGTGTTTCAGAACCAGTACCTCCGGAACAGTTCTTAATTATCTTCCAACATGTGCTTCAGAAACAGCTCTTTGGAACAGTCCATAATGGTTTTAACATGCTGTGCTTCCCAACACATGCCGCTTTGCTACTGGGTGACACACCAACATCACTCTTCCATGATGACTTCTATGTCCCCATTCTGTATCTTCTTCTTCTTCTTCTTCTTCTTCTTCTTCTTCTTCACATCTTCATGATGGGGTGCAGAACAAGCAAGGGGCATCCATTCACTCACCATTCACCAGCACACACTCACACTCACAGCACCATATTAACCAGCTTTCAGATACAGAGTCCCAAGGCGCATCTTTCTTGCCCATCTTATTAGCCTAAAACACACCATTATCACCTTACAGCATGACACAAATCACCCAACACCTTAATATACATATATACAAATGACCCATCAAATCACGTTTCCCACTCCCAACCTCCTATAACTCTTCACTGTAAATACAGGTCAGGACTATGCAGGCTTGCACAGTGGTTTTTCAGACTGCAACTTGGCCTGTCTGTGGTACCTCGGGGATCTAAATTGGCAGCAAAGTCTCTAATTTGTACTCAGAGAAATCTCCATCAATTTGTCCCTTAACTTGCATAGGTAAGCAGGAGAGCTTCCTATATAAGTTTTGAGTCTAACAACACAATATAAATCTCAAACAATGATGAAAAATAAACAAAATAAAAAACACAGAATTCCATCCCTGTGATTCGACTTCAGTGACGATGCCCAGGGTATATCCTGCACCTCTACCTACTGTTAGGTTCAAGAAATACCCTTGTTTCATGACTGACGTAACTATTGGTATCCTTTAGGACAAGGACAAATTTGTCTACGCCCTAAATAACCCGGTGCTTCCTTCCCAGCAATGATCTCTCCATCCCGAACACAGAATACTGTGCATAGACCTGGTATGCAGAGGACATCGTGGTCATGCTTTCGACAGAGGGAAATATAAACCTTCCCCCAGCTCTGTACTCTCTGACCACATGTGGGTCACTTGGCCACACATGCACCAAGATAGAATCCCCAATCAGTAAGCCCTTTGACGCCACAAAATATGCAGACCGAGTCTGCACTTCTATACATGGACCATACAGCACAACCTTTCACAATCCAAAGCAGTACAGCACATCCAGGCATTCGACTACCAGTTTGGATTCGTGTAAGCCACGTATTTTGCAAAGTCTTACTGAGCGGTGATGCTAATTCATTAGGCCACTGCCCCTCATAGAGAGACTGTACAATCAGCTTGATGGTGGTTGATAACTCCGCCTGCCGCTGCGTGCACGCCAGAGCCAATGACATATGCCCATCCTATACCATCTCACACTCTCTACCACCTCTCACCCTGGTTGACAAAATCTCGAGCCACGTTACACTGGGTCCCATTCCCCCCAATATAGTGCTGAATATATCCCTCCTCTTCTGGTTACTCCTCAGAGATAAGCGCCCTGAACTCTGTGTCCGCACATCCCTGGGAGAAATCCACTGATATATCACATTTGATTCAGAGTAAATTCAGCATATATAGGGTACTAGGATTCTATCAACCACTGCGAGATGCTGAAGTGCCATGTGACGACGGCATACTGTACCCTGGTAGCCAGCGTTTCACAAGTGCCAGCCCCCTAGGTACCTGCACCATTCAGTTATGTCAATACATTTGAACAAATAAACATTTCCTTCTTTCATTTCCTCCTCCCACAATAAAAAACATATTTTATATCTTTTGTTCTGAAGGATTGGATACGTTATATTCCTTCCCCAATCTCCAACCCATTGCATTTGTATTCATAGTCCGTTTGCATCCATAAATGACAGGAGAGACTTTGGCAAAATGTTTCCTGTGTCTCGTTGTTGGGCAAAGTCTTTCAGATTCAGTACTAGTGCAAAAATTGTCCTTAATTGTCCTTAAGAAAAAGAAACCTTATATTTCAAGTATTAATCTGAATCTTTTCTCTCCTGAAAGTTTATCAGAACAAATTTTCGGTGTGGTATGGCACAGACAACCTGCCAACCAGATGAACATTCTTCATCTCTGTTCCAGAATCCTCTCCACCAAGATTCTGGAATTAAAGAACAAGAGCAGAATCAAATTCTTATCGATAATATCCCATAACACAGGAATTTAGCATTCCTGACTTCTAAACAAATGATCAAAACACCATGATTCTTCTAGGACGAACCAATTCTAAAATGGATCCCCATGGTATAAGCAAAAATCTAAAATAAAGAATGAATGTGATCGTTGCTTCTCAAAAATTCTAAATTTTAAGCAATAAAAAAACCAATGCATTATCTGTACTCTAAGATCTATGCATTACTTCCCCTTTCAGGTGGACAAATGACAAAATATTGGAATTCTTTCCACCTGAATGAAAAGAAAAGCCAACAAAAGAAAAACACAATGCAATTCACGCAGCTAAAAATGGCTTCCTACTGTAGCCAGCTGCTAATTGAGGACATAATTCAACGACCACCAAGTCAGTTGCTAATGATCCTTTTCAGGCGTACTAAATCTAACAATTTTTCCACCTGAACAAAACAAAAATAAAATAGATAAATGTATTTATAAAAAAAAAAAATTATAAAAAAATTGAAAAATAAAAAAAATTAAAATTAATAAAAAAAAAAAAATATATAATAAAAAAAATTGAAAAAAATAAAATTAATAAAAGAAAAAAAATTAAAATTATAATAAAAAAAAATTAAATTAAAATGAAAAAAAATTGAAATAAAACATGAAAATTAAAACTAATAAAACAAATTGAAAAAAAATGAGAACAAAATTAAAAATGAAAATAGAATAATAATCAATAAAAAAAAATGAACAATGAAAAAATTAAAAAGTTGTACTACAAATTATGGAGAAAAAAAAATGTAAAAAAAAAATGTAAAACATGGCCATCAACACATAACAACAACACGGCAAGACAACGACCATCAAACATTGAAAAACACTCAACTTTTACTTAACGACATCCATGGACCTTTCCCCTGAGAAGAGTGAGCGCTCATTCCTATCTGGAAGAGAATTAGTTGATGGGGAGAAAAAAAACAACAAAAAAAAAAACATCTGTACTTCATCACAATCATTCGTAACCTCACTTCTACTCTATAATCACTGCCTGACTATTGTTTAATATCATCTTTTTTTTTTTCATTGTTTGCAAACAATTACTAATTAATGAGCTCATGGTACCATGTGATAATCGATTATACATTTACAATAATCCAACCCCTTTTCTGTTAAATTTGCCCACTGTTGTTCTCACTTGTAGGATCTGCAAAAAAAAATAAACATTAGTATCCAAACCAATTTAACGTCTTCCATGGTCTCTAGAAAAAGAAACACAAGAACAGTTATTATACACAATTATCACAACATTTGACTTTTTAAATCCCTCAAGCCTTTTTCATTCTGTAATGCAAGGGGAATAATTGCCATATTTTCCTAAACTAAGCAGGCAGTATTGGTAAACTTTGCCATATTACACAGGAAAAATGGCAACGCCATCTGTGCCCAACTACATATAAGCCAGAATGGCATATTAGCCCAGGGGGCACCCATTGGAATGTTCCTCCAGTCTTGTTGGCTGTAATTAGGGCGTTGGCTGTCATTTATTATCTCCTCTTGCAAATTGTGTGTTCTGTCCTGGCTGCTATCTTTCATATCAGATTTTTGTGGTAGGCTGTTCTTACCCTGGTGGTTTTTCATTGCAGATACCTGTATTTCTGGGGTTTCCTGCTGCATGCTAGCAATCTTAAAGGCTCCATTCCATTTAGAATGTCTGAACTGTCTATGCCTACCTGTACTTCTGCTTTTTAGTGCAAAATCTGCCTTTGACCCATATTCCCTATGACTGGACTCTTGACAGTAGTCTCGTAGGATATTGACAAAATTTTGGTAGGATCTAGCATTCCTCAGGGCCATTCTAGCGGGATAGCTTACATAACATTTATTGGCCATTGAGTATATGAAACTTGCATCATCTTCCAATAAGTCAGGACAGTTGAACACTTTCATATATAATGCAAGATACTCACTGCAGAACAATATCGGATCATCCCCTCTTCTAAATTTCATTTGTTGCAAATCACTCATACCATTATCACGACTGTCCACAATTCGCCTCAATTCCCCTCTTCGCATTTCTGCATCTGCTAAGTTGTCATTAACCTGTGCCGATAACTTGCCTACCACAGGTCCTGGTAGCCATGCTTTCAGAAGAGAGCATGCATCTTCATTACTCAAGTTGAATTTAATTACAAGAGCCTCAAATTTATTGGATAGGCTCATTGGTGATTCCAGGCTGTTAAATTCCCCCAGAACCTGGCATAACGTAAGTCTTTCTTGGATTGTAATCAAACTGTTATTCTGTTTTGCAGCTACAGGTGCAATATCTGACTGTGTTTCATCACGGCTCTTTTTCTCAATGACTGTGCAGATACTAGCCAATGTGCCTTTGTTCTCGTTAAGCGATACAATATATTGCTCTTTTGTAAGAAGCTGGGAGTGTGCCTTTGCTAATTCCCTTTCTACAGATCTAATCAACTCTTCCATCTCTGTCACTCTTGTTTGCAATGTTTCTAAAAGTTTGCTCTTTATCTGACCGTCCGCGCTCTGTGAATATAGCTGCTCTCGCAGATCCCTATTTAATCTCGACAAGCTGTCTGCTTTTGCCTGCAACCCCTCCTTCTCATTACTGGATGTTATTGCAATCTTTCGAAGTTGTTCACTGAATTTTCCTACGTCTTCCCCAACACGTCTCCTCTCTGCTTCCCATTTCTCTCCCATTTGATCAGATATTACCTTAATTCTGAGCAATACTGCAATTTCATTAGCCAATTTCTCTCTATCCATTTTCTTTGTTTGTTTACCCACTAATCTGGCATTATGTTGCTGACATTGAGACAATAGCGAAGCACACTGATTTTTAAGAGATTCATCTGCACATGAATGATAACTAACAGAGGCATGTTTCTTAACATATGTATACACAAGCTCCATTTTACAATCCACAGTATACAATCCACAGTACACAATTCTTTTAGTACTAACGTTCTCACACTTAGCCACCTAAAACTATTTAGCACATACCTTTAACACAACTGCACTTTCCCCCCACAAAAAAAATGTAACATATGTTTTCTTGGCTCAGGTCATTTGCATGTCACAGACCTGGAAAGGGGGGTCATTTGGGCTGTCAGCAGCTGAGAAAACACACATCACCCACACCGGACAGAGAGGGGGGGTGGTTGCTCTTTGAAAATGAGGAATGGTGTTCTATAGTTCAAACTTTAACAAAACAGCGCTTTGGGCCTGTTAATTCATCTAACACAACATCACAATCCATGGATCTCACACACTTCCGCACAAACAGTACCTCTCACACTGCCCCAAGCAATGAGCCAGACTCAATTATCTTTTAGCTCTTACAACTCACAAATTAAAAAAAAAAAATAAATAAATAAATAAACAAATCGCTCCTCGCATTCACTATTCTCATTCCTTACCACTTTTACCCGATGTCATTCAACACAATTGAACCTTTTGCCTATACATAGAAAAGACTCATCACACATACCGTCCTTCTAAAAGCTGCCTTGTACTTGAGCACTTCTGTCCTGTGGGTTCTATGTGGCTTTTAGGGCTACCACATTTCCATTGGGCGCCAATTGTAGAAAATGCTATACTTTACAAGGCTAGCAAATATAAACTAAAGTAATGAACTCAAGAGATATTCACAGGTTCCCTCTATTTACTGCATAAATGGATTCATTGGTCTATGCCTATTAATATACAAACGCACACATACGCACTGCTGCTGGTAAAAATGAACATCTCTGTTTATTCCCAAGGAGATCGGGATAGTACGACATCACACATTATATACATCACAATACATATATATACAAGAGAAATTCAAAGATACTTATCACATCTGTAAAATCAGCTGGTTAGCAGTGAGCCTAGAGCTCCCATGGCCGGTATATAGAGGAGAGAGAAAGGGGGAGAAGGCCTTGGCCTGGCCACATGTCTTAGACCTAAGATGGCCACCAGGTTTCCATGAAGCTTTTTGGCCAGCCAAGACCTTTACTCACCTAGCATCCAAGACAACAGAGAGCTCTGAGTTCCAGCCACTTACTTTTCACTCATTCCAAAACTCCCTCCCATTTTGCCTGTCCTGATCAAATAACACCAAATCATTCCCTCCTCCAGTGGGGGGGAGGTATTCCAGTCCATTGTCACAAAACTCTTTGAAGCCTATAACATAGCTATGCAAACTGCCTGGGGCCCATTCAAACCATGGAATGAATTGTTCTCCAACACCCAGCATGCCCCGCAAAGGAAGAACTCCTCCAATTGGCTGCTGGGGAAGACTTGCTCTGCCAGAAACCCCTCTGGCGACAACTGCCGACCAGAGATGATACCACATCCCCAGAATGCAGACTGACCCAGTGGACCTTTCTGGAATGACAGAGGTCACAATATAGGTAAATCATGAATGGGAGCAATGTAACTCTCCCACTCCAACTAACTAAGTGTGTGTGAAAAAAAGTTTGGACATGAGCAGGTTGCCTCAGTGTTCCTCTTTATTGTGAAACACTTTTTCAAAAAAGAATCAGCGAACTTCATTTATTGTATATTGGCAGATATATCCTTGTAGAACGTGTCACACATAAGTTGAAATACACAAAGATGATTTGTGTATATGAAAATTTTATACAAACTGAGCCTTAACCACATACAACTTTTGACACAGAAATAAAAACAAGTATTCTTTCCTTCCAACAATTTAGTGACCATAAATTTAACTTGCGATTTTACTAGATTTATATGTTCCAAAAATTAGGATGTATTATATACCTAACATAACAAACTGCAAAAAATGTACAAAAATTATTATAAAATAATTCTAAGACAAGTATCTTTTTACCCCCTTGCTGCTCCGGTCAACTGGATAATCTTAGTAGAACACTGAAAACATACGACAGCATAGCCATAAAAGGCATCCCTGGGCTGGGATGCAGAAGATGAAAGAGAAAGTCTGCTCCCTATGCTTCCCTGTATATTAAAACAGAACTGTAGGCATTCAACATATCACTATGAGCAGGCAGGCTATTATCATAGAAGAGACATGTCTTTTCTGCAGTAAAATACACCTACCTGCTCACCTTATATCACCGCCATGCAGTGTTGCCAACCATCAGTATTTTAATTGGCAGCCAGTAAAAAATGGGCACTTTTATCCTGCCAGTATATGGCAGTAGGAGGAAAAGGTTGCCAGTAAAGAATATGTCTGTGATACTCAGCTCGGAACTGCGCATGCGCAGTTTGGGTCCGGAGGTGGCCAAGACCGTCCGATTGCCTGCTACAGTGTGTTTAGTCGGGTGTCGGCAGGGGACGGGACTGGTGGAGATGGTGTCTGAGAGTGTCGTATGATGTCATGATGCAAGGGAGCCAAGCAGAATGGCCCGGAGCCTAGTGTGTGGGTCTGAGGGACACAAGCAAGGCAAGCCAGGAGCAGGACTGTCAGTGCTGTTTGGAGTGGAGGGACCACCTGGTGTGGAGAGAGACTGTCACTGTGACTCAGGAGGCGATGTGTTGTGTCGGTGATCTTTGCTGCTGCACACTGCTATCAGTGTCACTGTGAGAGTCAATTTAATGTGTGTGTGAGTCCTGTCCCTGAGCTACTTAATATATTGAAATATATATATATATATATATATATATATATATATATAACTACCCAAATGACCCTGATCAATAGTTTACATACCCCAGTTGTTAATACCATGTATAGCCCCCTTTAACATCAATGACAGCTTGAAGTCTTTTACTGTATTTATGGATGAGACTCTTTATCTTCTCAAAGCTTCCAGTTCCTGCAAATTCTTAGGATGTCTTGCATGATTTGCACATTTGCGATCTCCCCAGAGTGATATTGAGGTCAGGAGACTGAGGTGAGCACTCCAGAACCTTCCTCCAGTATTTTTTGATAACATACTGCATTCATCTTGCCATCAATTTTGACCAAATTTTCTGTGCCTTTGTAGCTCACAAATACCCAAAACATCAGCAATCCACCTCCGTGTTTTACAGTAGGAATGGTGTACCCTTCATCATAGGCCTTGTTGACTCCTCTCCAAATGTAGTGTTTATGGTTGTGGCCAAAAAGCCAAAATTTAGTGTCATCACTCCAAATGACTTTTGTGCCAAAAGGTTTGAGGCTTGTCTCTGTGCTGTTTGGCGTATTGCAAGGGGGATACTTTGTAGCATTAATAATGTCTGTCTTCTGGAGACTTGACCATGTAGCCCATCTTTCTTCAAGTGCCTCCTTATTGTGCATCTTGAAACAGCCACACCACATGTTTTCAGACGGTCCTGCATTTTACCTGAAGTTATTTGTGTGCTTTTCTTTGTATCCTGAACCATTTTCCTGGCAGTTGTGGCTTAAATTTTAGTTGGTCTACCTGACCATGGCTTGGTTTAAACAGAACCCCTAATTTTCCACTTCTTGATTAGAGTTTTAACACTGTTGATTGGCATTCTTAATTCCTTGGACATCTGTTTATATCCCTTTTCTGTTTTATACAGTTCAACTACCTTTTCCCGCAGATCTTTTGACAACACTTTTGCTTTCCCCATGACTCAGAATCCAGAAACGTCAGTGCAGCACTGGATGAAAGATGCAAGGGTCTGTCTCGAGTCCAGAAACTCATTAACCTTTTATACACACACACTAACTACAAGCAAACAGATCACAGATGAGGATGGATACCTTTAATAGCCTTTGTGTCAACTTATGTGCATGTTATCAGGCCAAAATCACGAGGGTATGTAAACTTTTGATCAGGGTCATTTGGGTAGTTTCTGTTATCATTTTTTTTTAAAAGAGTAAACACAGTTGATTGATAATAAATGGCTTCAGCCAAACACTAACAATGAGTGAAAGAAATATTTTTGTGTTATCATTCATATTCTCTGAAAAATGGCCAGGAAATCATAAATTCTGACAGGGTATGTAAACTTATGAGCACAACTGTATATGTTTTTTTGCCTTAATATCTACCTCAAATTTCTAATTGCATGTTTTACTTATTTGGAGCGTATATACTGAAATTTGTACTTAAAACTGTAATTTTTTAACTTTTGGAAATGCCAGTAAGAACTTGGCTGTGCCAGTAAAATTTGGGTGTTGTGTCAGTAAATTTCAATCTGGTAGGTTGGTAACACTGCCACCATGGTCTCTGTGTGCCGGGATGACTGACTCCTACAGATACTTACAAAAATTACGTTTTTTTTTTTTATTGTCATTAAAAACAATCGTGTGTGGGCTCCAGAGCATTTTTCACGATCTAAAAAATGGGCGGTAAAAATTTCGAACATGCTCTATTGTTTCACAACGTTTTTAGCGTTGTCGTTTTTAAGGTTGTAAAAAACGGTCGTGTGTACGCGGCATTATTCTTTATTCCAACCATGGGGTTACCATACTGGACAGGTCATTGTATTCTATACTGATAAAGCTTATGTGGCCTAATCAGTGGAGAGGTTACACAAGACTGAACAGACCAGCATACATATTTTCTTTTACAAAAGTTTTATACAGGTTTACAATAGAATGTTATAGCATACAATATACAAAGTAAATCCGGCCCTCATCAGCATAAAGGAAGCAGGAGCCATGATCTCATGCTATACTCAAATAAAAAGAAAGATGAAAAAAGTCCTTAGAACCAGATGATCTAGAACCTGGGCAATGCCCGGCTGTCTGTAAACCTGTAGAAAGAGTGTGCAATACACAACATGAGAACGTGAAGGTTAGCATCCTCTAAAAAGAGTAGAAAGGGTTAACAGCAAAGGGAAGGACTATAAAAGAATGGAAAAAGAGAGAAAAATGGAGCAGAACGAGAAGAGGAGTGGAAGGTGAAGAGGAAAAAAACGAGGAAGGGAGTAGGAGGTCCACGGGGTGCGCGCATGAGGAGTCCTATTTCTATAGTAATGCAGAGTAAAACCTAGCAGGGTGGTAGTATGTAATCCAAGGCTGCCAAACCTTAAGAAACTTGTCATGCGTGTCAGAAAGGACAGACGTTAGTT
This sequence comes from Rana kukunoris, assembly GCA_029574335.1. Lineage (NCBI taxonomy): Eukaryota > Metazoa > Chordata > Amphibia > Anura > Ranidae > Rana > Rana kukunoris. Next base: position 136,027,005 of record CM056051.1, read on the forward strand.
TCTCATTAACCATGACATCGTTCAGGCGATTTTTGACTGCCTCAAAGCAAAGTGTGGGCTTTTTCCATGCTCTCGCAATTGTCAACTGAGTTACAGTAAAGAGATGCTGGGCTAGTTGCCTTTCTGGACGCAGTAATTGCACAATAGGCTTACCAAGGAGTGCTACATAAGGGTCCCTTTTAATGTTTATCTGAAATAGATTATGAAGGAGAGTGTATATCCTAATCCACAGTCTGCACGTCCGCGGACATGACCACCAAATATGTGCCATGGAGCCCTCGTGGGAGCACCCCCTAAAACAAAGCGGAGAGAAATTTGAAATAAAGCGAGCCAATCGCGCCGGTGTGTAGTACCACCTGTTCAATACTTTATAGGCATTTTTCAAAATTAACACATTACGTGAGCACTTACACAAAGTTAGTGTCACCAGCGTACATATTTTATTGGGGAGAATAACTGGGAAGAGTCGCTCGTGATTATATATATTTTTTGAAAAATAATAATGCTTTCGAATTCTTTTCATACTTTTGGCTCTGTTTGCCACCAGACTAAAAATAAAACAAAACAATCAAAATGATTTTGAAGTGCAGACTTTCAGCTTTAATTCAAGGGGTTGAACATAAATATCAAGTACGAATTTTAGGATTTAGGGGGAGAAATCGCAGCTCCAGGTGAGCAATTATTGCGATCCGGATATGTTGGGTGCAAGCCACGGCTCCCTGCCGATATCAATGGAAAAGGAAGAAAGGGTTGCACACCATCAAAACGATCAAACCTAATCTATTTTTCCAACAGAAAGTCAAATCACATCCATCAAGACAAGGACAAAAGACCCAGGAGGTGATGTGTTTTGCACTGCCAACAGTGTTTCTTCAAACCATTTGAAGAAGGAGGAATTGTCCCCAAATCTTTGGTTTCAGTGAGATCATGACCCCAGGGGAGAATAGCCACCAATAATTGGTGTCAGTAGGATAGTGGCCACCAGGGGAGAAAAGTTCCCCATATTACTGGTGTCAGTGGGATAGTTACTGTCACTGCATAGTGACTATCAATATTCAAACTGTCTGTTGTCTTGTCTTGGCTCAGTAACAAGAATTCATATCTGCTTTCTATAAGCTTTTTCAAAAATTGGGGCAAACCAATCTACCCATAGCATCCAATCAGAATTATACTGGTCTAACTTCTGTAAAGTGAACTATGAAGCCGCGTACACACGATCAGTCCATCCGATGAGAATGGTCTAATGGACCGTTTTCATCTGTTAACCGATGAAGCTGACTGATGGTCTGTCGTGCCTACACACCATCAGTTAAAAAAACAATCAGGTCAGAACGCGGTGACGTAAAACACAACGACGTGTTTTACGTCGAAGTTCAATGCTTCCAAGCATGCGTCGACTTGATTCTGAGCATGCATGGATTTTTAACCGATGGTCCTGCCTACTAACGATCGGTTTTGACCTATCGGTTAGGAATCCATCGGTTAAATCTAAAAAAAGTTGGCTTTTTTTTAACCGATGGATAACTAACCGATGGCGCCCACACACGATCGGTTTGGTCCGATGAAAACGGTCCATCAGACTGTTCTCATCTGTTTAACCTATCGTGTGTACGCGGCCTTATGCCGCGTACACACGATCACTTTTTGTGATGAAAAAAAACGACGTTTCATGTGATGAAACAAAACGACGTTTTTCAAACTTCATTTTTCAAAAGACGTTGCATACACACCATCGTTTTTCCAAAATGCTCTAGCAAAGCGTGGTGACGTACAACACGTTCGACGGCACTCTGTTCCATTGAAGCTCCGTCTCATAACTTGCCTCTGAGCATGCACGGGTTTAAAAACGTCGTTTTCAACATCGTTTTGCCCACACACCATCACCTTTTATGACCCAAAAAACAACGTTTTGAAAAACGACACAAAAAATTCAAGCATGTTCGAATTTTTTTGTGGTCGTTTTTTTGAAGACATAAAAAGACGTTTTGCCCACACATGGTGATTTTAAATGACGTTTTTGAAAACGTCGTTTTTTTTCATCGCAAAAAGTGATCGTGTGTACGCGGCATAAGTGTGGTGTAGGTAACTGCACTTTACTCATTGCACTGTTTATTAAATAGTGATATAGAAAAAAGAGAGGTCAACTGCTCACTAAATATTAAAGATTTTTTTTTTTTTTAACAGTAGATTTTTATTTAAAGTGTTTAGTTAACATTACAGGTTAATATTGTCATGTTATTCATTTGCAAGAAATGTTGTTATCTTGGTTCATAAGAACGTTCTTATAAAAATATAGTATTTGGTAATCTGTACCAGCCTACCCCAATTGGGTTTAATCTGTAGGCATGGATAGAACACCAACTGAGTTAACTATTTGAATATAGAAGGTTAGAAAATTATAAAAAAAAAAAAACAGAAAATCTATATATACATGTCTATCTATCTATCTATCTATCTATCTATCTATCTATCTATCTATCTATCTATCTATCTATCTATCTATCTATCTATCTATCTATCTACTGTATTTATCGGCGTATATCGCGCACTTTCGTGGGTGGGCGAAATATACGCCGAACCCCCCGCTTCCCACGTTGTGTTTGAACGCCGCCGACGACATATACCGAGCGCAGTACACTCGGCAAGGCTTGGCTCCCCTCGCGGTCACACCCTGTGCCGCTTCCTAGCCTTTATGCGAGAGGAGCCGAGCGTGCCCAAGTGTACTGCGCTCGGTATATGTCGGCAGCGGCGCTCAAACACAGCGCGGGAAGCGGGGATCGCAGCGTGGGAGAAGCGGGGAGGACACTACGAAGGGCGCAGACGAACGCCGGACCGGACAAGGCCGCCGATGGACGCCGGGCAACTGTAAGTAACTAACTGTAAACTGCCAGTATTTCTTTTTTTTTCCTTAGGATTCGCTTCTAGGTGGGGGTGAGCGCTATACGCTGGTGCGCGCTATAGGGCGATAAATACGGTATCTATCTATCTCAGGCTCAACTGTGTGGTGCGGTCTCCGTAGGCCAGTCATATGCTACAAAAAAAAAAGGGAAAAAAGAACCCCTCCAAGCCAGTGCTTTAAGTGGACCAAAAGAGGTGCCGGTACTCCATTAGGCGCCGGTGCCCCCCCCCCCTGGGGCAGAACGTTTTTTTTCGCCATGCCATCAAATGCAGCCACTGTGTCATCAATTGTCACCACTGTGCCATGCCATCAAACGCAGCCACTGTGTCATGCCATCAAATGCAGCCACTGTACCATCAATTGTCGCCAATGTGCCATGCCAACAAACGCAACCACTGTGCCATCAATTGTCACCACTGTGCCATGCCAAACGCAACCACTGTGTCATGCCATCAAATGCAGCCACTGTGTCATCAATTGTCACCACTGTGCCATGCCATCAAACGCAGCCACTGTGTCATGCCATCAAATGCAGCCACTGTCCCATCAATTGTCACCACTGTGCCATGCCAACAAACGCAACCACTGTGCCATGCCATCAAATGCAGTCACTGTACCATGCCAATTGTCACCACTGTGCCACCAATTGTCACCACTGTGCCACCAATTGTCACTGTCCAGACATCTATCCACCTCAGAGCCTGTCATTTTAGCAATATAAGGCTCCGAGATGGATAGGTGTCCGGACATCCATCCACCTCAGAGCCTTATATTATAACCTGCTGGGACTTGTAGTTCTCCATCTTCCCCTGGGGCTCAGGTGCATGCAATCCACACCCACCTCAGAGCCTTATTGTATGTATAACCTGCTGGAACTTGTAGTTCTCCAATCTCCATGAGCCCCAGGAGAAGATGGAGAACTACAAGTCCCAGCAGTCTTACTAAAATGACAGGCTCTGAGGTGGATAGGTGGGGATCAGGCAGTGCACCCCTTTAGATTTACACCGACCACCCCCCCCCCCCCTTCTCTCTCTCCCCTGTGGTACAGGAGAGTGTTTTGCTTACCTTGCTGGAGAAACTTGCCGCCGCCGCCGCACTGTAAACACATGTCCGAACTTCCAGGCCAATCAGCGCAGCACAGAGGTACAGCGCCTCCCACTCCACCGCCCGCCAATCTCCTGCGCCGTTATCTGTTTTTTTTTAGCCCTTCTGCCTAGTTGGCTGGTGTTTCCCGCCACTCCCACCTCAAGGGAGACAGACAGGGAGACAGACAGTTCCACCAGCCAACCAGGCGGAAGGGCTGAAAAAAAACTCATCCACCAAGATGGCCGAAGCTCCAGGCTAGGAACTGAAAAAAAACTCATCGCGCGCCGCCGCCGGGTGTACCAAGATGGCCGATAGCTCCAGAGCTAGGCCAAAGCCGCGGCCTTTCCTAAGGCGCGGCGGTGGCGGCGGCGCATTCTGCGGACGCCAGGATTTTTCGCCTGGTGCAGGAGCCCCCCCCACTACGCCAGTGCGTTCCGGTACGGGAAACCCACGTTCTGGGCGCACGGAGAGGTGCTGGTACTCTCCAGGGCCATTTTTGGAAGTGGCGGTACTGAGTACCGCCGCGTTCCGGCCCACTTAAAGCACTGGACCAAGCACATAAAAAAATGGTGGAAGATAAGAAAAATTTTTTTTTTGCACATAAATCTTTGTGGATTGGGGGGTGGCCTTTGGATTTTTTAATTTTTGTAGCTTATTTAATAAGGGACCCTGGTTATTATTAATTAATCACACTGTATTCATATTACGATGTACATATTCAATACAAGGTATAGCAATAGTGGAATATACTGCAGCTAAAACAAGTAGCAGTAGCCATACTGTAGATACTCTATACTTATGATACTCTAAAAATTACTGGCTGCACCGCAAATACTCTGCAATATACTCTGCAATACCCCCCGCACAAAACTCTGCAATACCCGACCAATACTTTGCAATACCCCGGCCAATACTCTGCAATACCCAGAAAATACTCTGGGGAAAAAAATGCGTTTTAACCACTTCCCACCCACGTCATATGACGTCCTTGACTTTGTGCAGGGATATCTGAATGATGCCTGCAGCTACAGGCATCATTCAGATATAATTTTTTTCAGCCGGCGATTCCCTACACCATAAGAACGATCATGGCGGCTGTTCCGCCTCTTGATCGTTCTTACATCTTAGTTATTGTCATTCAAAATGTGAGAGCACCGAAAGCTCAAAATTGGTCTGGTTATTAAGGGTGTTTAAGTGCCCAGTGGTCAAGTGGTTAATACAAGAAAGGCTCGCTTTGGAAACCGCAGCTTGGCATTGCATGCCATTATTGAGCTCATGATCAACAAAAAAAAACAGATCCTTCTCCACTACGGATCCCCCCAGTTGTACTCCTCCTAGTATGTATGATGCATACATATTCCTAACCCCCAATTGCATACCTTTACATTTATCAAAATTAAACCTCATCTACCACATAGTCGCCCAATTAGACAGAGAATTGAGGTAGGCTTGTAAATTGGCGACATCCTGTCAGGACGTTATTCCACTACATAGCTTGGTGTCATCTGCAAAGACAGAAGTGTTACTTTTGATCTTAGACCCAATACCGTTTATAAAGATATTAAAAAGTAAGGGTCCCAACACTGAACCTTGGGGTACACCACTGTTAACCTTAGACCATTCAGAGTAAGAATCATTAACCACTACTCTCTGAGTTCTGTCTTTTAGACAGTTTTGTATCCATTTACAAACAATATTTCCAATCCTGTAGACTTTACCTTACACATGAGCCGTGTGTGCGTAACTGTATTGAAAGCTTTTGCAAAATCCAAGTATACCACGTCCACTGCCACCCCTCTGTGCAAGAGTTGTGAAGAAAACCATCAGTGACACCCTCCATAAGGAGATAAAGCCTCAAAAGGTAATTGAAACAGAAGTTGGTTTTTCCCAAAGTGCTGTATCAAAGCACATCAATAGAAAGTTATGTGGAAGGGAAAAGGGAAGGGAGTGGACTGAGGCTGTGCATCAAGAGCCACCACACACAGACAGATCCTGGACATGGGCTTCAAATGTTGTGTTCCTCTTGTCAAGGCTCTCCTGAAAAACAAACGTCAGAAGTGTCTTACCCGGGCTAAAGAAAAACACACCTGGTCTGTTGCTCAGTGGTCCAAATTCCTCTGTTCTGATGCAAGCAAATTTTGCATCTCATTTGGAAACCAAGGACCCAGAGTATGGAGGAAGATTGGAGAGGCACACACTGCAAGATGCTTTAAGTTCAGTGTGAAGTTTCCACAGTCAGTGTTGATTTGGGGAGCCCTGTCATCTGCTGGTGTTGGTCCACTGTGCTTCATTAAGTCCAGGGTCACCACAGCCGTCTACCGGGAGATTTTGGAGCACTTCATGATTCCTTACGCAGACAAGCACTATGGAGATGCTGACTTCATTTTCCAGCAGGACTTGGCACCTGTCCACATTGCCAAAAGCACCAAAACCTGGTTCAATGACCGTGATATTACTGTACTTGATTGGCCAGCAAACTCACCTGACCTGAACCCCATAGAGAATCTATGGGGCATTCCAAGAGAAAGATGAGAGACATAAGACAGAACAATGCAGAAGAGCTGAAGGCCACTATTGAAGCACCCTGGTCTTCCATAACATCTCAGCAGTGCCACAGGCTGATAGCTTCCATGCCACGCCGCATCGGGGCAGTAATTGCTGCAAAAGGGGCCCAAACCAAGTACTGAGTGTATATGCATGCTTATACTTTTCAGAGATCCGATATTGTTCTATGAACAATCCTTGTTTTATTGATTGTATGGAATATTCTAATTTTCCGAGATTGTGGATTTGGAGTTTTCATGAGCTGTAAGCCGTAATCATCACAATTATGACCAATCACAGCTTGAACTATCTTGCTTTGCGTGTAATGAGTCTATCTCATATATTAGTTTCACCTTTTAAGTTGCATTAGTGAAATAAATAAACTTTTGCATGGTTCAAGCTTGGATCTATAAAAATCTAAAGTGAGCGTGTGCTTACTTTGCTTGTGTGAGTCTATGTTTTAAAATACATTGGTTGTGCCCATAACGTGTATCTAGTAATATGTGCGTAGCCATACAGTATTTGCCTATTACAAAATTAGGCTCTGCTTCCTGCTTTGCAGGAATGATTCTGCTTTACTTCTCACAATGCAAATATATTAGCTGGTTGACTTATTGAAAACAATGCACACTTTTTGTGGTTGATATCGTATGTCAACAGTTATTAAATAGCAAGGTTGAAAAGGTTAACTCAAATACAGAACTCACACTAGTGGTGGTTATCTATAAATGTAATTTTCTATTACATGATTATTATTATTATTAAATTGTCATTATTACATAAAAAATACAAAACAATAATCCAATATTACAGTGAATGTGTAGCCTTTTTTTCAGTTTTGGATAACGTAGGGAAGGGCAAACCCTACTCTTTTTTTTTTTTGCGATCTGAGACATTTTGGGGAAATTTCCCGTTTGTCCCGAAGAAGCAACAGAAAGTGAGAGGAAAACTCTACAAATTGCAGAGAATTCCACTCTCATGCCGCGTACACACAGAATTTCCGACAATAAATGTTAGATGTGAGCTTGTTGGAAAATCTGACTAGACGTTCACAACAGCATGAAGCACTTTTTCTAATTTCTATTTTTACTTATTTAATTTATTTATAATTATTGGCACTTAATGAATTCTTTCTTTGTCATTTCTCACACCTTTGGAGTGGATATCACTAGCCTTTTTTAGCACAAGGATTTTATTAAGGTGCACTATTATTTTTTTTGGATCACTTGGAACTGCGTTTTTATCGCAGCTACTCAAACAATTTAATTCATCTATTTTCACTTAATCGCATTACTATTTACACATACATTTTGGATATCACCAGCATTTTCCTTTACTTTCTGTACTAGGATTTTAAAATTAGGTTTTATTAAAATGCACCAATTTACCTGTATTTGATTATATGTCACTGCATTTTTCACTATTAAGTACAGGCGCCTGTAACACTATTTACCACATCAGCACTGCACTTTAAAAGCTAGCGTCATTCCTTCCATCCTCTCTCATCTCACAAAAGTGAGTACACCCGTCACATTTTTGTAAATATTTTATTTTATTTATTTACTGTATTTATCGGGGTATTGCGCGCTCCGGCGTATAGTGCGCACCCCTAATGTGGACCCGAAATTCCTTCAAAATAACATTTTAGTACTTACAGTTTTGGTGTCTTGCACGGCGTCCATCGGCGGCCTTGTCCGGTCCGGCGTCCGTCTTCGGCTTCAGTGGTGTCCTCCAGCGATGTCTCTGAGTCGAATCCCCACTTCCCGCGCTCAGTTTGAACGCCTCCGCCGACATATACCGAGTGCAGTACACTCAGGTACTTTCAGCCAGGCTTGGCTTCGCTTGTGTTCACGCTCTGTGACGTTTATGCGTGCGCACGAGCTAAGCCGAGCCTGGCCGAATGTACCCGAGTGTACTGCACTCGGTATATGTCGGCGGAGGCGTTCAAACTGAGCGCGGGAAGCGGGTATCGGCGTATATCGCGCACCCACGATTTTCCCCTTATTTTAAGGGGAAAAAAGTGCGCTGTATACACCGATAAATACGGTATGTGACAACACTGAAGAAATGACACTTTGCTACAATGTAAAGTAGTGAGTGCACAGCTTGTATAACAGTGTCTGATGGGCATGTTATAAATCAGGCGGTTGCTGAATTTCAGCCAACAGAACACTGGCTGTGCATGACTGCCTGAAATGGCTACAGACTCTTCAGGCCAGCCTTAGAAGATTTTGCAAACCTGGGTACCTGTTTAAGAAACATTGCACCACCAAATTGAGGACATGTGTCGGGCATGGCACATGTGTCAACTTTCCCTGTTAAAGGACGGACAAAAGGTAAGTGCCATTATCGCTTAAAACCATTTCTGGCTCAAGCTTCTGTGGCGTGAACCACCTCTGGGCCTGATCATCTGAAAGAATCTCTGCTTCGGAGTGGCTCCTGTCCCCTAAACAGACCAGCTGAAGCACTGCATTTTTTTTTTTTTTTTAAAGTGTATTTTTTGTGCGTGAACTCGAGAGAGAGGAGCCGGACTGCAGGAGTTGGGAGTAGGCAGACCCTCCCCCCGGAGGCATTCGCCATCCTTCTCCATGCCCCTGGTGGCAATGGCGGGTGTGAAGGGGGGCCTCCCCCTCACCCCGCCCTACCTGCTCCTCTTGGGAGCCCAACTGGGGCCCAACGGGACCCCAATGGGGCAGAGGGACTCCCCCTATGAGGGAGTGAGGGGGCCTAGCCCACCCAGCCAGCCCCGTAGGTCCTTCGCCTCTCTTTATTTTAAGAGACCGCATGGCCAAAGTGCGTGTGTTTTTAAACCAATTTTGTGTGCGTTCAAGTGTGGTGGTTTTTGGGGGGGGGGGTGGGCGTACTAAGCACAGGCGTACCTTGCATAGCACACCCACCGGGAGCCGGGCTGAGACCACCAAACTCAATTCACATGTAGCCGAGACCGGGATCCGAACCCTTGGCTGCAGAGGTGAATGGCTTGTCAACGCAGTGCCAATCACGTTGAGCCACCACAGCTCCCGAAGCACTGCATTTTATCTTTTAGCCTGACTTATTGAATGGCCCCTTGAACACTTAGGGAGTACTTGTGGTTCAGCAGAGGAGGGCATGGAGGAGGTGGAGCTGACACATCCTGCATCATCTCCACTAGTTGTATGGAGCTGTGGCATCTAAACAAGCTCCAACACTGAGCCCTGCCCTGCATCCTTTCTAGTTGCAAGCAGAGTTACCCAGTGTGCTGTGAACTAAATATATCATCCCTGACCATGCTTGCTGTACCATGTGTCAGTAGTAATGTGGACCTGGCTGCTGACGGCCTTGCTCAGCAATGCCAAAACATTGCCTTCCACGTGATGGTATAGAGCTGGCATAGCTTTATGTGCAAAGAAATAGCGACGGGGGAACCTGCCATTGTGGTACAGCACATTCCGGCAATTCACGAAAGGGGGCAGAATCCACCAGATGGAAAGGCAGGAGTTCTAAAGCCAGCAATTTGGACAAGCTGGAATTTAGACGTTGGGCTTGTGGGTGGCAGGAAGCGTTTTTTCGATGCAGCAGCTGGTGCAGAAAAATTGCCAGCTATACTCTACAGCTGGTGGTGTGCTGCTGGTAGACGTGTTGCAAAGACCTGTGACACCCTTTGCTATACAATCATCCCTGTCAGTGGAGGCTGCTGAGACGTCATGAGATATAGCGTGAAAGGTGAGGAGTAGGGTTGAGCCAATCACCCCTGCGTTCGGTTCGCACCAGAACCGTTGAACGGACCGAACGTTCGCGCAAACATTTAGAACGCCATTGAAGTCTATGGGACTCGAACGTTCGAATTCAAAAGTGCTTATTTTAAAGCCTAATATGCAAGTCATTGTCGTAAAACGTCTTTGAGAACCCAGGTCTTACCCCAGGGAACATGTATCAATGGAATTTTTTTTTTTAAACGGTCGTTTTTTCAGGAGCAGGACTCCTGAAAAAACGACCGTTTTTTAAAACGTATTTTCCATTGATACATGTTCCCTCAGGCAAGACCCGGGTTCTCAAAGACGTTTTCACAGGCAAACTATAGACACCCAGCAGGTACAATATTTAAAGGAATTTTTCTTATCTTTTTTTTTTAATTTAAGCATCATTAAAATCACTGCTCCAGGAGCAGTGATTTTAATGATGCTTAAATAAAAAATAAAAAAATGAAAAATTCCTTTAAATATTGTACCCACTGGGTGTCTATACCTGTGATAACGTCTTTAAATAGCACAATCACCTGCCTTCCAGTAGATTAGAAAGAACTGATCTAGCTAAGCTATACAGTGTATAAATATATGTACAAACTCCTGGGATGTATATATATCCTCTACACACTGTAAATTTAACTAAACTGACTAGCCTGCCTGCTCTATCTATCTATCTATCTATCTATCTATCTATCTATCTATCTATCTATCTATCTATCTAGTAATAAAGACATGGTGTCTCTCTCTCTCTCTCTCTCTCTCTATAGAACTGATCTCTTTAACAACGCCGCAACACACTACACGAGGCCGCCTTGCAGGCAACCTTTTATAGTGTGGGGTGTGTACTAAACCCCCTGAGCCATAATTGGCCAAAGCCACCCTGGCTTTGGCCAATTATGGCTCTCCCTTTTTTGCACGCTGTGATTGGCCAAGCATGCGGGTCATAGTGCATGCTTGGCCAATCATCAGCGTGCAATGCCGCAGTGAATTATGGGCCGTGACGCGTCCCTCGAAATTTGCGGCGCGCGAGCCGACCACGGAGCTCATCCCTAGTGAGGAGTGAGGAAGAGAATTGTGTCTCTTGTGTGTGGCTTTCAGGTGCTCTTGCCACTGGGCTGAAGTGGTGGGAAGTTAAATGCCTTGTCAAAACATGTGGTACCAAAAAGGCTGGTGACATGATGGGGGGGAGGGGGGGATTGCTTATTACCACATTTAATAGAAACTGGGGAAAATGTATGATTGGATGCACTTTATTGAATGAAAATTGGTGTTTGCCTTAAATTGAGGACTGAAGCTGAGAAATGTCAAATCTAAAAAAAAAGAGGGAACACCAGTGTTGCAGTCAGAAAAAACTGTGGCTGAAAAAATAAATAAAAGGGGGCAGGCAGGGGACAAATAATTATTTTTTATATAAAATAAATAATAATAATAATAATGCAGCAACCACAAAAAAAGGGTATACAGCACTAAATGTTATGTAATGCTGTGTTAAACACTGTACTACACTAACACACTACACAATAGGGTCACAATAAGTGAACACACTAACTCGCTAATAGTAAACTGAGCCCTGTTCTATCTATCTCCACTCTAGCAACACACTGAAAAAGCTTTGGGAAGGAATCTTTTATAGTGTGGGGTGGGACTATGAGCACTGAGCCGTGATTGGACAAAGTCATCATCACTTGATGAGACATGTCCGCTCAAACATGTCCGATGGACCGTTTCCAGCGGACATGTCTCATCGGATTTTGGTCCGATGGCGTGTACACACCATCGGACGAAAATCCCCTCGGGCTGAGGACGCGGTGACGTGGCGGTGACTTTGACGCCGCCACGTCACCACTCCAGGAAGTAAAATACTTCCAGGAATGCGTGGAATCCATTCGACGCATGCGCTGAGATTTTTGTCCTAATGTACACACGATCGAATTTATCTGCTGAAACTGGTCCGACGGACCGTTTCAGCAGATAAATTTGATCGTGTGTACACAGCCTGACAGTGCTCTGTGCCCTAATTGGAAACGTCTTACACTTGACCAGCGGTCAGGTTCAAGGTTTCATCCAGTTACAATTATGGCTCTAGAATGCACTGTGCAGCACTGAATGGGCAAACAAGCGATGTTCGGGTCAAACTTTTGCTCGGCCCAAACTGTTTGCCCAACACTATAAGAAAGATAAGTAAGCTGCTTTTTCCAGCTTGCTTCCAAAAATGCCAGCGCCTGCCCATGGGCATCTGAAGGTAGGGGAAAGTGCCCCCCCCGCTGGAATCAGGGATCGGATAGGGGGTTCCCCACTTTGTAAACAGGTGCAAGCAGGGCCGGCTGCCAGCTCTAGGATAAGGACAGTTTAGCAGGGCCGGTGACAGCTGGTGCGAGGAGCGGGACAGTGAAGGCCTCAAGGGGTTGTGACAGGAAGTCAGGTAAATCTGTGTGTGTTGTCACAGACGGGAGATACATTTCTGCCTTGTTTAGACAATACACCAATTACTATTAGGCGTCGGCTGCAGAAATAGCCAGAAAGGTTTAGGGCGTTGGAAAACTTCAGCTGTTTAGAATGAGGTAATTAAGGCCTCTATAAAGACATCCAAAGGATGGCTACTGATTGCTGCATCCTGAGGCTTTTTGAGTGAAGGAGAGCAGTGACTTCCGAAGAGGTGAGGTGCTTGTTGATATTTCTGTGTGATAAATATCAAAGAGACTTTTTGTTTTCTGCTGTATGACCAGCAGTGTCTGCCCAGCAGTAGGCTGTGCCAGACTCCATAGGTAGGTTCCTGTGTTGGGAAGGTAGACGCCCCAAGTGGCAAGGGTTTATTTTATGTTTTGTTTTGTTTATGCTGTTTTGATGCTTGCACTTGTATCCAGTAATATGGAAAAATAAACCATATCCTTTGTGTTCAACACTCCTGATCTGCCTTTCTGTACAGTTCAGCGTGTAGTGAACCCATCCAGGGGGTCACACACACCCGCTACTGAGCTAATTCCTCACAGGGTGGGCAGGATGACATTACCTGATCTACATAGTGCAAGCGAGCCATGTATGCGGTCTCTTACAGTCTCTTGAACCATGTATGTGGTTTCTGATCATCTCTTGTGACATGTCCACAGTCTCATACATTCTCTTGGGCCATGTATGTGGTCTCTGACTGTCTCCTGTACCATGTCCAGAGTCTCTGACCATCTCCTGTAGTATGTCCACAGTTTCTGGCCATCTCCTGTACTATGTCTGCAGTCTCTGACCATCTCCTGTACTGTGCCTGCAGTCTCTGACCATCTCCTGTACTGTGCCTGCAGTCTCTGACCATCTCCTGTACTGTGCCTGCAGTCTATGACCATCTCCTGTACTATGTCTGTAGTCTCCGACCATCTCTTGTACTATGTCTCTTACCGTGATAATGTGATAATGACATTGTGGAAAAGGGTCAGAGTTTGGGTGACCTTAAAATTATGCACCCTTAAGCAGACGCCCATGTGCTTGCCTGTCATCCATGATTGCAATACTTTGTTAGTGATGCAGAACACATGTTTAGCACAGTGGTTTTAGAGGTTAGTACTTATACCTTGCAGAACTGAAGTCCTTTGGTTGAATCTCAACAAAGACAATTACCTGAATGGAGATTGCATGTTGCCCCTTTGCCTGTATGCGTTTCCTCCCACCCCCCAAATACATGCTGGTAGGTTATTTGGCCCTAGAATGTGTATGTATGTGCAATAAAGACCAAGATTGTAAGCTCCTTGAGAGCAGGGACTGAAGTAAATGTGCAGTATTGTAGGTACTGTGTAAACTGTTAAAAATAACTAAGTCGAGTCAGAAATCCTTGTATAGATACTAGTTTCTGACTTAGAAGATACTGAAACCGTTGAATTAGCATGACGGTCAGGCATTTTCAAGAGTAATCAGGAATGGCAGTCATCATTTTTTCTGTATAATTTTACCTTTTATAGCTTGGTAATGGGTCAGGAAGTTTGTACCTCTCACACCTGCCATGGTGTGAAACAACAAAATAGGTAATTGTTATGGTTACTTTGCACGACCTTCTTCTCAATAGAATTTTGGAAACAGTTTTTTGAGTACTAAAACCTGAATAAACGTTCCCTTTTAATAAAACTAATTATTATGTGCAATAACGTTTATCCTATAAACATGGAATGACCTATACTTCCTTTATAATACATAACATTTGCATTTAGGTAGCCTTAAAGTAAAACTATAGGCAAAACTTGTTTTTCCATTTTGGATAGAGTAATGGAGAGTTATAACCCCTGTCAGATTTTTTTTTTGCCATCTGTGTCCCATTGTGGAGATTTCCTATCACTTCCTCTCTTGCAGCTAAAACAGGAAGTGAGAGGAAGACCCTGGAAATTAGAAGAATTCCTTGGGACCCCCAGGTCACCGGAACTAGTGTCCTCATTGGAAGATTTCCCCTCTATTACTTTTCTGGGGACAAACCAAAATTTTAGATTTTCTTTTACTTTCACTTTTAATTATAACGGTAAACACGACAAATAAAGAGGGTGAATCTCCTTAGTTGGGACACAAACAGCAATTAAAGCTGACAGGTGTACTAATCCCTCTCTAATCTATCCAAAATTTAAAAAAAATAGGTTTCCCTTTAACTAAGCTTTAGGTTTACTAACATCTAAATGTACAGTAAAGCCTTTTTTTCATAGACACATCTGTTCTGTCTCAGTAGGAGATCCTGAACTGATCCCCTGCTGAGTCAGACCAGAACAGAAAAGGAAGTCACTTATGTAATATCCTTGTCCATTCCGTATTTTTCAATATCTTGTGATGAAGAAAAAACAGACCCATGTAATCACTACGGGAGTCGAGGTGTAACCTGGTGTGAGTAGACCTGGTGCAAAACTATTATACACAGATGCACATCTTATTACATCCAGCCGCCCGTAAGGATACTTTAAAGTCAATTTTTGATACGTCTAATCACAAATCAAAAATAGAATGATGGAACACCCACGTGAAAGGGGACCTTAATTTTATTCTCTTCTTTTGATCAGTCATTTTAGGAGGTACCTACTCAACAGTGCAACATGCCTCGAAATCTCTTGACCTCCTGCTTAGGCTTTTATTATTTTTTTCTTTCTCTTATTACAAAATAAAGTTGTTTGTAAATTTCCCAGAATACCCATTCTTCAATGATGACCCAACAGTGATCCTGTTTTCAACACTACATGAGCTGCCCTCCCCTCCTATAGTATTTAAAATGAATGTCAACCTTCTCCTATACCCAGTAAAATAAACAGCCTTAGATAAGACACATAAATGAAACGCATCCTCCTACATAAGTTTTACATGTGTATCTGCTGTCTTCAGATTTCTACACTCTTTAGAAAGTGCAGCTCATGTTAACCACCTAAGACCCGGACCTTTAGGCTAAAAGACCCGGACAGTTTTTGAGATTCGGCACTGCGTCGATTTAACTGACAATTGCTAGTCGTGCGACGTGGCTCCCAAACAAAATTGGCGTCCTTTTTTTTCCCACAAATAGAGCTTTCTTTTAGTGGTATTTGATCACCTCTGCGGTTTTTATTTTGTGCACTATAAACAAAATATATGCGACAATTTTGAAAAAATGCAATGCTATAAACAAAAATAGAGCAATATTTTTTTCGTGACTGCGACATTATGGCGTGCCCAGCCGTGCCATTCTGCCGACGTATATTGGCGTGAAGGGGTCCTTAAGTGGTTAAAAATCTTTCTTCCTCCTTCAACAGCATATAGGGGTGGGTGGGGAGAATGGGCTTACACTGTGTGTTAGCTGTGTTAGCGGATTAGAGGAAAGAGACAGACCCCCTCCACAGACAAACAAAGGAACATGCAGAGCTGTAGTCTGAATAGACAACCTCCCTGCTAATCTACCTCTAAGCTCTCTCCCTGACACAAATTTTCAGCTACTATTATCCCATGTATCGGGTACTTGTCACAAGTATCTCATGCTGATAACAGAGGAATGGAGCATCAGAGAGAAACATCACTTAAAGCTTTGGAGAGAGATAAGTAAACACTGCAGATATATGTGCTTAGTTCAACTTAATGAATGGGGTTTACAACCACTTTAAATGGTTGCCCTATATTTTTATAATGACAACCAGAATCAAGTAGTTGCTCTTTATTTTCTCTGCATCTTTTCTACCCCAGGCTTATGACTACTACATTGATTTGTGTCCTGTGCGTTTCTCTTCATCAATTATGTAAAGCATCTTTAGGACAAGAAAGTGTCTGCCCAGCAACCTCATTAGCCCTTGAAGTGTTTACAGCCCAAAAAAGCAGAATTTCCACCATAGTCATAGGTGTGCACAGCCTATTTCATTAGGGTGTGCACTAGACATGCAGAGAACAAAAAAGTTTTGTTTCATTTCGATTTGTTATTTCCATAAATTTGTTTATTTAAATTTGTTTCATTCGTTTAATTAATTTTTGCAATTAATTTTGTTTATTTCGTTTTCAAATCAATTTCAAATAGTTTTCAAATTCGAATAGTTTTTTCAATTTCCAAAAAGAACAGAAAATAAAGAAATAGAATAGATTTTTTTTTCTATTCTATTCCTTTATTTTCTATTCTATTTTTATTCTCTTGAATTCTCTCTGGAAATTTGAAAACGATTAGAATTCTAAATGTATTGAAAAACTATTTGAATTCAAATGCTGTCTGAATTTTTTAATTTTTTTTGGATTTGTTTAAATTTGGTACCATTCTAATTTGAAAATTCGGATATAATATATCTGAATAACGAAAATGTGTCCGAACTTTAATTCGGACTGAAAAAAAAACGCACATGTCTAGTATGTCTAGTATGCACCCCAAAGCTCAAACACATATGCATGTGTGTACATGTGTGTGTGTGTATGTATATATATATGTATATATATATACAGTGCGGAAAATAAGTATTTGAACACCCTGCTATTTTGCAAGTTCTCCCACTTGGAAATCATGGAGGGGTCTGAAGTTGTCATCGTAGGTGCATGTCCACTGTGAGAGACATAATCAAAAAAATAATAATCCAGAAATCACAATGTATGATTTTTTAAACTATTTATTTGTATGATACAGCTGCAAATAAGTATTTGAACACCTGAGAAAATCAATGTTAATTTTGGTACAGTAGCCTTTGTTTTGCAATTACAGAGGTCAAACGTTTCTTGTAGTTTTTCACCAGGTTTGCACACACTGGAGGAGGGATTTTGGCCCACTCCTCCACACAGATCTTCTCTAGATCAGTCAGGTTTCTGGGCTGTCGCTGAGAAACACAGAGTTTGAGCTCCCTCCAAAGATTCTCTATTGGGTTTAGGTCTGGAGACTGGCTAGGCCACGCCAGAACCTTGATATGCTTCTTACAGAGCCACTCCTTGGTTATCCTGGCTGTGTGCTTCGGGTCATTGTCATGTTGGAAGACCCAGCCTCGACCCATCTTCAAAGCTCTAACTGAGGGAAGGAGGTTGTTGCCCAAAATCTCGCAATACATGGCCCCGGTCATCCTCTCCTTAATACAGTGCAGTCGCCCTGTCCCATGTACAGAAAAACACCCCCCAAAGCATGATGCTACCACCCCCATGCTTCACAGTAGGATGGTGTTCTTGGGATGGTACTCATCATTCTTCTTCCTCCAAACACGGTTAGTGGAATTATGACCAAAAA